>CM030367.1:36687083-39087083 GCA_017893485.1 Hemerocallis citrina
CGACGTTGGGTGATCTAAGCCGTTCATCCGATCGAGGCACGAATTTTGAGAAGATCTGACAGCCGGTGTCGCTCGGTGCTATGTTCTCCACATGAGCAGCTCGAATCGCTAGTTGCCTGGATTGGGATTCCGAGCGACGTGGGGTGATCTCAGCCGTTCATCATGGCACAAATCACGAGGCTAAAGGTTCAGATCACGAGAAAATATTATTTTGTCATTTTGTGGGTGTGGCGTGATCTGAGCTACTCATCATCTTTCGGCGCGAACATTGAGACAGTCTGAGGGCTTGAGTTGCTCGGTGACATTTTTCTTCAAATGTGTAGCTTGGATCGCCAGTCGCTCAGATCGGGATTCTGAGCGGCATTATTTCCTTCATGTGAGCAGCTCGGGTCGCCAGTCGCTTGGATCGAGATTCCGAGCAATGTTATTTTCTTCATATGAGCAGCTCGGATCGCCAGTCGCTCGGATTGAGATTCCGAGCGATATTATTTTCTTCATGTGAGCAGCTCGGATCGCCAGCCGCTCGAATTGGGATTCTGAGCGACGTGGGGCGATCTGGACCGTTCATCGTGGTGCGGATCACTAGGCTAGAGGTTCAGATCAAGAGAAAATGCTATCTTGTCATTTTGTGGGCGTAGCGTGATCTGAGCCGTCTGATCGAGATCTTGCACGAATTCTGAGGAGAAAGTTGTTTTTCTCCAATACGTAGCTCGGATCGCCAGTCGCTCGGATTTGGGTTCCGAGGGACGTGGGGCGATCTGAGGTGTTCATCATGGGATCTAGCGCGGATCTTGAGGCAAAAAGGTGGCATGGATCACGAAAAAATGCCATCTTGTTGTTTTGTGGGCGTGGCGTGATCTGAGTCGTCTGATCGAGATCTTGCACGAATTCTGAGGAGAAAGTTGTTTTTGTCCAATACGCAGCTTGGATCGCCAGTCGCTCGGATTTGGGTTCCGAGGGATGTGGGGCGATCTGAGGCATTCATCATGGGATCTGGTGCGGATCTTGAGGTAAAAAGGCGGTGTGGATCACGAAAAAATGCTATCTTGTCATTTTGTGGTCGTGGTCCGATCTAAGCCGTCTGATCAAGATCTTGCATGAATTCTGAGGAGAAAGTTGTTTTTCTCCAATACACAGCTCGGATCGCCAGTCGCTCGGATTTGGGTTCCGAGGGAAGTGGGGCGATCGGGGGTGTTCATCACGGGATCTGGCGGGGATCTTGAGGCAAAAAGGCGGCATGAATCACGAAAAAATGCTATCTTGTCGTTTTGTGGTCGTGGTCCGATCTAAGCCATCTGATCAAGATCTTGCACGAATTCTGAGGTGAAAGTTGTTTTTCTCCAATACGCAGCTCGGATCGCCAGTCGCTCGGTTTTGGGTTCCGAAGGACGTGGGGCGATCAGGGGCGTTCATCACGGGATCTGGCGGGGATCTTGAGGCAAAAAGGCGGCATGGATCACGAAAAAATGCTATCTTGTCGTTTTGTGGTCGTGGTTCGATCTAAGCCGTCTGATCAAGATCTTGCACGAATTCTGAGGAGAAAGTTGTTTTTCTCTAATACGCAGCTCGGATCGATAGTCGCTCGGATTTGGGTTCCGAGGGACATGGGGCGATCTGGGACGTCCCTCGGTGGCTCGGCAGTGTGCCTTAACGGCTCGAAACTAGAGGAATAGCCGAGCTGTGTGGCTTAGTCTGTATCGTCGTCACTCTTATGAACCATCGCAACTTTGTCATTTAGCCTTCTTTAACGGGCTTGAGGGGGGCCCAAGAGTCGCAACTTTACGTTACAAAGCCCAAGAGTCACTTCTTTTACTATAAGTTTTCACCTCCCCCAGTCTTTCTCTCATTTTTTCACTTTTACCTTTACCTTTGCTAGCGGTGTTTTTGCTCTCGAGCGGCGCTACTAGCTTTTGTGGAAAGGCGAGTTTGAACTCCAGCGATCTTTTCCGACCATCCACTTCACTTCAAGGTTAGTCTTTCCCCCTTCTTTCTGAGAATGTCTAGAATTTCTTCTGGGGACGAGACCTCCACCTCGGACTGAGACACCGGCCAAGCGGTAGTGGTTAAGCCGAGGAAGGGGAAGGAAGTGGTTGATCCGGTCAGGGTGTCGACAATAGTTGAGACTCCGAAGGGGGCAGGAGAGCTGGGTCGGCTGCCGTCCTCATTGTCGAGTGTCGGTAGGGTAAGGAGCTACCCCAAGGACATCTTAGAGAACGTGGTGCGTGGGATGGCTCCGGCGTATGAGGAGAATAATCCGAGGGATCCATCCGAGGTGGATGAGATCCCTTCAATCATGACCGAGGCAGATCTGCACCGGATTAGGAAAGGATTCCGCATCCCGAAGGAGTTTGTCTTAATACTCCCCTGGCCCCAGCTTCCGATCGTGTACGGGGATGTCGGCGGACACGTGCGTCTTCTCGTATGATGCACTTAATGCCGGTCTTCGGTTACCAATACATCCCTTCGTGGTCGAGGTGCTGCAGTGGTACGGCCTGAGCCCGGTTCAGTTTATGCCAAACATGTGGCGGCATGTCATCGCCTTCGTCTTTCAGTGCCAGGCGGTCGGTGTGCAACTGCAGCTCGTTTGCTTCGGAGCCTCTATCGCATCTGCCGGATGAGCAAGATGGAGGATCGGTATTATTTGTCACCGAGGAGGGGGGTGAAGTTGATCGAGAATCCAGACTCGATCAAACACTGGAAGGAGAAGTATTTTCTCATTCGTGGTCCCGAGCCATGGGGATTCCCGACGTTGTGGAAAGATGGGGTCCCGAAGTGGGCGAAGAAAGAGCCAGTGCTCACAAGAGAAGAAGAGGAGGTTTTGGTGAAAATCCTCGGACTTCCGACCCTTAGTTGGAAGGATATCACCGAGGGGGTCTTGTTCGGTGGAGGTCTCAGTCCGATCGACCCCAGTACGCTCTCTTTCTTTTTTCTTGCTAGTCTTAGTGTCTTTTAGTATTTTGTTTTTTTTTGTAACTCCTTTGCTCGGTTTTTTCTTCGTATGCAGAGTCCCCTGGCATGGATTACAAGGCTTTGATGGCAAAGAGTCGTGCTGCGAAGGATACGGAGACGAGGAAGAGGAAGAGGACCACGGCGGGGCCTCTTTCGGGCCGAACAGCACAAGTCTCCTCAGCACCCTCGGTCACCTCGCCGCCCTTGGTCCCTATGGAGCCGGTGACCGAGGCCCCTTCGGAAACGCCCGCTCAGGCCCCTCTGGTCGATGCCCCTGGCTCGTCGAGCGGGGCGTTCTCTGCAAGCGCAGCTCTGGCTTTGGAGGTGCCGCCACTCACTGCCGAGGCGGAAGCCATCCTCACTGAGGAGCACAAGCGTCTCTTCATCCTCGATTGGAGGGTGATGAAGGTAGACGGTTTCCTCAGTGACTCGGGGATGTGCATGCAGGCGGTGAAGCACCTGCCGACCCCGAAGGACCGTGCCGCACTGAAGGCCAGCACTGTGGGTGACGACGCCCTCGAGATTGCTCGGAATACTATGTTGGTAAGTGTGAGTTGATTATGACAACCCAAAAAATTTTCTATGTTTTTTGTCCGGTTTTAATCGTTTCTTTTCCTTCATTTTGCTCGCAGACTCTTTGCCACTTCAACCATGTGCTCGAGCAGTTCACCGAGCAAGAGAAGAAGATGAAGCTGGCGAACGATCGGGAGAGGTCGGAGCACTCTAAAAAGGTCAAGCTGTTCGAGGCCGAGCAGCGACTCTCGGCTTCGCGAGAGGCCGAGGTGGGGGCCCTCTAGACGAAGCTCGCCGAAGCGCTGAAGCACTCTGCAGCCGAGACTGTCAAGGTCGAGGCGTTGGAGAAAGAGAGGGTTCGCCTCGAGGATGAGCTGGCCAAGGCCCTGAAGGCGTCTGAAGAGGCACTAATGGCCATGCGATGAAGGTGGCCGAAGCAGAGAAGGCGGTTCGGGATGAGGCCGATGCCCACATGATGACAAACATGGAGGAGGCTTACGCCCGAGCGCTGAAGCATGTGGCGGCCCGCATCCCCGACTTTGATAGCTCCTCGTATTACTTCTACGATCCCGTGGAGGGCGAGGAGCTGTTGCCTCTGGCGGAGGTCGAGCCTGAGCAAGAGGCCGAGGAGGATGCTGAGGACGAGGTGAACGTCGGAGGAGCGCTCGTCACTGTGCCGAGCGAGGATGTCTCGAAGCGGCGCCATGAGGTGGCCCCCTGACTTAATTGCCACTTCCTTTGTTTTTTGTTGTTTTTTTTGTTGTAATGCCGAACTGCAGACTGACCACTGCCCTCATGTACTCTTTTGGATTTTAATGAAAACGACTAACTTTTTGAGACTTTTGCCAAGTGCCTGAGATTTCAAGTGTTGTGAACGCCCTGTTGTTGAAAATTTCACTAAGTGTTGAAAACACCTTTTGCTCTTTGTGTTGATATGTTTTCGCTTCTCAGGTCGTCGAGTCTAGTTCGGCAGCTAAAGCCTCTCGTCTTCGGGTTAACTTGAAAGCAACAAAGTTGGCCGCCTCCCGCAGTCGAGAGTGCTTTCTCAAGAGCAAGTTGGAGCTAGATCATCTCAAGGTGATGCTGGCAAAGTGTCTTTCCGAGTTGAAGTAACTAAGGAAACGAGCTCGCGAGGTTTGTCTTGAAGGTGAGGTGGAGTTGCTTCAGAAGGCACTATTTGATGTTACGGAGGAGAGGGGCGAACTGCTGGCCGAGGTTCACCACTTGAAAATAGTAGAAGAAGAGCTTTCGGCGGAGGAAGATGAATTAGCAGAGACGGTGGGCAAGTTGATGGCCGAGCGAGATGAGTTGACGGCGGAGGTCAACGAGTTGAAGAGGGTTACAGTCGATAGGAGCATCGAGGTTACTCATCTCCGTCGAATTATTGCCGACGGTTCTGGTGCCGAAGGTTCCGCTCAGCTTCCTCGCTTCAAGATAGCCGTGAAGGACGACTCACTGAAGCAACAGATAGTCGAGCTAGAGGCGGAGGTTGCTCGCCTCAAGCCGCATTCGGGACCGATCAATGTCAGAAGCACTTCGTGTACTCGTGAAGAGAATGAGCGAGGGATTTCGTTTTACGAGCTTGAAACTCGTTCCCTTGTTGCTCGGCGGAGTCCAGGTGATGCCCAAAGTGGGGTGGCTGTCTCTTCGAGCGAAGCCTCAGCTGGTGCAACACTGAGAGACACTACTAAGCTCGCCGGATTGGGGACCTCAACGAGTGCGGGATCGCAACGACAAGGTGTGCGCTGTCCCCGCCTATCTCTACTACTACTATAATGGGAGAAGGCCTTAGTGTAATTTGTCCTTAACCCAACCCGTGCAACGCACGTGCTGGTAGATTTGTTTTTTTTTTTTGCCCTTTTCATTCCCCCAATTTTTCCCTACGTGCACAGCACGTGTATAATACTAGTCTCTTAAGAGGAATATCCCTCTTCCTAGGAGTCAATGAAGTAGTCTTGTAATTTTAGCCTTTCGAAGTTTGTAACTTGTGGTAGATAAGAGTAGCTGGTCTTGTGATCCGAGTTCTTTTGAACTTTAAACTTTATAGAAGTGAAAGCTTTGTTTATCCCTCTATGCTTGTGTGTTGGCGTGTTCAGTTAGTTCCTTATGGTTGTAAGAGTGTTTCTGAAGGGCGGACCACTTCTAGCTTGCTCAAGAGCGAGGAGTAGAAGTGGGGTCTTGACAAACTTTTGAACTTCGATGGGGCGTGGCTCTATCGGATGTGTCCATCTGAAGATTTTGCACGGATCTCGATGTAAAAGGCAGTGTGGATCATGAGAAAATGCTATCTTGTCGTTTTGTGGTCGTGGTCTAATCTGTGTCGCCTGATCGAGGTCTTGCACAGATCTCAATGTAAAAGACGGCATGGATCACGAGAAAATGCTATCTTTTCATTTTGTGGCCGTGGTCCAATCTGAGCCGTCTGATCAAGATCTTGCACGAATTCTGAGGAGAAAGTTATTTTTCTCCAATACCCAGCTTGGATTGCCAGTCGCTCGGATTTGGGTCCCGAGGGACGTGGCACGATCTGACCCGTCCATCTGAAGATCTTGCATGAATCTTGATGTAAAAGACGGTGTGGATCACGAGAAAACACTATCTTGTCATTTTGTGGTCGTGGCCCAACCTGTGCCGTCTGATAGAGATCTTTCACGAATTTTGGGGAGAACGTTGTTTTTCTCCAATACGCAGCTCGGAATGCAAGTTGCTCGGGAATGTATGCCTGAATATCTTCATCGATTATCTAGCCAAACGAAGCAATGGGGCATTCATTCATGAACTCCAAGAATTCTTCGCCCATGTCTAGTCAAGTTGTAGAAATTTCGTCAGTTATCCAGCTCAGTGGTCTGGACTCCGAACGCATCGTTCGAGTGAATTTCAACGGTTGTGGGAGCAGTTTCGAATGGCGAACCACTTCAAGCTCGCTTAAGAGCAAGCCTGCGAAGCGGATTCGAGCCATGTTTTGGACTCTGAACACGTCGTTCGAGTAAATTTCAATGGTTGTGGGAGTAGTTCCGAATGGCAAACCACTTCTAGCTCGCTTAAGAGCGAGCCTGCGAAGCGGAATCGAGCCAAGTTTTGGACTCCGAACACGTCGTTCGAGTAAATTTCAACGGTTGTGGGAGCAGTTCCGAATGGCGAGCCACTTCTAGCTCGCTTAAGAGCGAGCCTGCGAAGCACTATCGAGCCAAATTTTGGACTCCGAACACGTCGTTCGAGTAAATTTCAACTATTGTGGGAGCAATTCCGAATGGCGAACCACTTCTAGCTCGCTTAAGAGCGAGCCTGCGATGTAGAATCGAGCCAAGTTTTGGACTCCGAACACATCATTTGAGTAAATTTCAACGGTTGTGAGAGCAGTTTCAAATGGCGAACCACTTCTAGCTCGCTTAAGAGCGAGCCTGCGAAGCAGAATTGAGCCAAGCTTTGGACTCCGAACACGTTGTTCGAATATGCGTCATTAAAGGTCCTAAACAGAGAGACAAAATAATCATAAGAGAAATATAAGGGGAAAGAAGTTCTTTATTGATAACTGTTAATCGGCTGCTTCTAAGTTGCAAGCCATTATTACAATGGGAAAGAAGCACGTACAAATAAAAAGACAGGAATGGCTCGACATTTGAAGGTACTCGGAGAGGCGTTCAGGTGCTCTCTTGATACTTCAGTAAATGGTCGGCATTCCAAGTTCTGGGTATCTCTCTGCCTTCAAGATCTTCAAGACGATACGCTCCGGGGCGGACTACTTTGGAAATTTTGTACGGTCCTTCCCAATTCGGAGCCAGCTTAGCTAGCTTTCTAAGGACTAAGTCCCCTTATTTGAGATCCGTGGGACAGACTCTTTTGTTGTAGGCCTGCTCGATTCTTCTCCGATAATTTTGCTGGCAAATTGAAACTCTTTCACGGAGCTCATCAATCAGGTCCAAATTTGCTCGGAGATCTCTGGCGTTCTGCTCTTCATCATAAGCAATAGGGCGAGGGGATGGTAGACCAACTTCTAAAGGGACCACAGCCTCGGACCCATAGGTGAGATTGAAGGGCGACTCTCCTGTGGGGGTCTATTTCGTAGTGCGGTAGTTCCACAATATGTTAGGAAGTTGTTCTGCCCATAAGCCTTTGGCGGCCTTATCTAATCTCTTCTTGATGCCGGAGAGGATCTGCCTGTTGGCATTCTCTACTTGACCATTGGACTGAGGATGGGAGACGGAGGAGAAGCGTTGCTGAATGCCAAGGTCTTCACACAAAGATCGGAATGCTGCCCCAATAAATTGTGTTCCATTATCTGTTATTAGGACCCGAGGCATGCCGAAGCTACAGATTACATTTCTCCAGAAGAACTGCAGCACTTTGTTATCAGTAATTATGGCCAGAGGTTCGGCCTCGATCCACTTAGAGAAGTAGTCGATTGCCACAACTAGGAACTTGAGCTGGCCCGGAGCTGGCAGAAATGGACCTAGCAAGTCCATCTCCCACATTGCGAAGGGAATCGGGCTTGAGAGAGATGTGAGTTGTGCTTGGGGTAGGCGACGGATGTTGGAGAACTGCTGACAAGGGCCGCATTGCCGGACGTGTTGCTCGGCATCTCGAAGTAGTGTAGGCCAAAAATACCCTGTAGTTTATAACTTTACTGGCGAGGGACCTTGATCCCGAGTGGGCGCCGCCTATGCCTTCATGGAGTTCTTGCAGGGCGTACGAGGCTTCTTCCGGGGAGAGGCATCTCAAGTAGGGTCTGCCATCTACTTGGGTATAAGAGCATTTGTACAAGACTCCTTCAACAAGGGTGTACCACTCTGCTCTCGTTCAGATTCGACGGGCTTCTTTTGGATCTTGGGAAAGAGTCCCATCCCTGAGGAATTCTTTCAAAGGCTTCATCTATTTGTTCCGGAGTTGGACGGGTAGCAACTCCATCGAGTCGGGGGCTTCTTCTTCTATGCTTGGTCTTAGGAGTACTTCGATTAGGACGGTCTGCTCGAGACCTTGGAGTGAGGAGGAGGCCAATTTGGAGACTGCATCTGCTTGGGAGTTTTCTTCTCGAGGGATCTGCTGGATTTGTGCCTCTTCAAACGAATCCATGAGACTTCGGACCTTGGCTAGGTACTTAGCCATTCGGTCGTCTCGCTCTTCGTACTCTCCTAAGACCTGATTCACAACTAGTTAGGAGTCATTGAATATTCGCATATGCTGTGCCCCTGTCTTGCGAGCCATACCCAGGCCTGTTATCAGGGCTTCATACTCAGCTTCGTTGTTGGAGGCTTTAAAGTTTATGCGGAGGGAGTATTGGAGAACGAAGTCATCTAGGCCTGTCAGAATGACTCCGGCTCCGCTCCCTTCGGCCCAAGAAGACCTATCTACATATACTGTCCAGATGGGTGGCCTATTTGCGGCTTGACTCACTTCCGGGATGGTGCTTTCTACGATAAACTCAGCCAGAGCTTGAGCTTTGATAGCGGTCTGAGGCTGATAAGATATGTCATGCTGATTGAGCTCGATCGACCACTTCATTAGATGCCCGGAGGTCTCGGGCTTGTGCAGGACTTGTTTGAGCGACTGGTCAGTAAGAACAACCACCGAGTAGGATTGAAAATAGGGGCGGAGCTTCCGGGCTGCCATCACCAAAGCGTAGGCTATCTTTTCCAATCTCGGATAGCGGAGCTCGGCGTCTCTGAGAACCTTGCTCACATAATAGATAAGCTTCTGAGCCTTGTCTTCTTCCCTCACTAGGACAGTGCTGAGGGTCTGCTCGGAGGCAGCGAGGTAGAGGTAGAGTGTTTCCCCGGGAATAGACTTGCTGAGGAGTGGGGGGTTGACCAGATAGGCTTTAGTTGGTCGAACGATTCTTGCGGCTGTTGGCCCCACTCGAAGCCCTTAGCCCCCCTGAGGGCTTTAAAGAAAGGAAGACACTTCTCTCCTGACTTAGACAGGAAGTACCCTATGGTGGCGAGGCGTCTTGTAAGCTTTTGAACCTCTTTCATACTTGTAGGAGGGGCCATATCCAGTATGGCTTTGATCTTTTCGGGGTTGGCTTCAATCCCCCTCTAACTGACCATGAAGCCTAGGAACTTGCCAGACGAGACTCCGAACGCACACCTGTTCGAATTAAGTCTCATATCATGCTTCCTCAATACGTCGAAGGCTTCTTGTAGGTCGACGACATGGTCGGACCCGTGAATAATTTTCACTAACATATCATTGACGTACATTCCATGTTTCGACCGATATTATTCTGGAAGACCTTGTTGACGAGGCGCTGGTAGGTGGCACCGGCATTTTTGAGCCCGAAGGGCATCACTCGGTGGCAATAGAGACCTTGATCAGTGATGAAGGAGGTTTTCGGGATGTCCGGGGGGAACATTCTGATATGGTTGTATCCGGATAAGGCATCCATAAAGCTCAGAAGCTCATGACCCGAAGTAGCATCGATTAAGGTATCTATGCTGGGGAGAGGGAAAGGATCCTTAGGGCATGCCTTGTTCAAATCCGTGAAGTCAATGCAAATCCTCCAACTTCCGTTGGCCTTCTTGACCATAAGAACATTAGAGAGCCACTCGGGATAGTTGACTTCTTGTATAAACCGGGCTTTGAGGAGCTTGTCCACTTCTTCCTTGATGGCCTGTTGGCGCTCAGGGACGAATTTGCGCCTCTTCTGTTGGACCGTTTTGGACCCCAGAGCAACACTTAGGTGGTGGACGAGTACGTCTTCGGAAATTCCTGGCATGTCGACAGCCGACCAGACGAAAAGGTCATGGTTTTTCCTGATGCATTGGACTATGTCAGAACAGAGGGCAGAGGGGAGGGTCTTGCTGATGAAGAACTTGCGGTTTGGATCTTGCTCTGAAAAGAGCACTTCCTCCAGCTCGTCTACCGGTTGGACATAGGCTGGGTGTTCACTTGGGGAATCTCGAGAGTCTCGAGGGAAAAGATAGGTCCCCCGTTGGAGGTCATGTAACACTTCTGGGCCATCTCCTGACTACCCCTTTACTTTCCCCACTCCTGCCTTGGTGAGGAACTTCATTTTGAGATGATAAGTCGAGGGGACAGCCTCTAGGGCAGCTAGGCCGGGTCGGCATAGGATCACATTGTAAGCAGCTAGAATGTCGACGACCATGAATTCCATTGACTCCGTCCGGGTAGTAGGAGTTTTGCCAGTGGTTACGTCGAGGGTTATCACCCCTTCGATAGTCACTGGCACTTCCATGAATCCATGGAGCATATAGGCGACGGGCTTCAGCCTGTCCCGTGATAACTTGAGTCCTCGGAAGGCTGCAAGGAAGAGGATGTTGACGGAACTGCCATTATCTACCAGAATTCTCTCCACTTTGAAATTATCCATGTGGAGGTTAATTACCAAGGCGTCACAGTGGGGTGTTCGGACCCCCTCTAGATCTTCATCTGAGAAAGTAACCGGGACTCCGAGGCCTTTGGGAGGGGGTATGTTGTACACTGAATTGACCTCCCGGATGAAGGCCTTTCGAGAAGAGTTGGAGGTTCCTCCCATCGGACCTCCATGGCTGAGATGCAAGACACATTCTTCTTCAAACTCTGGAGTCTCGTTGCACCTCTCGGGACGCTTGTTAGCCCCCCTGGGGGGAGGATGAAGATCAATTCGGTCCTTTCTCACAAATTTGGACAGCTGCCCTCTCTGAATGAGGGCTTCAATTTTATTCTTCAGGGCCCGACAGTCATTGGTGTTGTGGCCGTGATCCCGATGATATCGACACCACTTCTCCTTATCTCTCTTCTTCCTGGGGGTGTTCATCTTCGGGGCAGGAGGCAGGACTCCTTCTTTCTCAACTTCTATGAGGATAGTTGAAACATTAGTGTTGAGAGGGGTAAACTTCTCAAATCTGGGAGGCGGGCGACGCTGACCCCCATTGTCCTTCTGGAGCTTCTTAGCTCCTTCATCTTTGGCTGCCTTTCTCTTGGTTTCGGAGGAAGACCCCTCGAAAGTGGGGAGATGTTCAGCTCCCTCTACAGGGATATACTTCTCGCTTCTGAGAAGAAGGTCGGAGAAGTCTCGTGGGGGCTTTTTGGCTAGGGAGGACCGGAGGTTGGAGTTGAGGACATTGGACTGGAAAGCGGCTGCAGCGACCGATTGGTCATGGAAGGCAATGGACAGGGCTTCCGCGGTAAACCGCTTGACATAATCTCTTAGTTTCTCACCCTTCTTCTGATTGAGGAAGAGTAGTGAAATACTAGTCTTCTCGGTTCGGCGGCTGCTCACGAAGTGGGTGACGAAGAGGGTCTCAAATTGTTCAAAGGAGAAGATGGAGGATGGGGCGAGGTGGGAGTACCATTCCCGAGCTGGACCCTTGAGAGTGGCCAGGAAGGTTTTGCCCAGTAGAGCATCGAAAGTTTGGTGGATCAACATGAGAGTTTTGAAACTTTCGATGTGATCGACGGGGTCTGACTCCCCCATATATGTCTCGAACTATAGGGGCTTGAAGTTTGCAGAGACAGGTGCCTCCATGATGGTTTGAGAAAATGGGGGTCTGCTCGGACGGAGGGTCCTTCCTCTTAGTTCTTCTTCTCTATCCAGTTGGCCAAGGTGCCTCTCCATCTCGTGGAGACGGTAGTAGACTGCATCATCCCTTCGACGGTACCCTAGCGAGCCTTTGGACTCATTTTCGGCGATGGTAGCTAGGGGAATGGTGAGGGCTAAGGATGTGATGGCAGTGGCTCGGAGCCTGAGGAGGAGTTAGGGACCGATGGCGAGGACTTTGGACTGGAGGAGGAGTGGGGACCCTCTCAGCATTGTTGTTGTTGTTCGGTCGGAGATTGAGGGCCTGCAGGATTGTAGCCTGGAACTCTTGGAATTCGGCTCGGGTGATAGGTTCGTTCCCGTCCCTCTGGGGCCGTCGACCAATGGGAGAACGATGTCTTCTTCGATGGTACTCAGGGAACCTATGAAGGGGAGACCTCCTGTGATCTCGGCGATGAGGAGATCGCTCATTTGGACGTTCTGAGCGGGTGGCTCCCTCACGGGCCCACCTTTCATCCAAATGGCGGCGAAGATCCTCTTCTTTCTGCCGGTTGATGAGGATGTTATGGAGGTCTTCGGAAGGCCGGGGGTTGTGAGATGCCATTGAATCGGTTGAAGGGTTATGTATGGAGACGTGGTCACGGTGAAGGGGTTGCTTCTGAGGAGGAGGAAGAGAGGTCCCAATACCGGTGTTCTGGGGCTTGGCTTGTAATACCCCGATTTTTCAATTAATGAAAAATTATTTATTTTGCACGTAGTGTGCACGTGCAATATTTTGTCTGGATTATTTTATTATGACGTGTATAAATATATATATATTTGTTCTCAAATTATTTTGTACAAAAGCTTTTTCTAAATAAATAAGAAAGCCTTATTTTAATTTAATGAAAAGGCCATTTTCTTAAAAAGCCCAAATATATTTTATTTTATTTATTTTACTAACTATTTTGGCCCAAAATAAAGCCCATGGATTAATCTCTTTTAATTAAACTTGTCATGTAGAAGACTATTTTTTAACTAATTTATTTTTATACAAAATTAAAATGTACAAATTTGGCCTAGTTGCTTGCACGTGCACTACACGTACACGTGCTTTGCACACTTTCTCCATGGGGCCGGTTTGCATCTTTTTGGACGGATTTTCAAAAATGGTCATGGTGTTCATGGAGGTGGTTGTATAGGTGTGGGTAGTTTTTATAACTCCTACTCTAATCTTGGCCTTCCATCTTTCAACCACCTAATCAATCTTGGCCCTCCATTTCACTTGTTTTCTAGTATAAATACCCCCCTCTCATGGCTATTTTCATATGCAATTACATATTTCCAAATTATAGTCTTATTGTAGTAATAGTGTGAGTTATAAAGATAGAGAGATTGTGTGGGATTGCTTGCTTGTTCCAAGGAGGGAGGCCGGCCATTGCAAGAGGGAGCATTCGGGTTGCTTGGTGTGTGGAGCTTGTGCGCGCGTCGTCTAGGAGGTGGTGCTTTCATTTGCAAGGACTTGGTTGCTTTGTGTGTTTATTTTCTCTCCATTCAAGGTGGGTAACCTTTCATATTTCTAATGTAGGAATCTATGCTAGATTTAATTATCAAAACTATGCATGAAAAAGAATACTAATAAGAACACACTTTAATTGAGAAGTTAGTTTATGAATTGATTGAATTGTGGTGATTAATTTATATGTGGTTCTAGTATTAAAATTAATTGTGTGTAGAATTCTCCATGATTATTAGTATGAAGCAATGATGGTGATTAAATTTCCTTAAGAATGTTGTTAGTATGATTTGAGACATGATGCATGAATAAGAATGCTTGTTAATTGTAAAATTGAAACATGGAATTGATTAAGAAAGAGTACATTTTAATTTGAAAAGAGTGAATTTCTTGAATGATTGAGATGTGATTATGCAATTTAATAAGTGATTATATATTGTGACATAGATTGATTAATGGAACTACTTTGTTATCATTAAAGAACTACTCAAAAATTAGTAGTTTTGAGTTTTACCTATTCATGTGCTAAATAGACCTTTATGTTGATATGGGTATGGATAAATCCAAAATATATGTGTTTGTTGAATAAGAATTAATAACAGTGAATTATCATAAGAAAAATTGTGAATAAAAAGGGATTAGAAGACTAATTGATTATTCAATGTCGAAAATAAAAAATATAGTAGTCTTAATGAACAATTCATTGATTTGTGTGGAAAAAAACTATGTTTTTAGTGCAAAAAAATTATTTTATACTTGCTGTTATGAAAATCATGTGAAGAGGATTTAATCTGGAATTTTTCAGTAGTTTTTTCAAAGGCAATATGAACCAAGATTAATTTGAACATCGAGTTGTTTTAAAAACAGTACCAAAATGACTCATATGGGTTTTTATTGGGTATCGTGACAACCTGAGCTAGTAGCTCAGGCGGTCACTGATGAACCAAATATTATTCACTTTTTAGAGCAATAATCTTAGTGCAATTAGACATTTAAATGCTCTATATGTGGTATTTTACTCTTCTTTTCTCTTTTCCATAGGAAACAGCCTAAAACAGCAAAACGAAGCAAATTCAGGATTATAAGGATGATACACAAGGAACTGAAGAAATCAGTCGACTGATCATGCTAACAGGTGACTGGACAGAGAAAATCAAGTTTACACAGCTGCTCGGAACAGTCGACTTACTCCAACATCAGTCGACTGGGCTGATCAATTAAGAAATCTTCTGAAGTCTCGACAAAGTCGACTTATATTCAAAGCCAGTCGACTGATCGACGGCAGAGTCAAAAGATAAGATATTCGAAGATTCATCCAAACCTAATTTCAAATCTATTGGAATCCAGATTTTATGCGAATAACAAATCAAATCTAAAGACTGGGGATTTCCAAGAGCACGTGGTGAACAGATAAGGAAGGAAAGAAGAAAAGAGAAAGAAATAAATCACCAAATCAAATAAAGAAGGACTTTCCTGAAAAAGGGCAAAACCCTAATTCACAGCTGTGTTCTATAAATATGAGAGAAGAAGCATTATTCATCATCTCTTGATCCATCACCACCAACAACCACATCAAGACTTCAAACCAGAGCATCATTCTATCAGCATCAAAGAAGGAGAAAAGAGATCCAGTACTCGAAGGCAGTCGACTGGGTGACAGCCAGTCGACCTTATTGCCGGACTTCATTAGTTTATTTTCTCCATCTCTATTCTTTTATGTTGATCATGATTTGAACTTGTTAAGCAATAAAAGTATTATTATGTGGAACTAAATTTCATAGTTGGGTAGATTGAAGCCGTAGTTATGTAGTGCTATGTTCTTCTGAATTATTCTGCTTACTTATTGATTGAATCCGTTTGTATTGGTATAGATTGATGGTAATCAAACTTGTTCTCAACAGCCTGAGAGCAGTCGACTGAGGTGAGAGCCAGTCGACTGACAAACAGAGCTAGAGAATATCAAGTTTGTAGTACTATCTATCTGAATCTGTTATATGAGCATATTGAGACGACCCGTATCTTGTGCCCGTAATTGTAACAAGGGAATCTTTAGGGGTTCCTGGTTCAATCAACTTAAGGGATCTAGATCTAATACCAATTTCTAGGACCTTGAGTGTTTGTTCGTTTCCACTGATCTTATGTTTTCCTTAAGTACAACTTAGTAGATACCATGCTAAGGACTTAATGAAAGAAACGAATTAGAGTAGATACCATGCCTAATTCTTGGCCTAGGGAAACAATACTTTAAGGAGTAGATACCATGCCCTTGAAGTGAACAAACATGAGTAATTAGAAGTGAGTTTAGAAGGTAACTGAGCATTACTGACTATTGGTGGAGATCTAAACCCAACTATTCAAGAGATATTTGTGATTCAACACTTCTTGCTTTAGTTTAATCTTTTTATTTCTTTTAGACTTTTAGAACAAAACTTTATGATTGGTATTTTCTTAGGTTTTATTGATTAGTAAGTTGAAATCTACAATCTCTGTGGGATCGACCCTTGCTTGCCGGTACGCTTGTCAAACGATTCGTGCACTTGCGAGGTTTTTAATTTGTGTCTAGTTTATCTATATATTTAGGTATCTAGAAACCAACAACAAGTTTTTGGCGCCGTTGCCGGGGATTGTCTAGTATTTTAACTTACAAATCAGTAAAATTTTTTCTTTTTATTTTATTTTATTTCTTCTTTTTCTTTTCTAACATTTTCTTTCAGGTTACATTCGGCACAGGCAGACCAGTCGACTGCCCCAAGGATCAGTCGACTGTCCAGAGGATTTTTTCCCAAAAAGCAACAATGGGTGAAAATTTTTTAAACCAAGTACCAATGCAAGACAAATTCATTCCTAAGAATATTGAGAACCCTTCTTGCATAGCTTTTCAACCCAAGGTCACAGGGAATATGCATCTATCACCCCAATTACTTGGCATGGTTCCCCACTTCAATGGTAGACTAGATGAAGATCCGCACCTACATCTGCAAGACTTCTTTGATCTTTGCAGGACACAAAGCATCCAAGGGCTTACCTCTGAACAAATCAGGTTAATCTTGTTTCCTTTTTCTTTAAAACTTAATGCTAAGTTGTGGTATAATTCTTTGGAACTAGGATCAATTAATTCATGGGAGCAATTGGCAACAAAATTCTTGAAGGAGTTCTTTCCAGCCCAGAAAACCAGACAACTAAAAAGGGAGATTCTACTTTTCCAACAAAAAGATGGCGATTTGTTTTTCGAGGCGTGGAAGGACTTCAAAAACAAACTTTTCAAGTGTCCTACGCATAACATACCTAAGGATGACCAGGTACAATCAGTTTATGAGGGTTTAAATGACGCTAACAAAGCAATTGTAGATGCAGGTTGCAATGGAATGTTGATGAGGAAGAGTGCTGAGGAGGCCATAGAGTTATTTGAAGAACTCAGCGAGAACTCACAACAATTCTCAACTAGGAGGGGTCTTTCGAAAAAACAGAGAGTATACGAAATTTCTCATAATAATAACATACAATTAGAAATGGAAACCATGAACAAAAAGATTGATATGCTTGTAAATTCAACGTTGGGTGGCGTAAAAAACCAACCAAAAGAAATTTGTGCAAATTGTTTTCAATCTAACCATACAACTAATTCATGTCCCATGTTTTCTTTCGCAGATCAGGAGCACACAAACTACGAAGAACAGGGAATGTACCCACCCCAGAACAATTTTTTTTCAAACACGTATGACCCAGGGTGGCAAAATCATCAAGACAATCAATTCGCACCAGGGCATACACAGCAATTCCAAGGCGGGAATGGGTATGATGAGCCAGCACAAGAACAGGAGAAGTTGGATTTCGAATCCACCATTCTTCAACTACTCCAACAGCAACAGCAAACAAGCAATCAACAAAGACATGCCATTCAAAAATTGGAATTTCAAATTGGTCAAATTGCTACGGAGTTAAGTGAAAGAAAGGCAGGAGAGTTTCCATCACAAACCATACCCAACCCTAGAGGACAAGAACAGCTCCAATTAAGGACAACACTAGAGGAAGAGATTGACTTTAAAGTGTTTAATGCACCACAAATTCCCCACGATGATCATGAATTTTATAATATTGATGTGGTTCAGGAAATTTGTGACCAAACATTTCAGGAACATGGTGTTGATCCACCACAAGAAACAACTGCACACCCTCTAACATTATCTCAGGTTGAACAGGAACACGATGACTGGAGGATTGCAGAGACAGTACATCATCTTGAAACTCCACATTCATACACAGGTAAGCTTGCACCTGCAGTCGAAAGTTTTGTATCTGATATAACTTGTGTTTTTGCAGACAAGTCGACTGTTGGCCAGGACAAGTCGACTGATGTCCAGAATAAGTCGACTGCTACCAGACAACCAGAGGAGGAGCTGAAGCCAATACATGAATATATGGGGGACCATCAGACATCACCTGTGACAGTTGCTACAAATTTTAGGATGCAGAAAGAGGAGAGGCTGCAGGGAGTCTTTCAACAGCATAATGGTGCATTAAGATGGACCATTGCTGATAAACTAATGTCAAGATGGTACGGTCCATGAATTGTTGTACAGGTTTCCCCCACATAGAGCGTTGGCGAAAAATCAACGTTCAAGGTGAATGGGCAGAGGGGGAAGCCTTATGAAAAGATGAGTTTTGAGCCGCGATCCATTCAATACTTCGCATAAACTCATCAAGTCTAGCTGAAGACAAGAAACACAGCGCTTATTGGGAGGCAACCCAATTTTTCAGGGGAGTATTTACACTTTCCCTTTATTTTCTTTCAGTTATTCATTTTTCTTTGAGTTATTATTTATTTTTCTCTCCTTACTAGATGTGACATATGCCTATTTTTACATTTTCTTTCGAACATTGAGGACAATGTTCCATCTAAGTTTGGGGGTATTAGGGGTATTAGAGTCTTTTGAATTTTTTAGGATAAACAATTTCTTATAAAGTAAGAAGAAGGATACTTATTTACTTTAGGATTGTTGAGTTTCATAACTTCCATACAAAATTGTATGAGTCATGCGATTATACATAAAAAAACAAATGTGATGCCTATTCTGTTGATTATTCCCTTTAGATCTAGTCCTAAATTGAGTTTAAGTAAATAGAGTGATAAAATATATATATATATATATATATATATATATATATATATATATATATATATACTTGAATAAAGTCAATCTACTCCAATGTTTTGAGTGCTTAGTAACTAGGGGTATTCATCACCAATGTTTACCTTTACGTCAAACGGCAACTTGAAATATGAGTATGCAAAGCACTTTAGAGTTTGTGGCTCGCTAAGTAACCGGATGGATTCATCACAAATGTTTCGCATTCGCGTAAAAAGGCAAGTGACAACTTTAGAGAAGCGACTAAAAAAAAAAAAAAAAAAAAAAAAAAAAAAAAAAAAAAAAAAAACTCTAGTTTGCTACTCGGTTTGTAGTAGAGAAAAGGGGATAATCACAGATTGAGTAATTACATACTATAACTATAATTAATTGCATGACAAGTGCAGTTGAGTTTGGAGTTATGAATAAACAATTGCACTAAAGAAAGTGGGTATGTTTAATTTTACTTTATCTGAAATTGTTTATACTTTTCTATGTTGATGTCCACATAATAAGAACTCTTGGTGGTTGAGGCTGTCATTATTATTTTTCCCCTTGTTCATAATTTCAGTTTGCTTGAGGACAAGCAAAATCTAAGTTTGGGGGTATTTGATGAACCAAATATTATTCACTTTTTAGAGCAATAATCTTAGTGCAATTAGACATTTAAATGCTCTATATGTGGTATTTTACTCTTCTTTTCTCTTTTCCATAGGAAACAGCCTAAAACAGCAAAACAAAGCAAATTCAGGATTATAAGGATGATACACAAGGAACTGAAGAAATCAGTCGACTGATCATGCTAACAGGTGACTGGACAAAGGAAATCAAGTTTACACAGCTGCTCGGAACAGTCGACTTACTCCAACATCAGTCGACTGGGCTGATCAATTAAGAAATCTTCTGAAGTCTCGACACAGTCGACTTATATTCAAAGCCAGTCGACTGATCGACGGCAGAGTCAAAAGATAAGATATTCGAAGATTCATCCAAACCTAATTTCAAATCTATTGGAATCCAGATTTTATGCGAATAACAAATCAAATCTAAAGACTGGGGATTTCCAAGAGCACGTGGTGAACAGATAAGGAAGGAAAGAAGAAAAGAGAAAGAAATAAATCACCAAATCAAATAAAGAAGGACTTTCCTGAAAAAGGGCAAAACCCTAATTCACAGCTGTGTTCTATAAATATGAGAGAAGAAGCATTATTCATCATCTCTTGATCCATCACCACCAACAACCACATCAAGACTTCAAACCAGAGCATCATTCTATCAGCATCAAAGAAGGAGAAAAGAGATCCAGTACTCGAAGGCAGTCGACTGGGTGACAGCCAGTCGACCTTATTGCCGGACTTCATTAGTTTATTTTCTCCATCTCTATTCTTTTATGTTGATCATGTATTTGAACTTGTTAAGCAATAAAAGTATTATTATGTGGAACTAAATTTCATAGTTGGGTAGATTGAAGCCGTAGTTATGTAGTGCTATGTTCTTCTGAATTATTCTGCTTACTTATTGATTGAATCCATTTGTATTGGTATAGATTGATGGTAATCAAACTTGTTCTCAACAGCCTGAGAGCAGTCGACTGAGGTGAGAGCCAGTCGACTGACAAACAGAGCTAGAGAATATCAAGTTTGTAGTACTATCTATCTGAATCTGTTATATGAGCATATTGAGACGACCCGTATCTTGTGCCCGTAATTGTAACAAGGGAATCTTTAGGGGTTCCTGGTTCAATCAACTTAAGGGATCTAGATCTAATACCAATTTCTAGGACCTTGAGTGTTTGTTCGTTTCCACTGATCTTATGTTTTCCTTAAGTACAACTTAGTAGATACCATGCTAAGGACTTAATGAAAGAAACGAATTAGAGTAGATACCATGCCTAATTCTTGGCCTAGGGAAACAATACTTTAAGGAGTAGATACCATGCCCTTGAAGTGAACAAACATGAGTAATTAGAAGTGAGTTTAGAAGGTAACTGAGCATTACTGACTATTGGTGGAGATCTAAACCCAACTATTCAAGAGATATTTGTGATTCAACACTTCTTACTTTAGTTTAATCTTTTTATTTCTTTTAGACTTTTAGAACAAAACTTTATGATTGGTATTTTCTTAGGTTTTATTGATTAGTAAGTTGAAATCTACAATCTCTGTGGGATCGACCCTTGCTTGCCGGTACGCTTGTCAAACGATTCGTGCACTTGCGAGGTTTTTAATTTGTGTCTAGTTTATCTATATATTTAGGTATCTAGAAACCAACAACAGTCACTGAGTGCGGCTGGCTTCTCTGGGTTGAACGGTTCGAATCCCTGTGGCCGCAAACATTTTCACATTTTTTTGTAAGTCTATAACCTATCGAACAGAGAGTAATAAATACTCTTTAATTCCCTCCTATATCGCTAGCGGCAACCGGCCTAGTGGCCAGTGCTTTGGGCTGTGTCGGTGTTGTGCTGGGTTCGAATCTTGCTATCGGCAAGATTGAAAAATACTTTTTTTTGGGGGTTTTATGTATCGAAAAATTATGAAAAAAATATGTATATTCTTCTAAAAATGTAAGGGACTTTCTAAAAATGGTTTGGGGATTATTTGAATGAATTTGACTATGGTTTGTAGTTAAAATGCATAAATAGACATATGGTTCTATATGGATTATTGATATGAAATTATAACTTGAAAGAATAAGTGAATTGACACATTAAGAGTTGATTTGGCAAAAAGAAATGTGGTTATGTGACATGATGCAATTATTTTCTCACTTGTGGAACAATATGAAGTGTGTACATTGTTTAGTAATGAAGAATTATTATGATGTGATAATTGATAAGTATATGCAAATTTATGTGCAATGATGGACTTGTGAACAAAATTGAAATCATGAATTGAAAAGAAAATATACATGTGAGTATGAGAACTCAACATGGAAATTTATAAGTTGAAGATTGTGAAATAAAATTTGAAATAGAGTAGCTAAGTCTCCCTGGCATTGAGAAAGGAAATGAAATGAAATGAAATTAGACCAAGGTTGGTCATGATGAAATGAATGAATAAGTCCGGTTGATGGAGAGGCTAACTCTAGAGATTAATTTTGTTCATGATTTTTAATAAAACTAAGGACTAGTACATAGTGGAGACGTGATGAAAGTAGAAGAAAAACACGAGTGAGGGCCATCGGATTTGCGGCGGAGAGTATTTCACAGGTTCTTCACGATGAGTCGTGACATGACGTGGATACGGCTCCAGGGTACCGTGGCAGCGGAGAGTATTTCACAGGTTCTTCACGATGCGTCGTGACATGACGTGGATACTGCTCCAGGGTACCGTCTCTGTGGTGACACTTGTGGGATGTTTGGTGACTGCATGAGGATCGTGTGCCATGAAGGAGGCTGAATTGTCCATAGGTTTTTTACGATGCGTCGTGACATGACGTGGGATTTCCCTCCAGTTTCTGTACACGTGCTTGCACTCATAGATCATCTAAGACACTACCGTAGTTACAGTAGTAGATTAAGTCATGGCGAGGGATTGAACCCTACAAAGATGAAGAACGATTAAGGGTTTGCTCTCGGACCTATGTAGTATGGGATGCATAGAATCCGAACAAGTGCGCATTAGTGTCATGTAACATAAATAAATGCATTAAGGATTAAGTGCACAATCACAACACGACATCTATAGGGTAGTCCCTTTAGTTTGAATGTGACAAGTTTGTGTTTGTTAAATATGGAAGGTTAAGTTATACTATTTCCGGCATAGAGAGGATGGCCGTGTATAATATTCGTCGGTTGAATAAACTGACGTACCCACAGTCTTATATGCAGGTAAATGACTTGTTAAAGATTAAAGAGGAATGGATGCTTAAAGATTATATCATGCTGTTGTACTTTTATTCAATTGTTATAAATTTTACTTCTGCTGTGCAAAAGAAAAGTGTAATATTGATGTAATCTCTGATGTATGATGAAAAGTTTTAATTTCCCTGTAAAATTGTACTAAAGAAAGTGAAAAGATCCTGTACAACATCTCGAATTCAGTGTATTTGGAATTCGGGGCGTTACAGAGTGGTATCAGAGCCACGCTTTCTACGCTTTCCACACTTGTACAAATTTATAGGGAACGACACCCTAGAAGTGGACATTAGAGTGTGTGTTTGAGTCTAGAGATTTAAATGTAAGTGATTTACATTTGTGTTGCTCTATGCCTCATGCTTCTTCCTCCTTATTTTATAAGATGGCTGATCACTTCGACCCTGCTGAAGGCGACGATTGGCTTGTGGCATCTCTTCAGAGGCAGGTGAAAACACTGCGAGAGAGAGTCGGATTATTGGAGGCTCAGCTGGCGAAGCGAAAAGACGACTTCTCTGTTCTCAGTCATCGGGTTTGGGAACTCGAGAAGAGGAAGAACCTGACAGATGTGCTGAAGGATGAAGTTGATGAACTACGGGAAGAACTTCGAGCAGCGAAGAGGACCCGTAGGAGTTAGATTGTTGTAGCTTCTATTATTTTCCATTCTGATGTCAGAAATGTTTTTCAATTCGAATGTATAAAGTTTGAAATTCAATGAAATGGAAATATTGACTTGAAAGTTCATGTTTCATACTTCGAATTTGATGGACCTTTTGCATCAGAATATGGAATGAAAGCTATTGTATTGTTCGATATTGGATCCTCTCATACATTTGTGTCTCCTAGATTTGCTAAAGTGTTGGGAGTTGAGCCGAAGATTTTTCCAGGCAAGATCTTAGCAGTAGCTACTCCGTCAGGGAAAACTTTAACCACTGATCGGTATTATGCTGATTGCGAGATAGTGATTGGAGGTAGAATCTTTGGCATTGATCTGATCGAGCTGACTATCTTGGGAGTCGATGTTATCATTGGCATTGATTGGATGTCAGTGTACAGTGCAAGCATCGAGTGTAAGACCAAGACGGTAACAGTGAAGGCTCCAGGTGGACCTGAAGTCACGTTCCAAGGGAAGCAGAAGTGTTCTAAGCTGGTGGCTACTATCCGCAAGGAAGAGACTCCTGTGGAAGTGCAAGGGATTCCTGTGATTCGGGACTATCCGACTGTGTTCTTGGAAGATTTTTCTAGGTTACCCCCGCATCGTGATGTAGAGTTCAGCATCACTGTTCAACCGGGAAGTGCACCCATTTCTAAGGCACCGTATAGGATGGCTCCAGTGGAACAGGATGAGGTGAAACGGCAGATTGAGGAACTGTTGGGAAAAGGCTTTATTCAACCTAGTGCGTCACCTTGGGGAGCACCAGTGCTTTTGGTAAAGAAGAAGGATGGATCGATGAGAATGTGTATCGATTACCGGGAGCTGAATAAGGTCACTGTTCAGAATAAGTATCCGATTCCTCGAATTGATGATTTGTTCGATCGTCTACAAGGAGCAGCTGTATTCTCCAAAATAGATCTTCGATCAGGATATCACCAAGTGCGAGTGAAAGCTGAAGATGTGCACAAAACTGCGTTTAGAACTCGGCATGGGCATTACGAATTCTTAGTTATGTCATTCGGAGTGACGAATGCACCCGCAATCTTCATGGATTTGATGAACAGAGTTCTGAGGCCGTTTATTGACTCTTTCGTCGTGGTATTTATCGACGATATTCTCGTGTACTCTAAGTCAGAGGCGGAGCACACCGAGCATCTGGCAGCAGTTTTGCAGAAGCTGGAGGAACAGCAGTTGTATGCCAAGTGATCCAAGTGTGATTTCTGGAAATCTGAAGTGGCATTCCTAGGTCACATCCTTTCTAAGGAGGAAGTGGCAACTGACCCTCAGAAGATAGAGGCAGTGAGAGATTGGGCTAGGCCTACTACAGTGAAGGAAGTCAGAAGTTTTCTTGGGATGACTGGATACTACAGGAGATTCATTCAAGGTTATGCTCAGATAGCCGTGCCGCTTACTGGACTGACCAAGAAGAATGTGAGCTTCGAGTGGACTGAGCAATGTGAGGCGAGCTTTCAGGAGTTGAAAGATAGGCTGACTACTGCACCTATTTTGGCTTTGCCTAGAGCAGGTGTTGAGTATGATATTTATAGCGATGCTTCACATTGGGGGCTTGGTTGTGTCTTAATGCAAGAAGGAAAAGTAATCGCTTATGGGTCTAGGCAACTACGACCGCATGAGAAAAATTACCCGACTCATGATCTGGAGTTGGCTGCGATTATCTTTGCCCTGAAGCAATGGAGGCACTATGTGTACGGTGAAAAGTTGAACATGTACACGGACCACAAGAGCTTGAAGTATATATATCAGCAGAGGGATCTCAATCTGAGGCAGCGGAGATGGTTGGAAGTGCTTGAGGATATGCGACCTGAGATCAAGTATCATCCTGGAAAAGCTAATGTGGTTGCTGATGCACTTAGTCGCAAGAGCAGTTTGGCCAGTTTGATTACAACTCAGAGGCATCTGATTGAGGAGTTGGATCGAGCAGGTATTGAGGTTGTCTTGCAAGGATTGGGAGCATCTTTGGCTCAGTTGAGGCTTCAGCCTACTTTGAATGCTAGAATCATTGCAAGTCAGGAAGTTGATGCTGATATTTTGGAGATGAAGGAGCAGATTGGTGCTGGCAGGTTGCCCGGATTTCAAATCAGGGATGGAGTGCTGTGGTTCGGAGATAGGCTGTGTGTTCCAAATCAGGCGGACCTGAAAGAGAGTATTCTTCAGGAGGCGCATGCTACTCTTTTGTCGGTACATCCTGGGAGTACTAAGATGTACAAGGACATCAAACAGCATTTCTGGTGGTCAGGTTTGAAGCGGGATGTGGCTGAATTTGTTGCGAAGTGTGAGGTTTGTCAGCAAGTCAAAGCCGAAAATCAGAGACTCGGAGGTCTATTACAGCCGTTACCTATTCCGGAATGGAAGTGGGATAACATCAGTATGGATTTCATCACGGGATTGCCTAAGAGTTCTAAAGGCAATGATGCTATTTGGGTTATAGTCGATCGACTTACCAAATCCGCTCACTTTTTGGCGATGAAACTCACTATTTCGATGGACAAGTTAGCTGAGATGTATGTGGTGAGATTGTCAGACTTCATGGTGTTCCGTCAACTATTGTGTCTGATCGAGATGCGCGGTTTACTTCGCATTTCTGGAGGAGTCTTCAGACAGCTTTGGGGACCAAGACAGATTTCAGCACTGCTTTTCATCCGCAAACCGATGGGCAGACCGAGAGAGTCAACCGTATTCTTGAGGATATGCTTCGGTGTTGTATACTAGACTTCGAAGGCAGTTGGGAAAGGCATTTATCTTTGGTGGAGTTTGCCTACAACAACAGTTTTCAGGCTAGCATTGGGATGGCGCCGTACGAAGCTTTGTATGGCAGAAAGTGCAGGACTCCTGTTTGTTGGTATGAAGTTGGGAAGCATCAGTTGTTTGGTCCTGAGCTTGTGCAGCAAACTTCTAAGAAGATCGATCTGATCAGGAAAAGGTTGGTAGAAGCTCAGAGCAGGCAGAAAAGCTATGCAGACAACCGGAGAAGGAACCTTGAGTTTAAGGTTGGTGACTTCATCTTTCTGAAGGTATCGCCCAGTAAAGGTGTGGTTCGATTTGGCAAAGGCGGGAAGTTAGCCCCGAGGTTTATAGGCCCGTACAAGATATTGAAAAGGATCGGAAAAACTGCTTACCGGCTTGAATTACCGGAAGAGTTGTCTCAGGTGCACAATGTCTTTCATGTGTCTATGCTGAGAGGTTATATTCCAGATCCGAGTCATCATTTGCCTGAAGTGCCGGAAGGTTTGCAGTTATACCTGAATTACATCGAGTCTCCTGTTGAGATTGTTGATCGTCGAGAGAAAGTCTTAAGGAATAAGATGATACCGATGGTCAAGGTAGTCTGGAGAAACCACTTGGTTAAAGAGGCTACTTGGGAATCTGAGGAGAGGATGTTGAAGGACTATCCTGAGTTTTTTGCTTGATTGTATTTTTGTATCTTTTTTTTTTTTTTTTTTTGTTGTTGTTGTGTTGTATTGTTTGTTTTCCTCGCTCTTGATTGTAGTTCCGGGGACGGAACTATTCTAAGGAGGGAGTGCTGTAATACCCCAATTTTTCAATTAATGAAAAATTATTTATTTTGCACGTAGTGTGCACGTGCAATATTTTGTCTGGATTATTTTATTATGACGTGTATAAATATATATATATTTGTTCTCAAATTATTTTGTACAAAAGCTTTTTCTAAATAAATAAGAAAGCCTTATTTTAATTTAATGAAAAGGCCCTTTTCTTAAAAAGCCCAAATATATTTTATTTTATTTATTTTACTAACTATTTTGGCCCAAAATAAAGCCCATGGATTAATCTCTTTTAATTAAACTTGTCATGTAGAAGACTATTTTTTAACTAATTTATTTTTATACAAAATTAAAATGTACAAATTTGGCCTAGTTGCTTGCACGTGCACTACACGTACACGTGCTTTGCACACTTTCTCCATGGGGCCGGTTTGCATCTTTTTGGACGGATTTTCAAAAATGGTCATGGTGTTCATGGAGGTGGTTGTATAGGTGTGGGTAGTTTTTATAACTCCTACTCTAATCTTGGCCTTCCATCTTTCAACCACCTAATCAATCTTGGCCCTCCATTTCACTTGTTTTCTAGTATAAATACCCCCCTCTCATGGCTATTTTCATATGCAATTACATATTTCCAAATTATAGTCTTATTGTAGTAATAGTGTGAGTTATAAAGATAGAGAGATTGTGTGGGATTGCTTGCTTGTTCCAAGGAGGGAGGCCGGCCATTGCAAGAGGGAGCATTCGGGTTGCTTGGTGTGTGGAGCTTGTGCGCGCGTCGTCTAGGAGGTGGTGCTTTCATTTGCAAGGACTTGGTTGCTTTGTGTGTTTATTTTCTCTCCATTCAAGGTGGGTAACCTTTCATATTTCTAATGTAGGAATCTATGCTAGATTTAATTATCAAAACTATGCATGAAAAAGAATACTAATAAGAACACACTTTAATTGAGAAGTTAGTTTATGAATTGATTGAATTGTGGTGATTAATTTATATGTGGTTCTAGTATTAAAATTAATTGTGTGTAGAATTCTCCATGATTATTAGTATGAAGCAATGATGGTGATTAAATTTCCTTAAGAATGTTGTTAGTATGATTTGAGACATGATGCATGAATAAGAATGCTTGTTAATTGTAAAATTGAAACATGGAATTGATTAAGAAAGAGTACATTTTAATTTGAAAAGAGTGAATTTCTTGAATGATTGAGATGTGATTATGCAATTTAATAAGTGATTATATATATTGTGACATAGATTGATTAATGGAACTACTTTGTTATCATTAAAGAACTACTCAAAAATTAGTAGTTTTGAGTTTTACCTATTCATGTGCTAAATAGACCTTTATGTTGATATGGGTATGGATAAATCCAAAATATATGTGTTTGTTGAATAAGAATTAATAACAGTGAATTATCATAAGAAAAATTGTGAATAAAAAGGGATTAGAAGACTAATTGATTATTCAATGTCGAAAATAAAAAATATAGTAGTCTTAATGAACAATTCATTGATTTGTGTGGAAAAAAACTATGTTTTTAGTGCAAAAAAATTATTTTATACTTGCTGTTATGAAAATCATGTGAAGAGGATTTAATCTGGAATTTTTCAGTAGTTTTTTCAAAGGCAATATGAACCAAGATTAATTTGAACATCGAGTTGTTTTAAAAACAGTACCAAAATGACTCATATGGGTTTTTATTGGGTATCGTGACAACCTGAGCTAGTAGCTCAGGCGGTCACTGAGTGCGGCTGGCTTCTCTGGGTTGAACGGTTCGAATCCCTGTGGCCGCAAACATTTTCACATTTTTTTGTAAGTCTATAACCTATCGAACAGAGAGTAATAAATACTCTTTAATTCCCTCCTATATCGCTAGCGGCAACCGGCCTAGTGGCCAGTGCTTTGGGCTGTGTCGGTGTTGTGCTGGGTTCGAATCATGCTATCGGCAAGATTGAAAAATACTTTTTTTTGGGGGTTTTATGTATCAAAAAATTATGAAAAAAATATGTATATTCTCCTAAAAATGTAAGGGACTTTCTAAAAATAGTTTGGGGATTATTTGAATGAATTTGACTATGGTTTGTAGTTAAAATGCATAAATAGACATATGGTTCTATATGGATTATTGATATGAAATTATAACTTGAAAGAATAAGTGAATTGACACATTAAGAGTTGATTTGGCAAAAAGAAATGTGGTTATGTGGCATGATGCAATTATTTTCTCACTTGTGGAACAATATGAAGTGTGTACATTGTTTAGTAATGAAGAATTATTATGATGTGATAATTGATAAGTATATGCAAATTTATGTGCAATGATGGACTTGTGAACAAAATTGAAATCATGAATTGAAAAGAGAATATACATGTGAGTATGAGAACTCAACATGGAAATTTATAAGTTGAAGATTGTGAAATGAAATTTGAAATAGAGTAGCTAAGTCTCCCCGGCATTGAGAAAGGAAATGAAATGAAATGAAATTAGACCAAGGTTGGTCATGATGAAATGAATGAATAAGTCCGGTTGATGGAGAGGCTAACTCTAGAGATTAATTTTGTTCATAATTTTTAATAAAACTAAGGACTAGTACATAGTGGAGACGTGATGAAAGTAGAAGAAAAACACGAGTGAGGGCCATCGGATTTGCGGCGGAGAGTATTTCACAGGTTCTTCACGATGAGTCGTGACATGACGTGGATACGGCTCCAGGGTACCATGGCGGCGGAGAGTAAGAACCTGACAGATGTGCTGAAGGATGAAGTTGATGAACTACGGGAAGAACTTCGAGCAGCGAAGAGGACCCGTAGGAGTTAGATTGTTGTAGCTTCTATTATTTTCCATTCTGATGTCAGAAATGTTTTTCAATTCGAATGTATAAAGTTTGAAATTCAATGAAATGGAAATATTGACTTGAAAGTTCATGTTTCATACTTCGAATTTGATGGACCTTTTGCATCAGAATATGGAATGAAAGCTATTGTATTGTTCGATACTGGATCCTCTCATACATTTGTGTCTCCTAGATTTGCTAAAGTGTTGGGAGTTGAGCCGAAGATTTTTCCAGGCAAGATCTTAGCAGTAGCTACTCCGTCAGGGAAAACTTTAACCACTGATCGGTATTATGCTGATTGCGAGATAGTGATTAGAGGTAGAATCTTTGGCATTGATCTGATCGAGCTGACTATCTTGGGAGTCGATGTTATCATTGGCATTGATTGGATGTCAGTGTACAGTGCAAGCATCGAGTGTAAGACCAAGACGGTAACAGTGAAGGCTCCAGGTGGACCTGAAGTCACGTTCCAAGGGAAGCAGAAGTGTTCTAAGCTGGTGGCTACTATTCGCAAGGAAGAGACTCCTGTGGAAGTGCAAGGGATTCCTGTGATTCGGGACTATCCGACTGTGTTCTTGGAAGATTTTCCTGGGTTACCCCCGCATCGTGATGTAGAGTTCAGCATCACTGTTCAACCGGGAAGTGCACCCATTTCTAAGGCACCGTATAGGATGGCTCCAGTGGAACAGGATGAGGTGAAACGGCAGATTGAGGAACTGTTGGGAAAAGGCTTTATTCAACCTAGTGCGTCACCTTGGGGAGCACCAGTGCTTTTGGTAAAGAAGAAGGATGGATCGATGAGAATGTGTATCGATTACCGGGAGCTGAATAAGGTCACTGTTCAGAATAAGTATCCGATTCCTCGAATTGATGATTTGTTCGATCGTCTACAAGGAGCAGCTGTATTCTCCAAAATAGATCTTCGATCAGGATATCACCAAGTGCGAGTGAAAGCTGAAGATGTGCACAAAACTGCATTTAGAACTCGGCATGGGCATTACGAATTCTTAGTTATGCCATTCGGAGTGACGAATGCACCCGCAATCTTCATGGATTTGATGAACAGAGTTCTGAGGCCGTTTATTGACTCTTTCGTCGTGGTATTTATCGACGATATTCTCGTGTACTCTAAGTCAGAGGCGGAGCACACCGAGCATCTGGCAGTAGTTTTGCAGAAGCTGGAGGAGCAGCAGTTGTATGCCAAGTGATCCAAGTGTGATTTCTGGAAATCTGAAGTGGCATTCCTAGGTCACATCCTTTCTAAGGAGGGAGTGGCAACTGACCCTCAGAAGATAGAGGCAGTGAGAGATTGGGCTGGGCCTACTACAGTGAAGGAAGTCAGAAGTTTTCTTGGGATGACTGGATACTACAGGAGATTCATTCAAGGTTATGCTCAGATAGCCGTGCCGCTTACTGGACTGACCAAGAAGAATGTGAGCTTCGAGTGGACTGAGCAATGTGAGGCGAGCTTTCAGGAGTTGAAAGATAGGCTGACTACTGCACCTATTTTGGCTTTGCCTAGAGCAGGTGTTGAGTATGATGTTTATTGCGATGCTTCACATCGGGGGCTTGGTTGTGTCTTAATGCAAGAAGGAAAAGTAATCGCTTATGGGTCTAGGCAACTACGACCGCATGAGAAAAATTACCCGACTCATGATCTGGAGTTGGCTGCGATTATCTTTGCCCTGAAGCAATGGAGGCACTATGTGTACGGTGAAAAGTTGAACATGTACACGGACCACAAGAGCTTGAAGTATATATATCAGCAGAGGGATCTCAATCTGAGGCAGCGGAGATGGTTGGAAGTGCTTGAGGATATGCGACCTGAGATCAAGTATCATCCTGGAAAAGCTAATGTGATTGCTGATGCACTTAGTCGCAAGAGCAGTTTGGCCAGTTTGATTACAACTCAGAGGCATCTGATTGAGGAGTTGGATCGAGCAGGTATTGAGGTTGTCGTGCAAGGATTGGAAGCATCTTTGGCTCAGTTGAGGTTTCAGCCTACTTTGAATGCTAGGATCATTGCAAGTCAGGAAGTTGATGCTGATATTTTGAAGATGAAGGAGCAGGTTGGTGCTATTCGTGTTCCCACAGACGGTGCCAATCTGTTACTGCTGAAATCGGTGTGGGGGCAAACAGATAGATTTGTGGATTCTTGGGATGTTGAATAGTCAAACCTGAAACCTTTCCGTCAGAGTTTGACCGTGATCTCTCGCCGTTGACCTGCAAAAAGTGCGAAACACCGGGGTTGATCCCGGTGACGCACCCTCCGACGCTCAAGTCAGTAATCAGAAAGATTATGAATGAGCTTTGATTGGCACCTCGTAACAGTGGGGGATGGGGGGTATTTATAGCCGCCTTAGGGACTAGTTTCGGGATAAGATCAAATCCCTACTTCCCACTGAATTGATAGAAGGAATCAGGGCCGTTGATTAAGTATAATCATAAACCCTAATTCTATCTAGCTGGACTGGGTTTCTTGCGGGTTGGAACCCGCACCCAGTTGAGATGGATCCGGTCGTGGGTTGTTAGGCCTTTGGAAAATAGACCCAGTACCCATTTCGGACCTGTTTGTAGGTTAAATTACCATTTTACGCCTGAGCTTTAGGATTTGTTCCCGCTTTGGACGGTTCCAATTTAACTCTATTTTTGGCCATATCAGGTATATTTTTTATAAATTCTAACTTGTTGCTGGTATGCAATAAAATTTTTGCTCTGTGTGAATTTAACATGCTTGATTTACAAATATCATAACTCATGTCTATATCAATTCCCCAATTTCATAATTTTTGGATGATGTTTGATTTTTTTAGAAAATGCTACACCTATATTGGGTAAGGGAAATATTGAACTGTTTTAGGTTCTGTCTCAGTCAAGTTTTGTGTTCGGTTGGAAATTCATTCATTCCATAATATAAGGATTATTGAGCTGAAATTTTTGTGCATGTTCCATGTATGTGTCTACAACAATCCTACCAATATTTGTAATTTTTGGAGATGATTTGATATTTAACAAAAATCTTATTTCTATACTGAGATAAAAGTGTTTCAGCTCTATTTTCATTATGAATACTAGTTACCCTGGAAGACATAACTCCATGATAGAAGGGAACTTTTGAACTTGAAATTTTTACAGCAGTATCCTAAGTGAGGGTGGAACATTTCTACAAAGTTTCATAATAAGAATTGTTATCTCTTTAAAATACAACTTGCTGTTGTTGTTAAAAAACAATGTCGTTGTTGTTTGGTAATTTTGCATCCTATTCAAATTGTCATAACTTTATGTACAGTTGAATTTTTGAGCTAGATTTTGGATATGTGATTCCTATATGCATCTGGATCATGCATACCAAATTTTATGAGATTTTGAGATCATGGTTATTTCTAACAAAGTTTTAAGTATATACTAGTTGACAGTTTCTGCATATCCTGAGAATTTGTTAACATATCAGTGTGAGGTCATTTTCATCACTAAAATGACTTGTTTTGAGAAAGTTTCCAACTGAGAAAGTAAAGTAGATTCAAAAACTTTTCTGTAGAATCTAAAAACAAGGAATTTCATTAAGTGAGTAATTAATTAAGATTTTTGCAACTAGCACCAGTTGTAGGATTGGATGAATAGCTTACTGTTTTGGGTATATGTAAGTCATTTCTATATTAAGGCTATAAATAGAGTTAGATAGTTGTTAGTTAGCTTATGAATCATGAATTTAACATGTTGAATTGGACTGAGAATGATGTTTATCTAACACTCGATCATGGTTGATCAAGTTAGAGTTATGCTAGTGTACCTATAATGTGTTTAAGATTTGATTGCTCATTTAACTCTTTATTGCCAGTTGGCGCAACTTGCTTGTTATCTCTAATTTTCTATCTTGTTAAGAATTAAAATAGCCATGTACTGGTTTTTAATTGTTGTTGGGGATGAACTTGTTGCTGGGAGTGCTATTAACTTGCTAATGACTTAGAGTAGTGAATTGTACCCTATGACCTATTATCACTACTTAATCTTTTGGGTGGGTGATAGCCCTTTTCACCTCAAGCGCAATGGATGAAGACATTCTTCGTGCACTGGCGGATCGCTAACCAAAGAGGGATTGGTCACGGGCCGGAGACATGGTCGAGATCCAAGCAAGAGGGTGTTCGGAGTTCGACGGAGGTCGAATCGCCAATGTAGTTGGGCCAACTCTTAGGCCTGGTTTGGAGGCCGGGTTGGATTCCACTTGGGATAGTAAAGTTTGGATAAAAAACTAGGTTGATTAACTAGGAAGCAACCGTCTAGTTTCACTAATCCTTCCGCTAATAAAGGATGGCTAGTTACTTTAAAAACAAGACCCGTGTATAAGTTCTAAGTTAGGATTGGTAAACTAGTGGTAGTGTTTTAAAGACCAGAATAGATTACGTCATTATTTTAATTGTAAGGACAAACACTAGTCGGGTGGTTGTACTCTCCTATCAGGAGGACACGTGCAGTGCCGTCTCACCTGTCAGGGAGCACGGGCAACGTAGTTTCGTCTGTTAATTCCTGAGGTTTAGTGATTAGAACGGGCGGTATCTCCCGTCGGAAGTTTAGGGAATGGACCCTAAAATATCCTTCAGGTTCTATGTTGTTTAATGCAGATAGAATGCAAGAGCAAGACTCTAAGATTCTCGGTGGGGTGAAGGACTGCAGAACCATCTTATGTCCGTAACAACTTTTGGTGAGGTTCGGGGGTGGAAATTGCCTGTAGGGACTGGCATTGTCCGGGGGCAGAAAAGGACCACAGGGACCGGGCGAAGCAACTTGTCATGCTCCGCTTCCCAAAAAGGAGATACAGAATATGGCCAGCGAATGATTTTCATCATCCATAAGCTGTCAGGATCTTTACAATAAGCACAAGAATAATCAGAGTAGAAAGCATGAGAAGTCAACCACGCATGCATAAATGGATCAATATACCAATATAATTTACTTGAAACAAAATTTAATAATCTCAAATAAACCAAATCTGAATAAGTAAATAATTCTGGGTCATATTGCCCAATACAAATAATCCAAGTAATAGATACATTTATTCAAAATAAGCAATAGGAAATAATAATAATAGCAAGAACTCCAGGACTAGAATCTCAGATCATCTACTCCATCGGGTAGCTGATCACCATAATCTGCAATTTAGTAAATTGCAGGAAGAGGAAAAGAAAATAAAATGCCCATCAATGCACGTTACCGGTCGCTTGTAGTGCAGGCACAAGTACATGGGAAAGAATAACAAACACAGAATAACAGTGGAAGCAAGCATGACATGGAATAGGCATGTCAACAAAACAGGATAACTAACATGAATGAGGAAACAAAATCAAGTAACATGATATACTAACAGGTATAGGTAACATGTATCAAGTATTAAGTGTCATGTAGGCAGGTAAACAGGTAACAGATGAACAGGTGAATAGGTAAACAGGTATACAAGTAACAGGTATAGGTAAGCATGTAACAGGTATCATGTTATGTCAAGTCTTGTATTATTACTATCTAGGTAGCACTTCATGCGTCCTAGGTTTTTACCACATAGTTGCTATATTCAAACAAGTTACATTAAGATTTCGTAGTGGAGTCCATAGGGCCGTGTATTCAGGGATCAGAAAAAACAGGAACAAGAACAGGTACATGTACAGGTAGAACCTAATGGTCCTCTTCCGAGTACAACTTCCTATAGGGAAGCGTGCAGTCAAGTAATCAGGTAATCAGGTACAAGTAGAACCTACTGGTTCTCTTCCGAGTACATCTTCCTATAGAGAAGCGTGCAGTCGGGTAATCAGGTAAACAAGATTGTGTATCATGTAGTCATGAACACGTAACAGGTGGGAAACATTGGCCTCCTTCTAAGTACACATTTCTATATTTTCCACTACTAGATCTTTCCCTTAACCCCGGCTTGATTATTTGTTATTATTATCAAACAAGCATGTATGTGTCACAAAACAGGGCGAGAATAACATGACATGAATAAGTAACAGGTTCAGGTTGCAAGATAAACATGTACAGATGAACGACAACTCATAAAAGGATAGAACAACGAAAATTCTAGTTCAGGACAACACGATAGTACTGCACTAAATCTGGAATTTTCGTTGCTACAAATGTGCAAATTTGGATCCGTCAGAAAATCTAGAAAGTAGACTCTCGGCCGAATCCAGCAAATATATATAAGTCATATGGTATTTCACAAAAACATCACTCAAAACAGACTTGTATCCAGAAAACATGTTCAGCCAGAAATCAGAAGTTTGTATTCATAAACAGGAAAACAGCATAAAAATGTATTGATTAAATCCAAGAAAAATCTGGGGTATTACCTATTATGTTTAGTATCAGAAAATAAAGTTCATAATTTTCTAACATAGAAAGAATAGTCATGTAAAATCAGAAAGCAACAACATACAGCAGTTTTGTAAATCTGGAATCATAAATACTGGAGTACTAAAACAGCAATATCTCACAAAATATAAATCGAAATCCTGATTCGTCAAAAGGGTGATAAAATAGATACATAAGGCTACAATTCATATTCACAAAGTTTTTATAGACAACAAATAAAATCAGGTTGAAATTAGGTTTCTTTACTAAACAGCATGAAAATTCGGTATGTATAGTACTTGTTTACAAGTATAGAATAGTTTATAAAAGTCATCAATTAAATCCACAAGAATTAGTGGTTAATCCTAATCAAGTCTAGTTATAACCAGCAAAATGTTGGATCAAAATATTATCTTTAGCATCAGTAGAAAAATAAATTACCATACAGAATTCATATAAGACTGGATTTGAAATTTTAAACACATCTGTAGTAAAATAGCTATAACTCAAAACTCATAAATCATAACTGAGATCTGTCAGAAATTCTAAAAAGTAGACAGAATTCTCTATAATTCATGCTCACAAATAATTTTCATATACTGACCTTAATAGGGACTAAAATACTGAACAAAACGGGAAACCGGCAAAACAGAAAATATTCTTCATACACAAAATCAACTAGTTCGTATGAAACTTATCCAAATCATAACAAAATGTGAAATATAGTGTACTAGGTGTCCAAGCAACATGGTATAGGATATTTCACAAGTCCACCACGAGTTATACTACAACTAACACATCATGCATACAAGATCATACAACAAGTCATGAATCACGAACAACATGCATATTTACAACAAAAAGTGGTTATCCCTAAGTTATTTCATGTCATGCGTGTAATGAGATAACTACAGATGAATCAACACAATAGAGACAAGATATAATATGGGTTTTGTACATGAATTGTATCTAGAACACAACTACACAACATGCAGTATTTAGTACTTGTATATGCAACAGAAAATTATACAAGTTACTTGCCTAGAGATGATGATGTAAACGACGGAGAGAAAGAGGATAACGGGAACGGATTCCCGGGCACAAGCATGAACACGAACACGAACAAAGCGAATCTGATGAGATGACCACGATCGGGCATAGATCTCAATGATCAAGAGGATGATCAAGATGATGAAGATCAAGAGATCCAACGGCTATATCCAAGAGCGATGATCAAGATCAACAAGATCGGACAGTTCATATTGATCCTAATGTTGATGATGATCAAAATCAATCGGATGGTCCAGATCAGATGATCAAGTCGATTGGACGGACAGGATTTCTTGATCACAAAAAATAGAGCAATGGTGAAGGGGAGTGCTCTGTGAAGGCGGCGAGCAATTATCGACGGAGGAAGAGCTTAGGGCGAAGCTGACGGCGGTCGGCACAGGGCACAGGGCGACGACAATAGGGTAGCAGGAGGCTAGTGTGTGGATGCTGGTTGGCGCTGCTGTTGCCGGAGGGGAGTAGGCACAGGGGTTTGCTGCTGCTTCGGGAGGAGGCAGGAGCTTGCGTCTGGCACTGAGGTGGCGCTGTGGGAGATCGCGATAGGGAGTCGCGAGGGCGGTGAGTCAGAGGGGTGCAGGGGGGAAGGGAGGCACGACTGGGGAGGGATGTACGACAGAAGATGAGGTGGAAGAGGATGACGAGGCTGGCGACGTGAATGCTGATGGGAGAGCGGGAGTCGCTCAGGGTGGTCAGAGCATAGGGCAGTGGTGGAGGATGAGAGCAGGGGACGAGGGCGACGAGGTGAAGACGGGAAGAAGAGGATGAGGTCGGAGGGCGAAAGGAAGGTGGTCGGGAGAGCACAGGGATGTGAAGGGGATGGGTTTAGAAGAGTAGGAGGTAGGGTTTTCGGGAGTGCAGGGTAGGAGGAGAGGTTGAAGACGGTTAGGGTTTAGATGGGATAAAATAGGGTAGACAGGTATATATTTATATATAGGGATATTTTATTAGGGTTAAGGGTGAACATGGGGTAACGGGTTTCGGGCATTAATGGGTTTGGGTAGTATGTTGGGGTATTGGTTGAAGGGGTTAAAGGGTAGTAGGTTATTAAAGATCCAATAGAATTTATAAAATAGCGAATAAAAATATGATTTATAATAAAATGTAATTTGCATTACAATATAAAATTTATTTGAAATAACTACAAATACAATTAGTACATAGAAGTGGATTTTTAATAACCAGTCAAAATTAATAATAACAATAATAGTAATAGTAATAATAATAGAAATCAAGGTAATAATAACAATAATAAGATTTGTATTACAATATAAAAAACATAGAAAATAGTTACAAATAAAATTATTGATCGAAAATAGATTTTAATAGAAGATCCAACAATACATTTTGACAAAAGAATTTGAAAGCGGAAAAATAATTTACAAAAATTTTAAATACAGAAAATATACAGAAAATACGTATTTTGGAAAACAGGGGTTATACAACTATTTTAGGATCGGGGGTGGAAACGGCCCGCAGGGACCGACATTGTCCGGGGGCAGAAAAGGATCACATGGACCGGGGCATCATGGCATAATAATATGACCATTTTGACTGTAGAGGCGGAATTTGTCTGAACATCTGCAACTTCATCAGTCACTAGTTAACTGTTAGGAACGGGAAGAGTACAAGAGTATGATGCATGGCGAGGGATTGAACCCTGTGATTTGGAGACTACGAACTCTTTGGAAAGTATGTAGTATGAGATGCATACTTTTCAATTGAAGTTGCATTTGGGAAATTATGTAGTATGAGATGCATACGTTTCCAAATGGATTGCATTAGAGTAAGTGCATCGCGTGCATTTAGAATTGTGCATTAGACTCTATGACATGACATACACTAACACTTTTGATTTGACTGCACATTTTTCTTTTGCATCAACTATTATTGTTGAGTTTTAAGAGTCGTTGATTTTATCAGCATTGCGTCAGTTGTATTCAACTGACGTGCCCACAGTCTGATTACTTGCAGGACGACTGGATCGTGAAGCAGGAGACTCAAGCTGCGTGGAGCGTCCAATTAGAGATTATAAATTTTGTACAATAAATTTTATTGATGTAATTTATGATGTAAATTACCGATGTGAATTCATGATGAAATTTCATGATGAACAATTTGTACTTGTAATAACAATTGGGATAAGATAAGTTTTTAATTTCCTGTGATTTTTCTGTGATTGAACTCATTTGAAGGAAAAATTATATCTTGTGTCTCGAGTTTCCTGGTACTGGGATTTGAGGCGCTACAGCCTAGCCTAGCGGGCTTAAGAATTTGTACATGGGCTTGCCCCAGTGGACCTATGATTATATGATCCTACTACATCGGCAGACACCATAAATATAGAGCTCCACATAGCATTATGCTAAGATCTATTCATTTCAATTATGATCGAAATTACTATTCCCCATTCCCCTTTTTCCTAATTAATTTCATATTCTTGGATATGATAACTTTGATATTTGCACAGGGAAAATGACAACTAGGAGCAAGATCAAGCGAGGCCGTTTCATAAGAAGTTTACTTTTACATGATCGAGAGTACCATTGTACATAGCAGTCCCCATTTCCGTAGGTAGGCAAGTACTGTTATCATTTTGTTACTCATATAGTTTAGGTAACAGAATAATTGATCTTACGCCCCTAGTAACACTAGTTGGCTTCAAAATTCTCATTAGAAAAATTGTGGATGGATCACGTAATCAATCAAAAAAGTCATCTCTTCTCTACTATTATAATGGGAGAAGGGCTTAGTGTCATTTGTCATTTTGTCAACACGTGCAGCGCACGTGTTGGTTTTTTTTATTCTTTTCATTTCCCTTCCCATTTTTCCACGTGTAACGCACGTGTATAGTACTTGTTATTTTTTTCCCTTTTCGTTCCCCTTCACGTGCATCACATGTGCATTATAGTTTTTTTTGTCCTTTTCATTTCCTCCACGTGTATCGTGCGTGTTGGTATTTTTTTTTCCCTTTTCATTCTCCTCCACGTGCATCGCACGTGCATTATAGTTTTTTTTTTTGGTCCTTTTCATTCCTCTCCACGTGCATCGCACATGCATGATACTAGTGGTTCTTAATCTGCATACGCCATACATCTTTCTCTTGCCGAACCTGAAGAATAATCTTACAACTTTTTCACCATTTACAATCATATAATTACTATCATCAAAATTCACCTAGGTTCAGCTTAAAGCTGCTCAACAAGATGTCCGTACTCTTTCCAGACCTTTAATTACAACCAATCATTTACATAATCCTCTAGATCCTTCTCTTACAGTACGGTCCACCTTATATTTTTATAACTCCTAGATATTTCTACTTCACTTTACATATTTCTGTAGCCCTATTTAGATATTTATACTACACAAGTAATTTACGCATGCAATGCAGGTCTTTATAAATCTATATAATAAAACACAAAGAAAGTTATCAAGTGGCTCTCCTTCAATTCTCTCAAAATCAAAGGTCCATATCTAACATCACAAAACACATTTTTCCTCCAAAAATTTTTCCCCAAAATTCAAATTCAAATTCACAAAACAACTCATTTATTTATTTAATTCTCTCTCTCTCTCTATATCTATATAATAAAACACAAAGAAAGCTATCAAGTGGTTCTCCTTCAATCCCCCAAAAATTAAAGGCCCAGATCTCACATCACAAAACATATTTTTCCCCTAAAAGTTTCCCTCCAAAACTCAATTTCAAATCCCCCACCCAAAACAACTCCTATATTTATTTAATTTTTTTTTCTCTCTCTCTCACACTCCCTCCTTCTTCTATTCAAAAAATTTAGAAAATAAAAAATTTAAAAATTTTTAAAAAATAAAAATTTAAAAATTTTTAAAAAATAAAAAATTTAAAAACAAAAAAAAAATAAAAACTTTAAAAACTTTAAAAATAGTTCAAAAAATCAAAAAAAATCATATAATATGCTATTTGCTGGACCCCCAAAAGTTTATCATATAATATGTTTGCTACTTCAATTAATTTGCTCGACCTCCAAAACTATTTTATATTATCAAACAATGTGCACCGTTTCGAAGACGTGCCGTAGGCACGTGTCAATGGGCAAACCTAGTATATATAAATATGGACTTTTATACCCCATTTTATAATTATTTTTCACCATATACTAATAGAAACATAGACTTTTATTTACAACTAATTATTGTCATATTATTCAAACTTCAGCTACATAATTGTTGATTTACTGTTTACAAAACTTTTCACATGCTGTATCGTTCTGAAGACGTGCTGTAGGCACGTGGCCACGAGAAAATCTAGTATATATATATTTTAAAAAAAATTCGACGTCTGATATCGAAACTAAAATTTCTTTTAAATTAGTTATGTATGTGCATTGTACGTGTTTATTTTGTTATAAAATGTGTTTTTTTTTCTTTACAAACTCTCCTATTAAAATAGTAGAGATACTTGAGCTTTCTACAGACTCATAGAATATTTTATACTTTGAATTTCAAATTATACTTTAACAAATGTATTGTTTATGATAAAGGGTAGTAATTAAACATGTATAGAGCAAGTTAACATGAGCTGCACATCAATGATGTAAAAAATCAGAACAAACTTTAGATCAGACCCTGGAAAAAAAGTCTATAAATCACAATGTTGAATTGATCCAGTTCTATTCAGCTAAAGTAAGTTCCTTCTAGGTCGCTGAATTTTATCGTTGTTTTCTTGTGTATCTTCATATCTCCCATTGTATAACCAATTTGTCAATGCAGAAAATATCATTGATGCTGCTTTTTTCCAACAGATAATGAGTTATTATATTTGTGTGGAAACTTAAATCTCAACCCTTGATCAGATTTGACGAAAGTCTAGTATTTGTGGATTTTTGTGGAGGTTGTGGTGGTTGCCTGGCCGACATCCCGTCGAAAACCTGTAAGGATAGCCTGAAATAATGGGGGTGGTTTTGGCGACATATCCTCTGACGATCAAGTAAGAACAAGGAATAAAAACTGGGTTTAATAACTGAAATTGTGATTACCTAATAGCTGAGGAGAGGAGTCTGTATTTATAGGCCTGTAGGGGAGCAGTTTGGGAAGGTTTTCTTAACTGATTGAATCAATCCATTTGATTGAGGATTCGAACAGTCAATTACCTCCCTGATTATTAGGGTATTTGATTAGCAACCATAAATGGTTGGTTAATCTCCCCTGATTGTGTTGTAGCTCGTGTGGTGGGTCAGTGGACAACCCATATTAGTGTCATAGACTTGTAGTTGTCGTAGATATGACTGCTTTGTTCTTTAAGATATCCAAGATTCGTTTAGGGATCGAAGGGTCCTAATTAGCCTTGATTTTTATCCACATCATAAGCCCCCCACTCGTGGAGGCCTGATCTAGCGGTCTTCGAGGAGTAAATAGTCAATTTTGGAAAAATCAATGAGCATCAACATTTGGGTTTGGCATCCAAAGCAGTAGGGGGTTCGCCTGCCGATGGTGTAGGAGGTTCATCTTACCGAGGTGTCAGGGAGTCCGATTACCGAGGCTTTAGAGAGTTTGGCTGCCGAGGATATATGTGGTTCAGTACCAAAGGCTCTATGGGGTTAGGCTGCTTGCGCCACCTCTGTGATTGCCTCGAATGACAATCCGAGGGCCGAGTGTGCAGGATCTTGTGCCACATTTGTGAGCACCTCAAATGACAATTTGAGGGCCGAGGCAATAGGGTGTTTGGCGGGCTGACCTCTTTGAGAGTAGCGTTTTGTGCCACTTTCATGAGTGCCTCGAATGACAACCTGGGGGCTGAGGTAATAGGGTGTTCGGCATGCCGACCCACTTTAAGTAGCGTTTTGTGCCACTTTCATGTGCACCTCGAATGATAATCTGAGGGCCAAGATAGTAGGGTGTTCGACGTGCTGGCCCTCTTCGCGAGTGGCATTTTGTGCCACTTTGTGAGAACATCAAATGACAATCCGAGGGCTGAGACAATAGGGTGTTCGGTGTGCCGACCCTTTTCGCGAGTGGTGTTTTGTGCCATTTTTGTGAACGCATTGAATGACAATCAAAGGGTGGAGATAATTGGGTGTTCGGCGTGTTGACCCTCTTCGCGAATGGTGTTTTGCACCACTTTACTAAGCACCCAAATGAAAATTTGAGGTCCGAGGCTGTGAGGAATTTGAACCTCTTATCAAGTGGCATTTTGCACCACTTTTGTAAGGGCCTCGATTGAAAATCCGAGAGCCGAGGCTGTGGGAGATCCAAACCTCTTGTTATGTGGCGTTTTGCACCACTTTTGTGAGTGCCTCGAATGAAAATCCGAGGGCTGAGGCTGTGGAAAATCTGAACCTCTTGTTAAGTGGTGTTTTTGCGCCACTTTTATGAGTGCATCAAATGATAATCAGAGGGACGAGGCTGTGAAAAATCCGAACCTCTTGTTAAGTGGCATTTTGCACCACTTTGATGAGTGCCTCAAATGACAATCTGATGGCCGAGACTATGGGAAATCCGATCCTCTTGTTAAGAGACATTTTATGCCACTTTTTTCAGTGCCTCGAATGACAATTCGATAGCTAAGGCTGTGAGAAATCTGAACCTCTTGTTAAGTGGAATTTTGTGCCACTTTTTGTTAGTGTCTTGATTTACAATCCAAGAGTTGTGAGAAACCCAAACATCTTGTCAAGTACTTTTGTGAGTACCTCGAATGACAATCCGAGTGTCGAGACTATGGGAAATCCGAACCTCTTGCGAGGCTAGTGATTTTGAGGGAGGAAACTTGTACCCCTGTTGAGTATTTTGGAACTGTCTAGGTTGCCACAAGGTGGATCACGTGGTTGCGGGCGCACGTGGGTTGGCCTACATTTGTGTTGCTAGAATCAAAGCATTTTCCCATCATAGTCGTTAGATGGAGGTTGAGGGTTTGGATCTTTCCACGCCATCATCGTGGGGATCAAGGAGTCTTCCAAATAGACTATAAATTCCTTGCCTCCTTCAAATCTTTCTGCATACTTTCTTACTAACTTTGCAGATATTTCTCTTCTCCGAATGATCATCCTTCTGTCAAGTTTTTTGGTTAGTGCCTCGATGGCAATCTGAGAGCCAAGACTAGATATAACCAGAATCCTTGGATTGAACTTGGGAAGACTTAGGTAACATACGATGTTGCCACGCGCTAAACCTCTCATGCTTGCTAAGTTCCACAAGTTTTCTTCTAGAATCAACTACCCTTCGGTTTTCCATTGGCGTTCATATATGGTCCCTCTACCCCACACTGAAACTTAGGGGTAACAGCGAAGCATGATAGAATAATCACCTTCCTCTTAGGCATTTGACGTAGTTTCCGCTTGAGTTTTTGTGTTGGCCACCACTCATCTTGTACTTATTTCTCGTTTTAATAAAACAGCCTTTTCATGATCTTTTGCCCGAACTGTTGTTTTCCTTAATTTGCATTCTTTGGTCTGATCCTCAAGAGGGTTTGTTTGGCTACCTTTGGATTGTGGGCTAGACCTTGGGAGGTAGAGCCCTGGGAGGCCGAACCTTATTTACTCTGCAATGAACTCGACAGGAGGATGCCATTACTTAACTTTGGTGCGAGGCGGGGGATTGAGAGAATGCGTCTTCCAACCGTATTTGGCCATCGGTAAGTGTGGAACGGAAGATATCCGTTGAGGGAGGCGAATCCCATAGCTAGTCTTGCCCTGGTAGAGGCTGGGGGTGACATGCTTTGTCTGCCGAAAGAGGGGTGACCCTTGTAGGTTAACGATTTTTCAAAGTCCATCCCACGGAAAATGCTCGTGGGGGTGGACTTGGATTCGGGCCCGCCGGGCTCTTTCCGAAGCTGGTGTTCGGGTTAAGATTTCTACCCACAGTCATGGCAGTCTGAGTGCAGAGACCTTAGGAGTTTAGAATATCAAAGAAGGTGTGCAACTTGAGGGGCTGGACTTGGTGTTTTTAGCCACAGGACCCTTGGTGGCGTTGTTTTCATGTGCTGTCCGTGTAGGTTTGAGAGAATCGAGGTGTCTGGTTCCCTTCACATGGGGTCACGCGTGGGCCATGTGGAGGGCCATGATTCTGCCACGTGGTCGTTGTAGTTAACGATGAGTCTCCCCCCTCTATATAATTCTTCCCCCGACTTCATTCCCTTTTTTTGCTTTTTCTTTCTTCAGATTTGTGGCTCTCATTTCTATTTTAGTTCCTCCCTTTTCCGCATCTTTTCCAGCAGCTCTCAACTACATTCGTGGTAGGTTATTCAGAACTTTTGCGAGCATCACTAGGATTCGGTCGGGAAAGTTAGCTATCATTTCACGGTGCCCATAAGAGGATAGGGAAGAAGGCAAAGCATCCTCGATATTAATGAGTGGTCGGGAACAAGGGGTTGTTCGTCACAGGTTCCGACAATTTGGGTCTACCCTGATGACTTGGAAGAAAATGTCACCCACAGAGTCCTGCCTTTGTCACCTGGACTAGGGGTCGAAGCTGACGATGTGGTGAGCACTTTGGCAAAAGGCAACCTCCAACAAATTTGAGACATGTATTTCATCCCTCTGCAATATGAGCTCATGCTCCCTAGTCCGGGTCTTCGAGTGACTAACTGCCTTGCTGCCTTGTACTGCATTTTTACCGTACAGGCATTCATCTCCAGGCTTCTGCTTTCGATGCATCCTTTCATTAAGGATGTGCTTAACTGGGATGGGGCTAGTCCGATGCAACTTGGCCCGAACTCTTGGAAGCAAATGGTCAGTATCATCATTCTGTGTTAGGGGGCAGAGTTACCCTGAAGCTCAAGTGCTTCCGTTTCTATATAGACTTGTGCAAGGTCCAGTGAGTAAAGGTCGGTGCTTCTTGTTGCCGAGGACAAAAAGGAAGGTGGTCTTCGGACACCCCAACTACATCAAGCACTAGAAATCCCGGTTCTTGTTCATCTGTAGTCTACAGTGATGGGAAATCCTAGTCAGTGGTGTACGATGTACTCAAGTGTGGGCACCGAGGGAGAGTGAATTCTCAGCCGATAATTCGGATCTCAACCGAATTTTTTCCAATGTAAGTGTCGAGTGGTCGACCCTAGTATGTTCCTTTCTTTTAACTATTCATCATTTTTCTATTTTGACCCCATCTATTTTCTCAGGTATGTTGGTTGATGAGATGCTTAAGCAGTGCCAGGCTGTATTGAGGGCGAAGAAGTGAACCCTCGATCCCCTGCCTCCGAGGTTCCTCTTTCCAAGAAGGTGAGGGCTTCGGATTCGACCTAGGAAACTGGTTCGTCAGGGAAGGAGGGTGCGTTGAAGCCCCCGGCCCCTAGTCAAAAGACTGTTGCGGCTCTTGCCGAATCAACCTCAACGGTGGATGTTTGGACACCTGCGTGGTCTGTCAAGGAGTCAGACTTGCTCATCAATTGAGCACCTCACCACTCCTCCTGACATGGCGAAGCTGAAGGATGAGCCGCTCTATGAGATCTACCCGCGATGGTCTCAGGGTGCGGTCCTGGTAAGTGCTTTATCTTACTGTGCTTCCGTAGCATAGTGTATATATATATATATAGTTCTTCAGTAGGTGGCCTAAGATGGGGCTGAGCTGAAGAGAAGGGTGGATGCCCGCCTCCGACAAGCCTAAAGTGTCGAGGCAGGCCAAAAGGAGATAATAAGGCAAAAGGATGAGCTGAAGAAGGAAAGGGAGGCTCAGGAGGAGCTGGAGAAGGAGAAGGTGGCCCTGGAGGAGCTTAAGCTAGCTTGGGAGGCCCGGGAGATGGTGTTGGTGGGTGAGCACGATGATGCTATCGACCGCTTGATCCGTGCCTTGGATGAGGACTATGATCTTGCCTCAAGAATGTCAGGCAGAAGTACGAGGGTGTTGACCTTAAAGGCTTATCGTTTGACATGGAGCAGGGTGATGGGCCTTAAGACGAAGAGCGTGCCCTCTTCAGTGATCCCATCGAAATGGAAGCCGAACACATTGTTGTCGATGACGTGGACAGAGAATCTCCATCGCCTAAGTCGTAAACTTAGGATTTTTTTCTTTTTCTTTTTTTTTAAAATTTTTTTTTCTTAATGGTGGATTGGTCACCACCCACCATGTATCCGCTTTCTGAATGAATGAATCTTTTTGCCGAGTCCCATGTGTTTCTAGGTTTGCTGGTTTTTAGCGTAGTCTCCTTTGTCGTGGTTTTGGAAGACAATCCAAGGGTCGGCTTTCCAGAGGGAAAAAGGGAATTCAAACCTCTTGTTGAGTGGAGTTTTTCCTCTATCTTTTCAGAGTACCTTGACTAACAATCCGAGATCGAGGCAGTAGGAGGATCCGAACCTCTGTGCAATTGGCATATTATGCCAATTTTATCAGTGCCTCAAATGACAATCCGAGGAACGAGACCAAGGAGAATCCGAACATCTTCTTAGGCGGCATTGTGCACCTCCTTTTAGAGTGCCTCAAATGACAATCTGAAGTTTGAGGCCGAGGTGAATCAAAACATCGATAGAGTATTTTTAAAAGAATCGCAAATTTCATGATCTTTTATTTGACTATTGGAAAAATAAACTTGAGTGGCCGCCTTTTGGCGAGCGTTTATTACATAGAGTGGCTTGAAGGCCTTATATTAGGTTTCTCAAAGTCCTTTCAAGGGCATTAAGCACCCTCCTTGAACTTCATCAGATGCTCCACATTCCAGGTCCTCTTTGTTTTCCTTCCCCCCAGGTCTTCAAGTCGGTAAATCCCGGGCACACAACTTTGGAGACCTTGTAAGGACCCTCCTAGTTTGGAGCCACCTTCCCCTTTTTTTGGGCTCGCAAATTTTGATTTTCCTTAAGACCAGGTTTCCCTCGTTAATGTTTGAAGGTCGAACCTTCTTATTGTGGAACCACTCTACTCTCTGCCGGTAGATTTTCCTTCGTACTTTCGACTTTTCCCGTACTTCTTTTAAGAAATCTAGGTTTCCTTGAAGTCCCTCAGAATTTTTCTCCTCGTCAAATGTCGTGACCCGTAGTGATGGAATGCCTACTTCCAGGGGTATTATAACTTTGGACCTGAAGGACAGATTAATCGGTGATTCTTCTATCAGGATCCTCTTGGTCGTCCTGTACAACTAGAGTATGCTTGGAAGTTCTTCGACCCACAACACCTTCGCCCCCCGGAGGGCCTTAATAAAAGGGAGGGACTTCTCTCCGGATTTTGAGAGGACGAGTCCGATGGCCGCTAGTTGATCTGTAAGCCTTTGAACCTCCTTGATGCTCACTGGAGGCGTCATATTGAAGATAGCTTGAATCTTCTCTGGGTTGCCTCTTTTTCATTTGGCTAAACATGAAACCAAGGAACTTTCCTTAGGACACGCCGAAGGTACACTTAGATGGGTTTAACCTCAAGTTTTTCTTCCTTAAGATGCGAAAGGCTTCCTCGAGGTCCTCGACATGGTCCTCCCTTCTGAGGCTTTTGACGAGCATGTCGTCCACATCTACTTCTATATTCTGAAAAATCTGCTCTTTGAAGACCATGTTCACCAGCCTTTGATAGGTGGCTCCTGCATTCTTCAGTCTGAACAACATGACTTCGTAGTAATAGAGTCCCTGATTGGTGATAAATGAAGTGTTCGGGATTTCCGAAGGGAACATTCATATTTCATTATATCTTGAGAAGGCATCCATGAAGCTTAGGTTTTCATGTTCAAATGTAGCATCAATCAAAGCGTCGATACTTAGAAGGTGGAAAGGATCCTTTGGGCTTGCCTTATTGAGGTCAGTGAAATTAATGCAAGTCCTCCACTTGGAGCTCGCCTTCTAAACCATTACAACAATCGCTAACCACTATGGATAGTTGACTTCCTAGATGAAGCGGGCAGCGAGGAGTTTATCGACTTCCTTTTTCCTAGCCTGTTGCCATTCGGGGTGAACTTTCAGCACTTCTGCTGGATTGGTTTCACCTTCAGATTTATACTTAGCTTATGGATTATAAGATATTCAAAAAATGCCCGATATATCCAAGGTTGTCCAAGCGAATATATCTCAGTTCCTTCGGACGCATGAGATGCTATCTTCCTTGAGCTTGGGAGGCAGAACCTTGCTAAGTTGGAATTTCTTGGTATTGTCCCCTTGGGAGAAGGGGACCTTCTCTAGCTCATCAACGGACTTGGAGCCAATCGAACTCCTTTTGGAGGGAAGTTCCACTGCATCATTTTCATATGGTATGCCGAGGCGATGACTTGGAGGGATGCAAAGCCCGAACACCCATGGATAGTGTTGTAGGCAGCTTTGATGTTAACCACCATGAAGTCCATTTCCTTGGTTCAAGCTATTGGAGATTTGCAGGTGGTCACATCCAGTGTAACGATCCCGTCGATCTGAATCGGGGCTCCCGAGAATCTGTGGAGGATGTAACCAGCTGGTTTTAGTCTATCCCTAGTGAGTCTGATGCCTTCAAAAACCTCAAATAAGAGGATATTAACTGAGATGTCATTGTCGATAAGAATGCATCAATCCTTATGGTTTGCCAGGCTAAGGCTACCACCAAGGCATCGCAGTGGGGCATGTGGATGCCTTCGAGATCCTTGTTTTAGTGGGAGATGAGCTACCCAAGATTTTTGGAAGGAGGGTGGTTGTGGATCGAGTTTAACTCTAAGACAAATGCCCTCCTGGAGGAGTTGGAGTCTTCGCCTGTTGGTCCTCTTTGTATGGAATGGAGGATGGCCCTTGGCTCAGAGTCCTGGGGTACAAAGTCTTGTTCAGGATGCTTATTTGAGGCTAAGGGGAAGTTTTCCTGTAGTACCCCGTATTTTTAAATATTGTTTTTAAGATTTATAAATGAATTACAATAGTTTTTGGTGATTTAGTAAATATTTATCTGAAAATTTATCTTTTTACACGTGCAAAACAAGTACAAATATTTTCTTATGAATTCCAAAGTCACAAATTATTTTGTGAAAAATCATTATTTATTATTAGATATTATTTGTGAATTTTCTGGATTTTTCTGATATTTATTGGACCTATTTGCAAATATTACAAAAACAAAGACTTTTGTGCCAAATTACCAATTTGAGCGAAAACTCTAGATTTTCAGATTTTTGGGCTGGGTATAATGCCTAGCCAACTCAGGGTTAAAAAGTTTACTTTTTTTTTTGATGAATTTGATTTATTTTACAAGTTTCGATAAAAGAGGATATTTTTGCAAAATTGCTATTTGAAGGGGGTGAAAATGCAAAATTATTTTCTGGGTTTCTCAAATAGTGCCTGCTGATGCTAGTGGGGGTCTTTTTGATTTTTGAACTGGATTAAATTGGTTTTAACTAATTTTCTAGTATGGGGATCTATTTATGTAAATGTATATTTTAAAAGGAGTATTTTGCAAATATGTTCAAAACCCTAATTCTCTTGATTTTTGGCCTATTTAAAAAGGTGGAGTGCAGCCGTCTTTCACTGCACAACACAAAAGTTTTATTATTATTATTTTCTTGAAGTTTTAAAGAGGAGATCTTAGATTTCTTGCGAAAGAGGGATTTTTCCTATTGCTTTATCATATTCGTTCGATTTCTTCAACAAGGTGAGTGATATAATTATTTTGTTTTGTTCTTTGAATGTTTTATATGGTGTTTCATCTACTACAAAGCATGCTAGGATTTGGGTATGAATTTATATGATGGATTGGATGAATTGATGAGTTAAAATTGGATCTTTTATGAAAACCTAGTTATTTATGTTTGGAATTGCATGTGGATGATTCAAGATTGATAGGGGACCTAATATAAATCGTGAATAGGCTATTTCTTTTGGATTATTACTGATTTGATTGAATATGGTGAATGTTATGCATAAATAGATTAAAGATGAGATTTTTTTTCACTATTGGTGAGTTGGATGAATGCAACTTGGTCAAGTTAATGTTAAATTTGTTTATGATTCATGAGTTAATAATGGTGATTTTTTAAGGAAGTTTTGAGGAGGACTAATGAATGAAGAGATCATGTCTTGAGAATTGGATTTGGAATAAATTGAATTGGATTGATGTAATACAACTAAATTGGAAATTTTGTGATTTGTGAAAAGTTTTATTTGAAATTAGATTTCTCAAATACTAAGATTTAAATCTGAATATGTTGTTATTTCTAATCGATGGATTTGTGAAGTTTTCTTTGGTGCATGAACATGCACAATCAATTTACATGAATATCATATGTCATTGTTTTTGAAGAAATTGAGTCTTTATGTGTTTTTGAAGAATTTGACTATATCTCAACTTATTTTGGTATTAATATAGTTTGGAACATAATATGAAAGTCTTTTGATGTATGATTGATTCTTTAAAAAAAAATTTATTTTGATATATGCACATATTCATGTTTCAATTTGGAGGAATTCATCAAAAAGCTATTTTTTTCAATTCAAAGTGGTTTTAATTGGTTTTGTGGACTCTTATATACTCTATAAGTCGTATTTGAACATATCAGAATTATACCCTTTACAGATAAAACTTCGTATCAGTCGAAATGTGCACAAACTAAAACTGCAGTCTGTAGGAGTAACAGTCGACCGATCACTATTGATAGTCGATCGTCGCTACCTGGCTGCTGTATTTTCTCGTTTTCTTGAAATTTCGCACGGAACAGTCGACTGACCCATTTTTACAGTCGATTGACTCTGCTCTGTTTTGGTGTTTTCTTGAAGTTTTGGATTTTCACTCTGAACAGTCGACCGATGACTTTTTACAGTCGATTGCCATTACTTAGAATTATTTTCTCGAAGTTTTTGGTTTTCACTGTGGAAAATCGACCGATGACTTTTTACAGTCGACTGCTACTACTTAGATTTTTATTTCTTGAAGTGCTAGTTTTTTGCTCTGGACAGTCGACCGACTCCGGTTTACAGTCGACTGTTACTGATGTATTCTTGAGTTATCCTGATGTTCTTTAAATAATTGATTCTTTAAAAAATTTTGGATCTATAACTTACTATTCTAAATATTATCCTTTCTACAGAACATATGTTTTCAAGATGTTTTATTGTTGGGTTTGAATTCTGAAATTTTATAAAAGATTTTGGTTTTGTTGATTGGAGAAGTTTCTTCATATGATCATTTTGACGATGGATTTGTGAGTTTTGGTCTTGATGATATCTCTAGGAGTTGAGTGGGAGTCTTGTGAACTGGTAGTTGAGATTTGTTAATTTAGACCAGTTAGATCTTGGGGTTGTTGTTGAGTATTTAAGTCCGACAGGATACACTAACTCTAGAGATGGGGATTTTTTGTTTTAATAAAAACCAACTTAAGGACAGGCACTAGTGGAGATGTGACGGAACTTGGGAAACGTAAGTATATACTCTTGGTTTTGTTAGTCCAAAGGATGCGTTCCGGGACTGTTTGTTGTCCTGTCGCGAGAGAACATTTGTATGTTCGCGTGTCGAGCGTCTGTAGGCCTATTCACGGAGCATGCAGGGTGCATTCGCGTGTCAAGGGTCGGCGAGCCTATTCACGAGAAGTACTCGGTGTATCCGCACATCGAGGGCCTCGCAAGCCTATTCGTGGGGTACACGGTTTGGAGGTGATTCTCCGATTTTTGAGCTGTTCTTACATGATGCTTGCGCGTCTAGGGCTGTGGTGCCTATTCGCGAAGTATTCTGAATCTTGTTTTCCATCACCTTAATAGGATTAGTTGCATACGAGGGGTTTAACCGTATAAAGTGGAGATCGTTAAGGGCTTGCACCGGACCTATGTAGTATGGAATGCATAGAATCCGACAAGTATGCATTAGAAAGTCAGCATATAGCAAATGTGTTTTCTTGACTTGGTTTCATGCATAATGATTTCTGTTTTTCCTACACTTGACACTTAGTCTAGTTTCACTTGATGTTTTCATGTATTACTATTTACTATCTTATATTCCTCGATATTTTCATGCTTTACTTATTGTCATTTTTCATTTCATTTATTCTTGCAGCCAATACATATTGCTTATGACTCTATGTTTTATGATTTATTTATGTTGTTTTCTTTTTATGTCACTCACACCATTATGGCTGATCCCTGTAGTTTTGGGGGTTTGGGTTATCTCTAGCCTCATGTTTTACAGGTAGGTGCTTATAGATTGGGATTTGGATGCTTGTGCTAAACTGATATTCTAGCTTATGTAAAATTGTAAAGAATGTGTTGTAATGAAAAGTTTGTAATTCAAGGACAAGCCTGAAATACAAAGTATGATAAAAGCAATAAAATAAAAAATAACATGAGATAACTATAATAGTCTAATTGTTTAGTTCCGATCTTCAAAAAATTTGCTCACCAAGTCCTTGAGTCATATTTCCTTCTGTACCTGCAAACTCATTGACTAGAGGTGGGAAAATATTGTCCGTTAGCAAGTTACGGACAACAAGTAGCGGAAGCAAAGAAACAAAGAAAATATGGTATGTCAAGAAATAATAGGCTAGAACAAAATCAATGAAAATAAGAATTGATGATAAAGTCAAAGTATAGAATGTATGATGCAATAAATAGTGATTTTAATCAATGATGCAAGATCAATAACAATAATCATGATCAATAATGTAAGTGTTAATCCTAGGTTAATTAATATTTTTTATCCATTCTAATGTACGTAATACTGTGTTTCATACCACAGGTTCGGTGCATGCAAACAGTGATCGTTTTGACTATAGTGGTGAACTCAACAGATCGTGTACTCAGCACAATAATCAACAATTAAAAATAAATATTAACCAATCAATAATCCACCATTCACGACCACAATCAATCTAGAATAAGGGGCCCTACCGAGTACACTCTCCGATTGTTCACTATCATGTCGACTCTTATTTACCCCGGCTTTTTAATATTTTATCATACTTAAATGTGGACATGCAAGGGGTAAAGATGTTTTGAAATGGTGTCAGGAGATGGCAAGGCTATGCAATGCATAATACAACTATTTCTATTCCCTATATGCAAAATTGGACATGGATATATGAGCAAAACACAAAGCACACATCTGGACAGCAAGATGTTGCTGTAAAAAAAATCAAATTTACCATTGCTATAGGAAAGCAAATCAGGCCCGTCAGAGATTCTAGAAAATAGACTCTCTGTCGGTTCTAGCGAATATTCATATAATAAATACAGACACTATGCCTATAAGTTCATTCTTTACTTATTATATGTACATGCAGCATGTAGGAGTCAAAATACTTGTATATAAAAATTGACTGTAAAATCCTTCGAAAATCTCATAAAAATCATATTTTAATTCCTAAAAATGTTTAGTAATAACACAATTAATCTCAGATTTTATTTCTTAAAATTAGTCTACTGTTTTAGTTAGTTAAACAGGGTGATGCATATTTAAATTGCAATCTAGAATTCAGACGTCACTGTACGAAAATATAGATATCTTGCCATATGTAGGTTGGATTACAAAACCGTTAGATGATCTGGATTCCAGACACACAGGTTTATAATTCTTATTTAATGAGTTCTAACTGATATTATCTGTAGATAGGTCAAAAATCGTGTTCTTTACTGAACCAGTGTTCAAACAGTAACCTAAAGTCAAGTTTTCACATTTATAAAAGATATGAAAAATTATCGTATAATCTTACAAAAATAATAAGGTGATTCCCAGTCATGTCTAATAACAAAATATAAAATTTCAAGTTCAATTATGTTGTTAGCATTTTATTTTATATATCTCAGGACAGAAATATGGAAATTAAAAACATAGAAGTACTAAAAATATGATATCTCTCAGTTTGTAAATCAGAATCCAGTTCTATAAGAAGTTCTGAAAAATAGATTCAAAAAGCTACATATGATGTTTACAAAGTTTTATCAAATTATGACAGAAACTAGGTCGAAAACTGAAATCAACACAGTGCAAACAGCAGGCCAGCAAGCAGGTTATTATTAAAAGATAGCAAAATAAACAAGCAAGCATAAAATTTTCAAACCAATAATTGACGGAAATCATACTTAATCTTTAGGGTGGAATTGTAACACCCCGAATTCCATTTACATGTAATTCGTAGTACAACACGATCTTTTACTTCAATCCGTATAATTTTACAAGGAAATTAAAACTTTTTATTACACAACAATGTTTATTACAGAATTACACAGCGGAAGTTAAATAAAATACAACGTGGAATATATATACAACTCTAATATCAGTAGCTTTAATCACGAATATAATCTTTATCATCAACCGTCTTTAAGTCCTTACTAATCCAATCAAGCTCGGCACTGAAAATCTGTAGGCACGTCAGTTTCTTACAACTGACGCAATGTTATAAACAATGATCCTCTCTATGTTGTATTATAACGAAATCTCTTACTTTAGCAAACACAAACTTGAATGCATAAATAAAGTGTAAAAAGTGACTATCCTAAATATGTCAGTGTATGATATGACTTAATGTCTAATGCAGATGTTTACGTTTCGATGAGACTAATGCATACTTGTTCAGAATCTATGCATCGCATTCTACATAGGTCTGAGGGCAAGCACCTACGATTCTACATTATAGGGTTAAATTTCTCACCATGCATCCTACTACTATGGCTACTACAAGATTTAGACACTATGTGAATATTGGTTCTCGCCCCGGAATACTGGAGATCAATCCCTCTCCGTGAATCATTCTGTGACCCTTACGTCTATCGTCCCGGAATACTGGGTATTGTCTTCAAGTTTTATTTTTGTGGGAACGTCAGTTGCTTACAACTGACGCAATGTTATAAACAACTATCCTCTCTTTGTTGTATTATAACGAAATCTCTTACTTTATCAAACACAAACTTGAATGCATAATAAAGTGAAAAAAGTGACTATCCTAAACATGTCAGTGTATGATATGACTTAATTCCTAATGCAGATATTTACACTATGATGACACTAATGCATACTTGTTCGGATTCTATGCATCCCATTCTACGTAGGTCCGAGGGCAAGCACCAGCGTACTCCACATTATAGCGTTAAATCCCTTGCCATGCATCCTACTACTATGACTACTACAAGATTTAAACACTGCGAATATTGGTTCTCGCCCAAGAATATTGGAGATCAATCCTGCTCCGTGGATCATTCTGTGGTCCTTACATCCATTGTCCTGAAATACTAGAGATTGTCTCTCTCCGCGAGTCTTCTGGAACCCTCATTGCACAAATGCCCATGAGCTTCGCTCTCATCCCGGAATACTGGAGATCATTCCCGCTCTGTGGATCATTCTGTGGCCTTTACATCCATCGTCTCGGAATAGTAGGAACTGTCTCTTTCCAAGGATCATTCTAGAGTCCATAACTCACGTTTGCTCTAGTTTCATCATGTCACCAATTAGTGCCTGTCCTTAAGTTTGAGTTTTAAGATCATCACAACCTAGAGCTAGCTTACCCTACCAGACTTAAATCAACACGAGAGAAAGTTAGCTCAAATTGACAACTTCTCATGTGATACTTAACCCTTACTGGTTAGTTTCTCAAATTTCCTTTATTCACAGATGATGGTTACTAAGGATCTCACCTAGCCTCTAGACTAACATCTTTCATATTCTACAACTGGGGTCAATCATGCCCTTATTATTCATATTTTCAATTTCATGTACTCATAATTTGTCAATGCTTTCATTCATTCTCATTTACCAATCATGAAGTATACACTTCTTGCTTGATCACACAACCAACAATTCATTACCAAGGACCCTTTGATTAACGAAAGCTCATTTTCACATATATTTATTATTCAAGAATATATTCCAGATACAAAGTTCATTTTGATCAATAAAATCCCTTTCCTACTCATCCATATTTCAATTATAATCTTAATTCTATTCAAAAGATAGATTCATTATTTTCATAAAAGATTATACTATAGCTTTGTAGTTAAAAAACTTAGAATCATACTCAATTACTTCATCTAAATTCATTTGCAAAATAGTAAGTTCAAAACTAGAAAACTGCAGTTCATGCTTCTTTTAAAAATCATAGAAAATTATATACTGCACGAAACTTTGTGTACATGAACTGCAGTAACTTTCTTTGCATGAATTAGCAACTTTGTGTACAAATTTATAATCTAATCATGATGTGTTACCATGCACCCAAATAACATCATTACAACTTATCTACATGACAATCTTTGAACTAGTATGCATTTCCTTTTGATAATCATATCTATTAAACATTCTAAATAACACCATCACAAAATTAATCACAACTCATATGTATAAAGAATATTATACATCAGTTATCCTACACATGCATGCTACTACATTTTAGAAAGTTCAAAAAGTCACTCACCTCATATTTGCAAAAGAAATAGGAACTCCTAGCTCCAACGAGAATGGGACTTCCTTCTCCTTCTTAGCCAGCACCGAAAGCCTCTCATTCTTCCAAGCAAGAACTCAAGCCACTCTTTCTTTCTTTTCTCTCTTTCTTTTCTTCTCTTTTGTTTTCTTCGATTTTTTGTGCAATGTTCATGAAGTAAGAGGTGGTATTTATAGGGTATTTGGGTGAATGAAGAGACACCCACTACCCAAATTAAATATCCATTATCAAAATAAATATTCACTCATAAAAACAAAACCACAAACCCCCACCCCTTCACATTCCTTCATGAATTAGCTAACTCTTGGTGTGCACACATGTGCACATGCACCCAACGTGCACACACTTCTCATTCTTTAATTATATTTTTATTAATCTATTTGTAGATGTTTGTTACATGACAGGTGTATAGAATTAAAAAATGTACATTTAAAGTGTAGAATAAAATCATGGGCCTCTCTTTTTAATTAATTTACTTAGTGAGCTTTAAAATATATTTTAGGCCTATGAGTTTTAATTAAAAAAAATTAATACAAATGGGAAAAATAAAATGAGAAGAAAAATGTGCAATACTTTTAGAAAAATTTAGAAATAAAAATGCACATAAAAATTTACGTGCGATGCACATAAAAATATTCAAAATATGAAATAGATTTGTTTAACAGGAAAATGTTCATAAATACTCGGAATATAACATACGAAAAATATATTTTTTGATAATGTTACGGATATTTTACGTAACGGTAAAACAGACGTAATCGACACGTGTATTGAAACACGTGCAATGTACATATAAATGTTTAAGTTGGCAAAAAAGAGGATAAAAATAAGTTTTGAGGAGACGAAAAATGTGTAAATAATTGAAATGTAGGAAAATACGTTACGACTATTACTTGTAACAGTACGAAATACACATGCGTAACACATGTGGAGCAAAATTGTCATAACTCAATTTTGCAGGGTGTTACAGGAATTCTACAATTGACGAGACGAATTATCATTAACATAACGGAAAGCATTCAATCATCGATGTCTATATACATGTTTCCAATCTAAATATTCATGTCGTGTATGCATGTGACTGTATAAAATGCTTGGGTTTGAATCAAGGGAAACAACAAGAAAAGAGGAATACTACTTGGTTTCCGTAATAGTATCTTTAAATGTACCAAACAAATATGATAATTGAAAGAGGAGCTACTTGCGGAGATCAAAGAAAATTCTTGAACAAGAAAAATAAAATTAGTTCAAGGAAAACTTGCCTTAAAGATGACGACTCTGAACATGAAATAATAATGGGACAAGAATTCCGACGGCAACAATACACGTGCAAACTACGTACGGCCAACACACGTGCAATAGGTAGAAATTGCAACACGTGCAAAGCACGTAATAGCAAGCACAGCAAAATTGACAGCAATCAACTGCAAGAACAGCTGCAATAGGAGCAACAGCGATGGCGGCAATGGCAAGAGCGAAGACAGCGGGGAACAGGTAGCAGTCGGGGTGGTCACTGGCAAGGCGAGGCAGCAACAATCACGTCGAGAGACTGCGACGGTAGCAAGGCAAGGAAGAATTTCGGTGGTTCAGTGGGGAACAGGGGAGTTGATGAGGGCGGTTGGACTTCGGTAGTGAGGACGGTGGTGGAGAAGTCGATGGTGGATGCGGGGTCGAGGGGCTGGCGTCGATTGGGTTGCAGGGTTTGATGGTGCTCGGGGGTGGAATAAGGAGCAGGGCCATCAACGACGATGATGGTGGTTGGAGGCGATGAGGTGCAGCAGGTTCGAAGGGTGGAGACGACGGCAGCTGCTAGTGGAAGAAGCGACGAGGAAAGGAGGAAGTCATGGTGGATGGGTTGAGCGGGGATGGGTTTCAGGAAAAACAGAGGAAAGGGAGAGAGATTAGCGACGGGTGATTAAGATGGGGGATTAATTAGGTTAAGATTAATTAGGGTTAATTAATATATAGGGTATTTAGGATGTTGGGTTTGGGTTGCGAGTTAACGGGGTATAAGGTATGGGTTTAGGATCAAATAAATAACAATAATAAATAAGATATGAATATAGTGGATTAAAATAAACCCAATACACAAAAGAATAAAACTAGTAGTGCACCAAAATTTCAGGGTTCAAGCCAAAAAAATACAGATGATCAAAAAAGAACAATGAGTCCAAGGGATAGCAAGATTTATGATTAAATAACTCCGAATACAAAAAAATTTCAGGAAGAATTACAAATAAAGATCCGAAAAAATCAGAAATATGGGTTACAATTCCTACCCACCTTACAAAAAAATTTTCATCTTCAAAATTCATTCAAGTGGTACATAAGGCAACCCCGAAAAACAAAACAACAAAAACGAAACAACTACTCAAAGAGATGAGGGAACTTCTTCTTAATCTCCTCCTCAAGTTCCCAAGTCGACTCACTGAGTGAGTGAGGATTCCAAGGGTCACGAACAAGCTTGATAACCTTGTTCTTCAGGACTTTCTCACGCCTGTCCAAGATAGAGATTGGTTGAACCTTACATAATAAATCTGGTCTCACGGACAACTCTGAGTAGTCAAACACATGACTGTCATCCCTGATGTACTTCCTGAGCTGAGAGACATGGAATACATCGTGGACACTTGATACAGCCGGTGACAGTGCGAGCCTGTAGGATACCTTGCCCACTCGTTCCACAATATCAAATGGACCGATGAACCGGGGACTCATTTTGCCTCCTCCTCCAAATCAGATAACACCTCTCCATGGCGATACCTTGAGGAACACATGATCTCCTGCCACAAACTCTAAAGGCCTTCGACGATAATTTGCCCACTTCTTCTGCCCGTCGTGAGCTGTTTGCAAGTGCTTCCTGATCTGAGCCACTGCATCAACAGTCTTTTTGATCAACTCAGGCCCAAAAAGCTTCCTCTCACCGATATCATCCCAACAAATTGGTGATCTACACTTCCAACCATAAAGCACCTCATAAGGAGCTGCCTTGAGACTCGCCTGGTAGCTGTTGTTGTATGAGAACTCAACCAGGTGTAGGTGATCCTCCCAAGAACCTCCAAACTGAAGAACATAAGACCTCAACACGTCCTCCAATGTCTAGATTGTTCTCTTGGATTGCCCGTCTATCTGTGGGTGAAATGCAGTGCTGTAGCTCAACTTAGTACCTAAGCTCCTCTGAAGACTCTCCCAAAACTGAGATCTGAATCTCGTATCTCTATCCGATAAGATGCTGACAGGAACACCATGCAGTCACAACTTCCTGTATGTACTTCTCTGCCAGTCTCTCAGTGGACTGACCCACTCGGAGAGGGATGCAATGAGCACTTTTCGTCAAACGGTCTACTATTACCCAAATAGCATTGTGACCTTTGAGACTCCTTGGTAGTGCTGTCACAAAATCCATAGTGATGTTCTTCCATTTCCATTCCCAGATCGGAAGAGGTTGAAGAAGTTCAGTGGTCCTCTGATGCTCTACCTTCACTTCCTGACAGATCAGAAACTGAGATACAAATCTCGCTATGGCTCTCTTCATACCATGCCACCAAAGATGTTTGCTTCAGATCCCTGTACATCTTCGTGCCTCCAATATGAACAGAGTAGGGTAAGCGATGAGCTTCTGTAAGGAGCTTCTTCCTGACTTCACCCCTAGGTACACACAACCTAGCTCCAAAACGAAGCGACTCGTCAGAATGAATGACCAAGTCATTTCTCAAGCCAGCTTCCATTTCACTACGGAATTCCTGCAACTGCTAATCACCAGTCGGGCCTCCTTGATCTGCTCTATCAGTGAAGACTGCAACTGCAACACCATGTACTGATGTGCTGAACCGGGGAGAACCACATCTAGTTCCAGCCTCCTCATATCCTCCAACACTTCCTTATGCTGGGTGAGGAACATAGCATCAGGCCTCCTATTCAAAGCATCGGGCACTAGGCTCACTTTACCTGGGTGATACTGCAAGTTGATGTCATAGTCCACCATCAATTCCAGCCATCTCCTCTGCCTCCTATTCAATTCCCTCTGAGTGAACACATACTTGAGACTCTTGTGGTCAGTGAAGACTTTAACTCTATCCCCAAGTAGATATTGCCTTAATAACTTCAAGGCAAAGACTACAGCTGCAAGCTCAAGATCATGCGTGGGATTGTTCTTCTCATGAGGCCTCAACTGCCTAGATGCATAAGCGACAACCCTTCCTCGCTGTATCAACACCGCTCCTAAGTCTCTGCCCGAAGCATTACAATGAATCACAAAGCCTCCAGAACTGTCTGGAATGGTCAGTACTGGGGCTGACGTCAACCGGTTCTTCAATTCCATGAAGGTTTCCTCACAAACACCATCCCAAACAAACTTGTGCTCCTTCCTCGTCAAATTGGTTAGGGGTCCCACAATCTTCAAGAAGTCTTGAACAAACTTCCGATAATACCCCGCAAATCCAAGGAAACTCCACACTTTATATGCTGACTGCGGTATTGGCCAATCCTTGACAGTAGAAATATTCGACGGATCAACAGACACACCATCGCCGGAGATAATATAACCCAGAAATGCAACACAGTCAAGACAGAACTCACACTTACTGAGCTTTCCATAGAGTTTATTCTCCCTCAAAGTCTACGAGACAACCTCCAAATGCTCAGCATGATCTTCTCTGCTCTGAGAATACACCAAAATATCATTGATGAACACCACCACGAGCTTGTCCAAGAACAGAGAGAACACCTGGTTCATCAAACTCATGAACACAGCTGGTGCATTGGTAAATCCAAATGGCATTACTAAGAACTCGTAATGTCCATATCTCATGCAGAATGCCGTTTTCTGAATATCTTCAGCCTTCACCTTAACTTGATGATAGCCAGAACAGAGATCCAACTTCGAGAAAACTGAAGCACCTCCCAACTGATCGAACAGATCATCGATCCTTGGCAGAGGGTATCAGTTCTTCACAGTGACATTGTTCAGCTCATGGTAGTCAATGCAAGGCCTGCGACTACCATCCTTCTTATTGACGAACAACACTGGGGCACCCCAAGGCAAAATATTTGGCCTGATAAAATCCTTATCCAACAACTCCTGAACTTGCACCTTCAGTTTAGCCAACTCAACTGGTGCCATCCGATACGGACTCTTCGAGATTGGTGCCGTTCTTGGTTGAACTTCGATACCGAATACCACATCTCGGTCTGGCGGTAATCTAGGAAACTCTTCTGGAAAAACATCGAGGAAACACCGAACAAAAATGGGTGCAACTACACCATCAGTGCAGAACGCCTCAAGTGCACGAGCCTCCTGGTTCATTGAGTTCTGGACATGCCCAGACAGTGTCTCACCTGCATGAAACAAAAACTCCTGGTAACCTGGGATCCTAAATATTACCTTCTTTGCACGACAATCAATCACAACATGGGTAACTCCCAACCAATCCATCCCAAGGATAACATCAAAGCCAGAGTTGTGGATCACGATCAGATCAGCCTTGAACTCCACGCCCCTAATCAACAAAGTGATCTACTTGCACACCTTAGAACAGATGATGATGCCTCCACCTGTGGTAATATTTTGAACAGCAGGCAAGACGTCGTAAGCCAGACGAGCTGATCCAAAAAGCAAGAAGAGACAAAGGAGTGGGTAGAACCAGAATCAAAAAGGACATGGGCAGGAAGAGAGAATACTAAGATGACACCTGCAACGACACCAACAACCGTCTCAGCTTTAGCTGCAGTCAAGTTATAGGCCTGACCATGACCTCCAATCTGACCTTCAATCGTAGTCATCCTCCTCTGATCAAAAGCTTATCGCTGCGGTGGAAGATGCGATCTACCCTGGCATCGAGCTAATGCTCCTTGCTGAGCTGGTCCTCCACCGAGTGCAGGGAGCCTGTTCCTCGGGCACTCTCGGACCACATGTCACTGCCTCCACATGCAAGGCACAAACGGTTGGCTAGCCTGCAATCCTTCTGCAGATGCCCGACTTTATGGTAGTAGTCACAAGTCTGAACTGGCCTCAGGACAACAAGAGAATACGGTAGTGCTCTTGTAGGAGGGGTCAGAACTAGCCTCCGAATAGGACCTCTAGTGTCGGGCGGGGGTAGGGTGCTGCACTGCTCACTGAGCAGCACTCATCCTCATATGAGCTTGCTCCTGAATCCTGGCTGCATCAAGAACATCGGCATAGGTGCGGTGTCGGTGAATAACCAAACGGTCTTGAATGTTGAAATTCAAGCCCATCAAGAACTTGCAAGCTCTATCCTTATCATTGACCACCATAGCAGCTGCATAACGGCAGACCCGAATAAATTCAGTAGCGTACTCATCCACAGATCGGTTCTCCTAAGTTAAGGAGACAAATTGCCGCTCCATCTCTTCCTTGGTGACACTGGGGAAAATTTTTGCAATGAAGCTCTCCATAAAAGTGGCCTAAGTGATGGGTCTCTCAAGCTTTTCGATTTCAGCCCGCCACCAGATATGAGCGAGGTCCACAAGCTGGATGCTTATCACATCCACCCGATCCACATCAGAGATCTGAGCTACGACCAACAATTGCTCCATCTAAATCAGCCATTGCTCGGCTTCCAACGGCGTCTCAGTACCCGAAAACTTGTCCGAGTGCAACCTCATGAAATTCGCCACAGTACCGGGCCTCAGCGGCAGTAGCCCTAGCGCAGGTCCAGCAGCGGTTCGGTTGGCCGCCTCCAATGTAGCCCGCATCAATTCATTGTGCTCTTGTTGCAGGGCCATCATCTGCTGCATCTGAAGGATAGCAGCGTTGTCTGGTTGCTCATCCCTGGGTCTAGTAGTAGAAGAACCGCCACGAGCCATAGTATGCAAAACCATCAAGTTGGTGAATACCCAGATATATGTTGGTTATTACATGTTCATGTAATCACCGTGGTGCGCATATTATTGAGTTAACCTGGCTAGAGCCAAACCTGGGCTCTGATACCACTCAAAACCTGTCACGCCCAGCTTCCCAAGATACGAGAACACGAGCACGTAACAAAGGCCCAGCGAATGATAAAAATACCATCCATGCTATAACAGATTAACTCAACAATATACAAGAGAATACAACCACACAAGAAAGAAAAACCACATAAACAATGAATAAACTCCAAAATAATCAGGAAATAAATTTACCAAATAATATCCAACATCTGGGAAAAAGTAAACTTTGGGACACACAAGCCCGGAATACAAAGTATGATAAAAGCCATAAAATAAACAAATAACATGATATAACTATAATAATCTAATGGTTCAGCTCCGATCTTCAGAAAGTTTGCTCACCAAGTCCTTGAGTCATATTTCCTTCCATACCTACAAACTCATTGACTAGATGTGGAAAAAATATTTTTCGTAAGAGCAAGTTACGGACAGCAAGTAGAGAAAGCAAAGAAACAAAATGTCAAGAAATAATAGGCTAGAACAAAATCAAAGATCAATGACAAAATATAAGAATTGATGATAAAGTCAATAAACAGTGATTATAATCAATGATGCAAGATCAGTAACAATAATCATGATCAAGAATGCAAGTGTCAATCTTAGGTTAATTAATATTTTATTATCCTACCTAATGCACGTAATACTGCGTTCCATACCACAGGTTCGGTGTATGCAAACAGTGATAGTTTAGACTATAGTGGTGAACTCAATAGATCGTGTACTCAGCACCGTAATCATTGTTTGTTAGGGTATGCTAGCTCTAGGCCGCATAATTATTGTTTGTTAGGGCAGGCACTAGTTAGGTGTTGTACTCACCTGTCAAGGGGACATGTGTGGCACCGTCTCACCTGGCCAAGGGGACATGGGCGATGTAGTCTCGTCTGTTAATATCTGGGGTCTAGTGGTAAGAACGGGAGACGTGTGCTACAATATCCTGTCGAAAGTTAGGGAATGGACCCAAAGAATCGGTTAATTTCTATGTTGTTTAATACAGATAGAGAGCGAGAGTAAGACTCCAAGTTGAGAATATAACTCTCAGTCTCTCGGTGAGCAGGGTTACCGCAGTGTCACCTTTATGTTCGTAACAACTTTTGGGTGAGGTCCGGAATGGTGGTACCAAAGGGATCGGGCATAGTGGAAAACATAGACACCAGTCATGATTGCAGAGGCGGAATTAGACCGGACGACTGCAACCTCATCAGTCACTAGATGAATATCAGAAACGGGATTGAGTACAAGAGTATGGTGCATAGTAAGGGATCAAGCCCTACGATCAGAAGAACATGAACTTAATTGGGGAGTATGAAGTATGAGATGCATATGTTTCCAATCAAGTTTGCATTAGAATAGGAGCATCGTGTGCATTTGATTCTTGTGCATTAGATTTTAGGTCATGGCATACACCGACATTTGTTGTTGACTTTCACATTTTAATTTCTGCATTAATATTGATTGTCTAGGAATTTGGAGTCAATGGTTTTATGAGCATTTTGTAAGTTGCATTCAACTGACGTGCCCACAGTTTGATTAATTGCAGGACTGTTGCTCGGGGGAGCAGTGGACTAGAGCTGTATGGAGAATTTATCTAGAGGATACTGATTTTGTACAATAAAATTTATTGATGAAATTTATGTTGTATTCTATTGTAAAGCAATTTGTACATTGTAATATTTTGGGATGTAATAAAGGTTTTTAAATTCCTGCGAATTTACTGTGTTATGTACTCGTTTGAAGGAAAAGATTCTGGAGTGTGTCTCGGGTTTTCAGTATACGAAAATCGGGGCGCTACAGAAGTACTGGAGGGGTTGCAGCTAAACTTGATCTATAGAGAAACAGCCAGTGGAGTTTCTAAATCGACGGGAAAAAGTGTTAAGGAACAAGGTCGTACCTATGGTCAAGGTGCTATAGAGAAACCATTTGGTCGAAGAAGCGACATGGGAATCAGAAGACAAAATGAAGAGCAATTTTCCCGAACTATTCGTTTAGCTCTGTTTACTATTGCTTCCCTTACTAGTGTAGGTCTGGGGACAGAACTATTGTAAGGAGGGAGTGTTGTAACACCAGGTAGAAATATTGTGGCACGTGCAATGCACATGCATGAAAATTTTAATTTGCATTATCCACTTTATCAAATATTTATTTATAATTCATTCTATTAATCATTATATTTTTTAAGGGAACTTTTTTTCTTAGGCCATGATATTCTAAGGATTTTGATTTTTAAAGTAAAATAATGTATTTTTATTTTTTGATTGGGCCCAACCCATAAAGATGAGTCCAAGGGTGGCCGGTTACTTTTGGAGATATGAGAGGTTTTTGAAATTTAATTAGTGGTATTAAAGGCCTTCGAAATGGGGGGGGGGGGTATGTTTTAGGGTAGGTTATGAAAATTTAATATTTTGTTTGTAACTCCAAATCTAATAACACCCCCCCCCCCCCCCCCCCACCCCGAGCCGGGGTCAACACAAGAAAAAGAGAGAAAATATGTTCTTATTGGTAAATTGGGAGTAATCTTGCTTTGGAGTTTTTGTTGGTGAACTTATGGAGGCCACGATCTTGGAGGAGAAGGCAAACCTATGAGACTTTTCTATATCCAATCAAGGTGGGTGTTCTCATTAACTTTCTTGCATGATTATATGTTTAAATTTTATTCATATTATGATTTTAATCTAGGAATATCGTATGTGATTGACTCATGTTATATTTTAGAACTAAAAAATATTGAAATAGATGAATATTGTTTGCTATGGTTTCACGTGATATTATAGAACTAGTTGTGTAAATGGATGAATATTGTTTAATGCAATTGCATGTTAAACTTTAAATCTAAGTTGATGAACCTCGCATAATATGGATTAATATGAATTTATGGTCTATGTTTATTTAGATCTATGACTATTGATTCATGTTAAATCTTAGCTCTAGATTTAATTACATAATGTCCAATGCTTGGTATAGATCCATATTGAGATGTCTGTCTTAGCTACGTAAGGGAACGGGTTGTGAGTCTTGCGAGCTAGGTTATCGTATGTGATTTAAGTGCTTGGGTGTGGCGGGTTCGAGTTAGAGTAGGCTCGGATTCAGATTTAAAATTCTGAATTTTCCCTTTTGTCCTAAATAACGAGATTCTTGTTCATGCAGTTTTGCAAAAACTAGAATTACAGAATTGGAGACTTGAGAGCCTGGTTTGAGCGTGTGACCTTGGGCGCCTGAGGTTCACGGACATGAGGATTAGTGAGCTCGGGTTTGTGGAATTATTATTATTATTATTATTATTATTATTATTATTATTATTATTTTGTAGGGGGGGATTAAATTAAATTAAAATTTTAATTAGATTTTAATCTAAAGTTATTTTGGTTTTGAAATTGAGAACTGTCTTTATTTTATAAATGAGTTTAGTCTCTGGAGTTAACTTTCGTAGAAAATATATAGAAATTGTAATCGAGGTTGAATCTTTATAATTTCTAAACATTTTTCTCTAAAGGGGCCTGGGTTCAATTTCAGGTTAATTAAAATTTTCGGAACCAGATAACAAATATCGAGGCTTGGAAGCTTGGTTAGCGCATGCGACTCTGAGTTCGTGTTCTCGGGTTTGGGCATGAAGAGTTCCGGGTTATTTGATCATTTATTTTTTGGCTATTTTGGAAATCTAATCCTCACTTTTATAGGAGATTATTTTTAAATGGGAATTTATAAATCTTGACTTTTGTTGGAGATTATTTTTAAATCAAAATTTGTAATTAAAAATCTAGAATTATATGACAGGTTGAATTAATGATTAACTGCAGATTTTGAATTGAATTTTAAAATGTTGATTTGAAATATTTATTAAATTAAAAGTTTTAGAATCCTATTATGACTAGGATTGTGGATATTTTTTTGAAAAAGAGAATTTTATTCATCTGAGAATAATTATACTTGGAAATAAATAAAACATGATTTAGAAATTTGAGAGAACCAATTTCAAATTACTTTAACAAGTTAGAGTTAACTTAGAGAACCCTAGAAACATGGTGTTGTTTCTAAAGTGTTAGCATTAGGGGCTGAGCGAGACCTAGAGTATCGAAAGATTGAGAATTATCGAAAGATGAGAAGTTGCCAGTGTGGGCTAGTGTTCTCGAAGTTGATGTAAGTCCGGTAGGGTGGGTAACACCCCGGCCCGAAACAACGATTTTTCTAACAACAACCCACCACAGGCTTGGCTCATAAAATGTGCTATAGCTGATTGGTGAACTCTAATCCTAGGCAATTATATATATATATATATATATATATATATATATATATATACACACGATTAATCACAATTACTCTTGAAATGGGACAGTTAAATCCCATATCTCGCCCTCTCGCTCCTTGCGTCAGCAGAGCCTAGCCCCACGCTGTCGTCAGTGCACAAGCACTAACAGCTACATTCTACCTTCAAATCGGGCGGGCCCCCACATCCCCTCCACATCGCTGACGTGGACAAACAAACAAGGCACAACAACATCTGCCCCCTATTCATACCGGGGCCCACCTCCAATACAAACCCCATACAACCACCTCCTATTGAAATCTCCTATAGAGCATCTCTCAATTAATTAATTAATTAATTATATATATATATATATATATACATATATATATATATATATATATAGTAATGCCCCGCCCGAATACTCAGACAATTTTTATTATTTTAGAAGACAAATTAATACTTATAGTACAACTTCCCACCACAGGTTGCCTCTCAAAAGGTGGTTAACCAATTAGGTGACTCTTGATCAAAGGCAATTTTATTTATATTAAATTAATCCTTGAGTACTCCCAATATGGGATAACTATTAATCAACTCTTTTCATTTGTTCAAACCCGTGCATCCTTCGGAAGACCCCGTGGGGCCCCCTAGTGCCACGTCACCAGCTACAGAAGCAGCACAGATCCCCTTCCAAAATTAAATCCTGAGGGCCCCCACACAACCGCTGACATCATCTTGATGACGTCAGCACACGAACAGCAGCATACAACTGTTCCTCTGCCGTTTCAATTTACGTGGGCCCCCTCTCAACTCATATATTTATGAATTCGTCATTTCCCTATTATATATATATTATACCTCCGAAATTACGGGGTATTACATACATCCCACCTTTATAAATCAGCGTCCTCGCTATATATATATATATATATATATATATATATATATATATTCAAAACGAGGGGTGTTACATACACCCCCTCCCCAAAGAATTCAGCGTCCTCGCTGAAGTCGGGATATGCAACATAGCTCAGGATCTCCTTTCTAGCTGATGTGGAGTGGAGTACACCTGATTCAGCCAAATCTTAGCGTACTCCCCTTGCTACACAGCCGGCGTACTGACCACGACTCCCTCTCAAGCATACAATACACACATCCACTCTTAGCTACATCAGTTTCGAAAGTCGGCTCTGATACCATTTGTAACACCCCGGCCCAAAACTATGATTTTTCTAACAACTGCCCACCACAGGCTTGTCTCATAAAAGGCGTTATAGCTGATTGGTGACCTCTAATCTCAGACAATTATATATATATATATATATATATATATATATATATATATATATATATATATATATATATATAATTAATCACAATTACTCCCGATATGGGACAATTAAATCCCATATCTCACCCTCTCTGTCCTTGCGTTAGCAAAGCCTAGCCCCACGCTGACATCAGCGCACAAGCACAGATAGCTGCATTCTGCCTTCAAATCGGGCGGCCCCCATATCCCCTCCACGTCGCTGACATGGACAAACAAGGCACAGCAACATCTGCTCCCTATTCAAACCGGGGCCCACCTCCAATACAAACCCCATACAACCACCTCCTAAAGAAATCTCCTATAGGGCATCCCTCAATTTTATATATATATATATATATATATATATATATATATATATATTCTTAACACGGGATGTTAGATGTTACAGGGTGAGCTAGTTGTAGGCATTGTTACTTACGTTGAATATAAGGACACGCACTAGATTGGAGATGTGACAACAAGAGCAAACATGAGAATGATGGCTCTAGGATGATCAACAAAGTGAGATATTCCCCAGTATTCTGGGCTGAGGGATTAAAGAGGACCCATAATGACTTGCGGAGTGAGATTAATCTCCAGTATTCCAGAACTAGAGCGACACTCATGGGACATTTGTGTGATGTGGGCACCAGGATGACCTGCGGGGTGAGGTATTCTCAAAGATTCGCAGACGATAGTGAAATAGTTTCCAGGATGATCTGTGGATAGAGATTGACCTCCAGGAATCAAGGACGAGAGCCAAATACTTACAGGATGCCTAAATCTTAAAATTCGTCACGACTATAGGTGTAACACCCCGCAAAATTACGTTATGACAATTTTGTGCCATGTTTGTTGCACACATATATTGTGTATCGTTATGAGTAATATTCGTAACATTATAAATATTCTGCATATTTTGTATTTTAATTGTTCCTATATTTTCCGTTCTCCCGAAATACATTTCTCCTATTTGAGTCAACTCAAATATTTTTTTATCCATCTGTATGTATTTTTCCATACGTACATTTCTAACTATTTTTACATACACACGAACATATATTATTTCTCATACTCACCAATTATCATACATGCAAACACCAATTATCACACCTGCCTTCTGTCATGCCCTGCTTCCCAAAGTACGGGAATACGAGCACGTAACAAAGGTCTAGGGAATGATGTTATATCATCCATAAGCTGTAACAGATTAACTCAACAATATGAAATATGATCACAACCATGCATGAATAAATAATCACATAAACAATGAATAAAATTTTAATAATCCTTGAAATAAATCCAAAAAATAATATCCAACATCTGGGAGAAAAATGAATAAACTTCAGCTCACAAAAGCCCGGAATACAAAGTACGACAATAATAACAATGCTTGAAAGGAAATAACATGACGAAATAGTTATAGCAATCCTAATAATTCAGATCCATTCTCTATAAGATTTACTCACCAAGTCCTTCAGTCAAATATCCTTCTGTACTTGTAAGCACATCATCAAGAGTTTTTTTTTTCTTTTTTTTTGGGCGGGGGGGGGGGGGGGGGGGGGGGAGGGGGGTCCGTTAGAGTAAGTTACGGACAGCAAGTAGTAAAGGCAAACAGAAAGAAGACATGGCATATCAAGAAATAATGAACTAGTCCAAAGTCAAGATCAATAACTAGGGAAGATAATAAAATCCAAGGTCTAGAATTAACGATGCAATAATCAATAACTGTGATCAATGATTCAAGATCAATAACAATAATCATGATTAAGAATGCAATGGTCAATCTAAGTGCATTAGTCTTTTATTATCCTATTTAATGCACATAATTCTGTGTTTCATACCACAGGTTTATTGCATGCAAACAGTGATCGTTTAGACTATAGTGGTGAACTCTGCAGATCGTTTACTCGGCACAATAATCAGTAATCAACAATCCACAATCAATAATCTACAGTTCAAAATAATAATCAATCGAACAACAAGGGACACTTCCCCGAGTACAGTCTCCAATTATTTACTACGAAGTCGATCCTTATTACGCCGACTTGTTATTATTTTATTATACTCAAATGTGGACATTCAATGGGTATGGAAGTATCGAGGCGATGTCAAGACTATGCAATGCATGGTATAATTAGTTCTATTTACTAGATGCAAAATCAACATGGTTATACTTAATAACACAACACACATTCTGGACAACAAGATGTTGTTGTACAAAAACCAACTTTTCGTCAGGGGTTCTGGAAACTAGAATCCCTGCCAATTCCAATGCATACTCACACGACATATTATAAAAACAATAGCTAGGTGTAAAATCCCATTCTTTACTAGTTTCATGTTCAGGTAGCAGGTTATGGTCAAATCCTTATATATAAAAGTTGGTTGTAAATTCATTCAAAAATCTTATAAAAATATCAAGGCGACTCCTAATCATGTCTATTAACAACCTAGTTGATGCAAGTTTTAATTCTACTGTTAACATTTTATTTTAATTAACAATTCATGTCGATATTCTTGTAAATGACAATCTGAAAATTTAAACATAGCAGTGTTAAAAATATGATAACTTACAGTTTATGAATCGGAACTTAAATCCGTCGAATATTTTATAAACTAGATTCAAAGGGATACAAATGCAATTTACAAGGTTCTACTAAATTATAACATATGCTAGGTCAAAAACTCAAAACAACATGTAATAAACAGCATGCCAACAAGTTGATTATTATTAGTTAGCATCAAACGAGATACACAAGCATATAAATTTATGGCACTTAATTAATAGGAAATTATACTCAATCCTTGGGGTGGAATTCTACTGTTAACAAAGACAAGATTATCATTAACATAGCATTAAATTCATAAATCTAGTTATAACATCATATCCAGCATTCGCATCATCTTTTTTCTATATAACATGTTTCTAGTTGGTATTCATGTAGTGTATGCATATGAAAATGCATAACAAGTCTTGGGTTTGAGTCAAGGGGATGGCAGGAAAAGTAAACTACTACTTGGTTTCGCCGATAAATCTATAATAGTTTCTTTGAGAGGTATCAAACAAATAATATATGATAATTGAAATGAGAGCTACTTGAGGAGATCAAATGATTCTTGAACTAGAATAACAAGTTGGTTCAAGAGGAACTTGCCATAATATGATGTTTGCACGTGCGATTGGAAACGACAGGAGGAAGAACAGCGGCATGTTGCTTCGGCTCAGTTGTGCAGCGTTGAATGCAGCGTAGCAAGAACAACAACAACAACAGCAAGGGATAGCGGCAACACAATTACGATGGCGGCAACACACGACGAGGTCGACTTTGATGCTGTGATGGAGGCAGACAGCGAGGTGCCGCACTATGGGTGTGATCGATGCGAGTGCTGCCAGGTGTGGGAGGGAGGGTAGAGCTGGGTGCTCCGATGGCAGTAATAGCAAGGTGGAGTGACAAGCGAGAAGGAGTAGGCAGTGGTGGTGACTGCAGGATGGTGGCAGTGGGGTGCAGCAGTGGGTGGAGGGTGACGAGTGGTGATGGTGAGGATGACGGTTGGGTTGGTGTAGTGGGGTCAAGGGTGGCGATGGGTCTGGAGATCGACGACAATGGCAATGGTTACGAGGAGGGTCGGCGATGTGGCTGCAGAGATGTAGGGGCTGTGACTGCGGAATGGGTTGAGGTGGTGATCGATTGCAGGTGGTGAAGAAGGACGAAGGTGATGGGTTCAGGGTGCAGGTGAGGGGAAGAAGGAGAAGGAGGCGGTTGTAGAGATGATTAGGAAATGAATTAATTTGGGTTAATAAAATAGGATTTAGGTTTAACACATATATTACTAAATAATCCAGTAATAAAATTATAGAATAAGTTAAGTTGAGCTTGTAAATTATTTAAATGACTAATAGTAAACATTAAATAATTAAATAAAACAAAATAAAGTATATGGTTTCACACTTAAATAATTAATCAAATAAGAAAAATAAGTAAACCCATATAATAGAATAAAATTTGTGTTAAAATATATAATCATTTGAAAATGGCAGCAAACACAATTTATGATTAAAAAGGACTTTAATAGGAGATCCAACAATAAATTTTAAAACAAAAAGAATTTAACAGCTGAAAATAATTTATAAGGAAACCGAAATACAGAAAATATACAGAAAATACGTATAAGTGAAAATGGGGGTTACAATCCTACCAACATTATAGAAAGAATTTTATCCTCGAAATTCATTCAAGTGGAATGTAGGACAAAGCAAAAGCAAACTTGTGAGATAAAAAAACAGGGAATTAGATGGAAAGAAATGAAATGGTGGCAATACCAGAATAAGAAAGAACATTGATAGGATTGGAGTGATCTAGAATGATGTTGAATAAAGATTCGATGAATGTTGACGAATTCAAATGTGTGAATAGGGAAGTAAACGATGCAAAGAAGGAGAAGTAACAAGAGAATCTTGGGATATGCGGGTTATAGGCCCACCACGCTTCTGCTGCTCCACTCTGATCGGCGAGACTCCATCATGAGCGTCCATCAATGCTAGCAATCTGCTTCGTGGCACGCCATATCCTTGGCACGTCTAAACGACATTTCTCTAACATGAAATTTGGACTCCTAGTGACTTCGGATGATGAACACTACCTGAGATCCTGGGATTCTGCCTATACACCTTAGAGCAAAAGACGACACTTTCTCTCCTGGTGATATTCCAAGCCACTGACATGTTGTTGTAGATCAAGTGATGTCAATTGACGAACCAAACAGAAATAAAAAGAATGATTGCAATAGAACAAAGATAATTTGGGTAGGAAAAGAATGAATGTATACCCATTAAGGAATAAACGAATGAGGACGACTGCAAAAGACGAAAGAAAACAAGAAATGAAAGAATCGAATATGACAGGATCAAAATGGATCGAAAAAGACTAGTATCCAGATTGTAGGATGGTTATTACATGTTCATGTGATCAACATGGTGCGCACATTATTGAGTTAACCTGGCTAGCCAAACCTGGACTTTGAAACTACCAAAAACCTGTCACGCCCCGCTTCCCAAAATACAGGAATACGAGCACATAATAAAGGCCCAGCAAATGATGTGTACATCCATAAGCTGTAATAGATTAACTCAACAATATGAAATATGATGACAACCACGCATGAATAAATAATCACGCAAACAATGAATTAAACTTCAATAATCCATGAAATAATCTATAAAATAATATCCAACATCTGGGAGAAAAATGAATAAACATCAGGTCACAGAATCCTGGAATACAAAGTACGACAATAATAACAATGTTGGATAGGAAATAACATGAAGAAATAATTATAGCAGTCCTAATAATTCAGCTCCATTCTCTAGAAGATTTGCTCACCAAGTCTTTCAGTCAAATCTCCTCCTGTACCTGCAAGCACATCATCAAGAGTTTTTTTTTTGGGGGGGGGGGGTCGGTTAGAGCGAGTTACGGACAGCAAGTACTAAAGGAAAACAAAAAGAAGACATGACGACATGACATATCAAGAAATAAATTAGTCCAAAGTCAAGATCAATAACAAAGGAAGATAAAAAAAATCCAAGGTTTAGAATTAACGGTGCAATAATCAATGACCGTGATCAATGATTCAAGGTCAATAACAATAATCATGATCAAGAATGCAAGGGTCAATCTAAGTCCATTAGTCTTTTATTATCCTAGCTAATGAACATAATTCTGTGTCCCATACCACAGGTTTGGTGCATGCAAACAGTGATCGTTTGGACTATAATGGTGAACTCTATAGATCGTGTACTCGGCACAATAATCAATAATCAAAAATCCACAATCAATATTCGACAATACATAACAATAATCAATCGAATAATAAGGGACCCTTTCCCGAGTACAGTCTCTATCACTACCAAGTCGACCCGTATTACCCCGGCTTATTATTATTTTATTATACTCAAATGTGGACATGCAATGAGTACACAAGTATCGAAGCGATGTCAAGGAGGTGTCAAGGCTATGCAATGCATGGTATAATTAATTATATTTACTCGATGCAAAATCAACATGGTTATACTTAATAACACAAAAACACATTCTGGATTGCAAGATTTGGTTGTACAAAAACCCATTTTTTCGTTGCTACAGAAAAGTAAATCAGGTTCCGTCAGGGGTTCTAGAAACTAGACTCCCATCCGGTTCCAACGCATATTCACACAACATATTATAAATACAATAGCTAGGTGTAAAGTCTCATTCTTTACTAGTTTCATGTTTAGGCAACAGGTTAGTGTCAAATCCTAATATATTAAAGTTGGTTGTAAATTCATTCAAAAATATTATTAAAATATCAAAGTGACTCCGAATCATGTATAGTAACAACCTAGTTAATTTCAAGTTTTAACTCTACTGTTAATATTTTATTTTAATTAACAATTCATGTCGATATGCATGTAAACGACAATCTGGAAATTTAAACCTAGCAGTGTCAAAAATATGATCGCTTGCAATTTATGGATCAGAATTTAGTTCCGTCAAATGTACTAGAAACTAGATTCAAAGGGATACAAATTTCTTTTACAAGGCTCTACTAAATTATAACAGCATCTGGTCAAAAACTCCAAACAACAAGTAATAAACAGCAGGCCAGCAAGTTGATTATTATTAGTTAGCAACAAACGAGATACACAAGCATATAACTTTATGGCAATTAAGTAACAGGAAATTATACTCAATCACTGGGGTTGAATTTTACTGTTAACAAGAAAAGATTATCGTTAACATAGAATTAAATTCATGAATTTAGTTATAACATCATATCCAATCGAAAGCATTGGAATCATCATCTTTCTATATAACATGTTTCTAGTTGGTATTCTTGTAGTGTATGCATATGAAAATGTATAACAAGGCTTGAGTTCGAATCAAGGGGATGACGCATAAGAAAACTACTACTTAGTTTTGCAGATGAATCCGTAATAGTTTATTTGAGAGGTATCAAACAAATAAAATACGATAATTGAAATGGAAACTTCTTCCGAAGACCAAATGATTCTTGAACTAGATTAACAAGTTGGTTCTTGCACGTGCGATGAGAAACGACGAGAGGAAGAACAGCGACACGTTGCTTCGGCATGGTTGTGCTGCAATGAGCGCAACGCAACAAGAACAACAGCCACAATAGCAAGAGATAGTAGCACTACAAGAAATGACGGCGACAAGACATGGTGAGGTCGAATTTGGCGCTGTGATGGAGGCAAGCATCGAAGTGCAGCAATGGGGGTGTCGATCGGTGTAGTTGCTGACAACTGAGGCAGGGAGGGTAGAGCTGGGGCTCCAATGGCAGCAATGGCAAGGTGGAGCGACGAGGCGATGGGGGTGACAACAGGATGGTGGCAGCGGGGTGCAGCAGTGGGTGAAGGGCGGCGAGGGGTGATGGTGAGGATGACGGCCGGGTTGGTGCAGTGTGGTCAAGGGTGGCAATGGGTCTGGAGGTCGACGACAAAGGCAGCGGTGATGAGGAGGGTCAGCGAGGGTGGCTGCAGAGATGCGGGTGTAATGCCCTGATTTTTCATTTATGAAAAATTATTTTATTTTGCACGTAGTGTGCACGTGCAATATTTTTGGTTGAATTAAATGTTATAATTATTTTCATCATGATGAGTATGGATTTTTAAATATGTGCTTTTAAATTATTTTCACAAAGCCTTCTTTCAATTAAACAAAAAGCCTTTTCTTTTTAAAGCCCAAAATTTAATTCATTTATTTTATTTTAAAATTATTATTTTGGCCCATAAACTAAAGCCCATGAATTAATTATTATTTTTTTTATACAACTTGTAATGTGGGATACAACTTAAAGTTTATTTTTATATAAAATTTAATGTACAATTTTTGGACCTAGTTGCATGCACTTGTATTGCACGTACACGTGTAATATGCACTTCCTATTGTAGGCCGGATTGCTTCTTTTTGGAGGGAATGGGAAAATTTGAGTGGAGATCATGCTTGGTGGTTACTTGGTTGTGGGTAGTTAATGTAACTCGTACTTTCATCTTAGCCCTCCATCTTATAACCAATTACTTGATCCTAGCCCTCCATTCCATCGAGATTTTAGTATAAATACCCCTTCCATGGCTAGTTATTCTTGTGCTTATTACTTTCTACAAATCTATAGTCTAAAATACCTTATCTAGTAGTGATTGTGTGAGTTAAAAGATTGAGAGTGTGTGGGTTTGTGCTTGCAATATCAAGGAGAAGAGGGGCCGACTTGGAGTGCTCGGTTGGCTTGTGGAGGTGCTCGGATTTTTGCTAGTGTGCGCGCATCTAGGAGGAGGAGCAATTCGTCGCAAGGACATTCGTCTAGGAGGTTGCTAGTTGTATTTTTCTCTCCATACAAGGTGGGTAAATTTTCTATATTTCTAATTAGGGATGCATGCTAGATTAAATTGAATGAATGAAGCATGAAAAATATTAATAAGAGTACGCTTTTAATTGGAAAATTGACCTATGAATTAATTGGAATGTGGGTGTGCAATTGTATGTGATTTGATAAGTAAAAATCTAAGTTTGTATGGATTAATTATAACCATGGATTGTTGAAGAAAGTTCGGTTTCTTGAAGAAAGTTCAGTTTCTCCATCACAAATTATACGCACAAAGGTAGTAGATTGACAATGCTACTTCATGTGATTAAATGGATCGTTGTGTCATATTGAAATAAATGAATTAAGTTATAGATTTGTATGTATGATAAAAGGTTAAAAATAGAGAATGAATGTGTAGTTTGCTAATAAAGAGATTAATGGCGTTAGTTGTTGAGAAATGTCGAAAAAGAAGAAGTGTGGTAGTGATAGTTCACCATTTCAATTAAATGTACGAAAAAGGTGTTTTGATTATTGAAAAAAATATTTTTATTATACTGGGATATAACTTATGATAATGTTAGTCAATCTGGAATTTTACAGTAGTTTTTATAAAAACAAAATAAAATGAGGACTTGTTGAATATCGAATTGTCATAATAACAGAGAGAATTGTAATAAAAAGAATTTAAGTTGTACCTTGACAACCTGAGCACGTAGCTCAAGTGGTCAGAACGTGCGGTTGGGTTCCCTGTGGTGGCCGGTTCGAATCCCTGTGGCACCATATTTTGTTTCATAAATTTTTAAAAGTATAAGAATCAGCGGCCGAGAGTATTTAATACTCTCAGCGCCTCTTTATACCGCTGGCGCAAGTGGCCTAGTGGCCTGTGCCTTCGGCTGTGTTCTCTGTGGTCCTGGGTTCGATCCTTGGCTTCGGCAGTTTAGAAAAAAATATTTTTTGGGTGTTTTGGTGATCCAAAAATTATGAAAAAAATATGGTTATTCTTTTAAAAATATATGGGACTTATTAAAAATAATTTGGGAATTATTTACATAAAGTAGAGTATGATTTGTGACTAAATGAATAAATAGAACTATAGTTCCACATTGATATTCTTTGTGGAATTATATCTTGCAAAAATGACTTGAAATGAAGGATTAGAAAATTAATGTGGCAAAAAGAAATTATATTGTGTGATGTGATGCAAATTATTCTCATTTGAGAATAGCGTGGAAATTATGAAGTGTAAATGTTCACCTTTGATTGAATAATTAGTAATGTGGGTTTTTATGTGAAAATAACATTTCATGAGTTACATGATGAATAGTTGAATTTCATGTATAATTATGGACTATTTGAACGAATTAGAAATCATGATTGGAAAAGAGAAATACTTTTGAGTATGATAACTCGACATGGGAATTTATGAGTTGGAAATGCTCAAATTGGAAATTGTGAATTGAAAATTGAAACAAAAAGAGTAGCTAAGTCTCCCCCGGCATTTGAAAATAAATGAAATGAAAATTGAAAAGAAAGACCAAGGTTGGTCATGTTTGAATGAATGAATAAGTCCGATTTAGTGGAGAGGCTAACTCTAGAGCTTTGATTTTGTTCATGATTCTGATAAAAACTAAGGATTAGTACATAGTGGAGACGTGATGAAAGTAGAAGAAATACATGAGTATGAGGGCCATTGGATTGGCAGCGTGAGAGTATTCACAGGCTGTCTTCACGATGCGTCGTGACATGACGTGGATACTGCTCCAGGGTACCATCCCGGTGGCGACGCTTGTGGGATGTTTGGTGACTGCAAGAGGATCGTGTGCCATGAAGGAGGCTGAATTGCCACAGGCTGTCTTCATGATGCGTCGTGACATGACGTGGGATTCCCCTTCAGGTTTTCTATACACGTGCTTGTACTCATAGATCATCTAGGATACCTACCGTAATTACAGTAGTAGATTAAGTCATGGCGAGGGATTGAACCCTATAAAGATGAAGAACGATTAAGAGACTTGCCCTCGGACCTATGTAGTATGGGATGCATAGAATCCGAACAAGTGTGCATTAGTGTCATGCAACGTAAATAACTGCATTAAGGACTAAGTGCACAATCACAACACGACATCAATAGGGTAGTCCCTTTAGTTTGAAATGTGACAAGTTTGTGTTTGCTAAATATGGAAAATAAGTTATACTATTTCCGGCATAAAGAGGATGGCCGTGTATAATGTTCGTCGGTTGAATAAACTGACGTACCCACAGTCTTATATGCAGGTAAATGACATGAAAAAGGTTAAAGAGGAACAGATGCTTAAAGATTATTCAGTGTTGTTGTACATTCATTTAAATGTTGTAATTTTACTTCCGCTGTGCAGTGTAAATTGTAATGAATTTATGTAAACTCTGATGTAAAGTGAAAAGTTCAAATTTCCTTGTAAAATTGTACTAAAGGAAGTGGAAAGATCCTGTAGAACATCTCGAATTCAGTTGTATTTGGGATTCGGGGCGTTACAGAGTGGTATCAGAGCCACGCTTTCACACTTGTACAAATTTATAAGGAACGACACCCTAGAAGCGGACATTAGAGTGTGTGTTTGAGTCTAGAGATTTAAATGTAAGTTACTTACATTTGTGTTGCTCTATGACTTATTCTTCTTCCTCTTTATTTCTAAGATGGCTGATCACTTCGACCCTGCTGGAGGCGACGACTGGCATATCATTGAGGAAGAGTACCATCCTGGACAAGCAGATTCTGAGGAAGAGTACTATCCAGGGCAAGCAGATTCTGACGGAGAAGAATGGCCTGAATCCCGAGAGATCACCCCACCTCCGGATTCATCTGATGACTCTTCTGACGAAGAAGAAGAACCAGTTCCAAATAGTCTTGTGACTTCTCTTCAGAGGCAGGTAGAAACACTGCGAGAGAGAGTCGGATTATTGGAGGCTCAGCTGGCAAAGCGCAAGGACGACTTTTTAATTCTCAGTCATCGGGTATGGGAACTCGAGAAGAGGAAGAATCTGACCGAAGTGCTGAAGGATGAAGTTGATGAACTACGGGGAGAACTTTGAGAAGCGAAGAGGAACCGTAGGAGTTAGACTATTGTAGTTTCTACTATCTTTCATTCTGATGTCAAGAAATGTTTTTCAATTCGAATGTATAAAGTTTGGAATTCAATGAAATGCAAGTTGATTTAAAACTCATGTCTTATACTTCGAATTTAATGAATCTTTTGCATCAGAATATGTATAGAAGAGGAGCTAGAAACGGGGAAGGTCTGGATCTGGAAACAGAACTTGCGAGGGTCTATCAGACGCTCAACGCCGTGGCTATGAATCAGAACCTAGGAAGGGGGCCTGTGAATCTGGTACCCGAAGCGATTAAACTGGTGGAATCGTTCAAATGAATGAAACCACCTGTATTCGAAGGGAAGTCAGACCCTGATGCGGCTGACAACTGGATTCGTCAAGTGTAGACGATCTTCGAAGTGCTGGAGACCCCTGTGGGCAGTAAGGTGAAGTTGGCGACTCTGCAACTTGAGAAGGATGCGGCTGTTTGGTGGCAGTCGATGAAGAGGACAATGGGAGGCATAGTGCTTGGCTGGGAGGAATTTCTGGAAGAATTCCACAGTCACTATTTTCCCTCCGACGTTCAAGAGAAGAAGGCTATGGAGATTCTGTCACTACAGCAAGGCGGCATGTCGGTGAGAGAGTACGAAACTAAGTTTACTCAGCTTTCTAGGTATGCTCCTGAACTAGTGATGGATGAGGCTAAGAAGGCTCGTAAGTTTGAGCATGGATTGAGGCCGAGCTTGAGGTCCCGGATGATATCTCTTGGTATTAGAAGATTTGACAAGTTGGTCAAGAGAGCAGCAGCGACGGAAGCAGACATAGAGCAGTTTCATGTTGTTCAGAACCGGAGGAACAACTGGTAGTCTGGGAAGAGGCCTGCCAATTCTGGGAGTTTCAAGGGACAACCATCTGCACAAAGATTCAAACCGATAGGGGCGAACGCTATTAGTGTGGATGGAGGACCTGGAAACAATGTGGTGAGACCTCCTGCGGTGACTTGCTTCAACTGTGGCGAGACAGGACACTTCATGTCTCAATGCTCCAAGCCGAGAAATGTCATCCGTGGGGGATCAACTCAGCAGAATGGGAAGAGACCGTACCAACCAGGGTGAGTATTTGCCTTGACGGAAGCTGATGCTGATGAGGTTGATCATGTCATCACTGGTACTAGGGCTGATATTTAGAGGTTTTTGTCATTTTTTTTCCCGCTGTTTAGTGAACTGTTACGTAATGAGTGTGTATTATGTAACAGGAGAACTTTATCTTAATGGAATGAAAGCTGTTGTGTTGTTCGATACTGGATCCTCTCATACTTTTGTGTCTCCTAATTTTGCTAAAGTGTTGGGAGTTGAACCGAAGATTTTTCCAGGCAAGATCTTAGCAGTAGCTACTCCATCAGTGGAAACTTTAACCACTGATCGATATTATGATGATTGTGAGATCGTGATTGGTGATTGAATCTTTGGGATTGATCTGATCGAGCTGATTATCTTGGGAGTCGATGTTATCATTGGCATTAATTGGATTTCGGTGTACAGTGCAAGCATCGAGTGTAAGACCAAGACGGTAACAGTGAAGGCTCCAGGTGGACCTGAAGTCACTTTCCAAGGGAAGAAGAAGTGTTCTAGGCTGGTGGCAGCTATCCGCAAAGAAGAGACTCCTGTGGAAGTGCAAGGGATTCCTGTGGTTCGGGACTATCCGACTGTGTTCTTGGATGATTTTTCTGGGTTACCCCCGCATCGTGATGTAGAGTTCAGCATCACTGTTCAACTGGAAAGTGCACCCATTTCTAAGGCACCGTATAGGATGGCTCCAGTGGAACAGGTTGAGGTGAAACGACAGATTGAGGAACTGTTAGAGAAAGGCTTTATTCAACCTAGTGCGTTACCTTGGGGAGCACCAGTGCTTTTGGTAAAGAAGAAGGATGGATTGATGAGAATGTGCATTGATTACCGAGAGCTGAATAAGGTCACTGTTCAGAATAAGTATCCTATTCCTCGAATTGATGACTTGTTTGATCGTCTACAAGGAGCAGCTGTTTTCTCCAAAATAGATCTTCGATCAGGATATCACCAAGTTCGAGTGAAAGCTGAAGATGTGCACAAAACTGCATTTAGAACTCGACATGGGCATTACGAATTCTTAGTTATGCCATTCGGAGTGACGAATGCGCCCGCAATCTTCATGGATTTGATGAACAGAGTTCTGAGACCGTTCATTGATTCTTTCGTCGTGGTGTTTATCGACGATATCCTCGTGTACTCCAAGTCAGAAGAGGAGCACACCAAGCATCTGGCAGCAGTTTTGAAGAAGCTGGAAGAGCAGAAGTTGTATGCCAAGTTATCCAAGTGTGATTTCTGGAAATCTAAAGTGGCATTCCTAGGTCACATCCTTTCTAAGGAGGGAGTGGCAACTGACCCTCAGAAGATAGAGGCAGTGAGAGATTGGGCTAGGCCTACTACAGTGAAGGAAGTCAGAAGTTTCCTTGGAATGACTGGATACTACAGGAGATTCATTAAAGGTTATGCTTAGATAGCCGTGCTGCTTACTAGACTGACTATTTGAACGAATTAGAAATCATGATTGGAAAAGAGAAATACTTTTGAGTATGATAACTCGACATGGGAATTTATGAGTTGGAAATGCTCAAATTGGAAATTGTGAATTGAAAATTGAAACAAAAAGAGTAGCTAAGTCTCCCCCGGCATTTGAAAATAAATCAAATGAAAATTGAAAAGAAAGACCAAGGTTGGTCATGTTTGAATGAATGAATAAGTCCGGTTTAGTGGAGAGGCTAACTCTAGAGCTTTGATTTTTGTTCATGATTCTGATAAAAACTAAGAATTAGTACATAGTGGAGACGTGATGAAAGTAGAAGAAATACATGAGTATGAGGGCCATTGGATTGGCGGCGTGAGAGTATTCACAGGCTGTCTTCACGATGCGTCGTGACATGACGTGGATACTGTTCCAGGGTACCATCCCGGTGGCGATGCTTGTGGGATGTTTGGTGACTGCAAGAGGATCGTGTGCCATGAAGGAGGCTGAATTGCCACAGGCTGTCTTCACGATGCGTCGTGACATGACGTGAGATTCTCCTCCAGGTTTTCTGTACACGTGCTTGTACTCATAGATCATTTAGGATACCTACCGTAATTACAGTAGTAGATTAAGTCATGGCGAGATATTGAACCCTACAAAGATGAAGAATGATTAAGAGGCTTGCCCTCGGACCTATGTAGTATGGGATGCATAGAATCCGAACAAGTGTGCATTAGTGTCATGCAACGTAAATAACTGCATTAAGGACTAAGTGCACAATCATAATACGACATCAATAGGGTAGTCCCTTTAGTTTGAAATGTGACAAGTTTGTGTTTGCTAAATATGGAAAATAAGTTATACTATTTCCGGCATAGAGAGGATGGCCGTGTATAATGTTCGTCGGTTGAATAAACTGACGTACCCACAATCTTATATGCAGGTAAATGACATGAAAAAGGTTAAAGAGGAACAGATGCTTAAAGATTATTCAGTGTTGTTGTACATTCATTTAAATGTTGTAATTTTACTTCTGCTGTGCAGTGTAAATTGTAATGAATTTATGTAAACTCTGATGTAAAGTGAAAAGTTCAAATTTTCTTGTAAAATTGTACTAAAGGAAGTGGAAAGATCCTGTAGAACATCTCGAATTCAGTTGTATTTGGGATTCGGGGTGTTACAGCGGGAGCTGTGACTGCGGAATGGGTTGAGGTGGTGTTTGGTTGTTGGTGGTGACGAAGGAGGATGGTGATGGGTTCGGGATGCAGGCGAGGGGAAGAAGGAGAAGGAGGCGGCTGTAGAGATGATTAGGAGATGGATTAATTAAGGTTAAGATTAATTAGTATTTATAGGGGATTAAGCCATTGGGATTGGATTAGGGTTATCATGTTTTGGACTTGAGTTAGGGTCCAACAAGAAACAAATAATAATAATAATAATAATAATAATGTGATTATAATAAAATAGGATTTAGGTTTTGACACATATATTACTAAATAATCCAATAATAAAATTATAGAATAAGTTAAGTTGGGCAGATACATTATTTAAATGACTAATAGTAAACATTAAATAATTAAACTAAATAAAATAGAGTATGTGGTTTCACACTTAATAATTAATCAAATAAGATAAATAAGTAAACCTATAGAATAGAATAAAATTTGTGTTAAAATATATAATCATTTGAAAATGACTACAAACACAATTTATGATTAAAAATGACTTTAACAGGAGATCCAATAATAAATTTTAAAACAAAATGAATTTAATAGCGGAAAATAATTTATAAGGAAATCGAATACGGAAAATACACAGAAAATATGTATAAACGAAAATGGGAGTTACACTTTCAATTATCAACCCCATTAATCCTAACTCCTACTCCCGTACTCAACATTCCCCAACATTCCCCAAACTTGTCACCCTCATCTGTTTTCTTCTTCTTCTTCTTCTTCTCATTTTCCTCTTATTCTCATTCTGTCGTCCCCAACTCCAACATTTCATAAACAACCATACACTAAATTCCAACCTAACTCATCCAATAATTATTCCATCTCCTTTCCAAACTAGCCATATATATATATATATATATACACACACACACTAGTATCATGCACGTGCGATGCACGTGGAGGGGAATGAAAAGGACAAAAAAACTACCAACACGTGTGCTGCACGTGTTGACACACATACAAAAAAGGATAAAAAATTGTTTATTTGTTTCCAACCCCATCTCTCCCATTATAATAGTTATATATATACCAATAATTATTCCATCTCCTTTCCAAACTAGCCACACACACACACACACACACACACACACACACACACACACACATATATATATGTGTGTGTGTGTGTGTGTGTGTGTGTGTGTGTGTGGCTAGTTTGGAAAGGAGATGGAATAATTATTGGTACACACACACACACACACACACACACACACACACAAACTAGCCAACTTTCCAACACCTCACCTATATATATCCCTCTCCAATAATTATTCCATCTCCTTTCCAAACTAGCCACATATATATATATATATATATATATATATATATATATACACCAATAATTATTCCAACTCCTTTCCAAACTAGCCATATATATATATATATATATATACATATATACACACACACACACACACACACACACACACACACAAACTAGCCAACTTTCCAACACCTCACCTATATATATCCCTCTCTCCTTTCCAAACTAGCTAACTTATATATATATATATATATATATATATATATATATATATATATATATATATATAATGTTGTATATATATATATATATATATACAACATTATATATATATATATATATATATATATATATATATATATATATATATATATATATATATACAACATTATATATATATATATATATATATATATATATATATAATGTTGTATATATATATATATACAACAAAAGCCCAAATAATATATATATATCCATATAGCAACACCCAAACTAGCCAATTCTTAAGCCATTCCCCTCTCCATTGATTTCCAACAGCCACCCTAACTTTATGACTATATGTATGTACGTACATATTCCCAAAACACGTATCATCTCTCTCTATTTAAAACCCCTTTTATTTTTCACTACCTACAACCGAAACCCACTTCTTCTTCTCCCATTTCCAAGCTACACTCGACCACCTTATTCACCCTGCACCCCTCAACACCATTCCGATGGCCGACACCACCACCCGAGCTCCTCGCTACCTTGCTATCGTAAACCACACACCCAACATCCCTCTCCTCATCTTCTAACCCGAAGCTCTACCTTCTCCGACACCTCACTTCTTGCTGCATTGTTGTTATTCTGCTATCGTCACGTTTTCTTGTTGTCGACGCCATTCGTATTGTCTTCAACACTCGAGTCACACCAACCCGAGTCTAAAATCAATCGAACTCGGAAACGATCAAGTGGGTAATTACTTGTCTACTTATCAATTAGTATTCATTTTAGATTGATTGAATTGTGTAATAATTGTGTAAAAATATGATAGTGAAGTGAGTTAAGAATTGATGAGATAAGAAGTTAACTTATAGTTTACTGTCACAAATCTGGAGTACAAATCTAAAATTCATTTCTCTTTAACTACAGGAAATTTGAAAATGAAACTTTTATAGGTGAATCTAATGAGTCTATAACAACTCTGCAAAAATTTGTGATATTTGGATGTCATTTAGTATTTTAAACAAATCCGAAAGTGATTACTGGTCTGCAATTTTTTTGTACAGTTATAGTATGACCGTACTGTAGACTTCAAAAAATTCAAGCACATAGAAACAATATTTTGGTGAAACATATTTGTATGACCGCAGTCACCTGTCGTCGCTCCCTCTCTCCCTCTCCGTCGCGTTGGAGAAGACGAAGCCTCAGTGGCCGCACTCTAAGTTTGCAGTTGTGTGGGTAGTGATCTAAAGAGGCTGTGTGCTATTCATTTGGATCCGGCGTGGGGGATCCGCTGCTGTGTGAAGAGTAGGGGGATCTGCTCTTGCTGATTGCTGTTTGTGTGAAGGAAGTGGGAGTTTGCTGTTTTGCCTTGGGATCCGTGTTAGTGCATTTTCCCGTGTTCGTGGTTCGTCACCCGGGATCCTAATCCCGTTATTCTTTTATATTCCAAATGTCTCTTAACAGGCAAGCGTCTCTTAAACTTATTTTTATTTTTTCTAGTTCAAGAAATCACTCTTTGAAATCCGACAAGTAGTAATCAAATTGAATATCATATCCAATTGAACTCCATTGTTTATTTATTGGACAATGTTATTGATTCATAGTCTTCTCATCGTGCCATTATTGTTGACGTCAATCCCAAACAGTAAATTTATTGTACTATTGAACATTCAAATATACCACCATGTCATTTGCCCAAGTTTGTAATGAGGTTTTGACCCGGTTCCTGACACGGAAACTTAAAATCTTGCACATAGAAATCGTAGTACACTTAGTCCATATATTGTTATATTTTGCATGTAAACCGTGTTTTCCATATTTAATGAATTTGACCATATGTATTTCATGTATTGTATAGTCTTGATATCATCTTGAGATTGTATTAGTGCTACCGGTCTCATCGATTGTACCTGTTGCATGAGTATTGATACCATCGTCCACATTGATCACATGCATGTTCATAAATGATTGTTAATAAAAGAATGTTAATCAAGCCGGAGTTAAGGATTGACTAGGGTGGTTGATAATATAGTGACTGTACTCGGAAATGTGGGGCCCGTGTTTTCCAAGTTATCGTTATTGTCATTTTGCAAGAAATTACAAATGGCAAGTGTTATCGTCATTGTGCAAGAAGTTGTCAATGGCCAGCGTTATCGTTATTGTGCAAGAAATTGCTCAATAGCCAGTGATTATTATTGAAATATTATATTGTGCCGAGTACATGACCTAGAATCTACCATCTTAGTCTAAACGAAATTGATTGTATGTATGGAACCTGTAGTATGGGATGTAGTAGTACGTGCATTAGCTATGATTAAAATGAATACTAGACTTATATACATAAATGAACACTGAACAATGACACTAATACTGAATACTGGTTATTAAACATTGATTCCTGATTCTGAATTATTGATTATCAACTTTTAATTTTGTTACCGTTTATCATTTATCGACTCCGATATCGTTCCAAAATCTGTTCTTGTTATATAGTCCTTTATTTTCTATTTTACTGCTTCCTACTACTTGTCGCCCGAAGCTTGCTCTAACGGGTTCTCTTACTCTTTCTTTTGAGTTATGTTATACAGGTACAATGATGGGTAACTGAAAGGAACTCGTCGAACTGTTACTGCATTGCATATTCTCAAGCTATTTGTTAAGAATCTCGTATCCCAGATTTGGTTATTGGATTTTATTATTGTTTATGTGATTATGTTTTCTACGTGGCTGTGATTATTTCTTTTCATGTTGTTGAGTTAAGACTGGTACAGCTTATGGATGATGTTAAAATCATTCGTTGGGCCATGTTATGTGCTCGTATTCCTGTATTTTGGGAAGCGGGGCATGACATAGGTACTTTACTACTTCACTTGGATGCCTGCTTGTCTTGAGTCCTCCTGCACTCGCGACCCGGTATCCAACACCTAATTGAATGAGCACGTCAGTACATATACTGACACAATACTGATAAGAAACAGCGATCTCCAACTAGCAAACACAACCAGCCTTTTATGAAAACAGAAACATGTATCTTAATTTCCTAGTGTCAGCGTATGCCATGACCTTAAGTCTAATGCACAGTACACAATGTACAAGAAACAGATGCACTTAGTCTAATGTTAGTAAGACTGTGGACACACATGCATCCCATACTACATACGCTCCAAATCAAGCCGTTGCCTCTAGTTTCAGGTTTTCGAACCCTCGCCATGCAATACAATCTACTGTTGCACACTTCATATTCCCGTTAAGTACACATGATTTAGGAGTTTATAAAATTTTGGAGTATTCCCGTGTGTCACTAATAACTGCCACACTGGACCTCTCTCAAAAGTCGTGAGGAACTTATAGATACACCACAGCATACCCATTGCACCGAAGATCCATGAGACCGCAGCCCCTATGGCCCGTTCGTGTCCACCAACATAGAACAAGGGAACATCCCGTTCTTATCAAGGTACCTCAGGAATTGACAGAGCAAGATACGGCTCCCGTGTTCTTAACCATTGAAGACACAGCCCGTATCCCTTTGACAGGAAGAGACAACCCCGGTTATCACTGCCTAGTGCTGGCCTCTTAGAGAAAATTGGATTATAGGGATCACCCCTAATACCAACTTGGTCTTTAAGCGAAAATTAAGAAAAACAATCTAGTTACCAAAAATCTGCTATTCATCCCAATCTCGTTCAATGTCTAATCGATTGAGCCCAAATGAGTCTATCAACCAAAAACCAATACGGTGAATAGATATTCTTCGATTGCCAACACCTCTGTAAGTCTTCGACTAATGTCCCCGGCCCGTGACTCTCAGCGAGCAGTACGACGTTGCTCAAGGTAGTGTCTTATACCCGGAAAAATGAATTGAAACAAACATACTTACTAATATTCATTCATTGACAGATCTATGGCATCAACACGTTCTAGACAAGCTAAAAAAGTTGAAAATACAACAATCAATTCGTACAACTATATCCCCAACTCGATCATAGTTACATTATGAGTTATAAGCACCAAGAATCTCATCTAAGTCAAATGTGAAGTGCTTAATAGGGATAATTATTCAATATCTTAGAAACTCAAATAAATTCCCAGTCATAGTCCTGTAGCATGTAGAAAGTTACATAATTTATGTTACACTTATCGGAATCCAACAAAATTAGACTTTTTAGAAAGGTGGGAACCTCTACTACAATTTCCAAGTTGAAAACTCTTTCAAATTCCTTTAGAACTCAAGTTTCCTGATTTCAAACACATGCTTAAAATCGAACAATGATAGCAGGTTGCTGAAACTTGAAACATTCATAACTATCAAAAATACAAATTGGAATTGTATGATCTTAATCATTCTGGAAAGCTAAGACTCTATACTACAAGTCTCTAGTTAACAATTTCTTCAGATTAAGTCATCTATAAGCTATAAAGTCCCCATATGTTCTCGGCTGTACACTTCTTCAATGTAAAAGCTGTATTTTGTTATTAACATAAAAACTTGCTCACTTATCGGAATTACTCAATTTTGGATTCTATGGAAATCTAGGAGTGTCTACTATAACTTTCTAGTTGATCACATCCTCAAACTTATCCATTAAAGCACTCTAAAACTCCAATTTCTATCAGTGTATACATAGGGAAATGAGTTCCTCTACAAAAACCAAGTCCTTTTTATTAGGACTGGTTCTGCCCCAAATTAGAAAAATCATAACTTTTGCTATATAAACTGGAATTTCATGATTCAAGATTTTTTGGAAATCTACGACTCTCTACTACAAATCTCTAGTTAATCATTCCTTTAGATTCTAAACGTGCAATTCCAGAATTCCACAATTTCACACCCCAATTAACTCAAAGCTGAAACTGAACATAGTCCAATCAAAATTCAATATGAATTCAACCATAAGTTCAATACTTATGAAATTTTAGATTCAGCAACTAGACATATACAAGTGTAACATATTCAAAAATTGCATTTAGATTCAAAATAGACAGAGAGTTATAGCCCTTTGAATTTAGTGAAAAACATTATCTCGCTCTTAGCAGGGCATAGACCTCTTGATTACAAAATAATTTTAAAACCCCATCAAATATTATCTAACAATTCTAAAATTTTAGAAACATGATCTGGACTCATACCACATTCTACATTAAAAATTTCATTGCATGATTATGCACCAATAAGTAGTTATGAATTAATGAACTTCAATTCCAAAACATGGCAGATTCAGCTTTTGATTGTGGACCAGTTGCCAACTTATATTTTTTTTGAGGTATCAAACAAACTCAGAAAAATGTGAATTTTGAAACTGTGGTTTTTAATACATTCTAGACACCTAGTAAAAATTTGGGTTTAAAATACTGTACCAATTTTGAGATATGATTTTTGGAAGAGCTCACAAATTCTCGTAAACACAGCAGTTCTTTACTGCTCATTGCCGGAAATTAAAATAATTGTTTTAGATACTAAATAAACCCCAAATATTATGAAAAAAATCAAGCATGCTCTAGACTCATAGTAGAATACACCCTAAAAATCTTGGTTCAAGATTCTAAGCCATTTATAAGATAGAAATTCCATCACATACACAAAAAAAGGAAAATAACTAGATTAGAGTTTGAGAACAGCCACCATTGAAGAATCTCCAAGATCTTGTTTTGCTAGCTCTTCTCCTCCTCTCAACTTCTTCTTCATTCCCAAAACTCCAAGAACCCACAAGCAAAAATCAAAAACCTTCTTCCTTCTTTGTTTTCATTTGAAGAATGGAAGGAGTGGAAGAAGAAGAAGTAGAAGAAGATGGAAGTGAAGGTTTTGGGTGGAAAAATGAGAGGGAGATGGGGGATTTTGGGTTTTAGCTGTTTTGGATGGGGAGGGGGTTGGGTTTCTTGGTCGGCAGCAATTGGGGAAAGGAAGGAAAGAGAGTGAGGGGGTGTGGTTGTGATTCTTACACATCCACCATATACTATATATATATATATATACATATACACACATATAGGTATATTCAAGTATAAATCCGATTCACTACAATTCAATTAAATATGTATACATACAAATATATATATATAAATATATACATATACATATATACATATACATGTAAAATACATACAAGTGTTTATGTGTCTACATTAGGGGTAGGCATCGGTCGGTATCCGACCTAATATGGACCATTCACTATCAATCCAAAAAAATCAGTTTTTTAATTTTATCATCCGCAACCAATCCAAGCCTTAATTGGATCGGTTTCCATCCAAGCCGATTAAGCTCGGTTTGGATTGAATTGGATGGTCGGTTTGGGGTGCTACTTTTTATCTCCAACATCATTCACAATTTCGTCGAAATATAAAAAATCAACTTCAATCAAACTTAAGAAACAACTTGCTATTTATTGTTCAGAAATGAATTTAAAATGAAGATTCATAAAATCACAAGTTGCTAATGAATTTTACACTAAATGTTTGAGATGATGACTTTCAAATGGGCGATATACACTGCTTTTTCACATGCACACTTTTGTAATCTTAGTTTTTTCTCATAAACTCAATAACCATAGGTAATTGAATTTCAGATACAATAAAAATGATTTAGACAACAATTTCTGCTTGACTTGATTAAAGTAACTACTAAATGTTATCTATTAAGCTGGGCCACACTGTAAATCAGGCATTTCTCAACAACATAACTCACATGGTTATGGAGAATCAAAACATTAGTAGAACAACTGCTCGGTTTGTATTAAAGAAATTGAAGGAGACTGTTTGTATCTCCAAGAAAATGAGAAATGATTGTTTGTATAATCAAGAAATTAAAGGAGAGCTTATTTTTTATGGACTAATGCATAGAAGTACGTTCGGTTCGGTTTCATTGGTTTTTGAAAGACCCATCCAACAACCGAACCGGTCCAGTTGGTTATTGAAGATCAAGAACCAGTCCAACCCAAACCCCCAATTGGTTCGGTTAAAAACTAGTTGGTTCGGGTTGGATTGGTTCGGATTGGTCGGTTCGGATAATAGTTGTCCACCCCTAGTCTACATCATATACAATCCAATCAAACTATACATACGTTCATATATATATATATATATATATATACACACACAAATAAAAATATTTATTTGTAAAACATAAGAATATATTTTATAAAAATACTATTTGTCCCAAAGATTGTCTCATTAAAACAATCGGGACAATACCCACATTTTAATTGAGAAGATATTCCGAATATGCCTCATCGGATTCAGAATATATAATATATTTGAAAATTTCCCAATTAAAACCAATTATTGTTAGAAAAATACATGATCGCGTGCAAATTTTTAATTGTGCACGGATTACAATACAATATAGCTATATACTATTTTGCAAGGTGTTACAGTAAAAGTAAAAAAAAATTAATTAGAAGACCTAATATTCGTTAGTGAATATTAATTTAAAATTTTCTGGATTTTTTATAATGATTATTGGTATTTTTGCAAATATTTGTAAAAGTAAGGTTCTTTTTGCAAAAATGCCACTTGGAGGCAAATTTTCGAAAGGAGGATTTTTGGGCTGAAGTTGAGACTGGCCAGACAGACTGGCCAGACCAGGGAGAGATTTGAGGGATTCAAATCACATCTTATTTGGTTATATTAGTTGCTTCAAATAACAATCTACATATATGTAAAGATTTTCTCAAAAAAAAAAATGCAAATCTTCTCAAAAACCCTAAAAAAGAGTACCTAACCTATATAGGCAGAGCAGCGGCCATTTTCTTACATTTTATTATTGATTTCTTGGATTTCAAAGCTAGGATATTGGATTTTGCAAGGAATGAGCTTTTTCTTATTCTCTTTATTATTTTTGGTTGATTCTTCATTGAGGTGAGTGACATGTTTTTACTCTTTGTTGTTCTATGCATGATGAATGTGAAGATTTATCTAATAGGATGTTCACTAGCAGATTGTTTGTTGATGAAATGGATAAGCTTGATGAATGAGTAGCTAAAACAAAACCTTCAAGAATAAATATGCAACTTTATGGATGAAACTTATTGTATAGATGACCTAAGAATGATAGAAACCTAGTAGTAATCATCGATGTGTTGTTTCTTATTGATTTGATCATGTAGATTGAGATTGTATGAGTTATAATGCATGAATGTGGATAAAGAAGGGTTATTCACTGTTTTGAAATTATATGATTCTGTTTGATGTTTTTGATGGATAGAACTTGACCAAGTAAATGTTGTAGAAGCATATAATCAAGGAAAAATTGATATAACTACTTTGTATATGTGTATAAGAAATCACAAGAGAGTTTTGCGATCAAAAGATCTAGTTTTGAAGGGCTGAACTGGGATTCGATTTCGGATCTGATGTGCAGGCCGAAGCATGGATTTTTTTTTGAGTTTTATGAAGTTTTCAAGTGGATTTTTATTTATATTGATATTAAGAGTGAATTGAACAACATACCACCCATACACATATATACACATACATAAATACATTTCCTGATATGAAGAACTTAGTTGGAAATTGCTCTTTTTATGAAATTTTGAGAGTTTGATTTGATTTATGAAATCTATTGTTTTGGGCAAATTTTATTTGATTATCTCATGGTTTTAACCTTTTAAATTCATGCATTTGGAGATTTTAAACTACACATTAGTTGTGAGAAACACGAATTTTAAAGAGGTTGAAAATGCATTGTCTGAAATACTGTTTGTTCCGGTTTAGAACGAGTTTTCGACTTAGTTAGCGACAGAATTACCTAGAACTTATAAAATAGAAATTGTAGTTCACTGTATCTAGTTTCCAGAAAATCTAACGGATCCTCAATCCGACTTATAGATTGTAAGATATGCATTTTTTTACCCCTGTACTGTTGTAGTTTCATATTTTTTAAATATAATTGTTAGTTTCAGAATTTATCGAATATGAACCTTTTAAACTAATTTATTTCAGCCATTTTTTTGGTGGATTCCCTGGGATGTGCTGGAGATAACGTGATTTTCCAGGTTTTTATGATTTAATTTGATTTCTCTGTTTCGAGGAATCAACTCGTACAAATTTCAGATTTGAGAAAGAATTGATTTTTAATGTATTATGCATTGAATTTGATTCGTGGGTTGTATAACTCTATGTTTTAAAAGATGGAGATTTGTGATTTGGGACTAAGGGGTAGTTCTAAATTAAAGGGATGAATTTTTTTGAGAACTTTAAAGGGAAAGAATTGTGGATGTTTTGGTTATGTGAGCTCTAGAGACTTGAGTAGGACCCTGATTACCGGTAAATGAATTAATCGAATTTTGGGAGTTAGCTAGTGGGGCTATTTATCCTGTCTTTTTGTGGTATTAAGTCCGGCGGGGTTTACTAGCTCTTGGTGGCTGTGGTTGACCTAATAATAATAATAATAATAAACATAAGGACAGACACTTATGGAGATGTGATAGATCTTAGGAAACGTAATTATGGGGGGCCTGTATAGTGGTCGAATGAGATTCGGGACTATAGTTGTAGTTGGGCGGTTTGATTCTGAAGGCTACGATTATCATTGCCATCACCCTAGTTCGCGTTGAGGGTCTTTTACAGTTGGGCGATTTTATTCCGGAAGCTGGGACCTATTTGTGGAATTTTGGCATTGAAATATTCAGGGCGACGCTTACATGATTGCTTGCGCGTTGAGGGTGCTAGTCCGACAGGTAAATACCGAAATGTAGGCCTATTCGCGAAGTATTCTAGATCTTATTTCTATCACTGTAGTAGGATTAGTTGCATAACGAAGGATTAAACCCTATAAAGTGGAGAACAATAAGGGCTTGCACCGGATCTATGTAGAGTGGGGAGCATAGATTCGACAAGTATGTATTAGAGAGTCATCATATTGCATTTGTGTTTTTCTTGACTTGTATTATGCATGCTTATTTTCTGTTTTCATACACTTGACACAACCTAGTTTCACTTGATGTTTTTTATGCTTCATTTATCGATATTTCATATTCCGTTTGTTACTACTGTGAAAATGTGTTGATTTCAAATTTGTTCTTTACGTTTTATTTAAATTGTATTTCTTTTAATGTCACTCACACCGTTATGGCTGACCCCTGTAGTTTTGGGAGTTGGGTTATCGTTAGCCTCATGTTTTACAGATAGGTATCGTTATCTTGGGATTGGATGCATGTGGTAGAATGATAATATGGCTTATACAAATTGTAAAAGAATGAATTGTAAAAGAAAGAAAATATAATTCAAAGTGTTAAATTTCCGTTGTGCTATGTAAAAAATTGATGTAATAAGAGTTGAAAATTTTATGTGTTTTACTTTGTTTACTATTACATTGAGGTTGATTCTAGATTTGTGCCACGTCTTTTCTAATTTTTAAATATTGAAAATTCGGGGCGCTACAAGGATTCCTTGTAGTGACTTTCAGTACAGAATAGACTGAATAATCGGTGACTGAGGGACCACTAGACTGGACAGGTATCCAATCATGGGACTAATGATTGATTAATGATTAGTATGATACAGTTTGGATACAAGATTGACAAATATATATTATGGAATAATGGGTTAAGTGTAATTGATTTAATATTCCTAACTTGGGATAATTCTACTTGTGAGGAGTAACTAGAAGTATTACGATGACTATGTGTCAAGAAGCAATACTGGCCATAGTCAAATGGGATGGATCTTTCTGGAGGTTGAGGTGTAGTTCACTTGTATGGACCTAGAAATGAGAAACTTCATTGATGCCTATCAGACATAGAACTAAAATGGCGAATATAACCAGTCTAATGGACTAGGCAATGAAGTACTTGAACCAACAAACCATGTCGAAGTATTTAAGCAGTCACCAACATTAACGAATGACATTACTGGTAGTGGTAAAGCACTAGATGGGTCTGATGGATAGGATCTATAAGGTGATGAAAACTCGGATGATAGAAAAATGAAATTAGCTTGATATCAGCCAGAGAAGAGTGAGTATCGTGCAAGATAGATTAGCCAGAGATGGACTACCAGTGCACGAAGATTTTTATAGCATTCTGAATTATATAGAACTCTCTGGACGCAGGTTTTGTGTATGCATAAGTATGAGGAATGTTTTTGTAGTTTCCTTTAAAGAAGTCTATGTACTAAGAATATGATTCATTAGATTGTCATTTTGATGTGTGTTTTGGGAAGGTTGGACTAGGACTTCACTTTAATTGCACAAAGGGATGATGTAAAGGATTAACTAAAAAAGAAATTAAATCACAAGAAAACTTTTTAATTGAAGATGTTGAATTATGAGTTGATAGCTACTATTGGATGAAAGTGTAATTATAAAGGCACTTATAGATGATAAAGTGTGTATGATTAACACAAAACCTAAGAAGGGTAATAATTTAATTGGAGACATTGAATTCGACATTTCAAAACAACCGAGTAATTTGAATAGAGTATTCTGAATTGAGTATTCTGAATAGAGTTATTCTGAATATGAGTTTAAAAGCTGTTTGTTTATATTGTATTCTGAATATTGATATTCTGAAAGCTGTTTATCTGAAAAAGAGAGTTTAGAAGCTGTTCGGTTATATTTCTAGCTGAAAACTGTATTCTGAAAGCTGTTTTTCTGAAAATGAGTGTTTAAAAGCTGTTCGGTTATATTTCTAGCTGAAAACAGTTATCTGAAAGCTGTTTTTCTGAAAAAGAGAGTTTAAAAGCTGTTCGGTTATATTTCTAGCTGAAAACTGTTATCTGAAAGCTGTTTTTCTGAAAAAGAGTGTTTAAAAGCTGTTCGGTTATATTTTTAGCTGAAAACTATAATCTGAAAGCTGTTTTTCTGAAAAAGAGAGTTTAAAAGCTGTTCGGTTATATTTCTAGCTGAAAACTGTTATCTGAAAGCTGTTTTTCTGAAAAATAGTGTTTAAAAGCTGTTCGGTTATATTTTTAGCTGAAAACTATTATCTGAAAGCTGTTTTTCTGAAAAAGAGTGTTTAAAAGCTGTTCGGTTATATTTCTAGCTGAAAACTGTTATCTGAAAGCTGTTTTTCTGAAAAATAGTGTTTAAAAGCTGTTCGGTTATATTTTTAACTGAAAACTATTATCTGAAAGCTGTTTTTCTGAAAAAGAGAGTTTAAAAGCTGTTCGGTTATATTTCTAGCTGAAAACTGTTATCTGAAACCTGTTTTTTATGAAAAATAGTGTTTAAAAGCTGTTCGGTTATATTTTTAGCTGAAAGCTATTATCTGAAAGCTGTTTTTCTGAAAAAGAGTGTTTAAAAGCTGTTCGGTTATATTTCTAGCTGAAAACTGTTATCTGAAAGCTGTTTTTCTGAAAAATAGTGTTTAAAAGCTGTTCGGTTATATTTTTAGCTGAAAACTGTTATCTGAAAGTTGTTTTTCTGAAAAAGAGTGTTTAAAAGCTGTTCGGTTATGTTTCTAGCTGAAAACTGTTATCTGAAAGCTGTTTTTCTGAAAAATAGTGTTTAAAAGCTGTTCGGTTATATTTTTAGCTGAAAACTATTATCTGAAAGCTGTTTTTCTGAAAAAGAGTGTTTAAAAGCTGTTCGGTTATGTTTCTAGCTGAAAACTGTTATCTGAAAGCTGTTTTTCTGAAAAATAGTGTTTAAAAGCTGTTCGGTTATATTTTTAGCTGAAAACTATTATCTGAAAGCTGTTTTTCTGAAAAAGAGTGTTTAAAAGCTGTTCGGTTATGTTTCTAGCTGAAAACTGTTATCTGAAAGCTGTTTTTCTGAAAAATAGTGTTTAAAAGCTGTTCGGTTATATTTTTAGCTGAAAACTATTATCTGAAAGCTGTTTTTCTGAAAAAGAGTGTTTAAAAGCTGTTCGGTTATATTTCTAGCTGAAAACTGTATTCTGAAAGCTGTTTTTCTGAAAAAGAGTGTTTAAAAGCTGGTCGGTTATATTTTTAGCTGAAAACTATTATCTGAAAGCTGTTTTTCTGAAAAAGAGTGTTTAAAAGCTGTTCGGTTATATTTCTGACAATTTTGAATATCAATTTGAAATAATAATAATAATAATAATAATAATATATATAATAATAATAATAATAATAATAATAATAATAATAATAATAATAATAATAATAATAATAATAATATATATATATATATATATATAATAATAATAATATATATAATAATATTAATAATATATATAATATTAATAATAATATATATAATAATAATAATATATATAATAATAATAATAATAATAAATAATAATAATAATAATAATAATTATAAATAATAATAATAATAATAATAATAATAATAATAATAATAATAATAATATATAATAATAATAATAATAATAATAACAATAATAATAATAATAATAATAATAATAATAATAAATAATAATAATAATAATAATAATAATAATAATAATAATAATAATATATAATAATTATAATAATAATAATAATAATAATAATAATAATAATAATAATAATAATAATATATAATAATAATAATAATAATATATATAATAATAATAATAATATATATAATAATAATAATAATATACATAATAATAATAATAATATATATAATAATAATAATAATAATAATAATAGTAAAAATAAAAATAATAATAATAAAAATAATAATAATAATAATAATAATAATAATAATAATAATAATAATATATATATATATATATATATAATAATAATAATAATAATAATAATAATAATAATATATATAATAATAATAATAATAATAATAATAATAATAATAATAATCTATATAATAATAATAATAATAATAATAATAATACATATAATAATAATAATAATAATAATAATAATAATAATAATAATAATAATAATAATAATAATAATAATAATAATAATAATAATAATACATATAATAATAATAATACATATAATAATAATAATAATAATAATAATAATAATAATAATAATAATAATAATAATAATAATAATAATAATAATATATAATAATAATAATAATAATAATAATAATAATAATAATAATAATAATAATAATAATAATAATAATAATAATTGATATGGCTAAAAATAGGATTAAATCGGGACCGTTCACATCGGACACGGATCTTAAAGCTCAGGGGTAAAACGGTAATTTCACATACAAATGGGTCCGAAACGGGTACTGGGTCTCCTTCTCACAGATCCAATAACCCACGAACGGATCCACCTCAACTGGGTACGGGTCCCAACCCGAAACACACCCAGTCCAGAAAAGATAGAATTAGGGTTTCTGATTAATCCTAATCAACGACTCTGATTCACATCTATCTTTTCACCGGGAATTAAGGGATTACATTACTAATCTGTTTACTAGGAGAATATTCCTTATCAGATCACAGGAATCACATTCCTTATCTGATCCCAACGGCGACTATAAATACCCCACACCCATCTCCATTAAGAGGTAATCAATCTTTTTCTAGTTAAACGCTCTTTCATAATCATTTCTGGTTACTAACTTGAGCGTCGGAGGGTGCGTCGCCGGGATCAACCCCGGTGTCTCGCACTTCCTTGCAGGTGAACGGCGGGAGTCAACGGTCAAGCTCCGGCGGAACAGGTTAGGTGTTTCCTATTCAGGTTTCTCACGAACTCACAAATACTGTCTGTTTGCCCCCACACCGAAATTAGCGGCAACAGATTGGCGCCGTCTGTGGGAAACCCATACGAATAGCCTCCGCCTCTTCCTCATCGACTAGCTCCTCTCCAGCCATGCCTCCTAGGAAAGTCAGGTCCAGAGGGTCCAACCGCGGGCCCAACCCCGCCGATCAGCAAGAGGTAGTCCCCGTCCAACCCGCTCCGCAGCAGGGACAACCCCCGCCTCAAGTGGAGGACCCTCTTCAACAAGATCAGCCTCCTCTTCAGAATCAGGAACCCCCCAAGGGTCCCACCGGTCCTCAGAATGCCGGTGCGGGGGGCTCCCACACGAAGCAACCTCTCCATCAAGACCGCGTCTCCATACACAAAGCCTCTACGGATTCCATGGCCTCTCATAATCCTCAAAACCGGCAGAAGGTGGAGGACTTACGCCACCGTCTGGACGAGAAGCGGGCCCGAGAGGGAGCCTCCCGCCAACAACGTCCGGGTGAGCGATCCCCTCACCGCCGAGACTACAGAAGATCCCCTGTCCGAAGGGGAAGGAGGGAGTCCCCCGAGCATTACAGAAGGAGGCACTCCCCCGCAGATCGGCAACAGCCCAGGAACAATGAGGCACCAATCACCCGTGCCGAGTTCCAGCAGTTCCAAGCAATGGTACAACAGGCACTCAACCTCCGTCAAAACCCTAATGAGCCGAAGGCCCCGTCCCCTCCTCCAGTCCGAAGCCCTCGCCGACGGTCCCCATCTCCTCGTCCCGCTCCTACCAACTCCCGGCGTACCCCAAGTCCTCGTCGCTCCCGAAGTTACCATCGCCGCAGCCCTCGCTCTCCCTCCTACGAAGACGAGTCTAGAGGCTCGGCTGATTACCGTCGGAGGGACGACACCATGTATCGCCGTCTTCATGAGGTAGAGAGGCGCCTGGGTCAGATAGGTCGAGAAGAAGAGCTTAGGGGGAGGACCCTACGTCCTACTCGACCCCCTTTCTCCCGAACCATTGTGGATGCACCTGTGCCGTTCGGCTTCAAACCTCCCCAATTTGAGACTTACACCGGGGAGACTGACCCCGTTGACCACATTGAGAGCTTCAAGACTCTCATGCTCATCCACCAAGCTTCCGATGCCCTGCTGTGCAAGACATTCCCTGCTACTCTCAAGGGCTCGGCTCGGGAATGGTACTCCCGCCTCGCCCCGTCTTCCATATTCTCCTTCGAGCAGTTCGAAACACTCTTCATCACCCACTTCGTGAGTAGCAGGCGCACGGAGAAGACCAGCATCTCACTCCTCCAGCTCAGGCAAGAGAAAGGTGAGAAGTTAAGAGACTATGTGAAGAGGTTCACAGCTGAAGCCAGGTCTATAGCTTCCCTCGACCAATCTGTCGCAACGGCCGCCTTCCAATCCAATGTCTTCAATTCCAGCCTCCGCTCCTCTCTTGCTAAGAAGCCTCCACAGAACTTTGCCGACCTCCTTCTCAGGTGTGACAAGTACATTCGTGCCGAAGAGGCCGCCTACCTTCCAAGCCTCGGAGGGTCTACCTCAGGGACGAAACGGAAGTTGACCGAAGAAGAAGAGGCTAAGAAGCTTCAGAAGGACGGCAATGGCCAGCACCGCCCGACTCCTCGGTTTGAGAAGTTCACCCCCTCATTGCTAATATATCAGAAGTCCTTATGGAGGTGGACAAGGAAGGACTACTCCGCGCTCCCCCAAGAATGAATACCCCTGGCAAGAAGAGGGACAAAGATAAGTGGTGCCGCTTTCACAGGGACCACGGCCACGACACGGATGATTGTCGGGCTCTCAAGGAGGAGATCGAAGAACTCATACAACGGGGGCACCTGATCAAGTTCGTCCAAAAAGAGGGGGCCGAGCTCCTCCCCTGACCATCACCTCTTCCAAACGAACAGGAAGGCCCGCCGAGCTTCAAGACTCAGCTCCTCCCAAGAGGTCCTCACCTTATTGTAGAAGTAGGATTCTGATTTTCAATAAGGCCGATGCTTGTAACTCGGCCAACAGCATGTAATAATGGCTCGCCCTATTGGAGCAGCCACTTAGTTTATTTCAATAAAATTTTACATCTTTTCATTGAAAATTATTGCTCTTGCTTCTCTATCTCTCCGAGTCACGACTCTCTTAAATGGTGGGTTCGGAGTCCAGCTTCTTCTACATGGCTGCTCCCACAACTTACTAAGCACTTCACAACGGGTTCGGAGTCCAACACTTGGCTCGATTCTACTTCGCAAGTTCGCTCCTAAGCGAGCTAGAAGTAGCTCGCCATTCGGAATTGCTCCCACAACCCTTAACCTCACGATGGTTCGGAGTCCAACACTCGGCTCGACTCTTCTTCCTCGGCTCGTCCATAGACGAGCCAGAAGTAGATCGCCGTTCGAAATTGCTCCTGCAGCCGTTGAATGGATCGGAGTCCAACACTTGGCTCGATTCTACTTTGCAAGTTCGCTCCTAAGCGGACTAGAAGTAGCTCGCCATTCGAAACTGCTCTTGCATCCCTTGAACTAACCTCACAATGGTTCGGAGTCCAGCACTCGGCTCGACTCTTCTTCCTCGGCTCGTCCTTAGACGAGCCAGGAGTAGATCGCCGTTCGAAATTGCTCCTGCAGCCGTTGAATGGATCGGAGTCCAACACTTGGCTCGATTCTACTTTGCAAGTTCGCTCCTAAGCGGACTAGAAGTAGCTCGCCATTCGAAACTGCTCTTGCATCCCTTGAACTAACCTCACAATGGTTCGGAGTCCAGCACTCGGCTCGACTCTTCTTCCTCGGCTCGTCCTTAGACGAGCCAGGAGTAGATCGCCGTTCGAAATTGCTCCTGCAGCCGTTGAATGGATCGGAGTCCAACACTTGGCTCGGTTCTACTTCGCAAGTTCGCTCCTAAGCGGACTAGAAGTACCTCGCCATTCGAAACTGCTCTTGCATCCCTCGAACTAACCTCACGATGGTTCGGAGTCCAGCACTCGGCTCGACTCTTCTTCCTCGGCTCGTCCATAGACGAGCCGAAAGTAGATCGCCGTTCGAAATTGCTCCTGCAGCCGTTGAATGGTTCGGAGTCCAACACTTGGTTCGATTCTACTTCGCAAGTTCGCTCCTAAGCGAACTAGAAGTAGCTCGCCATTCGGAACTGCTCCCACAACCTTAAACTAATCTAACGATGGTCGGGGTCCTATGGCTCGACTTTACTTCACCGGCTCGTCCTTAAACAGGCCGGAGGAAGATGGCCATTCCGAACTGCCCCCACGACCATCCGAGCCGAGCTACCCATCTACCGCCAAGCAAAGCAGATGAAGAGCGAGAAGAAAAAGAGGCTAACGGGTCAGGGTCGGATCCAATACCCTCGGTCCGACCCATACCCTTCTTAGCTCCTTCATTCTTCTCCTTCTTCAGTCTTCCCGCCAAAAGTACCCAACACTTCTGCTCTTCTTCACTGTGCGAAAGAACGAGGCAGGGGAGAGAACCCGAATGCCTCTCCTCCCCTTCCTCTTTCTTCTCAAGGCCAAGCTCTTTACTTCGCTTACCTCCAAAGCAGAGCTCTTCTCAGCGAGTTCGGAGCTAAAACTCTCTCCTAGAGTTGCTCCTCAAACTCCTCGTCCAGATGGCTCTCCTAGAGCCGAGCTCTTCACTCCGCTCACTTCCAAAGCGGAGCTCTTCTCCACAAGTTCGAAGCACAACTCTCTCCCAGAGTTCCTCCTCAAACTTGTCCCTCAAATAGCTCTTCTCGACGAGATCGGAGCTAAAACTCTCTTAGAATTGCTCCTTGCGCTCACTTCAAAGAATGGGTCTTCCCATGGCTCTTACGAGGATCTTCCTAGCACCTCTTCTCCACCCCTAGGAGTGGAGCTCCTCTTCAAAAATCTCCAAAACCAAACAGAATAAAGGCAGAGCTTCAGAGCCCCTCACCTCTCCCATATGCCGACCCATCCTCCCGAGCCGAGGAGTAGAGCTTCATCGACCCATCCCCTTCATCAACTCACCGAGCTTCTCCTCACGCTCGAGCCGTCCGAACTCCGAGCTCTACTACACCGAGCTACTTCGGGCAGAAGGTGAACTACTGAGTTACCGAGCCGAGCAAACAAGGAAGAAGCCGATCCGATCCGAGGTGCCGGGGTACCGACCCTCGTATATGGAGAAAAATTCGGCCGACCCCATCTAACCGTTGGATCATCTCAAAATTCACACTCAAGCGTGATGAACGGATCAGATCGCACCACGTCACCGCAAAACGACAAGATAACGTTTTCTCGAAACTCGTGCTTCTTGCCTCGTGATTCGCGCCACGATCGTGATCAGCCGTCCAGATGGCTCTTCTACAAGTCGAGCTCTTCACTCCGCTCGCCTCCAAAGCGGTGCTCTTCTCAAACGAGTTCGGAGCTAAAACTCTCTCCTAGAGTTGCTCCTCAAACTCCTCTTCCAGACGGCTCTTCTACAAGTCGAGCTCTTCACTCCGCTCGCCTCCAAAGCGGAGCTCTTCTCAAACGAGTTCGGAGCTAAAACTCTCTCCTAGAGTTGCTTCTCAAACTCCTCTTCTAGATGGCTCTTCTACAAATCGAGCTCCCCACTCTGCTCGCCTCCAAAGCGGAGCTCTTCCCAACGAATTCGGAGCTAAAACTCTCCTAGAGTTGCTCCTCAGACTCCCCTTCCAGATGGATCTTCTACAAGTCAAGCTCTTCGCTCCGCTCGCCTCCAAAGCGGAGCTCTTCTCAACGAGTTCGGAGCTAAAAAAACTCCTCGTCCAGATGGCTCCTAGAGCCGAGCTCTTCGCTCCGCTCACCTCCAAAGCGGAGCTCTTCTCCACAAGTTCGGAGCACAACTTTCTCCTAGAGTTCCTCCTCAAACTTGTCTCTCAAATAGCTCTTCTCGACGAGATCGGAGCACAACTCTCCCCTAGAGTTGCTCCTTGCACTCACTTCACAGAATGGGTCTTCCCAGCACCGCTTCTCCACTATGCGAGAGAACAAGGCAGAGGAGAGAACCCAGATGCCTCTCCTCCCCTTCCTCTTCTCCTCTTCTCCGAGCTACTACGGGCAGAGGGTGAACTACTGACGCGCCGAGCCGAGGTACCGGGGTACCGACCCTTGTATATGGCAAAAAATCATCCCGAGGCGAAGTCACCGTCGGATCTCTCCAAAATTCGCGTCAGAATTCGATGGACGGTTCAGATCGTGCCACGCTCACAAAACGACAAGATAACGTTTTCTCGTGATCTGAACCCAATCCTCGTGATGCGCGCCATGATGAACGGCCCAGATCCGGCCACGCGTATCTTCCGAGACGCCTGCCACCGGCTCGCCCGGTCGAGCTACCGAACAGCTCAGCCGAGCAGCCGAGCTACTGGGCACAGGGGAGGAACCCTCAAGAGATACTTCCCTCAAAACGTCCAACTCAGCACCTCGGCCAGACAGCCCTGACGCGCCGAGCCGAGGTACCGGGGTACCGACCCTCGTATATGGCAAAAAATCATCCCGAGGCGAAGTCACCGTCGGATCTCTCCAAAATTCGCGTCAGAATTCGATGGACGGTTCAGATCGTGCCACGCTCACAAAACGACAAGATAACGTTTTCTCGTGATCTGAACTCCATCCTCGTGATGCGCGCCATGATGAACGGCCCAGATTCTGCCACGTGTACCTTCCGAACTGCCTTCCATCGGCCTGCCCGACCGAGCTACCGAACAGCTTAGTCGAGCAGCTGAGTTACTGGGCACGGAAGGGTGGAACCTTCAAGAAACGCTTCCTCCAAAATAGCCAACTCAGCACCTCGGCCAAGCAGCCCTGATGTGCCGAGCCGAGGTGCCGGGGTACCGACCCTCGTATATGGAGAAAAAACTGGCCGACCCATATCAACCGTTGGATCTTATAAAAAAGCGCGCTCGTCATGATGGACGGCCCAGATGCTGCCACGTCCACTAAACGACAAGATAACGTTTTCTCGAAACTCGTGCCTCTTGTCTCGTGATTCGCGCCACGATCGTGATTAACCGTCCAGATTGAGCCGCGTAGCTTGGATCTGCCAATCTACCAAACTGCGGAGCGGCGAAAAATGTACCTCAAAATCCGTGCTCGGATTCGCCAAACAAAGCAAGCAGATGAAGAGGAAGAAAGAAAAAGAGGCTAACGGTTGGGGTCGGATCCGATACCCACGGTCCGACCCATACCCTTCTTAGCTCCTTCATTCTTCTTCTTCTTCCCCAACACTTCTCCTCTTCTCCACTTTGCGGGAGAACAAGGCAGAGGAGAGAACCCAATCGCCTCTCCTCCCCTTCCTCTTCTCCTCTTCTCCACTGTGCGGAAGAACAAGGCAGAGGAGAGAACCCAAATGCCTCTCCTCCCCTTCCACTTGTTCTCTTCTCCACTGTGCGGAAGAACAAGGCAAAGGAGAGAACCCAATTGCCTCTCCTCCCCTTCCTCTTCTCCTCTTCTCCACTGTGCGGAGGAATAAGGCAGAGGAGAGAACCCAATTGCCTCTCCTCCCCTTTCTCTTCTCCTCTTCTCCATTGTGCGGAAGAACAAGGCAGAGGAGAGAACCCAAATGCCTCTCCTCCCCTTCCTCTTCTCCTCTTCTCCTCTTCTCCACTGTACGAAAGAACAAGGCAGAGGAGAGAACCCAAATGCCTCTCCTCCCCTTCCTCTTTCTTCTCAGAAGAGCTACCGACCTACCGAACAGCAAAGTGGGAAAAAATTCTCCTCAAAATCCGTGCTCGGATCTGCCAAACCAGACTCATTTGCCGAGCAAACCAGATGCTCCCAGAGAGGATCCGAGGTGCCGATCCGATCCGAGATACCGGGGTACCGACCCTCGTATATGGAGAAAAATTCGACCGATCTCATCTCACCGTCGGATCGTCTCAAAATTTGCGCTAAAACATGATGAACGGCTCAGATCTCGCCACGTCACCACAAAACGACAAGATAACGTTTTCTCGAAACTCGTGCCTCTTGTCTCGTGATTCGCGCCACGATCGTGATCAACCGTCCAGATTGAGCCACATAGCTCGGATCTCAAATCTGAGCTACCGATCTGCCGAACAGCAGAGTGGGAAAAAATTCTCCTCAAAATCCGTGCTCGGATCTGCCGAACCAGATGCATTAGCCGAGCAACAAAGAAGCAGAGGAGAAAAAGAGAGAAAAAAAAATGCACGTGGGCCGGGGTCGACCCGTTAATGGATCCGAACCCATTAAGCCACGTCAGCCTAACTCCTTCTTCTCCACTCTCCTGTCAAAACCAAAAAACCAGCTCAATTCTACACCAAGCGTCCATGCGAAGCAAACCCATCGAAGACCTCCATCTTCATTGCCGAACTCACCCCCTCCGACGTCTAGCTCCGGCGTCGAACTCTCCGTCCCGAGCTCGCGAACACCTCCTTCAACCTCCGACCTCGTCGACATCGAGCTTGATACCGAGCTCATTCTGCCGAGCTCGTCTCCACACGCCGTCAGCTCCCTCCTCGAGCTCCGCCATGGCTGACCACGACGCCGAGCTCCAAGCTCCGTCATCTCCTCAAGCTCCGTCGAGCTCGAACCACGAACGAGCTCCGAGCGCAATGTCGAGCCGAACCCATCATGTCACTGCCGAGCTCTCCCTCTCTCCGAGCTCCACGTTCGCCACCTTCCACGCCCGTTCGCCGAGCTCTTCGTCCAAGCTCCGAACCCATCGTCGGAGTTCTCCCGAGCTCCGTGTACGACGAGCTCCACGAGCTCTCATCTCCAAGCTCCAACTCCAACTGCCGAGCTCACCTCCGAGCTCCAATGGTGCCGAACCCAACTCCAAACGCAGCGCCACTCCAAGCTACACCACAGTGCCGAACTTCGCCACCGAAGCTCCTCGCCGAACCCATGCCGAGCTCACAGAGCCCCGAAGTGCCGAGCTCCACATCGCCAAAACTCCGCATCACCGAGCGCTTCGCTGAGCTCTCCTTCATCTCCCATCGAAGCTCGTCTCCGCCCGAACTTCATCGCCAGAATGCAACCGAACTTCTTCACCACCTCTGAGTTTGAGGAACCCATCATGGCCAAGCTCGTTGCCGAACGCCATCGAAGCTCCGGTGCCAAGCTCGAAGCTTCGTCGAGCTTCAAATCCACTTCGTCACGAGCTCAACCCATCACCATGCTCTCCACCTTCGTCGCCGAGCTCGCAACAATCGCCGGAGCTACCCCACTATCGAGCTCACGATGGCGAAGACGAAGGACGAAGAAGAGTTCGGTGGAGAAAGAAACAAAGAAGAGCCGAAGAAGGAGCGGAGAAGAAGTAGAAGAAGCGAAGCGAAGCGAAGAAAAAAAAAAAAAAAAAAGCCACGTGGCATGCCACGTGGCGGCATCTGGCATGGTCGGCTGATCCGAGGTGCCGCGCCGAAGTGCCGAGTCGAGGTGCCGGAGTACCGACCCTCGTATATGGAGAAAATACTCGCCGACGCACACGATCCGTCCGATCGTCTCAAAATTCGCATCGCGACACGATCGACGCTCAGGAACGTGCCACGTGTCCCGATCGTGATCTGCCTCACGATGCGCGCAGATCTGATCATGATGGACGGCCAGAAACGTGCCACGTGTCCAGATCGTGATCTGCCTCACGATGCGTGCTCATCTGGTCATGATGGACGGCCAGAAATCTGCCACGTGTCCAGGTAATATTTAAATTATTTATTTATTTATTTAATTGTTTTTTTTATTTAAAAAATCCGAAAAAATAATTAAAAAATCGAAAAAATTAATTAAAAATTCTAAAAATAATTATTAATTCAGAAAAAATTATTTTTAAATTCTGAAAAAATAATTATTAAATTAGAATAATTAATTAATATTTTTGATAATTAATTATTTAATTCGGAAAATGAATAAAAAATTCAAAAAAATGAGAAAAAATTCAGAAAAATCTGGAAAAATCACCAAAAATCCAGAAAATTCTGAGAATATTTTTGGGCATTTTACAAGCCCATAATAACACTGTTACACCCCGAGCAAGATTCCAAACTCCCTTAAGAACACCGATAAAATCCCGTACGCCATTAAAACAGTAAAACTACTCCTCAAAGGCTGATCAAACTCAGTCTTCGGGAGTGGGGGGCTCGTGATATGGCTAAAAATAGGATTAAATCGGGACCATTCACATCGGACACGAATCTTAAAGCTCAGGGGTAAAACGGTAATTTCACATACAAATGGGTCCGAAACGGGTACTGGGTCTCCTTCTCACAGATCCAATAACCCACGAACGGATCCACCTCAACTGGGTACGGGTCCCAACCCGAAACACACCCAGTCCAGAAAAGATAGAATTAGGGTTTCTGATTAATCATAATCAACGACTCTGATTCACATCTATCTTTTCACCGGGAATTAAGGGATTACATTCCTAATCTGTTTACTAGGAGAATATTCCTTATCAGATCACAGGAATCACATTCCTTATCTGATCCCAACGGCGACTATAAATACCCCACACCCATCTCCATTAAGAGGTAATCAATCTTTTTCTAGTTAAACGCTCTTTCATAATCATTTCTGGTTACTGACTTGAGCGTCGGAGGGTGCGTCGCCGGGATCAACCCCGGTGTCTCGCACTTCCTTGCAGGTGAACGGCGGGAGTCAACGGTCAAGCTCCGGCGGAACAGGTTAGGTGTTTCCTATTCAGGTTTCTCACGAACTCACAAATACTGTCTGTTTGCCCCACACCGAAATTAGCGGCAACAACAACAACAACAATAATAATAATAATAATAATAATAATAATAATAATAATAATAATAATAATAATAATAATAATAATAATAATAATAATAATATATATAATAATTATAATAATAATAATATATATAATAATAATAATAATAATAATAATAATAATAATAATAATAATAATAATAATAATAATAATAATAATAATATATAATAATAATAGTAGTAATAATAATAATAATAATAATAATAATAATAATAATAATAATAATATATATAATAATAATATATATAATAATAATAATAATAATAATAATAATAATAATATATAATAATAATATATAATAATAATAATAATAATAATAATAATAATAATAATAATAATAATAATATATATAATAATAATAATAATAATATATATAATAATAATAATAATAATAATAATAATAATAATAAAGAGAGTAAAGGAGGTGTTTTGGAAAGGAGGTGTTTTGGAAAATAGGGGGTATGAGTATTCTGAATAGAGATTCTGAATAACACTCAAAACAAACGCCTATTCTGAATAGAGTATTCTGAATACTCTATTCTGAATATCAAAACAAACGGACCCTTAACAATCCCGAAATGCACCATAGAGGAAGACCCCGTGGAACTTGATAAAGTGGTGAAGCAAATAGAGACATTTCACAAGGTGATAGAATAAACGCATAAAGTATACATCTATATAATAAAACACAAAGAAAGCTATCAAGTGGCTCTCCTTCAATTCCTCCAAAATCAAAGGCCTAGATCTAACCTCACAAAACACATTTCCCCCCCCCCCCCCCCCCCAAAAGTTTCCCTCCAAAACTCAAATTCAAATTCCCCCACCTAAGACAACAACTTTACTTATTTAATTATCTCTCTCTCTCTCTCTCTTTCTCTCTCCTATTCAAAAAAAATTAAGAAAATAAAATTTCAAATTTTTTTTTATAAAAAATCAAAAATAAAAAAACTTAAAAACTAAACAAATTAAAAATTTACAAACTTTAAAAATAATTCAAAAATATCAAAAAACTTATTAAAAAAATTTTAAATTTTTTTTAAAAAAATTTTAAATTTTTTTTAAAAAAAATTTTAAATTTTTTTTAAAAAAAATTTAGATTTTAAAAATTTAAAAATTTCTAAAATTTTTAATAATTTTGAAATTACCAAAATTAAAAATTTTTAAAATTTTCAAAATTATCAAAAAATTCTAAAATTTTCAAAATTATCAAAAAATTCAAAATAAAAAAAATTTTTAAAATTTTAAATTCAAAATTTTGAAAATCTCAAAGCAATTCCAAATCCAAATCCAATGACGAACCACAATCAAGAGGTCGTCGGCGATATTTGATCCGTTGCTGATTCCGTATCGGTGACTCCCCTCCACAAAATCGAGCGCGAATATCAAGCGACTCTGTATCGGCAACTTCCCTCCACCGAATTGAGAGCCTCTATATGCAATGCGACGACTCTAATTTCATCTCATTAATCAAATTTTCATTTAATTTTTAATTTTGTGTGTGCAGGGAATTACTCAGTTTCTTGCTGACTCGAATTTTTTGTGCATGAGATCTAAATTCAGAGATGTATGATTGTTTTATTTTTGGGTTTAAAAAATTTTAATTTAGTGATTTACTTGATGAGTTTTTTATTGGTTTTGATTTAAGGTGTACGCAAATGAGAGATTGATTATTTGGTGGCCTCAATTTGGGCTTCCAAACCATAATAGGACAGGTAAGCTAACCAACAACCTAAAATAACTTGGCAAATATGCAACATTAATTTCTTTACTACAAGAAAAAATACAATCGTGAAGTGTTTGTTCCCTTCACTGGTTATTAGAAACCATGGTTAATATAATATATAAGAACTTTTAGTGTATGTTTGGATATATAGGATTGGGATGACCGGAGTTTACAAGTGAAGAGTGCAAACTCTCCACTCAAGAAAGACAGCTAAAGTAAATTTGTTATTTATCCATTTTGAATTTTTTTTTATAAAGGTGCATTGGGGAGACAAAGTGGAGATAAAAGAAATGATTAGCTTGGATTAGAGTTTTGAGAACTTCATGTATTTCATTTTGGTTGAAATAATACTAAGAGGTATTTTAATTACTAACTGAGTCTCAGACAAACAAATGTTTAGATTATTGGTATTGTAGATACATTCACACCTGCACTTGCGTTACCATTGTATTTAGACATGCTCATAGTGGTTATGAGATTAGAGTAAGCTCTATAAAACCTATATGATAATGTCCTTGCATAACGATTACAAGCATCTAAAAGTGATGCTGAAGTTAAAAGGGACTCTAAGCAGTGTTTCTAACAAACTATATCTATATGCATTCCAAGTAAGTTCAAGCTAATGATCAAGAAGGCGATGGATGAGCTTAAAGGTAGATATACTGCTTCCTCATACAATATGTTTGCTACTTCAATTAATTTGCTGGATCTCCAAAGCTATTTTATATAATCAAACCAGGTGCATCGTTCCAAAGACGTGCCGTAGGCACGCGTCAACGGGCAAACCTAGTGTATGCATATATTGTATGGATGTCCATCTATTTATGAAATAGTTATTATGTAGGATAAAGAGACTTTTGGGCTCTAGTAGCATATATGTACGATGATATTTATATATATGCCAATGAACATGTATTAGAAGTGAATATATAAATATCTAAGTTTAAATGAATATTCAGAAATAATACATATGTTAACAAATTTTGACGTGTCAATACTGTTATCTAAATTATAGAGCTGAAATAGATGATTAACCAAGGCTCACAAATCTTGGGCAGACTTCACATTTAGGTTTTCCAAAATTTTTGGAGTAAAGTTCTTGATGATTATTTAGTTTAGAGGGCGGAAAACAAAAAGAACTACTAAAGAATAAAACCACGTAATTAAGAAGAGTACAGCGAAAACTTATATTATGTAAATTAAACTTGAATAGCAAGTGTATGTTATTGGAAGCATATGCGAGTGATTTTGATGACTACTACATATAGGTATATATGGATGTACTTTTTATTGACTAGGCTAAATTCTAGGGTCACTAATTTATTTAGGACAACATATATGCAGAGATAATGGTTCCATCTTGTAATATTGAGTTCATGAGTATTTCATGTGTTGTACATTCATACTGACCGAATATGAAATATGGACTCCTGATAATTTTGACCTAAGGAATAGTTAAAAACACTTATTATGGAATTATAAGTGATTATGGATTCTTTCGAGGCAACTTCATGTATACCTATTCTTGCTAGTTTCCTAAATTTGTAGAGAAGTCTCGGTATATTAGAACATATGTATGCTTAACAGGGAGAAGGCACTTGTGTATCTCTTTTCTCACTACTAGAAGTGTGTATCAGATTGCACATCACTAAATTAATCTATGTGGGATGAAATTAATATATAAAAAGAATATTGTGACACGAGGATTTGTGAAGGAAGGAATACATGAATGGACACTTTTCAAATAACACTAATATTGGAGATTACCTAGTTAGCTGAATTTGAAGTATTCAGTACACTCTTATTGTTTTGAATGGACTTTGATGAAAATTAAATTTGAAGGATTTATAGAAAATAACATATATATATATTTATATGGACATTTCATAATATATTATTTATATCATTATTGGAGACTCAATGATAGTTGTTTTTGAGGAATTAACTCTTGAATAAAGACTTGTAGTTGTAATTTTGAAAAGATAATATGTCGAAGAATGATATGACTTAGAAGAACTTTTCAAGATCGATAAAAATAATATTAGGCTAGAGGGTGAAGTTTAGAATGTAAGGAATCTTTTATATACATTGGAAGATTATGAGATATCGATAAAAATAATATTATGTTAGAGGGTGAAGTTTAGAATGTAAGGAATCTTATTATATACGTTGGAAGATTATGAGATATCAAAGTTATATCCGATAATAAAGTGGTCAAATTCAAGGGTTAGCATTATCCAGATTTGTATTTATTGGTAAGATGATAAGAATAAATTCTGCATATACCTAAAATTTTCTCAATTGTTTCAATGTAAAGTTGAATTATCAAAAACCTTCAATTATGGTTCAAACTTCAAAATTAGATATATGAAACATGATTACAAATCATAAACGAAATTTTTTGTAGTGATATATTGAATGACCAAAAGTACGAACTAGGTAGTAATAAGCATATAATGGGATAACCAATGATTTCGATAATATGTTAATGAATGTGTGTGACTGAGCTTTTGGTCTTATACCTAATACATCTGAAGAATTTGTAGGTGTATTGATAGAAGAATTAACCTGAACTATAAGTCTATAACTGTATAATAATTTTTATATGGTGTATTCAAATACAACTTTACCCCTATTACATCTGAGGACATAACTTTTCTAAGATGGGAAGAGGGTAATACCTCGCAAAATTGAGTTATGACAATTTTGCACACATGTATTGTGTACCATTACTCGTAATATCCAAAACATTATAAATATTCTGTGTATTTTGTATATCAATTGTTCCGATATTTTTCCGTTCTCTCGAAATATATTTTTCCTATTTGAGTCAACTCAAATATTTTCTTATTCATTTGTATATATTTTTCGTACCTACATTTCTAATAGTTTTTACATACACACACAAACATATATTATTTCTCATACTCACCGATTATCATACACGCAAACACCAATTATCACACCCTCCTTCAATTTATCAACCCCATTAATCCTAACTCCTACTCCCGTACTCATCATTCCCCAACACTTCCCAAACTTGTTACCATCCCTCTGTTTTCTTCTTCTTCTCATTTTTGTCTTATTCTCATTCTTTCCTCCCAACACCAACATTTCATAAACAACCATACACTACACTCCAACCAAACTCATCCAATAATTATTCCATGTCCTTTCCAACGTCAGCCACTTATGCCATCAATTATTTATAGCATCCGTCTCTCCTACTACTCCACATATGCATGCAATACAAGCCCTAATAATCTCCTCCCAAACCAATCATCTACACCCCAATTATTAGCGTACTACATTCCAACCTATTCTCCTAGCGCCTGACTATTCATATTCCAAAATATGTGCATCTCCATATATATACATATAGCTTCTTAAGCCACTCCCCTCTCCATTGATTTCCAACAGCCACCCTAACTTTATGACTATATGTGTGTACCTACATATTCCCAAAACACATATTATCTCTCTCCATCTATAACCCCTTTTATATTTCACTGCCTACAACCGAAACCAACTTCTTCTTCTGCCATTTCCAAGCTACACTTGACCACCTTATTCACCATGCACCCCTGAGCACCATCTTCGCACTCCACCATCCCAACAGCGAACACCACGACCCGAGCTCCTCGCTACCTTGTTGCCATAAACCTTACACCTAACATCACCCTTCCCTCTGTTGAAATGTAGTAAGTACTAATATGAATATTCTGTTTTCTAATCTATAGGAAACAGATTTTCCAAATCTCTCACCACTCAATCTTCTCTCAATCTCCTTTCTTCTCCTCCAAGAATGTAATCCTTATATATAGATGCATACAGTAAAAAATAAAGAAAAAAGAATAAAAATTATTTTTCCCAAATTAGTTTTCAATATGGTATCAGAGCCTAACCAGATCTAGGCTAACTGAAGAAGAAGAAGAGAAGGAGGTGATCAGATCAGACACCTCCATCTTGATCCGATCCCGACAAAACCCTGATCCCCGAATATCCTCGTCGACCGATCCCGGCGAACCCCCGTCTCCGGCAACCTAACCCCATCGCCGTCCCCTTTCTCTCTCCCCAAATTCCCGCCCAAACCACTGTACCGCAACTGTTCATCTTCTCAACTACTGAACCCATCCTCTGAGTTCTTCTCCGGCCATCCCTTCAACCCCCGGCGACCCCCACTCCCGGCGACCTCTCTCCAGCACCGCCCTCCACCTCCCCTTGACGCCCTATTGCCAAAAACCCCAACCCCTGTCCTCCATTCCTATTCCTCGATTTTAACAGCAGCCAAACCCACCAAATCTCGACGCCCTCCCCTGTTCCGTCACGCCGCCATCCCCCACTGTAACGCCCCAGCCCCTAGCTCAGACAATTTATACAATTTAGAAGACAAATTAGATATTATGTAGTACAACTGCCTACCACAGACTACCTCTCAAAAGGTGGTTAACCGAATTGGTGACCCTTGATCATAGGCTATGTTATTTAATTATTAATTTATTCTAATGATTTACCAATATGGGATTATTCCCATACACATTACTCCTCTTCTCTCTCCCGAAATGCACAGCAGCAACAACCGTAGGTGGCCCCCATTTGAAGCCACATCAGCCCATGGCTTTGACCAAAGTCAAGCAGCACAACTACTGCCTATCCTTCAACGTGCCCCCCCCCTACTCACACTTTATTTTCAACATATTTACAACCATACCATTTTTATTTAACAAACAGCCAACACCTTTTACCTTTTCAACATATATATATATTATATTTTTTAACACGGGGTGTTACAGACACCCCCCTTCAGAAATCAGCGTCCTCGCTGAGGACGGGCATGCACAATCTAGTGCAGGATCTCCTTTCTAGCCGATGTGGAGTGGAGTACCCTGATTCTGTTAGCTGCACCGTACTCTGATTCTGTGGGTGGTCCAATATTTTCGGCCGCCACCTCGTACCCTCTCAGGCATACTCGTACATATGCTAGCTCCATCTCAGGCATACATCTCACCCACTCTTACCCACACTCGGTGTCGAAAGTCAGCTCTAATACCATTTGTAACACCCCTGTCCCTAGCTCAGACAATTTATACAATTTAGAAGATAAATTAGATACTATGTAGTACAACTGCCCACCACAGGCTGCCTCTCAAAAGGTGGTTAACTGAATTGGTGACTCTTGATCATAGACAGTTATATTTATATATTATTTTATTCTTTGAAACTCCCTATATGGGACAAATCATACTTACCTCTCCCGTTCTCTCTCTCAACCGAGAGCACAGAAGGAATAGCAGGTGGACCCCCCATTGGAAAGCCACGTCATCAGAGCTTTCTTTTGACCGAAGTCAAGCAGCAACAGCATGCTGTGTATTTCACTGGTGGGCCCCCCCATTTCCAAATCAACTTCAAATTATTTACAATAATGACATCAATCATATATATATATTTTCAAACAACCACCTTTTCCTAACCATTTACACACACACACACACACACATGTGTGTATATATATATATATATATATATATATATATATATATATATATACCATTATACTCTTAGAAAATTATGGGGTGTTACACATGTTGATTCTTGATTTTGATGATCACAACACAGTGCAACATGTGTCTATGTTATACAGCTAACATTGCAGTGTACAGACCAAAGACAATTCTAGCTGAACAAATAAACAAGCTCAAAAAGATACAGATGAAGACTTCAAGACAAGGATCAAGACTCAATTCAAGACTCAAGACTCAAGACTTCAAGCTCAAATGTGTTATATTGTTGTGTCTTGTAAACATTGTATTTTACTTTCTGTTGAGTCTTAGTCTGATGTAAAGCCTTGTCAACACACGCACACACACACTCAAAATTTCATAATGTGTGTCTCTTAAAACCCCCAAAAAGAAGTCAAAACAGTTTGAAGAATTTTAACTTTTAAAGTACCAGTCGACTTAAGCTTCTGCCAGTCGACTGATAGTACAAAACTGTTTAAAATTATTCAAACTCTGATCAGTCGACTCATATGGCAACCCAGTCGACTGTTCGAGAGCTTTTGACCGTTTTCTGTTTTTTAAAATCGAATTTTTTCAAAATCAAAAGCTCAGATCCGTTGGTTGACAGTTGAGTAACTGTTTTCCCAACGTTCAGGAGATCAAACTCTTTAAGTAGAGTTCAGATCTCACTGAAAAGATCTACAGAATTTACACAGAATTTTTTCTCTGAACTCCGAGCATTCTTGAAGAACATTTTAAGTGATTTTCTGTGAGAAACAAAGCTTTCAAGTTCATACACTTTGGTTCTCTACATTCAGTCCAGTATAGCATTGAATTTGCTCTGGACTGAGTATAGAAGTCGACCTATTCTTTTAGCCACGTGCATCAACACATACAACAACAAGGCTATAGGTTGACTGTAAAGTATTCTTGTACTCTTGCTCTCGGTTGGAGAGTGTTTTTGACTCTTGGTTGTAGAGTCGGTGTCTTTTCACTCTTGGTGGAAGAGTGGGTTGCTTTCTCTGGTTGAGAGAAAGGACTACGGGTTAGACAAGGTTGTTGTCAAAACACCGTAGGGTATTCTTGTAATTTTTCAAGAATAGTGGAAATCTCAAGTGGGTTGCTTGGGGACTGGATGTAGGTCGGGAGGACCGAACCAGGATATATCTTGTGTACTCTGTGATTGATTATCTTGTGTTTGCATTTACTCTGGTTTAATTTAATTCTGCAAAAAGTCTCTGAACAGTCGACTCCTTGCACCATCAGTCGACTGGTCAGTACCGTTTGTAGTTGTAATTTCAGTGTGCCTTCAGTCGTCTGTCTCTTTCAGCAGTCGACTGCACAGAGTTGTTATTTTCAGTTATTTTGAACATATCAGTCGACTGGTCCTTACCTCAGTCGACTGCACCGAGAAAAATTTCCGCAGTTTTTTATTAAACACTATTCACCCCCCCTCTAGTGTTTGTTGTCTTGCCTACAGGATCCAACACTTGGTATCAGAGCAAGGTTACAGGCTATGGCAACTACTTCAAATACAAATCAGTACCATGAAGGCCAATCTACACAATGGCCACCACTATTTGATGGAACGAACTACAATTATTGGAAGTGCCGAATGCGAATCTATCTCCAATCAATCAACTATGAGATATGGCAAATGACAGAGACGGAATATACTGTCCCTACCATTCTATATGCACAATGGAATGATGATCAAAAGAATCAGACTATGAACAATGCCAAAGCAATGAATGCCTTATTTTGTGCACTTACAAAAGAAGAATTCAACCGTGTATCCAATGCTACAACCGCACATCAAATTTGGCATACACTCGAGGTAACACATGAAGGAACGAATAAAGTAAAAGAGTCTAAAATTTCTGTTCTTGTCCACAGGTTTGAGATGTTCAGAATAAAGGACAATGAGACTGTGTCCGAGATGATTACCAGATTCACAGATATCACAAACTCTCTTGTGGCGCTTGGAAAGACTTATACTCAAGCAGAGATGGTTAGAAAAGTCCTACGTGCACTCACTCCAGAATGGGAGAAGAAAACCACAGCAATAGAGGAAGCGAATGACTTGTCAACACTTACTCTCGAGAATCTTGTTGGCAATCTCATGGCATATGAGGTCCAACTTGAAGATCGAAAGAAAGATACAGAATCACACCAAGCAAAGAAGAAATCACTGACTTTTAAAGCCATGACAGACTCAGAAGATGAGGAAGAAGATGAAGAAGAAATAGCAATGTTCACTCGGAAATTCAAGAAGTTCTTAAAGAAGGGTAAGTTTCATTCTAAAGTTAAAGATTCTAATGACCTTCCTATATGTTTCAGGTGCAATAAAATAGGTCACATGAAGAAGGATTGTTCCTTAGAAAATGCAAAGAACAAGGGAAAATTATTCAACTTCAAGAAGGACAAATATCCAAAGAACAAATTTGCCAAAAACAAGAAGGCTTATCAAGCTACATGGGATGATAGTGATTCATCTTCCGAAGAAGAAACGGATGAAAATAACGAAGTGGCAAATGTGTGTTTTATGGCTGCACAAGAACATGTAAGTAATGATTATGATTCCGAAGATCTTCTTGATGCTTTTAATGAAATATTCCAAGAGTTAAAGAAAGAAAAGATTAGAGTTAAGAATCTTGAGAAAGTGAATCAAACACTTAATCAAGAAAATCTTAACCTTGATAAGGAAGTAAAATCCTTAAATTCTCGCATTGCAAGTTTAGATACTGATCTTGAAACTCTCAAAAAGAATTATGAAGAGATTTCAAAGAACGTATCTAAGTTTAACAAAGGCAAAGAGAATTTAAATGATATGCTTCATCATCAAGTTACATCTAGTCAAAAATATGGACTTGGTTTTAAAAAATCTTCAGTAAAAGAATCTCCTATTTTAAACACTAGTAAGAATAAATCAGCAGCTATTTCTAGTGTTACACACAAGTTGTATAATTTCTTTGCAAAGCCAAAAGTTGTAAGTTTCAGTGATAAAAGCAAAACTAACATTCGGTTAAGTCGACTGAACCATACAACCAGTCGTCTGTCCAGAGAAAGTGGATCTTATTCCACGAGATCAAAACCTCTTATAAGTCGACCTAGTGTATCTACCAGTCGACTGATGTACACCAACAGTCGACTAAATAACACTGGTAAGTCGACTGGACAGAACAAGTTAGTATGGGTTCCAGTTAGTCTAAAACAGAATGATAGAATTACTTATATTAACTCATATATGTTAAATGTGTGTAATTCTACTTATTATATTCCTGCTTATGGAGGAAGGTCAAACTCTTTATGGGTTTGGTTTCCCCCAAACTAATGTGTTTTGGACCCAATAAAAAGGGTACCATATTTACCTTAAACTTTTTATAGGTACCCAAGAAAGAACGCTAGATATTAGACAGCGGCTGTTCAAAACACATGACAGGACATGCCAACCTACTATCCACCATTCAAAGTATAGATGGAGGAACCGTCACCTTTGGAGATAACAACAAAGGCAAAGTCATCGGTATTGGCATGGTCGGTAAAATATCTAACCCAATTATAGAAAATGTGCTATTGGTTAATGGTTTAAAGCATAATCTTTTAAGCATTAGTCAATTGTGTGATAAAGGATATAAAATAGTTTTTGAAAAAGATGCATGCTTGATTTATGATTCTACTATGCAAAATGTTGTTTTTCAAGATTTTCGTAAAAATAATATTTATGAATTGTGTTTGAATGCAATTGATTTTTCAAATGATTTTTGTTTAATAGCCTCTAACAATGAATCTTGGTTATGGCATAGAAGATTTGGACATGTGAACATGAAAAATCTCTCAAAATTATCTAAATATAACCTAGTTAAAGGACTGCCAAAACTATCCTTTAAAAAGGATAAGTTATGTGATGCATGTCAACTAGGAAAACAAATCAAATCCACTTTTAAAACAAAAGACGTAATCTCTACTAGTAGGCCACTTGAATTAATTCATATGGATTTATTTGGCCCTACTAGAGTTGCCTCTTTAAATAAAAGTAGATATGTGTTTGTTTTAGTAGATGATTTTTCAAGATTCACTTGGACATTCTTTTTAAAACATAAAAATGATGCTTTTGAAGAATTTGCACATTTTTGTAAACGTGTTCAAAATCAAAGATCTCTAACCATAGTCACTATTAGAAGTGATCATAGTGGAGAATTTGAAAATGAAACATTTACAGAATATTGCAACAAGAATGGTATAACACATTCATTTGCATTTCCTAGAGCTTCACCACAAAAGGAGTAGTTGAAAGGAAGAATAGGACCTTACAAGAATGCGCACGTACTATGCTTGTTGAAAGCAATTTACCAAAGCATTTTTGGACTGAAGCTGTTGCTACAGCTTGTTATGTTTTAAATATAATTCTTCTAAGACCTAAACTAAAGAAGACTTGTTATGAGCTATTTTTTAATAAAATTCCTAAAGTCTCTTACTTTAAGACATTTGGTTGCAAGTGTTTTATTCTAAACACAAAAGATAATTTAGACAAATTTGATCCTAGATCTAATGAGGGTATCTTTTTGGGATACTCAAATAGGAGTAAAGCATATAGAATTTTCAATAAGTCTACAATGACTATTGAAGAATCAATGCATGTTACATTCGATGAATCCTTACCTTCATCAACCTTAAATAAAGATGATGAAACTGACTTATCACCTTTAGATAATGTGATTAAATCCTTAGAGCAAACTAATCTGTCTGATAAGTCGACTGATAAGGACTCCCAGTCGACTGACGAAAAACAGTCGACTGAAGAACAAGTCAAGTCGACTGATCCGATTGAGTTATCTTCAACTTTACCAAAGTCATTTGTTGAAGTTAAAGATCATCCTCATGACTTAATAATTGGTGACATCTCCCATGGTATTCAGATACGTTCACATGTTAATATGATCTCTCATACAGCATTCTTGTCGGATTTTGAACCGAAAAATATACAAGAAGCTTGTGAGAATGAATATTGGATGAATGCCATGCAAGATGAACTAAACCAATTTATAAGGAACGATGTATGGGATTTAGTTCCTAGACCTCCTGATCAGACTATTATTGGTACCAAATGGGTATTCAAAAATAAGTTAGATGAATCAGGACAAGTTATAAGGAACAAGGCTAGATTAGTTGCCCAAGGATATAATCAAGAAGAAGGTATAGATTTTGATGAAACATATGCTCCTGTTGCTAGACTAGAATCTATTCGTATTTTATTATCTTTTGCTTGTTTTATGAATTTTATACTTTATCAAATGGATGTGAAAAGTGCTTTTCTTAATGGGTTTATTAAGGAAAATGTTTATGTTAAACAACCACCAGGTTTTGAACATGAACAATTTCCAGATCATGTTTATAAATTGAAAAAGGCTTTATACGGTCTTAAACAAGCACCTCGTGCTTGGTATGATCGTTTGAAAACTTTTCTTTTAGAAACAGGATTTGAAATAGGTAAAGTAGACACTACTTTGTTTATCAAAAGAGTTAAGAATGATATCTTAATCATACAAGTATATGTTGATGATATAATTTTTGGCTCTACTAATAATAATCTATGTCAAGAATTTGCTAATACCATGAAAAATAAATTTGAGATGAGTCACATGGGTGAAATCAATTATTTCCTTGGACTTCAAATTAAACAGTCCTCAAATGGCATATTTATCAATCAAGGCAAATATGCAAAGGAATTACTCAAACGTTTTAACATGGATAGTACTAGTAGTAAAACCACACCTATGGCTACTACTACTACTCTTGACAAAGACTTATTAGGTAAGAGTGTTGATCAAAAACTCTATCGAGGTATGATTGGTTCACTCTTATATATTACTGCAAGTATACCAGATATTATGTTCAGCGTATGTTTATGTGCTAGATATCAATCTCGTCCTAAAGAGTCTCATTTAAAAGCAGTGAAACGAATTTTAAGATATATTCAAGGCACATCTGAATATGATTTATTTTATCCACGCACCGATAATTTTTAACTTTTGTCTTATAGCGATGCCGATTTTGCTGGAAGCAAAACTGATCGCAAGAGTACTAGTGGTACATGTCACTTTTTGGGACATTCCCTAGTATCTTGGTGCAGTAAAAAGCAAAACTCCATATCCCTATCAACCACAGAAGCTGAGTATATCGCTGCAAGTTTGGCATGTGCACAAATTTTATGGATGAAACAAACCTTATTAGATTATGGTATTTCATTTGAGAAACCCTCAATTCTGTGTGATAATACCAGTGCAATTAATCTATCTAAAAATCCGATTCAACATTCACGTACGAAACATATTGATATTCGACATCATTTTCTACGTGATCATGTTTTAAAAGGAGATATATCTTTAGACTTTATCTCTACTGATAAACAAGTAGCAGATATATTTACCAAGCCCCTTAAGGAAGATACTTTCATTAATTTAAGAAGAGAACTTGGAATTTGTGATTTTATTGATATTTGCTGAAAATTGTTACTATTAAGTCGACTATACTTTTGAGTAAGTCGACTGAACTGATTTTTTAATACATACCAATTTTTTTTCTCTCTGACCAGTCGCCTGGTTCCCCTACCAGTCGACTGATTAGTCGACATAAAATGTTTATTTTCTTCTCGACTCAGTCGACTGATCTTCCTACCAGTCGACTGTCGCGAGCTAAATCATCTTCAGCGACTATTCATCACGTCTTTTGAGATGGAATTCATTCATTTTTCACCCGTGATCTTTAATCCTCACCGTCGATTTCACCACTCCTTGATCTCAGCCGTTCCCTCACAGTTAAAACCCCTTTTCACCAGCCGCTTTCACTCCTTACCGTTCTCAAGTTTTTTTTACCCCCAATTTCAAAACCCTAGCTTTTGGAGAAGAAGGTGATCTGCTCTCTCCGTGGTGCTTGTGCTTGCTCCTGCTCGACTCTCTCTCTTTTCTTAGGTATAACCCTTTTGTTTTTTTTCTCATGGCACCCAAACGATCGAAACGATCTCATGAGGGTACTTCTTCTTCACAAGAATACACTCAATATCTTTTGAGTCCCGATCTTCTTGATCGTTGGTATGTCTTTTGTACCATTCAAATCTTCCCTGGAAGATTTGTAAATTTTGATGACCTAGACCGTTTTAATCTCATTCCACTATTTCAAAATTGCAGTCTTTTTGACTTTCTCTCATTATCAAACCAACCTAATTACTATCCCCAACTCATTTATTTGTTTTACACAAATATGAGAGTTGTGCAAAAACCTAATGGGGATGTCCAAATCCGGTCGTCTGTGAAGAATGTTAGAATGACACTCACACCGACTAGGATTAATGAAATTTTGGGTATTGATGATGTGGGATTGCCTCTTGATGAAATTCTTTTAGATAATCCTTCTATTTTATCTAGAATTTTCCTACCTAATTCAAACCCTCCAATGACAAGCAAAAATATCAAACCAATTGCTAAGCTTGTCGGTAGAATATTAGCCTATAACATCCTTCCTAAAAAGGGTAGTTATGACCAATATTCTATTGAATTACAAAAAGCTATATATGCAATTTTTGGTAGAATTGCTGTTAATTGGGGTCAAGTTATATTTTCAAAACTTAATCAAGACCACACTCACTTTTTACCTTTTGGCGGTCTTCTCACTAGAGTTTTTATAGCTTTTGGAGTTGATCTTGATTCGGAGACAAATGTTGTTTCTCGTTATGAGTATTTTGATCGTGCTAGTTTGGCACGTATGAAACTCCTTGATGCTCCTACTCGATCACCCCCTAGGTGTCCTCCTCTCTCCCAAGCTCCTTTAGGTTCTACTTCTCGACCCAGATCCTCTCAACCTTCTACATCTGATGATCCACCTATTCTTCAAGCCAATTTTGATGACCCTCGTATTCTCTACGACTGTGTATCCTACCTAATGAACCACTCAGTCTCTGTAGATACCCAACTCCATACCCTCGACTCCAAACTAGACAACCTAACTCATCTCTTCACTTCTCAGTTTCATCCTCCTTCTCAAGATGATGACGAAGACTCCGATGAAGATGATTGAAGATTACTTATTTCCTTTTTTATTATTTATGTAATTTTCCTTTTAATGCATTTGTTGTTATGTATTAGACTTTCTCTCTTTAATGCAAAACCTTGTTACTTTGTTCTTTTTGATGATTCCAAAGGGGGAGAGAAAGAAAGATCTGAGTTATATTTTATTTATCTGTGTTATGTTCTATCTGTGCTATGTGCTATATTCTGCATGCTATGTGTTATATTCTGCATTTGTTAAACATTGTTACACTGTTCAGCATATTCTGAGTATTGAAATATTCTGAGTATTGAAATATCTCTGGTCAGTTGACTTCCCCAAGGATACAGTCGACTGCTGCTGCAGCTGTGATACTTGCTGCATCTGTGATACTTGTTAACTGTTTTTGGATATATTTTCATGTTCTGTTCAGTCGCCTGATCTATTGTTCAGTCGACTGATACATTCTTTATGTCAAGAATTTGTTTTATGTATGCATATTGTGTTTTTAATAGGGGGAGCTTTTTTAAAAAACCTATGCTTGTATGCTTCTATATAAATTGTTATCAGCTATTGTGTTGTCATCATCAAAAAGGGGGAGAATGTTGATTCTTGATTTTGATGATCACAACACAGTGCAACATGTGTCTATGTTATACAGCTAACATTGCAGTGTACAGACCAAAAACAATTCTAGCTGAACAAATAAACAAGCTCAAAAAGATACAGATGAAGACTTCAAGACAAGGATCAAGACTCAATTCAAGACTCAAGACTCAAGACTTCAAGCTCAAATGTGTTATATTGTTGTGTCTTGTAAACATTGTATTTTACTTTCTGTTGAGTCTTAGTCTGATGTAAAGCCTTGTCAACACACGCACACACACACTCAAAATTTCATAATGTGTGTCTCTTAAAACCCCCAAAAAGAAGTCAAAACAGTTTGAAGAATTTTAACTTTTAAAGTACCAGTCGACTTAAGCTTCTGCCAGTCGACTGATAGTACAAAACTGTTTAAAATTATTCAAACTTTGATCAGTCGACTCATATGGCAACCCAGTCGACTGTTCGAGAGCTTTTGACCGTTTTCTGTTTTTTAAAATCGAATTTTTTTCAAACTCAAAAGCTCAGATCCGTTGGTTGACAGTTGAGTAACTGTTTTCCCAACGTTCAGGAGATCAAACTCTTTAAGTAGAGTTCAGATCTCACTGAAAAGATCTACAGAATTTACACAGAATTTTTTCTCTGAACTCCGAGCATTCTTGAAGAACATTTTAAGTGATTTTCTGTGAGAAACAAAGCTTTCAAGTTCATACACTTTGGTTCTCTACATTCAGTCCAGTATAGCATTGAATCGCTCTGGACTGAGTATAGAAGTCGACCTATTCTTTTAGCCACGTGCATCAACACATACAACAACAAGTCTATAGGTTGACTGTAAAGTATTCTTGTACTCTTGCTCTCGGTTGGAGAGTGTTTTTGACTCTTGGTTGTAGAGTCGGTGTCTTTTCACTCTTGGTGGAAGAGTGGGTTGCTTTCTCTGGTTGAGAGAAAGGACTACGGGTTAAACAAGGTTGTTGTCAAAACGCCGTAGGGTATTCTTGTAATTTTTTAAGAATAGTGAAAATCTCAAGTGGGTTGCTTGGGGACTGGATGTAGGTCGGGAGGACCGAACCAGGATATATCTTGTGTACTCTGTGATTGATTATCTTGTGTTTGCATTTACTCTGGTTTAATTTAATTCTGCAAAAAGTCTCTGAACAGTCGACTCCTTGCACCATCAGTCGACTGGTCAGTACCGTTTGTAGTTGTAATTTCAGTGTGCCTTCAGTCGTCTGTCTCTTTCAGCAGTCGATTGCACAGAGTTGTTATTTTCATTTATTTTGAACATATCAGTCGACTGGTCCTTACCTCAGTCGACTGCACCAAGAAAAATTTCCACAGTTTTTTATTAAACACTATTCACCCCCCCTCTAGTGTTTGTTGTCTTGCCTACAGGATCCAACAACACACACCCCCCCTTTAGAAATCAGCATCCTCGTTGAGCACGGGCATGCAAAATCTAGTGCAGGATCTCCTTTCTAGCCGATGTGGAGTGGAGTACCCCGATTCTACTAGCTGCACCGTACCCTGATTCTGCGGGTTGTCCATTATTTCAGGCCGCAACCTCACTCCCTCTCAGGCATACCCGTACATCTGCTAGCTCCATCTCAGGCATACATCTCGCCCACTCTTACCCACACTCGGAGTCGAAAGTCGGAGCTCTGATACCATTTGTAATGCCCATGTCCCTAGCTCAGACAATTGATACTATTTAAAAGACAAATTAGATACTATTTAGTACAACTGCCCACCACAGGCTGCCTCTCAAAAGATGGTTAACAAAATTGGTGATCCTTGATCATAGGCTATGTTATTTATTTAATAATTTATTCTAATGATTACCGATATGGGATTATTCCCATACACATTACTCCTCTTCTCTCTCCCGAAATGCACAGCAGCAACAACCATAGGTGGCCCCCATTTGAAGCCACGTCAGCCCATGGCTTTGACCAAAGTCAAGCAGTACAACTACTACCTATCCTTCAACGTGCCCCCCCCCCCCCCCCTCTACTCACACTTTATTTTCAACATATTTACTACCATTCCATTTTTATTTAACAAACAACCAACACCTTTTACCTTTTCAACACACACACACACACACACACACACACACACACACACACACATATATTATTATTATTATTATTATTATTATTATTATATTATATTTTTTATCACGAGGTGTTACAGACACCTCCCTTCAGAAATAAGCATCCTCGCTGAGGATGGACATGCACAATCTAGTGCAGGATCTCCTTTCTAGCTGATGTTGATTCTGCGGGTGGCCCATTATTTCAGGCTGCCACCTCGCTCCCTCTTTGGCATACCCGTACATCTGCTAGCTCCATCTCAGGCATACATCTCACCCACTCTTACCCACACTCGATGTCGAAAGTCGGCTCTGATACAATTTGTAATGCCCCTGCCCCTAGCTCAGACAATTTATACAATTTAGAAGACAAATTAGATACTATGTAGAACAACTGCCCACCACAGGCTGCCTCTTAAAAGGTGGTTAACCGAATTGGTGACTCTTAACCATAGGCTATGTTATTTATTTATTAATTTATTCTAATGATTTATCGATGTGGGATTATTCCCATACACATTACTCCTCTTCTCTCTCCCGAAATGCACAGCAGCAACAACCGTAGGTGGCCCCCATTTGAAGCCACGTCAGCCCATGGCTTTGACCAAAGTCAAGCAGTTCAACTATTGCCTATCCTTCAACGTGCCCCCCCTACTCACACTTTATTTTCAACATATTTACAACCATACCATTTTTATTTAACAAACAGCCAACACCTTTTGCCTTTTCAACATATATATATATATATATATATATATATATATATATATATATATATATATATTAACACGGGGTGTTACACCCACGTCGACCTCTAGCGATGCCCCCCTGGCCATTGCTGCCATTGTCGTGCTCTCTCTCTCTCTCTCTTGCCGACAATTTTTGTTGTTGTGGCTCCTCTGTTGCTACTGTTTCATTCAGTTTCTGTTATTGTTTGGTGTTCGGGATCTTGAATTTGATCCAGATCGGATCTAAAAGGAGCTATTCTATCGGAGGGTGCTGTTTAATTTGCTAGTTGCTATTTTTGGCCAAGTTGAATCGTTTGCTATTGGTTGCAGAAAATCAGATCCGTTGTTTTTCTTGTATCGCTACCATGAGACAAACTGATGGAGCTGAACAAAGTATTGGACTCGCCTCTACATTAGTTACAGCTACAGGTAATGATGGTAAGGTATTTAATATTTCTGCTTCTGCTATGAATAATGCATGGATAATTGATTCGGGTTTTTCTTGTATCGCTACTAAGTTCAAAATTTTCAACCATCCACCAAATCAACTGTCCACTGCTAATGGTGATCCTGTCAATGTTACTGGCGATGGTACCATACATCTTACAAACAACCTAACCTTAGATACTGTCCTAGTTGTCCAATTCTTGAATTTTAACTTATTATCTGTTGCTCAAATAACTACTGCCTTACATTGTATTGTAGTCTTTTAGCCTTCACATTGTGTGTTTAAGGATTTTCGGACTCGCAAGACGATTGGTTATGGAATTCGACAGGGGAAACTCTATTACCTGGATTTAGAATCTGAAAGTTCAAGCATGTTGACTCAAGTTCTAAGTATGGAAGGATCCGAAGATGAGAAGAAGAAATCAGATATATGGCTATGGCATCGACGTCTAGGGCATGCTTCTTTTGGTTATTTGAAGAAATTATTTCCAAGTTTATTTTTGAAGTTGGATACATCTGTCTTTCGGTGTGATGTGTGTGAACTCGTAAAAAGTCACCGTGTCTCTTTTCTTCCAAGTCCAAGTAGAAGCTCCCTTCCCTTTATGATTATTCATTCTGATGTTTGGGGTCCATCCAAAACTACTACATTTCGAGGAGCCAAATGGTTTGTGACCTTTATTGATAACTGTACTCGTATGACCTGGATTTGTGTGATGAAGTCGAAAAGTGAAGTTAGTGGCTTATTTCAGAATTTTCAAAAGCATGTTATGATTCAGTATAAATCACAGATTCAAGTTCTTAGCAGTGTTAATAGTGGAGAGTACCTGAGTTCAAATCTGTAACAATATTTGGTGGAACACGGAATTGTTCACCAAACTACATGCTCATATACACCTCAACAGAATGGGGTTACAGAAAGAAAAAATAGACACTTGCTCGAAGTGGTCCGTGCTTCTCTCATCCATGGAAATATGCCACTCATTTATTGGGGAGAAGCCCTTGCTTCTGTTGCATACTTAATCAACCGAGTTCCCTCTAATATCCTAAACTTCCTCACACCATTTCAAGTATTAACTGAAGCTGCGAATGCACCAAAAGTCGTCAACTTGCCAGCTCGTGTGTTTGGGTGTGTTGCATTTGTTCATCTTCATCAACATGAACGCAATAAGTTAACTCCTCGAGCTGTCTGCTATGTTTTCGTGGGATATGCACAGAATAAAAAAGGATATCGGTGCTATCACCCACCAACTTAAAAGATGTTTGTGACTATGGATGCTGTGTTCCATGAAGATGAGATATATTTTTCCTCTGAGGTTGAACTTCAGGGGGAGTACCGAAGTGAAGTTAAAACTCTTGCCTATGATGAAGTGGTTACTATTCAGACTGAACAATTGAATATAAAGGGAGAAAATCAGGATGTAAGTAGTGGCGATCACTCGAATTAAGACTTGGTTGAGGAAGAAAATTTCTACGAAGAATTGCAGTCGGTGCCGAACCTCCATGAAGATGAGCCATCTCCACCACTAGCACTATCTGAATCATCTCCACCACCAGCACCATCTGAACCATCTCCACCACCAGTACCATCAGATCTATCTCTACCCCCAGCAGAACCCCAAAACCAATCGTCATCACTGTCCGAAGCTCCAAGAAGAGAATTCCCAAACCGTACTACTAGAGGTATCCCAAAACCCACTTATGAGCCTAATTCCACAAGTAAAGTCAAGTATCCCATGAGTCATTATGTGTCAACTCACTGATTGTCTGAATCAAATAAGTCATTTGTGATTCAATTATCTGTCGTATCTATTCCTAACAGTGTGCAGGAAGCCTTACCCAATCCAAGGTGGAAAGCAACTATGGATGAGGAAATGAAGTCCTTGAAGAAGAATGAGACTTGGGAGATAGTCAAACTACCAGTAGGGAAGAAGCCAGTAGGATGCAGATGGATTTATACAGTGAAATATAAGTCGGAAGGTTCGATAGAGCGTACAAGGCAAGGCTGGTTGCCAAAGGGCACACTCAAACTTATGAAATTGATTATGACGAAACATTTGCACTTGTGACAAAGTTCAACACTGTTCGAATTCTACTGACACTTGCTGCAAATCTTGACTGGTCATTGGAGTAATTTGATGTGAAGAATGCATTTCTGCATGGGGAATTGACAGAAGAGATTTATATGGATCTACCGCCAGGATCAAATAGACCCGTCCAACACAGTAATAAAGTGTTTCAGTTGAGGAAGGCACTATATGGTCCCAAACAATCGCCAAGAACTTGGTTTGGGAGGTTTACAAAATCAATGAGGACATTCGGATATTGTCAGAGTAATTCGGATCATACCCTATTCCTAAAAAGGAAAGAAGATAAGATTATTGCTCTCATTATATATGTAGATGACATGATAGTAACTGAAAATGATCCTTAGGAGAGAATGGCAATGAAGAGCTACTTGTCACAAGAGTTCGAAATGAAGGATCTTGGCTCTTTGAGATATTTCCTTAGCATTGATGTTTCTCGCTCAAGAAATGGTATATTTCTGTTTCAAAGAAAGTATGTTATCGATTTATTGAAGGAAACTGGAATGTCTGCTTGTCAGCAGATTGTTACACCATTAGAAGAAGGACTGAAACTTTACAACGAATCTGATCATGTGCCTTGTGATAAGGAAAGATATCAAAGATTGGTTGGACGACCGATGTATCTTGCGCATACACGGCCAGATTTATCATATGCTTTAAGTGTGGTAAGTCAGTTTATGCATGCACCTCAGGAACACCACATGGATACAGTGATGAGATTTCTGAGATATAATAAGTCTGCTCCGGGAAAGGGGATCCTATTTGCGAAACATGGTTACTTGAAGGTTGAGGCATATACTGATGCTGATTGGGCGGGATCTATAATTGATAGGCGCTCCACTTCAGGATATTTCATATTTGTTGGAGGAAATCTAGTTACATGGAGAAGTAAGAAGCAAAATGTTGTTGTACGCTGTACTGCAGAGGCTGAGTATCGCGGACTAGCTCTATGTATAGCGGAAGCTTTATGGCTGAAACTCTTGTTGCAGGACTTAGGCTATGGCCCGAATGAACCTATGAAGGTGTATTGTGATAGTCAAGTAGCATGTGATATTGCCGCCAATCCAGTTCAACATGATAGAACGAAACATGTAGAGGTGGATAGATTCTGCATTAAAGAGAAATTGGATGAGAAAGTCATTGAGATATGTAAAGTGAAGTCAAAAGATCAGCTTGCAGATATCCTGACCAAGACAGTTTCGAGTTGGCTCTTTTTGAAATTTGTTGACAAGTTAGGCATGATCAATATCTATGCACAAACTTGAGGGGGAGTGTTGAAATGTACCAAGTACTAATATGTATATTCTGTTTCCTAATCTATAGGAAATAGATTTCTCAAATCTCTCACCACTCAATCTTCTCTCAATGTCTTTTCTTCTCCTCCATGAATGTAATCCTTATATATAGATGTATACAGTAAAGAATATAGAAAAAAGAATAAAAATTATTTTTTCCAAATCAGTTTTCACTACCCTCAACTTCATAACCCGAAGTTCTACCTTCTCCAACACCTCACTTATTGCTGCATTGCTGTTATTCTGCTATCGTCACGTTTTCTTGTTGTCAACACCGTTTGTATTGTCTTCAACACCTGAGTCACACCAACCCGAGTATAAAATCAATCGAACTCGGAAACGATCAATGGGTAACTACTTCTCCACTTATTAATTAGTATTCATTTTAGATTGAATTGTGTATTAATTGTGTAAAAATATGATAGTGAATTGAGTTAAGAATTGATGAGATAAGTAGTGTACTTGTAGTTTACTGTTACAAATCTGAAGTAGAAATCAGAAATTCATTTCTCCTTAACTACAAGGAATTTGAAGATGAAAATTTTATAGGTGAATCTAATAAGAGTGTATAACAACTCTGCAAAATTTCGTGATATTTGGATGTCATTTAGTATTTTAAACAAATCCGAAAGTGATTACCGGTCTGAAAATTTTCTTTACAGTCGTAGTATGACCGTGCAGTAGACTTCGAAGAATTCAGGCATATGGAAACAATATTTTGGTGAAACATATAACTAGAAAGTTGTAGTAGACTTGAATAGCTTTAATCTGAGCTAAAGAACACTAATTTTAATTAAGTATGCAATTTATAATGAATTTTACAAGGATGAACACATGACAGTATTTCAATAGTAGATGGTATAACAATTCGACCCTACTATAGATTTTGAAGAATTCAGGTATACAGACACCATATTTTGGAGAAACTTATAACTAAAAAGTTATAGTAGACTTGTATACCTTTAATTTGAACTAAAGAACGCTAATTTATGTGAATTTTGTGGTTTATTATGATTTTTACAAAAATGAACAGATCTAGTAACTTTAACAGTTCCAGAATGTGAACACTTAACTAGCTTGGTTTGTTTGTAGAATTAGACCGAACAATTGAGGTTAAATTGAAATATTATTTACTACAAAATTGTAGTAGACTCATTTAGGTTTTATATGTGTCTAAGAAATCTATTTTTTTTAGAGATATTAGAATTTATAGAGTTTTTGCAAGACGGTTGTTTTCTGTCCAAAAATAGAATTGAGTATTTGAATGACTTGAAAGCTGTATGTGTCAGGCATCCATCATGTCCTCCAGTTTGGTGCCTAGAGAGAGTACCTTTCAGTGACTTCTGGTCGGTGCCGGATACTCATTCGAAGTGCATGTACCTCGGTAGTGGCCATTGTACAGTACAATTAGTGACACCTGGTTGGTGCCGGCTATACGCACTTTTGTACGATTGATATATAGCATAGTGGGCGGATTGTAGCCCTACTGGGTACTGAGCAGTGTCAAGAACATAATAAGTCACACAGAGATAAGCATGACATTACGAGGGATTAAACCCTATAATATGGAGAATACTAAGGGCTTGCCCTCAGACCTATGTAGTATGAGATGATAGGATCCGAACAAGTGTGCATTAGAGTTGCATCGTGTGCATTGATTTTCATCCCTGCATATGCATATAGAAGTATGATTGGTTGCAGGTGTCATGTCATGAGTTCATCATGTATAGATCACGATCATTCACACATTGTTCCATGTACACTCACTACAAGGAGGAGAACGCCAAGGGCTTGCCCTCGGTCCTATATTATATGGGCGGCATAGAATCCAAACAAGTGTGCATTAGAAGTGTAATTTGTGCATTGGTGTTGTTCATAAGTTATTAGGTTCATGGCATAGACCGACATAATTAGGATAGTCGCTTTTAATATTTTTTCTTCCACATTAAAGTTTGTGATTGAAAAGTTGTAGGATTACTTTTATAATAGCATTGCATCAATTTCATTCACCTAACTTACCCATAGTTCTCAAGTGTTGCAGGACTAGGTTCAGCAAGTGGCGTGGGCGTGGGCTTGAGATGAGAGATGTTTCAGGGATAATGATTCATGATGATTCGAGATGTACTTTTATGTGTAATTTCGGCTGTGTATATGTAAAGGACATTAACGTAATAAATTTTTTTAAATTTTTCCTGTATTTTGTATTATGTTGTACGAAATTGAATTAAAGATTCTGGTTGAGTCGCGAATTAGCTACATATAGAATTCAGTGTGTGACATGAGTTGCATCTTGAAGAATTACCCAATGGCAAAGTATGACTTCCTCCCGCAATCTACTCAATGTCAAAAAGGGAGTTGGAGATGTTTTGCAAAGTTTTACATGAGCTTAAAGTTCCCGATGACTATTCATTTGATATTGCATGAAGTGTCAAGTATAAGGAGAAGAAACTTCAGGGTCTAAAGTCGAATGACTACCATAATTTGATGCAAGGTCTCCGTCCCGCGGCTCTGAGGTCTTCAATGTATGAGCACGACACTTCCGTCCTGAAAGATATATGTAGCATATATAAATGACTTTGCTCAATTGTGCTACGTATTGAAGATATTGACAAATTGGAGCAGCGTGCGATATTGACACTTTGTCCAATGGAAATGATATTTTCCCCATCATTCTTCACTATAATGGTTCACTTAATAATCCACCTTGCCAATGAACCAAGACCTGGTGGACCAGTACATTATTAGTGGATGTATCTCATTGAGAGGTAATTCGTCATTCCTCATTCAATTCAATAATTCTATAATTTTTGGATGTTGTATTCCCATACATTTTCTAATCCAGGTATCATTGTTTAGGTACCTTTACGGACTTAAGGATTATGTTAGAAATAAAGCTTATCCAAAAGGCTCAATAGTAGAAGGAGATCATTCAGATGAGTGTTCCAATTTCTATTCAATGTATCTTCAAGGTGTAGAAACATGTCTTACTAGACCAAGGAAAAACTCAGACACTTCAAATCTCAAAGGTGCAAAATATCTCTTCCACATTGTTGTCACTACTTTCAGGAAGATTGATGCATTTGAGTTAGATGACTTAACATGGGAACAAGCACAATGATATGTGTTGGATCACCATGCATCATGTGAGCCATATCGAGTGTAAGTTGGATTTGGATTAGTGTGAATTTAATTCTTACAATTAGGAAGTAGTTAACCTAAATTTTAATATGCATTTGTTTTATCTTGTTCCGGCGAATTTATCACAAAAATGAAATAATAAGACAAAGACCAAAAAACTTGAAGCCACGAGAGCAACATAAGTTAATCAATGAACAATTCCAAAGTGGTTAGAAACTCACGTAAGTCATTGACCAAGTTTTGTATTAAAGTATTTTTAGAAATTCGTAAGTCTTATGCTAATATGAATTACTTTATAATTATATGTTTTCTCGTTGGGTGATGAAGTGACATCTGAAATAAAAATTCTTACCAAAGGTTCCCATAAAATGGTTAAAAGATGCAATGGATATATATACAACGACTTCAGATTTCACACTAAGGATCGTGAAAGAAACTTGAAGTCTCAAAATAGTGGCATTGTAGTGACTTCAAAAACTAGAAGTTATACCTCTGGTAAAGAGACAAATCCTGTTGACGACGATGTTGACTATTATGGGGTGTTCACAGATATCATAGATTTGGATTATAACGGGCTTATTCGAGTAGTCTTATTTCATAGAGATTTGGTTGGGTTAAATAACAATAATTATGATAAGTTAGGTTTTACAGTTGTAAACTTCTCAGATCTGATTCACATTGTGACACTCATTAGTCATGAACCATTTGTATTCCCATCTCAAGTGCTCCATATTTTCTATATTCAAGACCCAATAGTGCCAAATTCGTACGTGGCACTGCCTATGTAGCAAAGAGATGTATTTCAATTGGGGGGACGATTCAAATGATTAGGATGCTGATGTTATGAACAATTTCACTACTTCTGAGTTTCCTACGTTTGATGTAAACGTTATTGATGTTAATAATGGCCGTACTTGGCTTCGTACAGATGGAGAAGAAGGCGATATTTGATGATGTTGTAATATAGTATCTTATACATCTTCTTGTTTTTATATCATTTCAATTGAGTTTCATTCATTATCATATATGTCACTACCATTAATTAGCGATACTTAAGGTTTAACTAATTATAATTAATGTTATTTGACGTAAAGCCTAGAAACTGTTGGTATATTGTGATGATTTGTGGTTTTTATAAATTTATTGCAATTAACTTGTGGTTTTTATAAATTTATTGCAAATAACTTGTCTCAATTTAATGATTTTACTTTTATTCTTAACTATTCATTGTTTTCATATATATATATATATAGGCTAAATTCGAAAGAAAGAAAACCCCTTGAACTATCCCCTTTACGCAGAAAACATCACTGAACTTTTTTTTGCACAGAAAACCACACTTAAGTATGGTTGCAAAAAAACCTATTGAAGTATATTTTCAAAAAACCACATCTAACTTTTCTGCTCGTATTAGATAACCTCATTCATCTTTGCAAGTTTGTTCAGAAAATATCATGCATCTTTCTCATTATTTTCAAAAAATCTCACGCAACTTTAACGGAAAGTTCATGCCGTTAGAGTGAGTTTTTTGCAACTATATTTGAGTGTAGTTTTATGCGTAAAAAAAAGTTCAATGAGGTTTTCTGTATAAAGGGGATAGTTCAAGGTTTTTTTTTCTTTGAAATTTAGCCTATATATATATATATATATATATATATATATATATATATATATATATATTCATTGTTTTTAAGTCATTGTTTTGTTTTTAAGTCATTGTTTTTCATATGTTAATTTGTTGATTTATTTATGATTTATTTGAATTTCCTTTAAATAGGCTGAAATATGGCGAGAATAAAGAGGAAGTTGGCCAATATTGTGCATGACCAAGAGGAGGCGGTAAAGCAACCCAGCACCAAACCTTCGACTAAGCACCCTACGGATAAAAGTGGAGGGGCGGCGCATGCAGGTGCTACTTCAGTCGAAGTGGATGAAGTTAGCACGCTCAACACCTCGAGCAGGTCGAGTGGGTCGACTAAGATGATGGAGATATGGAATCTCCCAAAAAATGAAAAGAATATTGGTGAACAACAATATTATGAATCAGCTAATTGGAGAAACCGGGAGTGAGCTTGGAAAATTATGCAGGGTAGTCGCAAGAAATTATTGCATTCTGCCCTTAAGCTACAAGAGTTGTTCAAAAGTACCAACAATGGCCAAGGTGACAACCTTCGATGCAATTATGGTATATTACTATTTTATCTCTTATATCAAACTTGAAAAGTATGAATATTATGATTTTGTAGTTTATTAAGATTTTATTTATGGTTGTCATATCTACTATTTATGGATGAGAGTGTCGGAGAAATCTACCCCACAACTCGTAGTGCTAATAGCGGTAATACACCACAAGCGATAGAAACTCCCAAGACTTAGATGAACCAAGAACAAGCCACCACAATATATGGATCTCACAAGAACACAACCAATATGCAGAGATAACCAATACTTCTTATTCCCAAAGAAATACAAAGATTACAAAAGAGATTACAACTCTCAATCTCTCTCTTTAACCTTTGAAACACTCGGCACAATCTCTCTTAAAGTTGAACAATGATAACGGCTCACCTCTTGATACACAAGTTGATCTATTCATATAACTAAACCCTAGAGTTTACGGCCATATATATAGCCCCCAAGTAAACCCTAAAAGATGAACACAAATATAGCAATTAGGCCTTTAAACTCGTAAGCCCATAACAATCAGCCGACGTTGTCGGTCGACCGCACCCCTAGTAACGGTCGACTGCAATATGTAGAACCAACCTAGAGAGCTGACCGGTCGACTGCACCCCTTAGGTCGGTCGACCATCATCTCCTCTGTTGGACTTATACACTCGAAGAACTCTCAGTCTAGGGTCGGTTGACTGCACCCCCAGGTTAGTCTACCGCAACCCTCCAAACTAGTTCTTCTACTTCGCTGTTTGTCTTCTCTTGCTTCTTTGTCTCCTTATCTTCTTCTCTAACTTCAAGTACCCTGTACCTACGTGTATTTAAGGCCACAATTCCTAACAATCTCCCACTTGAACCAAATACACCATGCTTCAAAGTTATTGCAATCTTCCCTCGTATTATCTCTGCCATTTTCCACTTTCATGGAAGACCCAAGTACCCCCCACTCTTATGAAGAGCACCTCCGCCACTCCACCACGTGGAGTGCACCAAGCACCCCTCATCGCCTCATGAAGAATATGCTTCACCAATCGCATAGAGCACGAATATTGGAGAAACAATCTCCCGTGTCGGATTCCGTGTTATGAGACTCCCCAACTCGCAAAATCTCCATCAACACCGGACATGGTTCAAAGCCTCTCAATGCACCCTCTGCACTAGAAATCTCCGTGGAAAACACCTCTACAAACTCTGCAGACTGTTCAACCCCTACAGTCCCAATTCAGTTGTCCTTATCGACATCACCCCGCAAATCGATACCAGTGCTCTCTATCACACAAGAGCGACTTGAAACTTCAACTGCCAATTTGCAAAGTATCCTCACCACAGTAACGTCTTGCCCACTAGGATCACTTCCATGGCCAGCAGCTCCCACCAAATTAGTAACCTCCCATCCACAATTGAAAGATCACGGTTGCACCTCACACAACCTACTACTCGATTCTGGCTAAGAGTCAACTACAGGAGAAACGTCCCTAACGTCTCTAAGCAAATACAAAGTTCCCTTACGCTTCCCTTTTGCAATCACCCTTGAATCTGCAATTATACACCACTCCTCACTACCAATTGTAGTAGACAATCCCTCTTTGTCTAGCCTTCCAATCGAGATATAATTTTCTTTCAAGTCTAGAACATGCCTTGTCTCCCGCAAGACAATACTTTGATCATCAATGGTGTTCACGCGAACAGTACCAACCCCACGTACAGGACACTGGTGACCATTCTCCACGATTACATCTCCAAAAGAACCCTCCTCGTAGTCATCAAATACCTCTCTCCTCGGAGTGCAATGAAAAGAAGCTCCTGAATCAATACACCAATCTTGAGTGCCCAACTCCTCCCGAGCTGATAAGCATAACTCCTCAACAAGTCCTCCTTGAACTTCCTTTGGGTTATCTTTGTTCGGTTTCTCCTGCTTCTTCTTCATATAAGCCTTGCAACTGCACATCATGTGATCCTTCTTCTGACAATATCAACACTCAGGCCCATGTCCCCCATCGCTGTCATTAGATCCACTCTCAGATGAATTACTCTAATTCTTTCTTTTTCGACTGCTCTTAGATCTCCCACGTCTCTTCTCAATGTACATAGCGGAATCTCTAGAAGATGATGATGGATATCCTCCGTTTCTCACCCTTCTCACCTCCTCGTTCAGAATGCTACTCACCACATCCTGTAGAGTCGTCGAATCTATCATAGTGCCTGTAATAGTCTGTTCCACCATACCATAACTATCAGGTAAAGTAGATAGAAGTAACAATGATAGCCCTCTCTCTGAAAACTCCAAAGCTGCAGCTTCCATCTGGTTGTAAACCATACAGTAATTGTTCACATATTCTGCTACTGAACTCCCTTCCCTCAACTTCATATTAATCAATTTCTTCAGATGAAGAATTTGATTAGATGCCGATGGTTTCTCATACATATCCGTGAGAATCTCCATAGCTTCCTTTGTGGTCTTTGCCTTCGAGATATGAAATAGTGCCTTCCTACTCAGTCCCAACTGAATCTGCCCCAGCACCTTCTAATCCAAACGATTCCACTCTACCAAGAGCTTCACATCCTTGTCTGCACCTACCGGCTTCTCATCAAACAACGGACCATCAAGATCTTTCTGTCGAAGATACGCTATCATCTGATTCTTCCACATCGTGAAGTCACTCCCATCGAATTTCTCGATCTCCATCTTGTTATCGTCCATCTCGAATCAACTGCTTAGATACCACTTATCGGAGAAATCTACCCCACAACTCGTAGTTCTAATAGCGGAAGTACACCACAAGCGATAGAAACTCTCAAGACTTAAATGAACCAAGAACAAGCCACCACAATATATGGATCTCACAAGAACACAACCAATATGCATAGATAATCAATACTTTTTACACCCAAAGAAATACAAAGATTACAAAAGAGATTACAACTCTCAATCTCTCTCTCTCACATTTGAAACACTCGACACAATCTCTCTTGAAGTTGAACAATGATAACGGCTCACCTCTTGATACACAAGTTGATCTATTCAGATAACTAAACCCTAGAATTTACGGCCATATATATAGCCCCCAAGTAAACTCTAATAAACACAAATATAGCAATTGGGCCTTTAACCTTGTAAGCCCAAAACAATCAGCCGACGTTGCCGGTCGACCGCACTCCTAGTGACGGTCGACTGCAATGTGTAGAACCAATTCAGAGAGCTGACCGGTCGACTGCACCTCCTAGGTCGGTCAACCTTCCTCTCCTCTATTGGACTTATACACTCGAAGAACTCTCAGTCTAGGGTCGGTCGACTGCATCCTCAGGTCAGTCGACCGCAATCCTCCAGACTACTTATTCTACTTCGCTGCTTGTCTTCTTTTACTTCTTTGTCTTCTCTTCTTATTCTCCAACTTTAAGTACTCCGTGCCTACGTGTATTTGAGCCCACAATTTCTAACAGAGAGTTCAAATTCTATCACATCAGATCGTAGGCTAAAAGTGTCATTGATAATTCAATCTTTAACCTAGTCAACAATAAACAAACATTGATAATAATATAAGTCAATATCAATCTACATAGAACTATAGTCATTGAGGATTCATGAGCATCACGGATGCATAGTAAATATGACTATACTCTGACTTAAGAGGATACATGCATTTCAGATCATAGAACCCAAGTCTCTACGTCATTCACTGCCTTACAATTCTTCGAATCATGATATTTCCGTTCAAGACTAAATATTAAGTTCTCGACGAACCGATGTTCCAATGTGATAGTGGTTCTTGCTATACTTAGATAAATCTAACTGAAATCTTTACTGCCTTGTCTGAAATAATAGAAAACCTATAATTTTAGATTGATTTGATTTGCCCAAGCATGCATGCAAATTGTGTTAGATTCCTGACACCCTAGGGAATCATTTTGCAGAATTAATTAATGGGCATGGTATAGTTAGTTACATTCTTTAAGTACGCATTTCTTACCCAATTAATCCTATATATTCATCTCTCTGACTTTTTGTCATCGATTCATCATTGCAGTATATTATAATTGAGGGAATAATCTAGAGTTTTGAAGAGGATTTATTTAAGTATGCATGTGTATATGCCCTCAATATGATACTACCCGGGATAGAACATGATCGATAGAGCTAGGGTTTTAATAATATAGGATAGGTATATCGTAGGGTGGGGCACTGTGTTCATTCCAGCTATGATATTTCTGACTCACAGTTTACATAACCATGTATCAGTTGCAAATCGTTTATTTGAATATTATGACTTAAAGAGAGTAAAACGCTTGAAATGCACACAAACGACTTTAAAAAATATTAAATTTTGCAATAGGCTAGGATTCACCATATACAAGCTAACACATGTTGTAGAAATGAATTTCGAATCACGATTTACAAAATATGGCCATGTATCACTTGCAATTATTTTTTTTGAAAATTACGACTATACAAGAGCGAAACGTTTGAAATGTAAACAAACGACAACCAAAAAATACAAAACATTATGATAGGCTAGGATTCACCACACATAAGATAATTCAACTTGTAAAAGTGAGTTCCGAGTCATGGTGTGCAAGATATGACCATGTATCATTTATCACTCGATTTTTTTATTATTATCACTAAAAGAGAGCGAAACGATTGAAATGTGCACCAACAACATCCAAAAAATATGAAAATTCGCAATAGGCTAGGATTCATCACACACAAGCTAACACAAATTATAAAAGTGAGTTCCGACAAACGTTTGCAAAATATGACCATGTATCACTTGCAAATAGAAAGCGAAATGATTAATATGCACATGAACAATATCCAAACAATATCAAACTTTGTGATAGGCTAGGATTCACCACACACAAGGTAATGCAACTTGTTGAAGTGATTCCGACTCACTATTTACAAGATATGTTCATGTATCAGTTGCAACTCAATTTTTTGAAAATTAAAAGAGAGCGAAACGATTGAAATACGCACAAACGACATCTAAAAAATATGAAACTTTGCAAAAGGCTAGAATTCACCATACACAAGCTAACGCAACTTTTACAAGTGTGTACCGACTCATGGTTTGTAAGATACGGCGATGTATCACTTGCAAATCGATTTTTTGAGTATTATGACTAAAAGAGAGCAAACTGTTTCAAATGCACACAATCGACATTCAAAAAATACGAAACTTTGCAATAGGCTAGGATTCACTACACAAAAGATAACGCAACTTGTAGAAGTGAGTCCCAACTCACAGTTTGCAAGATATGGTCATGTATCTCTTGCAACTCGATTTTTTGTAAATTATAAGAAAAATAAGGGAAACAATTGAAATGCACACAAACGACATAAAAAAAATACGAAACGTTGTGATAGTCTAGGACTCACCATATACATAAGATAACACAACTTTTACAAATGAGTTCCGACACATGATTTGCAAGATACGGTCATATATCCGTAATAGAATCTGCCACAACTCGTAGTTCTAATAGCGGAACACACACACACCACAAACAACAGAAACTTCCAAGAACTAGATGTACCAAGAACAAGTCACCAAAATAATCGCAAGATCTCACATGAACACAATCATATACAGAGATAACAAATACTTCTTATTCCCTAAGAATACAAAAATTACAAAGAAATTACAACTCATAATCTCTTTCTCTCACCTTTGAAACACTCTGCACTTACCCCTCTTGAAGTTGAACAATGATAATGGTTCACCTTTGATATGAGTTGCAAACCCTAGAGTTCACATCTACTGCTATGTATGTAACCCCCATGTAAACCCTAAAAGATAAACACAAATATAGCTTAGTGGACCTTAAACCCGAAAGCACAAATAACATACAGCTGTTGTCGGTCGATCGCACCAAGTTGCGGTCGACTGCACTTGGTCTCGCCAACACCTGAAGCATGACTGGTTGACTGTCCCGTACACTCGAAGAATGCTCACCAACTCGGGTCGATCGATCGCACTCCTGGTCGATCGACCACAACCCTCCAACTGCACTTCTTCTATCTGTTGTTGCCTTCTCTTGCTGTCTTCATCTTCTCCTCTTCATCTCCACCTTCAAGAACTCCCATGGCTATGCGTATTTGAGGCCAAAATCCTAACAATCTCTTACCTAGACCAAAAACACAACGTTTTAAAGTTATTGTAATCTTACCTCGCATTATCTCTACCAGTCCCCCACTCTCATGAAAAACTCAAGTACTCCCTACTCTCATAAAGAGCACCTCCATCACTCCACCACGTAGAGTACACCAACCACCCCTCATTAGCTAATAAAGGATGTGCTCCACCAATTGCATAGAGCATGAATAACAAAGAAACAACCTCCCGTATTGGATTCTGTGTTACAAGACTCCCCAACTTTCAGAATCTCCATTAACATCGGACATGGTTCAAAGCCTTTCAATACACCATCTGCCCTAGAAGTCTCCATGGATGACACCTCCACAAAATCTGCAGACTGCTCAACCTCCTCAGCCTCATTTCGGTTACCTTTATCAACATCACTCCGCATATCGATAACAGTGCTGTCTACCTCACAAGAGAAACTTGAATCTTCTATTTCCATATCGCAAAGTACCCTCACTGCAACAACATCTTTCTCTCTAAGATCACTCTCATGGCTAGCAGCTCTCACTAAATTAGTAACATCCTTTGAATTCCCACAATTGAAAGAACTCGGTTGCACCCCACATAACCTATTACTCGATTCCGGCTGAGAGTCAACTACAGGAGAAATGTCCCCCCACGTTTCTAAGCAAATACAACGTTTTCTCACGCTTCCCTTTTGCAATCACCCTTGAACCTGCAGCTATACACCGCACCCCACACAACCTACTACTCGATTCCGGCTTAGAGTCAACTACAGGAGAAATGCCCCCTATGTCTCTAAGAAATATAACGTTCCCCCATGCTTCCTTTTTGCAATCACCTTTGAACCTGCAACTATACACCACTCCCCACTACCAACTGTAGTAGACAACCCCTCTTTCTCTAGCCTTCCAATGGAGATAAGATTTCCCTTCAAGTCTGGAACATGACTTATCTCCGACAAGATAATAATCTAATCATCATTGACTTTCACGCAAACAGTATGAACCCCTCGTGCACGACTCCTTTGACTGTTCCACATGATCACATCTCCAAAAGTATCCTCCTTGTAGTCATCAAACACCTCTATCCTCTGATTGCAATGAAAAGAAGCCCCCGAATCAATACATTAATCTCGCGTGTCCAACTCCTCCCTAGTTGATAAGCATAACTCTTTAATTTTATTGGACACTATATTGGCTTCCTTTGGTTTCTTCTTCCTTAGGTTATTCTTTCTTCCTCTTCATATAGGCCTTACAACTGCGTATCATGTGATCCCTCTTGTGACAATACCAACACTTATGTCCATGATCCCATCGCTGTCATTAGACCCACTCTTAGCTGAACTACTATGATCCTTTCTTTTTCGACTGCTCTTAGATCTCCTACGTCACTTCTCAACTGACATAACGAAATCTTTAGAAGATGATGATAAAAATCCTCTATTTCTCACTCTTCTCACCTCCTCGTTCAGAATGCTACTCACCACATCCTGTAGAGTTGTCGAATCTGTCATAGTACATGTAATAGTTTGTTCTACCATACCATAACTATCGGGCAAAGTAGACAAAAGTAAAAATGAATGTCCACTCTCTAAAAACTTCAATCTTGCATCTTCTATATGATTGTAAACCATACAGTAACTGTTCACATGTTCTATTACTGAATCCCATTCCCTCAACTTCATATTAACTAATTTCTTTAAATGAAGAATTTGATTAGATATCGACGGTTTCTCATACATATCCATAAGAATCTCTATATCCTCCTTTGTGGGGTTTTTCCTTGGAGATATAAAATAAAGCCTTCATGCTCAGCCCAATAGATTCTGCCCTATCGCCTTCTGATCCAAGCGATTCCAGTCAGCTAAGAACTTCGCATCCTTGTCTGAACCTTCCGACTTCTCATCAAACAACGGACCATCTAGATCTCTCTGACGAAGATACGCTTGCATCTGAATCTTCTATATCACCAAGTCACTCCCAACCAACCTCTCGATCTTCAACTTGCTATCGGCCATCCCGAACCGTTTGCTCTGATATCAGTTGTTGTAGAATCTGCCACAACTTATAGTGCTAATAGCGGAACACACACACCACAAGCAATAGAAATGCCCAAGAGTAAGATGCACTAAGTACAAGTCACCGGAATAATCATAAGATCTCATAAGAACATAGTAATATGTAGAGTTAACCAATATTTCTTATTCTCCAAGAAATACAAAGACTACAATAGATTAAAACTCTCTATCTCTCTCTCACACTCCTATGAAACACTCGGCATTTACCCTTCTTGAAGTTGAACAATGATAATGGCTCACCCTTGATATGAATTGCAAACCTTAGAGTTCACATCTGCTGCTATATATATAGCCCGAAGTAAACCCTAAAAGATAAACTCAAATACAACTTATTGGACCTTAAACCCAAAAGCCCAAATAACATACAGTCGCTGTCGGTCGACAGCACCAAGTTGCAGTCGACTGCACTTGGTCTCGCCAAAACCTGAAGCATGACCGGCGATTGCATGATCAATTTTCTCGCTTTCTATTAAACCTTGTACACTCAAACAATACTCAACAGCCCGGATCGGTCGATCGCACTCCTGATCGGTCGACCGTAGGGATGACAATCAGGCTGGGTTGACCCGCGACCCACCCACATGAACCCGGCCCACAATTATGCGGTTCGGGTCTGGGTCGAACCCGCGGGTCTACCCAGGTCGACCCGGGTCGAAAAAGTCATAAACCCAACTGCTCGACCCGTTGAGCAAGTCAAAAATGCCCACCATCCTGCGGGTCGACCCGCGGGTTTGGACCTGTTTGACCCGTGCAGGTCGAACAGTCCAAAGCCCTTGAGGGCTTGCTTTATTTTATTTTATTTTAGTTTTTTTTGGTTTTCCCCTATAAATGCCCCCTTAATTCAATCTAAAATTTTCACACCTTTCTCTCTTGCTCTTTCTACTTCTACTACTCAATTCAATCTCAATTCAATTAAGTTTTTTCAACAAAGAAGTGAAAATTTTCGATCGTATCGAATTGTGTTGATTCAACTCTCAACTACGTCTACTTCAACTCCTCCAAAAAAGAAGCAATCTCTCTCTTTCAAGTTTCAACGACTACCGGACTACCGACTACTCTCTACTTTCTCATTTCTATATTCGATTATTCGGGGAGTACGGTATCAAAATTTCACAACCCTCCTATTGTCTTGATTTTTATTGTAGTCCTAAATTTTTGTACCATATTTGTTTGTTGGTTTTTCTCTTTTCTCTCTCTCAACCCTCTTATTATTTTTTAGATTTTATTTTTTAACATATACCTAATATTTATTTGTTTTGTATTATTGACATTGTACATGAACTAGCAAAACACTAGAATAACTTTTTTTTTCACATACACAATTACCATGTCTAGATCATGAGGTAGCGAATGTAGCCAAAGTGGACAAGATTCCACCGGTATTTCACGTCGGCCTCCAATAGTCCCACAAATTGAACCCGAATTTACACATAATCTTATGGTAGGAACTCACAATATCTCTCCACACACGAAATATAAGAAGAAATCCATAATGTTGACACATAAACAAAAAAACCCGAACCTACTAGTAGTAGAAAAGGTAGGGGAAACAAGTGATTGGCACAGATTTTAAGACTATATCTCTGATGAGAATAATCCGGGTGTAGGACATAAGATGTGCAAAACATCGTGACAAGAGTTACAAATGGAAGAAGGGTGAGGGAACAGGTAGAATTAAACGACACATTTTAAGTGTACACAAGAATTAGTAAAAGACCAACAAGGCCAACAAAAAATCAATCCCAGGATCGAACAAATAGATAGCTAACCCTATGACCCCGAACATGTTCGTCGGAAAATGGCCCGAATATTTAAGCTACCGTTTTCCTATTTCGAGATTAGGAATGTATAGTCTTTCAACCAAAATGCACTAAATCCATATTTTAGAAGAATTCCTAGAAACACACTAAAGTTCGATTGTTTTAAACTTTACAACAAAATAAGAGACGCTTTAATTGCACTCTTGTATTCTTTAACTTGTAGAATATCATTAACTTCCGAATGTTAGAAAGGTTGTAACGATATTTTGATGAAGGCCTTAACTTGTATTGGATAGATAGTTATTGGATGATTCAAAAGAGAATCATCTCACTTGCCACTTTGTTGTATCCCCATTGTGGACTAGTTATTGCAACACATATTTTAGAAGTTTGTGATTTATATTATATTCATGATAAAAATTTTAATATTAGTTTTGATAATACATCTAACAACAATGCTTCAATTAGTATATTAAAAACACAATTAGCTCATCCATGTAATAAAATTGTTCATGTTAGATGTGTGTGTCATATTTTAAATTTATGGGTGCAAGATGCACTGAAAGTAACTGATTCATATATAATTGTAATTAGAAATTGTGTACATTTTATTGCTTTGAGTGGTCCTATGCTTCAAGAGATTAAAGTTTGGTATAAAGCTAGGGGAATACATTTTAGAAAATGTAGTGCCTCAAATTTCCAATAAATAAATTCAGAAATACGTGGCACAATTTCCAGCATCTACCTCAATGAAATAGTAAACATAGCAAAACATAGGAATTTTTTCAACTTTTATTACATCAATTCTTTACATAGTACAGCGGAAAATTAACACCTTGAATTACACTTTCTTTCTTTTACAATCCATTCTTTTACAATTTGCATAAGCCATGTTATCATTCTACCACAAGCATCCAATCCCAAACTAACGGTACCTACCTGTAAAACATGAGGCTAGAGATAACCCTAACCCCCAAAACTACAGGGGTCAGCCATAATGGTGTGAGTGACATTAAAAGAAATACAATTTAAATGAAGCATAAAGAATAAATTTATAATCAACACTTTCTCATAGTAGTAACATATGAAAAATGAAATAACGATAAATAAAGCATGAAACATCAAGTGAGACAAATCTATGTGTCAAGTGTAGGAAAACAGGACGCATCATGCATAATATAAGTCAAGAAAACACAAATGTAGTATGATAACTCTCCAATGCATACCTGTCGAATTCTATGCGTTCCATACTACATAGGTCTGGTGCAAGCCCTTAACATTCTCCACTTTATAGAGTTTAATCCATCGTTATGCAACTAATCCTACTACGGTGATAGAAACAAGATCTAGAATACTCCGCGAATATGCCTAACAACCCTCGACGCGCAAGTATCATGTAAGCATAGTTCTAACTCTGGAGAATCACCTTCTTGCCATGTACCCCAAGAATAGGCTTGCCGACCCTCGACGTGCAGATACACAGTACATCCCGCGAATAGGCCTGCCGACCCTTGACGCGCGAATGCATCGTTTGTTTCGCGAATAGGCCCGCCGACCCTCGACACGCGAACATACCAACTGTCCTCTAGAATTCCATGAATAGGCCCGCTGACCCTCGATACGCGAATATACTAGGGACACAACAACACAAAGTCCTAGAATATATCTGTTGGTCTAACAACAGAGCCCATACTTAAATTTCCCAAGTTCTATCACATCTTCACTAGTTCATGTCCTTAGGTTGATTATTATTAATTAAAATACAATTTCTCCCTCCCTAGAGTTGGTGTACCTTGCCGGACTTAATTCCACTAAAGCAACACCAAGGTCCCAACGGGCCAAGATTCATAAAATCTCATCTGTCGGTTTACAGGAATCCCACTCAACCTCTAGAGACTCACAACTCAAAAATCAACACGATCTTTCATCAAAACTCTTGATTCCATCATCAATTCGTTCATATTAAGAAAACTTCCTTAAATCAACCGAATCCAAATTTATCTGAATACTCGCAAATTTCCAGAAGTAAAATCTGATTTTAATCCGCTCGAATAACTAAGTTTCACAATTTGAAATCATAGAAAAGTCACAAAACGTCAATATCTTGAAATCCATATATATTTTGCTTCCTAAAGTCGTGTATATACCAATTAAATTCTATTATTAATCAAAATATAACTCTTTTTAAAATACAGTAATCTGTAGCAAAAATTTCATTTAAAGCAGTAGTTCAATAATCCATAAGTTCGAAGAAATAATCGTTTAAGAAAAATAACGAAAAACTCAACAAAATAATCAGCACAGTGGCTGTCGGTCGACCGACATCTCAATTCAAATTTGAGACATTCGACCGTCATGCCAAATCCCCAGATACAAAAGAATGTCAGTCGACTGTCACCCTTAGTTTAAAATGGGGTAGTCGACCGACAGCTGATACTCAGTCTACTTTAAAATTCGTGCGCTTTTCAACTGATACTTAGTTTATACTCTTTAAAGCATGAATTCAAAAGATTAAAACTCTGAGATGGTCAAATACAACTTGTCTAACATATTGGAATTCATAAATCAAATTAAACTCTTAACAATTTCATAAAAGAGCCATTTTTCGACAAAATTCTTCAATTCAGCAATATATGTATATATATGTATATATATATGTGTATATGCATCAGCAAAACTAATAAGAATCAGTGTATAAGAGTAGTACGATGTTCACTTCAATCTCAGTATCAATATAAATCAATGATCCACTTGAAAACTTCGCAAAAACACAAAAATCAACTTTCGGCCTGAGTTTCATCTGTCCCAAAATCAACCCCAGTTCAACTCTTTCAAAACTTGATCTTTTGATCCAAAAACCCTTCTTGCCACTTGTTATACACATATAAAAACTAGTTCTATCAATTTACCCTTGATTATTTGCATCTACAACCTGTTTTAGTCAAGTCCTACTCATTCAAATCATCAACAGATCATCTATTCCTCAAACAGTAAAAGAATCCATCTTTAATCAAGTATATGCATCATACATCTTACAACTTCATTATATACATTCAAATCAGCAAGAATATGAAAGAAAAACAACATATCCATGATTTCTACTAGGTTCTTAACAATCTCAAGTCATCTACATAGTAAATTTATCCATCTATTGCATATTCATTCATGAAAAGTTTTAATTTTTAATTATCCAACCATCAATTTATTCATTACGTCATCACAATCATCTAACATGCATTCAACCAGACAAAACATCATATTTAACATGCAGAGAACAATAAGAAATCAAAACATATATCACTCACCTTAATGAAGAATCAACGAAGATAATAAAGAAATAAGAAAAACTCCTCCTTTGCATAAATCCAAGATCCTCGCTTCGAAACTCCAAAAAATCAATAATAAAAAATATACTTTTTTTTTGTGCAGAAGAGAGACGGCTGTAGCAGTCCCTAGATAGGCCAAAATCTGATGTATTAGGGTTTTGAGATGATTTTGCAAAATATTTCTTTAGAATACATCTTTACATATATGGATCCTTTATACTAGGTAACTAGATTAACCAATTTAGTTGAGATTAAATCAAAAGTATCCTCCCCAGATCTAGCCGACATCTATATCAACCAGAAAAATTAATTTTGTAATTTTTGGCCTCCGAGTGGCAATTTTGCAAAAAGACCCTTATTTAATAAATTAGCAAAATAAACTAAATAAATTAGAACAAAAATTAAAATCTTTACCTCTGAGTTGGCTGGCCATCATGCTCAGCCCAGAAATGTGGAAATCTGGAGTTTTTACCCAAAGTGGTAATTTTGCACAAAAACCGCTCTTTTTTGTAATATTTGCAAACATGCCAAATAAATATAAAAAAATTTAGAAAATTGATAAATAGTACCTACTAATAAATATTAGGTTTTCTCAAAATATTTTCTGACTTTGAGTTTCCCAAGAGAATATTTGCACGTGTTTTGCATGTGAAAAAAGATGAATTTCAGAAAATTGTTTATTAAGTAACCAAAAATCACTTTAAATCATTTATTAATCTAAAAAATTATTTAAGATATTATAGAAATTTTCCTAAAGATGTTAAATACCGATGGAACTCTACCTTCGATTTCCTAAATGTTGTTACTCCATACAAAGATATTATAAACGATTTTTGTCTTATAACAAACACAGAAAATTTTTAAATGACTACCCAATCATGGTATTTTGCCGAATCTTTATTATGATTTTTGAAACCTTTTAAAACCAAAACTTTGAAGTTTTCTACATCTTATGATTATACTTCTATTAGTATTTTTATTTCAATCATTACTATGATGCAAACTTTTCAAGAAATAATTTCGGACGAATACATTAACCATATATTGTTCCTACTTATACAAATTTTTTGAAGTATTTTAATCATCCTCCTATGTTGTATTATATTGCTACTGTTATTGATCCTCGTATCAAATAAGCGGGTACGAGAAGTTTGATTGAAATATTTTTTACTTTAGATGAATCTGAAATTTATTGTGATAAATTTTTAGCTAGCTTTGAATCGATATTGAATAACTTGTAAGATTATTATGATAGAAATTTTGCATCTAGTAGTACAACTTGTAACACCTTGAATTCTCATTATAATTAAATAAGATTTGGTTGGATTTCATGTGTTTTGCACGTGCAAATTTATGTACATTTTACTTTTAAAAATTATATATTTTTATACCATTAACAAGTATTTTTAATTCTTCTCTTTTTTATTTTAAAAGCCTATTTAAACTCTACGCCTAATTGTCTAAATCTAGCCCACCATAATTAAATTAATTATTTTAATTAGAAGCCCATAAACTTTTAGCCCACTAGTTTGAGCCCACTTTTAATTCTCTTTTAATTATCACAACTTGTAGGGTAGACTAGTTTTGTAACCAATTAATTAATTAAACATGTACAACTAGTAACTAGGGGGGCCTTGTGTGACACGTGCATTGCACTTGCACATGCCATGCACAAGAGAGGGGTTGGCCGGATGGGGTCAAGAGAGACTGGAGAGATGAAGTGAGTGGAGAGGTGGTTTTGAGTTCATGGGTAGTTGTTCTAACTCCCTAATTCATCCTAGCCCCTAATCTCCAACCATCTAGTTCAATCTTGGTCGTCCATTTCACCTTGAAAAATGTATAAATACCCCCCCCCCCCCCCCATTCTCTTCATGAAATACACTAGAATAGAAGATAAAAAGAAAAAGAAAGAAAGAAACAAGTGTGAGAAAAAGATTGAGATTGTGAGTAAAAAAAAAGATTGAGTTGCATTTTGTGTGTTCTTCATCCATTGGAGGCCAGCCATTTCATCAAGGAGGAAGGAGAGCTCGGGTTTCTTCAAGTACAAGGAGGAGGAGCGCTTTGGTGTGCACAAGCAAGGAAGACAATGCTTACAACTAGGAGGGGATCGTGTGTTCAAGGAGGTTCTAGGAGTTTTTCAATTGTTCTTCAAAATAGGTGGGTGATTTCTCGAGCTTCTAATGTAGATATCATGCTAGGGAATAAATTGATGAAATTGCTAGGTAGAAACTAGTTAATTTGGCCTTATGTTGCTTTAAAAGTGACTAGTTAGGAATGAAGTGAATGCTTGATGAATTGTTTGATAATTGCTATAAATAGTGATTTGCTACATTAGAATCATCATGTTGCTATGAAAATGTGAATTTTGAATCATGTTAGATGTAGAATGCATGTTGGTAAATGGCTAGTTGGTAAATTGAAATATTGATTTGTGCTATAATTAATTATTGTGACACTAGTATGATAAATGTGATTTTGTCCTAGAATTGTTCTACAAATAAAAGAAAGCAAGAAATAAACTCACTGTGATAAATTGTGGTGCTAAATGTGATAAGAATCATGGTTGTTTTCAAATGTCGAAAATGTAGATATAAAATACAATTTAGGAAGGAAAATTCATGTGTTTATGTCAAAATAATAATTTTTAATTACTGTTATGTTGCTAACCTATAAAATCAGAAATCTGGAAAGTTTTATGAAACAAATTAGAGGAGAAAAGAGTTTAAGAGTTTTTGAAATGTGAAATATTAGCAACAAACAGAGAGTCGAGTTAAAAATAAGTCAACTCATCTCATAACAGGTTACTCACTCAGACATACTGGTCAGTGGGTGTGCTTTAAAAAGGTTATTGTAGCACGGCAGAGGCATTGTGCTTGGGTTCGAGTCTCCCCAGAGACAAAATTTTTTCTGAACATTAATTTTAATCAAATACCGAAACCCCTGATTTTAAATATAATTTAAGTTATACTCTTAACTGTTGGCCACTGTGGCCATACTGGTTTTCGGTGGCGCCTTAGTGCGGTTACTGTAGCATGCGTGGGTCTCTGTCGTGTGTGGGTTCGAATCCGGCTTCGGCCACTTTGAAAATAAAAATGATTTTTTTTATATGTTATTATATTTTTATAGTTTAAAGTGTTTCAAAAATTTAGAAAAAATATTAGAAATATCCTAAAAATACCTAGACTTCAAGAGAAATTTTCTATAGCTTTTTGATCTATTATAATGGGAATTAGAGGATATTTTTAGAAAAGAACTTAATTCAAATTATTAGAATGAGATATGAATTAATTAAATAAATAAATATTTCTTTTTTTAAAAGAAATTTTGAATAGAGAGTCTAAATAATTTGTGTCTTGAAAAATTTTAAATAAAAAAAATTGTGATTGGCTTATTAAGTGAAAGAATGATGTATGGAAGTAAAAGAAATTTTTGGAAATTATTTATGAATATGGTAGGTTTGAAAAGAAAATGAATTGTCACTTTATACATAAAATTGTACATGAAAATGAAATAAAGATCAAGATGAGTTTTAAGAAAACTTGTGAGTGTGAATACTCAACTTTATGAACATGATATGAGATTAAAGACTAGAGTGTAGCTAAGTCCTTATACCGGCATTTAATAAATTCTTTTGAGATAAAATGTTGAAATGAAAGACCAAGTTTGGGTCATTGTTGTTGTTTGATGGTTGAAACCGGTATAGATGAAGTGCTAACTCTAGGGTGTTAATTTTATTCATGATTCAAACAACTAAGGACAATACACTAGTGAAGATGAATTGAAAGTAAGAGAAAAACACAAGTATGAGGGCCTCGGATCTACGATGTAAGAGTATTCATAGGTTTCCTGCTTGATGAGTCATGTCATGGCGTGAATACTACTCAGGAATTATTAGGACCATGGCGACGCTTGTGGGGTGTTTGGTGACTACAGGTGGTGCCATCGTTCCATGACGGAGGCTGAATTGTCCAGAGGCTCTGCATAATGCGTAATGTCACGACGTGGAATTTCCCACCAGGCTGTCTGGACATGGGCTCGTAACTCATTGAACATCTAGGATACTTACGATAGTTACCGTAGTAGTTTAGATCATGGCGAGGGAATCAACCCTACAAGATGAAGAACGATTAAGGGCTTGCCCTCGGACCTATGTAGTATGGGATGCATAGAGTTCGAACAAGTGCGCATTATTGTCATGTAAATAATAATAACTGCATTAAGGACTAAGTGCACATTCACACACGACATCAATAGGATAGTCCTTCTTAACTTTGTTTGTGACAAGTATGTGCTTTCTAAGTAAGAGAAATTGATGTATTATATCCTAGCGTCAGTTGTATACAACTGATGTACCCACAGTTTCTATGCATGACAAAGGAATTGACAAGAACTAAAGACTGATTGCTGCGTAAAGAATGTTCAAGTTGTTATTCAATTCATGTATAATGTGTAATTTGCTTCCGCTGTGTAAAATATAATCATTGTTGTAATAAAAGTTTTTAATTCCTCGTAAAATTGTAAAGATCGTGTAGAACTTCGAATTCAGTCTTATTTGGAATTCGGGGTGTTACAGAGTGGTATCAGAACCACTCTTCCAAGTAGTACAAATGTATAAGGGACGACACACTAGAGTGGACATTAGAGTGTGAGTTGGGTATAGAGATTTAAATGTAAGTCACTTATATTTGAGTTGCTCTATGATTAATGCTTCTTTTTCTCCCTTCCTCAAGATGGCGAACCACCACGACCCAGCAAGCGATGATGAGTGGCACATAATCGAAGAGGACTACTACTGTCACGCCCCGCTTTCCAAAAAATACGGAATACGAGCACGTAACAATGACCCAGCGAATGATTTTCATCATCCACAAGCTGTTCAGGAATCTTTACAACATCTCATAATATAATCAGAGTCGGAAGCAAGAGAATCAACCACACATGCATAACTGAATTAATGAACCAACAGAATTTATTTGAAGCAAAATCTAATAATCTCAAATAAATCAGAATCTGGACAAGTCAAATATCCTGGGTCACATCGCCCAAAGACAAAATAAATATCCAAGTACTCAAAATACACTGTTCCAAAGCAACAATAATAATAATAGCAAAAAGATGTCCAGCACTAATACCTCATTTCTCCAATACCATCGGGCAAACGATCATCCTGATCTGCAATCAACAAATTGCAGGAGAAGGAAAAAGAAAATAAGTACCCGTCAATCCAAGTTACGGGCCACTGATAATGTAAAATACAAGTACATGGGAAAGGTAAACAAATAACATGGGATAATGCATCAACAGTAATAACTAGCATGAATCAGAAAAGCCAAGTCAACTAGCATGGTATACTAACAGTATAGATGAATGTGTCAAGTATAGTGTCATATAGCAACTAACAGTGTCCAGTAATAGAAAGCTCAGTATATCAGTGTAACTGTATAACAGTCTCAGTCTAACAGTATCAGTCTAACAGTATCAGTCTTATGTTCTTACAGTCTTGTGTGTATTACTAGTTAGGTTGCACTTCATGCATCCCGGTTTTTACTACATGGTTGCTACAACAAACAGTTTTGCGTTTAGATTTCATAGTGAACCATAATGGGGCAGTGTACTCAGGTATCGGTAATAGTAACAATAGCAGTAAAAGTAACAGTAACAGTAGCAGTAACAGTAACAGTAACAGTAACAGTAACAGTATGGAACATTAGTTTTCTTCCAAGTACACATTTCCATATTTTCCACTACTAGATCTTCCCTTAAGAAATTTCGGCTTGATCACTTTTATTATGGTTATCAAATAGTCATGAATGTGTACAAAATAGTGTCAAACTAACATGATACAATCAGTATTAGGTTCAGGGAAACAAATAAATATGCATAGATGATATACGGTCACATAAACGAGCAAAACAGTTTATGTTCATATTCAAGACAGCATGACAGTACAGTACCAAAAGAGATTTCCGTTACTACAGAAAACCAAAACTGAATCCATCAAAGAATCTGGAAAATAGACTTCCATACGAACCCAGAGATTATATATAAGCCATAGTTTTTCACAAAATCATATCTCAAAACTGATTTGAATCTATAAAACACGTTCAGCCAGAAATTAGTAAATCGAATTCTCAGTCAGAAAAACAGCATTAAAACTCCTCAAATAAATTCAGGAATAGTTTAATCATCAAAATCATCAAGAACGAAATCTGGAAATAGAATACACCTCTGTAGTAAAATAGACATAACTCACTCATACAAAAATGAAATCGATCAAAGTCAGAGGGATTGGAAAGAAGATGGATTTCTATACCATTCATAGCAAATAGAAAAATTAAGAATTCTGACCTTAATAGGGTCTAAAATACAAATCAAAACTGATCATCGACAATTACAGATTTTTCTTTAACAACAAAACCAACATAAATCATACAAAAGTTGTTCCAATAACAATCAAACATGGTATAGAGTCTACTAAGTGTCCAACCATCATGAAATAGGGTATATAACATATTCACGACCATCATATCACATGGATCTTATCAAACACATAATTCCACCTAATTATCTCACATATAAGAATAGATCAATAACGGTCAAACCTAGTTATTTTCATGTCAATTTTGTGTCGGCAACTATGGTAAATAGCATAATAGAGACAAAACCCATCAAAGATAACACACATACGAGTTGTCTCTAGAACCCAACTACACTATAAGCGGTATTTTTGACTTGTATCATACAAAGAACTTGGAGTACAAGTTACTTGCCTTAACCGAAGACGAAGCCAACACCAAGAATAATGGGAACGGATTCCCGGGCGACGAACAAAATACGCGAACGAAAATCACGAACCAAGCGATCACACAACCACACGTGCAAACTCCGTGCACATGCAAGCAAGCAAGAGGGCGAGAGAGAGCGATCGGGAGGGGGACACGGTGGTGGCGCTGGCCTTATGCTGGCGTCGCTGCTGTTGTGCTGTCGATTGGTGCTGGCAGAGAGAGCAGAAGAGACGGAGAGATGGAGTCTCGGGTGATGGGTTTCGGTGGTCGGCAATGGGGTATGGGCGATCGGGATGAGGTGCAGTGGGTCGGGATCGAAGTGGAGGGTGGTCGGGAGTTGGGTTCAGTCGATAGGGTTGCTCGGGGTAGGAGATGAAGAGGGTTTTCGGTGGAGGTAGGGTTTTGGCAGGGGTTCAACAGGGTAGGGTTAGGGTTAGGGACAAGGTGTCGGTAGGAGGGAGAGAGAGATGAGTTGGTTTATATAGGGTGTTGGATTTTTAGGGTTTGTAGTAGGAGATGGGTATTTAGGTTATTGGGTTTATGGGTTTAATAGGAGTAGTATTAGGGGATTGGGTTAATGGATTAAAATAGGATTAGTAATCAATTGGGTTTGGGGTAATTATGAGGATCTAAGTTTAAATTGCAAATTGGATTATCAGTAGGTTTAAGTAGATGAAACCACGATCACCCAAAACACGAGCCAAAGAATAGAACAAGAATCCAATAAAGAGAACAACAACAATCGATGAAGAACGAAGAAAGGACAAACAAAATCAAACACAAAGAGCTCAAAATGAAATAAAACGAATATATATTGAAAACAACTCCAATATACGGTCCAAAAATACAAAGAGAGTACAAATACTCAAGAAAGAGAAAAATAAACCAAAAATACAAAAAAAAACAAGAATTACAATCCTACCCACCTAACAAAAAGAATTTCGTTCTCGAAATTCAAAAAGAAGATGCATAGGGTAACCCCAAAAGAAAAGATAACAAGGCAAACAAAACAAAATAACCACTACTCCAACAAATGAGGAAAGTTCTGCTGAATCTCCTCCTCTAGCTCCCAAGTCGACTCACCGGGCGAATGAGCATTCCCAGCAATACGAACCTGCTTGATGACCTTGTCCTTAAGCACTTTCTCCCGCCGATCCACAATAGCAACTGGAGGAATCGCACAAGTCAAATCCGGCCGCACGGTCAACTGAGAGTAGTCGATCACGTGACTTTCATCGCGGACATATCTCCTGAGTTGTGAGACATGAAAAATATCGTGCACTCCTCATAATGCTAGCGGTAAGGCAAGACGATAGGCCACCTTGCCTACTCGCTCCAAAATCTCAAACGGTCCAATAAAACTTAGGACTAAGCTTGCCCCCACCACCGAACCGAATGACACCACACCACGGCAATACCTTTAGAAAAACATGGTCACCAACAACAAACTCCAAAGCCCTCCGATGGACATCAGCCTATCGCCTCTGCTTATCCTGAGCTGCCTGCAAATGCTTCCTGATTTGAACCACCGCATCAACTGTCCTGGTGATCAACTCCGGACCCAACAACTTCCTCTTACCAATGTCATCCCAGCACACTGGTGATTTGCACTTCTGCACATATTGTGCCTCGAACGGAGCAGCTTTAATACTGGCTTGAAAGCTGTTATTGTACGAGAACTCTACGAGATGCAAATGGTTCTCCCATGATCCACCAAACTACAACATATAGGATCGCAACATGTCCTCAAGAATCTAAATAGTTCGCTCTGACTGTCCATCAGTCTGGAGATGAAAAGCTGTACTGTACTTTAATTTACTCCCCAAGATGTTCTGAAGACTCTCCCAGAACTGAGATCTGAATCTCATATACCTATCAGATACAATACTGAATGGAACCCCATGAAGTTTGACAATTTCTTACATGTACTTCTCAGCATGGCTCTTAGTAGACTGACCGACACGAAAAGGAATGAAGTGAGCGCTTTGCGTCAAACGGTCGACAATCACCCAAATAGCATTGTGATCCTTAGGACTCCTCAGCAAAGCGGTCACAAAGTCCATGGTGATATGCTCTCACTTCCACTCTAGAATAGGAAGCGGTTGAAGAAGTCAAGTGGTTCTCTGATTCTCTGCCTTAACCTGCTGACAGATCAAACACTGAGCAACAAACCGAGCTACAGCCCTTTTCATACCATGCCACCAGAAATGAAGCTTCAAATCCTGATACATCTTAGTACCGCTAGGATGGATAGAATACGAGGACTGATGAGCTTCTTCAAGCAACCTTTGACGAACTTCACCCTTAGGGATACACAACTGGGAACCAAAACAAAGCGAACCATCGGCATGAATAACCATGTCCATTCTGGACCCAGACTCAACCTCAGCTTGAAAACCCTGCAATTGCGCATCACCAGCCTGAGCCTCTTTAATCTGATCAACAAGAGAAGACTGAAGCTGGAGCGCAAGACAACACTGACCAGAACTCAGCAACAAAACCTCCAAATACAACTTCTTCATCTGCTCAATGAGATCACTCTGCTGAGTAAGAAACATAACTGCTGGTCTCCTGCTCAAAGCATCTGGCACCAAATTGACTTTACAAGAATGGTATTGCAAACTGATGTCATAATCGGCTATAAGATCCAACCATCGCCTTTGCCTCATGTTTAATTCCTTCTGGGTGAAGACGTACTTGAGACTTTTGTGGTTTGTAAAGATCTCCACGCGGTCTCCAAGTAAATAATGTCTCCAAAGCTTCAAGGTCACTGCCGCTAACTCCAAGTCATGAGTAGGATAGTTCATCTCATGCGGCCTCAACTGCCTCGATGCATATGCAACGACATGGCCCTTATGCATTAGAACTGCTCCAAGTCCCTTACCAGAAGCATCACAGTGAATTACAAATCTGCCTGAACCATCTGGAATAGTCAATACAGGTGCTAACGTCAACCTGTTCTTTAACACAACAAAAGCCTCATTGCACTCATCAGACCAACAAAACTTCTGATCCTTCCCTGTCAGTTTAGTCAATGGCCCTGCAATCTTCGAAAAATCTTGAACAAATTTTCGATAATAGCCCGCAAGACCAAGAAAACTCCGAACTTCAGCAACTGACTTAGGAATAGGTCAATCCTTCATAGCTTTAGCCTTAGAAGGATCCACAAAAAGACCATCACCAGAAATAATGTGCCGCAAGAAAGAAACCATGTCGAGCCAAAACTCGCACTTGTTATGTTTTCCATAGAGCTGATTCTCTCTCAAAGTCTGTAGAACCACTCGAAGATGCTCACCATGATCTTCTCGATTCTGAGAATATACCAGAATGTCAACAATGAAGACCACCACAAATCTATCCAAGAACTGAGAGAAAATTCGGTTCATAAGACTCATGAATACAGCTGGCGCATTAGTGACCCCGAATGGCATCACAAGATACTCATAGTACCCGTATCTAGTCCTGAATGCAGTCTTCTGTATATCAGTAGCCTTCACCTTGACTTGGTGATACCCAGAACGAAGATCCAACTTCGAGAAAACAACAGCCCCATTCAACTGTTCGAACAAATCATCGATCCTGGGCAACGGATACCGGTTCTTCATAGTGACACTGTTCAGTTTTCGATAATCCACACACAGTCAACGACTACCATCCTTCTTGTTGACAAGAAGGACTGGAGCACCCCAAGGCGAAACACTAGGTCTGATGAAACCCAAATCAAGGAACTCCTGAATCTGCACATTAAGCTCTGCTAGCTCAACCTAGTGCCATCCTGTAGGGACTCTTCGATATCGGTGTCGTTCCAGGCTGAACATCAATACAGAACTCCACTTCCCTATCAGGGGGTAAGCCATGCAACTCATCTGGAAAAACATCCAAGAAATCTTGAACTACTAGAGGCGCAGCCTCACAGCCTGAGTGCAATGTCATTGCACAATCCACCTGTACAAGTGCAGTCTTTGCTCGTCCAAGGAAAGACTCTCCGGCATGAAACTAAAATTCTGCTCGATCTGAAATTCCGAAGACAACTTTCTTGGCATGTCAATCAATAATGTCATGGGCTTCACCCAACCAATCCATACCGAGAATGACGTCGAATCCTGAATTCCTAATTATAATCAGGTTGGCTTTGAAACCTGCATCCCCAATAACAACAGAACATTGCTTGCACTCACAGGAACAAATGATAACACCACCACCTGTCAAAATGTTTCAAGCCTCTGATATGTTGCTACACTCAAACTGATGGCGAGTGACAAATCGAGAGGAGACAAAAGAATGGGTTGGCCCAGAATCAAAGAGAACATGGGTAGGAAAAGAGAAAACAAGGATAATACCTAAAAGGAATCAAAAGACAAGGAGAAAGAATAGAGAATCAAGGGTGAGGGAAAAAAAACAATGCAGAAAGATAACATAAGGAAGCAAAGAAAGACCAAAAGAAAGAAAACAAAAGAGAAACAAAACAAAAAAACAACAAAAAATATACCTGCCACAACTCCTTCAGCTATTTCAGCATCTGGAGCAGTCAAGTTGAAAGCCTGACCTCTCCTCGGAACAGCAGTCCTCTGATCGACAATCTGGCGTTGAGGAGGAAGCGGAGGCATAACTGGACCACGAGCTGGGCCTGCTTGCTGAACAGGACCCCTGGCTAGAAGAGCCACCTGCTGCTGTTGCGGCCAATCACGTACTGAATGATCAGCGGCGCCACACCTAAAGCACCAGCGGTTGACACGCTAACAATTCTTACACTCATGCCCATATATCTGACAGAAGTCGCAAAAATCACCCTTCTGGAAACTAGCAGAAGGATACAGAGCTGCCCTCACCGGATGGGTTGGAACATGCCTCCGAACCGGACCACCAAAAGGCCTAGCAGCAGAATGTGGAACAGTCCGTGGAGAAGGAACCAAACCACCACGAGCCTGCTCCTGAGCTTGAGCTGCCTCAAGAGCTTCAGCATAAGTACGCAAGCAAAGAGAGACAAGATGCCTCTTGATATCCTGCTCAAGCTCATTTGTGAATCTACGAGCCCTATCCTCTTCGGTTGCCACAAGAACGGCAGCGAAGCGGCTAAGTCTAGTAAACTCAGCTGCGTACTCATCCACTGACCTGGAGCCCTGTTGCAAGAAGTTCATGTTATAACATTGTTTGAACAATTATGTAACAAAATTCCAAAATAGAATAATGACTTAACCTGTTTTAGGGCCAGGAATTGCTGTTCCATCTCAACTCGAGTACTACTAGGGAAGAACTTTTCCAAGAATTCCCAAGTGAAAGTAGCCCAAGCAATAGGCCTCTCAAGACGCTCGGACTCGGCCATCCACCAAATATGATCCAAATCCACCAACTGGATGGAAACCACGTCCACCCTATCAGCCTCGGCAACATGTGCCTCCAAGAGCAAGCGCTTGGTCCGGATCAACCACTGTTCAGCCTCCAAAGGCGTCTAAGTGCCGAAAAAACGGTCGGGATGCAGCCTCATAAAATCTGTAACTGTTCCTGGACAAGGCGGAAGATTTGCCTGCACAGGCACAACAGGAGGCGGAACCCGGGCAGCCTCAAAAGCAGCCATTACAAGATCGCTGTGGTTTTGTTGCTGATTGATCAGCTGCTCAAGCACAGCAGTGACAGCCTTAACCGGATCAGGCTGAGAAGAATTCCCACGAGCCATAGTCTGCACAAAACCAAAACAATTAGCATCCAGAATCAGAGTTGAAATTAATTTAATTCATGTATGCATGGTTGGTGAAATGTTGAGCCAATCCCAGTTTGAGCCAAGCTTGTCTAATATATCAGTCAAACTAATTCAATAGTCAAACCTGGGCTCTAATACCACTAAAAACCTGTCACGCCCCGCTTTCCAAAAATACGGAATACGAGCATGTAACATTGGCCCAGCGAATGATTTTCATCATTCATAAGGTGTTCAGTAATCTTTACAATATCTCACAATATAATCAGAGTCAGAAACAAGAGAATCAACCACACATGCATAACTGAATTAATAAACCAACAAAATTTATTTGAAGCAAAATATAATAATCTCAAATAAATCAGAATCTAGACAAGCCAAATATCCTGGGTCACATCGCCCAAATACAAATAAATATCAAAGTACTCAAAATACATTTTTCCAAAGCAACAATAATAATAATAGCAAAAAGTTGTCCAGCACTAATATCTCATTTTTTCTCTAATACCATCAGGCAAACGATCATCCTGATTTGCAATCAATATATTGCAGGAGAAGAAAAAAGAAAACAAGTACCCGTCAATGCAAGTTACGGGACACTTATAATGTAGGATACATGTACATGGAAAAGGTAAACAAATAGCATGGGATAATGCATCAACAGTAATAACTAGCATGAATTAGTAAAGCCAAGTCAACTAGCATGGTATACTAACAGTACAGATGAATGTGTCAAGTATAGTGTCATATAGCAACTAACAGTGTTCAGTAACAGTAGGCTCAATATATTAGTGTAATAGTATAACAGTATCGGTCTAACAATATCAGTCTAACAGTATCAGTCTAATAGTATCAGTCTAACAGTATTAGTCTTATATTATTACAGTCTTGTGTGTTAGATATAACAAACAGTGTCGCTCTTAGATTTCATAGTGAACCATAATGGGGTAGTGTACTCAGGTATCAGTAACAGTAACAGTAGCAGTAAAAGTAACAGTAACAATAGCAGTAAAAGTAACAGTAATAGTAACAGTAACAGTATGGAACACTAGTTCCCTTCCAAGTACATGTTTTCATATTTTCCACTACTAGATCTTCCCTTAAGAAACCCCGGCTAGAACACTTTTATTATGGTTATCAAACAGGCATGAATGTGTACTAAATAGTGTCAAACTAACATGATACAATCAGTATTAGGTTCAGGGAAACAAATAAATATGCATAGATGATATACGGTCACATAAATGAGCAAAACAGTGTATGTTCATATTTAGGACAGTATGACAGTACAATACCAAAACAGTGATTCCCGTTACTAAAAAATCCAAATCTGAATCTGTCGAAGAATATGGAAAATAGACTTCTATACGAACCCAGAGATTATATATAAGCCATATAGTATTTCACAAAATCATAACTCAAAACTGATTTGAATACAGAAAACACGTTCAGCCAGAAATCAGTAAATCGAATTCTCAGTAAGAAAAACAGCATTAAAACTCCTCAAATAACTTCAGGAAAAATCTGGGGTAATCCCTTATATGTCTAGTATCAGAATATAAAGTTTCATAATATTCTAGTAAAATTAGTTTGGTCAACAAAAATCAGAAAACATCAAGAAACGATAGTTTGGTAAATCTGGAATTCCTAACACTGCTATACGAAAACTGTAATATCTCGCAAAACTTAAAACGAAATCCAAATCCTCCAAAGGGAGATGAAAAAAGACACAATAAGCTAACTTTCATATTCATAAATATTTTCCATAAAGTAAAAGGAAATAGGGTGAAAATACAATTCTTTACAGAACAGCGAGCAAAATACAGCAACTATAGCTTTCATAAACAAGCATGAAACGGCGTATAAAACTCATCAGTAAAATCCACAAAAATTCTGGGTACTCCCTAAATAGATATAGAGATACTGTGCAAAGTTTCAGATCAAAATAATGTAATTAAGATTTGTATCAAAATAGTTTAATCATCAAAATCATCAAGAATGAAATCTAGAAATAGAATACACCTCTGTAGTAAAATAGCCATAACTCACTCATACGAAAACGAAATCGATTAAAGTCAGAGGGATTGGAAAAAAGATGGATTTCTATACAATTCATATCAAATACAAAAATTAAGAATTCTGACCTTAATAGGGTCAAAAATACAAATCAAAACTCATCATCGACAATTACAGATTTTTCTCTAACAACAAAACCAACATAAATCATATGAAACTTGTTCCAATCACAATCAAACATGGTATAGAGTCTACTAAGTATCCAACCATCATGAAATAAGGTATATAACATATTCACAACCATCATATCACATGGATCTCATTAAACACATAATTCCACCTAATTATCTCACATATATGAATAGATCAATAACGGTCAAACCTAGTTGTTTTCATGTCGATTTTGTGTCGTGAGGCAACTATGGTCAACAGCACAATAGAGACAAAACCTGTTAAAGATAACATACACACGAGTTGTCTTTAGAACCCAACTACACTATAAGCGGTATTTTTAACTTGTATCATACAAAAAAATGGAGTACAAGTTACGTGCCTTAACCGAAGATGAAACGAACACCAAGAATAACAGGAACGAATTTCCGGACAACGAACAAAATCCACGAACGAAAATCACGAACCAAGCGATCACACAACCACATGTTCAAACTCCGTGCACGTGCAAACTCCGTGCACGTGCAAGCAAGCAAGAGGGCAAGAGAGAGCGATCCGGAGGGGGACACGGCGGCGGCGCTGGCCTTATGCTAGCATCGCTGCTACTGTGCTGTCGATCGGCATCGGCGGAGAGAGCAGAAGAGACGGAGAGATGGAGTCTCGGGTGATGGGTTTCGGTGGTCGGCAATGGGGTATGGGCGATCGGGATGGGGTGCAGTGGGTCGGGATCGAAGTGGAGGGTGGTCGGGAGTTGGGTTCAGTCGGTAGGGTTTCTCGGGGTAGGAGATGGAGTGGGGTTTCGGTGGAGGTAGGGTTTCGGCAGGGGTTCAACAGGGTAGGGTTAGGGACTAGGTTTCGGTAGGAGGGAGAGAGAGATGAGTTGGTTTATATAGGGTGTTGGATTTTTAGGACTTGTAGTAGGAGATGGGTATTTGGGTTATTGGGTTTATGGGTTTAATAGGAGTAGTAGTAGGAGATTGGGTTAATGGATTAAAATGGGATTGGTAATCAATTGGGTTTGGGGTAATTATGAGGATCTAAGTTTAAATTGCAAATAGGATTATCAATAGGTTCAGGCAAATGAATCCACGATCACCCAAAACATGAGCCAAAGTATAGAACAAGAATCCAATAAAGAGAAAAACAACAATCGATGAAGAACAAAGAAAGGACAGACAGAATCAAACACTAAGAGCTCAAAATGAAATAAAACGAATATATATTGAAAACAACTCCAATATACGGTCCAAAAATACAAAGAGAGTGCAAATACTCAAGAAAGAGAAAAATACACAAAAAATACAAAAGTCAAAAAATAGGAGTTACAACTACCCCAGACAAGGAGACTCCGACAAAGAAGATCCCGAGGAATATGAACGAGAATGGCACAAGTCCCGAGAGATCACTCCACCTCCCGACTCATCGGACATTTCATCTGACGAGGAAGAGCCAGATCAGGGAGATCTTATCAAGACCCTTCAGAGTCAAGTGGAGACTCAAAGGGAGAGAGCAGAGCTGTTGCAGACGCAGTATGCCAAGTGCAAAGAGAATATTGTAACCCTCAGTCATCGTGCAAGGGAACTCGAGAAGAGAAAGAACATTATGATGTACTGAAGGAAGAAGTGGCGGAACTACGGGATGAGCTTAGGCAAGCCAAGAGGAACCGAAGGGACTAGAATGTTGTATCTTCTCAATGCTTTTGCTTGATGTCAAACGATGTTTTAAATTTGAATGTACAAAGTTTGAATTCAATGAAATGAAAGAAGTTGGTTTGAATTCATATTTTATACTTCTAATTTAATGGATCTTTTGAATCAGAATATGGCTGGAACAAGATCAAGGAATGCAGAGGGACCCAGCTGTGGATCGGGCTTGGAAGCGAAGTTGGCTAGAGTCTATCAGGCCCTCAACACCGTTGCCATTAGTCAAAACCATAGAGGGATGCCTGCGAATCCAGTTCTTGAGGCGATCAAACTCATGGAGTCATTCAAGAGGATGAAGGCACCAGTGTTTGAAGGGAAGTCAGACCCAGATGCAGCTGACAATTGGATTCGGCAAGTTGAACTATCTTTGAAGTCTTGTAAACTCCAGAAAGTAGCAATGTGAAGCTGGCTACATTACAGCTTGAGAAGGTGCGGCTGTGTGGTGGCAGTTGATGAAGTGGACTATGGGAAATGGTTTTGTTGGCTGGGAGGAATTCTTGGAGGAGTTCCGCGGTCACTGTTTTCCATCTGATGTCTAAGAGAAGAAAGCAATAGAGTTCCTGGCACTGCAGCAGGGAGGCATGTCTGTCAGGGAGTATAAGACAAGGGTTACTCAACTTTCTAGATATGCACCTAAACTTGTGATGGACGAGGTGAAAAAGGCTCGGAAGTTCGAGCACAGATTGAGGCCAAGTCTGAGATCAAGGATGATACCCCTCGGTATCCGGAGGTTTGATAAGTTAGTTAAGCAAGCTACAACTACTGAGAAGGATATGGAGCAGTTCCATGCTGTTCAGAACCGGAGGAACAACTGGAATGTGGGGAAGAGGCTCGCAATTTTTGGAAATGTCAGAGGGCATCTACCGGCTCAAAGGTTCAAACCTACGGGGGCGAACGCTGTCAATGTGGCTGGGAGACCCGGAAATGGTTGGGTGAGACCTCCTGTGGTGACTTATTTCAATTATGGGGAAACAGGTCATTACCGATCTCATTGTCCTAAGCTGCGAGATGTCGTCCGCAATGGACGATCGCAGCAAGTTGGAAAGAAGCCGTACCAGCAGGGGCGAGTATTCGCTTTGACTGAGGCTGATGCTGATAAAGTGGATCATGTCATCACTGGTACACGGGAGGATGTTTAGAAGTTTTTCTGTTGTTCTCTTTTCCCTGTTATTTAGTAGAACTGTTATGTAACGAGTGTGTGTTATGTAACATGAGAACTTTATTTGAATGAAAAGAAAGCTGTTGTTTTGTTCGATACTGGATCCTTTCATACTTTTATATCAGCTAAATTTGCTAAACGTCTTAGGAGTTGAACCGAAGTTCTTTCCAGGCAAGGTCTTAGCAGTAGCTACTCCATCAGGGAGACTTTAACCACTGATCGGTACTTTGCAGATTGTGAGATCGAGATTGGAGATAGGATTTTCGGGATTGATCTGATCAAGCTGAATGTGTAGCGCCCCAAATTTTCAATATGATATCTTAGAAATACGTGGCACAATTCCAGAATCTACTTCAATGTAATCATAAACATAGCAACCAAATACAGGAAAAATAAAAACTTTTTATTACATCAATTGTTTACAAAACACAGCGGGATACAAAACACCTTGAATTACAAATTTCTTTCTTTACAACACTTTCTTTTCCAAATTACATAAGTCATTACATCACTTTAACTCAAGCATCCAAATCCCAAGCTATAGGTAATCACCTGTAAAATATGAGGCTAGAGATAACCGTAACCCCCAAAACTAAAGGGGTCAGCCATAACGGTGTGAGTGGCATAAAATAAAAAAAACAAGCAACATAAATAAACATGAAACAAGGAATCATAAACAACACGTACTAGAGACAAGAATAAATGAAATAAGAAATAACAAGAAAACATGAAAAACATCAAGTGTAGCTAGACTAAGTGTCAAGTGTAGAAAACAGGAAAACACATGCATAAACCAAATCAAGGAAACACAATACTATATGCTGACTCTCTAATGCGTACTTGTTGGATTCTATGCATCTCACTCTACATAGGTCCGGTGCAAGCCCTGAACATCTCCACATTGTAGGGTTTAATCCCCCGCTATGCAACTAATCCTAACATGATGACTACTACGAGATAAAGATAAATTGTGAGTATTAGCCCATGCCCCAATAATTCTGGATGTCAATCTCTATCCACAGAAAATTCTGGAGACTATTTCACTCACACCTGGGAGTCTTCGAGAATACCCCACAGAGCAAGCGATGGCACCTCATCACACGAATACCACATGTGCGTCGCCTCGACCCCGATAATTTCGGAGATCAATCTCACACCAAAGGTAATTCCGAGACTATTTCACTCATACCTAGATAATTCTAGGGATTATCTCATACCGCGAGCCATACTGAGGTCCATAACCCATGTTCTCATTCATCATATCACCACTAGTGCCTATCCTTATCATTTAGGTTATTTAATTACTTTACGAATTCCCTAGAGTTGGTGTACCCCACCGAACTTAACTCAACAACTGATCAACTAAAATGCCTCAACGGGCCCAAACATAAATATCTCAACTGCCGGTATACTAGGGTCACACACACACTCTAGAGACTCACACCCAAATATCCAAACCAATCTTCCAATATAAATTGCTCAGTTAAACCACTTGAAAACATTTGTTCAGTAGAAGATAAAGTATAGAATAGTAAGTTATAGATTAAAAACCTTTAGAGAATAAATCATTTAAAAGAACATTCAAAGATACAAAGATACATCAGTATCAGTCGACTATAGACAAGCGTCGGTCGACTGTCCAGAGAGAAAATTCAATAGCTTTGAGAAAATAATTCTAAGTAGTATCAGTCGACGGTAAAAAGTCATCAGTCGACTGTCCAGAACAAAAAATCCAATGACTTTGAGAAAATAATTCTAAGTAGTATCAGTCGACTGTAAAAAAGTCATCAGTCGACTGCCCAGAACGAAATTTTAAGAAAAACTAGAAATCACAACAGCCGAATCGCGACGGTCGGCTGTAAGTCACATCGGTCGACTGTCGACCTGCAGACTGCAGATTTTGGTTGTGTATATTTCAACCGATACGTAGTTTTACTTTATGAAAACGATTTCTACAAAAGCATATTTCTTATTTGATCAGATACAACTTGTAGGATATATAATAGTCCATAAATACTTAAATCAAAACTAATCGAATTTATAAAAATAGCGATTTTGTTAATTTCTTTCAATCAAGCATGAATTGTGCATATAATCAAAATAGAGTTTCTAAAAAATTAATTGTTCATTGAAATAGCTTCGTATTCAGATTCAAACCATATCAATACCAAAATCTCAAAACTCCCCAATTTGGATGTATTTCCTCAAATTCAACTAAATTCCAAATTTCGATTCTCACGACATGATCTCTTGATTCATAAATTTTTTCTCCAAATTTCTCAACTAATTCACCATTATAACTCATAAACATAATCAATTTATAGCATTATCATATCAAGTTTCATTCAACCAATACTCAAAAAAGTGATAAAAATCTCATCTTTATTAGATTAATGCATGAAATCTACCATATTCTATCAATCCAACATTAATCCAAAAGAAATAGCCTACCCATGATCTCCAATAGGTCACTCATCAATCTCGAATTACCCACATACAATTTTATTCATAAACAACTAAGGTTTCACAAGATCTAATTTTAATTCATCAATCCATCCAATCCATCATGTACATATTCATACTCAAACCCTAACATGCTTTCTAGTAGATAAAATACCACACACTACATTCCAAGAACAAAACAAAACAACTTATATCACTCCCATACAACATGCACAAAACAAAATAAAACAAAACAAGTCACTCACCTAAATGAAGAAATCCAATCGAATTAATGGAGAATAAGAAAAGCCCTTCTTCTGTGAAATCCAAGATCACCCCCTTTGAAACTCCAAGAAATTAATGGTAAAAATATATTTTATTTTTGCAGAGGAGAGGGACGGCTGTAGTGACTATAATATAGGCCGAAATCTGGAGTTTCTAGGGTTTTACAAGTTTATGGAAACATCCCTTAACAAATTATTACTTTACATATATAAACCTTTCTTTATAAAGTAGTTAAAATAAGTTAAATAAATTAAAATCAAATCAAATCTTTTTACTACTGAGTTGTACAGCAATCCTGCACAGCCCAGAAATAAAGAAGATTCGGATTTGTACTGAGGGTGGTAATTTTGCACAAAAGTCCTTCTTTTTGTAATATTTACAAATACATCATAAAATAATAGTAAAAATCCAGAAAATTCAGAAATAATATCTAGTAACAAATATTAGATATTCCAGTGAAAATATCTGACTTTTACTTTCCAAGAAAATATTTGCTCAAGATCCAACATAAATTCTATATTTGCGAAAACACCATATTTGTTTAAATCTTTACCAAACCAACTCTAAATAAAATTTAAATAGATTTTATTTTTAATGATGATCATGACCAGACCAAGAGTGAGTAAAAACGAATTTTTATTGTTTGATTGAGATACAAACGGCTTTGTAGATAAAAGCCCCTATCTTTAAATGTATTTATAAAATAGTTTCTTTACTCAGAAAAATCCCAAAATTTAGGATATACTCAATTATAAGTAGGATAATTTATTAAAAATATAAAATTGGTTATTTGCTCCAAAATTATTTGCACGAGTTCTGCACTTGTAAAATTGACAAATTCGTAAAATAGTTAAATTGATTTAAATAAATCTGAAAATTAAAATATCATAAACAAAAGAGGAAAATCAATCCTAATCATAACATTTTAAGAATTCAAAATTCATAACTTTGCATGTGTGTTGCACGTGCAAAATTACAGTTTCAAGAAAATAGTCAAAATAGTCAACTTTACAAATTTAATATTATTTAATAATGCAAAATAAATCATTTTATTTTGCAGGGTATTACATCACTCCCCCCTTAGAAAAGTTCTGTTCTCAGAACTTCTCTAAGCAAAAGAAACAAAAATACAAAACTATAAAATAGTTTCGAAAATTTACTCTATCATTATTTTTATAATTGGATTTAATTACTAAGTAAAAACTAAAATAACATATAATTATAGCTTAAAGAGAAAAGGGTGAAAACTGACATGGCAAAAGGTCGGAAATCCAATAGAATACACAATAAATCCCAAAATGCAAAAAATAGTAAGACTATTCTCATAGAATAAGAAGTCAACAGTGAAGAGATAAGACTCAAATATAAAAGGTTGATAATCATACAAATAACGAAGGAACACATACTTAAAAATAAAAAAAATATTTTTGGAAAATAATTAGTCAAGATACATAGAAATACGAACAAATTTTTGCTAAGTAAAGAAATATTAATAACAGTGAATGTACAAGACCAAGAATAATAAGTATACTAGTGAATGTGGATATTATAATCAATACTCCAAAAACACATTAAAAGATAACGAGCAAAATAGACCAAAAAATATATATATATACAAGAAGAATTAAAAGAAGTTCATTGAATATTGCAAAAGTAAGCGTCAAATCATTAATTAGGACGTGGAAAAAAAGTAAGAGAAATCTAAAATGTCAAAGAATTGAAAAACAGTAGTAATAAATAGTACTTACAAAAGAACGAAAGCTTAGACCATTGTTGATGTATTCGATCTTAACACAAACATAAAAATCTTGTAAACACAAAATATAGTAAAATCAACTATACTAGTTCAAATTACATGGAAACGTAAAACGTAAATTGGTATAAACAAAATGTCATAAAGAAAATATTTCTTTACCATTAGTTTCATTATATAAGTAAAAATCTTAAAATATCAATTAGCAAATAAGTAAAAGAAATAGTCAAAAGTAAGAATTGATCGATCAGAAAAACTAGTTGAACACATAATGCTTGAATAAAAATGGACATAATGAAGTAAAAATCCCAAAAGGACTATATTAAGAAGGAATAAAATAAAGACGTACAAAATAATTTAGGTAGTATGCAGATTTACAGAATCTAATGAAAATTAAGTGAAAATTAAAATATTGTTATGAATAGAAAAAATGCAAAGGAGAGCAGAAATCGTACCAAGAAATCAGAAGGACCAAAGTCCAAAAAATAAAACAAGTGAGCAAGATGAGGTACGAGAGTATATCAAACAGATTTAAAGAAATATGGAGTAACAATGGTTAAAAAAATTGAGTAAAATAAATAAGTAATAGGTTAAGTTTTAAAATCTCATAAAATTGTATGAACCAGTACAAAAAAAATAAGACATTGATAAGTAATATACACATATAACACTAGTGGGGTTATTATAGTAGAAATTCTTCAATGTGGGTTTGCCTCATTGATGTCCAACCGTAGACTTGCCTTCTCGGCATCAAGTTGCAGGTTTGCTTCCACGACATCTGGTTGCAGGTTGCCATTTGGATATTTGGTTGCACATTTTGCCTCCCCGATATCTAGTTGCATATTGCCTCCATTGACGTCTAGTTGCATGTTTGCCATCTCGACATCCAGTTGCAACAAAACGATGAACAAGATGATGCAATCTTCCACACGCACTTGGATATTGATTGCTTAATTTAAGTATGAAGTTACTTTTTGAAATTTATGATATAAAATAGTAGCAAAAGTAAGAAATTGAGTTGAAAATCACCTAACGGAATATTGAAATAGAAGTATAGATTATAAATATCAAACACAAATGCCATAAATTAGTAGTAGTGAAAATGATTTATAAAAGTGGGGAGAAAACGGAAAGAAATACATGCATAAGCATAAATGCAAATGTAAATGAGAAAATAACTATGCAGTGTAGCAAATTTACACAATAAATATATCATAAAAATATACAGTAAGGTAGGAAATAAACAAGTGTGAAATGATATGCATAGCAAGTATGTTGAAATACATTATATATTAATTTGTAGGAAGTACATGTAGAAATCAAGAATGTAATGATAATAAAATTTAAGTAAAATATAACTAGTGGGGTGCATGTAGTACATTCGAGAAGCATAAAGCAACAAAATTAATAAGTAGCTTTAAATGGTGAAAAGTAAATATAACAAAAGCAGTAAATAGTAAGTAACAATAAAGATATTGCATATAAGGTGAAAAAATATAATTAACAACAAAAATTAAATGGGTAGAGATATATTTATATGAATAAAATATTGTAATCAAGTTTAAATGCTCCAAAATAAATAAGACAATATAAAATAACGAAAAATATAGTATCGAAAAATCCAAGTATATATAATAAATGAAAGTAAATATGCAACACCAAATTTCATAATATAGTAAACATAATAATGAAAGAAAATAGGAGTTGCAATAATAACTTATCTCGTAGTAATTCAAAATTTAGTGTGATAGGTAAAAGTAATAGCAAAATATGCGAGTGACGAAAAAGCACATGAAAGTAAGATAAATAAAATGTCAAGAAAGAAATGGATAAGAGTCGTAGAATAAAAATGAATTTGTGAAATGCTAAAGGATGCACTATTAAATTACAGCAAAAGTTGTAAAATAATAATTTGGACAAAAGACAAAAGTAAGAACCAATAGTAAAGTCAGAAAACAAAATGTTTAGTAAAAGTTTAATGTTTGCACTAAAGAATAGAAATAATATAAAATCGGTTGGAGATATAGAAACTAAATAAATTCAATTGCTGACAATAAATGAAACCGAATAAAAGTAAAATAAGTTAATTATACAAAAGTTATTTAGTAAGCAAACAAATATAAAACAGTAAAAGTGATAGGATACAAGAGTGATCACAAAATTGAGGTACACAAATGATACAAGAGAGCAAATAATTAAAAGAATCTAGCGGAAGATAATTAAATTTTATAACTAGAAATAAATAAATAAGTGAAAGTTAACACTGGCGAAAATCATATAATCCAGAAATTATATTCAGTGGGTAAGATAGGAAAATATATAGTAGATCATTAATAAGTAAGATAGAAAATATACAAGTTGAAAGGGTAGTACCTTACATAATAAAATATCAAATACACAAAGCGAACAAAAGAGGTTAAAAATAGCTAGTGAGAAAATATATGTTTTATGCAAAAATAACCAATACACTTGCGATAAAGAAATATCATTCAAGTATAAGCATACAAACAACCTAAATCTCATTACAGGTCTTCATGACCAAACAATCAAGTCACACACATCAGATGTCCACCAAGGTACTCACACTTCTAATGTCCACCTAGGTTGTACTAAATGTTCACTTGTGTACTCACACTTCTACTGTCCACCTAGGTTCTCACACATCAAATGTCCTTTATGTTTATTCCCCGTACTATGTTTAAAATTACTAATTGAAGCATGCCTTGATACCAATCTGTAGCGCCCCGAATTTCAATATGATATCTTAGAAATACGTAGCACAATTCCAGAATCTACTTCAATTTAATCATAAACATAGCAACCAAATACAGGAAAAATTCAAACTTTTTATTACATCAAATGTTTACAAAACACAACGGAATACAAAACACCTTGAATTACAAATTTCTTTCTTTACAACACTTTCTTTTGCAAATTACATACGTCATTACATCACTTTAACTCAAGCATCCAAATTCCAAGCTATAGGTAATCACCTGTAAAATATGAGGCTAGAGATAATCCTAACCCCCAAAACTAAAGGGGTCAGCCATAACGGTATGAGTGACATAAAAAAAAAAAAAAAACAAGCAACATAAATAAACATGAAACAAGGAATCATAAACAACATGTACTAGAGACAAGAATAAATGAAATAAGAAATAACAAGGAAACATGAAAAACATCAAGTGTAGCTAGACTAAGTGTCAAGTGTAGAAAACAGGAAAACATATGTATAAACCAAATCAAGAAAACACAATACTATATGCTGACTCTCTAATGCGTACTTGTCGGATTCTATTCATCCCACTCTACATAGGTCCGGTGCAAGCCCTTAACATCTCCACATTGTAGGGTTTAATCCCCCGCTATGCAACTAATCCTATCATGATGACTACTACGAGATAAAGATAAACTGTGAGTATTAGCCCATGCCCCGATAATTCCGGAGGTCAATCTCTATTTACAGATAATTCCGGAGACTATTTCACTCACACCTGGGAGTCTTCGAGAATACCCCACACCGCAAGTGATGCCACCTCATCACACGAATACCACATGTTCGTCGCCTCGACCCCGATAATTCCAGTGATCAATCCCACACCACAGGTAATTTCGGAGACTATTTCACTCACACCTAGATAATTCCGGGGATTATCTCACACCGCGAGCCATACTGAGGTCCATAACCCATGTTCTCATTCATCATATCACCACTAGTGCCTGTTCTTATCATTTAGGTTATTTAATTACTTTACGAATCTCCTAGAGTTGGTGTACCCCACCGGACTTAATGCAACAATTGATCAACTAAAATGCCTCAACGGGCCCAAACATAAATATCTCAACTGCCGGTATAGGGTCACACACACCTTCTAGAGACACACACAAATATCCAAACCAATCTTCCAATATAAATTGCTCAGTTAAACCACTTGAAAATATATGTTCACTAGAAGATAAAGTATAGAATAGTAAGTTATAGATTAAAAACCTTTAGAGAATAAATCATTTAAAAGAACATTCAAAGATACAAAGATACATCAGCATCAGTCGACTATAGATAAGCGTCGGTCGACTGTCCAGAGAGAAAATTCAATAGCTTTGAGAAAATAATTCTAAGTAGTATCAGTCGACTGTAAAAAGTCATCAGTCGATTGTCCAGAACGAAAAATCCAATGACTTGGAGGAAATAATTCTAAGTAGTATCAGTCGACTGTAAAAACGTCATCAGTCGACTGTCCACAAAGAAATTTTAAGGAAAACTAGAAATCACAGCAGCCGAGTCGCGACGGTCGACTGTAAAGTTACACCGGTCGACTGTCTACCTGTAGACTGCAGATTTTGGTTGTGCATATTTCAACCGATACGTAGTTTTACTTTATGAAAACGATTTCTACAAAAGCATATTTCTTATTTGATCAAATACAACTTGTAGGATATATAATAGTCCATAAAAACTTAAATCAAAACTACTCGAATTTATAAAAATAGCAATTTTGTAAATTTCTTTCAATAAAGCATGAATTGTGCATATAATCAAAATAAGGTTTCTAAAAAATTAATTGTTCATTGAAATAGCTTCGTATTCAGATCCAAACCATATCAATACCAAAATCTCAAAAATCTCCAATTTGGATGTATTTCCTCAAATTCAACTAAATTCCAAATTTCGATTCTCAAGACATGATCTCTTAATTCATAAATTCTTTCTCCAAATTTCTCAACTAATTCACCATTATAACTCATAAATATAATCAATTTATAGCATTGCCATATCAAGTTTCATTCAACCAATACTCAAAAAAGTGATCAAAATCTCATCTTTATTAGATTAATGCATGAAATCTACCATATTCAATCAATCCAACATTAATCCAAAAGAAATAGCCTACCAATGATCTCCAATAGGTCACTCATCAATCTCGAATTACCCACATACAATTTTATTCATAAACAACTAGGGTTTCACAAGATCCAATTTTAATTCATCAATCCATCCAATCCATCATGTACATATTCATACTCAAACCCTAACATGCTCTCTAGTAGATAAAATACCACGTACTACATTCCAAGAACAAAACAAAACAACTTATATCACTCACATACAACATGCAGAAAACAAAATAAAATAAAACATGTCACTCACCTAAATGAAGAAATCCAATCGAATTAATGAAGAATAAGAAAAGCCCTTCTTTTGCCAAATCCAAGATCACCCCTTTTGAAACTCCAAGAAATTAATGGTAAAAATATATTTTATTTTTGCAGAGGAGAGGGGACGACTGTAGTGACTATAATATGGGCCAAAATATGGAGTTTCTAAGGCTTTACAAGTTTATGGAAACATCCCTTAACAAATTATTACTTTACATGTATAAACCTTTCTTTATAAAGTAGTTAAAATAAGTTAAATAAATTAAAATCAAATCAAATCCTTTTACTACTGAGTTGTACAGCAATCCTGCACAGCCCAGAAATAAAGAAGATTCGGATTTGTACTGAGGGTGGTAATTTTGCACAAAAGTCCTTCTTTTTGTAATATTTGCAAATACATCATAAAATATTAGTAAAAATCCAGAAAATTTAGAAATAATATCTACTATCAAATATTAGATTTTCCAGTTAAATTATCTGACTTTTACTTTCCAAGAAAATGTTTGCACAAGATCCAACATAAATTCCATATTTCAAAAACACCATATTTGTTTAAATCTTTACCAAATCCACTCTAAATAAAATTTAAATAGATTTTATTTTTAATGATGATCATGGCCAGCCCAAGAATGAGTAAAAATGAATTTTTATTATTTGATTGAGATACAAACGGCTTTTTACATAAAAGCCCCTATCTTTCAAAGTATTTATAAAAATAGTTTCTTTACTCAGAAAAATCTCAAAATTTAGGATATACTCAATTATAAGTAGGATAATTTATTAAAAATATAAAATTGGTTATTTGCTCCAAAAATATTTGAACGAGTTCTGCACGTGTAAAATTGACAAATTCGTAAAATAGTTAAATTGATTTAAATAAATCTGAAAATTAAAATATCATAAACAAAAGAGGAAAATCAATCCTAAATCATAACATTTTAAGAATTCAAAATTCATAACTTTGCATGTGTGTTGCACGTGCAAAATTGCAGTTTCAAGAAACAGTCAAAATAGTTATCTTTACAAATTTAGTATTATTTAATAATGCAAAATAAATTATTTTATTTTGCAGGTTATTACAGAATGTCCTGGGGGTCGATGTTATCATTGGCATTAATTGGATGTCAGTGTACAGTGCAAACATCGAGTGCAAGACCAAGGTAGTAACAGTGAAGGCTCCAGGAGGTCCTGAAGTCACTTTCCAAGGGAAGAAGAGATATTCAGGTTTGGTGGTAGCTATCAGCAAGAAGAAGGTTCCTGTAGAGGTGCAACAAATTCCAGTGGTTCGGGATTACCCGACTGTATTCTTGGAAGATTTGCCCAGGTTATCCCCGCATCATGATGTAGAGTTCAGCATCACTATTCAGCCAGGAAGTGCACCCGTTTCCACGACACCGTATAGGATGGCGCCTATGGAGCAGGATGAAATTAAACGGCAGATTGAGGAACTATTGGAGAAAGGCTTTATTCAACCGTGTGCATCACCCTGAGGAGCACCGGTGCTATTGGTAAAGAAGAAGGATGGGTCGATGAGAATGTGCATCGATTATCGAGAGCTGAATAAGGTCACCGTTCATAATAAATATCCTATTCTACGAATTGATGACTTGTTCGATTTTCTACAAGGAGCAGCTATTTTCTCCAAAATAGATCTTCGATCAGGATACCATTAGGTTCGAGTGAAGACTGAAGATGTGCATAAAACTGCATTCAGAACTCGATATGGGCATTACAAATTCTTAGTTATGCCATTTGGAGTGACAAATGCACCGGCAATTATTATGGACATGATGAACAGAGTTCTGAGGCCGTTTTATGCATAACTCCTTCATACAAGTTCTGAGGCCGTTTATTGATTCTTTCATCGTGGTGTTTATCGACGATATTCTTGTGTACTCCAAGTCGGAGGAGGAACTCACTGAGCATCTGGCTGAGGTTCTGAGAAAACTTCAAGAGCATGAGTTGTATGCCAAGTTATCCAAGTGTGATTTCTGAAAAACTGAAGTGGCATTCCTGGGTCACATCCTTTCTAAGGAGGGAGTAGCAACTGATCTGCAGAAGATAAAGGTGGTGAAGGATTGGGTAAGGCCTACTACAGTGAAGGAAATCAGAAGTTTTTTTTGGGCTAACTGGATACTACAGGAGGTTTATCCAAAGCTATGCTCAGATAGTTATGCCGCTCACTGGTCTGACCAAGAAGAATGTGAACTTCAAGTGGACCAAGCAGTGCGACGCAAGTTTTCAGGAGTTGAAAGAGATGCTGACTACTACTCCCATTTTGGCTTTTCTTAGAGCAGGTGTTGAGTATGATGTTTACAACGATACTTCACATCGTGGGCTTGGTTGTGTCTTGATGCAAGAAGGAAAAGTGATCCCTTGTGGGTCTAGGTAACTAAGACCACATGAGAAGAATTATCCGATCCATGATCTGGAGTTGGCTGCGATCATCTTCACCTTGAAGCAATGGAGACATTACGTGTACGGTAAGAAATTGAACATGTACATGGACCACAAGAGCTTGAAGTACATCTATCAGTAGAAGGACCTGAATCTGAGACAACAGAGATGGCTGGAAGTACTTGAGGACATTCGTCCGGATATCAAGTACCATCCAGGGAAGGCTAATGTTGTTGCTGATGCACTTAGCCGTAAAAGCAGTCTGGCTGGTTTGATTATGACTCCGAGACATCTTGCAGAGGAGTTGGATCGAGCTGGTATCGAAGTTGTTATGCAAGGCTTGGATCATCTTTGGCTCAGCTGGGACTTCACCCTAAGCAGAATGAGAGGATTATAGAAAGTCTGAAGGAAGATGCAGAGATTCAGAAGATGAAGGAGCAGATTGGTGCTGGCAGATTGTCAGAGTTTCAGATCAGGGATGAAGTGTTGTGATTTGGGGAGAGGCTGTATGTTCGGATCAAGCAGAATTGAGTAAGAGTATTCTTCAGGAGGCACATGCTACCCTTTTGTCTGTACATCCTGGGAGTACCAAGATGTATAAAGACATCAAGCAATATTTCTGGTGGTCAGGTTTGAAGTGGGATGTGGTTGAGTTTGTGGCGAAGTGTGTGATCTGCCAACAGGTGAAAGCCGAGAATCAGAAGCCCGAAGGTTTATTGCAACCGTTACCTATTTCGGAGTGGATGTGGAATAACATCAGCATGGATTTCATCACAAGTTTTCCCAATAGTTCAAAAGGTAATGATGTGATTTGGGTTATAGTCGATCGATTAACCAAATCAGCTCACTTCTTGGCTATGAAACTCACTTCATCTATGGACAAGTTGGTCGAGCTGTATGTTGGAGAGATCGTCAGGCTTCATGGTGTTCCATTGACCATTGTTTCTAATCGATATGCGCAATTTACTTTGCATTTCTAGAGGAGTCTTCAAGCAGCTTTGGGTACTAAGATGGATTTCAGCACTGCTTTCCATCCTCAGACTGATAGACAGACTGAGAGAGTCAACCGAGTTCTTGAGGATATGCTTCGGTGTTGTGTTCTTTATTTTGGAGGCATTTGGGAAAGGCATCTAGCTCTTGTAGAGTTTTCTTACAACAATAATTTTCAGACCAGTATTTGTATGGCCGGAAGTGCAGAACACCTGTTTGCTGGTTTGAAGTTGGGGAGCGGCAGATGTTTGGGCCTCAGATTATGAATCAGACCTCTGAAAAGATCGTTTTAATTAGGAAGAGGTTGGTGGATGCTCAGAGTAGGCAGAAGAGCTATGCAGACAACCGGAGGAGGGACCTTGAGTTCGAGGTAGGTGACTTTGTCTTTCTGAAGGTATTACATAGTAAAGGTGTGATTCGCTTTTGCAGAGGTGGGAAGTTAGCCCCGAGGTTCATAGGCACGTACAAGATATTGAAGAGGATTAGGGAAAACTGCTTACCGGTTGGAGTTACCGGAAGAGTTGTCTCAGGGTGCACATTGTCTTCCATGTGTCTATGTTGAGATGTTACATTCCAGATATAAGTCACCATTTGCCCGAAGTGCCGGAAGGTTTGCAGCTGGATCTGAGTTACATTGAGCTACCGGTTGAGATTGTGAATCTTCGGGAGAAAGTCTTGACGAACAAGATGATACCGATGGTCAAAATAGTCTGGAGAAATTAGTTGGTTGAAGAGGTTACTTGGGAATCTGAGGAGAGGATGTTGAAGGATCATCCTGAGCTCTTTGTTTGATTTGTATTTGTTTTCTTTCTTATTGTGTGTTGTTTTCCCACTCTTTAAGCATAGTTCTGGGGAAGGAACTATTCTAAGAAGGGAGTGTTGTAACACCCTGAATTTTCATTATAATTAAATAGGAGTTTGTTGGATTTCATGTGTTTTGCACATGCAAATTTATGTACATTTTACCATTAAAAAATTATTTATTTTTATACCATGAACAGGTATTTTTAATTCTTCTCTTTTTTATTTTAAAAGCCTATTTAAACTCTAGAATTAATTGTCTAAATCTATCCCACCCTAATTAAAATAATTTTTTTAATTAGAAGCCCATAGACTTTTAGCCCATTAGATTAAGCCCACTAATTTAATTCTCTTTTAATTATCACAACTTGTAGGATAGACTAGTTTTGTAACCAATTAATTAATTAAACATGTACAACTAGTAACTAGGGGGACCTTGTGTGACACGTGCATTGCACTTGCACGTGCCATGCACAAGAGGGGGGTTGGCCGGATGGGCTCAAGAGAGAGTGGAGAGATGGAGTGAGTGGAGAGGTGGTTTTGAGTTCATGGGTAGTTGTTCTAACTCCCTAATTCATCCTAGCCCCTAATCTCCAACCATCTAGTTCAATCTTGGCCCTCCATTTCACCTTGAAAAATGTATAAATACCCCCCCCCCCCCCCATTCTCTTCATGAAATACACTACAATAGAAGATAAAAAAGAAAAAGAAAGAAAGAAACAAGTGTGAGAAAAAGATTGAGATTGTGAGTAAAAAAAAAGATTGAGTTGCATTTTGTGTGTATTCTTCATCCATTGGAGGCCAGCCATTTCATCAAGGAGGAAGGAGAGCTCGGGTTTCTTCAAGTACAAGGAGGAGGAGCGCTTTGGTGTGCACAAGCAAGGAAGACAATGCTTACAACTAGGAGGGGATTGTGTGTTCAAGGAGGTTCTAGGAGTTTTTCAATTGTTCTTCAAAATAAGTGGGTGATTTCTCGAGCTTCTAATGTAGATATCATGCTAGGGAATAAATTGATGAAATTGATGAGTAGAAACTAGTTAATTTGGCCTTATGTTGCTTTAAAAGAGACTAGTTAGAAATGAAGTGAATGCTTGATGAATTGTTTGATAATTGCTATAAATAGTGATTTGCTACATTAGAATCATCATGTTGGTATGAAAATGTGATTTTTGAATCATGCTAGATGTAGAATGCATGTTGGTAAATGGCTAGTTGGTAAATTGAAATATTTGATTTGTGCTATAATTAATTATTGTGACACTAGTATGATAAATGAGATTATGTCCTAGAATTGTTTTAGAAATAAAAGAAAGCAAGAAATAAACTCATTGTGATAAATTGTGGTGCTAAATGTGATAAGAATCATGATTGTTTTCAAATGTCGAAAATATAGATATAAAATACAATTTAGGAAGGAAAATTCATGTGTTTATGTCAAAATAATAATTTTTAATTTCTGTTATGTTTCTAACCTATAAAATCAGAAATCTGGAAAGTTTTATGAAACAAATTAGAGGAGAAAGAGTTTAAGAGTTTTTGAAATATGAAATATTAGCAACAAACAGAGAGTCGAGTTAACTCATAACAGGTTAGCCACTCAGACATATTGGTGAGTGGTTGCGCTTTAAAAAGGTTACTGTAGCATGGCGGAGGCATTGTGCTTGGGTTCGAGTCTCCCCAGAGACAAAATTTTTCTGAACATTAATTTTAATCAAATACCGAAACCCAGATTTTAAATATAATTTAAGTTATACTCTTAACAGTTGGCCACTGTGTCCATACTGGTTTTCGGTGGCACCTTAGTGCGATTACTGTAGCATGTGGGGGTCTCTGTCGTGTGTGGGTTCGAATCCGGATTCGGCCACTTGAAAAAAAAATGATTTTTTTTATATGTTATTATATTTTTATAGTTTAAAGTGTTTCAAAAATTTAGAAAAAATATTAGAAACATCCTAAAAATACCTAGACTTCAAGAGAAATTTTCTATAGCTTTTTGATCTATTATAATGGGAATTAGAGGTTATTTTTAGAAAAGAACTTGATTCAAATTATTATAATGAGATATGGATTAATTAAAGAAAATAAATATTTCTTTTTTTTTAAAGAAATTTTGAATAGAGTTTAAATGAAATGTTTCTTGGAAAATTTTAAATGAAGAAAATTGTGACTTGCTTATTAAGTGAAAGAATGATGTATGGAAGTAAAAGAAATTTTTGGAAATTATTTATGAATATGGTAGGTTTGAAAAGAAAATGAATTGTCACTTTATACATGAAATTGTACATGAAAATGAAATAAAGATTATGATGAGTTATGAGAAAACTTGTGAGTGTGAATACTCAATTTTATGAACATGAAATGAGATTAAAGACCAGAGTGTAGCTAAGTCCTTATACTGGCATTGAATAAATTCTTTTAAGATAAAATTTTGAAATGAAAGACCAAGTTTGAGTCATTGTTGTTGATTGATGGTTGAGACCGGTATAGAGGAAGTGCTAACTCTAGGGTGTTAATTTTATTCATGATTCAAACAACTAAGGACAATACACTAGTGAAGATGTGATGAAAGTAAAAGAAAAACACAAGTATGAGGGCCTCGGATCTACGGTGTGAGAGTATTCATAGGTGCCTGCTTGATGAGTCATGTCATGGCGTGAATACTAATCCGGAATTATCGGGACCGTGGTGACGCTTGTAGGGTGTTTGGTGACTACAGGTAGTGCCATCGTTCCATGACGGAGGCTGAATTATCCATAGGCTCTGCATGACTTGTCATGTCACGACATGGGATTCCTTCCAGGCTGTCTGGAAATGGGCTCGTAACTCATAGAACATTTAGGATACTTACCGTAGTTACCATAGTAGTTTAGATCATGGCAAGGGAATCAACCCTACAAGATGAAGAACGATTAAGGGCTTGCCCTCGAAGCTATGTAGTATGGGATGCATAGAATCCGAACAAGTACACATTAGTGTCATGTAAATAATAATAACTATATTAAGGACTAAGTGCACATTCACACACGACATCAATATGATAGTCTCCCTTAGCTTTGTTTGTGACAAGTGTGAGCTTTCTAAGTAAGAGAAATGGATGTATTATATCCTAGCGTTAGTTGTATCCAACTGACGTACCCACAGTTTCTTTGCAAGACAAAGGAATTGACAAGAACTAAAGATTTATTGCTGCTTAAAGAATGTTCAAGTTGTTATTCAATTCATGTATAATGTGTAATTTGCTTTCGCTGTGTAAAATGTAATCATTGTTGTAATAAAAGTTTTTAATTCATTGTAAAATTGTACGAAGAGAAGTGTAAAGATCCTGTAGAACTTCGAATTCAGTCTTATTTGGAATTCGGGGTGTTACACAACTAGTATAGTTACTTCTACTTCTTCTACTTCTTCTACTTCTAGAGGTAAGGGTAAGAGTACATTAGAACATACCACTTTTAATTTACTTGGTCATATTAAATGAAAAAACCTAGGTCTAATGCATCTAATGAATTAAATTTGTATAGTCAACAAGATAGTGAAAGTTCTAATACCAAGATTGAAGTGCTACAATGGTGGAAAGAACATGAAAATCTTTTTCCTATTCTTTCACATATGGCTGGCGATCTACTAACTCCTCCTATCTCCATCCACAGTTGCTTCCAAAAGTGCTTTTTCTACAAGTGACAGAGTTCTAATAGATTGCAGGAATTGTTTGAAGCCGGATTCATTAGAGATTCTCGTGTGAACTGAAGATTGGATGAAGACTAAAGACAGGACTCAAGGAAAAGCGACATCTACTTCTACACATGGAAGCAACTCTCTTGAAGTCCATCAAAAAAATTAGAAAATTTAAGGTGATGAGATCCTAGGTTTGGGTTAAGTAGAGGTGCACGACAGTAGTCCAATGCCCTCTCTTCAATTTAACTAGGCTATCTCAAACTCTAGATTGTCCTCTTAAACATCTAATTGAAGGATTTTTTTTTACAGTATTTATATATAAAAAAGATGTAAAATTTTCGTAGAAGTTGAAATGAATAATGTATACAATTTTGTTTAATGCTTAATCTCTTATACTTGTTGTACCATTTTTTTTTTTTAGGTTAAAAGGGGAAAGGGGGGGACTTGTCTTTGTATGTAAAACAACTTGTAAAGAATTCATAGTAGTTGAAATGAATAATCAATAATATATGCATTATTTCTCTCTTATACAGTTATACATGTTGTAAAATTTCTTTTTTCAAGTGAAGTTGTTAAAAAGTAATAATAATAATAATTCCAAATGGGCCACCCTGCGACCCGCCTCGACCCGAAACAGGTTCGACCCTGACGGGTTCGCTGGTCAGTTAGGTCGAACTTTCCATTTTTGAACCCGGCCCGGTTACTGCACCGATCCGACCCAAACCCGCCCAAGTGTGGTTGCAACCCATGCCGGTCCGACCCGTCCCTTCCCGGCGACCCGAATGCAAACCCTAGTCGACCGCAACTCCTGTTGCACTTCTTCTAGATGTTGTTTCCTTCTCTTGCTTTCTTTGTCTTCTCCTTTTCATCTCCAACTTCAAGAACTCGCGTGCCTACATGTATTTGAGACCACAATCCAAACAGTATCACATGCAAATCGGTTTTTTGATTATTATGACTAAAAGATAGCAAAATGTTTGAAATGTGAACAAACGACATCCAAAAAATTCGAAACTTTGCAATAGGCTAGGATTCATCACACACAAGCTAACACAATTTGTAGAAGTGAGTTCCAACTCACCGTTTCCAAGGTATGACCATGTAACACTTGCAACTCGATTTTTTGAAAATTATAACTAAAAGAGAGAAATGATTGAAATGCGCACAAACGACATCTAAAAAATATGAAACTTTGTGATTGGCTAGGATTCACCATACACAAGCTAACACAACTTGTTCCGACTCTTAGTTTGCAAGATACGGTCATGTATCACTTATCACTCGACTTTTTTGATTATTAAGACAATATTTGACAATGTTCATATGCACTTATTTTTTAATATATTACTTTGCATGTTCATGTTCACTTGTTTTCGAAAATAATGTACATTATATAATGCAACCAGCGAATTTCATTGGTTTCCAGTCACGCAAATACACAAGGGCCAAATATCGATGAGATGGGAAGCAACTCCGGGTACGTTGGGTGATTTAGCAGCCTTAGGTAGCAATGTATCAATAAAAAACTTTTGCTATTTATATTTTTTAATAAATTTATTTATGTTTTGTATTTAAACTATATGTTGTATAACTTAAATATTTGAAACTGTTGGTGCTTAAGTTTATATATGTTAATTTATGTTGTTTTCTAATGAATTGTTGTTTATTGGGGTACGTGAATTTCGATTATTTATTATGCTATTATTATTGGTTTAATAATTTGAGAATTCAAAAGTGATGTGATTACAAGTATTTTTTTATATGCTATAACATTTATTTTTTATTCGAAATTATGCCAAAATTATATATATAAACCCAGCATTTTTACCAATAACGCCGGGATAGAATATAATCGAAACAAAATAAAAAACAATGCTCTAATAATTATAAAAATAATGTAATGCCCCGGATTCCCGTTAAAGGACATCTGTGACATCACCAGAATCTTTCCTTCAAATTTGTCTCAACACAGTAAATAACACAGAAATTTAAAAACCTTTATTGCCAAATAGAATCATTACATCAATAATTATAATCCTTATCTTGTTCTTGAACAAGTAATACAAATTACATAAACTCATTACAACTGATTACAAAAATATTTAAACTCTTATTGCGAAGCTATCGACTATCTTCAGATCGGCAATCGATTGGTCACTGCCGAAATCCCGCTGAGTGGTCTATCTGTCTCCCTGGGACTTGCCCTTCGGCTTGAGCCTTCTACTGTGCGACTCTGATATTTCTGCACCCGCTTGAATGATAGGCATGTACACTGCCGCCCCACTTGGGTGCCCCGCTAGCCTGGCTCTCCTGCCCTCACGACCCGGTATCCGGTACCTAATTAAGTGGGCACGTCAGTAATTCTACTGACGCAATGCTAATAAGAAAACAACGATCTCCAACTATCACACCCACAATTCATCTTGAATGGAAAAGAAACGTGTATCCTGATTTCCTAGTGTTCTTGTATGTCATGACTTGAAGTCTAATACAAAACACAGAGTACAGAACAGATGCCTTAATCTAATGTCAGCGAGACTTTGGACACACATGCATCCCATACTACATGTGCCCCAGATCAAGCCGTTTCTCCACTTTCAGGGATTCGAACCCTCGCCATGCAATGCATTCTATTATTGTACACTTCCTATTCCTGATAGCAGAGCGTGGCTGAGGAGGTTGCAGATTAATCAGTCTCATCCATTCTGCAGTCACTTAGTGGTGTCTCGGTTTGCCACTAGTGCCCGGCGTCCGGACCCCACTCAAAAGTCGTGACGAACCTACAAATACACTACAGCATATTCATTATGCAGAAGATCCAATATGATCCGTTCGTGTCCACCACATAGAACATGATGGCCTCGAAGGTCTGAAATCCCCAATCTGCCAAGAAATCGACATCCCGTTCTTACCACGGTACTTCAAGAATCAACAGTGCAAGATATGCACCGCAGCACGTATCCATAATGACAGGAAGTGACAATCCCAAGGTCATCACCACCTAGTCCAACTCTTAAAACGAATCGGATTATAAGGAATCACCCCTAACACCAATTCGGTCTTCAAGCGAAAATAAAAAAAAGGAAAAATAATCAATGCAGTTTACTGAAAACATATTGTCACTCAAGTCATACACGATGTCGAACAATCAATGCCGAGCTTGACTGGTCTGTCAGAATAACGATCATCTCGGGAATCACATTCACTGATTCCCAATACCTTCACAGGTTAGCGACCAAATAATCCTGGCCCATGACCCTCAGCGAGTAGTCCAACGGCACCCCAAGGATGCAATATAAATCAAATGAAGATAAGCACACACATAATTACAAATTCCTGACCATTGACAGACTCAGGCATCGAGACACCAATCACAACACGACCAGAGCTATAACCCAACTTACTCATGTCCACCATGAGTACTAAGCACAGGAACTTGTCTAAGTTCCAGATGAAATGCTAAAAATATCTTTTGAAACTCAATAGCTCATGATCATCACACTGTGTTATCCAGAGGGTTCCTCATCAATTGTCCGATAGAATAGTTCCAGAAATAGCAGTAGCTGTAACTCAAGCTATGCTCATCGGAATCCAACATAGTCAGACTTTCTAGAAGGGAAGGGAGATCCACTGCAATCCCTTTGTGGACGACTCCCTCAATTATTTAAAGAACTCAAGTCCCCGAGCTAACTTAAGCTTGAAGTCAAACTAAACAACAGGTTGCTAAACTTGCAACGTCCATAACTTCCAGCACACAAGTCGGAATTTCTTGATACTACCCATTCTAGAAAGGTAAGACCCTAGTCTATAACTTTCCAGTTAACCATTTTCTTAAATTCAATCACCTGGACACCATATAAACCTCATATAATTCTAGCTGTACGTTCCTTTATGCACTCGCTGCACCTTTTTGATATCATAAAAGTTTGCCCACTCATCAAAATTACTCGATTCCAGGTTCTATGGAAAGGTGGGAGTGTCTACTACAACTTCTTAGTTGAATACATCCCCAAATTCCATCACTAAAGTCCTCAAAAACCCAAGATTCCATCGGGTGTACAAATAGGGAAAATTTTGATTTTTCCAATAAACAGGGCATCGACTAGACTAGATCTGCCAGTCTTTGGAAAATCATAACTCTCAACCTACAAGCTGGAATTACAAAATTCTAGATGGGTTAGAGAGCAATGACTCCCTACTAAAATAAATCTAGTTGGTCAATTACCCAAATTCTTAACGAATAATTCCAGAATTTTCCATCTTCACAGACTAGTCGACTTGTCGTTTTGCACTAGGCTGAACCTAGTTCACTTTGAAATTCAATAACAAATCTACCTTAAGTCCAATGCTCATGAAATTTTAGATTCTTAACCCACACATATACCATTCCATTGTGTCTAGAATTTGTATTCATATTCATCTCACACAATGCCTCAAATATAACATCATTTTCAGCTGCTCTTTTAACAGGTTTATACCACTATATACAGTTTATTTATGAAAACTCATCAAATGACCTCTAAAAATTCTAAAATTTCAGAATCATAAAATAGACTAATACCACAAGCTACTCAAAAAATTTCATAGCAATATCATAAACACACAAGGAGTTATGATCATGTGAATTTCATTCTAAACACAGCCAGCTTCGGTTCTACTATCCAGACCAATCGCATTCTACAAATTCTCTGAGGTATCAAATGACCTCAGAAGAATATGAAATTTAAGACTATAGTTTTAGACACATACAAGAGTTTCCAAAAACATTTTCAGCTCAAAATACCCAGGCTACACTGAGATACAAAATCGGAAATACACAGCAAATTTCACACAGCCAGCAGCAATTTTGGCTGCTTACTACCCGAGATTGGGTCCTATGTTTGGGCTATCAAATTGCTTCTAAATATTACGAGAAAACTCATGGATGCACTACATACATAGAAGAACAAATTTCCCAAATTTGAGCTCCAAATTCCGAACCGTTTGAGAGGAAGAAATTCCTAAACTCACCCTCACAACCATGCTTCTTAACAAAAGCTCAAGAAAAAGGTTGCTCCTACCATACAACTATCTTCCCTTCGCATGCCACTATTTTCAATGATAATCAAAATTTCTCTAACTATTTCACATGCTAAAATTCACATACACATCAAAAACTAAATTTGTAGAGTTAAGAGAAATCACCCACATCTTCATGTTGCAAGAGAACCTCCTTGTAGCTTTGCATGCTCCTCTCCTTAGCTCACTTGCTCCTCTTGTAGAATCTTTGGCCAACTACTTGACCTTCACTACTAATATTCCCCTCTTCTACAACTCAAATACTCCACCTTTTCTTCTTCTCCTTCTCTACTTCTCTTCTCTTTTTTTCTTTCTTTTTTTGAAGCCAAAAACAAAACAAGAAGATAAGAGATGAGATAATGAGTGGAGTGGGGGATTTATAGGAGATGGAGGACTAGGGTTTGACGATGGGGTCGGAATTGGATGGAGGGGGAGGATGGGGTAAGGTGGAGTTGAGTGGGGATGGATGGATGAGATGTTGCCAACACAAATTTCCTAGAAGTTTCTTGGAAACTTCTCATTCTTCATGAAGTCAACTTCACATGGTGAATTGTTTCCACCATTGGATCTTCATCAAGATCCAAGCCATTATCAATGATGCTAGGGTTCCTAACCCTAGGTTAGGTCAAGTAACCCTTAGGTCAAAATTAGTAACCCTTGTGCACAAACACAATCCATATCCAATTCAAGTACTAGCTCAATTTAAAATAACCTATATATATAATTTAAAATCTATACAAATATATGTTTTATAGAAATTATAATTTTCTCCTAACAATTTTCTGGTCAAAATAATCGGAATAAATCCACCGTTAAATTGAGAAGATATCCCGAGTCTGTCTCATCGGGTTCAGAACAGCTCATATATCTGAAATTTCTCAATTAAAACTAATAATTATTAGAAAATATGTAATCGTGTATAATACTCAGACGTGCATGGATTACAAAGCAAAAATAGCTATATGCTAATTTGTGGGGTATTAAAAATAATATTTAATCTATCCGGGCATTTTGAAAATGCAGGGATAGGATAATTGTTTAAATGTATATAAATTTAAAAAATTGTCTATCTCGGTATTTTTTTTTAAACATCGGAATTGGTTATTAATTTTGAAAAATAAAAATATCGATAGATTATCATTTCTAAATAACCAAAATCCAAAAAATACCTACCCAGAGTTTCAGAAACGCCGGGATATGTGTAAGGGCTATAGCGGCGGTTAGTAAAATGCCGAGATAGATCCCTTACCTGTCCCGACGCACGCTATAGCGGCATTTCTAGCAGTGTATCCATAAACGCCGCTATGGACTATCCCGGAATTTTTAAACGCCGGGATTGGCAAAAAAACTGTCGGGAAAGCCAGTGCAGTTTGTAGTGTAGGCTCAACTTCCTCTCAATATTCTCCAAGAGATCTCCGACCACCAAACAGAAGTCCTTGAGCACATCTGGTTTCACTCTATCTGCGTTCAATGGGGGATCAACTCCTATCCCTAAAAATTTCCCCAACAAGTCCAATGGCTTCTTCTTCCATGCCAAGAATCTTTCAAAGCTTAATACTATCCATTAACAGATCCACTTGACAAGGATAGCAATCTTTTTTCTTCAGCATCTCGAAGGACAAAACCTACACAATCACCATCCCTGACATCCAGAAACCACTGGATTATCACTGCACCCCCTGGATGGCTCTTTGCATAATCCTACAGTTTAATTGAAACCAACTTAGTATTTTCTATCCTGTTTGGTGAATCCATTAGCCCATTTTTATGCCGCATGCCTCCCTTGTCCTCACCGGACATAACTAGCTGTAGATAATTGAATCATTATTGGATCCGGATCTTCTTGACTTAGCCTCTAATTTGGGCTTTGTCATGGACCCAGCCAATCCTCCCCTTCTCAAATCTCTTCGTTCGCTCGAAACAACGAGAGCTAGCAAGAACAATTGTTGTAATGATTAGTATCTCTTGGAATATCCATGGTTTAGGGCCTACCTCTAAACAAGAAGCGATTTTTAACCTCATCTCTTCTGTCCATTGTGACTTCATTTCTATACAAGAATCTAAGATTAATTCCTTCTCTCCAGTGCTTGGTCGGGCACTAGGGGGCTCTCTCCTTTCCAATTGGATAGCCTTGGATGCGATCCATTCGAGAGGTGGGATCCTCTTTGGTTATAAAGCCTCTACTTTTGACGTGATTGCTATCCAGCACCTAACCTTTTTCCTTGTCGTCACCCTTTATTGGATCCAGTCTAACTGTACTTTGACGGTGGTTTCAGTTTATGGGCCTGCTACCCATGAACATCGTCCTCTCTTCTGGCAAGAACTTCTTTCCTTCGTTGGTTCCATTCAAGGTCTATGAATTTTTGTGGGGAGTTTAATGTTACCCGTTTTTCCCATGAACGATTGGGGAATGCTTCCAACTCTACTAACTCTTCCCAGCTTAATGACTGCATTCAGTCCCTCCAACTGGTTGACCTTCCGATCAACGGGCGCTCATTTACTTGGTCTAATATGAGATTGTCTCCCTCTATGGCTAAGCTCGACCGCTTTTCAGTCTTCCATCAGTGGATCTCCAAGTTCCACAATTCTTTTGCCTAAGCCCTTCCTAATCCTTGCTCAGACCATGTGCCAATCGCCCTTCACTCGGCTTTTAACTTCTCCAAACCCTTTAAGTTCCGCTTTGAAAAATTCTGGCTTCAAGACCAGGTATTCGTGAACTTAGCGGGTGAGTGTCTGTCTACTATCATTGATTCCTTTAGTCTGGGCAGAATCCTCTTAAAACTCCATGCGGTTAAATTCGGCAGCAAAATTTGGCATAAATAAAAAGTCGCTAGTATGCAGTTTATGAAAAACTTCCTTCTTTCTTCTATTTAAGAGATTGATCGTGTGGAAGAGATCCATGTTCTCTCCCAGGCTGACCGTTCGAAAAGAAATGAGTATAAAAGGGAATTTGCTTCTCTTCTTCATTTAGATCATATCAAATGGGCTCAAAGAGCCAAAGTTAAGTGGCCTAAAGAGGGGGACGGGAATACGTCCTTCTTTCATAAGTTCACTTCTCACCGTCAATGATGTAATCATATCTCCTCCATCTTCGAAGATGATGTGGAAGTTCGTACTACCTCTGACTTTCATTCAGCCCTTCTCAAATTCTTCAAACTCCTTATGGGTACTTCGATGCCACGTTCTTATCATCTGAATTGGTCCAATCTTTATGGGATGGATCATCATGATCTTTCTAGTCTTGAGTTACCATTCTCCCTGGAAGAAATTAAAGAGGCTATTTTTTCTATGCGAATGATTCCGCTCCTGGTCTGGATGGCTTTCCAACGTTCTTTTAAAGAAATTTTGGGATTTTCTGAAGGATGATTTCATGGCCTTGTTCTATGATCTCTTCTCCGGTCAATTTTCTTTTGACCGTATTAATTATGCAAACATCGTGCTCATTCCAAAGATTATTGGTGCCAATCGGGTCTCTGCTTTCAGACCCATTAGCTTATTAAATTCTACCTTCAAAATCATTATGAAAGTTATTGCTAAACGCCTTAGCTCGGTCATTTCCCCCCCATTGATCCAGTGCAATCGGGTTTTATTAAAAACAGATTTATCTTGGATAGTGTGGCTTCTGCTCAGGAAGTTATTTCCAATTGTCATCGTTCTAACTCGGAATGAATTCTTTTGAAACTTGACTTTGAAAAAGCATATGACAAAGTTGATTGGAATTTTCTCATTGAGATCCTTCTTCACCGCGGCTTCGGTCTCAAATGGATTTCATGGATTCAATCCAGCTTATTCTCTGGTATTTCTTCGATTATTATTAATGGTACCGAAGGCCATAAGTTTAAGTGTAAACGCAGGTCTCCGTCAAGGTGACCCGATTTCTCCCTTATTATTCTCTCTCGTCGCAGACGTTTTCAATAAACTTCTGTTGCATGCTTGGAATTCCAACCTTATCAAGGTTTTGGGTGGTTTCAACGGTTTATGTGGTATTCTTAATCTTCAGTATGCTGATGATACGATTCTGTTCTTAAAACTAGACGGTGTAGCTTTGCGTAACTTAAAACTCCTACTCTACCTTTTCGAAAATGCTTCTGGTTTATCCATTAATTTCATCAAGACTTTGGTTCTTTGGCTCGGAGGATCGGAGAATCGTAATTTTGAAATTGAACAGTTTTTTAATTGTGCTATTGCGTCCTTTCCTCTTCCTTACCATGGCATTCCATTGAGATGGGGTAAACTCCACAAATCAGACTGGACTCCACTTATTGATCAAGTGGAATCCAGACTCAATGTGTGGGCAGGTAAACTTCTCTCTAGGGGAGAACATCTTATCCTTGTTAACTCGGTCCTCTCTTCCATCCCTTTATACATGATTTCCTTCTTCTACATTCCTTCATGGGTTATTGCCAAGATCGACCGTATTAGACGGAACTTCTTTTGGTCGGGCACTTCTTCTTTCAGATCGGCCAAACATCTCTGCAATTGGGGCTCGATCTGCAGATCTAAATGGGATGGTAGCCTTGGAGTGATTAACCTCAGAAATCAGAATCTTACATTATTGGGTAAATGGATTTGGAGAATCCTCAATATGGAAGACTCTTCTTGGGCTCGCCTTATTTGTCATAAATATTTCTCACGTCACAAAATTTAGGAACTCCACTCTCCTTTACCTTATACGACCTCCTCGTTCTGGAAAGGTGTGTGGAAATCAGTCTCTCCCTTTAAATGTGGCCTTCTTAAAGTGTGTGGTCCTGGGACCTGCGTTCTGTTCTAGACTGACCTTTGGTTGGTCAACCTCTGTATTGCTTCGTCTTTTCGTAAGTTATTCCAACTGGCTGCCAATCCTGGCGCTACTGTGGCTGATTATACCATTTACCACAATGGCTCCATGTCTTGGCTCATTCCTTTTGTTTGCAATCTGCCTTCCCCCCTTAATCCCCAGGCTGTCCTATCTCTTGGTGCAGCTTCATGCTTACTCCTAGCAACACCAGGATGCTTTCCGCTGGTGATGGAATAGTTCCGGTAATTTCACGGTTAAATCTTTTTATAACTTTCTTATTTCGGGAGGAGTCTCCTCACATTTTGCTAACACTATTTGGAAGTCACTGTAGATATCCTGATCAAAAAACACATTGCGGTTGGCCAAAATTGTGTTTTATGCAACTTGGTTCCGGAGAACGCTTTTCATTTATTCATTTATTGCCCCTTTTCTCAGCTGTTGTGGTGGATTGCTCACCATGCTTGGGGGGTGGTTGGCTTTCTCGAGTCTTTACATTCTTGGTTCACTTCTTGGCGCTCAGCCGCCGTCCCTAAACGTCTTCGTCCTTCCTGGGACATCACTATGATGGCCCTCATTACGATCATTTGGAAGGAAAGAAACCTTCGTATCTTTTCAAACTCCCAGCGTCCGATCTCGAGTCTTATCAACGACCTTCTCTTCTTTCCCAAGCACTGGGCCTCTTCCTTGCCTCCGCATAGGAGTAATTCCTCAAATCTCCAAAAAATTGACACTAGTGCTTTTTTTATTCTTTCAATTCAACTTCCTACCGCCTTAGTTTATTGTTTTGCACTTTTCTTAGTCTGTTCGATTTCCTTTTCTCTTATGACTTTATTACTCTAATCGGTTTTATTCTTTTGGTGATTGCCTTTTGCTTCAATCTGTTTTGGGCTAATGTGGTTTTATCGCTTACCTTTTGCAGCTATAAGCATTCGGGAGGTGTCTTTCCCTTTGCAGCTCGGTTCAGCTGTTCTACTGTGTGACTGTTAATCTATCTTCCCTTTTCTTTTGTGATGGTACAGTTCCTACCGTGGGACCTTTTGCCTTTTGTGTTGTTTTGTTGTTGTATCTTTCTTAATGCAGGTGTTTCATTTTGGGCCTGTTTATACAATCCTTTTCTTGTTTCTTGTTGTGATGGTTTTTTAACATTTGCTTTTGGTTGGCCAAGTGCCACTATTTTGTTCTCCCTCTCTTCTGTTTAGGGCTTTGACTACATTTTGGTTTCTTTGCGATTGGGTGGTTGTCCATTTGGGACCTGGGTGATGCTTTCACCTGGCTGTTTCTTATTCTTTGTGGATTCTTTGTTGTATGGGGGTTTTGCCTATTCAGCTCCTGTGCAGCCTTTTTTCGCCTTTTATTGGCGCCTATTTATTGTGATTAGCCTGTGCGGGAGGTTTTATTCCTCTCTTGTTGTGCTGGTTGGGCAGTGCTGACTGCCTTTTGTGTTCTCTGTGGTGTACATTGCTGTTCTTCAATGGGACAATCTATAAAACCGCGCATACGAGTGCTCGAATCTTTTAGAAATCTTCACATATAACCAATTTGAACTTTTTGAAATCTTTATCCTAGCGCTCTTCATGGATTTCACCAAAAACACTCATATTTTGTACTTATTCGTCTTATTCCTACAAAATCAAACAAATAAATAATATTGACTAGAAATAAGATAAATGTTAAACAAATAAATGAGAACTCGCAATTGTAATGCATTAAAGAGTACTAAAAGTTATATGTAAATTTCAGTCATACAATAAAAAATAACTTGTACAACAACTTATAATTTATAATTAATTATTATAATTTTAATGCATTCTGCTTGTTTTGTTTGTTAATTTTTACTGAAAATCTTCATCTTTTGCATCAAAATATATTATTTCTTCAAAAATAATTAATTAACTAAAATCTATGGAAATAAGATTTTTATGGGTAATTCGTCTATTAACATGTAGACGAATACAAGCAATTTTTATGGGTAATTGAGTACAAATATTTATATAAAAATTATACACATCAAATTCCCCCAAACTTAAGATTTTGCTTGTCCTCGAGTAAAAAGTAAAACCATGAATAAAGGAATAATAATCAATAATAGGCTCAGCTCATCACACCAAGAGATCTCATCATGTAAGAATCAAAATTGCAATTAAAAATAAAACAACAGCTAATAAAGTAAAATCAAGTATACTCACTTTCTGTAGTGCAATTATTCATTCGTAAATCCCAACCCAATCATATTTTTCATGCAATTAATGTAATTATAGCATGTAACAATTCAATATGTGATTACCTCTTCTCACTACAACAAACCGAGTAGCAAACTAAAGTTTCTTTTTTTTTTTTTTTTGCTCTTCTCTAAGTTGTCACTTGGCTTTTGACGCGAATACGAACATTTATGATGAATTCACCTGGTTACTCAACAAGTCACAAACTTAAAGTGCTTTTGCATATTCATATTTCAATTTGCCGTTTGACGTAAAAGTAAATATTTGTGATGAATACCCCTAGTTACTAAGCAACTCAAAACATTGGAGTAGATAGAACTTTATTCGTATTATTTTTTTATCATTATCCTCTATTTACTTAAACTCTATTTAGGACTAGATCAAAGGAGATAATCACAAGAAAAAATATCACATTTTTCTTTTACGTATAATCACATGACTTTTACAATTTTGTAAGGAATTTTGAAATTCAATAATCCTAAAGTAAATAAGTATGCTTAATCTTGCTTTATAACCAATTGTCTATCCTAAAAAAATTATTTCAATACTTTAGCATAATAAAGAACTCAAAAGTGTAATGGTGAGCCCAATTGCAGTCCCTTTTGTTTTGTTTTTTTTCTTTCAAATATATATAAATAAAAATAAATAAATTTGTACCCCTTTCCCCAAACTTGAATATCACATTGTCCTCAGTGGGAGTGGAAAAGAAAAAATGAAAAGAATGCAAAAAGTTCTGAATTTCTCCCGTGATTCGTGTTAAAATTCTGCACATGCGACGTTCATTGTTTCAGTGATATCTGGAGCTGTAGATGTCCAAATGGCCTGATTCTTTTTTGTTCTAAAAATCTAAGACAATTGCCTACAATCTCTCTTTGAAATACTTTTCTAGATTCTGACTCCATCCTACTCAAAAACAACCATCAATTTAGGTTTAGAAAACAGCTCCGCCCAGCGACTTCCAAACTTATGCAATCTTAGAAAATAAAATTACAAATTAAAATTATAATAAACTAAAAGAAAAACCAAATCTAAATGTAGTAAAAGAAAATATGGGTTACCTCCCAAGAAGCACTCAGTTTTAAGTCTTCAGCCAGACTTGATAGTGAGATGGTTATGTGGCGCCAAGATCCAACAACATCAAAACATCTTTTCTAATAACTTTCTTCATGTTTGGATTAGGTTTTCTTTGAGCATCCCCCAAGCTTGATGGCAGTGGTTGAAGCTTGAGTTTAAGTCGTTTCTTTCTTGACGATGGCGTTCTTGATATCCCCACCTCCTTGAATGTCAACTGAGAAGAAAAATTAATAGATGGTGCAACTTGAACGTATTCCAATATCTTTTCTTTCTCAGATTCAAGAGTTGCTGAATTTGTTGGACACACTTTAATTGGTAATTTCTCAAATTCTGCTCTTGTGTCTCTCCCACAATTAGATTAGTTTCACAAACTTGAAAACATGAGTGAGCTTTAGCAGCAACCTCTATGGATTTAAAAACATCAAACATTACTTGCTCATCCTCAACCCTCAATATAAGTTTTTCTTGTTGGACATCAATCAAAGCTCTCCCCGTAGCTAGAAAAGGTCGCCCCATAATCAACGGAATTTTTTCATCTTCCTCCATATCAAGCACAATAAAATCAGCGGGAAATATGAACTTGTCTACTTTCACCAAAACATCTTCAATGATCCCTCTTGGGTACTTGATAGATCTGTCTGCCAATTGCAATGAAATTGTGGTAGGCTTTGCTTCTCCAATACCTAATTTCCTGAAAATAGAATATGGCATAAGATTAATACTTGCTCCTAAATCATATAGTGCTTTATCAAAAGAAGAATTTACAATAGTGTCCCTGGATCTTTAAGTTTAGGCGGCAGCTTCTTTTGTAAAATTGCATTACTCCCTTCGGTTAGCATCACCATCTCATGTTCCTCCAATTTTCGCTTGTTTGATAAAATATCCTTCAAAAATTTAGCATATTTAGGCATTTGTTCCAAAGCTTCAATAAGAAAAAAATTAATATGCAATTTCTTAAAAATACTTAGAAACATAGAAAATTGATTTTCAAGATTATTCTTTTTAAGTCTTTGCGGAAAAAGAATAAGTGGATCATAAGGATATTTAGGATAAGTGTCAGAATTAAACTCCCCTAAAATTCTTTTGCTTGAAACTTCTTTATCCTTCTTAGAATGGTGGTTGGCCACCTGCTGCTTTATTCCTCCATAATTGGCTCGAAATCATCTTTCTTTTCAACCACATTTTGTTCGGCATTTCCTTCTTGTGGTTGCTCAATTGTTTTTTCACTTCTCTGTGTTATTGCTTTGGCATGCTCCTTTGGATTTGTCACTGTGTTACTAGGTAAGGTTCCCACTGTTCTCTCTATAATAATATTTGAAATCTGACCAATTTGAGCCTCAAGATTGTGATGAAGCTGTATTATTTTGTATCGCCAAATCTGTCTTCTGCATGTATTGCTTTGTCTTCTGCATGTATTGCATAAACATCTCTTCAAGTGTTGGCTTCTTTTCTTGATGCTGAAAATTTTTAAGTGGTCTAATTGCTCCTTGATTGTTGTTCCATGAAAAATTTGGTTGGTTTCTCCATGCTGGATTATACGTGTTTGAATAAGGATTGTTTTGATTTTGGAAATTGGACACGTAATTTGTTTGATAGGAATTTGATTGAGCAAAATGATTTTCCACTTGACAATCAATACTTGGGTGATTCCTGCACAATGATCAAAAATAATATTAGTTTGGATAGAAAAAAATTTCATATTACCTAATTGTTTGGATAAAATATCAATTTGTGTAGTAAATGTGGCAATAAGATCAAGCTCAAAAACTCTAGCTGCTTTTCTTGGCATTGCTCTTTCTGAAGATCATGGGTAATTGTTGGATGCCATCCTAATAAACTTCTATGTCCAGAAATATAGCTATTAAATAACAGAAAAACAAAAAAAACATAACTAAATAAATGGAAAAATCCAAATTAGTAAAAATCTAGCAATTATCAATATCAATAAAAGAATAATTAGTCCCCGGCAGTGGCGCCAAAAACTCTATATGAATATTTGCAAGTGTAAAAAATCGCAACAAGTAGTATAGTTAAGTGAAAAGAGTGTCGAACCCACAATGACTAATTATTTTACTGAGTACCGAAATTTACTAGATTAACTACTATTTGGAGAATCGAAATTCAATAAAGAAAACAACTAAATTAAATTAACCTAAAGAACTAACTAAATTAATTAAAATGAGCGGAATCTGAAATTTTATTGTTTATTAATTGCAAAACTAATTTTATGGCTTTAGATTTCACCTAGTTATTCCAACACAATTTATAACTCCATGTGAATAAAAATAATATTTTTTCAAGTTGTAGACAGAAATTTCAAAATTATTCAGTATTCTCTCTCAAGCAATATCAAAAATATTTCAACTAATTATTTTTCATAGTTCATGCACAAATTACTAATGGAAAATTCATTAAGATCTATGGATTTCTTAATAGTCACATTAATAGCAGTTCGCTCTTGTAACGGTGTTTAATTTTATTAATTCGAAATCACAAATTACCTGTTCGGTCTCTCCATGATTTAATAGATCATACAAAAGTTGGCCAAACAATTGTAAGCATTAAGAACAAAAATCAAACACGCAACCATGCAAAAATAGAAAAATAATATGGAATTAAAATTGTGTTCTCAAAACTATGCTACACAGAGCCCTAGAAAAATAAAATTAGTTCATAACAAATTTGCAACTAACAAACATGTTCTTTGATTGCATAATAAAAATTAGAAGAGAAAAAGAAGAAAAACTCTGTTTGTTGCTGAAAATCCAAGTTGAAGTGCTTCGAAATCCGCAACGCCACAGTACAACGCTCCCTTCTCATCCCTCCTCTTTCTCTCTTGATTTCCGTCCAGAGCTGCCTTTCTTTATTTTTTTTTATTTTTTATTTTTTTTCTTCTTCTGGATTCACGCCCAGCCGCCCCCTCTCCTATTTTTCTTCATGCCTCCATCTTTCTCTTCATGCCTCCCCCTCCGAAAGTCAGAACCCCTCCTTCTGTTTATATATATATAGAGGGTAGGTAGGTAGTATTAGGGTTTAATTAAATTAGATTAGGATAGTTAATTATGATTAGTTAATATTATTAGATAATTAATTAATTAATTTAAAAATAAATAGATTAAAATTAATCTATTAAAATTTTAAACTAATAAATTAATTAACCCTAATTTAAATCCACCCAACTTTGATTTTTATTACAAAATTTCATTCCACCCCCTAGTTGACCGAAATATTTTTCTATTGATTCTTGAATGGGCCAATTTGTAAAACCGTGCATACGAGTGCTCGAATCTTTTAGAAATCTTCACATATAATCTATTTGAACTTTTTGAAATCTTTATCCTTGCGCTTTTCATGGATTTTACCAAAACACTCATATTTTGTACTTATCCATCTTATTCCTACAAAATCAAACAAATAAATAATATTAAGTAGAAATAAGGTAAATTTTAAGAAATAAATGAGAACTCGCAATTTTAATGCATTAAAGAGTACTAAAAATTATATATAAATTTCAGTCATACAATAAAAAAATAACTTGTACATCAACTTATAACTTATAATTAATTATTATAATTTTAATGCATTCTGCTTGTTTTGTTTGTTAATTTTTACTGAAAATCTTTACCTTTTGCATCAAAATATCTTATTCCTTCAAAAATAATTAATTAATTAAAATCTATGGAAATAAGATAAATTATTAACATGATAGACAAATACAAGCAATTTTTATGGGTAATTGAGTACAAACATGATATAAAAATTATACACATCACTATGGCTCATGGCGGTTCTTCCACTTTCTATTTCTGCTCTATTTATTTCGTTCTCTTCAATTATTCTTATTTTTGTACAGCATTCAATTTCTTTCTTATTCCTTTGATCATCTTTTAGGTGTCATCTTAGTATTCTTTCTTCCAGCCCATGTTCTTTTTTATTCTGGTGCTACCCACTCCTTTGTTTCTTCTTGCTTCGTGGATCAGCATCGTTTGGCTTGCGACGTCTTGCCTGCTGCTTGGAATACCACAGGTGGAGGCATCATCATCTGTTCTAAGGTGTGCAAGCTGAGCCCTTTGTTGATTGGGGGCAGGGAGTTCAAGACTGATCTGATTGTGATCCCTAACTCTGGCTTTTATGTTATCCTTGGGATGGATTGGCTGGGATTTACCCAATGTTGTGATTGATTACCGTGCGAAGAAGGTAATATTCAGGCTCCCAGGTCACCATGAGTTTTTGTTTGATGTGGGTGAGACACCGTCTGGGTGTGTCTAGCACTAGATGAACCAGGAGGCTCGTGCACTTGAGTCATTGTGCACTGATGGTGTAGTTCCACCCGTTGTTGTTCGGGATTTCCTCGATGCTTTTCCAGAAGAGTTGCCTGGATTGCCACCAGACCGAGATATGGAATTCGGTATCGAAGTTCAACTAGGACTGGCACTAATCTCGAAGAGTCCGTACCAGATGGCACCAGTTGAGTTGGCTGAACTGAGGGTGAAAGTTCAGGAGTTGTTGGATAAAGGTTTTATCAGGCCAAGTGTTTTGCCTTGGGGTGCCCAGTGTTGTTCGTCAATAAGAAGGATGGTAGTCGCAGGCTCCGCATTGACTATCGTGAGCTGAACAATGTCACTTTGAACAACCGGTACCCTCTACCAAGGATCGATGATCTGTTCGATCAGCTAGGAGGTGCTTCAGTTTTCTCGAAGTTGAATCTCCATTCTGGCTATCATCAAGTTAAGGTGAAGGCTAAAGATATTCACAAAATGGCATCAGCACAAGATATGGACATTACGAGTTCTTAGTAATGCCATTTGAAGTTACCAATGCACCAACTGTGTTCATGAGTTTGATGAACAAGGTGTTCTCTCCGTTCTTGGACAAGTTCGTGGTGGTGTTCATCGATGATATTTTGGTGTATTCTTGGAGCTAAAAGGCATGCTGAGCATTTGAAGGTTGTCCTGCAAACATTGAGGGAGAATCAGCTCTATGGGAAGCTCAGTAAGTGTGAGTTCTGGCTCGACCGTGTTGCATTTCTGGGCCATATTATCTTCGGAGATGGTGTGTCTGTTGATCCGTCGAAGATTTCCGCAGTCAAGGATTGGCCAGTGCTGAAGTCAGCATCAGAAGTGTGGAGTTTCCTCTGATTGGCGGGGTATTATAGGAAGTTTTTCCAAGACTTCTCGAAGATTGCGGGACCCCTTAAAAATTTGATGGGGAAGGAGAAGAAGTTTGTTTGGGATGGAGCTTGTGAGGAAGCCTCCATGGATTTGAAGAACTGGTTGACATCAGCTCCAGTGCTGATCATTCCATACAGTTTTGGAGGCTTTGTGATTCATTGTGATGCTTCGGGCAGAGGCTTGGGAGCAAAGTTGATGCAGCGAGGAAGGGTTATCGCTTATGCATCTATATAGTCGAAGCCTCATGAGAAGAACTATCCCACACATGATCTTCAGCTTGCGGCTGTAGTCTTTGCCTTGAAGTTATGGAGGCACTATCTACTTGGAGATAAAGTTGAGATTTTCACTGATCAAAAGAGTCTCAAGTATGTGTTCACTCAGAGGGAATTGAATATGAGGCAGAGGAGATGACTGGAATTGATGGCAAACTATGACATCAACTTGCAGTGTCACCCTGGTAAAGTGAACCTAGTGCCCGGTGCTTTAAGTAGGCGGCCTGCTGCTATGTTCCTCACCCAGCAGACGGAAGTGTTAGAGGATATGAAGAGACTGGAACTGCATGTGATTCTCCCCGGTTCAGCACATCAATGTATGGTGTTGCAGTTGCAGTCTTCACTGATAAAGCAGATCAAGGAGGCCCAAGATGGTGACCAGCAGTTGCAGGAATTTCAGAGTGAAGTAGAAGCTGGATTGAGAACTGACTTGGTCATTCATTCTGACGGGCGCTTCGTTTCGGAGCTAGGTTGTGTGTACCTATGGGTGAAGTCAGGCAGAAGCTCCTTACAGAAGCTCATCGCTCACCCTACTCTGTTCATATTGGAGGCACGAAGATGTACAGGGATCTGAAGCAAACATCTTTGGTGGCATGGTATGAAGAGAGCCATAGCGAGATTTGTTTCTAGTATCCGATCTGTCAGCAAGTGAAGGTAGAGCACCAGAGGACCGCTGGACTTCTTCACCCTCTTCCGATCCTGGAATGGAAATGGGAGAATATCACTATGGATTTTGTGACGGCACTGCCAAGGAGCCCCAAAGGTCACAATGCTATTTAGGTAATAGTGGACCGTTTGATGAAGAGTGCTCGTTTCATCCTTTTTCCGAGTGGGTTAGTCCACCGAGAGCCTGGCAGAGAAGTACATACAGGAAGTTGTGAGACTGCATGGTGTTTCTGTCAGCATCGTATCGGATAGAGATACGACATTCAGATCTCAGTTTTGGGAGAGTCTCCAGAGGAGCTTGGGTTCTAAGTTGAGCTACAGCACTGTATTTCATCCACAGACAGATAGGCAATTCGAGAGAACGATCCATACATTGGAGGACATGTTGAAGTCTTGTGTTATTCAGTTTGGAGGTTCTTAGGAGGATCACCTACACTTGGTTGAGTTCTCATACAATAACAACTACCAGGAGAGTCTCAAGGCAGCTCCGTATGATGTGCTTTATGGTCGGAAGTGTAGATCGCTAGTCTGTTGGGATGATATCGGTGAGAGGAAGCTTTTGGGACCTGAGTAGATCACAAGGACTATTGATGCAGTGGCTCAAATCAGGAAGCACTTGCAAGCAGCTCAGGACAAGCATAAGAAGTGGGCTAACTGTCGTCGAAGGCCTTTAGAGTTTGTGGCAGGTGATCATGTGTTCTGAAGGTATTGACATGGAGAGGTGTTATCCGATTTGGAGGAGGGGGCAAGCTGAGTCCCCGATTTATCGGTCCATTCGATATTGTGGAACGAGTGGGCAAGGTAGCCTACAGGCTCGCACTGCCACCAACTTTATCAGGTCTCCATCATATATTTCATGTCTCTCTGCCCAAGAAGTACATCAGGGATGACAGTCATGTGTTTGACTACTCAGAGTTGTCCGTGAAACCAGACTTATCATGTGAGTCCAACCAATCTCTATCTTGGATAGTGATGAAAAAGTCCTGAAGAATAAAGCCATCAAGCTTGTTCGAGTCTCATGAAATCCTCACTCGCCCGATGAGTCGACTTGAAAACTTGAGGAGGAGATTCAGAAGAAGTTTTCCCATCTCTTTGAGTAGTTGTTTCGCTTTTGTTGTTTTGTTGTTTTTCGGGGTTGCCCTATGTACCACTTGAATGAATTTTGAGGACGAAATTCTTCTTGTAAGGTGGGTAGGAATTGTAACCCCCATTTCTGATTTTTTTTTTCTCAGATTTTATTTGTAATTCTTCTTCTAAAATTTTTGTATTCAGATTTATTTAATAATAATTCTTGCTATCCCTTAGACTCATTTGTTCTCTTTTTTATCATATGTATTCTTTTGGCTTGAACCCTGAAATTTTGGTGCACTGCTAATTTTATTCTTTTGTGTTTTGGGTTTATTTTAATCCATTATACTCATATCTTCATTATTATTATCTATTTTCTTTTTGGATCCTAAACCCATACCCTATAACCCGTTAACCAGCAACCCAAACCCAACATCCTAATACCCTATATAAGTATCATTAAAACCCTAATTAATCTTAATCCCCATCTTAATCTCTCCCGCCGCTAATCCACCTCTTCTTCCTCTGTTTTCTTCTCCCGAAACCCATCCCCGCACCGCCGTCAACATCCCATCTCTGTCGCTCTGACCACTGCTCCACCTTCATCCTCATCTTCATCCTCATCCTCGACCTTGCATCTGCCGTCGACTATCCTGCTCCTCCACCTTCATCGCCAGCTCCCTTGACCCTGCAACCATCATCGACTACACCATCCACCTCGACCTCCGCCGTCCCTATCCCTCTCACCTCTTCTCCTCGCCTCCAGCTCGTCGACCCCCCGCTCTTCCTTCCACCCCGAGCACCCATCGCATCCTGCATCCCTCATCACCGCCCTCATCACAATCGTCGTCGCCTCATCTCCGCAGCACTGCCCTCGTCAACTCCCGCCACCTACATAGCCAACCCTCTACTACACCACCCACCAACGACCCCCACCCACGGATCCCGCCATTGCTGCCCATCGCCACAAACGACTAGACCCCTGACTTGCAGTGCTACCGATGCCTCTTTTTCTATTGCTGGCAGTAGGTAGTTTGCACATTTATTGTTGCCGTCGGATCCTTTTTCCGTTATTCTTTTGTGTTCAAAGTCGTCATCTTTAAGGCCAGTTTCTCTTGAACCAATTTTATTTTTCTTGTCCGAGAATTTTTTTTGATCTCCGTAAGTAGCTCTTCTTTCAATTATCATATTTTTATCAGTTTGATGCATTCAAAGAGACTATTACGGATTCATCGGCGAAATCAAGTAATAGTCATCTTTTCGTGCCCTTTCCCTTGATTCAAACCCAAGCCTGTATATAGTCACATGCATACACGACATGAATGCTTAGATTAGAACATGTATATAGACATTGATGGTTGAATGCTCTTCATTTGAATGTGATGATCATGCTATGTTGATAATAATTTGTCTCATCAATAGTAGAATTCCACCCTAAAGATTGACTATGATTTCCGTTAATTATTGCTTGTTTATTTATATGCTTGACTATGAAATTATATGCTTGCTTATTTATTTTGTTCTTTTAATAATAACCTACTTGCTGGCCTGCTATTTGCTCTGTGTTGATTTGAGTTTTCGACCTAGTTTCTGTCGTAATTTGATAAAACTTTATAAACACCATATGTATCTTTTTGAATCTATTTTTCAGAATTTTTACTGAACTATATTCCGATTTATGAATTAAAAGTTATTATATTTTTAGTATTGCTGTGTTATCCATTTCCAGATTTCTGTCCAGAGATACATCAACTTGACTTTCTATTAAAATAAAATGCTAACAATATAATTAGAACTTGAAATTTTATATTTTGTTACTAGACATGACTGGGAATCACCTTATTATTTTTATAAGATTATTCGATAATTTTTCAGACCTTTTATAAATATGAAAACTTGACCCTAGGTTGTTGTTAGAACACTAGTTCAGTAAAGAACTCAAATTTTGACCTAACTACATATAATATCAATTAGAACTCATTGAATAAGAATTATAGCCCTGTGTGTCTGTAATCCAGATCATCTGACGGTTTTCCGATCCAACCTATAGAATGCAAGATATTCACATTTTCGTACAGTGACGTCTGAATTCCATAATGTAGTTTGAATATGTTTCACCCTACTTAATTAATTAAAACAGTAGATAAATTTTAAGAAATAAAATCTGAGATTAATTTTGTTGTTACTAAATATTGTTAGGAATTAAAATATGATTTTTTAAAAGATTTTTGAAAGATTTTACAATATATTTTTATACACGAGTATGTTGACTCTTACATGCTGTCTAAACATGTAACCAGTAAAGAATGAACTTATAGGCCTAATTTCTGTATTTATTATATATCATATGAATATGCATTAGAACTGGCAGAGAGTACTTTCCAGAATCTCTGACGGCACCTGGTTTGTTTTCCTGTAGCAACAAGAAATTTGATTCAAGGACTTGGTGAGCAAACTTTCTGAGGATTGAAGCTGGACTAATAGACTATTATAGTTATCTCATGTAATTTTTTTATTCTATTGCTTTTATCATACTTTGTATTCTGGGCTTTTGTGTCCCAAAGTTTAATTTTTTCCAGATGTTGGATATTATTTGGTGAATTTATTTCATAATTATTTTAGAGTTTATTCAATGTTTATGTGGTTATTCTTTCTTGCGTGGTTGTGTTCTCTTGTTTATTATTGAGTTAATCTATTACAGCTATGGATGGTATTCTTATTATTATCTCGGCATTTGTTACGTGCTCATATTCCCGTATCTTGGGAAGTGGGGCATGACAGTCACCATCCGCAGTCCCTGATCCAAGAGCCAGATCATTCCTGGAACATCTATCGAGTGCCTTCCCTGCACCGTAATTAAGCGCCATCCCTGTGCCATCCCAGATTCAAGAGTCGGATCGTCCCTGCGCCATCTACCGAGCACCATCCCTGCACCACTACCGAGCGCCTTCCCTATAACGTCACCAAGCGCCATCCCTGCACCATTCATGATCCAAGAGTTGGATCATCATTGTGCCACCTATCGAGCATCGTCCCTGCGCCATCTTCCGAGCGTCGTCCCTGCACCATCACCAAGTGTCAAGAACCATCCCCGCGCCATTCCAGATCCAAGATTCGGATCATCTCTGCTCCATCTATCAAGCGCCGTCCCTGCACCATCTTCCGAGCACCTTCCCTGCACCATCACCAAGCACCATCCCTGCGTTGTCCCGGATCGAAGAGCCAAATCTTCCCTACGCCATCTACCAAGCGCCATGCATGCGCCACAACCGAGCACCTTCCCAGCACCGCTACCAACCGTCATCCCTACATCGTCCCAGATCCATGAGCCAGATCGTCCCTGTACCACCATGTGTTGGGTTTCGAGATCAATCACATAGTAAATATGCAGCAGAATTACATAAAAAAATTTGAAACCCAGCCATGGATCCATGTGAAAACCATAAAACGTGTTAAGAGTTTTACCTCAACGATGAATCTGCTATCTCCAAAGTGTAACAATCATGTGTACTGCAACATTGCGGTGCCTCTACGGTATCCACACGAACGGATCAAATTGGGATCTCTCTCACGCCACGGTGCTATCTACGGGAAAGGGATATTCCCCCCTCTCTCTCTCTCTCTCTCTCTCTCTCTCTCTCTCTCTCTCTCTCTCTTTTCTCTTTCTGTGATGGCTAGGGTTTTCTCTTGACAATTCTACACACACACACACACACACACACACACACACACACACATATGTATGTATGTGTGTGTGTGTGTGTGTGTGTGTGTGCAGGAAACCCTAAGTGAGTAATGAGATGTGCAGGCGTTCTAATTTGGGATGGCCCAATTAATCTAATTAATTGTCCAGTCAATTTTAGGATCCCAAGTCTTACTTGGAATCCATAGATTCATTTAATGAATTTAAATCCCAATTTCGATCTATTCTAAGTGTGTGACTCAATAGGTTCCCATTACGTTGACAGTAATACTAAAATTATATCTTAGTGTTACATACAATGAGTGATATCTAGCAATACATCACTGCTACTCAAGTAAAGGAAATGGCAGTAATTTGACATATTCTATCTGTGACCAATGTCATCATGTAGTCTATTCCTTTTGTCCAGATATCTTAATTGACCACAAGGCATAAAGCGTGTCACCCTTGTATAGTTCAATCTTGGGTTTCTTGATGTCCAAGTAGACTTACTAAAACAAATGAGATCAATATCTCATATTGACTCATTTGAATACGGTCATGCATTTTTGCAGTCTCACTCAATCAAGGGGCCCATAGATATCGCTCATGTTATGAAGAGGGACAAACCCTATCTAAGTCACTCACATCCCTCCGCATGATTTGTAGTATGTCCAATAGTCTGCTTTATAATCACATTATTATAGGCGACGTTTGACGGCATTAAAACATATAACTTCTCATGTAGTGAACCATATTGACTTCAAGTCAAAGGACCTCGTACACCATGGTCAATGTGAGAACTGCTTATAACACTCACGTAACGATCCATACAGCATTCTCATGGTGGGTCAGTCCAGTACATTATTACTCTCATATGTACCCACGTGAAGACTTGATATCTCATATCCATGACCGGTGGGATATGATCATCATTCTACGCACATACTAGTCTTGATATATTATTATTGTCCTAATTCACAATAATTCTTGGTTAGGGACATTTAAGAATAGCGTTCTGTTTTCAACAAATAGGATCTCACAATCAAGTCATGCACTTGATGTCCCATGGTATTAAACTTACTATTCTAAGAGCATCCATAGTCGTCATTGCTAAAAAATAGCAAAATGTATATTATACATATAGCGGAGTCTCGTCTACAGCAATGGTGAAATGCTATAATATAGAAATCTAAAATATAAAAAAATTCGGACGGAACTCTAAGATCCGTCCCGCATTAAAAACAATTATCGAAGCATTTTTTAAATAATAAATTTAATATTTTAAAATATTTAAGTATCAGTTGGACCTTTAAGTTCTGTCGGGAAAAAAAATCCAAAAGCATACCTTTGGGTACCCACCACCGCACTCAAATCTCACGTGGCACCCAATCCACCGTCCATCAACCAAGTAGGTTCCAGATCACCAACAGCCTTTAAACGAACTAACCATTTTTTTTACAAATACCATCCGTCCCAACAACCACATTTCACGAACGGAACTTAGAGTTCCTTCCAACCATTTTTTCCCCTAATTTTTTTTTTAACGAAAATAGATCTAATTACATGACGGACTTTTGAGTTCCGTCCAAAATATAAATATATATATATATATATATATATATATATATATATATATATATATATATATATATATATATATATATATATATATATATATTTGGGCGGACTTTAAAGATCCGTCCTCTATAATATCCATTTCCTCAAATCGCCTCTCATATATAGCAATCTTCTGAAGCGAAATTGTCAGAATATGAATAAATAACAAACGACTGCATAGGTGATTTCGCTATAATATGGATAATATGGAAATTTAGCAAACAACTACGGATGCTCTAAGGACTTTATTATGTTCATTTAATCATAATAAACAACACAATAAATAAAATATCTCATATATGAAATAAATGTCATGATACAATGTAAACTAGTAAGGTCAATACACAAATGGCCTCTACGGCATACACCAACACTGTGTGTCGTCCCTATCACATGAACATCATCAATATTCCAAAATCATGTTGTTTGAAACAACTTGAGTTCGAAAGGGGGTGTTAGATGTGAGATATTAGTTTATTCTTATATCAGAATATGTATGAGTCTTTACTTCTCTCCTATATATAGGAGATATTGTACTCGGTTATAATCAACCAATAATTCCAATCAATAAGAATCCAATAATATTATAAATTATTCTTTTCTGTCCCTAAATCTTACAAAAAAGTTGTCGGATTATTCTTCAGGTTCAGCAATGTGAAAGATGTATGCCATAAGCAAATTAAGAATGATGTCTTTTCGAATGATTAATGTGTGATCCATCCATAAATTTTTAATAGGAATTTGGAAGGCCAACAAAATTTACGATGGGATTTGTTGGGTTTATGTCTTACACACTAGGTTTGATGTGAAGAGGGACGGTAAAGCAAGAAGGGATTTGAAGCAAATATGGAAGAAGAAATGAGTTGTGCAAGCTGTGCAGGCTATGTAGGAATTAGTAATAGATGACATTCGACAACTATTGGGAGAAGTCGACCGCAACTATCAGTGAGGCTCTCTGACTTGCCCAAGTCCAAGGCAGTCGACTAATCTTGGGAATAGTCGACCAAAACGAGCGGCATACAACAATTTAAGCCGATCTTGATGATTTGTTTGAAGCCCACTTTAATCTCCAAGTTAGATCGTACGACTCATAATATCAAGACTACCTATGGTTTCCCTATCTATCTATATATCAATGTAATAGCCTCTTTTGTGAGGTAGTACTTCATCTGAGTTTTCTATTACAAAGAGCAGAATATCTTTTAGTGAGACTTAAGAGATAGATAGATTATTGGTGACAGTGGTTGTAACTCTTGTGTCTTCTCTAATTGAATTATTTCCCCCTCCAGATTAGGTTCGCCCAAACTGGGACTAAATTGTGTGCTTTATGTATTTGGTTTGATCTACTTGCATGGTTGGTCATTGTGACCGGTTATTGCCTCTCCACAACTCTTTCATGATGCACTTAGTTTCCTGACAGGCGTAATATTAATTTTTCTTTCACCTAAAATCTATATGTGTCACGCCCCGCTTCCCGTTATACGAGAATACGAGCACATGACTGAGGCCCAGCGAATGATGCGAATACACCATTCATAAGCTGTACAGGTAACTCAACAACAAGATAACCATAAAACCATGCAGGCATGTAAAATCACAATGTGATTAAAAAAAGTTCATGACATAGTCCATAACATAACCAACAGTTGGGCATAAAAAAAGTAGTTACGGGTCAAACAATCCTGGAATACAATAGAGTAGCAATAGTAAACAGAAATAAAGAACATGATAATTAAACAGAATCTAATATGCTTGTTCGCCAACACCGTCTGATTATTCTTCTTCCACGCCTGTATGTATATTAACACTAAGAAACCAAGAGAAACAAGAAAATGCCTGTTAATGCAAGTTACAGACCACAAGTAGTACAAGCTAGAGGACAAGCACAAATAAAAAAAGAAGCAAGAAAAAGAGCAAGGAATCAAGTATCATGTAATAGGGGACAATAAAATATATAAACAGGATCATGAACAAGACATCATGAAACAAGTGACATGTAAATAGGTAAACAAGTCAACAGGAATATGTAACATGTAATTGGATCATGCAAGTACACTGTTGCCGCTAAATTTGGTGTGGGGGCAAACAGATAGTATTTGTGGATTCTTAAGGAAACTGAATAGTAATCCTGAATAGTAAATTTGGTCGTCGGGTCTTATCGTCGCTCCCACCATACACCTGCAAAAAGTGCGAGACACCGGGGTGGTTCCCGGCGACGCACCCTCCGACGCTCAAGTCAGTAATCAGAGAGATTATGAAAGAGCGCAAAAACTGGAGAAAGATTGATTACCTCTTAATGGAGATGAATGGGGGGTATTTATAGGCGTCTTAAGGAACAGATTAGGAATGTAATCCCTAATTCCCAGTGGAGGGATAGGCATGAATCAGGGCCGTTGATTAGGATCTAATCAGGAGCCTTAATTCTATCCCTCTGATCGGGCTTTATTGCTGGTTGAAACCCGCGCCCGATTGAAGCGGATCCATTTGTGGGTTATTGGGTCTTTTACGGAGAGACCAAGTACCCATCTCAGACCCTATTTGTAGGTAAAATTACCGTTTTACCCCTGGGCTTTAAGATTCGTGCTCGATTTGGACGGTTCCGATTAATCCCCATTTTTAGCCATATCACGAGCCCCCCACTCCTAAAGGCTGAGCTTGATCGGCCTTTGAGGAGTAGTTTAACTGTTTTAATGGCTGGCGGAGTTGTATCGGAGCCCAAATGGAAGGTTTTGAATCTTGAAGGAGGTAGTTTGGTGATTTTTCAAGTGGATTGAGCTCTGAGTCGCTCCTGAGCTCTTATGGTCATGCGGTGTTCTTGCAGGGATATCCTTTTAACTTTGCGAAGCGTCAATTCGTCATTCGGGGGTCTTAGAAGATTGTTCTTGGCGATAATTGCCCGTCTGGGGACTAGAAAAAGCTTCCCTATCTTTACAATTGCCTTCCAGGAGTTCTTCCTTAATTTCCCAAAATTCTAATTATTTTTTCGCGATCTCTTGGCGGATGGTTCGACCTTTTCCCTTCGTTGAGGGGGACATGTGCTCGTATCATGCTTCCGACCCCTTCTAGAGCTCGCTGACTAGGGGACCGAGGTCTGTATGCGGTTCGGCCCATCTTTCTGAAGAGGGGGGAGAGTTCGGCATGGTTGTGAGTGCTGAGAGGGAGTTTGGCATGATCCGAGGTCCAATCTTTCCCCGTAATAGGGTCGGTGCCAAGAACGCTCGGCACTTGGTGCCGAATTCCATTTTCCCCGAGAATGGGGTCGGTACCAAGAATGCTCGACAGCTGGTGCCGAACTCGAACTTTTCCCCCGTAACCAGGTCGGTTCTAAGAACGCTCGGCAGCTGGTGCCGAACTTGATTTTTCCCCCGTAACGAGGTCGGTTCCAAGAATGCTCGGCAGCTGGTGCCGAACTCGAATTTTCCCCCGTAACGAGGTCGGTTCCTAGAACGCTCGGCAGCTGGTGCCGAACTCGATTTTTCCCCCGTAACGAGGTCGGTTCCAAGAACGCTCGGCAGCTGGTGCCGAACTCGAATTTTTCCCCCCGTAACGGGGTCGGTGCCAAGAATGCTCGGCAGCTTGTGCCGAGGTCCATTTTTCCCTCGTAACGGGGTCGGTGCCAAGAACGCTCGGCAGCTGGTGCCGAACTCGAATTTTCCCCCGTAATGAGGTCGGTTCCTAGAATGCTCGACAGCTGGTGCCGAACTCGATTTTTCCTCCGTAACGAGGTCGGTTCCAAGAACGCTCGGCAGTTGGTGCCGAAATCGAATTTTTCCCCCGTAACGGGGTCGGTGCCAAGAACGCTCGGCAGCTTGTGCCGAGGTCCATTTTTCCCTCGTAATGGGGTCAGTGCCAAGAATGCTCGGCAGCTTGTGCCGAGGTCGAATTTTTCCCCCGTAACGGGGTCGGTGGCAAGAACGCTCGGCAGCTGGTGCCGAACTTGAAAATTTCCCCCGTAACGGGGTCGGTGCCAAGAACGCTCGGCAGCTGGTGCCGAACTTGAATTTTTCCCCCGTAACGGGGTCGGTGCCAAGAACGCTCGGCAACTTGTGCCGAGGTCCATTTTTCCCCCGTAACGGGGTCGGTGGCAAGAACACTCGGCAGCTGGTGCCGAACTTGAATTTTTCCCCCGTAACGGGGTCGGTGCCAAGAACGCTCGGCAGCTTGTGCCGAGGTCCATTTTTCCCGCGTAACGGGGTCGGTGGCAAGAATGCTCGGCATCTTGTGCCGAGGTCTGTAACTTGTCGTTTTTCATTATAGAAGTTTGTATCAACTGTGCGCCTTCTGAACTTCTGACAACTTCTGACAGCTTCTGACAGATGGGACGTTTATTAAATGCAGTGACCTCTGGGCTTCCATCAGATGGGATGCTCATTAAATGCAGCGCATGATTTGGCGTGGTAAACTAGGCGACGATTGAGGTCGCTTTGTCGTTTTGTGTAGATGGGCCGGTCGTACAAGCCCACCATCCTCGTTTGGCGTGCATCTCTCTATAAATCCTCACCCCCCCTCTCATTTCTCATTTCCCTTCTCTTTTGCTCAGGCGGTCTCTTGTGCTTAGGCGAGTACTTCCGGTGGTCGACGTTTGGTTCCGCCGAAGTTTTCCGGCAGCTATCTTCTTTTAAGGTAATTTATCAATTATGTCTGTAGCTTCTGTCTCCGAAGAAATCTCTTGGTCCGAGCCCTCCCTTGAAGTTGTCGAGGATTCGACTCCGACTAAGGGCAAGAAGGTGTTCGGCAAGGATTCGATCGTTGAAGATCCGAAGAGGATGGGAGAGTTCGGACAACTGTCGGGGCCGTTAACCGGGCTCCATAGAGTTAGGCAGCTCCCTGAAGATCAAGCCGAACGAATCGTTCATGGGAGGGGGAGGTCCTTCGAGGAGAACGCCGTGAGGGAGACGACGGAGGCGGACGATACGGCGTCGATCCTGCGTGAGGAGGACTTGGCGGTGATCTGGGATTCCTTTCAAATCCCGGAGGAGTACGAGCTCATGCTGCCGGGTCCCGGGGTTAGGGCCAATTCGCCGTTGCCAGTGACGATGTGTTGCTGGCCGGTCGATGTCTTCATCGCCGGGGCTCGGCTGCCTCTCCACGCGCTCGCCGTTACCGTGGTGAGTTGGTTCGGGGTCAGCCCCATCCAACTCATGCCGAACGCGTGGCGAGTGATAAATGGTTTCGTTCTCCACTGCCAAGCTGCAGGGATCCAGCCGCAGTTGAACGTGCTTCGGACGTTATACCGGCTCCACCAAGGGAATAAATCGGAGTACCGGTATTACTTGACTCCGAGGCACGGTGGCAGGCTCGTCATATGCCCCAACTCCATTAAGCACTGGCGAGAGAAGTTTTTGATTGTGCGGAGTCGGGAGGCGTGGCCGATCCCCTCCAACTGGGTAGAAGGGGTGCCGAAGAGGGCGAGGGCGCTTCCGAAGCTCAGTGTAGAAGAAGAAGAAGCGGTCCGGACTCTCCTTGATCGGCCAAAGTACGATTGGAGGGAGCTGACGGAGGATATCCTCTACAAGGGAGGGCTCTGCCGCGTAGATCCCAGTACGCGGCTCCCATTATGTTTTTGCTTCCCGAACTCTCTTCCTTGTTATTTGCGGTGTGCTAATCAATTTTTACTTTGGATGTAGAAACCATGGACTACGACGCCGTGCTGGCACTCAGGGCCGGACTCGCAAGCAAGGCCCCCAAGAAGCGCAAGAGGGTCGCGACCAAGCTGCCGTCGACCTCGAAGGCTCCGAGGATCACAGCCCTGGTCGAGGAGGTGGAGAACCTCGACAGTCCTATCGCCGCCGTGGTGGGGACTTCAGCTTCGGCCGCTACCGGCGAGTTCCCTATCGCCACAGCCCTGGGAATAGCGACGCCGCCCCTGACGGCAGTTGCCGAGGAGCTCCTGATGGAGGAGCACAAAAGAATTCACATTCCGGACTGGCAAGTCCGGAAGCACGACGGGTTCCTCGGCAACTCGCTGGCGAGCATGCAGGCCGTCAAGCACCTCGCCACTCCGAAGGATCGAGCCGCCATGGAGGCCGGGCGAGAGGGCGACGACGTGATCAAGATCACTCGTTCGGCGGTGTCGGTAAGCCTTGAGCTTCTTTCATTCGTTGTACTCCTTTAACCAAAAATTTTTTCTAACTCCATTGGTTCTTCTTTGCTACAGATCATCGTCCACTTTGGTCACCTCACCGAGAGGTTGGCAGCTCTGGAGAAGGAGCTAAAGCAAGAATCCGACCAGGCTCGGAACGAGAAAGCTCGGCTGTCGAACGAGCTCGACAAGCTTCGCGTTGAGCACGAGGACAGGTCGGCGAGGATGGTGCACCTCGAGGCCGAGGTGACGAGGTTGGAGGGCGAGCTCCTTCACCAGAAGGAGGGGTCGGCTAAGCAGCTGGCCAAAGCCGAGGCAGCCAAGGCGGCGGCTGTGAAGGCGGCGGAGGACGTGACCCTGGAGAAGGCGCAGGGGTTCCTCGCGCAGAACATGGCGAAGGCCTTTGCCGCGGCCATCGACCGGGTGTCGAAGGAGTTCCCCGAGGTGAACGTCTCGGGGTGGAGGCTATTCCCCGGCCACGTCGAGGGTTTCGACCCTGAGTCCGAGGGGGAGGAGGAGGAAGGGGACGACGAAGCTGATGCCGAGGTCGAGGTCACTGATGAGGTCCCCGGTACCGTGGTCACTCCGCTGGCGGTGGCGTCCCCTTCGGAGAAGTCGACCCCCACCCGAACTCGTCGCCCGGGAAAAGAGGTCGCGCCTTGACTCCGCTCCTCATTTTCTTGTTTTGTATTTTGTTCTTTTTCTTTTTCTTTTCAATCATTGTATTGCCTAATAGCGGAATGGCCACCGCTGCTTTTTTGAAATGAATGAAAAGAAAATTTTTGAAGTGTTGGTGTTCGGATCTTCGTCTTTCGCCCCCCTTTCGTCAAATATTCTCTTTTTGTTTTGAAAGTTTCTTGTTTCGAAAATTTCTCAAGTGTGATGCTCCGGCAGTGTTTGAACTTTTGCTGTTTATCTCGATCTCTTTTCAGCTCATGGTGGTCGCCCAAGATACCGAGGCAATTCGTTCGGACGAAGGAGCTCGAGCCGAGGCCGGCCTAGGGGCGACGAGGTTGTGTCTGGCGCGATGCCGAGAGCGGCTCCACGAAGTCGAGCTCGGATTGCGCTGAGCCGAAAGTGAAAGGAGACATCTTCAGCTCGTCCTCGGCCGGCGAGACATCGAGATTCGTCGTTTGGAAAGCAGAATCGCCGAAATGACTCCCACAGGAGAAGGTGAATATTCGCCGACTGCTTTCAGTAATGAGCTTCGGATTCAATGCATCCGTCATAACCTGTCTAAAATAACAGCGGAGAGGGACGACCTGCTTTCCGAGATTCGGCATCTGTAGGCTGTAGAGACGAAGCTTCGGACGGAGGGCGCGAGCTTGACAGGCAAGGTGGCAGAGTTGACGGTTGAACGGGACGGGTTGACAGCCGAAGTCGACGCCTTGAAGAGGGCTACCGTTGACAAAAGCATCGAAGTCACTCATCTTCGCCGCCTGATAGCGAGTCGCTCGAGTGTGCCGGATTCCGCAATTCTGCCACGCTTCGAGGTCGACGTAAAGGACGACTCTTTGAGGGAGCGGATCTCCGAGCTAGAGGCGGAGGTTGCTCGTCTGAAACCGCGCTCGGGGCCAATCAACGTCAGGAGCACTTCGTGCACTCGCGTGGAGAGCGATCGGGGCATTACATTTTATGAGATGGCGACTCGTCAGCGCATCGGCCATCCTAGTTCAGGGGGACGCGCAGAGCTCGGTAGCAATCTCGTCAAGCGGTGCGTCCGTCGGAGCTACCACTAGAAGCGGCGCCGAGGATTCGTCCCAGTTTGCCGGCTTGGGGTCGCGCTCCGGAGACAAGCGTCGTCACCCCCGGGTGTCTTTGAAGCGGAATGCTCCGGCTCCGAGGAAGCGTTGAGGTCGTCGTCTCCAAGAGCTTTTGTATCTTTTAGCTAAGTGTAATAAGTCGGCATTGTGGTTTGTAATCTCGCTGTGTGTGATTCTCTTTGTATCGTGTCCCATTTATCAATAAAATGTTGTGCCTGAATTTGTGTGTCCCTCGGCGTTTGGGGTAGTCTTTGTGTTCGTGACTGTTGTTCAGAGCGCCGAGGCTTTCTGGTCGGCCACTTTGTTTGTTTGCAGGTCGGAGAGATGAGTGTTCGGCTAGTGGCGCCGAGCATTCTTTCTGACGCCTACTCTCGCAGTTTTGCGAACTCGCGAAACGCGCTCAAGCTCAAGTGTTTGACCTCGGATTTTTGCTATGGTGACTTGACGGTTGTAGGAGCGATGGCGAACCACTTCTAGCTTGCTTAGAGGCGAACTTTCGAAGTAGAATTGAGCCAAGTGTTGGACTCCGAACCATCGTTAGATTAGTTCAACAGTTGTAGGAGCGATTCCGAATGGCGAACTACTTCTAGCCCGCTTAGAAGCAAGCTTGCGAAGTAGAATCGAGCCAAGTGTTGGACTCCAAACCATCGTTAGATTAGTTCAACAGTTGTGGGAGCAATTCCGAATGGCGAACTACTTTTAGCCCGCTTAGAAGCGAACTTGCGAAGTAGAATCGAGCCAAGTGTTGGACTCCGAACCATCGTTAGATTAGTTCAACAGTTGTGGGAGCAATTCCGAATGGCGAACTACTTCTAGCCCGCTTAGAAGCGAACTTGCGAAGTAGAATCGAGCCAAGTGTTGGACTCCGAACCATCGTTAGATTAGTTCAACAGTTGTGGGAGCAATTCCGAATGGCGAACTACTTCTAGCCCGCTTAGAAGCGAGCTTGCGAAGTAGAATCGAGCCAAGTGTTGGACTCCGAACCATCGTTAGATTAGTTCAACAGTTGTGGGAGAAATTCCGAATGGCGAACTACTTCTAGCCCGCTTAGAAGCGAACTTGCAAAGTAGAATCGAGCCAAGTGTTAGACTCCGAACCATCGTTAGATTAGTTCAACAGTTGTGGGAGCAATTCCGAATGACGAACCACTTCTAGCTCGCTGAAGAGTGAACTCGCGAAGTAGAATCGAACCAAGTGTTGGACTCCGAACCATCGGTAGAATAGTTCAACGGTTGTGGGAGCAATTCCGAATGGCGAACCACTTCTAGCTCGCGTAAGAGCGAACTCGCGAAGTAGAATCGAACCAAGTGTTGGACTCCGAACCATCGTTAGGTTAGTTCAACAGTTGTGGGAGCAATTCCGAATGGCGAACTACTTCTAGCCCGCTTAGAAGCGAACATGCGAAGTAGAATCGAGCCAAGTGTTGGACTCCGAACTATCGTTAGATTGAAGAGTAAAAAGCAGAGAGATACAAACAGTAGCAAAAATATGAAAAAACTTTATTTATTAATAACCAATGATCGGCTGCTTCTAAAGTTGCTAGCCGTTATTACAAGGAAAAAATGAAAGAAAATCACTACAAGTAACAGGAAAAGAACGGTTCGACATCTCGAATTACTTAGAGAGGCGTTGTTGTTCTCTCTTGATATTTTAAGAGATGGTCGGCATTCCAAGTCCTGGGGATCTCCCTGCCTTCGAGATCTTCTAGTCTGTATGTTCTGGGGCGGATTACTTTAGAGATCTTGTAAGGTCCCTCCCAATTAGGGGCCAGTTTGCTTTTCTGACCTGGGAACGAGATGGCCAACTTTCGGAGGACCAGGTCCCCTTCTTTGAGGTCTGTTGGGCGGACTCTTTTGTTGTATGCTAGCTCGATCCTTCTTCGGTAGCTTTGTTGCCGTATGGCAGCTCTTTCTCGGATTTCGTCTATCAGGTCTAGACTTGCTCTGAGTTCTCTAGCATTCTGCTCTTCTTCAAAAGCTATCAAACGAGGAGAGGGTATTCCGACTTCTAGGGGGATGATGGCCTCGGACCCATAGGTGAGATTGAATGGGCTCTCACCCGTTGGGGTCCGTTTTGTGGTGCGGTAGTTTCAGAGCACGTTGGGAAGCTGATCGACCCACAAGCCTTTGGAACACTTGTCTAACCTCTTCTTAATGCCGGAGATGATCTGTCGGTTGGCATTTTCGGCCTGGCCATTTGACTGAGGATGAGAGACGGAGGAGAATCGGTGTTGTATGGCGAGGTCTTCACATAAAGCTCGGAAGGTAGTCTCAGTGAACTGTGTTCCGTTGTCTGTAATTAAGACCATGGGGACGCCAAATCGGCAGATCACGCTCTTCCAGAAGAATTGAACGACCTTGTTTTCGGTGATCGTGGCCAAGGGCTCGGCCTCTATCCATTTCGAGAAATAGTCGATTGCCACGACTAGGAACTTGAACTGTCCGGGAGCTGGCGGAAACGGCCCTAGTAAATCCATCCCCCACATTGCGAATGGGATCAGACTTGACAGGGAGGCAAGTGGAGCTTGTGGGAGGCATCGGATGTCGGAGTATTTCTGACAGGAGCCGCATTGCCGAACGTGTCGTTCAGCGTCCCGTAGGAGAGTGGGCCAGAAATACCCGTAGTTCAACACTTTGCGCGCTAGGGCTCTGGAACCAGAATGGGCCCCGCCGATGCCCTCATGAAGTTCTTGCAGGGCGTAGTCGGCTTGCCCGGGAGAGAGGCACCTCAGGTAGGGTCGACCGTCCACCTGGGTGAAGGAGCATTTATATAGGATGCCTCCGATTAGTGTGTAACGCTCAGCTCGGGTTCTAACCCTTCGCGCTTCCTTGGGATCCTCAGGGAGGAGTCCGTCCCTTAAAAATTCGACGAGGGGTTTCATCCAATTGTCTTCGAGGAGGACAGGCAATGTTTCTATAGAGTCGGGAGTTTCGTCTTCTATGGTCGGCGACAGAAGGACTTCTATCAGTACGGTCTGCTCGAGACCTTGAAGGGAAGAGAAAGCTAACTTGGATAGGGCGTCGGCCTGAGCATTTTCTTCTCGGGGAATTCTTTGGATGAGGGCCTCTTCAAACAGTGCCATAAGACTCTTGACTTTGGCTAAGTATTTAACCATCCTGTCATCGCGTGCTTCATACTCGCCGAGGACCTGATTGACGACTAGCTGAGAGTCGCTAAAGATCCGGAGGCGTTGCGCCCCTGCATTTCGGGCCATTCCAAGGTCGGCTATAAGCGCCTCATATTCAGCTTCGTTGTTCGAAGCTTTGAAGTTTATACGGAGGGAGTATTGGAGGATGAAGTCATCTGGGCCTGCCAGGATGACCCCTGCCTCGCTTCCCTCACTGCAGGAGGATCCGTCAACATAAACCGACCAGACTGGTGGTCCCTTCACTGCTTGGCTGGACTCGGGGATAGTACTCTCAACAATGAATTCGGCTAGCGCCTGAGCCTTGATCGCGGTCCGAGGCTGATAAGTTATATCGTGTTGACTCAGCTCGATAGACCATTTCATCAGGCGTCCCGAAGTCTCGGGCTTGTGGAGGACCTGCTTCAGCGGCTGGTCGATAAGAATGACCACCGAATGGAACTGAAAATACGAGCGGAGCTTTCTCGCGGCCATGTAACCCCTGTTTTTCACTTTTGGTATTTTTTGAGGGTATTTTTCATTTTGGTGAATTATTATTTTCTATTGTATTTTCGGAACAACAAATTTAATTATTTTTATTCTATAATATTTTTCTGGCAGTTTTGACCTCCTTTTGCTGTTTGTGCGCCGTTTGGCCGTTTTTCGACATTTTGAGCTCTTTTCCTCAATTTCTAGATTCCGTTCATGTATAAATATTATTTTAGGGTCATTGTAGAATTTTTAGAAGTGTTTGGCCAATTTGAGATTTTTGGCTCTTAAGGAGATTTTTAGGAGCCATAGGATTCATTGCAATTTATATCCCCCTTTGAAATCTACCCAATATCCATTACCCAATTGTATACCTATTGTTTCATATTGATATCCACTACCCATTAACCCACATTTGATCTCCTATATATACCCCTAATACTAAATAATCCCTAACCCTAATATTTTTCTCTCTCCCTCTCCTATTCCAAACCAGCTCCCTCTTTCCCTCACAATCCATCCCGGCCTGCTATTCCTCTCTTCCAAAGCCGGCCTCCCATCAGCCCCACCACTTCCCCGACCACCCATATCTCTCCTCCTCCATCATTCTATACTACTTCGCCTCGATTCTGCCTCGTCTCTCCTTCTTCTTGTGGCCGGCAAGCACCAAGGCAGCACCACCCTCCACCAAATCAGCCCCCTACATCCCCTTCGCTGATTTGGATAAGTGGGTATCACCGCTTCGAGTTCGTGCTTCAAGAAGACGATCGTAGGCAAAATTCGGTTCGTGGGTTCGTTTGAGATCGCGTTAGAAGGCGTCTTGCTCGTGGGTTTTCTTTGAAAGGCTTGGATTCGTCGCGTTCGTCATCACATAAAGGCAAGTAACTTGTACTTAAATTTCTTAGGTTGATACAAGTAGAAAGTTCACACATAGGATAGGTTGAGACTAGAGACGGACAAAGATCATATTTTTAATTATGGGTTTCGTCTCCATTGTTCAAAACAAGCCATAAACGACTTAGGACATGGGATTTGATAGGTTTATGCCTTAGGATTCACCCAAACGCGATTTTTATCGCGTATGTGACATATTGTACACCCGATGTATGTTTGAACACCCACATGAGAAATATTGGATTTTTACATGATAGAAACCCTTAGATATGACATTTGGACAATGGGTAGACAGCGTTTTGAATTTGGAGAGTTTTGATGATTTTTGAGGAAGTTGTGACGTTTTGAAGTTTAGTTGAGAAATCTGGAAATTTGGATTGAACTGGATTGATTGTTATTTTTACCTGAATTAGAGTCCGAATCTCCATATGACTATTTCTGAGTAATTTGTAGAGAATTGAATCTAATTTCTAATCCCACTGATTTCACCCTGTTTGGAGTTCGTATGGATTAGTTATGATTATTTTAGTAACTGTATGCCGGTAGTTCCCAGATTTATTTCGGGGTAGATTTTATCACCAAATTATTTTCAAGATCCATGTTAGACCTAATTTCATGCCACAAGATTTTGTCCAGTGTTTCAATATGATGTTAGGTAGTTCTCTGATTTTTGTGGTAATTAAAAGATGAGTTTTGAGTGATGCCTTACATCCTTTTCTATAGATCGCTTTTGCTGTAAACTGCGTGTGATTGTATGTTGAATGCCGTGTTCACCTTATTTCTAATTACTGTATGAATATTTTATGTGAGATATGAAAGTTGGGTAATTGTGTATACTTTTATCCCGTTTTGGCGGAAGTGGATTTTGATGCGCTGTGTGCAAGATATGCATGATTTTGTACAGCGGTGTTGAAGAATTCCAGATCCATCAAAATTGTGTTATGTGCTACTTTCCATTTTTGAAAACATATTTATACCTTCTGGAAAAATATGAAAATCTATATTTTGAGACTATACATATAGGGGATTACCCCAGAATTTTCGTGGATTTGATTAATGACTTTGTATGCTGTTTTCATGTGGTTTAAGTTATTCCCCTGTTTTCTGGCTGTACATGAAAACTGTGTTGAATTGTGTTTTGAGTCGTGATGTTGTGAAATAGCATATGGATTTATTATAACCGTTAGAAGCGTGTGGAAGTCTAGTTTCCAGATCCTTCGACGGATTATAAATTGCATGCCTGTAGATCTGTGGATCACTGTTTTTGTACAGACTGGTCTTGCTGTCCTGATTATAAACGTATACCATTTTGCTCGTATTTGTGAATGTTTGCACCTATACTTGCTGATCTAATTCCCTGAGACTAAACCTGATTATGACCTGTTAGTCTGACATTATTTTAGCACACTCTCATGCCTGTGGATGATATTAATAATAAAAGTAATCAAGCCGGGGTTTATGGGACAGATCTAGTAGAGGGAAAGCATAGAAACGTGTACTCGGAGGCGGACCACTAGGTTCGAACTGTTCCTGTTACTGTTACTGATACCTAAATACACTGCCCTATAATATTCCCTACGAAATCTAAAGCGAAATTATTTGTTGTAGCAACCATGTGATATAATTTGGGGCACATGTCGTGGTTGCTAGATAGTTAATAAAAGATTAGACTTAACATAACCTGATTATCCTGTTATCTGATACCTGATTTCCTGTTACATGATTATCCTGATATTCCTGTTACCTGATTTCGTGATACTGGATACATATTTACCTGATTACCTGATTACCTGATAATTATACATGCTACCTGTTTACCTGTTGGCTTTATATTTGACATATGTTACCCTTACCTGTTAGTATATCCTGTGGTTAGATAGTGTCCATGTGCTTGTATCCTATTCTATTTTGTGACCCGGACTTGCCATTGACGGGTACTATGTTTTCTCTTTTCTTTTTTCCTGCATTCGTTGAATTGCAGATTTTGGAGGACAGGATTCCTGAAGGTATTGGCGAGATGAAGTTCTAGTTGGCTGAAGCTTTGCTATCTATATTTATTTCCTGTTGCTCATTTTGAACATTGTATCTGTTACTTGTATTTATTTCTGGTGTTTGGGCAATATGACCCAGGAATATTTGTGTATTTTCAGATCATGATTATTTGAGGTTAATACATTTTATTTCAAGTATTCCTGTTGGTATTTGGTTTATATGTGCATGTGGTTGATTTTTCCTGGCTTCCGACTCTGATTATACTGTGATATGTTGTAAAGATTTTCCTGAACAGCTTAAGGATGATATTAATCATTCGCTGGGCTTTTGTTACGTTCTCGTATTCCGTATTTTTGGGAAGCGGGGCGTGACAGGGTTTTCTGTGGTATCAGAGCATCAGGTTTGGCTAATATATTAGTTGACTAATATATTAGACAAGCTTGGCTCGAACTGGGATCTGCGCAACATTTCACCAACCATACATGCATAAGTGAATTATTACCAACAGTGATCTGGATACTAGTCTTATTCCTTCTTTTTGATCTCTTCTTATTCGATTCCTTGATTCCTTGTTTCTTCCGTTTGATTTAGTCGTTCTCATTTGTTGATTCTTTATTGGGTATAGTTTCGTTCTTTTCGTACCCATATTTCTTTGATTCTTTCATTCGTCTTCATTGTTGACTCATTTTGAGTATCGTGCTAGTTATTTCTTTTCGGCCATATTCTCTTCAAATTCTGCTTGTACCTCTCGTTCCTCCTCTTTCATATTCAATTCTTTGATTCTTATTTTCCTTCATCTCTTGTAGTTGTCCCCCTTTGTTGACTCTTCATTGAGTATAAAATCCATTCTTCTCTTGCCTATATTTTCTTTATAATATATATATATTTCTGAATATTTTGTGTATTTCGATTATTAATTATTATATTTTGGATCTTCTATAAAATTATTTTCTAAAATTTTATTATTTCGAATAACTGTGTATTTTAATATCACAAATTTTCAAAACGTATCTTCGTACTTAAATTGAGCAATCAATATCTAAGTATGTGTGGAAGATCGCATCATTTCGTTCATCGTTTTGTTGCAACTGGATGTCGAGATGGCAAACATGCAACTAGACATCAATGGAGGCAAATTGCAACTGAATACTGGTGAGGCAAAATGTGCAACCGTATATACAGATGGTAAGCTGCAACCTGATGTCTTGGAGGCAAACCTGCAACTTGATGTCGAGAAGGCAAGACTATAGATGGATATAAATGAGGCGAAACCACATCAAAGAATTTCTACTACTACTATTATGATTGTTTTCCTTATTATTATTAGTAGTATTATTATTATTTTCGTTATTACTATTACTATTATTAGTATTGTATTTTCTTACTAATTTAATTTTGATGTTGGTGTTGAATTACTTTCACCAAAATGATGAACCCCAAATTATTTTCTATCTTGTATTATTATCCTACGCTGTATTTTTAATATTTTATTATTATTATTATTTTTACCAATATATTTATGATGATTATTATTTTATTATTTTTGTTATTATTATTTTATTATGTGTTGATTGTTGTATTTTTAATATTATTTTTGTTAATGCCCATTAGTTTTGACCTCATTATTTCAATTAAATCCCTCATCTCAACCCCAATTGTATTCTGTTATCTCATTCTTTTCTTCCTGCTCGGATCGTTGCTGGGTGTCGCATGGTCTACAACGATATGTCTGCGGCTTGGAACATCACCATCAGAGTGGCGCAGCGGAAGTGTGGTGGGCCCATAACCCACAGGTCTCAAAATCATATTGGTGCTTATCCTTCCTTGCATTGTTTGGATCCCTCTATCTCTTGCAATTTTTCTCATCCGTTGACTTATTAGTTGACTTAATTCTTCCCTGTCTTTTCTCTTCTTGATTTCAGTTCTGACTACTCCTTTATTGCTTTGTTATCTGGTGTTAATTATTTCCTTTTGATACTGTTCATTCTCTTTCCGCGTGCCATTGATCCATTGATATCAACTTCCTTCTTTTATGGTATTGTCTCTATTTTGTTGCCCTTCCCCAGTTTGTTTTTGCCGTATCCTATGTACCGCCTACGCAAATTTCGAGGATGAAATTTTGTTGTAAGGTGGGTAGGATTGTAACCTCTGTTTTTCACTTTTGGTATTTTTTGAGGGTATTTTTCATTTTAGTGAATTATTATTTTCCATTGTATTTTCGGAACAACAAATTTAATTATTTTTATTCTATAATATTTTTCTGGCAGTTTTGACCTCCTTTTGCTGTTTGTGCGCCGTTTGGCCGTTTTTCGACATTTTGAGCTCTTTTCCTCAATTTCTAGATTCCGTTCATGTATAAATATTATTTTAGGATCATGGTAGAATTTTTAGAAGTGTTTGGCCAATTTGAGATTTTTGGCTCTTAAGGAGATTTTTAGGAGCCATAGGATTCATTGCAATTTGTATCCCCCTTTAAAATCTACCCAATATCCATTACCCAATTGTATACCTATTGTTTCATATTGATATCCACTACCCATTAACCCACATTTGATCTCCTATATATACCCCTAATACTAAATAATCCCTAACCCTAATATTTTTCTCTCTCCCTCTCCTATTCCAAACCGGCTCCCTCTTTCCCTCACAATCCATCCCGGCCTGCTATTCCTCTCTTCCAAAGCCGGCCTCCCATCAGCCCCACCACTTCCCCGACCACCCATATCTCTCCTCCTCCATCATTCTATACTACTTCGCCTCGATTCTGCCTCGTCTCTCCTTCTTCTTGTGGCCGGCAAGCACCAAGGCAGCACCACCCTCCACCAAATCAGCCCCCTACATCCCCTTCGCTGATTTGGATAAGTGGGTATCACCGCTTCGAGTTCGTGCTTCAAGAAGACGATCGTAGGCAAAATTCGATTCGTGGGTTCGTTTGAGATCGCGTTAGAAGGCATCTTGCTCGTGGGTTTTCTTTGAAAGGCTTGGATTCGTCGCGTTCGTCATCACATAAAGGCAAGTAACTTGTACTTAAATTTCTTAGGTTGATACAAGTAGAAAGTTCACACATAGGATAGGTTGAGACTAGAGACGGACAAAGATCATATTTTTAATTATGGGTTTCGTCTCCATTGTTCAAAACAAGCCATAAACGACTTAGGACATGGGATTTGATAGGTTTATGCCTTAGGATTCACCCAAACGCGATTTTTATCGCGTATGTGACATATTGTACACCCGATGTATGTTTGAACACCCACATGAGAAATATTGGATTTTTACATGATAGAAACCCTTAGATATGACATTTGGACAATGGGTAGACAGCGTTTTGAATTTGGAAGAGTTTTGATGATTTTTGAGGAAGTTGTGACGTTTTGAAGTTTAGTTGAGAAATCTGGAAATTTGGATTGAACTGGATTGATTGTTATTTTTACCTGAATTAGAGTCCGAATCTCCATATGACTATTTCTGAGTAATTTGTAGAGAATTGAATCTAATTTCTAATCCCACTGATTTCACCCTGTTTGGAGTTCGTATGGATTAGTTATGATTATTTTAGTAACTGTATGCCGGTAGTTCCCAGATTTATTTCGGGGTAGATTTTATCACCAAATTATTTTCAAGATCCATGTTAGACCTAATTTCATGCCACAAGATTTTGTCCAGTGTTTCAATATGATGTTAGGTAGTTCTCTGATTTTTGTGGTAATTAAAAGATGAGTTTTGAGTGATGCCTTACATCCTTTTCTATAGATCGCTTTTGCTGTAAACTGCGTGTGATTGTATGTTGAATGCCGTGTTCACCTTATTTCTAATTACTGTATGAATATTTTATGTGAGATATGAAAGTTGGGTAATTGTGTATACTTTTATCCCGTTTTGGCGGAAGTGGATTTTGATGCGCTGTGTGCAAGATATGCATGATTTTGTACAGCGGTGTTGAAGAATTCCAGATCCATCAAAACTGTGTTATGTGCTACTTTCCATTTTTGAAAACATATTTATACCTTCTGGAAAAATATGAAAATCTATATTTTGAGACTATACATATAGGGGATTACCCCAGAATTTTCGTGGATTTGATTAATGACTTTGTATGCTGTTTTCATGTGGTTTAAGTTATTCCCCTGTTTTCTGGCTGTACATGAAAACTGTGTTGAATTGTGTTTTGAGTCGTGATGTTGTGAAATAGCATATGGATTTATTATAACCGTTAGAAGCGTGTGGAAGTCTAGTTTCCAGATCCTTCGACGGATTATAAATTGCATGCCTGTAGATCTGTGGATCACTGTTTTTGTACAGACTGGTCTTGCTGTCCTGATTATAAACGTATACCATTTTGCTCGTATTTGTGAATGTTTGCACCTATACTTGCTGATCTAATTCCCTGAGACTAAACCTGATTATGACCTGTTAGTCTGACATTATTTTAGCACACTCTCATGCCTGTGGATGATATTAATAATAAAAGTAATCAAGCCGGGGTTTATGGGACAGATCTAGTAGAGGGAAAGCATAGAAACGTGTACTCGGAGGTGGACCACTAGGTTCGAACTGTTCCTGTTACTGTTACTGATACCTAAGTACACTGCCCTATAATATTCCCTACGAAATCTAAAGCGAAATTGTTTGTTGTAGCAACCATGTGATATAATTTGGGGCACATGTCGTGGTACCTAGATAGTTAATAAAAGATTAGACTTAACATAACCTGATTATCCTGTTATCTGATACCTGATTTCCTGTTACATGATTATCCTGATATTCCTGTTACCTGATTTCCTGATACTGGATACATATTTACCTGATTACCTGATTACCTGATAATTATACATGCTACCTGTTTACCTGCTGGCTTTATATTTGACATATGTTACCCTTACCTGTTAGTATATCCTGTGGTTAGATAGTGTCCATGTGCTTGTATCCTATTCTATTTTGTGACCCGGACTTGCCATTGACGGGTACTATGTTTTCTCTTTTCCTTTTTCCTGCATTCGTTGAATTGCAGATTTTGGAGGACAGGATTCCTGAAGGTATTGGCGAGATGAAGTTCTAGTTGGCTGAAGCTTTGCTATCTATATTTATTTCCTGTTGCTCATTTTGAACATTGTATCTGTTACTTGTATTTATTTCTGGTATTTGGGCAATCTGACCCAGGAATATTTGTGTATTTTCAGATCATGATTATTTGAGGTTAATACATTTTATTTCAAGTATTCCTGTTGGTATTTGGTTTATATGTGCTTGTGGTTGATTTTTCCTGGCTTCCGACTCTGATTATACTGTGATATGTTGTAAAGATTTTCCTGAACAGCTTAAGGATGATATTAATCATTCGCTGGGCTTTTGTTACGTGCTCGTATTCCGTATTTTTGGGAAGCGGGGTGTGACAGGCCATCACCAGGGCATAGGCCAATTTCTCTATCTTCGGGTATCGGAGCTCAGCATCCCGAAGCACTATGCTGACATAGTAGATGGGCTTCTGAGCCCGTTCTTCTTCCCTCACTAAGACTGCACTGAGGGTCTGCTCGGAGGCCTCCAGGTAGAGGTTGAGTGGTTCACCAGGGATCGGTTTGCTGAGGAGAGGGGGATTGACGAGGTAAGCCTTGAGCTGGTCGAAGGACTCCTATTGCTGCTGCCCCCATTCGAAACCTTTAGCCCCCCTGAGGGCCTTGAAGAAAGGGAGGCATTTCTCCCCGGACTTTGAGAGAAAGCGCCCAATGGCGGCTAAGCGCCTGTTAATCTCTGAACTTCTTTTACACTTTTGGGAGGGGCCATGTCTAATATGGCTTTGATTTTCTCCGGGTTTGCTTCAATTCCTCGTTGGCTAACCATGAAGCCGAGGAACTTTCCTGATGAGACGCCGAACGCACACTTGTTCGGGTTGAGTCACATACTGTGCTTTCTTAGAACGTCAAACGCCTCTTGGAGGTCGGCCACATGATCAACGCCTCGGATGCTTTTCACAAGCATGTCGTCAACGTATATCTCCATGTTCCGGCCGATCTGAGCCTGGAAAACCTTGTTGACGAGGCGTTGGTATGTTGCACCTGCATTCTTCAGGCCGAACGGCATGACTCTGTAGCAATAGAGGCCTTGGTCGGTCACAAACGAGGTCTTCGAGATATCTGGAGGGAACATCCGGATCTGATTGTAGCCTGAAAAGGCATCCATGAAGCTGAGGAGCTCATGTCCCGAGGTTGCATCGATTAGGGTGTCAATACTCGAAGAGGGAATGGGTCCTTGGGGCAAGCCTTGTTGAGGTCGGTAAAATCAATGCAAATTCTCCAAGTCCCATTGGACTTCTTCACCATTACTACATTTGACAACCACTCAGGATAGTTGACCTCATGTATGAACCGGGCCTTCAAGAGCTTGTCCTCCTCCTCTTTAATAGCGAGCTGACGCTCGGGGGCGAACTTGCGCCTCTTCTGCTGAACCGGTTTGGACCCCGAAACAGCGCTCAGGTGGTGGACCAGGAGTTCTTCGGAGATCCCGGGCATATCTGCAGCTGACCAAGCGAAGAGGTCTTCGTTCCTTCGGATGCATTGTACAATGTCTGAGCATAAGGCGGACGGGAGGGTCTTGCTAACAAAGAATTTGCGGGTTGGGTCCTGCTCAGAGAAGAGCACTTCCTCCAATTCGTCCACCGGCTCGGAGGTCGGTCGGGTAGTATCTTGGGGGATTTCCAGAGTTTCTAAGGAGAGGACTGGTCCGAGGGTAGAGGTCATGTAACACTTACGGGCCGTTTCCTGATTGCCCCTTACTTCCCCGACCCCGGACCGGGTGGGAAATTTCATCTTAAGATGGTATGCTGAAGGGACGGCTTCCAGAGCTGCAAGGCCGGGCCGACCCAATATGATGTTGTAGGCGGCAGGGACATCCACCACCGTGAAGTCCATTGGCTCCGTTCGGGTGGTAGGAGTTTGGCCGGCGGTTACATCGAGGGTGATCACCCCTTCAATAGTCACCGGCACTCCCATGAACCCATGGAGAGTGTAGCCGGCGGGCTTGAGTCTATCTCGGGAGTTGACGGAGCTGCCGTTTTCTACTAAGATCCTCTCCACTTTGAAGTTCGCCATGTGGAGACTGATGACGAGTGCGTCACAATGAGGGGTGCGGACACCTTCGAGATCTTCGTCGGAGAATGTGACGGGCACTCCGAGGCCTTTGGGAGGAGGTGTGGCTCGGACCGAGTTGACTTCTCTTATAAATGCCTTCCAAGAGGAGTTTGAGGAGCCCCCCATTGGGCCCCCATGAATGAGGTGGAGGACTCGCTCCTCTTCGAAGTCAGGCGTCTCTTCTCGTTCCGGACGCTTGTTAGCCCCCCGAGGTGGGGGAGGAAGTTCGGCTCGTTCCTTTCTTACAAACCTGGTCAGCTGCCCCCTCTGGATAAGGGCTTCGATCTCGTTCTTTAAGGCGTGGCAATCGTTGGTGTCGTGTCCATGGTCTCGGTGATAACGACACCATTTCTCTTTATCTCTTTTCTTGGCGGGGGTGTTCATCCTCGGAACAGGAGGTATGATCCCTTCCTTTTCGACTTCCATCAGAATAGTTAAGACGTTAGTGGTGAGGGGAGTGAACTTCTCGAATCTGGGGGGAGGTCGGCGCTGGCCGGCATTATCCTTCTGAAGCTTCTTGGCTCCTTCCTCTTCTGTTCCTTTTCTCTTAAACCCGGAGGAAGACCCCTCCCAGTTGGGTCGATGCTCTGCCTCTTCAGCCCGGATGTACTTTTCACTGCGAAGGAGGAGGTCGGGAAAGTTCTGTGGAGGCTTCTTGGCGAGGGAGGAGCGGAGGTTGGAATTGAGGACATTAGATTGAAATGCTGCCGCAGCGACCGACTGGTCGAGGGATGCTATGGACCTGGCTTCAGCTGTGAACCTCTTCACATAGTCTCTCAATTTCTCCCCCTTCTTCTGGTGGAGGTGCAATAGTGAGATGCTGGTCTTCTCAGCTCTACGGCTGCTTACGAAATGGGTGACGAAAAGGGTCTCGAACTGCTCGAAGGAGAATATTGAGGAGGGGGCAAGGCGAGAGTACCATTCTCGAGCTGGGCCCTTGAGAGTTGCGGGAAAGGTTTTGCAGAGGAGGGCATCGGAAGCTTGATGGAGGAGCATCAAGGTCTTAAAGCTTTCGATGTGATCAACGGGGTCGGTCTCCCCGGTGTAAGTCTCAAATTGGGGAGGTTTGAAACCGAACAGCACAGGTGCATCTACTATGGTTCGGGAGAAAGGGGGGCGGCTAGGACGTAGGGTCCTCCCCCTAAGCTCTTCTTCTCGGTCTATCTGGCCCAGGCGCCTCTCTACCTCATGAAGACGGCGGTACATGGTGCCGTCCCTCCGACGGTAATCAGCCGAGCCTCTAGACTCGTCTTCGTATGAGGGAGAACGAGGGCTACGGCGATGGTAACTTCGGGAGCGACGAGGACTTGGGGTACGCCGGGAGTTGCTAGGAGCAGGACGAGGAGATGGGGACCGTCGGCGAGGGCTTCGGATCGGAGGAGGAGATGGAATCTTGGGTGCATTGGTGTTGGGACGGAGATTGAGAGCTTGTAGGACGGTCGCTTGGAATTGCTGGAACTCGGCACGTGTGATTGGTGCCTCATTGTTCCTGGGCTGTTGCCGACCTGCAGGGGAGTGCGGCCTTCTACGGTAGTGCTCGGGGGACTCTTTACGACCCCTTCGGTTAGGGGACCTTCTATATTTCTGGTGGCGAAGGGACCGCTCGTCCGGGCGGTGTTGGTGGGAGGTTCCCTCTCAGGCCCGCTTCTCATCCAGATGGCGGCGGAGGTCATCATCTTTTTGGCGATTGAGGACGGTATTGTGGCGACCAGAGGCTTGGGGATGATGGGAGGCCATAGAGTCCGAAGAGGTGTTGTGGATGGAGACGTGGTCTTGGTGAAGAGGCTGTTTTTGAGGGTTAGGACCCTTTGGAGGTGGCTGATTTGGCGGAGGTAGGTCCTGTTGGAGCGGGTCTCCGCTTGAGGAGGAAGTTGTCCCTGCTGTTGGGTAGGCTGGATGGGAACTTCTTGCTGCGGATCGGGGTTGGGTCCTCTGTTAGACCCTCTTGATCTGACTTTCCTAGGAGGCATGGCTGGAGAAGATCTGTTCACCAGGAAAGGAGAGGTCTCTATTCGTTAGTTTCCCACAGATGGCGCCAATCTGTTGCTGCTAAATTTGGTGTGGGGGCAAACAGATAGTATTTGTGGATTCTCAGGGAAACTGAATAGTAAACCTGTATACCTGTTCCGTCGGGTCTGATCGTCGCTCCCGCCGTACACCTGCAAAAAATGCGAGACACCGGGGTGGTTCCCGGCGACGCACCCTTCCGACGCTTAAGTCAGTAATCAGAGAGATTATGAAAGAGCGCAAAAACTGGAGAAAGATTGATTACCTCTTAATGGAGATGGATGGGGGGTATTTATAGGCGTCTTAAGGAACAGATTAGGAATGTAATCCCCGTGATCTGATAAGGAATATTCTCCTTGTAAACAGATTAGGAATGTAATCCCTAATTCCCAGTGGAGGGATAGGCATGAATCAGGGCCGTTGATTAGGATCTAATCAGGAGCCTTAATTCTATCCCTCTGATCGGGCTTTATTGCTAGTTGAAACCCGCGCCCGATTGAAGCGGATCCGTTTGTGGGTTATTGGGTCTTTTACGGAGAGACCCAGTACCCATCTCAGACCCTATTTGTAGGTAAAATTACCGTTTTACCCCTGGGCTTCAAGATTCGTGCCCGATTTAGACGGTTCCGATTAATCCCCATTTTTAGCCATATTATACACGTTTTAATCTTAAGTCTATTATTGTATATTAACGTAACTAGTGCGGCAATCATGCATCCCATACCACATGTTTAATGCACGATATCAAGTAAGCGTTTAGATTTAGTGGTGGATTCTATATGTTACATACTCGGAAAAAACAGGTAAATTGTATCTTGTCTCGAGATACGTGCAAACTTATGACGTGAAATATGTAGAGTGTAAACTTGTAATGTGAAACATGTAAACCTGTAATTTGCAAACTTGCAACTTGTAAACTTGCAACTTTCATCGGAAAACCACGAGTTCCCGTTCGAATACATTTTTCTGTATTATCCACTACTAAATCTTTCCCTTTATATTCCAGCTTGTTACTTTTATTACAATCAAACATGATCATGATGCAACGAGAACGATATCAAGATATGATCAAGTAATATCAAGGAATTATGCATGGAACATGTTCTAACTCATGAGATGTAAAAACACGCATATAAATATTAAAACAACACAACACCAGTTTTGGACAGCAAGACATTGTTGCACCAAAAGTGGATTTTTCGTTGCTACCGGAAAGCAAATCAGAAACCGTCAGAAGTTCTAGAAACTAGACTTCTGGACGATTGCAACTCATATTTACAATGCAAAATATGGTAACAGCAGCTAAGTCAATTCTGTGGTTTTTTACTGGGTTCATGTTCTGGAAAAATCTTAAGATCATGTTCTTGTGTTAAGAAGTCGATTAAAAATCTAATTAAAAATTCTATAAAAATTATAATATGATCCCTAATCATGTTGATTAACATAATGGAAATTATTGGGGTGTAATTACACTATTAGTCTAAATTTTTAATCTCTTAAACATGTTAAGATGTTCAAAAATTAAGACTCTGTAATTTGTAAGTTAGCAGTACTAAAAGTGTGATAACTTTCACATAACAGATTGGAATTTGGAACCATCAAGTGTTCTGAAAACTAGACACAAAAGGCTAAAACTTCTATTCACAAAGTTCTAAGTTTTAATGTCATTTACTGTGTCAAAATTCTATTACAAGTTCGAATCAGCAGCATTTCAGGGTTTTTAACACTTGATTGTGATCAATAAAAAGTATTATAAAAGCACTCTACTACTATCACGGGCAAAACAATTCATGTACAACATCCTGTATAATCCTAAGAGTACATATGTGTGTATTATCGTATTCGTGTAATGCATATGACAATAAAGTATTCGCGATCATATGCGAATATGGAATTGATGGAACATTGGATTTCAAAACGAACGAAATTGAATTTGCAACGGATAATCAAGAAGTTTACTTGTGCTATTTTCAAGAAAAATCTTGTACTAGATAAATGAGTTGTACAAGAAGATACTTGCCTTAAAGCCGTGATATCGCAATGAACTCAATGATCGGATGATGATCACGATCGCCAGTGTCAAATCCCAATGTTGATTTGATGATGATGATCAAGATGGTGATGATCAAATGGTGATCGGATGGCTGATGTTCAACTTGATGGTGATCAACTTGATGATGATCAAGATGTGATGATCAAGGAGATCGGATGGCTGGTGATTGAAGGAGGCACTATTGGGCTGAACAACTGTAACGCCCCGAATTCCAAAATACACTAAATTCGAGATTCCACAGGATCTTTACACTTCATTTAGATCAGAGTTTACATGAAACTTTACACTTTACATTGCACAGCGGAAGTAAATTTACAACATTTAAATAAATGTACAACAACATTTAATAATCTTTAGGCATCTGTTCCTCTTTAATCTTTATCATGTCATTTACCCTGCATACAAAACTGTGGGTACGTCAGTTTATTCAACCGACGAATATTATACACGGCCATTCTCTCTATGCCGGAAATAGTATAACTCATTTTTCATATTTAACAAACACAAACTTGTCACATATCAAACTAGAGGGACTACCCTATTGATGTCGTGTTGTGATTGTGCACTTAGTCCTTAATGCAGTTATTTATATTACATGACACTAATGCACACTTGTTCGGATTCTATGCATCCCATACTACATAGGTCCGAGGACAAGCCTCTTAATCGTTCTTCATCTTTGTAGGGTTCAATCCCTCGTCATGTCTTAATCTACTACTGTAACTACGGTGAGTATCCTAGATGATCTGTGAGTACAAGCTCGTGTACAGAAAACCTGGAGGGGAATCCCACGCCATGTCTTGACTCATCAAGCATGCATTCTGTGGCAATTCAGCCTCCTTCATGGCACACGATCCTTTTGCAGTCACCAAACATCCCACAAGCGTGGCTAAAGTCCGATCATTACTGAGTAGTGCCCACGCCATGTCTTGACTCATCAAGCATGCATTCTGTGGCTCACTCCCGCACCGTAAACTCTAGTTCTCATACTCGTATTTTTCTCTCACTTTCATCACATCTCCACTATGTACTAATCCTTAGTTTTTATCAGAATCATGAACAAAATCAAAGCTCTAGAGTTAGCCTCTCTACTCAGCCAGACCTATTCATTCATTCAAACATGACCAACCTTGGTCTTTCATTTCAAATTTCATTTCATTTCAAATTTCATTTCATTTCTTTCCAAATGCCGGGAGAGACTTAGCTACTCTTTTGTTTCAATTCCAATTCACAATTTCCAAAAATTGAGCGTTTACAGCTCATAAGTTCATCTTCATAATCATAACAGAATTTCTTTTTCAATAGCATGATTTCTAATTTATTCATGAGTCCATAGCCATACATGGAATTCAATTAATCATTACATATTTCATCAATTTTCACATTAAAATCACATCACTAAATGAATATTCGCATTTCATAATTTTCACATTATTCTTCAATGAGAATAATTCACATCACATCACTACATATAATTTCTATCTTTCTTACACTTCTTTTCTAACATTTTATTTCAAGTCCTTTTTCAAAGTGTAACTTTCATAACATACAAGTATAGGACATTCATTCTCAAAACATACTCCATTTCATGTAAATAATTCCCAAATTATTTTTCATAAATCCCCCACATTTTTAGAATAATAAATATATTTTTTCCATAATATTTCAATCATTCAAAAACACCAAAAAAAATATTTTTTCCCAAAGTTTAATACTGGCCGAGCCCCAGATTCGAACCCGCAACCACCGAGAAGCAAACCGCACGCTCTGGCCACTAGGCCGAGTGTGCCAATCGATATAAAGGGGGTTGAGAGCTTTAAATGCTCTCAGCTGTAGTATTTATTTTTTTCAAAAATACAAAAGGTATGGTGCTAAGGGGATTCAAACCAGCGACTCGCCGACCCACTGTAGCGATTAAGATTATGCCGACCACTTGAGCTATGCGCTCATGTTGTCATAATTCAACCCGTAGTCTAGTTAAATCTATCCTCTCTGTTTAGTAAACATTTCGATGTTCAACAATCTCTCATTTAATTTTGCCTTTACTAAAGTTGCTGTAAATGTCCAGATTGGCTATTCCCAACATAAATTTTACTATAATAAAAATAATTTTTTCAACAATTAACCCATAATTTTCATATAATTAATTCGAATTATAAACTACCACCACCACATTTCTTTTTCGACATTTCTTATCAAGTTTAACAACCTTAATCTTTTTATTAGCAATCAATTCTCTGTTTTTAATCATACAACCTATATCTTAATTCATCCATCACAACATTATCACAAAAAGTCCATTTAAGCACATAAAGTAATATTGTCAATCTACTAACTTTTGCATATAGTTCTCGATGTTATTAATGAAGTTTCCTTCCTCAATCCATGGCTATAATCAATTAACTCACAACTTAATTTTAACGGTAGAACCACATATAATTACATATCCACATTTCAATCAATCAATGAGCCATTTTCTAATTAAATGTGTACTCTTATTAATCTTTTTTATACATCATTCTTTCAATTCAAATCTAGCATGCTTCCTAATTAGAAATATAGAAAATTTACCCACCTTAATTGGAGAGACTACACTTAGCAACACCTCCTAAACCAATGTCCTTGCAAAACAAAAGCGATCCTCCTCCTTGATGCGCGCACACAAGCCTCCACAATGCCAACCGAGCCTCCTCTAAGCCAAACCGAGAGCTCCTATTGATGCCGGCCTTTTTGCAAGCACAAACCCCTCACAAACTCTCAATCTTTTACTCACTTGTATACTACTAAATAATGTATTTTAGACTACAGGTTTGGAGGAAATAATAAGCACAAGAATAACTAGGCTAGGGGGGGGGTATTTATACTAAAATTCTAAGAAAATGGAAGGCTAAGATTAACTTAGGAGTTAGGATTAAAAGGCTAGGATTCAAGGAGGAGTTACAATAACCAACCATGATCAAGTAACCACCACCCATGACTCCACTCAAATTTTCCCTTTTCCCTCCAATAGCTCCAAACCGGCCATGCTCTTCATGTGCATTTTGCACGTGTACGTGAAATGCACATGCATGCAACTTGGTCTCCAAAAAAATGTACATTATATTTTTACAAAAAAATAATCTTTAAAATGTATTCTACACTACAAGTTGTATTTAAAAATAAAATAGCTCATGGGCTTTAGTTTATGGGCCAAAATAATAATTATAAAAAGATAACCAATAAATTAGATTTGGGCTTTTAAAAAGAAAGGCTTTTGTCTATTTGAAAAAGGGATTTATACAAAATAATTAAAGAGCACATATATATAAATTTCTATACTCATCATAATAAAAATAATTACCAAAACATTGCACGTGCACACTACGTGCAAAATAAAATAATTTTCATTAAATGAAAATCGGGGCATTACACCAACTTGATGATGATCAACCCAATAACAGGGGGGACTCCGGTGATCGGGTGGCCGACAGGGGCAGCAACGGCGAGGCGCGGTGTGAGGGTTCCGACAAGGAACGACGAGAGGCACTAGAAGGGGCAGCTATGGTGGTTTGGCAGTGGTGAACGGTGCCACACTGACAAGGCTCAGGCGGGGGAAAGGCATAGGCACTGGCGGCACGAGGTTGCTCAGAGAATGTTGGTGACGGTAAGGGGTTGTTAGGACAGCGATGAGCAGAGACATGGGGCTGCAATAGTCGATGGGGAGTAGGCTGTTGTAGTGAAGTCCAGGGCTGAGCGAGCTTGGTGTTCGACAATGGCGGAGCGATCAGTGACTAGGGGGTGTGCGCTCAGGGGAAACGAAGATGGTGGGGTGGGCTAGCGGGGAGACGATGCTCAGTGGTGGTAGAGTGCAGTGAAGGACAGGGGCTAGGGTGGAGCGGAGGGCGGCGAGGTTGATGAAGATAGGAGGAGGTGCTGGCACGGGGGTCAACTGAGGTGGAGACGAGGCGAGGAGCAGCGGCAATGGCAAAGACAATGGAGATGGGTGCATCAGTCGAGGGCGGTGCTCAGGTATCGACGAGGGAGAGCTTTCGATGGGTTCGGCAATGGCAAAATAGGGGAAGAAGAGGAGGCGATGGTGGTTGCTGAAGCTGAGGATGGTCGGGGTTGGGCGAGCGAGATGGTGGAGCACGACGGAGAAGACGTAGGGTGGCGAGGTTGAGGGGAGAAGCTGGCGTTGGTGAAGGTAGGGGATGGGTTTAGGTTGGTCGAGCAGGAGGTGAAGACTGGGGAAGCTTCGATTGGTTCAGGGGTTCGACGGAATGGTGGCAGCGACGACGCTGAGGACGAGGATGAGGCAGGGTCAATGGTGCTCGTTGAGGTGCAGTGCTGGTCGAGGAGGCAAGGTGGAGGTTGAGTTCGATGAGGAAGATGAAGGGGGGTGTGTGTTCTCTATTTCGTTTTGGAACAGAGGAGGGAGAGAGAGTGACGGGGTGAGAGAAAGAGATGGGGAAAAGAGAGGCAGGGGGTGGTTTTAATAGATTATAATATAATTAAAAGATAATTAATAATAGGGATATAGTGGGGTAGTTATTAGGTAGAGGGGGTGTAGGGTTACGGGAATGTGAAGAGATTGAGGATTGATATGGTCAACAAGCTGATGAGGGAGGGAGAATTGGTTAATAGGTTGAGTTGGGTTAACGGTTTTGGGTGCACCAATGCGGGTTTTGGGTTTTGGGTTAAATCTTAGGCATCCAAAAGAGATCCAACAATAGAATGGGCTTCAATGGTTGGGCTCGATAATAAAATAATAATAGTAATACTAATATTGGCTTGGTTGGGCTTCACATGAAATTAAAATAGTCAATAGTAATAATACGATGCAATGGCTTTGTTGGTTTCAAAAGAATAGAATAATCTATAAAAGAAGTTGAAATACAAGAATACGGGAAAAGGAAAGAGAATCCGTATACTCGGAAATGGGGATTACAATATGAGCAACAAAATGATATTAGCCAAAGCCTATCTAGTGAAATAGTGGCTGCTAACAACTTAAAAGTGACATTGTACCATGTTACTCTTGATTTTATCGCTATTGTTGTGGGTGCCACTCTTAGGGTTTATCGCTAGAGAGGAACAATCAGTACTTCAATAATGTCTCTACAGTTTCTTGTGGAAAGGAGCGAACGATGATGACAAAGGCTTTTACCTAATAAATTGGGGGAGGGTGTGTAAGAGGAAAGAGTTTGGGAGATTAGGTATCGTGGACCTGAGAGATATGAATAAAGAGCAAATGGAGGTGGAAAATGCGTAGGAGAAGATAAAATTGGTGTGACAAATTATTTGCTCTCTTTCGGAGAAGGAAATAGTTTAGGTAAGGAGGAAGAAGTCAGCATGAAAATGCCTCCTACTTTTGGAATGGAGTGGCAACAATTGGTGAGATGTTCCGTGCTAATACTAAGTGTGAGCTGGGCAATGAAAAGGACACCAAATTTTGGAAGGACAAGTGGTGCGGTAACAATAATTTACAAGCCCTATTTCCAGTGGTTGCATCAGAAGCGGAGAATTGCGACACTTTAGTATCTGAAGTCTGGAGAAGGGAAAGTATTAACATTAAATTTCAGAACATATTGACGCAAGAGTGTATTGTTTAACTTCAAAAAATGAGGGATTTTGTTAGAGATGAGAGCAAGAATTATACTGATTCGAATGATGAACGTATTTGGAATCTTCAATCGAATAAAACTTCTCTGTTAGTTCAATGTATAAGTGGTTTAACGATGGAGGATTATGAACTAGGGAGGCCAATATGATTTGGAGAGTACATGCACCAATGAAGGTGGAGACGTTCCTCTGGTTAGTTGTGAGTGATGCAATTTTTTCCAAAAGTGATCTCAACAAACGTAACATCCCTGTGGATGTAAGGTGTTCTAGATGCATGAGAGGCGAAGAACATACTAATCACGTTCTTTTTTATTTCCCTAAGGCGATGTTAGCTTGGGAGGTTATTTTTATAGATTTTGGGTTTGTGGAGGTTCCAAGTTCAACAATAGAGGTCTGGGGTCAATTGAGCGCGAGAGTTATCCGAAAATAAAATATAGTTGCTTGGGATATATCTGTAGCTACTACTATATTGGGTTTATAGCTAGATCAATTCGTTAGATTAATAGCTGTTTTATTGTATTGATGCATAAACTTTTTTCCTTCACTGATGCTTGGGCAGGTCAGGCAGGTACAAAGAAGACGCTGCACATGAAGTAGGAGGAGTAGGTCTTTTGGTAGGATGGGAGTTGCAAGGGGAATTGCATTACTTTGTTGACATCTGTATGTCTCATTATCACTTTTGATTAGTTTTGTGGTATGGGTAGTTAGGGCTGTTGTTGTACTACTTGGTTTGTATGATGATGTACTTGTATTGTATGTGATGAGTACAATTTATACATAATTTTTATTATACTTTTATGCAATGAAATTGCAAGTTCTCATTCATTTCTTTAACATTTATTTTATTTCTACTCAATATAATTTATTTGTTTCTTTTGGTAGGAGGAGTAGGTCTTTTGGTAGGATGGGAGTCGCAAGGGGACTTGCATTACTTTGTTGACATCTGTATGTCTCATTATCACTTTTGATAAGTTTGGTAGTATGGGTAGTTCGGGCTATTGTAGTACTACTTGTGTATGATGATGTACTTGTATTGTATGTGAAGAGCACAATTTATACATAATTTTTATTACTCTTTTATGCAATGAAATTGCAAGTTCTCGTTGATTTCTTTAACATTTATTTTATTTCTACTCAATATTATTTATTTGTTTCTTTTTGTAGGAATGAGATGGATAAGTGCAAAACGTGAAATTTTTTTGTGAAATCAAGGAAGAAAATAAGGATGAAGATTTTAAAATTTGAGCACTCGAATGCGCGGTTTTACAAACTGGCACACAGAAGAATCAATAAAAAATATTTCGGTCAAGTAGGGGGTGGAACGAAATTTTGTAATAAAAAAAAATTAAAATAAGAAGAAAAGAAAGAAAGAGTACGGGTTGAATTGATTTAGAATTAAGTTAGTTGATTAATTAATTAAAAGATTAATTTTAATCTTAGTATTATAATTAATTAATTAATTAAACTAACCTTCTTTTTTTTTAATCCTAACCAAAACCTACTCAATCCCTATATATAATTAAAGAAGGAGGTCTGGTAGGTGGGTTGGTTGGGGGCTGGGTGAAAACCAAAAAAGAATTTGTTTTATATTAAAACAGATAGAGAGAGAGAAGGGACAGAGGAGAGAGAGAATAGGGTTTCTCTGTGGTGGCCACGTCAGCGTGCGAACTCCAAGACGAAGATAGAGTGGACAGTCGTGGGCTGTTATCGAGAAGGAAGAGAAGAAAGAAGGAGGAAAGAGAGATTATTGTTCGGCAAAATCGAGACTTCGGTTTGTTTTTTTTACAAAAACATAGTTCTTTCTGTCTTTCTTTCTTCTTCTCTAATTTTCTGATGCAATCCAAAACAATATTTGTTAGTTGCAAATTTATTATGAACTAATTTTATTTTTCTAGGGCTTCGATGTAGCCTAGTTTTGAGAATACAATTTTAATTCATTATTATTTTTTCTATTTTTTCATGGTTATGTGTTTGATTTTTGTTCTTAATGCTTACAATTGGTTGACCAACTTTTGTATGATCTATTAAATCATGGAGAGACCAAACTGGTAATTTGTGATTTTGAATTAATAAATTTTAACACTGTTATAAGAGCGACCTGCTGTTAATGTAACCGTTAAGAAATCTATAGATCTTAATAAATTTCAATTAGTAATTTGTCCATGAACTATGACAAATAATTAGTTGGGAATATTTTTGATATTGCTTGAGAGAGAATATTGAATAATTTGGAGATTTTGGTCTACAACTTGGAAAAATAATCTTTTCATTCACATGGAGTTATAAATTGTATGGGATTAACTAGGTGAAATCAAAGCCCTAGAATTAGTTTTGCAATTAATAAACAACAAATTTTAGATACTGCTCCTCTTAATTAATTTAGTTAGTTCTTTAGATTAATTTAATTTAGTTGCTTTCTTTATTAAATTTTGATTTTTCAAATAGTAATTAATCTAGTAAATTTCGGTACTCGATAAAATAATTAGTCCTTGTGAGTACGACACACTTTTCACTTAACTATACTACTTGTTGCGATTTTGTACACTTGCAAATATTCACATCATGTTTTTGGTGTCGTTGCCGGGGACTAATTATTCTTTTATTGATATTGATAATAGCTAGATTGTTACTCATTTGGATTTTTTTTTCTTATTATTTTTATTTATTTATTTATTTATTTTTCTATTTTTTAGAGCAATATTTCAGGACATAGAAGTGTATCATCCTGGCAAACGAGGGTAATGGAGAAGAAAATAAGGCTTTGAGATACTATGCTATGCCCTCTCTTAATGGAGCAACATCAAACATAAAGAGGCCGGTTATACAAGCTAACGATTTTGAGATTAAACCGGCAATTATTCAAATAATTCAACAGACTGTTCAATTTTAGGGACTATCGCACGCGGATCCCTATGTTCACATTGCAAACTTTCTAGAAATTTCTAACACTTTCAAGTATAATGGAGTATCAGATGATGCAATTCGATTGAGACTATTTCCTTTTGCACTAAGAGATAAGGCTAAGGCTTGGCTAAATTTTCTACCACCCGGTAGTATTACTACTTGGGAGGAACTTACACAAAATTTTTGGCTAAGTAATTTTCGCCGGCAAAAAACAGCAAAGTTAAGGAATAACATCACCACATCAGTCAATTCGAGACCGAGTCATTATATGATGCATGGGAGAGGTACAAAGAGTTGTTGAGAAAGTGTCAACATCATGAATTACCGAAATGGCTGCAAATTTAAATATTCTATAATGGTTTGGGAGTTACAAATCGATCTACGCAGTAGTTGGAGGTGCACTTATGAGCAAAACTCATGAAGCAGCCTATGAACTTTTAGAAGATATAGCTTCTAATAATTATCAGTGGTCTTTAGAGAGTACAATACCAAGAAAAGTGGCTGGAGTTTTTGAACTTGATCCTATTACTACTTTAAATGTAAAAATTGATATTTTATCTAAAAAAATAAGTAATATGAATGTTAAAGCTATTCAAACTAATATGATTTGTGATCTTTGTATAGGAAATCATTCAAGTACAGACTGCTAAGTGGAAAATCCATTCGCTCAACCAAATTCCTATCAAGCAAATTACGTGTCCATTTTCCAACATCAAGACAATCCTTATTTGAATACGTATAATCAAGGATGGAGAAACCACCTCAATTTTTATTGGAACAACAATCAAGGAGCAATTAGACCACCTCAAAATTTTTCACAGCATGAAAAGAAGCTGACACATGAAGAGATGTTTATACAATACTTGCAGAAGACAGAGCAATACATGTAGAAGACAGATGTGGCGATACAAAATAATACGGCTTCAATTCACAATCTTGAGGCTCAAATTGGTCAAATTTTAAATATTCTTACAGAAAGAACGGCAGGAACATTACCTAGCAACACAGTAACAACTTCCGAGGAGCATGTCAAAGCAATAACACTAAGAAGTGAGACAATAATTAAGCAGCCAAAAACCTAACCTGCCGAACAAAATGTGGTTGAAAAGCAAAGTAATATCGAGCCAATTATGGAGGAACAAACGCAGCAGGTGGCCTATCATCATTCTAAGAAGGTTAAAGGAGTTTCAAGCCAAATAATTTCAAGGGAGTTTAATTCTGACACTTATCCTAATTCACCTTATGATCCTTTTCCGCAAAGACTTAAAAACAATAATCTTGAAAATCAATTCTCTAAATTTTTAAGTATTTTTAAGAAATTGCATATTAATATTCCTCTTATAGAAGCTTTGGAACAAATGCCTAAATATGGTAAATTTTTTAATGATATTTTATCAAACAAGTGAAAGTAGGAGGAACATGAGATGGTGATTCTAACCGAAAGGAGTAGTGCAATTTTACAAAAGAAGCTGCCTCCTAAACTTAAAGATCTAAGGAGTTTTACAATTTCTTGCACTATTAGAGATTCTTCTTTTGATAAAGCATTATGTGATTTAGGAGCAAGTATTAATCTTATGCCTTATTCTGTTTTCAGGAAATTAGGTATTGGAGAAGCAAAGCCTACCACAATCTCATTGCAATTGACGGATAGATCTATGAAGTACCCAAAAGGGATTACTGAGGATGTTTTGGTAAAAGTAGACAAATTCATATTTCCAACTGATTTTGTACTACTTGATATGGAGAAAGATGAACAAATTCCATTGATTTTGGGGCGACATCTTCTAGCTACGGGGAGAGCTTTGATAGATGTCCAACAAGGAAAACTTATTTTGAGGGTAGAGGATGAGCAAATAACGTTTGATGTTTTCAAATTTATAAAGTTTCCTACTGAAGAACAGTCGTGTTTTCAAGTAAGTAAAACTGATTTAATTGTGGGCGAGAAACATAGTGCTGAAATTGAAAAGTTACCTATAAAAGTATGTCTAACAAATTCATGAACTCTCGAGACTGAGAAAGAAAAAATTTCAGAATGTGTTATGTATTTGGATGCTGCACTATCTGTTCATCCATTTTCTCAGCTAAAATTCAAAAAGGTGGCGATATCAAAGACTCCATCTTCAAGAAGGAAACGCCTTAAACAAGAGTTTGGATCACTGTCATCTAGCTTGAGGGATGCATAGAGAAAACATAATCCACGCATGAAGGAAATTATTACAAAAGAGGATCTTATGTTGTTGGATGTTGGCATCACATAACCATCGCAGCTATCATGTCTGGCTGAAGACTTAAAACTTAGTGCTTCTTGGGAGGCAGCCCATGTTTTCTTTTAATGCATTTAGATTCCTTTCTCTTTTAGTTTACTTTAATTTTAATTTTTTAATTTTATTTTTGTAGGATTGCATAGTTTGGAAGTCGTTGGGCAGAGCTGTTTTCTACACCTACATTGATGGCTGTTTTTGAGCAGGTTACAGTTCGAATCTGGAAAAGTGTATAAAACACCAATCATAGGAAATTGTCTTAGCTTTACAGAACAAAAAGAATTAGGCCATTTGGACATCTACAGCTCCAAATATTGCTGAAACAATGAACGTCGCGCCTGCAGAATTTTAACACGAATCAAGGGAGAAATTCTGAACTTTTTGCATTATTTTGTTTTTCCTTTTCCTTTCACATTGAGGAAAATGGGATATTCAAGTTTGGGGGAAAGGGTACAAATTTGTTTTTTTATTTTATATATATTTGAAAAGAAAAGGAAAACAATACAAAACAAAATGGATTTCAATTAGGCTTACCATTACACTTTTTGAGTTCTTTATTGTGCTAAAGCATTGAAGCTTTTTTTTTTAGGATAGACAATTGCTTATAAAGCAAGAATAAGCATACTTATTTACTTCAGAATTATTGAATTTTAAAATTCCTTACACAATTGTAAGTCATGTGATTATACATAAAAGAAAAATGTGATGTTTTTTCTTGTGATTATCCATTTGATCTAGTCCTAAACAAAGTTTAAGTAAATAGAGTGATAATAATTAAAAAAAATTATGAATAAAGTGTATCTACTCCAATTTTTTGAGTTGCTTAGTAACTAGGGGTATTCATCACCAATATTTACTTTTACGTCAAACGGCAACTAGAAATATGAGTATGCAAAGGACTCTAAGTTTGTGACTTGATGAGTACCGGGTGAATTCATCACAAATGTTTGTATTCGCGTCAAAATTCAAGTGAAAACTTAGAGAAGAGCCAAAAAAAAAAAAAAAAAAAAAAAAAAAAAAAACTCTAGTTTGCTACTCGGTTTGTAGTAGTGAGAAGGGGTAATCACAGATGAAGTTGTTACATGCTATAATTATATTAATTGTATTAAAAATATGATTGATTTGGGAATTATGTATGAATAATTACACTGGAGAAAGTCAGTATGCTTAGTTTTACATTATTTGCTATTGTTTATATTTTTAATTGAAATTTTGATGCTTGCATGATAAGATTTCTTAGTGCGATGAGTTGAGCCTATTATTGATTATTATTCCTTTATTCATGGTTCTACCTTTTGCTCTAGGACAAGCAAAATCTTAAGTTTGGGGGTATTTGATGAGTACAATTTATACATAATTTTTATTACTCTTTCATGCATTCAAATTGCAAGTTCTCGTTGATTTCTTTAACATTTATTTTATTTCTACTCAATATTATTTGTTTGTTTGTTTTTGTAGGAATGAGATTGATAAGTGCAAAAAGTGGGCATTTTGTGTGAAATCAAAGAAGAAAACAAGGATGAAGATTTTAAAATTTGAGCACTCAAATGCGCAGTTTTACAAATTAGCACATGGAAGAATCAATAAAATATATTTTGGTCAAGTAAGGGGTGGAACGAAATTTTGTAATAAAATATAATTAAATAAGAAGAAAAGAAAGAAAGAGTACGGTTTGAATTGATTTAGAATTAAGTTAGTTGAATAATTAATTAAAAGATTAATTTTAATCTTAGTATTATAATTAACTAATTAATTAAACTAACCTAATTTTTTATTTAATCCTAACCTAAACCTACTCAATCCCTATATATAATTAAAGAAGGAGGTCTGGTAGGTGGGTTGGTTGGCGATTGGACGAAAACCGAAAAAGAAAAAAAAATTATTACAACAAAGAGAGAGAAGGGACAGAGGAGAGAGAGAATAGGGTTTCTCTGTGGTGGCCACGTCAGTGCGTGAACTCCAAGAAGAAGACAGAAGTGGGCAGGCGTGGGCTGTTATCGAGACAGAAGAGAAGAAAGAAGGAGGAGAGAGAGATTACTGTTTGGTACAAAAATTGAGATTTCGGTTCGATTTTTTTCTTACAAAAACAGAGTTCTTTCTGTCTTTCTTTTCTTCTCCTCTAATTTTATGATGCAATCCTAAACATTATTTGTTGGTTGCAAGTTTATTATGAACTAATTTTATTTTTCTAGGGCTTCGATGTAGCCTACTTTTGATAACACAATTTTAATTCATTATTATTTTTTCTATTTTTCCATGGTTGTATATTTGATTTTTATTCTTAATGCTTACAATTGGTTGACCAACTTTTGTATGATCTATTAAATTATGGAGAGACCGAACTGATAATTTGTGATTTTGAATTAATAAAATTAAACACCGTTACAAGAGCGAACCGCTGTTAATGTGACCGTTAAAAAATCCATAGATCCTAATGAATTTTCCATTAGTAATTTGTGCATGAACTATGACAAATAATTAGTTGAGAATATTTTGATATTGCTGGAGAGAGAATATTGAATAATTTGGAGATTTTGACAACTTGGAAAAATAATCTTTTCATTCACTTGGAGTTATAAATTGTGTGGGATTAACTAGGTGAAATCAAAATTCCTAGAATTAGTTTTGCAATTAATAAACAACAAAAATTTCAGATTCTGCTCCTCTTAATTAATTTAGTTAGTTCTTTCGATTAATTTAATTTAGTTGCTTTCTTTATTAAATTTTGATTTTCCAAATATAATTAATCTAGTAAATTTCGGTACTCGATAAAATAATTAGTCCTTGTGGGTTCGACATTCTTTTCACTTAATTATACTACTTGTTACGATTTTGTACACTTGCATATATTCACATCAGTGTGATTTTAGATTTGGATTTGTACAATGTACTACTTGGTTTCATTAAACTTTCATTAATGAATTGGTGACGAGATCACCTTTTATATTTAAAAAAATAATGTCTCTACGATATTCATTGTACAATCACTAAAATTATTTACTACCATCAGTTTGAGGCCATAATGAATTAAACCTAAATGTAATATAGAATCCTATTTGTTGGGTTTATATGCCTGGCATACTCAATCCGAAGATGAGAAGATGATATTACATTCGAGGAATCGAATCGACAATTGATCGAAGATGAGAAGCAGTAGAAGCAACAAAAAGAGCAAGTGCGGTCGACTGCACAGTCGACCGTCCACCCCTCTGGAATTGGGGAAGGCCAAATTGGTTGACTCTTTACGGCTGAAGTTTGTGTTCAGATGCGGGTCTTGGGAATCCGTTTGAACTCCCACTTCTTCATCAAGTTAGATTGTACGGGTGTCCTTCTATGGTTATCTTTTCAGGAAACATCGGATGGTTAATGTATCAAGTGTATCAAACTAGGTTTTCTCTAGGTTTGTGGCAGATGTAGGAATTTTGGTCAGGGTGGGCATAAGTAAATATTATTTTTCTGAAAATTTATGTTTATTTATCAAAAAAATGTTAAAGAAATAAATTGTTTATACTTATCATGTTGAACAGGAATTTTTAGTTTTAGCATTTGTTAGTTGTATGAAACTATCAATTATTTAACTAAGATGTTGACCTTAAGTTTGGTGTGCACAAAACGTATCATCTACAACTAATATTTTCAGTTGAGATTTACAGGATCTACAGAAAAAAGAAAACATGAGCTAAAAATATCAATGAAGATTGCACACAAGAAACATGTAGCACCCCGTAATTTTCAAAGAGATATAATATATAATAATATAAAAAAGGGGGAATTAAGAGCTTCCCCATAGGAATTCCTATGGGGGATATTGTGTGAAGGATTTAATAAAATTAAACTGTGTAAAGATTGGGGGGACCCACGTGGGTGAGTTAACAGCATGAGAATGTTGTTCTTCTTCTGATAGCTAACGTCACCTAGGTGACATGGCCACTGGGGCCCACCCGATTCAGAACGAAGATAGTCTACTATCTTTGAATACTTGATGACGTGGCTTCTTCGGTTGTTCTTCATCAAGAGAGAGAGAGTGTATTCATAGTCCCACATCGGGAATCACACAAAAATATATAACTACAAATATAATAGCCTATGATCAAGAGTCACCAATCTAGTTAACCACCTTTTGAGATGCAGACTGTGGTGGGCAGTTGTACTATACTATAAATAATTTGTCTGATAAATTGTATAAATTGTCTGAGCTTGGGGCGGGGGCGTTACAAAACATGTGCTTCAAATCATCAAAAAAGCTAGCAAAAATAGATAATTTATTTCTGTTTATTTGAGGAGAATATATGTAAAGTAGTGTTGATTGATAAATTAGTTTTGGAGAGAATATAAAGTAAAATCGCCAAATAAAAGTCGAATCTGCACGACAGCAATCGACCGCAAAAAATGACGGTCGACCGTCACAACCGTCGACTGTTCATTTCAGTGAAAAAGATGAATCACTTGACCGGTCATCTCTCGACTTTCGAGTTAAAAGATGAACGGTCGACTGTTCATCATTGCGGTCGACCGTCCAAGTGCAGACCTGACTATTTCGGAAATATCTTTTCATTTTCGAAATGATACATTTCTCCTCTCTATAAATAGAGGTGAATTCACTGTGTGTTCTTTACCTCTGGCTATCATAAGTCTTCCGAACTAATCATTCAATCAACACTCCGAGTGTGAGAAATTTTATTCTTTAGTCAATGTCTTTTTAGATCTTGAGAGTTTTTCCTTTCTTCCACTTCGGTGAGTTTTGCGGGACTTGTTTGGGGAAGCCCTGCGGGTGTAATAGGTCTCTCGACCTGAATTCCGAGAATCACTGTACAAGGGTTTAAATTATAGTGGAATGCTTGTGGCGAGAATTGCTACAAGTAGGTGGTGTGGACGTAGACCTGGGGGTCGAACAATTTTATATCGTTGTATCTTACTCGTTGCTCTGTTTCCTTTCTATTACTTTATATTTTTTACTTTACGCATTTCATTTGAATTTTTAATTTCCGCACAATCACCCCCGCTCCCCCCCCCCTAAGGTGCTTTATCAGTGGTATCAGAGAGAGGTGCTAATTAAGAGCTTAAAAGCATGAGTAAAAGGTCCAATGGCCGAAATCACTCTTTTCGAAAATTTGTACTCATCGGAGCCATTTATCTCCAATGGGACAAGTCTAACACGTTCACCTTATTTTGATGGAAAATGATATGATGTTTGGAAAGTTTGTATGTCTCATTTTTTGCAGATGCTTGGAGAAGAAGTATGAAACATTTGCATAAACAAAATAGATATTCTTGTCAGTGACGGAAAGAGGGCTTTCACAAAAGCTGAACTAGCATTAAAAACTACAAACTCCAAGGCTATGACAGCACTCTATGCAGGTCTAAATAATGAAGAGTTGATGCGATGTGGGCGAAATTGCAAAACGGTCTATGAAATTTGGTACAACATGCTAAAACGGCATGAAGGAATCTCATCTGCAGTAAAGGCAAAAATTAATTTATGCTTTTATAAGATTGGTGTTTCTCGTATGTTTGCCAGGAGGGAAAATAGATCAAATGCTTACCTGCTTCGACAATATCGCACAAGAGCTTGAGAGCTTAGGTAAGGGGTTGGATGATGACCGAAAGGTTGGAACACTCATAAGCTGTCTCAAGCCTGAATGGGACGTTAAAGCTGCAGCAATGAGGGAGACACTTGAAGAAAAAGGGTTTGACTACTACACTTTCGAAGGAAAACTGAAGACGTATGAGATGGGGATGACCGAAACAAAGAGGTACTGGCAGAACATTGGGATTGAACCCAAAACTGAAGAAAATACCATTGCCTTGAAAGCAGAAACTTTGCGATCATCAAAATCAGATTCAGATCATGAAGAATCAGATGAAGATATCGCGCTATTAACCAAACAATTTCGTAAGTATCTCAAACACAAAAAGTATGGCAGGTCTCAATGAGGAAGATAAAAGGACAAAGATGACATATGTTACAAATGCACGAAGCCAAGACATAATCGCACAAACTGTCCCATCTCGCAGGACAGAAATAAGGATCATTATCACTCCAATTAAGGATTTAGAAAGAATGCATTAAAAACAACATGGCTAGAATCAGATTCCAGCGATGAAGAGCAAGAACACAACAACTTTGGATTCTTGGCTCTTGAGAATGGTAAGGTGCAATCACCAGTCCAAGAAGAGGTAATCGAAGAACCCACCTTTGATGATTTAGTTGACATGTGTAACGGTTTAAGAGATTATGCTAAAAAATTAAGTCGTGAGTTGAGACAATATAAACAAATGTCAAATTAATCACATAACTTTTGCACTGCTAAAAATCAAAAGTTAAAAATAAAAATTCTTTGATTATTGAAAAATTTGAGTCATTTAGGAAAGACCATGATGTGTTGATAAAGGAAAATGAGTATTTAAAACAACAGATTCAAAAATCTTTAGCAACACATGATGAAAATCTAAAGAAAATTCATGACAAATCTGTGTATATTGCTAAATTCACTGAAGATTTAAATGATTGCAAAAGAAAATTTGACGAGGTAGTAGAAGGTTGTAAAGAAGCACTCGAACAAAATAGAATAGTTGATGCTACTCTAGACACTCTTCGTTGGAACACCAAAGACGATGAAAAGACTAGAAAAAGGCTTTGTAATAGAATAATTGAGCTCGAAAAAATTTTGAAAAAATATGAGGGGCCCAGTTATCTTATTACAAAAAACTCAAAATCATATCATGATAATCGAGGACTTGGTTACAATGAACCAATTCAACATCAAAATTCCAAGCAATCTTGTCATACACATATGCATAGCCACCAAAATAATTACAAACCAACACATAATTATGCACATGTGCATGATCCAATGTATAATCATATTACATGTCACTATTACTGTAAATTAGGAGATATATCTTATAATTGTTGATTAAAAATGAATAATTTTGTTTGGGTAAGAAAGAATGAAAATGCAGGTTCAATACAAACTTGGGCACCTAAAATTATACCTACTAATTTTAATGTAGGTACATCAACGTATCAAGAATAAAGATCGGTGGTACCATGATAGTGGATGCTCAAACCATATGACATGTGACAATAAATACTTTGCATCACTATCAAGAGAAAGCGGGAAGGACATCATCAATGGAGATAACAATAGTGGTCAAACCATCGGTAAAGATAAAATAAACTTTGGTTTATCATGCTCCATTGAGGATGTACTATTGGTAGGAGGTTTGAAACACAATTTACTCAGAGTCAGTCAGTTATGTGATGAAGGTTATACAGTTACCTTTAATAAAAATGTATGCATTGTACTAGATAGCAATAAATCATGTTTACTCCTTGATAACATATGCAATAATGTGTATGTCATAAATTCTAATGAATTTGCATTGGAAAATATGAGATGCTTTGTTGCTAGAAATGAAGATAGTTGGTTATGGTATTGGCAACTTGGACACACAGCCAAGGATAATCTCAACAAACTTGTCAAGAAGAATCTTGTACGGACAGTTCCCAAAATCAAATTTGAGAAAGATAAACCCTGTGAATCATGTTAGTTTGGTAAGCAAACTAAAAGTCCTCACAAGCATAAGAAAATGGTATCAACTTCTAGACCTCTGGAACTTTTGTACATGGATCTATTTGGACCATCACGAACACGTAGTAATAGAGGTGCATGATCTGCCTTTGTAATTATAGATGACTACAGCAGATTTACTTGGGTTGCCTTTTTGTCACAAAAGGATGACACATCATATGTTTTTCAAAAATTCTGTTGTAGAGTAGAAAATGAGAAAAGCCTTACCATCGTTAAAATTCGTAGTGATCATGGTGGGGAATTTCAAAATGAACTCTTTACGTCGTTTTGGGACAAAAACGGAATAAAACATGAGTTTGCTTGTCCTCGCACTCCCCAACAAAATGGAGTTGTTTAAAGGAAAAATTGATCTCTTCAAATAATGGCCCGCACCATGCTCAGTGAGAATGATTTACCAACGTCGTTTTGGGTCGAAGATGTCAATACAACATGTTATACCATTAAGCAAGTAATCATTAGGAAGTATCGTGAGAAAACGCCTTTTGAACTATATTATGGAAAAATTCCAAACTTGAGTTACTAATACTTTCATCTATTTGGATGCAAAGTGTTCATTTTAAATACCCTTGATAACTTGAGAAAAATTGATCGTAAAGGTGACGAATGCATATTCTTAGGATATTCTCTAAGTAGCAAGGCATATCGTGTATTTAATAAAAAAAAGATGCACAATTCAATAATCTATTGATATTATATTTGATGAAACTAATCATCTCACAAAAGAGATATTACATGTTCATGATGATGATGAGACAGGTGTTCGTGTTGAAAAGAAACATGTACATACTGAAAAGAGACCAAATATAGATTCTCAAAACAACGTGTCACATCAAGATGGAAACACATCCATCAATCAAAGTAGTAATAACTCCTTTATAGACGAGATGCGTACACAACAAATTGATGCCATGGAAGATGATCCCATTCCGCCACAACCACAACCTCAACCTTCCACCAACAAAAAGTGCCCTGCTTGGAAAATCATGTCTAGCCACCCACCAAATCTTATCCGAAGTAATATGTCAAAAGAGGTAACTACTCGAACTCAAGCCCAAAAATTTATGTGTTTTTCTGCATTCGTATCCATACATGAACCCAAAAATATTAAGGAGGTCCTGTAAGATAATGACTGGATCATTGTCGTGCAAGAAGAACTTAATCAATTCGAAAGGAATCAAGTATGGAGACTTGTACCCATACCCCACGGTAGAACTGTACTTGGAACGAAGTGGGTGTTTAGGAACAAGTTGGACGAATCTAGTGCTATTATTAGAAATAAGGTCCGTATTGTTGTTCAAGGATATAACCAACAAGAAGGAGTTGATTTTGATGAAACTCTTGCACCTGTTGCACAGCTTGAAGCTATTCGTATTTTACTTGCTTTTGCTTCTTACATGGATTTTACACTTTTTCAAATGAATGTTAAAAGTGCTTTTTTTAAATGGTTTTATTTTGGAAGAAGTTTATGTTGAACAACTACCTGGGTTCACTGACCCCACATACCCAAACCATGTATTCCATCTTGATAAAGCGTTGTATGGTTTGAAGCAAGCTCCTCGTGCTTGGTATGAACGACTAAGCTCGTTTCTTATTCACATAGGTTTCTCTAAAGGGAAACTAGACACTACACTGTTTATCAAACATGTTTCTAAAGACATTTTAATTGTTCAGATTTATGTTCATGATATTATATTTGGATGAACCAATGAAAATCTCTGCAAGGATTTCTCTAAGCAAATGTGATGTGGCTAATTTTTATATAAATATTTGTGCTCATTTACCCATAAAAATTACTTGTCATGTTAATAATTTATCTTATTTCTATAGATTTCAGTCAATTAATTATTTTTTTAGGAATAAGATTTTCTATTGCAAAAGGAGAGTATTTTGAGTAAAAATAAAAAATAAAAAAATCAACAAACAAAACAAGTAGAATGATTTATTAATTTTTATTGATTTGTTGAAACTTGTATTTTGCAATTTGGCCTTGTGAAAAGAAAAATAGAAATTTTAAATTGCCAATAGAGGTGAAAATGAAATAAACAAATTTAAAAGGGTTTAATTGAGCTAATGTGATTATTAGTTAGTTTAATTAATTTAAACTAATTATTTTTATTTTATTTTTAAACCCTAAATTCTGATTTTATTTTGGGTGTGTGCAGCACGTGCTTCAAGAAAAGAAAGAGAAAAAAAAGAAGCAAGAAATAAAGAGCAAATCAAATAAGGAAACAAATAAATGAAGATGTGGGGTTTTCTGCAAAAATAAACCCTAATTACCACGTTCGTGCTCCTATAAATACAACATAAAAGGAAATAGGAGGGGACGCTTAACAAGAAGATGGAGGATCTAAAAAAAAGAGGGAGAAAGCGACAGAGGGAGAGAGAGATAGGCGTGAGGCCTGAGGCCTGGCGTGGCGTTCGAGACAAAAGACGGAGAAAAGAGGTCAGGTGGCGACACGGCTCCCAAAGCGACGTCAGTGGCACGTGACGAAGTCAGAGCGTGGTCTTTGTTGGCTTGTTGCTGTGTGCAGTCACGTCAGCTGTCACGCCCCACTTCCAAAAAAGAGATACGGAATACGGATACGTAACTAAGCCCAGCGAATGATTTTCATCATCCATAAGCTGTCAGGGTCTTTACAACATTTCACAGGAATAATCTGAATAGGAAGCAAGAAAAGTCAACCACGCATGCACATATGAGTCAAAAACACCAACATGATTACTTGTAACCAAATTTAATAATCTCAAATAAAACAAATCTGAATAAGTCAATAATCCTGGGTCACATTGTCCAAATACAAAATAATCCAAGTAACCAAGTACAATTATTCAAAATAAGAAATAATAATAATAATAGCAAAACTCCAGCATCTAGAATCTCATATCACCTACACCATCTGGCAGCTGATCTCCAAAATCTGCAATTTAATAAATTGCAGGGAAAGAGAAAAGAAAACAAAACTCTCGTTAATGCAAGTTACGGGCTGCTTGTAGTGCAGGCACAAGTACAGCAAAAGGGATAAACAAATATAAAATAACATCAGGACAAACGTAGCATGGAATAGATATAACAGAGTAGGATAACTAACATGAATCAGGAACAAAATCAGGTAACATGATATACTAACAGGTACAGGTAACATGTATCAAAGTGTCAAGCAAGCAGGTAAACAAGTAACCAGGTATACAGGTATACAGGTAGCAGGTACAGGTAAACAGGTGAACAGGTAGCATGTACAGGTATCATTTAACAGGTAAACAGGTTATGTCAAGTCTTATATTATTACTATCTAGGTAGCACTTCATGCGTTCCAAACTTTTACCACATGGTTGCTACATTCAAACAAGCTTCGTTTAGATTTCGTAGTGGAGTCCACAGGACCGTGCACTCAGGGATTAGGAAAAACAAGAACAGGAACAGGTAGAACCAAGTGGTTCTCTTCCCAGTACACCTTCCTATTGGGAAGTGTGCAGTCAGGTAATCAGGTAAACAGGTACAGGTAGAACCTAGTGGTCCTCTTCCGAGTACACCTTCCTATAGGGAAGCATGCAGTTAGGTAATCAGGTAAATAGGATCGCGCATCATGTAGTCATTAACACGTAACAGGTGGGAAACACGGGCCTCCTTCTAAGTACACATTTCTATATCATCCACTACTAGATCTTTCCCTTAACCCTAGCTTGGTTATTTTGTTATTATTATCAGACAGACATGTATGTGTCACAAAACAGAGCAAGAATAACATAGTATAAACAAGTAACAGGTTCTGATTGAAAAATAAACATGTACAGGTGAAAGACAACTCATAAAAGAATAAAACAACGAAAATTCTAGTTTAGGACAGCAAGACAGTACTGTACTAAAACTGGAATTCCCGTGGCTACGAAAATGCAAATCTAGATCCGTCAAAGAATCTGGAAAATAGACTCCCAGCCAAATCCAGTAAATATATATAAGTCATATGGTTTTTCACAACAACAAGTCTCAAAGCAGATTTGAATCCAGAAAACATGTTCAGCCAGAAATCAGAAGTTTGTATTCATAATCAGGAAAACAGTATGAAAACTTAATAATTAAATCCCTAGTATATTTAGTAACAGAACATAAAGTTTCATAATTTTTCAATATAGATAGAATAGTCAAGTAAAATCAGAAAGCAGCAAGATAAAGTAGTTTTGTAGTTCTAGAATCATAAATACTGCAGTACTAAAACAGTAATATCTCACAAAATATAAATCAAAATACAGATCTGTCAAAAGGGTGATAAAATAGATACAGTAGGATATAATTTATAATCACAAAGTTTTTATAGAAAGCAAATAGAATCAGGTTGAAATTATATATCTTTACTGAATAGCAAGAAAATTCTACAAGTATAGTAGTTGTCTGCAAGCATAGAGTAGTTTGTAAAAGTTATCAATTAAATCCACAAAAATTAGGGGTTAATCCCAATCAAGTCTAGTTGTAACCAGCAAAATATTGGATCAAAATATTATCTTTAACATCAGTAAAAGAATAGATTACTATACAAAATTCATATAAAACTGGATCTGGAATTTTAAACACGTCTGTAGTAAAATAGTAGTAAATTGAAACTGAGATCTGTCAGAAAATATGAAAAGTAGACAGAATCCTCTATAATTCATATTCACAAATAATTTTCATATACTGACCTTAATAGGGTCTAAAATACTGATCAAAAACGAGAAATCGACAAAACATAAAATATCCTTCATGCACAAAACCAACTAGTTCATATGAAATTCATCCAAATCATAACCAAACATGAAATAGGGTATACTAGATGTCCAAGCAATATGGTATAGGGTATTTAGCAAGTCTGCAATAAGTATTCTACAACTAACACAACCAAGCACATGATATCATACGAACAAAATGCATGTAACCATTAAGAAGTGGTCATCCCTAAGTTATTTCATGTCATGTGCATGTCATGAGGCAACTACGGGCGGGTCAACACAATAGAGACAATATATCACGAGGGTTTTGCACAAGAATTGTCTCTAGAACACAACTACACTACAGGCAGTATTTAGTACTTGTATTACAAAAAGAAAAGAATACAAGTTACTTGCCTGGAGATGACGACGGAACGAAGCAAGAGCAAGAATAACGGGAACGGATTCCCGAGCAACGAACTCAACGAACGAACGACGAATCACATGAACACCCGAACGCACAACTCGAGATCACACGATATCAACACACGCACACCAAGCCAAGCAATGGCAGTGGTTCACTGCGTCGAGAGAATGAACGGCGAGCGGTGAGGGAAGGCAGCATAGCATAGTGCTGTCTGCTACTTGCTGTCGATGAAGGAAGGATCTCGGGGTGGCGTGACTGAGGTGGCTGTCGCAGTTAGGCAGCACAGGGGGGTCACACAGGGACGTCGGGACAATGCTGCGGTGATGCATTGCTGAGGAGGGTTACGGTCTGGTGTTGAGGGCTCTGGCTGCCGTCACTGCAGAACGGGGAGAGGGCGACGCTGAGGTGCAGCGTCGGGATGTCGGGGATGCACGGGGAGGAGGTGATCAGAATAGGTAGAGGTCGGGTTTGGGAGATGAATCTCGGGAGGATGGGTTAAGAGGAGATCGGAGAAGGGGAAACAGGAGGTAGGGGATGAGGTGAAGAAGTCAGCTACGTTTTTGTTTTTTTGAAGATAAACAGGATGTAACACAGGGTATATATAAGGGGTATTAGGGTTTGAGTGTATATGCTGGGTTTCGGGTATTATATGGGTAATAGGCATCATGTAGGAGCATTAGTAGGTTTAATTAGGTTTTAGGATTTAATGGGTATCGGGTAGCTTAGTGGGTATTATTGGGTATAGGGTTAAAGAAAATATCCAATAGGTTTATGAATAGGTTTTGGGTTTTAAAATAATCAAAATAAAAGAAATATAGTGATCCAAAAAAAAAAGATGTCACAAACAAATGGATAAATAAAATAGGGCTTGAACGGTATCAAAAATAAGGGGATCAAAAGAAGAGCTCGATCAAACAGAGGAGAAACAATGGGAGACAATAGGATCAAGAACTCCAATAAAAGTCGACAAAACAATAAAATGAATAAATTGAAAAAGAAGATCCAATATACGATCCAAGAAGAGATACAATGAAAATAAATACACACAAAAAAAATACACCTAAAAATACAGAAAGTGGAAAACAGGGGTTACATCAGCAGGGAAAGAGACAGAGCATAGTTTTGACTTGGTGGCACGCAAATCGAGGCATCTCGATTTGCAATTTTTTTTACAAAACATTTCTTCTTGTATCTCTTTTCTCTTTGTCTAACTTTACTATGCAATCCTGGAAAGTATTTGTCAGTTGCAAATTTATTATGAACTGATTTTATCTTTTTAGGGCTTTGGTGTAGCCTAGTTTTGATAACACAATTTTAATTCCATATTAATTTTTTATTTTTCCATGGTTGTGTGTTTAATTTTTGTTCTTAATGCTTATAATTGTTTGGCCAACTATTGTATGATTCATTGGATCATGGAGAGACCGAGCAGTAATTTGTGATTTAGAGCTATAGAATTAAATACCACTGATTGAACGAAATTAGAGATGATTTATCGTGATTGATGTGACTATAAAGAAATCGATAGAACTTAATGAGTCTTCAATTAATTAAATTTGCATAGAGATATGACAGACTGTTAGTTAGAGATATTTTTGGTGTTGTTCGAGAGAAAGCATTGAATACTTGGGATTTTGGTCTACATCTTGAAAAAAAATCTTTTTATTCACATGGAATTATAAATTGTGTGGGATTAATTAGGTGAAATCAAAAGCCCTAGAATTAATTTTGCACTTAATAAACAACAAAATTTCAAATTCTGCTCATTTTTAATTAATTTAGTTAGTTTTTTAGATTAATTTAATTTAGTTGCTTTCTTTATTGAATTTCGATTTTCCAAATAGTAGTTAATCTAGTAAATTTCGGTACTCTGTAAAATAATTAGTCATTGTGGGTTCGACACTCTTTTCACTTATCTATACTACTTTTTGCGATTTTGTACACTTGCAAATAATTCACATCAAGTTTTTCGCACCGTTGCCGGGAATTAATTATTCTTTCATTGATATTCAAAATTGTTAGACTGTTACTAGTTTGGATTTTTATTTTAGATTTAATTGTTATTTTACCTCTTTATTCTCTTTTGACTTATTTTTCTTTATTTATTTTTTCAGGACTTAGGAGTGTATGCACAGATCTAAATCATTGGAGCATACACCTTTTGACCCAGAGATTGAGAGAACTTTATGTCAGATCAGAAAGCAGAAGAAAGAAAACTCCACATCATCTTTATCCATGGCGAACCAAGAGGAGAACAAAGCTTTGAGGGATTATGCAATGCCCTCAGTAAATGCAGCAACATCAAGCATCAAAAGGACTATGATTGAAGCAAACAAATTTGAAAATTAAACCAGCAATTATTCAGATGATTCAACAGACATTTCAATTTGGAGGGCTAGCACATGAGGATCGATCTTAATGTTCACTTTGCAAACTTTCTTGAAATATGTGATACCTTCAAACATAATGGAGTTTCCAATGATGCTATCAGACTGAGACTCTTTCCTTTTTCATTCAGAGATAAGGCAAAGGCTTGGTTGAATTCTTTAGCCAGGAGTCATTACAACTTGGGAGGGCTTAGCACAAAAATTTATGGCAAAGTATTTTCCCCGAGCAAAAACTGCAAAGCTAAGGAATGACATCACTAAATTCACTCAATTCGAGACCGAGTCATTATATGATGCATTGGAGAGGTACAAAGAGCTTTTGAGTAAATGTTCTCATCATGACTACCTAAATGGATACAAGTGCAGACATTCTATAATGGGTTGGGAGTTACAAACCGATCTATGGTTGACGCAGTAGCTGGAGGTGCACTTATGAGCAAAACTCATGAAGCAGCCTATGAGCTTTTAGAAGATATGACATCAAATAATTACCAGTGGTCTTCAGAGAGAACGATGCCAAGAAAAAAGTGGCTGGAGTTTTTGAAATTGATCCTATTACTACTTTAACTGCACAAATTGCTACTTTATCTAAACAATTAATTGATATGAATGTTAATTCTATTCAAACTAATATTATTTGTGATCATTATGTAGCAAATCACTCAAAGTGCAGATTGCTAAGTGGGAAACCCTTTTGCTCCATCAAATGCCGAAGAAGCAAATTTTGTGTCAAACTTTCAAAGGCAAAACAACCCTTATGCAAATATATACAATCCAGGATGGAGAAATCACCCCAATTTTTCTTGGAGCAATAATCAAGGAGGAGCTAGACCACAAAAAAATTTTCAACAACAAGAAAAGAATCTGACACTTGAAGAGATATTCATGCAACACATACAGAAGACAAAGCAATACATGCAGAAGACAGATTTGGCGATCCAAAATATTGTAACTTCATCTTCAGCTTCAATTCACAATCTTGAGGTTCAAATGGGTCAAATTTCAAATATTCTTAACGAAAGAACGGCAGGAACATTACCTAGTAACACAGTGGTCGAGTATGTCAAAGCAATAACACTTAGAAGTGGGACAACAACAGCCACAAACCAAAAATGCCGAACAAAATGTGGTTGAAAAGCAATGTGAGAACAAACAAAGTGTGGAGGAACAAACGCAACACAAATCTGTTTCAAGCCAAACAAGTCCAAGAAAGTTTAATTCTGACACTTATCCTAATTCACCTTATGATCCGCCTATTCCTTTTCCACAAAGACTTAAAATGAACAGGCTTGATAATAAGTTTTCAAAATTTTTGAATATTTTCAAACAATTGCATATTAATATTCCTCTTATTGAAGCTTTAGAACAAATGCCTAAATATGCTAAATTTTTTAAGGATATTTTATCAAACAAGAGGAAGCTTGAAGAGCATGAGATGGTGATGTTAACAGAAGAAAGTAGTGCAATATTACAAAAGAAGCTGCCGCCTAAACTTAAAGATCTAGATAGTTTTACAATTCCTTGCACTATTGAAAATTCTTCTTTTCATAAAATACTATGTGATTTAGGAGCTAGTACAAATCTTATGCCCTACTTTATTTTCAGAAAATTAGGTATTGGATAAGCAAAGCCTACTACAATTTCCTTGCAATTGGCGGACAGGTCTGTCAAATACTCAAGAGGGATCATTGAAGATGTTTTGGTGAAAGTTGACAAATTCATATTTCCAGTTGATTTTGTTGTGCTTGATATGGAGGAAGATGAAAAAATTCCTTTGATTTTGGGGAGACCTTTTCTTGCAACAGGGAGAACTCTAATTGATGTGCAACAAGAAAAACTTATTCTAAGGGTTGACAACGAGCACGTAACTTTTGATGTACTTAAATCCATAGAGTATCCTGCCGAAATTCACTCATGTTTTCAAGTCAGCGAAATTGATCCAGCCATCAGCAACACACATAAGGGTGAAGTTGACAAATTACCTCTAGAAATGTGCCTAAAAAATTCAGCAACTTTAGAGTTCGAAAATGAAGAGGTTTTGGAATGTGTTCGGTATTTGGAGGCTACACCATCTATTCATCCTTTAGCTCAACTAAAATTCAAAGATGTAGGGATATCAAAGACTTCATTATCAATAGATGAACCACCAAAACTCGAGCTAAAACCGCTGCCATCTAATTTGAGGTTCAAAGGTGGTTGTGTACACGGATCATTCAGCTCTCAAATACTTGCTTGCAAAGAAGGAAGCCAAACCAAGATTGCTTTGCTGAATTTTACTCTTACAAGAGTTCGATGTGGAAATCAAGGACAACAAGGGTGTGGAAAATGTGGTGGTCAATCATTTATCTCATATTGAGCCTAAAGATGAAAACAAACTGCCGGTTACACCAATCAATGAAGAATTTCCAGATGAGTATTTAATGATGATACAAAGTCCTCAATGGTATGCTGATATAGTTAATTATTTGGTATCAAAAAATCTACCTCCTGAAATTACTTATCAATAAAAGAAGAATTTTTCTCTGACTTGAAATATTATTTTTGGGAGGAACCATCTTTATTTCGGGAGATGTGTACCTGAAGAGAAAATGGAAAGCATACTCAAATATTGCTACACATTGGAAGTTGGCGGTCATTTTAGTGAAGCAAAAACAGTAGCAAAAATTTTATAATCAGGATTTTATTGGCCATCAATTTTTAAGGATGCTTTTGATTTTATTAAATTATGTGATCATTGTCAAAGGGTGGGAAATATTTCTAGGAAACATGAGATGCCCCTAAATAATATTTTAGGAATTGAATTATTTGATGTTATGGGTCCTTTTCCATCTTCATTTTCTAATAAATATATTTTGGTTACTGTAGATTATGTCTCCAAGTGGGTAGAAGCTGCTGCCTTACCAACCAACGATGCAAGAGTGGTGGTGAACTTCATTAGGAAAAATATCTTTTCACGATTTGGAGCTCCACGGGCAATTAATAGCAATGGAGGAAAACATTTTTACAACCGTCAATTTGATGCTTTACTTGCTAAGTATGGAGTTACTCACCATGTGGCAACACCATATCATCCTCAAACAAGTGCTCAAGTGGAGGTTTCAAATAGAGAGTTGAAGCGTATACTTGAGAAGACAATCAATATGTCATGAACAGATTGAGCAAGAAAATTAAATGATTCATTATGGGCATATAGGACGGCTTTTAAAACACCAATTCGAATGTCCTCATATAGGTTGGTGTATGGTAAAGCATGTCACTTACCGGTGGAACTTGAGCATCGCGCTTATTGGGCAATAAAGATACTTAATTTTGACATGAAAGATGCGAGCGAGAAGAGAATGATGCAACTAAATGAGATAGGCGAGTTTCGCAATGATTCTTATGAAAATGCCAAAATCTATAAAGAAAAAACCAAACGATGGCATGATAAGCATATTTTGAGAAGAACATTTAATGTAGGGGAGAAGTTATTGTTATTGAATTCAAAACTTAGACATTTTCCAGGAAAATTGAGGTCTAGGTAGTCGGGACCATTTGTTGTGACAATTTTTTTTCCATATGAAGCCATTGAGATACATCATGAGAAAAATGGGACACTCAAGGTAAATGGACAACGGTTGAAGCCGTATATGGATGGGGAATTCGACAAGCAAAAGTTGAGCATCGATCTAGCAAATCCTCAGTGAGAGATGGAGAACATCTGGATGAAGACTTAAAACTTAGCGCTTTTTGGGAGGCAACCCATGTTTTTTTTTACTGCATTTAGATTTTATTTTTGTTTAGTTTATTTTAATTTTAATTTTAATTTTTTATTTAATTTTATTGGATTGCATAATTTTTGAAGTCGCCGGGCGGAGCTATTTTCTACACCTGAATTGATGACTGTTTTTTAGCAGAATGGAGTCAGAATCTGGAAAAGTATTTCAAAGAGAGACTGTAGAAAATTGTCTTAGCTTTCCAGAACAAAAAGAATCAGGCCATTTGGACATTTACAGCTACAGATATCACTGAAATAATGAACATCGCACGTGCAGAATTTTAACACGAATCAGAGGAGAAATTCTAAACTTTTTGCATTCTTCTTGTTTTTTCTTTTTCTTTCCCATTGATTACAATGTGATATTCAAGTTTGGGGGAAGGGGTACAAATTTATATTTTATTTTATATATATTTGAAGAACAAAAACAAAACAAAAAGGGATTTCAATTAGGCTTACTAGTACACTTTTGAGTTCTTTATTGTGCTAAAGCATTGAAATAATTTTTTTTAGGATAGACAATTGCTTATAAAGAAAGAATAAGCATACCTATTTACTTTATAATTTTTGAATTTTAAAATTCCTTACAAAATTGTGTGAGTCATGTGATTATACATAAAAGAAAAATGTGATACTTTTTCTTGTGATTATCCCATTTGATCTAGTCCTAAACAGAGTTTAAGTAAATAGAGTGGAAAAAAATATATATGAATAAAGTTCTATCTACTCCAATGTTTTGAGTTGCTTAGTAACTAGGAGTATTCATCACCAGTGTTTATTTCTACGTCAAATGACAACTTGAAATATGAGTATGTAAAGCACTTTAAGCTTGTGACGTATTGAGTAACCGGGTGAATTCATCAAAAATGTTTGCATTCGCGTAAAAAGGCAAGTGACAACCTAGAGAAGAGCACGAAAAAAAAAGGAAAAAAGAAAAAAAGAAAAAAAAAACTCTAGTTTGCTATTTGGTTTGTAGTAGTGAGAAGGGATAATCACAGATAGAGTTGTTACATACTATAATTACATTAATTGCATGACAAACATGATTGGGTTTGGAATTATGAATGAATAATTGAACTGAAGAAAGTGAATATGCTTAGTTTTACTCTATTTGTTTTTGTTTATATTTTAAATTGAAATTTTGATGCCTACATGATAAGATCTCTTAGTGTGATGAGTTGAGCCCATTATTGATTATTGTTACTTTATTCATGATTTTTCTTTTTGCTCGAGGACAAGCAAAATCTTAAGTTTGGGGGTATTTGAAGTGTCTAACTTTTATATAAATATTTGTACTCATTTACCCATAAAAAATGCTTGTCATGTTAATAATTTGCCTTATTTTCATAGATTTCAGTTAATTAATTATTTTTATAGGAATAAGATTTTCTATTGCAAAAGGTGAATATTTTGAGGTTAAAAAAAAATTCAACAAACAAAACAAGCATAATGATTTGTACAAAACAAGCATAATGATTTGTTGAAACTTGAATTTTACAATTTTTCCTTGTGAAAAGCAAAATAGAAAATTTAAATTGCCAATATAGGTGAAAATGAAATAAACAAATTTAAAAGGGTTTAATTGAGCTAATGTGATTATTTGTTAGTTTAATTAATTTAAAATAATTTATTTTATTTTATTTTTAAATCCAAAATTTTGATTTTGTTTTTTGTGTGTGCAGCACGTGCTTCAAGAAAAGAAAGAGAAGAAAAAGAATCAAGAAATAAAGAGGAAATCGAATAAGGAAACAAATAAATGAAGATGTGCGGTTTTCCGCAGAAATAAACCCAAATTCCCACGTTTGTGATCCTATAAATACAACAGCAAAAGAAACAGGAGGGGATGCTTAACAAGAAGACGGCGGATCCAAACAAAAAAAAACAAAAAAAAAGAAGAACGAAAGAGAGGAGAAAGCGATTGGCATGAGGCCTGGCGTGGCGTTCGAGACAAAAGAGAGAGAATAGAGGACAGGTGTAACACCCCTGCCCCTAGCTCAGACAATTTATACAATTTATAAGACAAATTAGATACTATGCAGTGCAACTGTTCACCACAGACTGCCTCTCAAAAATTGGTTGACCAATTTCGTAACTCTTGATCATAGGCTAAATTATTTATATTATATTATTTTCTATGTTATTCCCGATGTGGGATTATATTTTGAATACTTACCTCTTCCGGAAATGCACATACTGACTTTCCGAAATACACTAGCATGGGAGTAGGCCCCCACAAATCCAGGCCACGTCATCATACAAGCAAGCACAATATTTTTGATATATCGGATAGAGCCAAACGGCTCCAGCCATCAAAAATATATAAATCAATATAAACGGTTAAGTTACAGACAATAATCAGAGGTTTTACAAGGAGTAAAACGGAAATAAGAATACATAAAAGAATACAAAAAAGGCTGAATAGCACGCTAAACGGAGGGTGCGAAATAAAAACGAAGCGCCACACCGACAAGAGAAGGGAGTGGGGCCATCATCCGGGAAAATCAAGCCACTGATGGAGCCAAACAAGCTTGCCGAACCCGAAGGAAGATCAGGACGAAATGACAGCGCCAAGAAACAAGAGGCCACACCTCCCCACTCGAAGACAACCTACTCCACTAGCAGTCCCGGGGAACTCTAGCAGCACAACGGAGGCAAAACAGACTGCCTATGCCACGGATGGCAAGGTAAAGCCAAAACTCAACTGTGCACCAGCTGAAGAGCTGACACAGAAGCTGCATTCCTCGCAAGAATATGGGCACTCACTCGAATCTGCGATTTATTAAAGACTTTCTTATTGTATCTCCGCCTCACGGGGGGAGTTGCTACCTTCACCGAAGGGGACGATATATTCGTAAGGTCAGAAGATCTAGCTTCAACAAGGTGAGAAGGGGTAAAGAAAAAAATGGGGGCCACCGACGATGCTATAGGAACGGCACTAGTAATAAAGGAACGACGGGGGAAGGAAGAGTCATCCATGAACGGTGAAGGCTTAGGGGGAAGAGAGTTCAGGAAGGGTTTAACTTCCATCAGGAGCTAGTTGAGCCACAATTGAACCCATACATGTTGACACAATGAAAATAAGCATCCTGGAAACTGAATAGAGAACTTAAAACATTTTGGAGAAGATATCCCCAATGCACACGGAGGATTAAAAACTAAAGAGGGGGCCTCACAAGAAACAATAGCCTTGTCTGGGTGCACTAGGGGGTCAGAAGTGCGGCAGTGCAGAGCGAGCCCCCTCGCACAACGAGACCAAGAATGAGAAGAGAAGTATGATGAAAACAACCTAGAATTTTTAATTGAGTTCCAACTCAACGAAGGAGCCACTGAGAAAGATCGTGGATGAGCCTTGAAAGAACCCAAGCGAGGGTAGGATACGAGTTTCGGATAAACCTTACGATCCTTAAAAGAGTTAGCAACATTAGGAGGTCGAAGAGTAGCAAGAGAAACATAATCAGGAGAGAAAGAAGTGGTGAAATTCTTAGCAGGCAGAGAAACAACAACATAGGAGACGAAATCATTTCCAGTAACAATGCTGAGATTACTAGCCAAGCAATCACGAAGCTTGTGCTTTAAGAGGGGATAGTTAAGAAAGGAGAGGAGTTTGGCCAGAAGGGGATGGCCTTTGGGAAAACCCAGGAGTTTCTGAAGGGAGAAACATCGACTACGAGAGTGACCAAACTTATCACAGAAAAAGCACTTCAGTTTATTCACACACTCGTGTTTAAAATGTCCAGGAAGTAGGCACCTGAAGCAGACCGGATGAGGATCAGACCAACGAGGAGAAGGGGAATTAGAGAAGATGGGAAAGCACCGATGATAATCGGTGTCAGCCAAAAGAGGAGGAGACAAGTCCCCCTTTAAATCCAGAACCGTGTCAAAACTGGAGGAACTAGCTTCGAACTCTAAGAGAGTCATGGTAGAAGCCAACCCTAGATAGGCCCAAAGTAAAATACTAATAGAGGAGCCTTACAGGACAAAGATACCAAACACAGAACAGGTCCACACCCACCAAAACAGCACTACCAAAGAATAATCCAGCACAGACCAAAGAGTGGCAACAGCACCCTCCAAGTATGGAGAGAAAGAAAGGGGGTGAAATAGATGCAGAGAGGGTAAACAGAACAACCAAACTTGAACAAGTCCTTTGTCAGAAAGCAGCTCGGAGCTGATAAAACCATAGATAGTATCTATCCCCAAGGGGAGCACAATGCAAGAAAAAACAATCGGTTAAGCTGGACGATCCACAGCTGTGGAAACCGATGCCGCTCTTAAAAGAGACAGCAAAGCACAATGCAACCCCGAACGACACACCCAATAATAATACTACCAGAAAAATGCTAACTAATAGATCAGGCGAACTCACAGAGAGCAGTCAACTGGACGGACTGAAAAGCCGCAGGAGGGGGATTGCCTCAGGTAGAAAACTCACCGTGCAGAGGATCACCGGCGAGCGGGTACAGGTCGCCGCCGAGGAGGCAGAGCCAGGAGCAGGTACAGGTCGACACCGGAGGGAAGAGAAGCACGCAACTCAGACTTTGGGGGAAACGCGAACAACTGAGGAGAGAAGGGGAGCAAGGGAGCGCCAAGGAGCAGCTGAGAGCCACGAACGCTCCGGCGTGAACCTCCTATAGGGAGAAAACGGGATCGCCTAGGAATGGGAGGAGAGAAAGAAATGGGGATCTGGGTCGGAAGCTAAGGACGAGGTGAACAAGATTAATGAAAGGAGGATGGTGGAAAGATGCGAGAATCGGTCGGATCTGGGCTTTGAAAGATGGAGGAGGGAGCCGATTTTAAATCGCCAGAGTTGTTCAAGCAAGCACAATATTGAATTCATATTTCATGTTGTTGCCTTCAAACGTGGGCCCCATCTCTCATTTAAACCATTCCATTCATTTTTTTCCATGATACTAACCATATGCTATCATGCATAATTCACAACAGCCAACTTATATTCATATATATATTATATATACATAATTATACCTTTTGAAAATTATGGGGTGTTACAACAGGTGGCGGCACGGCTCCCGAAGCGACGTCAGTGGCACGGACGAAGTCAGAACGTGGTCATTGTTGGTTTGTTGTTGTGTGCGGTCACATCAGCAGGGAAAGAGACAGAGCGTAGTTTTGACTTGGCGGCACGCAAATTGAGGCATCTTGATTTGCAATTTTTTTTTGCAAAACATTTCTTCCTGTATCTCTTTTCTATTTGTCTAATTTTACTATGCAATCCAAGACAGTATTTGTTAGTTGCAAATTTATTATGAACTAATTTTATCTTTCCAGGACTTTGATGTAGCCTAATTTTGATAACACAATTTTAATTCCATATTATTTTTCTACTTTTTATGGTTGCGTGTTTAATTTTTGTTCTTAATGCTTACAATTGTTTGGTCAAATATTGTATGATTTATTGGATCATGGAGGGACCGAGAGGTAATTTGTGATTTAGAATTATAGAATTAAACACCATTGATTGAGTGGAATTAGAGATGATTTACCGCGATTGATGTGACTATAAAGTAATACATAAAACCTAATGAGTCTTTAATTAATTAAATTTGCATACAGATATGACAAACTGTTAGTTGGAGATATTTTTTGTGTTGTTTGTGTGAAAGCATTGAATACTTGGGGAATTTTGGCCTACAACTTGAAAAAAAATAATCTTTTTATTCACATGGAATTATAAATTGTGTGAGATTAATTAGGTGAAATCAAAAGTCCTAGAATTAATTTTGCAATTAATAAACAACAAAATTTCAGATTCTGCTCCTTTTAATTAATTTAGTTAGTTTTTTAGATTAATTTGACTTAGTTGCTTTCTTTATTGAATTTCAATTTTCTAAATAGTAGTTAATCTAGTAAATTTCAGTACTCAGTAAAATAGTTAATCCTTATAGGTTCAACACTCTTTTCCCTTATTTATACTACTTGTTGCGATTTTGTATACTTGCAAATAATTCACATCAAAATGCACGATGAATTTGAAATGAGTATGATGGGAGAATTAACCTACTTTCTTGGTCTCCAAAATACGACAACGAAAGGATGGCATCTTCATAAACCAACCCAAATATGCGAAAGAACTAGTCAAAAAGTTCGGTCTTGACAATGCGAACACATACAAAACTCCTATGGAAAGTACCATTAACCTGTCCAAAGACAAATTCTATAAAAATGTTGATATTTTGACCTATAGTGGTATGATTGGTAGCTTACTTTATATTACTGTATCTCGTACAGATATTTTGTTTAGTGTCTGTTTGTGTGCTCATTTCCAATCATGTCCCAAAGAATCTCATTTGGTTGCAGTTAAGCGTATCATTCGATATCTTAAAGATACACCAAATACTGGTCTTTGGTACCCGACTAACAGAAATTTTTCTCTTATAGGTTATTCAAATGTCGACTATGCCAGAAGTTTGACAGATAAAAAAAGTACTAGCAGTACATATCACTTCTAGGGAGACTGTCTTGTCTCATGGGCATCCAAGAAACAAAATTTTGTAACCTTGTCTATTGCGGAAGCCGAATACATAGCCGTCGGATCTTATTGTGCGCAGGTATTATGGATGAAACATATATTAGAGGACTACAAGGTATTCTTTGATCACATTCTCATTAAATGCGATAATACTAGAACTATTCACATGACTAAGAATTCTGATCAATATAGTCTTACTAAGCATATATAAATTCAGTATCACTTCATTAAAGATCATTTTCAAAAGGGATATGTCATTCTTGAGAATGTTTCAACAGATTCCCAAATTGCTAATATGTTTACAAAACCTTTAGATGAAAAATGCTTTCATTTTTTGAAAGGTGAGTTAAATGTTATTGATATTTCAGCATAATTGGTTTCCGGTTGACTGGACGGTCCACTGTCATACTGCAAAGGTGTATAGTCGATCGGGCGGTCGACCGGTCCCCTCTCTGTTTTTCTTACAGTCGAACACACACTTGTTCTGTTTTCTTTGGTCGACTGTGCGGTCGACCGTCCTACTCTCTGTTTCTCTTACAGTCGCACATACTTTCTTATTAACTTCGATCGGTCGACTGTGTGGTCGACCGGTCTATTTTGTTTACGGATTTCTCTTCGTGATTTATGGCAGCTGTATTTTGCATCATTTGGTGTGTTCCTATAACACCTAGAATTTTTAAAATACCGAAAATATATCTCTGGAGTGGCGATAATTATTTTAGGTATATTTTATTTTATTTTTTAAATATTGATATTGGTGTTGATAATTGTGTTGGATCAGTATTATTGATATATTAGAGTTATGAGTCAAGTTTTATGTGAAGAAATATTGTTTATTTTTAATTTATAATTTTGGAGGATTATTATGTGATAATTTAGTGTATTTTATATTATTAGTATTATTAAAGTGTAGAGTATATGAATTATTTGTAATATTTTGATGATTGGGGGCTTGTATGTTAATAATCCTTTAATAAATATTATATTTATTTTAATATTTTTCCAAAATCCCCCTTCCTTCACCTTTCTTCATCTCTTCTACTTCTGTTGTCGATCGCCCAACAGAAAAGCCCCGACCCCATTTTCCCGTCCATTTCCAAGCCCAATCCCTAGGTTTTTCTCCATAAATTTCCGATGAAAATTAGGGGCATGCTAACTGAAGGGTTCTCTTCCTCATGTCAGATTCAATTTGGAGAAAATACAATGGGAAGGTATACCCTATTTTATTTTATTTGTATAGAATTAAGTGATTTTAATTTCTAATGAATAAAAATATTGTAGTATGGAGATTATGAGGTGTTGGGTATTATAGAGGCAAGAAATTAGCAAATTATTGGAGATTTTGGAAGTTGCTTTTAAATTAGGGTTTTGGGTTTATAAAAAGGGAAGTAAATATATGAGAATTATCTCCTTAATAATAGTATAAATTGTAGTTGAATCGTTAAAATAGTATGGGGTGATTTTTAGTGATTTTTAGTAATAGTATGGAGATAAAATCCCATAGGAATTCGAATAATACGTGCATCGCACATGTGCATGCCGGGCGTTCAAGAAAATGCCTGAGTGACATTAGGATTAGTATTATTATTACTTGTGACTGGTTTGGATGTTTTGAGAATTAATTGGCTTTGAAATTTGATAATAAGTGATGTTAACGACTTCGGATGCATGATGGAGAAATGGTGCTTCGAGTCTTCGTGGGATATCAAGGGAGTATGATTTATTTTATTTTATATAAATGATATGCTTTGATAAATTTTAAACCATGGTTGCTATGTGTAATGTGTAAAGTATATCGAGTATAGATGCATAAAATGTATCGTAGAAATTTATAAGTATTATACGAAGTAAATTATAGGATGTAAGAAATTAATGGCGTGTATATGTATGATATGTGGTTGTAATATTGAGAATTGGAAAGTTATGATAATACTGATATTTTGTGAATATGGAAAATGAACAGAGGTACTTATATATATATATATATATATATATATATATATATATATATATATATATATATATAGTGGAAAAAGGGGTATGAGCAACTTGCTTATTTAGTAAATGAGCAATTGATGATGTGGCAAACATGTGATTGGAAAATCCTTAAAGGGTTAGTTGTCCAATGAATCACATGCATGCCACATAATCAATTGCCCATTTACTAAATGAGAAAGTTGCTCATATCCCTTTTACCCATATCTATATAATAAAACACAAAGAAAGCTATCAAGTGGCTCTCCTTCAATCCCTCCAAAAATCAAAGGCCTAGATCTAATCTTACAAAACATATTTTCCCCCCAAAAATTCTCCCCAAAACTCAAATTCAAATCTCCCACCCAAAACAACTCCAATATTTTTTTCTCTCTCTCTCTTTCCCTCTTCTATTCAAAAAATTAAGAAAATAAAAATTTTAAAATTTTTGAAAAATTAAAAAACTAAAAAATTTAAAAAATTTAAAAACTTTAAAAATAATTCAAAAAAAATAATAAATCATATAATATGTTTTTTGCTCTATGTTTGCTACTTCTATTAATTTGCTGGACCTCCAAAACTATTTTATATAATCAAACAAGGTGCACCGTTCCGAAGACGTGCCGTAGGCACGTGTCAATGGGCAAACCTAGTATATATATATATATATATATATATATATATATATATATATATATACTGAATGAATTTGTATGATTTTGAATATTTGGTGCTTTGAGTGAAATATTGGATATATATGATAAATATGAAGTAATTGCAGTTTGATAAATAGAAATGATATATATATATATATATATATATATATATATATATATATATATATATATATATATATATATATATATATATATATATATGTGGAGTTATGATGTGTTGACTAATACGATGTATATTTATGAGATATGGGTGCTAATGAGAAGTGGTATGATAAATGATGAAACTAATGAGTTGGTATATGTATGATATAGAGATGTTCAAGGTGAAATTAATGGGTGATAAGTTATGTAATAAACTAAATAATACGGTATACTCATAATATATGATAATGTGATAAAATAAATAAATTGGTGTATTCATGATATCAAATAATATGATGTAATTGTAATGCCCTTGCTCTAAACTCAGACAATTTATACAATTCATCAGAAAAATTATTTATTTATTAGTACAACTGCCCACCACAGGCTACCTCTCAAAAGGTGGTTAACCGAATTGGTGACTCTTGACCATAAGCTTTATTATTTATAGTTAGTTAATTCATTTGTATTCCCGATGTGGGACAATTTCTCACAATTCTTCCCGTTCTCTCTCTCGAAAAATGCACAAGACACACAATAGCCGAAGCCCCCAATGGTGGGCTCCAGCCATGTGGCAAGAGAGAGCAGTTGTCACTGCTCTCAAATTCAGGCCGGCCCCCACCACATGCCACGTCAGTCGTGGCTGACCGAAGTCAATGCATCAAATGCTTCTCTTCTTCAGGTGGGTGGGCCCCTCTCATCATTACACATTTTGATTTATTAAATCCTCATACAACATCCCCCATAGGAACTCACTCCTAGGGGCAACAGCCAATTCATCTTCTATATTATTATATATTATTATATATTTTAACACGGGTGTTACAGACACCCCTTTAGAAATCAGTGTCGTCGCTGAGTACAGGGCATGCACAATCTAGTGCAGGATCTACTTTTTAGCCGATGTTGAGTATCTGCTCTCCTATCCGCCCGACTAATCATGATCCTGGAATCCACCGCCCGATCAATCATAATACCGGATTTAATTGATGTGAACCCCGTATTTTCAAATATTATTTTAAATATTTGAAAAATGAAATTAAATTGATTTTTGGAGAATTTAATGAATATTTTCAGAAAGATTTATCTTTTTACACGTGCAAAACACGTGCAAATACTTTTATGAAAAGTTTGAAAAGCTAAGTTTCCCTTCATGAAAAGTTATTATTGAATAATTGTGATTTATTTAGTATTTTTCCAGATTTTTCTGAAATTAATTGGAACTATTTGCAATTTTTGAGAAAAGAAGGATCTTTTTGCAAATTTGACATTTTTAAGGGTTAAAATGTAAAAATGTATATTCTGGACGTTTTGAACAGCATTGGTTGAGATTTAGAATTATATTTTACTTTTAAATCCAAATTTAAATGAATTTTATTGAATTTCCAAGACTAGACCTATATGTGTGAAGTTGTATTTTGGAAAGGGTTATTTTGCAAAATGGGTAAAACCCTAAACCTATTCCCGGATATTTAAAGGATTTTTCCAGCCGTCATTTGTGGAGAATATACAGATTTTGGCGATTTGTTTGGAGGAGCAAAAAGAAGGAGTTTGGATCTAGCAAAAGGAAGACTTTTTCGTGGACTTTTTTCAATTCAAAGGTGAGTGACATTGTGTGTTTTGTTTTGTTTGTGAATGATCTAAATTTGTCTTATTGTTGATCTATGTATGAGAGTGGCAATATTGTTGATTTGATGTTGTGAATGATATAGATCTTGTATTGTGGTATGATCCATGTGAATAATGATTTTTGTTTGAACCATGTTATGACATCTAAGATGATTAGTAGATCTTTGTTTATAAAATCGTATTATTAAGATCTGAGTATGGTAAAGTTCGGATGATGAACACCTGGATCTTATATATTGTAAATCAGATTTTGATTTAGAGTTGTGAAAGAATTTAGTCTTGAGAAACCCTAATAAAAGAATTAGTGATCTAGAACATGAGAACTTGAGTTTTAACATATTTGAAGTTTCGGTAATATACCCATAATGAAGATCATTTTGCCTGAATACGAACTATTTTTATAAGCAATGAATCTTTAGAAAACCTCAGTTTCGATTATTGTATTCAGACCTAAGTTATGAAAACTGTAGGCCGATAGCCGACTGGTCAACCTATCAGTCGACTGGTACGACCCTACTGATGTATCATTAGCCTTTTGAAAATCCGTTCTGGTCAGCCGACTGAGACCATTGGCAGTTGACTGGTATACTTAGAACTTATTCTGTAAAATTATGTCAGTTTCTTGTCTGGACAGTCGACTTGTGGTGTGGGCCAATCTCCGAAATTATCACGGTAACTACTTGTGGTGTGGGATTGATCTCCGGAATTATCGGAGTCGAGGCGAAGCACATGTGGTATTCGTGTGGTGATGCGTCAATGTTTCGGTGTGGGATGATCTCCGGAATTATCCAGGTAAAACATCTTGGTTGTGGGATCTATCTCCGAAATTATCGGGCATGAGATACTATCCATAGTTTATCTTTATCTCGTAGTAGTCATCGTGTTAGGATTAGTTGCATAACGGGTGATTGAACCCTTATGAAGTGAAGACGTTAAGGGCTTGCACCGAACCTATGTAGTATGGGATGCATAGACTTCGACAAGTACGCATTAGAGAGTCTGCATATAGAATCTGTGTTTTCTTGACTTAGTTTTATGCATGTGGTTTTCCGGTCTTCTACACCTGACACTTAGTTTAGTTCCACTTGATGTTTTCATGTTTCCTGTCATTTCTTACTTCCCATATTCTTATTTAATATATGTTGTTTTAGAATTTGTGAGGTATGTTCATTTATGTTGTTTGTTTGTTTTTATGTCACTCGCACCATTTATGGCTGACCGCTTTAGTTTTGAGGGTTAGGGATCATCTCTAGCCTCATATGTTGCAGGTTGTTGCTTAGAGTTGGAGATTGGATGCTTGAGTTGGTTTTTGAGATAAATTGACTCATAAGAGTTTTGTGTAAAATTGTAAAAGCAGATTTGAGTTAGTTTTGGGTTGTAAATAAAAAGAAAATTTGGAGTTGAAATGTTTTAATTTCCGCTGTGCTATGTAAGTGATTGTTGTAATAAATGTTGAAAATTTTAGTGGTGTTGGTTATGTTTAATATTATATTGAAGTGGATTGCTGGGAATGTGCCATGTATTTTCTAAGATATCTTATTAGAAATTCGGAGCACTACAGAGATTGGTATCAGAGTATGCTTCAATAGTAATACTAAACATGACATAAAAATAACCTAGGTGTGGACACTAGAGTGTGAGTACCTAGGTGTGGACATTAAAGAGTGAGTATCACATAGAACTGAATATGATGTTTTACCTTTGGGATACAATTGAAGCTTTGCCAAAGGATATTGATGTGAGTTTGAATTGTGTGTGTGATGCTCTAACTTTTCCTCGTTTTGCAGTATTCAGAATGGTTGCACCCAGGGGCAGGAATGGTGGCAACAATGAGGATGGATCTGGTAGTTCTCGAGGAACGGGAATTGATCTTGAGGCTGAATTCGCCAAGGTGTATCAAACCCTGAATGCGCTGATGGCATTCAATTTGGCGCAAACTCAGAATCAGCAGCAAGCTCAGCAGCAGAATCAGCAGCCAAATCGTGGAGCTGGACAGGGATTGGTTAATACCGACCCTATCAAGCAGATCGAATCCTTTAAGAGGATGAGGCCGCCAGTCTTTGAGGGGCAATCTGATCCAGCCGTAGCTGATGATTGGATTAGGAAGATGCAGACGATCTTCGAAGTATCGGAGACTCCGGCAGCCAGCAAGGTGAAGTTGGCTACATGCAGCTAGAGAAGGACGCTGGTGTCTGGTGGGAGTCGCTGAAGAGGACTTTGGGAGATCAGCTGATGACTTGGGAAGCTTTTCTGGAGGAGTTCAGAGATTGCTTCTTTCCCCTAGATGTCCAGGAGAAGAAGGCGACCGAGTTCTTGAACCTTCAGCAGGGCAGTATGACCTGTGCGGGAGTATGAGACCAAGTTTGCTCAACTTTCGAGGTATGCACCAGAGTTGGTCGTTGATGAGGCGAAGAAGGCCAAAAAGTTTGAGCAGGGCTTGAGGCCAAACTTGAGGTCGAGGATGATCCCATTGGGCATCAGACGGTTCGATAAGCTGGTCAGGAGAGCAGCTATGACTAAGGAGGACATGGACCAGTTTCAGAAGAGGCAAGATACATGGAACCGGAATAAGAGGCTAGCATCAGGCCAGAGTGGGAAGGGATTTCCCGCGAAGCAGGCCAAGTTCAGTGATCCAGCGCAGAAGGCACCTGCAACTCAGGGAGTGACTTGTTATTACTGCAAGGAGGCAGGACATTACAGGTCAGCGTGTCCGAAGTTGGCGAAGCAGATTTGTTCCCAGTGTGGGCAGGCAGGACATTTTCAGCCCCATTGTCCACAATTGAGGAAGGATGGTTCTGGTGGAAGCAAATTCCAGAGACAAGGGCGAGTATTTGCATTAATCGAGGAGGACGCGGGTAACTCGGAAGATGTAATACAGGGTATGCAAGAATTTTGATTTTTATTTTAAATCAATGTAATAAGTAAAACCTTTATTTGAGAACAATTTAAGATTGAGCATCATTCTTATTGTAACAGGAGTTGTTTTAATTAATGGAATAAAGGCAAGATTTTTATTTGATACTGGTTCATCGCATACTTTTGTATCGCCAAATTTTGTAAGGATCTTAGGTGTGGAGCCTAAGTTGTTTCCAGGCAGGGTTTTGTCGGTGGCAACGCCGTCAGGTGAAGAATTGATCGCTGATCGGTATTATGAGGGCTGTGATATCGAGATTGGTGGGAGGTTGTTCGGCATTGATTTGATCGAGCTGAAAGTCTTGGTAGTGGATGTCATCGTGGGTATTGATTGGATGGACAATATATGATGCCACAATTGAATGCAAGCAGATGGAGGTATTGGTGAAAGCACCAGGTGGACCTGCAGTGACTTTCCAAGGGAAGAAGAAGATTCCGAAGGTGGCTGCAATGGTATCCAAGATGGCTATTCCAGAAGAAGTCAAGGGCATTCCGGTTGTCCGATATTTTCCTAAGGTGTTCTTAGATGATTTTCCTGGATTACCGCCGCAGAGAGATGTGGAGTTTTGCATTAATGTTCAGCTGAGGAGTGCGCCGATTTCCAAGGCTCCGTACAGGATGGCACCTGTAGAGCAAGATGAAGTGAAAAAACAGATTGAGGAGCTGTTGAGCAAAGGGCTTATTAGGCCAAGTTCTTCTCCGTGGGGAGCGCCAGTGCTATTAGTTAAGAAGAAGGACGGGTCAATGAGGATGTGCATTGACTATCGGGAGTTGAATAGGGTGACTATTCAGAACAAGTATCCACTGCCGCGGATTGATGATTTGTTCGACAGGCTTCGAGGAGCAGCTGTGTTTTCGAAGATTGATTTGAGATCATGGTATCATCAGGTTCGAGTCAAGGAGGAAAGTTTCCTTGAGTTAAAGGAAAGGTTGACTACTGCACCTATCTTAGCTTTGCCACAAGCTGGAAAGGATTATGATATCTACAGTGATGCGTCTCTCAGAGGTTTGGGTTGTGTCTTGATGCAAGAGGGCAAGGTTATTGCTTATGGTTCGAGGCAATTGTGTCCGCATGAGAAGAATTACCCGACGCATGATTTGGAGCTAGCAACTATCATTTATGCCTTGAAGCAGTGGAAGCATTATGTTTATGGTGAAAAGGTTAACATGTACACTGACCACAAGAGCCTGAAGTACATTTATCAACAGAAGGATCTTAATCTTCGGCAGAGAAGGTGGTTGGAGGTATTGGAAGACATTCGTCCTGAGATCAAGTATCTTCCGGGCAAGGCGAATGTGGTAGCTGATGGACTTAGCAGGAAGAGTAGCTTATCAAGTTTGATCACTACTCGAAGTGAGTTGGCAGTAGAGATTGATCAGGCAGTTAGCGAGGTGGTGCTGCAAGGTTTAGGGGCATCTTTGGCTCAGTTGAGGCTGCAGCCATCCTTGAGAGAGAGGATTGTGGAAGGTCAGAGATCAGACTCAGAGATTTAGAAGATGTTGCAACAGGTTTCAGAGGGCAAGCTATCAGAGTTTCGTGTCCAAGAAGGAGTCCTTTGGATGGGTGAGAGGTTGTGTGTTCCGGATAATGCAGATTTGAGAGATAGTATCTTGCAGGAAGCACACAGTACCTTGTTGTCAGTTCATCCAGGAGGCACGAAGATGTACAGGGACATCAAACAGCACTTTTGGTGGTCTGGTATGAAGCGGGATGTAGCAGATTTCGTGGCAAGGTGTCTGACTTGTCAGCAGATCAAAGCAGAAAATCAGAGATCTGGAGGTTTGTTACAGCCGTTGCCCATTCCGGAGTGGAAATGGGAGAATATCAGTATGGATTTCATCACGGGTTTGCCGAGGAGTTCAAAGGGCAATGACTCGATTTGAGTTGTTGTGGACCGTTTGACTAAGTCGGCTCACTTTCTAACCATGAAGATTACTTGGTCGATGGAGAAATTGGCTGAGTTGTACATTGGTGAAATTGTGAGACTACATGGAGTACCTGTATCGATTGTTTCCGACAGAGATGCAAGGTTCACTTCAAGGTTTTGGAAGAGCCTACAAGCAGCTTTAGGCACCAGAACTGATTTCAGTACCGCGTTTCATCCACAGACCGATGGGTAGACTGAGAGGGTGAATCGAGTGCTGGAAGATATGTTGAGGGCTTGTATTATGGATTTCGGTGGTAGTTGGGAGAGATACTTGGCATTGGTTGAGTTTGCTTACAACAACAGTTACCATGCGAGTATCGGGATGGCACCGTAAGAGGCTCTGTACGGGCGGAGGTGCAGGACACCTGTTTGTTGGTATGAGGTTGGCGAGAGGCAGATGTATGGTCCTGAGATCGTACAGCAGACATCGGAGCAGATTGAGCTGATTCGCAAGAGATTGGTCGAGGCTCAGAGTTGGCAGAAGAGTTATGCTGATACTCGACGAAGAGACTTGGAGTTTGAGGTTGGGGATGCAGTTTTTCTTAAGGTTTCTCCGACCAAGGGAGTGATCAGGTTTGGTAAGGGAGGCAAGTTGGCGCCAAGGTATATTGGGCCATACAGGATCGTGGAGCGGATTGGCAAGACAGCAAATAGATTGAAGCTTCCAGAGGAGTTGGCACAGGTGCATGATGTATTCCATGTGTCATTGTTGAGGAAGTATGTGCCAGATCAGAATCATCAGTTGGTAGAGATTCCTGAAGGATTACAGGTGAACTTGAGTTATAAGGAACAACCTGTTGAGATCGTTGACCGTAGAGAGAAAGTTCTCAGGAGCAAGGTGATACCTATGGTCAAGGTGTTGTGGAGGAATCAGCAGTTCGAGGAGGCTACTTGGGAGCCAGAGGATTGCATGCAGAAGGATTTTCCTGAGCTTTTTGTATGAGTGTATTTCTTTTATGTGATTGTAATTCTTTTGAATGATTGTACTATTGATTGAGTCATAATTCTTCTATTTTTTGATTGTGTTGTCATATGAAATTGCCTGGACTATGTCCTATTTATGAGATATGGTTCTTTTGTTGGTATGAGGTTTGCACTCACTAGCAGTAGTTCTGAGGACAGAACTCTTCTAAGGAGAGAGTGATGTAGAACCCTGTATTTTCAAATATTATTTTAAATATTTGAAAAATGAAATTAAATTGATTTTTGGAGAATTTAATGAATATTTTCAGAAAGATTTATCTTTTTACACATGCAAAACACGTGCAAATACTTTTATGAAAAGTTTGAAAAGTTAAGTTTCCCTTCATGAAAAATTATTATTGAATAATTGGGATTTATTTAGTATTTTTCAAGATTTTTCTGGAATTAATTGGAACTATTTGCAATTTTTGAGAAAAGAAGGACCTTTTTGCAAATTTGACATTTTTAAGGGTTAAAATGTAAAAATATATATTCTAGGACATTTTGAACAGTATTGGTTGAGATTTAGAATTATATTTACTTTTAAATCCAAAATTAAATGAATTTTATTGAATTTCCAAGACTAGACCTATATATGTGAAGTTGTATTTTGGAAAGGGTTATTTTGCAAAATGGGTAAAACCCTAAACCTATTCCCGGATATTTAAAGGATTTTTCCAGCTGTCATTTGTGGAGAATATACAGATTTTGGCGATTTGTTTGGAGGAGCAAAAAGAAGGAGTTTGGATCTAGCAAAAGGAAGACTTTTTCGTGGACTTTTTTCAATTCAAAGGTGAGTGACATTGTGTGTTTTGTTTCGTTTGTGAATGATCTAAATTTGTCTTATTGTTGATCTATGTATGAGAGTGGCAATATTGTTGATTTGATGTTGTGAATGATATAGATCTTGTATTGTGGTATGATCCATGTGAATAATAATTTTTGTTTAAACCATGTTGTGAAATCTAAGGATGATTAGTAGATCTTTGTTTATAAAATCGTATTATTAAGATTTGAGTATGGTTAAGTTCGGATGATGAACACCTGGATCATATATATTGTAAATCAGATTTTGATTTAGAGTTGTGAAAGAATTTAGTCTTGAGAAACCCTAATAAAAGAATTAGTGATCTAGAACATGAGAACTTGAGTTTTAACATATTTGAAGTTTCGGTAATATACCCATAATGAAGATCATTTTGCCTGAAAACGAACTATTTTTATAAGCAATGAATCTTTAGAAAACCTCAGTTTCGATTATTGTATTCAGACCTAAGTTATGAAAACTGTAGGCCGACAGCCGACTGGTCAACCTATCAGTCGACTGGTACGACCCTACTAATGTATCATTAGCCTTTTGAAAATCCGTTCTGGTCAGCCGACTGAGACCATTGGCACTCGACTGGTATACTTAGAACTTATTCTGTAAAATTATGTCAGTTTCTTGTCTGGACAGTCGACCGATGTCTTCTTAAGTCGACTTATATGACTTAGTTTATTTTTGTTAAATTTTGGATATTTGTCCTTCTGGACAGTCAACTTACTACATTATAAGTCGACTAGTACTAATAAGTTTTTGTAACTTGAGTATTCCTTGAGTGTTCGATTCTCAGATAATTCAGTCTATACTTGACATTCAGTTCCGTATTTGATTAAGTATTTGACTTTGAGATATTCAGTTAAGTATTTGATTTGAGACATTCAGTTGAACCATTTGTTTAGTGGAACTTTGCTTTAGACATTTGAGTTGAGTCTCTAGAGGTGTGTGACCCTAGTATACCGGTGTTGAGTTATTTTGTTGAGGCCCATTGAGGCATTTCAGTTATTCAGTTTTGATTTTAGGCCGGTATGGCACATCACTCTAGGAGATTCGCTAAGTAATTAAATAACCCCAAAAATGATAAGGACAGGCACTAGTGGTGATATGATGAACGGGAACATGAGTCAAGTACCTCAGTATGGCTTTCGGTGTGGGATTTAATCTCCGGAATTATCACAGTAGATTATTAGTGGTGTGGGATATATCTCCGGAATTATCACAGTAGATTACTTGTGGTGTGGGACAATCTCAGGAATTATCACGGTAACTACTTGTGGTGTAGGATTGATCTCCGGAATTATCGGAGTCGAGGCGAAGCACATGTAGTATTCGTGTGGTGATGCGTCAATGTTTCAGTGTGGGATGATCTCCGGAATTATCCAGGTAAAACATCTTGGGTATGGGATCTATCTTCGGAATTATCGGGCATGAGATACTATCCATAGTTTATCTTTATCTCGTAGTAGTCATCGTGTTAGGTTTAGTTGCATAACGGGGGATTGAACCCTATGAAGTGAAGACGTTAAGGGCTTGCACCGAACCTATGTAGTATGGGATGCATAGACTTCGACAAGTACGCATTAGAGAGTCTGCATATAGAATCTGTGTTTTCTTGACTTAGTTTTATGCATGTGGTTTTCCGGTCTTCTACACCTGACACTTAGTTTAGTTCCACTTGATGTTTTCATGTTTCCTGTCATTTCTTACTTCCCATATTCTTATTTAATATATGTTGTTTCAGAATTTGTGAGGTATGTTCATTTATGTTGTTTGTTTGTTTTTATGTCACTCACACCATTTATGGCTGACCCCTTTAGTTTTGGGGGTTAGGGATCATCTCTAGCCTCATATGTTGCAGGTTGTTGCTTAGAGTTGGAGATTGGATGCTGGAGTGGGTTTTTGAGATAAATTGACTCATAAGAGTTTTGTGTAAAATTGTAAAAGCAGATTTGAGTTAGTTTTGGGTTGTAAATAAAAAGAAAATTTGGAGTTGAAATGTTTTAATTTCCACTGTGCTATGTAAGTGATTGTTGTAATAAATATTGAAAATTTTAGTGGTGTTGGTTATGTTTAATATTATATTGAAGTGGATTGCTGGGAATGTGCCACGTATTTTCTAAGATATCTTATTAGAAATTCGGGGCGCTACAATTGAGGCATATCTGCTCTCCTATCCGCCCGACTAAATATGATCCCGGAATCCACTGCCTGGTCAATCATAATCTCAAATTTAATTGAGGCTCGTCTCGCTCACCACATTCCCAGAATCCAGCGCCCGACTGGGTCTATAGTCCCGGAATCCACCGCCCAACTATATCGATGCGCCCTACACTCGATGTCGAAAGTTGGCTCTGAAACTATCTGTAACACCCATGCCCCAAACTCAGACAATTTATACAATTTATCAGATAAATTATTTATTTATTAGTACAATTGCCCACTACAGGCAGCCTCTCAAAGGTGGTTAACCGAATTGGTGACTCTTGATCGTAGGCTTTATTATTTATAGTTAGTTAATTCATTTGTATTCCCGATGTGGGACAATTTCTCACAATTCTTCCCGTTCTCTCTCGAGAAATGCACAAGACACACAGCAGCTGAAGCCCCCAATGGTGGGCCCCATCCACATGGCAAAGACAGAGCATTGTCACTGCTCTCAAATTCGGGCGGCCCCCACCACATGCCACGTCAGCCGTGGCTGACCATAGTCAAAGTAGCAAATGGTGCTTCTCTTCTTCAGGTGGGCCCCCTCATCATTACACATTTTGATTTATTAAATCCTCATACAATATCCCCCATAGGAACTCCTATGGGGCAACAGCCAATTCATCTTATATATTAATATATATTATTATATATTTTAACATGGGGTGTTACAATAATAATCTTATAAAATTAAATAATATGGTGTATGCATATATATGGTATAATGAGAAGATAAATAATATGGTGAATATCGAATATGTGTTAATATGTTCAGATAAAAGATGGGATGGTATGTGATAATAAAATGAGATAATAATTCTCATGGTTAAAGTCAAAGATGTGACAAGTTATTCAAATGAAAGATGAGATGATATGTGATGATAAAATGAGTTAAAAGATGAGATAAAAATGATAATAACAGTTAAATTTTGTTGACCAGTACCTACAGAATTCCTAGGGATTTGGGCTAGACCTCCTAACACCCAAGGACCGACTTGGGGTGCATGTTTATTACCCAAACTATGTTTGGGCAGTGATTTGTGTTTGATGGAGCTATCGGCTCTAGTCTCAATGGATGCGTAAGACCCTTGGTGGGCAGCGGTGTTTCCCTCGCTGGCATAGGCTGGGAGGAAGACTTAGCCTCAAACGCGTAAGACCCTTGGTGGGCAGAGGTCTGCGTGTTTACTGGGCTGTCGTCTTTCAGTATATTTGGATACTAAGGCACACTGGTCGACAAATTAATAAAATGAATAAATGTGAAATAAAAGGGAAAATGAGAAAGTAAAGAAAGAGTATAATGAGAATGAAAAGTAAAGTATTACCCAAGCTATCGGCTTTGAGGTGCAGTGTATATTACCCAAACTATGTTTGAGGTGCGGTGTAGTGTCTGAAGAGAATGGGAGTTAAAGTGAATTGTATTATGAGATGTAAATAGATATCAAAGTAAGGTGTTATAAAGTAAAAATGAATGTTAAAGAAAGGGTATTATGAGATTAAAATGAAAAGTAGAATACAAATGAAAATGAGAAAGTAAAGAAGGCGTATGATATGAAATATATATATGAGTAAGTAGAGAAAGCATATGTGATGTGTCTAATTTTTATACAAATATTTGTACTCATTTACCCATTAAAATTGCTTGTATTCGTCTATATTCTGTTTAATTCATCTTATTTCCACAAAATTTCAAGTAATTATTTATTTTTGATGGAATAAGATTTTGATGCAAAAAGTGAATATTTTTGGTAAAAATCAACAAACAATACAAAAACATTGATTTATTTATTTTTATTGATTTTTTGAATTTAAATTTTACAATTGGAGCAATGAGAAAAATAAAATATAGATTTTAATTTGCCAATTGAGCTAATATGATTTTTAGTTAGTTTAATTAATTTTATTTTTTATTTTTAAATCTTAATTTCTGCTTTATTTTGTGTGTGCAGCACGTGAAAGAGAAGAATAAAGAAGCAAGAAATGAAAGAGCAAAATAAAGAAGGAAGGAATTAAAGAAAGAATAGGGGTTTTCTAGAAAAATTAAACCCTAATTCCTAAATTCTCCTATCCGTGCCTATAAATAGAAGAGAAGACAAGAAGAGAAGAGAGCGTTGAACGAAGGGAGAGAGCGACGGCTGATCTCTAATCACAAATTAAAAATAAATAGAGACACAGCCAAGAGAGAGATGTAAAAGAAGGGCGGTTCGGTTTTCAAGGCAAAAGAGAGCGTGAAGAGGCTTTAGGCGACGTCTGCAGCAGGCAGGCACATGGGCAGCACGTTCCCGAGGTGCCACGTCAGCATGGCTCTCTGGCTTCTGGCGTGTGCTCCAAAACCACCTGACGGGACAGCACCTGACAGCAGAAGCCAACAGCACTGCAGTGGGCATGCTCCTCGAGGCCACACATGGCGGGTCTGGCTCAGACTTCAAGACGACAGAAAGAGAGAGGAAACGATTGTATTTACTGATTTTGCTTTTCGAAACGCGTTTCGAGGCTTTTCGGTTTACAATTTCTTTTAAAAAGCAGTCCTTTTTGTATCTCTTTTTTTTCTCTATTATTCTATAATGCAATCCAAGACAATATTTGTTAGTTGCAATTTCATTATGAACTAAACTTATTTTTTTAGGACTTTGATGTGGCCTAGTTTTGATAACACAATTTTAATTCCATATTATTTTTCTATTTTTCAATGGTTGTGTGTTTGATTTTTATTCTTAAAGCGTACAATTGGTGGACAGACATTTGTATGATTTATTAGATCATGGAGAGACCGAGAAGTAATTTGTGATTAATAAAAGTTAAACATCATTGATTGAGCAAAATTAGAGATGATTTACCGCGATTGATCTGACCGTTAAGAAATCCACAGAACTTAATGAGTCTTCGATTAATTAAATTTGCATAGAGATGTGACAAACTGTTAGTTGGAGATATTTTTGGTGTTATTCGAGAGAAAACATTGAATAATTTGGGGGATTTCGATCTACAACTTGGAAAAATTATCTTTTTATTCATATGGAATTATAAATTGTGTGGGATAAACTAGGTGAAGTCAAAAGCCCTAGAATTAATTTTGCCATTAACAAATCACAAAAATTTCACATCCCGCTACTCTTAATAAATTAGTTTCTTTTTTTATTTAATTTCAATTTTCCAAATAGTGATTCATCTAGTAAATTCGGTACTCAATAAAATAATTGGTCCCTGTGAGTTCGACACTCTTTTCACTAAAACTATACTACTTGTTGCGATTTTGTACACTTGCAAATGTTCACATCAAGTTTTTGGCACCGCTGCCGGAGACTAGTTATTCTTTTATTGATATTAAAAATTGCTAGATTACACTAGTTTGGATTTTTTTTTATTTCTTTTTTTTAATTATTATTTTACCTCTTTATTTTCTCTTGACTTACTTTTACTTTTATTTATTTTTTTATTTTTCTTATTATTATTATTTTATTTTTTTTTAGTTTAGTTTTTTTTTTCAATACATATATTTCAGGACATACAAGTACATTATCATGGCGAATTATGAGAACAAGGCTTTGAGAGATTATGCTATGCCCTCAATTCATGGAACAATATCAAGCATAAAGATGTCGGTTATTGAAGCTAACGATTTTGAGATTAAACCGGCGATTATTCAGATGATTCAACAGACTGTTCAATTTTGGGGACTACCGCACGAGGATCCTTATGTTCATATTGCAAACTTTCTAAAAATTTGCGACACTTTCAAGCACAACGGAGTATCAGATGATGCAATCAGATTGAGACTCTTTCCTTTTTCACTACGAGATAAGGCGAAGGCTTGGCTACATTATCTACCACCGGTAGTATTACTACTTGGGAGGGACTTGCACAAAAAATTTTGGCTAAGTATTTTCCACTGGCAAAGACAGCAAAACTAAGGAATGATATTGCCACATTCTTTCAATTTGAGACCGAGCCTTTGTATGATGCATGGGAGAGGTACAAAGAGTTATTAAGAAAGTGTCCTTATCATGAACTACCGAAACGGTTGCAAATTCAAATATTCTATAACGGTTTGGGAGTTACACATCGATCTATGGTTAACGCAGCAGCTGGATGTGCACTTATGAGCAAAACTCATGACGCAGCCCATGAACTTTTAGAACAGATGGCATCAAATAATTACCAGTGGTATTCAGAGAGAACAATGCCTAGAAAAGTGGCTGGAGTTTTTGAACTTGATCCTATTTCTACTTTAAATGCAAAAATTGATATTTTATCTAAACAAGTAGGAAATGTGAATTTTAATGCAATTCAATCTAATATGATTTGTGATCTTTGTGCAGGAAATCATTCAAGTACAGATTGTCAAGTGGGGAACCCTTTTGCTCCATCAAATGCCAAACATAAAAATTTTGTGTCAAACTTTCAACTGCAAAACAATCATTATGCAAACACATACAATCCAGGATGGAGAAACCACCATAATTATCCATAGAACAACGATCAAGGAGGAGCAATTAGACCACCTCAAAATTTTCCACAACAAGAAAAGAAGCCGGCATTTGATGAGCAACTATTTCGGAACAAAGGGATTCCGAAATAGGGCTAATCTCTTCAAGGAGGTCAATAGACTGAATGGTGGCTAAAAAACATTTTAAAGAAAATTAGCATTAGCTAGATTCTCTTTACACCAGATTTTACAACCAAATTTGATAGCTTGGAGCCTAATAAGAATGCAACCCAGCCCGGAGGAGCCCGTAATGGAAGAGAGACATTCCGTACTAAGGTTGACGAAGGTTTGGTCTTGCAACCAAAACTTTTCGAAACAGGAATTTAAACGGTCTGGAGAAATTATAGTTAGAAGCCAATGAAATGGGAACATGATCCGAAGAAGGATTGGTCAAGGCCGAAACGAAAGAGTTGTGGAAAAAGTTGATCCAATCACTAGAAACGAGAAAGCGGTATAATTTAGCCATGGAAGGCGACAATCGCATATTGGACCAAGTGAAAGATCTGCCGTTGAGAGGGAGATCAATCAACTGGAGGGTGCGAATGCAATCGTTAAAACTGGAGGAAACGAAGGAGAACGAGGAACTACTCAATCTTTCATATGGGAATCTGGTGACATTAAAGTCCCCACAAAAAATCAAATAGCCCTGAATGTTATCCTTCAAGGAACTTAGTTCATTCCAAAAGATCTGTCTACGGTCTGCAGTGGCCGGCCCGTAAATCGAGACAACTGTAAGATCACAATTGAATTCGGGCCCAGTGAAGTCGAACCACAAGGAAGAACGTTAATCTGTGAATTGAGATTAGAGAGAAGCAAGAGTCTTTGAATCCAAATAGGATTCCTCCTCTAGACCCTACGGCGTCCAGAGAAATCCAATTGGTGATCAAAGTTACGCCGATAGAACATAAGAGGGAAGAAGAATGGGACTCAATTTTCGATTCTTGAATGGAGATCGTATCACAATGAGCGGAAGAAATAAGGTTAAACAAAACTTGTTACTTGGACGCGCTATGCAGTCCCCGAATATTTCAAGAGATGCTAATCATTAAACAACGAGATCTCAAAAACTCTAGAGATTTCACGGCTACGAATAAAATCAAAATCTACAAAATTTTCTGAGTTAACAAGAAACCCCATCTCCCTAGACAGACGAAGCATGTCTGCATTAGAGAGGGAGTCAAAATGAACCTGGTATACAGAACAAGTGGAACCTGGTATATGAGAGGGAGTGAAAAAGACTTTGTTGTTGTTCTTGCATTTAGGGGAAAAAGAAAAATTAAAAAGAGTCTGAACCGGCTCTAACCACTGGTTCAATGCAGGGTCGGCTGGTTCTGCATTCTATATTATTTCTTTAACAAAAAAATATGTACATTCCTGGTGAATAACCAATACACAAATGATATTATTTATTTTAACAAAAAATATGTACAATCTTGTGACTAACCAATATACAAATGTTGCTAGTATTTTTTTTTTTTTTGATGAACCGGATAGAGTCCGAAAGCTCCAGCCACGCAATCGATAGATAAAAATAATAGGTGTTACAATGATCAGGAGATTTACAAGGTGTAAACATCGAACAAACACACTAGACACAAAAAGAACATGACAATGATGATCGAGAGATCAAGCAGACCCAACTTAAGCGCAACCTCGAACGAAACAGAGGCACCGCACCACGAACCGGGAGCAGGACAAAACTGCAGCCAGAATCCACAGTGCGCACAAAATCCACAGTCGCAGGCACACCCTCAGATAGTCAAGAGACCTGGCGCTGCATCCGAAGGCAAGAGGCCACACCGAATGCAGTCACCACCACATCAAAAAATCAGACAAAATACACTAGCGGTTCCAGCCTCACAAGCAGTAGAGCCAACGACAGGGCACTACTCTAAGCTAAATCCGACTAACAACTTAGCCCGGTCGCAGATAGAAGCGAAACATCTAACAGTACAGGGTTAGAAAGGCAGAAGAAAAAACACCACTGCCGTCACAAGCAATAAAATCTAGAACCTAGGCGCAACTGGAAAAAAACAGCAGAAGGTTAAAAGCATGATCACATTAGAACAAACTGAGGTAACAGAGCATCCCAGAGAAACATATTAACATGATACATCAAACACCGCAGAAGGGAATCAAAAAGGGATCCACCGCATATGCAGCAGCAGCTAGACAGAACCACAGGTGATGCAACATCACAGCCGTAAACAAAAACACAAAAGTACCACGGCAGAGTACGCCCACGGGCTACCAACAGTGGTATAAGCGACCAAAGAACAGAAGCATAAGAACCAAAATCCATCAGCAGCAGGATCCAGAGGTCGTCAGCTAGAAAGGGGAAGAGAAGAAATACTGCATCATCATTAGCAACTCAAAAACACCCTGTTAAACAGCAGTTACATGACAGTCAATACCATAAGCCCAAAAAACAGGCCAAAACCACAGCTGCCTCAATCTTGCGAGGAGAATAATAGAATATCAGAGCAAGATGTAGCAGCAAAAGAAACATTCCATAGTGACAGAAAGTAAAAAACAGGAGAACTTAAATAGCTTGTAACGAACGAAGACAATTGATTGCTTCACCCAGCCTGAAACCATGCAAGTCATTTTTGGCTTCTAGCTTTAAGGTCGAAGACCAAAAATTGAATAGGAAAACAAATTCTTCAATAATGGAGAGGGAGGTAGAAGCACACTGCCTAAATAGTCTTTTGTTTCTTTCCAACCATAAAACCCAGATGATGATTTGAACCGATAGGTTCCACGAACGGCGGTACTTAATGCTGGTAGGGGGCGCGACCAGCAAGAGTGTAAGTTAGAGGGCAGGGTGGGCACCTCCCAAGCAAGGGAGGAAATTTTCCAAAGCGGATGAGAAAATTCGCACCCCACGAATAAATGGTTGGCATCCTCAAAAGCTGAGGCGCAAAGGGGACAATTCTGTCCCCAAGCCAGGTTTCTTTTGTTGAGCACTTCAGCCGTCAGAAGCCTGTTGTTGAAAGCTAGCCAGGTAACGATTTTAGCTTTAAGAGGGGCGCAAGATTGCCAAATGGATTCGGCGAACGGAGAACAGATGCCTCTAAAATTGAGGAAATTATAAAAAGAATTGACAGTGAACACACCACCCGAATGCCAACGCCACGAGAAATATTCCTTGGGGTACCAACTGTAATGGTTCAATGACGAAAGAAGAGCCGAGAGTTGTGGGGCTAAGTGAGGGGGAGGGCAGGTACTGAAAGGAATGGACCAGACTCGTTGAGAGTTAATAATGGTGAAGGAGTCTGCTACCGTGGCCCAAGGATTGGTGGCTAAGCGATAGAGCATTAGAAAGGAAGATGCCAATTTGGCGTTACCGATCCACAGGTCGTTCCAGAACAGAGTCTTGGATCCATCAAAACAGACATGGGAAATGCCGCAATGGAAAGTGGCTGCTGCTTTCCAGATACCTTTCCAGAAGGGGGAGGCGACACGATGGGCTTGGTTGGGAAAAGCCCACCAAAGACCTTGTGGATAGTAGTAGGCCTTGATACATTGTATCCAGGGTAGATGCTCGAATTTGAGGAATTTCCAGAGCCATTTACCCAAAAGCGCTAAGTTATGATTGCACAAATTGAGGACCCCCAGACCACCTGCCTCCTTGGAGGAACAGACTAATTTCCAATTGACCAGGTGAGAACCCGGTCGGTGGTTGGGAGATCCTGACTAGAAAAAGTTACTACGAATTTGGTCAATTCTCTTAATGACCCAGGCAAGAATGAAATAGAAGGACATCATAAAGAGGGGGATAGAAGATAGCACTGAGTTAAGGAGAACCAGTCTGCCTCCTCTAGAGAGCAGCTTACCCGACCACACATTTAGTCTGGCCTCCACCTTATCCACCAAAGGCATCCAATCAGCTCTGTGCAGTTTCCCCCATCTTAAGGGTACTCCCAAGTACGTAATGAGGAAGGTAGCGATAGGACAGTTGAAGAAATTAGAAATTTCCAGTTGACGGTTAGGCGATCCTCCCAACCAAAGAACAGACGATTTTTGGAAATTGATAGAAAGGACTGAAGCCAATTCGAACAAATAAAGGAGGAGTTTGAGGTTACGGAGCGAGTGAGGATTTGGCTTCGCAAATGTTGCTAGTATTAAACATAAATAATATATGAGCTAAAATATTTAATTAATAAGAGTAATGCTTTAGCCACTACAAATTTCACTATCATTTTCTTCACTACCTTAGGTGTCGTACTCCTATTGGAGAGTTCCCCCACCTACTCTATCTTTCTCTACCTATTGGAGTGTGCCACCTAAGATAGTGAAGAGAAATGTAGTGAAATTGGTAGTGGATGTAGAATTACTCTAAGACATGAGTAATGCTTTAGCCACTATAAATTTCACTACCATTTTCTTCACTACCTTAGGTGGCATACTAGTGTAAATTACTACTAGTTATTTTTAATTCAACCCATCCCACACCGCTACCACAACTTTTTCTTTTTCATGTTTGAAGGGTATTATACTATTGAAATCAATCCAATATTTTTCTTATTAAAAAAAAAAATCAATCAATCCAATATTAATATACCTTCTATACAGTAATGCCGACCACTAAGACATTGGATAACATCCATTGAAGCGATGCACCTATTATCATTCAAAGTATGGTAAATTACAGAGCAAATAAACAATTGAACATTCAATGTCAAATCTCAAAGGAATAGCTTTGATTTCTACATATTGGTTTCCATGTTTACACGCAATAATGATGCCCCCTACTAACAGCATCTGCAGTCGTTGTTCGCTAAAAAGTACCAAAATGTATATTATACATGTACAGGGGTGTATTGGATTGGATTTTGAAAAGAATTTAAAAGAATGTGAAAATCCTAGTGTATTCTATTAGGATTTTAAAGCAGTTTATAAAAGTCACAGTGTATTCAATTGAGACTTTAAGTGATTCTATTCAATTCTTGGTGTATTCAATTGAGATTTTAAATGACGCCATTAAATTCTCAGTGTATTCAAAAAGTTATTGATTTTGGTAGAATTGAGAATTTGGAGGATTTAGATGGAATCTAGGATCTGAGGTATAAATACCAAAAGGCTTTGCAATTCTCACTTTCTCTGTAGAAACTTTCAAGCCATTGGTGAGTATGGTTTTGTTTCTTGTACATATGCCCCAAATTATCCCCAAATAAACCCAAACCCTAATCCCCCTTCTCTCGCCATTGTCTTCTTCCTCCTCTCTTCTACCTCCCGACCTCCGATCCCCACGCAGAGGCCTGATCCAACCCAAGCCCTAATTCAACCCAACCACCGATCCCCACGCAGAGGCCTCCATCCGCCTCCTGAAAGACAATGGAATCAATTTCAATCAAAATCAACGCGACGGAGTTGATTCAAAAATATTGTCAAGATTGTTATGGCATAAATTGGTTTCTCGTTGCAGGTACAGGACAAAGTGGATAACGTTCCATGGTATGTATGATGTGGCCTATATATTGAAACTATTAACTAGAAGACATATGGTGCAGAAACAGTGAGTATTGAGGTGATGAGGAGATGTGGTAGAGTTATGATGCCTAACGGGAGAGTTGGTGCTCTTTATAGATCTTTTGCTCCATGACTTTGGTTACCAGGTATTATTAGTTATTATTATTTTATGCTATTTCAGAATGTTAAAACAGCGAGTATTGAGTTGAGGGACTCATCAACAGCTCTCTCATGTAGGGCTCTTTCTTTTTTGCTGTTACTTTTGTTTATGTGGGTGTCCTTTTAGTACTTCAGAAAAATCTTATGAGAATGACATTTTTATGACTTGCGAGGTGCCTTGATGTTTATTCGTACTACTCTTATGAGAATGACAATCTTGTGTAGGAAATGAACTAATTATAAAGTCTATTGTCATCGAATTCCTTCGAATTTCATCAAATTCATAATAAGAATTCCATCAAACTATTTTAAAATCCATATAAATCCCAGTCAAAGTTTTAGGTGAATTCCCCATAAATTCCTTAAATACTGGGATTCTCAATTCTTAAAATCTTTTGAAATCTCAATCCAATACACCCCTGGTAGTAATTGGCATTTGCTGCAGGGTGAAATGCTATAATATAGCCACACACAAAAAATGATCGGACGGATCTTCAGGATCGGTCCCACCGAATTTCAAAAAATTTTCGTGATTTTTTTAATAATTAAAAAAAAATTGTAGTGAAAAATAAAAAAATTTTAGCATGGGAAGGATCTTCAAGATCAAAATCCATCCCAACTTCCCCCCATTTCATGGACGGGTCTTCATGATCCGTCCAAGGCCAACATTTTTTTCCAAAAAAATATTCTTTTAATAATATTTTTTAACTAGAAAAAGTGCTATTTTTCAACGGACAAAATTATTTGGGACGGATCTTCAAGATTCATCCCCTATAATATGCATATTCTCAAATCGCCTCTCATATATAGCAATGTACTGTAGCGATTTTGCCAAAATATGAATAAATAGCAAACGACTGCAGAAGCTCGATTGCTAAAAAATGAAAAATATGAAAATTTAGCAAACGACTGTGGATGCTTTAATAGATATGATTGCTAATATGGGTAAAAATAGAACTAAATTATGACCGTTTAAATAAGACACGAATCTCAAAGCTCTCAGAGGTAAAATGGCAATTTTACATATAAACGGGTCTATGAACGGAAATTTGGCATCTTTCAAGCCAAATAATCCAAAAATGGATCTGTCCCCATGTAAATGAGTCCATATCATTTAAAAATGATTTAAACTCGTGATTATCTATAAGAGATGGTTCAAAAACCATATCTCTTATCTAGGGGAGAGTTTAAAACTCAAATCCTCTCAACTACTCTTATCTCTTCATGAAGAAGAGATAACTGATTCAATCCAAAAACACCGGGAAGTAGAGATAAATTATTATCTTAAAACTGACCTCCAAGGCGACTATAAATACCCCTCTACCTCCACCATAAAAAAAAGGTAATCAGTATTTTGCCTCTAAAAACTCTCTTTCTATTCTAAAAACTACTCTTATCTCGGAGGGCCTGTCGCCGGGGTCAACCCTGGTGTTTCAGACTTTTGCAGATCAATCGAAGCGATCGTCATCATCAAGATCAGATCCAACGATGTAAACGAGTCAGATTCAATAGTCAACGACAATTGGAAACGGTCAATACTGACGAAAGTCAAAAAGGTCAGCTTTTTATTATTTTTAAAAGAACTCATATCATCTGTTTGCTCCCACAAAAAAATTAGCAGCAATAGATTGACATCGTCTGTGGAAAACTTCAAAAAGCAATCCGACCAAACTTCGCCGGTAAAAATAGTTTCAAGTCATGCCTTCAAAGGGAAAAAGGAAGGCAGCGGCCTCAAACAGACAAGCCAACCCTCTTCCTCCGCCTCCTCCTCTTGAGGACATCCCTTATACCCTTTAGCCAGATCAACTGCTTCAGCCGGAACAGCCTCGGCAGCTTACTCAACCCCCCGCCAAGGAGCTTCCACCGGGGGTCTCCCAAAGAAATCACCCCCCTGCTCAACACATTAGAGAGAACAGAGGGTCGGTCTACACCTCACTCCTTCCACCGTGCCTCCCGAGGCCCCTCAACCTCAACAAGATCTCTGTGATCTTATAAACTTCAGATAGTAGGAGTCCGAATGCAGGGACTGTTCAAGCAGGCCACATCCGTCACATCAGGTAGGCGTGAGGAGTCCTTCTCCTCAGAGGCCACGATTCAGTAGAGCTCCCTCTCCAAGGGGGCGGGGAAGAACTCCCTCTTCCGGAAGGTAAAGAAGATCCCCCTCTCCTAGGGGACAAAGAAGACACCGCTCCCTAAGGGACCATAGAAGAACTCCTCCCCGGGAGAGGAGGCATCTAACTCCAACCAGCAGAACAACCCCTAGAAGAGGGAGGGAGGAAGAAGTACCCATCACCATAGCAGAACTCTGAGAGTTGAAAGATGAAATTCTCCTAGCCCTTGACATAATTCCTCCTAAGACCCAACAAACCAGTCCTCACTGCTCTTCTCCTCCTCAATGCGAAGAGTCTCATGTGTCCACCAGATCCGATCAGCAAGAGGACATAGTCTTTCGACGCCTCCAAAAGATGGAAGATCGTTTAACATTGTTGAAGTAGGAAGAAGAAAAACATGAAAGAACATACCGTCCCTTCAGACCCCCCCTTCTCCAAGAAGATTATTGAGGCTTTTGTCCCTGTTAACTTCAGAATCCTAACCATCGAGTCATACAATGGGGAAACCGATCCGGTAGACCATATTGAGAGTTTCAAAACCCTTATGATGATCCACCAATCATCCGACTCCCTCCTCTGCAAGACTTTCCCAGCAACCCGGAAGGGATCCGCATGGGAGTGGTTCTCTCAACTCTCTCCAGGGTCCATCTTCTCATTCGATCAACTTGAGGAGCTCTTCCTCACGCACTTCATCACCAGCCGCAAGATAGAAAAGACAAGTGCCTCCCTACTTGACTTGAAGCAAAGAGACGGAGAGTCCATCAGGAGTTATGTTCGGTGCTTCATAGCCGAGTCTCGGTCCATCCCCTCACTCAACTCAGCCATAAGTTATGGCTGCCTTCAGGCACAATGTAAATCATGAATAGGTAGCCTTCTTTGTCAAAAGACCTCTCTGGGACTTCTCCGACCTCCTCCAAAGAGTCGAGAAGTACATCCGAGTGGAGGATGTTATTCGACCTCAAGAACAGAAAGTGACCTCATCCGGGAACAAACGGAAGAGCACCAACGAAGACGAACCCAGTAAGTCCCAGAAGGATGCCACAGGCCAGCATCATCCATCCCTAATGCCACGATTTGAGAAGTATAGTCCACTTAATGCCAACATCTATACAATCCTCATGGAAGTGGACAAGGAGGGACTCCTTCGACCTCCACCAAAGATGAACGTGTGAAGTGGAAGAAAAGATAGGAACAATGGTGCGAGTTTCATATAGATCATGGGCATATCAATGATGACTGTTGAGCCCTCAAAGACGAGCTAGAAGTTTTGCTCTGACAGGGGTAGCTCACCATGTTCACCCAAAGGAACGACACCGAACCTCCTCCAAGAGGAGCCAATAAGCGACCAGAAAAACCAGTCGAGTCCTAAGACTCGGGGCGCATGGAGATATTCTACTCAATCCATGGGGGACCTATGGGGGGATCATCTAACCCCTCCAGGAAAGCGTTTCTCCAAGAAGTGAACTCGGTGCATAATATCCCCCCCCCCGTAAGAACTCGAGGGTCCCGATCATATTTTCAGACCAAGACCTTGAAGTTGTTCAAACACCTCACTGTGACACACTAGTAATCAACATATGTATGGTCAATCATGAGGTGCGCCGCGTCCTGGTAGATAACGGTAGCTTCGTAAACCTCATCTTTCTGAATGTATTCGAGGATCTCAAGCTCAAGCGAGACCACCTCACGCCCACCAGGAACACTCTCCATGGATTCTCCGGAGCCCCACTTCTAATCAAGAGAATAGTCACCCTTGACGTAACTTTGGGGAAAGCTCCAACCACCCACACAGAAGCACTAAATTTCATGGTTGTCGACACGAAGTCTGCCTACAATGTCATCTTTGGTCTCCCGGGGTTAGCAGCCCTTCATGCGGTTGCCTCAGCCTACCACATGAAGATGAAGTTTCCTACAACAACATGGGTGGGGGAAGCCAAAGGAAGCCAGGAAATTGCTCGGGCATGTTACACCGCCACAATGGGGGGTTTGGTCCTCCCCCTCGACGCTATAGAGCTCCCCCAAGAGCGAGGTAAAGCAAGCTCTGAACCCTTAGAAGAACTAGCAAAAATTTCCTTCTCCCAAGAGGATCAAGCCAAGTGTCTTCGGGTGAACAAGGCACTCGCACATCAAGTTAAGGAGCAACTCGTCACTTGCATTAAGGAGAACCAAAATCTCTTCATTCAGAACACCGAACAATCGATGAAGTACAACGAGGGCGCTTAATACCCTCCCCAAGTAGTTAGCTTCAAATATGTAATAAAGGCCGACAATTATAACGGTCACAACATGTAATACAGGCTAGCATTAAAGCAGTCGCTTAGTTTTATTCTTCATTAAATTATTTTTAGTATATTCCTTCGAGTATTCTTGTACAAGTCCATCGGATGCAAATAATGAGTTAGACACATGGTTCATCCCGAGCACACCATCCCTTCACTAAACACTCTAACGGACAAGTGCGGAGTCCACTCATGGTTCAAAGAGCTGCTCAAGCCACATGAACCTGAGCAAGTGTGTGGGGTTCAGCTCGCCATTCGAGGGCTCCAAAAACTCATCGTCACCTTGTTCGGAGTCCGTTCACGGTTCATAGGGCCACTTTAGCTACTTGCTCCCGAGCAAGTATGCGGGGTCGGCTCGTCGTTCGAGTGCACCTGAAACAACCCCTGGATAAGTGCAGAGTCCATTCATGGTGCATAAAGCCACTCTAGTTACTTGCTCCTAGGCAAGTGTATGGGGTTCGGCTCGCCATTCGAGTGCTCTCAAAACTCGTTGTCACCCTGTTCGGAGTACATTCACGGTTCATAGGGTCACTTTAGCTACTTGCTCCCGAACAAGTATGCGAGGTTCGGCTCGCCATTCGAGTGCTCCTGAAACAACCCCGGACAAGTGCGGAGTCTACTTATGGTTCATAGAACCACTGTAGCTACATGCTCCTAAGAAAGTACGTGGGGTTCGGCTCGGCATTCGAGTGCTCCCAAAACTCATCATCATCCTGTTCAGATTCCATTCATGGTCTATAAAACCACTCTAGCCACTTGTCCCCAACCAAGTGTGCAGGGCACGGCTCGCCATTCGAGTGCTCCTGAAACAACCCCGGACAAGTGTGAAGTCCACTCATGGTTCATAGAGCCACTCTAACCACATGCTCCCGAGCAAATGTGCGGGGTTCGGCACGCAATTCGAGTGCTCCCAAAACTCATCGTCACCTTGTTCGGAGTCCATTCATGGTTCATAGAGCCACTCTAGCCACTTAACCCCAAAAAATTGTGTGGGGCACGACCTGCCATTCAAGTGCTCCTGAAACAATTCTGAACAAGTACGGATTCTATTCATGGTTCATAGAGCCACTCTAGCCACTTGCCCCACAACCAAGTGTGTGGGGCACGAATCGTCATTCGAGTGCTCCCAAAACTCATGTCAACCTGTTCGGAGTCCAAACTCATGGTCCTTAGGGTTGTCTTATCAACATGCCTCACTCTTCGAACACTCCAACAACTGTTCACAACAAGAGTACCAGAAATACAATCCTCTACTAAACTCACTTCCCGAACGGCTCTCTCCCAGAGCCTGGTGATGCTCTTCATCCCGCTTGCCTCCTAAGCGGCCATCTTCCAAATGAGTTCGATGCTCAACTTTCCCCTAGAGTTGCTTCTCAAACTCGCCTATCGAACGACTCTCCCCTAGAGCCTAGTGATGCTCTCACATCCCGCTCGCCTGCCGAGTGGCCTTCTTCCAAACGTGTTTGGAGCTTAACTCACCCTTAGAGTTGCTCCCCAAACTCACCTCTCAAACGGCTCTCTCGTAGAGCCTAGTGATGCTCTTCTCGCACACCTCCCGAGCAGCCTTCTTCCAAACTCGGAGCTCAACTCACCCCTAGAGTTGCTCCCCAAATTTGCCTCTCGAACAGCTCTCTCTTAGAGCCTAGTGATGTCCTTCTTCTCGCACACCTCTCGAGAGACCTTCTTCCAAATGAGTTTAAAGCTCAAATCACCCCTAGAGTTGCTCTTCAAACTTTCCTCCTGTACGGCTCTCTCCTAGCGCCTGGTGATGTTGTTCGTCTGGCTCGCCTCCCGAGTGACCTTCTTCCAAACGAGTGCGGAGCTAAACTCACTCCTAGAGTTGCTCCTCAAACTCGCCTCCCCGAGCGGCTCTCTCTTAGAGCTCGGCGAGGCTCTTCGTTCCACTCACCTCCTGAGCGGCTCTTCGTTCCAAACGAGTTCGGAGCTTAACTTACCTCTAGAGTTTCTCCTCAAAACTCACCTCCCGAACGGCTCTCTCCCAGAGCCAATGATACTCTTCATCGCGCTCGCTCCTGAGCGACCACCTTCTTCACCAATAGCGAGTTCGGAGCCTAACTCATCTAAAGACGCTCCACAAACTTGCCTTAAGAACGGATCTTCCCGAGAGTCATACAAACTTCTTCTCAACTTCATGGAGGTAAAGATATTGCGGGCCAATTTTGACCCTGAAGAATGATGATTCTTCAACCAATTTCTGAAGAGAAATTGTAGACCTTAGGGTCAGCTTTGAAATAATGGGTTACATGCTTCAAGCAGATCTCTGTAGCACAGTGAAAGCTAGTTACAATGTAGCTCACCGACGCAACTCCAACGTTCGAAGGCCAGATCCGAGCAAACAACAAACCGAACGAAAAGAGGCCAAAATGGCATCGACAAGTCAACAGTCAACATTGACAAGTCAACAGTCAAATGCCACGTGTCGCCTCGTCATCGTTCGTCAGTGCTCGCCCCATCGTTCGCCAGCGCTCATCGTTTGCCAGCATCGTTCGCCGCCATCGTTCACCAATGCTTGCCCCATCGTTCACCAACAGCGCTCGCCCCATCGTTCACCAGTATCGTTCGCTAACGAACGCCTTCATCGATCGCCAACGCACGCCGAGCAGAGAGAAAAGCGGTCAAAAATTGAGAGAAACTGCTTTCCTCCCGATCCGCGCCTAATCTTAATTGTTGGCTGAGATGCAAAAAAGTCAACGGTCAATGTTGACATAGTCAACGGTCAACTATTGACCGCCACGTGTCGACGGGCCGAACGGTCGCATCATTCGTTCGGCGCGTGCCGAGCAACAACTGAACCGAACGAAAAAGGAAGGAATAAATCTGCCTCTCGATCCGTGCTCGATCATGATCAACGGTCGTGGTTAAATCGAGGCAATTTCTTTTATTTAATTATTAAATTGAATTAATTATTTAAAATATTTCGAAAAATATTTAAAAATTCAAAAAAATATTTTAAAATTATAAAATAATTATAAATTCAGAAAAATATTTTTATTTTTTTAAAAAGTTATTGTTAATTTAGAATAACTAATTAAAATTTTCGAAAATTAATTATTAAAATTAAGAAATTGAAAAATAAATTCAAAAAATGATTAAAAAAATTTTTTTTGGGGGGGGGGGGGGGATCAGAAAAAACTGGAAAAAAATTACTAAAAATTCAGAATAACAACGTTACACCTCGAGAAAGATCCAAACTTTCCTGATAACTCCGATACGTTCTGTACAGCATTAAAAATGGGTGAACTACTCCTCAAAGACTGTGAAACTCAGTCTTCGGAAGTGGGGGCTTGTCATATAGGTAAATATAGAACTAAATTGGGACCGTTCAAATCGGGCACGATACTTAAAGCTCTTAGGGTAAAACAGTAATTTCACATATAAACGGGTCTATGAATGAAAATTGGGCACCTTTCAAGCCCAATAATCCAAAAATGGATCTATCTTATTGGGTTGTCATAACAGCCCCATGCAAATGAGTTCAGATAATTTCAAAATTATTTAAATTCGTGATAATCCCCCTCAGGAAGAAGAGATAACTGATTCAATCCAAAAACAGCAGGAAGTAGAGATAAATCATTATTTTAAAACTGATCCCTACCCTCTACCCCCACCATAAAAAAGGTAATCATTATTTTGTCTCTAAAAACTCTCTTTCTATTCTTGAGTTCTGACTTAAGTGTGGGAGGGTCTGTAGCCGGAGTCAACCCCGGTATTTCAGACTTTTGCAGGTCAATTGGAACGATTGTTACCATCAAGATCATATCAGATCCAACGGTGTAAACGACTCAGATTACAGTCAACAACAATTTGAAACAGTCAATACCAGCAAAAATAAAAAATGCCAGCTTTTTATTGTTTTAAAAAGAACTCATATCATCTGTTTGCTCCCACACAGAAATTGGTAGCGACAATTGCCAACTTTCAACTATACTAGTACAATATAGCTAGAAATTATTCTTGTGCAAGCTTCACTGTCGTAGACTATTAAACATTCTCCTATAATCAAATGTCTTGGTTCCTTGTTAAATCACCTATTTGTAATTTATCTTCTATACATTAAGAAAGAAAAAAGTGGATCATGCACTATTCTTTACTCTTCTAATTAAGTCTTCTAGTCATTTAATTCTATATTTCTATACTAACAAATAACACGTTATTGATTTATTATTGCAAGTTCCATTAGGATCTAATAGTTAGCTTTTGCTAGCGAGCAAGAGTTCGGCTAGTTAATCAGCTTTTGGTCGAAACTGTTGGCTTTTTGGTCAAAACCAAGCTCCTCCTTTCCTTGCTTTTAGTCCCACATCGGTTGGGAGATGTGCGTTGTAAGTGGGATCAGCCCATATATACTCTAATCTTCTCTTCCCTTAACATAACTGAAAATTGTTTTCCCACATAACTCCTCCTTTCCTTCACTTCTTCCCTGCCAAATCTGGTACTCTACTTTTCACCTTCGTTCTGGGCAAGGCTAAGTTGGGGTCAATCTCTCGACGTTGTGTGCGACAGCGAGACGCCGGTGATACCGGGGGTTTTACCACTAGGAGCATCTGAGAAAAGTCTGCACATAAGACCGCGGATCAACTCTTAGGGCAGTGCGCTCCGCGCGACTTCCCCATAGGCCGGTAACTTTGTTCTTATTTATTTTAATTTGTTATCTTGGGTTGCAGAAAATTAAAGATTCGAGGGTAATTATTATAACAATCTAAGAGTTGAATCTGAATTTAGATTATACAAAAATTGCATTACTCAAAACGTCAAGATCTTTGGTATAGATAAAATTAATAATTCAATGAAATTCTCATTTGAAGTCAAAAGTACAAATGTATTAGCTTTCAGAGATTATCCTCATAATAACCAATCACAGAATTTTCTTCTCAGAACCATATTAAACTACTCCGCAGTGACAAAAATTGTGTATTTTTTATTAATCCGAAGGAATTGAGGATGTAATGAAGGTCTACATCAATAGTTTACATTTATCTTTATCTGAATGTAAACAATTTTGTCACCAACGTTGTAAGTTCATCGGAGGAACATGTTTGTGGTAATTTCTCAAAAAAAAACCTAAGCAGATTATCCACCCCCTTCTTCTCCTCCAAGAAAACCATTTTGTTTTTTTTTTTTAATAAAATAAATAAAATAAAATAATTCAACGACAATGGTGTTGTGGGAGATCGCGTTGGGAACTGCGTATTTCTTGGGGCTGAGACGAACCTACCGCCTCGCGCTTCGGGTTCAGAAGCGGGTTATCGGAGCCAACCACCCCAAGATCCGTCAGTTCGCTTACAGGTGCCGTTTGTTTGTTTGTTTGTCTTTGTTCTTTGATTTCTAGGTTTTGTTTTGTTTTGGTTGGAATATTGTGCATGCTCGCCATATGTTTGATTTAATGCCTGTGAGAATTGGATGCAACGATTAGTGGCATGATCCCGTCAATTGATTGAATGCATACACGTTTTTGTTTAATTGTTTGATGGGTGATTATAGCAGAATGTAGACTCTGATTATTGAGCCACTTGTTTTTGCTAGCTTGAGAGAGCTGGAAGTCGGAACTCACTCCTTTGTCTACTCTACAAATGCATCTTTTGTTTGCACCAATTCTGAGATCCGACACAACGGCATTCCACCCTGGGATGCTGTATACTTGCCTGGTGTCTCTCGGTCTTGTTGTTAAGAGTACGAGCTATTATCGTTTCTATATGTTTCTTTCCACTTGCACATTCAAAAAACGAATGCATGATAGAAAATGTCCTTTAATGTTTAGTGTGTGCTACTGATGCATGTCATAAAGAGCCTTCTAGCATATTTTACTGATATACTTATTATACGACACGGGCCAGTAATCTGATCTTGTGGCTATTCAGCAATCACACTATTTGGAGTGTTAGCATATAATTGGAAGATATACTGTAGATAATGTACTCTTGGAACCCAGCTAGCTCTACTTAGGATTTGTATGGTTTAAGAAGTCTTTATTTCTATTTCAAACTATTCTAAAAGCAGCTGGTAGTTTGTACTGATTTTGAAAAGCTTCCTTGTGAAAACTACCAGCTGAAATGTTTTGCCATCAGATGACAGTAGTTTTCATTGAGTCTGGAAAAAGTGCAAAGTGCATTTGGTATAACCTAATTAAAAGATCTTATAGAAGTTCTTCTAAATCATTTGAAATGTCTGGAAACAAAAAAAAAAAAAAAAAAAAAAAAAAAAAAAAAAAAAAAACATATTTAAAATATTTGTACTAAGTGGTCATAGAAAATGGTAGTTTTCTATAGCAATTTTAATTTAATAGTCTAAAGTTATCAAATCTACTTTTTTTTTTTCGTTGTACAATGATTGTTGGTCAGGATTGATTATGTAGATTCTAATTTAGAGCTCTAAATATGTGTTGCTTGACATGCAATTTTACACCTTTATCTTGGAGGTGTTTATCAACTAGTTAAAACATATCAGTTATAACTAAACACATCTCTTGGTCTGTTAGCAAATTTATTCTGCTGGAATACCTATTTTGTTCATAAGGTTCTACCGTTCTACTAAATCTTGAAAATTGTATAAATAGAGACCATGTGTTTTAAGACTTGTAGGTAGTGAATTGTAGTTTTCTTTAAGCTAAATGTAGCAAATCATTGTGTGCATTAGCTATGGGTAAAAATTTGTTCTTTTTATGATCATTTGATATATGTATCAAATATTTTAAATTCATGATTTATAATATATAGCTCTTAAAATATGTTTGGTCAGATTGTACAAAATGAATTATTAAATTTGATACCGTATTATACATTCTTAACAGTATGAATTGTCAAAATTGATGCACTGAGATATTAGTCGCTCGTACATAGACTCAATGGAACAAACGAGAGTTTATGTTAAATTTTTATGAACAATTTATTACAATTCGTAGGCATTGCCTGCTTCAAACCTTGTTTAGATTCTGAAAAAAAAAATTATTTTCACTTTTTCATGTGCATTGTTTGCACTAATAAGTAATGACATATGCATAAATCTAAAATCATACTAAATGGGAAAAAAGTTGTATTTTCTTTGAAATTTTATGTGAAGTGCATAGGTAATCCCTGTAGTATATATCTCTGTGTTCAGTGATTGTGTATAAAACTGTAAATACACACTTATGTTTTCCTTAAATTTTGTTGATCTCGGGTCATCTTAGATATACTGAACACAATGACTTATCTGTTTAGTTCATATCATATATATTTTGATAACAATAACTGTGTTGCTCTCTATATATATGATATGAACTTACTGTTAACATGAAATGTAGAAGCCGTTCCTTTTCTCGTGGCTAATCTTATTTTACACTGTCTACCCTATGCATGATGTTACAAATAGTGCATATGGAGATATCCATACAAGCGGTATACTCATCCATCTGCACTAGCAGAATACATACATGCTATAATTAAAAGTGTAAGACATATTTGCCATTCAGAGATATCAGTGTCCTGTCTGGAATTAGGTTGACATCAGTTTGAATGATAATTTAGTTGTGCTCAAATTCTATTTTATTCTTATAATAAAGATGATATCGCTATCACTTTATTAAAGAAATTAATGAAACAGAGTAATACACATTTGGATCATACATCTAAAAAGCAACAAATGAAGATACAGAGATACACATACCGAGACGACAATGTTTTTCTCAATTCAGTTGTATTATGATGTACTTTGCATAATTTAATTAAATTTACCTTTTAACACAATTTTTATTTTACACAGTAGAAAATTTAATAATGTATGTACATACTATTCCATTTTTGCCTTTTCTTTTCTTCCTTTCAACCAACTTTGGTTTTCATGTATATAGTTATTTGTCATGTTGTAGTGTTGTACTTCTGATGCTTAATCTCCTCCTAAATTGAATTCTAGGAATTTGTCTGTAATATGTTCAACTTTTAGGGGGTTAAACCTTATACATGAAAAAAGTAGAAATTGTCACGATGCACACTAATTTGTACGAACTGGTATAGGTGATATTTGCTCCTTTAGTCTCCAGAAGGTTCACTTATCTCTTCTAATTCATAAACTTCACTAGCACATCAGCTTTCATTTAACAACCACATCCTTTTTAATAAATCATCAGTAACCGCAACATACATGAATGTGAAACCCTTCATCACATTACAAAATTAACTGCAACCATTCCTATTTTTCTATAAACATAAAGCAGATTTAACTGCTCATAGTTTTTGTGAATCTGTGTTAGCAGTTTGCTTCAGCTTGTCCATTATATAATAATGGACAGTGCTATTGAGATTTCCTTGTAAACTTATAGGAAGCACTTTTCATAGAGATTTGATCATATATTTTCTATCGATCTAATCCCAATTCCAGTAGTATTTATTCAACAAGAGGATGTGAAGGGAATTTGATATATAGCATTTCTGAAATTAAGCCTATCTAGCATGCCCACTAACTACATTGAAGTTGCTCTGTCTGATCATTTGCTTTCCAGAAATATGGCATGCAATTAATGGTTCTCTCTTCCAATTTCATCCTCTGGCTTCTTCTGTATTGAAGCTAGTCCATCTATAGCTGCTCACTTTAGAGTCTACCTCATTTGAACAATGTTAATTAAGACTTTGACTTTTGTATGTGATATTTTCTTCCTTAAAGCCTTGAAATCTTTACAGAATATATAAGATCTGTATAATAATGTCATTAGCAGTTTTCCAGCGATAAATATCTTAGTATATTTTCTGTAGACCGAACAAGCCATTTGTTGAAATGGAAAAATGGAATTATTTATATTACAGTACATCTAACTATTGATATAGCCCATAGTTATATTGTTTGTTTTCCATCCTTAACTATATAGGAAAGTTTCGGAATTGTTATGCAGGCTTGAACAATCATATATATATATCAAATTACTCTAATTTATTGTCCTAAATATCTTTAATAAGGGTCTCACTTATGTTTCATCTTCATTCAAAAAATGTGTAATTTCCTATAAATGTATATCTACTCTGAAAGTTGAATATTCTTTAATACTTGCATATTTATGTATATGATATATTGAATAGTCCCATTCGAGCAACATGGATATGACTTTAAGAAGCTTTGAAGAAGTGGTTGAGTCCTAAAATTTTGGTGAGAGAGACACGAACTCTCAACCTCAGGATAACTCAAATATTAGCTATGAGACCTATCTGTACAGAAGGTGAATGGCTTAGAAATTTTGATTATGCACATATCTGTTGCTAATATTCCTGTTCCTGCTATTTTCTTAAACTGTGATAATAAATCTGTTATAGAACTACTAAAGCATGATTCTATGAATGCTAAGATGAACAGGTACCTGCAGCTGCGCTTCAAGTCAATCAAGAGCCTATTAGGCAAATATGTGGTTCTTGACTATATAAAGTCAGAAAAGAACCTTGCAGACCACTTGACAAAGGGTCTGTCTAGGACGTTGATCCTAGAATCATCGAGGGGGATGGGGTTAAGCCCATAAGTAAGTCACCAGCAGTGGCAACCCAACCGAGTCTGACTGGAGATCCCAAGAAGCCGGTTCAATGGGTAGAAACAAGCTGGACTTCGGTGACTATTATGGAACACTGACTCAGAGATTAAATTCTCATAAATTAATGCCCAGGTGGCAGTACGAGGTTGTACAATGATATCCCATCCCTATGGTGACAGTGTTCCTGTGTGATCTGGTTAGGATGAGTTCTAAACTCTTAATAGGTCCAAACATTATTATGTAGGGTTGACTCCGATCACCAACCCTTTGAGGACCTACCTATATGAGAGGTCGTGAAGGCCGCGACTATGGGACAGGGCGATCCCAGACAACTCTCATGAATATGGAAAAAGAGCGCATGGCCATTCAAAAGCGCCACCCGATAGACCCAAGAACCTCTAGCGTACTATGTGTGCTATTTTCTGAATCTGAGTCAAGAAGTCTGATTCAAGGCATAGTCCATCAAGCACTTCTTCAGACAAAGACAATAGTCGCTACGTGAGATTCAAGGCTGTAGTCCATCTCATTTATGCATAGTATACTCTTGCCCAGAACTTTTCCATCATTATTCTTTTGTTATCTCTGTTTTTTGGATCTTGGTTTTGGGGGGGGATTGTTGGCTTTTTGGTCAAAACCAAGCTCCTCCTTTCCTTGCTTTTAGTCCCACATCGGTTGGGAGATGTGCGTTCACTGCGTTGTAAGTGGGATCAGCCCATATATACTCTAATCTTCTCTTCCCTTAACATAACTGAAAATTGTTTTCCCACATAACTCCTCCTTTCCTTCACTTCTTCCCTGCCAAATCTGGTACTCTACTTTTCACCTTCGTTCTGGGCAAGGCTAAGTTGGGGTCAATCTCTCGACGTTGTGTGCGACAGCGAGACGCCGGTGATACCGGGGGTTTTACCACTAGGAGCATCTGAGAAAAGTCTGCACATAAGACCGCGGATCAACTCTTAGGGCAGTGCGCTCCGCGCGACTTCCCCATAGGCCGGTAACTTTGTTCTTATTTATTTTAATTTGTTATCTTGGGTTGCAGAAAATTAAAGATTCGAGTTTTTTTTTTTTTTTTTTTTTTTTATTTTTTTTATTTTTTTTTATTTTTTATCTTGGGTTGCAGAAAATTAAAGATTCGAGGGTAATTATTATAACAGAAACCACACTCACATCAATAGAAAGCATTTGTTCTTGGGAGCAATACCCAACCCAATACAGTTCTAATAAAGATTGTGAATAACAAATTCAGTATTTTCAGTCATTTAGTTCTATTTTTTCGCTGCATTATTCTTGTAATACTTACACTATAACAACATCAGTAGCACGAAAAAAATGAATTAAAACTACAAATATTTACTCTACACAAGTAGTTGCTCCAGATGCAAATTTATCAAAGATAAAACGGGGAGCTGTGACATATGAGGAAATTTCTTTCGCATTGTCTTGTCTTAACAGATGAACAGAATTAAAGAACGGATCAATCATGTATGGTAGAACCAAGAACCAGATATAGTCATGAAATCAATAAAATCCAAGGTTTATTTCAGTAGTTAAATCCACATACATCGCTACAATAGATAATGAAACATCCGCAGAATACATTTCACCCCATATCAACAGCAACAATTTAAATACCAAAATATCAGAAACTGATCCCCCAACAAAAGAATGTATAATTTACCAATATCAAGATAGTACCAGCTCCAAAACACCGAATTCAAATATAAATCTGTTGATGCTCTGTACATGGAACGCGTTGTTCCTTGAACAGTATCCAGTGGCAGATCCGCTTGCTGATTGATTAAAAAAATCCGTTTAATTAGGCCACATATTCATTCTCAAGAACAGGTTTTGTCCGAGTTCCTGAGGCAACTGGTGCTTGAGTTGTCCCTATTTTAGCCATTGGCAGAGTCTCACCTGCTTCCGCACTTCTCTCCATCTTCGCCACCTTCTCCTTCTCCAAATAACCACGAATCCACATCACAAGCAAAGCTAAAAGCACCAAACCAACGAATCCACCAACCACACTCGCCCCAGTCTTCCATATTCTCGACTTATGATGACTCTTTTCATTACTAGGAAGTAGACTAGGGCTTGGAGAAAGATTAAGCCCAGTAGTATTGACCACAATTGCAAAGTGCCCTTGCCTATGTGTCGAACAAACGTTCTCCGATGCCAAATCTCTAAACTCGGGCAATCCATCCAAATCAAACCAAATACATTGCGGAGCAACAAGGGCACCCAAAACATGTTTCACATAGGCAAATTCAATCAAAATAGGTTGGTTCGAAGTCACAACATCAAGCTCATTCATCTGGGTAGCATTTATATCAGCAGCATTGTACGCCAGCAACCCGACAACAGGAGTGAGGAATGAAAATCCAGGCAAAGGGTAGTAGAACGACGACCAATTGCCCAAGTTTTGATAAACAAACGCGAGGCGCTTGACGTGTGGAAGGACTACAACTCCCGCGGGGATTTGGAATTCCTTGTAGTTCTTAACTCCTCTTGCTCTTAAACTCCCACTTCTTAGCCTAAGCACGGAAATCTTGATGCCGGTGAGGTTGGCAGGGACGAAAGAGTCGTAGATTTTTCCGGTCCGTGGATAGACAAAAGCTCGGTATGCGTAATCCTGAAGGAGTGAATCCAGTTGCCTTGAAGGGGTAGTAGACAAGTTGGGTGATTGTGCTTTGCATTGTTGCAACAATGTGGATAGAAGAACTGTGATAAGGAACAACACACACTGGTTTCGCGAAATGGGTCCCATTAATGGCTCTAAAGATTATCAAAAAACTAGTACGAAAATGAAATAAAACACCATACAAAACAGTAGGAATTAGGCTTAAACAAGAAATTCAAGAACAAAGCATCATAAAAATCACTTCTTTTTCATGCATTCGATCAAGAAAACAAATGGAGATGCTGCGAAACCCAACCTTTTTTAATATGGAAGCCTGATTTACGCAATGCAAGGCCTCTGAGACGGGTGGAGCAGTAAATATTGCAGATATTCAGGGGATTTGGTAGAGAATCCGAATTTTAATGGAATTTTAAACCCATTTTGGAAGGATGAGATTGAGGAATTTAAAATGTAATTTTTAAAAAATATTTATTATTGGATAGAAATAAAGAACTTAAGAAATACAAATTTTATTGGAATTTAACGAAGAATGAGGAAACCTCACTTACCTTTTCTATATGCAGAAAAATTGAAAAAAATCTCCTAAACTATCCCATATATGCAGAAAACCTCACTTACCTTTTCTATATGCAAAAAACCGCACTCAACTATGGTGCGAAAAACCACATCATGACTCCGTTAGGGTTTCATTATACGGGTGTTTTTTCGCACTCATAGTTGAGTGCGGTTTTCTGCATTAAAAAAAAGGTGAGTGAGGTTTTCTGCATAAAAAAAGGGTAAGTGAGGTTTTCTGCATATATGAGATAGTTTAAGGGGGTTTTTTCAATTTTAGCCTAACAGAACTCTAACGGAACCCTAACGGAGTCATGGTGTGGTTTTTTGCACCATAGTTGAGTGTGGTATTCTGCATAAAAAAAAGGTGAGTGAGGTTTTCTGCATATATGAGATAGTTTAGGGGGGTTTTTTCAATTTTAGCCAAAAATTTACGAGGGTGAAGAATAAGAAGAGACTGATAAACCCCACTGGCGTTGTAAGAAATGACGCAATAACCCCTTAACAATCTCCGTCAAGCTTTAACGGCGGTTAATTTTTTTACGGACAATTTTGCATATTAGTCCTTTCCTCAACGTCCGGATTCCTTTTGAATTTTTTGGAATTGAGTGGCTTTTCTGCAAGTTACTGTTGGGATTCTTGGGAATTATTTGTTCGAAACGGCGATGTTTTTTTTGTCGTGCTAGGCATTTTTTTGAAGGTATTTGCGATTTTGGACCATTTTTCAATATTATATTTTATGGGCTAGTTGCTGCCACTTCGGCAGCGGTCGCTATTTTTATTAGCGGTATCTTCCTTTAGGAGGTCGCTAATAAAATTAGCGACATAAATTTTTTGAAAAGTTTTTGTTTACTATCGTTATTTTTGTATTATCGACCAAAGTATATATGAAGTAGCTACTGGGATTAGCGACATTCAATGAATTATATTTTCCACAATTTGCGAAATGTAGAGAGTTTCTCTTCTCTAGCAGGCAAAAAAAAATTTAACGGAGGTCGCTATTGGGAATAACGACCTCATGTAACTGTGGTCGCTATTCCCAATAACGACCACAAGTGGGACCCGACCACAAGTGGAGAGAGAGAGAGAGAGTTTGGGAGCTCGACCTTATTAGTGGTCATGTCCCACTTGTGGTCACTATTGGGAATAGCAACCACAGTTTTGTGAGATCTTTATTCTCAATAACGACCTCCGTTAAATTTCTTTACAGTCGTTATTTCTGTTTGTGATCAAAATACATACGAAGTTCTTAAACACTATAGTTTAGAAAGTGGCCCAATATCGCTAATACTTTCAAAATGTGGCCTAATATGACAAAAAAATCGGAATGGGGTGTGGGCACAGATCATCTATTTATGAACGAGAGTGGGGGAAATTAGGAGTCTGATGGAGTGGCTCAAAGGAGTCAGAGATGTAGTGAGGGAGCCAGTGCATCCAGTTGTCTTGATTATAGTCAACCATAAATAAAATATGGTGTCAAAACCAAAGTTTTATTATTTTTCCTCATTTTTTTCATATTCGAACAAATGGCTCCAGGCTCCAGGCTCACATTTAATTGTTGGGGGAAGGAAAAAAAAAGAGATCATTTTTAAATGGTAGATGGACGCATGATCTCTAATGACATGATAATTATAGTTGGGGGAGCAGGGTGGGTTTAGATTAGTGTAGAAATTGGAATAATTAGACAACTAGTGTACCCCTGTGCAAATTGCACAGACTTTATTTAAAAAATTACATTTATACATCAATGATATTTCAATAAAAATTTCAGCAGAACCTACCCATATATACAGCTTTTTTCCTGTATAGTTTTTTTTTGATGTAACGGATAGAGTCTATAGACTCCAGCCAATCAATTAAAACAAATGAATAAAAGTTTTTTTTCCTGTATAGTTATAATTCAGTATATCAACATTCAACAATTATATAGTAAATATCGTACAAAAATCACAATCTCCAAGCTCAAGCATTTGATGCAATAACGCATTTTAAAGACTATCTGAAGACTCCTCCAGAAATGCAAAGTAAACCGCGCATCTTGATCAGACACAATAGTTAACGGAACACCATGAAGCCTGACGATCTCACCAACATACAGCTCAGCTAACTTGTCCATCGAAGCAATGAGTTTCATTGCCAAGAAGTGAACGGACTTGGTTAGTCGATCGACTATAACCCAAATCGCATCATTGCCCTTTGAACTCTTGGACAAACCCATGATGAAATCCTTACTGATGTTATCCTACTTACATTCCTGAATAGGTAACGATTGCAATAGATCTCCGGATTTCTGATTCTCGGCTTTGACTTGTTGACAAATTTCACACCTCGACCCAAATTCAGTCACATCCCGCTTCGAACCTGACCACCAGAAATGTTGTTTAATGTCCTTGTACATCTTAGTACTCTCAGGATGTACTGACGAAAGAGTAGCATGTGCCTCCTGAAGAATACTTTCTTTCAAGTCCGACTGATCCGGAACACACAGCCTCTCTCCAAATCACAACACTTCATCCCTGATTTGAAACTTGGGCAACCTACCTACAACTACCTGCTCCTTCATCTTTTGAATATCAGTAGCTTCCTTCTGACTTGCAATAATCCTTTCATTCAGCATAGGCTGAAGCCTCAACTGAGCTAAGCATGCTCCCAAGCCTTGCAAGACAACTTCAATATGAGTCCGATCCAATTTCTCTGCCAGATGCCTCTGAGTCGTAATCAAACTGGCCAAACTGCTCTTGCGGTTAAGTGCATCAGCAACAACATCAGCCTTCCCAGGATGATACTGATCTCAGGACGCATGTCCTCAAGCACTTCCAACCATCTCCGCTGCCTCAGATTCAGATCCTTCTGCTGATAGATGTATTTCAAGCTCTTGTGGTCCGCGTACATGTTCAGCTTCTCACCATGCACGTAGTGTCTCCATTGCTTCAGGGCGAAGATAATCTCAGCCAACTCTAGATCATAAGTTGGATAATTCTTCTCATGCGGTCGTAGTTGCCTCGACCTATAAGCGATCACTTTTCCATCTTGCATTACGACACAACCAAGCCCACGATGTGAAGCATCGTTGTAAACATCATACTTAACACCTGCTCTAGGCAACGCCAAAATAGGTGCAGTAGTCAGCTTCTCTTTCAACTTCTGAAATCTTGCCTCGCACTGCATAGTCCACTTGAAGTTCACATTCTTCATGGTTAGACCAGTGAGTAGCACAGCTATCTGAGCATAGCCCTGAATGAATCTCCTGTAGAATCCCGTCAATCCACGAAAACTCCTGATTTCCATCACTGTAGTAGGCCTTGCCCAATCCTTCGCCACCTCTATCTTCTGCGGCTCAGTTACCACTCCCTCCTTAGAAAGGATGTGACCTAGGAATGCCACTTTAGATTTCCAGAAATCACACTTGGATAACTTGGCATACAACTCCTGCTCTTTCAGCTTCTTCAAAACTGCTGCCAGATGCTCTGTGTGCACCTCCTCCGACTTGGAGTACACAAGTATATCGTCGATAAACACCACGACAAAAGAATCAATAAACGGTCTTAGAACTCTGTTCATCATATCCATGAAAATTACAGGTGCATTTGTCACTCCAAACGGCATACTAAGAATTCGTAATGCCCGTGTCGAGTTCTGAACGCAGTCTTATGCACATCTTCAGTCTTCACTCGAACTTGATGATAACCCGATCGAAGATCTATTTTGGAGAAAACAGCTGCTCCTTTAGACGATCGAACAGGTCGTCAATTCGGGGAATCGGATACTTTTTCTGAACAGTGACTTTATTCAGCTCTCGGTAATCGATGTACATCCTCATCGAACCATCCTTCTTCTTTACCAACAACACTGGTGCTCCCCAAGGCAACACACTCAGTTGAATAAAGCATTTCTCCAATAGTTCCTCAATATGCTGTTTGATCTCATCCTGCTCCACAGGAGCCATCCTATACGGTGCCCTGGAAATAGGTGCGCTCCCCGGTTGAACAGTGATGTTGAACTCTACATCACGATGCGAGGGTAACCCAGGCAAATCTTTCAAGAACACAATCGAATAATCCCGTACCACAGGGATTTGCTGCACCTCTACAGGAACATCCCTCTTGCAGATAGCTGCCACCAGATCAAAACATCTCTTTTTCCCTTAGAAAGTGACTTCAGGTTTACCTAGAGACTTAACTGTTACTGTCTTGGTCTTGCACTCGATGCTCGCACTGTACACCGATATCCAATCAATGCCAATGATAACATCGAATCCCAAGACATTCAGCTCGATCAGATTAATCCTGAAAATTCTATCTCCAATCATAATCTCGCAGTCCGCATAGTACCGATCAGTGGTTAAAGTCTCCCCTAACGGAGTAGCTATTGCTAAGACCTAGCCTAGAAATATCTTCAGTTCAACTCTCAGAACTTTAGTAAACTTAGGTGATGCAAAAGTATGAGAGGACCCAGTATCGAACAAAACAACAGCTTTCTTTCCATGCAAAATAAGTTCTCCTGTTACATAACACACACTCGTTACATAATAGTTCACTGTATAAGGCGGGAAAAGAGACAACAGAAAAACACTCCTAAGCACTCGCACTCGTACCAGTGATGACGTGATCCACCTCATCAGCGTCAGCTTCAGTCAAGGCAAATACTCGCCCTTGCTGGTACGATTTCTTCCCAACCTGTTGCGTTGGTCCACTACGGTTGACACTCTGCAGCTTGGGGTATTGAGTTTTGTAATGTTCAGTCTCACCACAGTTGAAGCAAGTCACCATAGGAGGTATCACCCAAGTATTCCTGGGTTTTCCTGCCACCTGAACAACGTTCGCACCTGTAGGCGTGAACCTTTGAGCCAGCGGCTATCCCCTGATATTTCCAGCAACTGCGGGCCTCTTCCCTACATTCCAGTTGTTCCTCCGATTCTAAACAACGTGGAACTGCTCCATGTCTGCCTCCGTGGCTGCCGCTCGTTTGACCTGCTTGTCAAACCTCCTGATACCGAGGGATATCATCCTGGATCTCAGACTTGGCCTCAACCCATGCTCGAACTTTTGAGCCTTCTTCGCCTTGTCCATTACCAGTTCGAGTGCATATCTTGAGACCTGAGTGAATCTTGTCTCATACACCCTAACCGATATGTCGCCCTGCTATAGTGCCAGAAACTCCATGGCCTTCTTCTCCTAGACGTCTGAGAGAAAATAATGACTGCGGAATTCCTCCAAGAATTCATCTCAGCCAAGAACAATACCTCCCATCGTCTGCTTCAACGACTGCCACCACCCTGCCGCATCCTTCTCGAACTACAGCACCGCCAACTTTACCTTGCTGCCCTCTGGAGTCTCCAAGACTTCGAAGATAGTCTCTACCTGTCGGATCCATTTATCAGCCGTGTCAGGGTCTGACTTCCCCTCAAATACTGGTAGTTTCATCCGGTTGAATGATTCCACGAGTTTGATTGCTTCGGGTACTGGATTCGCAGGTACCCTTCCTTGATTTTGATTCATGGCAACGACATTGAGTGTCTGATAGACCCTCGCTAGTTCCGTTTCCAAGTCCAGACCTTCACCATTTCGAGCTCCTCTTCTAGCCATATTCTGATGCAAAAGACCCATTAAAATTCAAAGTATAAAACATGAATTTTAAATCAACTTTCATTTTATTGAATTACAAACTTTATACATTTGAATTTAAAACATTTCTGATATCAAATGAAAGCAGTAAAAAGATACAACAGTCTAACTCCTACGGTTCCTCTTGGCTTCTCAAAGCTCTCCTCGTAGTTCCTCCACTTCCTCCTTCAGTACATCGTACACGTTTTTCCTCTTCTCGAGTTCCCAAACACGATGACTGAGAGTTGCAATGCTCTCATTGCACTTCGCACACTGTGCCTGCAGAAGCTCTGCTCTCTCTCTCTGAGTCTTTACCTGCCTCTGAAGAGACACAATGTGACTACTCGGAACTGGTTCTTCCTTATCGGAGGAGTCATCAGATGAATCCGGTGGTGGAGTGATCTCTCGGGACTCAGGCCATTCCTCTTCAAATTCTTCAGGATCCTCTTTGTCTGAATCAGCTTGCTCGGGGTAGTAATCCTCCTCAACAATGTGCCATTCGTCATTTCCAGCTGGGTCGAAGTGATCCGCCATCTTAAAGAAAGGAGGAGAAGAAGCATAAATCATAGAGCAACACAAATGTAAGTGACTTACATTTAAATCTCTAGACTCAACACACGCCCTAATGTCCACTTCTAGGGTGTCGTTCCTTATAAGTTTGTACTACTTGGAAACGTGGCTCTGATACCACTCTGTACACCCCGAATTCTAAAGCATACTAAATTTGAAGTTTCACAGAATCTTTACACTTCTTTCGTACAATTTTACAAGGAAATAAAACTTTTTGTTACCTTAGAGTTTACACTTACATTACATATTTACAGCAGAAGTAATTTACAACAATTTACATGAATTGAAATGTACAACACTTGGACCATTCTTTAATAAGCATGCATTCTTTATTCTTATTAATCACTTTACTCTGCATAAAAACTTTAAGCGCGTCAGTTGCTTACAACTGACGAAATATTATACACGGCTATCCTCTCTATGCCGAAACAGTATAACAATTCTCAATACTTAACTAACCACAAACTTGTTCACAAACACAACTAAGGGGACTATCCTATTGATGTCGTGTGGTGAAAGTGCACTTAGTCCTTAATGCAACTATTTACTTTATATGAAACTAATGCGCACTTTTTCAGAGTCTATACAGCCCATACTACATAGGTCCGAGGACAAGCCCTTAACCATTCTTCATCTTGTAGGGTTCAATCCCTCGCCATGATTTAATCTACTACAGTAACTACGGTAAGTATCCTGGATGTTCTACGAACAACGAACTCATGTCTAGGTGCCCTGGAGAGAATCCCAATGCACTGACAAATGACTCATCATGCAGGCATCCTGTGGTAATTCACCTCCTACCATAGACATGACACCATCCGCAGTCGCCAAACACCCCACGAGCGTCGCCACCGGGACGATACTCTGGAGCAGTATCCACGTCCTACTCATGATGCATCATGGGACATCCTATACATACTCTCACGCCGCCAATCCAATGGCCATCATACTCAATATTTTTCTCTTACTTTCATCACATCTTCACTATATAACTAGTCTTTAATTTAATTGAATCATGAACAAAATTAATCTCTTAGGGTTAGCACTCCCACTATACCGGTCTTATTCATTTGTTTCACATGACCTAAATCTTGGTCTTTACATTTCAAATATCATTTCAACTTTTCTTTCATTTTGCCGGTGTGAGGCTTAGCTACACCATAGTTCTTAATTTCAACTCATAATTACAATATCGAGTTTTTCAATCATAAGTTCTTTTTCACAATTAACATAATTCCCATCTTTTCTATGAATCAAATCTCATACAAATAATTCAATTGCAATTCATGTATCTCATTTTAATCAGTAATAATTTCATTTATTTAACTCAAAACCCACAAAGTTGTATTTTTCATACATAAACCAATTCAATTTAACAATCATACTCCATAGAAAACACAATTAGATTTCCTTTCATTCAAAAATTCTTCTTTATCACTTAACATAATTTCTCATAAAAATAAATCACTTTTATAATTTTCCCAAGGTAGATTTCAGTAGTTTTTTTTGATACAATTTCACTTCTAACTCAATGTTATTTTAGTCAAATAGTTCCCAAATATTTTTCATGAGTTCTACATGATTTTAGAATAATTAACACAAAATTTCCCAATTTTTAGAAGCTAAGAATCTGTTTTAAAACTAAAAAAAAATTTAATTTTTATATACAAGCCGAGACCATGAATCGAACCCATGACTTGAAGGAAAACAACCGCAACCGCAAGCCAACTGTGGTACGGTGCTCACGCAATAGGTAAAAGGAAATAATACTTAAGTATCTTAGGGTTCGGATTTTGGGTTTTATTCGAATTTCCGAAACAAAAGAGCAGAGCTCAGGACTCGAACCGGGAACCAAGAGTAGCCCACGCTACAGTCAGCACCCAACACACATACCGACCAACTGGTCTAAGCGACCAAGTCGTCCAGAATCGGGGTTTCAATAGTTTTGTTCCCACTCTCTGTTCATCTCTAATTTCTCAATTTTTCAAAAACGATTTGGTTTCTTTTTCTACTCTTTTTGAACTCCAATTTTCCAGATCTTAATATGTATACAACTACAGTAAGTCAGTATTTTTAAAGTTATTATTCACCAATTAAACATGCTTTTCTAATTTCATTTTGCATTCTAATGTCCATAATTTTGACATTTAGAACAACCACATTTGCACACAATTCAAAGATTATATTTCTACAAAAAATATTCTATTTCTTCATTCCTTTATTCATTAGCCAATCACACTAATTTAGAACACGAAAATTTCCTTCCTTGCTATAATGAAATTGCTTACAATTAACCAATTCAATTTCACATGAAACATTCAATTTTGTCTCATAGGCATAGATTTTTTCACAACATGATTCTTAATTATTTAGCATGGTAAACATGATAGTTTTTAGCATTGTAATTCACAAATAGCCCAATAACAATCATTTCACAAACATTATCATCTCATCACTAATTAAGCAACATGAGTCAAATCTCAACTAGTTGTTCTCTAATTGTTTCATCAAAACACTCTTAGCATGGTATCTAGATTTAGAAGTCATGAGAAACACCCACCTATTTGAAGAAAAACGAATTGAAAGCTCCTAGAACGCAAGAAAGTAGTCTTCTCCTCCTAGAATGTATTGCAAAATGCTCCTCCTCCTTGCTCCTTGGTGCAACCCGAGCTCCCTTGTGCTTGATGGTGATGGCCGGCATCCTTTTGGTTGGAACACACACAAAGATTTCACACTGTCTTTTGCTCACAAATCTCCTCAATCTTTTGCTCTCTTATCTTTTGATTTTCTCTTCTTTCTTAACAAATGTTTAGTGCACTAATGAGAAGAAAAGCTAGGGGTATTCATACACTCTTAGGGTGGGAATAGATGGCTAGGATTAATCAAGGAGTTAGAGATTAAGGACCAAGATGAGTTGGAAAGTTGTTGTAACTTCTATGAACTCAATAACTACCCCTCAACTCAATCCCACTCTCCCTCTCTCTCGGCCATAACCCGGCCTCCCCAGAGGTTTGCAAAGCACACTTTAGTGTGTGCACGTGCCCTTTCTAGTACCCCCTTTAAAAGTTGTACAAATTTAATTAATCAATTATCCACTAATTGTGTCTACATGATAAGTTGTGACAATTAAAAGATTAATTATGTTGTGGGCCTTAAAATAGTGGGCTTTAGGCTCATGGGCTATTTAATAAAATATTTAATTTATTAGGGTGGGCTTAAAAATAAGATAATAAGTTTAGGCTTTATAAAATAGTCTTTTTAGAAAAATAAAGAGAAAGAAAGAAATAATTGTCCATGTTATAAAAGATAATTTCATAAGAAATATGCATACAAAATTTGTACGTGCACAAAACGTAAAAATCAACATTTCACATTAAATGAAAATTCAGGATATTACACTAATACACCAAACCCCAGTCGCCTTACCCTCTCATCCCGACTTCTCTTATTCTTCACCCCCAACATCCTGTGTCCTCTCCCAGCTCCTGTTCTCTCTCCCGTCGCGCGCAACTGCCCTGCATTGCGCTGCCCTCCTCGTGATGCACCTGACTCCGTCCCCTAGCGTCAGCCGTCAACAGCACATCCCCTCCCGTCGCGACGCCTTCAGCGACGCAGCACCCGGCGACAGCAACTAGCACCAGACTCTTCCCCTACCACCATGCAACGGCGGACGATGCCACCGCGATGCTCCCCCTGAGCACCTCTCGACGTGCCGCATACCGAAGCAGTGCAACCTCCCCCGTGCACTCCAGCTAGTCGCAACGACCTCCCGTCGCTCCCCCATAGCACAACTACCCTGCACTCTGCTCCTTCCTGTGCATTCCGTCGCCAGCCAGCCAGCCCCTCTGGCGCCGCCCCTAGTCGCGCCACGACAGTAGTGCCATCATGCCAGAGCCAAGCCATGTTGTTGATATTGGGTTGCTGTGATCATGGAGTTTTTGATCTTGTTGAACCTCAGCCATCCGATCCTAATCATCATGATCTTGATCTCCTTTGATTGGTGGTCATCTGATCGCCATCGTCGATCGGGATCATCATCATCAAGCTCTTGAATCTAGCCGTCCGATCTCCCTTGATCTTGATCTTCGATCTCAGCCTTTCGATCAACCGATCACATTTCATCTCGGCCCTTGATCGTCTCGTCCATCTTCTACTTGGTGAGTTAAATATTTGATCCACGTTTTGTTCTCATTCATCAAATTTTCAATCAAGGTATATTTACTCTTTTGGTACCCTTCTAATTCTTATATATTTTATGTTCGATCTCGGCTATTGGATTCGCTTGATCTTCATCTTGATCACCATCTTGATATCGAGATCCATGCCCGATTGTAATCATCGTGATCGTTGCTTGTCGCCGTGTCGCTGGGATTTCGATCCCATTATTCTTTGCTTATTCGGATTAACCTAACGTCGTCCTAAAGGCAAGTATCTTCTTGTACATTTCGTTTTCTAGTACAAGCTTTTTCTTGAAAATACTGCAAGTAGATTGTGAATGTGACTCCTTTTGTTTATCGCTGATGATCTCATGTTTCACCTTATCTATCACATGATCTAAGAGTCCCAACCATTCGTTGATACACTTGTTCACAACTAGTAAAATTTTGATTCATTTCATATAAAAAGTATTTTATTTGGTTTCTTTTCTGCCTTGGCTTGCTATTTCGACCCCGATAAAACCAAAATATGAACTTGAGTCCTGAATATAAGATGTTGCCCCAAGTGTCTAGTTTCCAATAACATCTGAATTCTGAGTTACGGTTTAGGAGATATCGCAGTTTTACTGCTGCTGTGTCGGTAATCGCATATTCATAAAAATTGCTGCACCACTTTGGTTTATAATTATTTTAACTATGCTACTAGTAAGTAAATGACTTGAAATTTTGTATGCTGATACTGGACACCCTAGAGAACGTTTTCTACTTTTCTCCGAATTAATTAATGATGTTTCAACCCTGTTTCATATGTATACACTCAGTTCTACAAATTCTGGCTGAACACAAATGTTGTATAGTTTACTGTTTTGACATCAATTGCTACAACTTTTATGTGTATTAATTATATGCATTAGAACCGGGAAGAAGTCTAGTTTCATGGCCTTCTGACAATTCCACATTTGCTATCATGTAGCAACGGAAATCGCAGTTTTGGTGCAGCAACGTCATACTGTCCGGAACTGCAATTCTCGTAGTTCTTGATAATTTTAATTCGTGTTGACCCTCAAGTATGCTTTATAATTATTTTAAACTTGTTCCATGTTCTTGAACATGTTTACTTGACCTGTTTCGCATACTTTCGTGCTTGGTTGATGATAATAATAATTAATAAGCCTGGGTTTAAGGGAAAGACTATAGTAGTGGACGATATAGGTAAGTGTACTCGGAAGGGGACCCGTGTTTTCCAGTACTTGGTTCATGAATTCTTGTCTCTTGATGGATTCATGAAGCCATTACTCGGCTCATGAACTTGTTAGTGGATTCATGAACTTGTTACTTTATTTTCGGATTCATGAACCATGTTTGCTTGATACTTGATGCCTGAGTACACTGCCCTATAAAATCCACCACTAGGCCTAAATGTAACTGATTGTATGTAGCAACTATGTAGTAAAAGTATGGATGCATGAAGAGCTACCAAGATAGAATTAAACATTAGACTTAAGATTGACTTGTCACTTGTACACACTTGATACCCTACTTGATGCTCATTACTTAAGACTTGTTACTTGAGACTAGTTACTTGTTACTTGTTACTTGTTACTTGACACTTGTACGTGATACTTGTTACTTGAGGCTTGATACCATTACATGTTCACTTGCCACTTGTTCTACTACTAGTACTTATTACCCAATCTTGTCACTTAAGTTGTCTTTCTTGCTAGCTAGTTTCTTAAATCCCACTACTTGCTGTATCCCTATTATATTATGTTATACATTCTTGATTCTAAATCTTGTTTCATATTTCTTGTACTTGTTTTCATACCCTTGCTAGTACTATTTGCGGCCCTAACTTGCACTAAGGGCGTTTATCTTGTTTTCTCTATTTTTTTCCTTTTTTATATTTATATATACAGACTTTGGAGATGAATTGCCTGCTAGAATTGGTGAGCAGACGTTCTAGGTTTCGCTTGGAGAAAAGATTTGCTTTAAATATTTTGTTTTTGAGTTATTTATTTCTTTTGCTACTTGAATCTTGTAACGGGCTTATAGTCCTGAGTTTTATCTTTTGATACAGATTTGAAAACTATTTGGGATATTATTATTTTTTTTCAATTGTTTTATGTTGATTAATAAATTGTTCATGCATGCATGGTTGTGTACATTTTGTTATATTCTTATTATGATGCTGAGTCGATCCTACATCTCATGAATGATGAAAATCATTCGCTGGGCTTTGAAACGCACTCGTATTCCGTGTTTTTGGGAAGCGGGGCGTGACAAACCGTTTTTCCCTAAAATATTGCCTCAATACCCATTTCATTTGCCATTTCTTTAGCTTCTACCATTGCTTCATTAAAGCCAGTTTCTCTATATTTTTCAAAAAAATGAAATGAGCCCTTTTAATTCTTCCATGGCGACATCAATATTCAAATCTTAACTTTGAAAAGTTTTACTCACAGAGTTGATTGCAAATAATAAATTATGCCAAATAAAAATTCAAAATTCTTCATTTCATTTTTGGCTAATGACGCAGCTTCACTAATTACTTTAGGATCATCATTAGAATTAGCTACATCAATTAAAGCATCTCTTATTTGTAAAGGTTGATATCTTATAACTTTAACACTTTTATTACGACTCTCCCAACGTGTTTGTGACAATAGTTTAAGTGTTAGGCCTTTCACATTATCTTTGAAAAATTTTCAACGCTTTGTAGAAGCTGAAAATAGACAATATATGCATTGGATAATTCCAAAAAAAGATGTAGCTTTAGCACAAGAGTTAGCCATATCACAAAGAGCAAGATCAAGACTATGACAACCGCATGGAGTGTTAAAGGCTCTAGAATTAATTTCAAGTAATCTTTTTTGTACACCTTTATGTTTTTCTTTCATATTAGATCCATTGTCATATCCTTGTCTTCTAATATCATTAATATTAAGTTGATTAGTCTCTAATTCACTTTCAAGCTCCTTAAAAAGGCCAAGACTATGTATCATGCACTTTCAAAAACCCTAAGAAAAACTCTTCTACTTTGATTGGATTTGAAGAAACATCCACACATCTTACAACTAGTGACATTTGTTCTTCATGGCCTATATCTGGAGTACAATCAAGTATAATTGAAAAATACTTTGCTTCCGTAATTTTCTTCAAAATTATATTTTTAATCTCATTCGCCAACATTTGAATTAATTCATTTTGAATACTAAGACCAAGATAATGATAATGGATTTCATTTCTATTAATGCGTCTAAGATGTTCTTGCATTACAGGATCAAACTCACCAATCATTTCAATAAAACTTAAAAAGTTTCCATTATTTCTTTGATAAAGTTTTTCAATGTGTCCACGGAATCCCATATAAGTTTTAGCAAGAGTATTCACAAGGGAAATTATCCTCACTAATACTTGCCTCCAACATTCCCTTTCTTTGTTAATCTCTTCTTGCACGCTTTTATCAATTGTTTGATTTTTTTTTTTTTTCAATCTAACTTCCAATTCAAGCAATTTACTTAAACAAGCAAGATGATCCTTACTAGTTTCATGTCCCTTAAGTCTTTGAACAAGATTTCTCCAATCATTATATCCTTTGGAAACCAAATTAGAGACATTTGTTTGTTGCGTAAACAATTTACAACAAAAGCAAAAAACTTTGTCTAAGGAATTTGAATATACCAACCAAAATCTATCTTGTTTCTCTCCGTTTTGTAATTGTCTAATATAGTATGAGTAAGATAAATGTCTTCTGAAATCATTTAGAGAAAAGTTGATATCATTAACTCTAATTGGACCTTTTATTACCAATAAGTCTCTAAAATCTTGATTAACAATCCCCCATTTTCCTGGATCATAATTTAAAGGTTCATACTCTTTGTGTACATATTCATTATGATCAATTTCATTTACCAATTTATTAACTTGGTTAGCTTCTTCATTTGCCATTTTTTCAAGACCATCATCCTTATTATGCTCTTCATTCACTATATGTTCAAATTCCTCATCAATTGATTCATTTATATGTTCCTCATCAACCAAATCTTGAGGTTCAACATTTTCACTAGCCAAATTAGTTTGTTTAGTATTTTTAAAAAAAATGTCCATTGCACCTTTTTGAGATTTGGTAAATTCTTAAATTCTTTGTTTTTTTTTTCTTTTTTCATGTTCGGAATCATACTTTATAGGAGGCATACTTAAAATATTAAATTAACAATACAAAATTTAAATAACAAAGTTAAGGAACAATAGTACCTAATTGTTGTAGCTTTGAAATTTTCTTTTCTCTTGAAATCTTCAATAATTTTCTCCAACTTCAATCCCAAATCAAGAAATGAATACTCCTTCTCCAAATGATATCTGAAATTAAAAAATACAAATACTAAATTAATAATACAATTATTTCTTTACATAATCTCAAATACCCAACTACAATACAAATTATTCAGTGATTAGTAACACAATACAAATGATTTAATGTATGATTTGAGAACACAATATAAATTATTTGACCAACTACCGTACAATTTTTTAAATATTCTCACTTTCAAAATCAGGGCCAGCATACTCATCACACCACTGGTGGCCCACACTCAGCACCAAATGAATCAATGATTAAATGAGTTTAAAAAACAAGATGCAAATAGGAACTCCACAATAAAGCTAACTACTTAACTGGTACAGATGATAACTAATAAGTATTAACTCCACAGTCCACTACCTGTTTGCAGTCCCCTTCTTTCTTAATAACTCCACAGTAAAGTAATAACTCCACATTCCACAGTCCACAGATGATAACTAATAATAAAAAAAAATCAAACAAGAAGATAGAAATGAAGACAAAGAAATCACTTGGCACATTGATGTCAGCGAACTCATAGGGAGATGACGACGGGCGAAGCGGTGACGACGCAGCGACGGGCGATGGGAGACGGGCGACGTGGCGACGGGCAAGAGGGATTTTGATTTCTGGTTCTGGATTAAGAAGATTTAAAGAAGAAGAACAGTAGAACACCCAAAAGCAAAAGAAAAGTTAGGATGGAGAAAGAGAGGAAGAGAGGGATTAAAATTTAGATTTTAATCATGAGAATGCAAATCGTCGAAATAAGGGGAGAGAAATCAGGTGACGGTTGGTTTTTTTTTTTTAACAGTGAATATATATTATTTTTAAAAGGGGCCCTATACAATTTAAGGGCCCAAAGCAGCCCTGCTTAGGCTCAGATCCGCCATTGGTGGAACAAGCTTTCTATTTTCATTTTCACCATCTAAAAATAAAAAAAAATGAAAATTGATATTCTACATATCCTACATATTCTCAGCAGTTGACATCAATCCAAGCATCGACTCAAAAAATTAACTTGGAACAAGAGCAAATCTTCTACTCATGTTTTAATGGCTCCACGCCCTCCATCTCATCATTACCACCCCAACCCAACCCTTCGATCCACACGCCCTCCTCAAAACTACCAAAACCCCTTCTTCACTCTGCTGTCTCATCATCTACATACCCAAAACAATGCCACCTCTCCCCGTAAACCCAATTTCCCTCCCAAACCTTATCCTCGAAACCCTAGACCTAGAAACACCAAGATCCGTTCGAAAAAAATAGAGTGGCATTGCATGCGCTGCAGGGAGAACGACCACCAGATGGCAAACTGCAGTAAAAGTGGCATCCATTGCTTTAACTACCATAAATTTGGACATAGAGTTCGAGACTGCCCACTTCACAACCGGAAGGAATCCATGGCCATTGAAGTCACCCACAACTCGGAGATCGCCTCAGCTCTTTCAGGACTACATGCAAGTGCCTTCCTTCATTTGATAAACCCATGCACCCGCCCTAATACGGCGACTATTGAAAGCGCCCTGAACTTCGCATGGAGAAGGCAAGGAGTGTGGTGGATTGTGAAGAGGGTTAGTGATGGGGTTTTCCATATCCAGTTCCCCTCTGAAGAAGAGGCCAAGAAGGCGATCGCTGATGGCATTATTCAGTTCTCTGGCTTTAACGCAACCTTCTCGCCATGGTCCATGGACTACGGAGCAAAGTTGAAACCCAAACCAAGTTTTATCTGGATCAATGTTCCACCACTCCCCTTCCACATGTGGAACCAGACCTCCCTCGAGCAATTGGTGAAACCGTTTGGCAAATTCATTAGCATGAGTGGAGAGATGAAGAATGTGGTTTCCAGGGACCAAGCCCTAATCCTTATTGAAGTAGAGGATGTCAACCACATCCTGAAGAATATCCAAATTCACTTCATTGTGCCTTGGACCAAGGAGCTACAGATCCATGATGTCCCAGTGCTTATCCTCGGTAATCCCATTCCTTACGCGATGTGGCGAGAGGCAAAGTCCAGTTTTTCACTTCAGGGAGTGGCTCATCCACCTCCTTCTGGCGCCGTAGAGATTCTTCGGCAAAGAAGCAAGATGGACCCAATCAGCTGCCAAATCAGGGAATCATTGGCGATGCTAAAGTTATGGCGACAATCTCGGAGGCAAATCTTTTTGTTAAGGAATCTGTTGCACAATCTCAGCAGCAACCAAATCATGTTATCTTGCAGACAAATTTCTAAATATCTCTGGTCTTGCGGATTCCAGTTTGGAAGGTTCCAAATTGGTTCCCCCCCCCAAAGATGAAGAATGTTGCAGATCCTGTAGGGACCAAATAAGGGGAAAAGTTTGTTTTCAATGCCCCCCTATAATTGAGATCCCCTTAGATTCCCCAAAGGCAATTTGGGGATTGCTTCCAGCGAATCGAATAACAATCCTGATAGTTCTTCAAGCTCTCATGATATTTCCCCAGAGGAGGAGATTAGGTAGATGATCTAGAAGGGGAAGGTTGTCAATATCCCTCTATCTCTTTTCAAAGAGATCCAACCCGCAGTTGAGTCTGCTCTTAAGATGTCTGTGGCCAAGCGAGTGGCAAAACTTGAAGCCCCCAAGACAATGCAATTCATCTCTAGAGTTAGGGGTGCGCGCGCTTCAAGTTTCAAAACAAAGTCTCTCATCCCTTGGTACCATAAGACCACCTCCTCTTCTAGCTCTGGATCAGTTCCACCAGGTTTTGAAGAAGGCACAAGCAAGCGGCGTAAGAGATGCAGATCAGCATCTAAAGCAACTTATAACTGACCCATCATGAAGCATCTAAGATCTTCCCTCAAGTCAGCCTCCACCCGCAAGAATGAAGGTACCTCCTCTTCTATGTTTTCAGTTATCAATGCCTACAATAATTATTTTGCTTTACTTTCTAATGAGGATATAAATGAGGTAGCTGAATCTGTAGGAGTGGAGACTATTGGGACACACTCAGTCGATAAACTTAAGCAACCTGCGAGTGATACTGTTGATCCCCTAGATCAACAGTATCAACTTAATTGAGTGCCTAAATTTATTAGCCCTTTCTTTGTTATTGTTATTGTTATTGCTGCTTGTTCTTCTCTGTTTTAATGAAGATTGGCAGTTGGAATGTTCGAGGGTTGGGCAACCCCAACAAATGTGCCCTGATCAAGGACGGTATTAGAAATGCTCAAATTACTGTGGCCTGCCTACAAGAATCCAAACTCACAAAGCCATCTACCAGAAAGCTAGCATCCATAGGCGGAACTCTCACCAATTGGAGATCTCTTGATGCTATCGAGAGTTGCGGTGGTATTCTTATTGGTTGGGATGATAACATCTTGGATTGTTACTACTGTGCAGTTGATATTTTTTCAATCTCCCTCTCCTTCCGCAACAGAACCTTTGGAACTGAGTGGTCTCTCACCTCTGTCTATGCCCCTTTTGAATTGGATGACAGAATCCTTTGCTTCAACAAAATCAAACTTAGAAGAAGATTCCTATGTGATGCCTGGATCATTTGTGGAGATTTCAATGCGACCACTTCAAATTATGAAAGGAATGGAGGCCAGAGTTCGAGCAGGGATATGAAGGAATTTAGGAATTGGATTCAACAGCTGCAACTTATCGATCCCCCTCTTACAGATAGAAAATTCACTTGGTCTAATCTCAAAGTTAAGCCAGCGCTTGCTAGATTGGACAGGTTCTTAATTTCAAGTTAATTTGAACAACTCTACCCAAATTGCATCCCGCACTCCCTCCCGCGTATCGCCTCTGATCACTTTCCATTAATCCGTGACTTTCAAGCAATTCAGGCCAGAGTCCACTATTTTTAATTTGAGAAGGCTTGTGCCTCTCATGATGATTTACTCCTGCTATTACTGCCTGGTGAAAGAGCTTTTCTTGCAGAGGTTCTTCGGTTGATGTTTTCGCTCAAAAACTAGTGCTGCTAAAGAGACGGATCGAGAGATGGAGAAATGAGAAGTTCGGACACATTCCACTTCGCAAGAAGGCCCTCCTTGATAAGATTCACCAACTTGACATCTTGGCAGATAACAAACCCTTAGACAGTACTCATCGTATGAGCTCTCTATTGCCCACAGAGACTACCAGACCTTGGTGCAGGCGGAGGTCACCTACTGGAGGCAGAGATCAAGAATAACTTGGATCAAGGAGGGTGATGCCAATACAAAATTCTTCCACTCTATTGCTAATGAGAGGCGGCGTAAGAACTTCATTTATTCCCTACTTCGTAATGGAGATCTTATTATAGATCAATGTTCAATTTGATCATGCTTTGAGCAACATTTCAGTGACATCGTAGAAGTACGTCATCCCCTAATTTCAGAATCGACTGGGTAGCTCTTTATCCTAATCCTACTATTGATCTTTCTGGGCTCGAAGCACCTTTCAGTAAGGAAGAGATCAAAAATCTGTCTTTAGCATGAATGGAGACAAGGCACCTGGGCCTGATGGCTTCTCGATGCATTTCTATCAGCAATACTTGGAGACCATTCAAGATGATTTATGTTGTATGTTGCTGGACATACAGAATGGGAAGGCTGATATTAGTAGGCTTAACTACTCTTCCATTGTCCTAATCCCAAAGTGCGAAGGTGCTAACTCAGCCTCTGATTATCGCCCCTTAAGTCTCCTCAATTGTTCTACGAAGATCTTCACCAAAATCCTCGCAAACAGGCTAAGCCCTTTACTGCATGCTCTAGTTTCCTCTTCACAAAGTGCTTTTCTCAGAGGCAAATCAACAGTGGATTGTTTCCTTGTTGCCCACGAAGCCATCAATCTATGTTGCACCAAAAAGTCAAACACACTTATGCTAAAGATTGACTTCCGTAAATCCTTCGATACCCTTAGTTGGACTTTCATTGAGCGAATGCTAGCTGCCAGAGGCTTCGGTCCTAGCTAGTGCAGTTGGATTAAGGCAATCCTACACTCAACTAAATCCTTTGTTCTAGTAAATAGGGTAGGGGAAAGTCCATTAATTCAAAGAGAGGGTTAAAGCAAGGTGATCCCCTTTCCCCTATGTTATTCATCTTGGCGGTAGATGCACTAGCACAAATGTTGTGAAGTGGAAGAGACAATGGCACTTTTTCTCAGCTGCAACTCAGGGTCTCCCTAGCTTCGCTTGGCATACTGCAATTCGCTAATGACACCTTCATCTTCTGCAAGGGTGATGAACAAGATGTGCTACATCTAAAGTTCCTATTGCATATAATTGCGAACATCTTAGACCTTCACATTAACCTCTCCAAATCATCCATTATCTACTTTGTGCATTCCAAATCCAAGCTTCAGGCTTTTGCTCATATCCTGGTTTGCAAGCATGACTCCCTACCCACCAAATACTTGGGCATGCCATTATCCAAAGGAAAACTAAAGAAGGGGGGTTGACAACCCCTTATTCTTAAAATTGAGAGGAGATTATCTACTTGGAAGGGTCGATTCCTCTCTAGAGGAGGGAGACTTATCCTCATCAATTCGGTACTGAGTACCTTGCCAACTTACTTTGCCTCATTCTTCAAATTTCCCCAGTGGGTTATAGCAAGAATTGACCAAATACGGAGCAGATTCTTTTGGGTAGGCGGAGATACAAATGCTACTGGAGCCTCTTGTACTAACTGGAAGCAAATTTGCCAACCCAAAAAATAAGGAGGCCTAGGGATTTTAAACCTTAGCCAATTCAACAATGCCCTGCTTATGAAATGGTGGTGGAAAATCTTATCTGAGGAATCCATAAGCACCTAAATTCTCAAATCCTTATACTTCAACTGAGCGACCAACTCGTTCACATGCAGAGCTCAAGCTTCTGACTTCTGGAAGAATGTCTACAAGCTCAAAGAGAAATTTGACCAAGGGATTTCTTGGCAACTAGGAGATGGGCAACTGCTTAAATTTTTTACTTCCAATTGGATTGGAAGCAGCAGCGTTGCTAAACTATTTTCGACTTTATTTGAGGCAGCTTGGAACAAAGATGCCACACTGTGTTCTCAAGGCCACATTCATCAGGGCAGATGGATTTGGAGACCAAACCTTCATACTTCTACATCCACCTGCATCCTCCTTAAGAAAAGCCAACTTCTGCAATCTATCTCTCACATACAACCATCTACAACCGCAGACACTGCTAATTTGAGGCACTCTAGCTTAGGGAGCTTCACCATCAATTCTGCTTATGATTTCTACAGCATCTCAGGCCTAATATCCCCCTTCTACCGTGCCTGCTAGAAGAATTTAGCACAACTCAAATACAAAATTTTCATTTGGATGCTGAGTTGGAAGATACTCAACTCCAAGGAGAGATTACATTCTAAGGGATGGGATGGTAATCTGACATGCACAACCTGTGCATGTTCGATCGAAACCACCTTCCATATCTTCTTTCAATGCCCACTGGTTGTTCAGGCTTGGCAACACTTCACACACCGCTTCAACATCAGAAATTTACCTACATCAACTGCTGACTGCTTCACACATTGGTGTTTTGATTCCCACAACCACAAGTTCACACACTCTTGGCACATGGTTACACTGACTACCTGTTAGAGTATCTAGCATGCTAGAAATGATAGAATTTTTAACAACAAGCTTATTACTACAGATAAACTTATAACTAACATCAAATTCTGGTTCTCTCATTGGCTAGATAACTGCGGAGGCTCAAAGAAGAAGGCCAAGATACTCCAAGAGATTGAGGATATCGGAGATCGAGATCTCATGAGGCTAGGGGGAGACTGATCTGCGCCTCTATTAGTAGATTATTTTGTTATTTTTGGGGACTCTGCCTGTCCCGATTATTGTAATATTTCAAGCTTGTTTGTGTACTTCCGTTCTTAGGAGGGGATGGTTATTTTGTTTGGGGGGCTATCTATGTTGCGTGTAGGGGAGATGAGATCATATCGTTGAGTCTAGTTGAGGAGTACGACAATAGTCCAATGCCCTCTTTACGACTCAATGTTATGTCATCTCATACTCAGACATGCACAGAGCTCACCCCGCCTCCAATCCCTTCCTTACTATATTGTAATCGTTGTACTCTGCTTATCTTTATATATATATATATATATATGTGAAGCAGGATTATCCTACCTTTTACCAGTAAAAAAATGACTCAAAAAATTAATAATCCAAACACCCACTAATTGGACGATGGCGGAGACCTGGAGGAATTTTTATTTTTTATTGGTGGGGGGGGGGGATTGGTTACCTATTTCTTTCATGCTGTGTTTGTGACGGAATCCACAAAAACCATATTGCTAAACCCCTTTAATAAAGGAATCTGATTATGGCCATAATATATGATCATTTTAAAATTATTTTGTGCACTACAACACAAAACACCACTATCCCGGCATTTATAAATGCCGAAATACATTGTAACAGCATTTCTAAAAATGCCGTTATAACACGCTTTGGGACAGATATAAGATCTATCCTGGTGTTTTTTAGAAACACCGCTATATACCAAGTATATCATGGTGTTCTAAATAAAAAAACATTGTTATAGAAGGTTTATTAAAAAAAATGATAAAGTTACTTATACCAGCGTTTTTGACAAAAAATGATGGGATAGGTTATTTATTTATTTTTTTAAAAAAACCTTCAGCCCGCTTTTTTGGGCAAAAAAGTAGGGATATGATTTTTTTTAACTTCATTTTTTAAAATAAAAATTTTAGTTTTTTAAATAAAAAATGTTAGAAAATTGGTGTTTTAATACCATGTTATGAACCGGTTTTGAGGCATTTTTTTGACTAAGATCCACTATGAATTAATGAGAGATCTTCATGGATTTGTGTTCTCCTTTATGGTTACATCAAAATCATATATTTACTTGCTCAAAACGGTTATGAGGTGAATGAGAAGTTGTCTCCCAAAATGAGACACTGGATGTCTAAAAATGGGATGAGAGACTTTAGTCCATACGAGAAAAATCATAAGAATTAAAAGGGTATATATAATTAAACCTTTTCTTGGATTTTTAAGAAAGCAAGCCAGAAGGATTTTTCTCGTGCACGCATGGGGGGGAGGGGGGTGCAAACCTCGGACCGGATTATAAGCGGCTTGTGTGCACCCGCACGTCCTGTGGACTTGATTGCCGGACCATCTGAACACCACCTTGTGTGGGGGTTATTTCTTGCACCAGTTTGATTTTTCTAATTTGTAACGGACGAAATAAATGTTGTATGTCGTTACACCCACTTTTAACTGAGAAACGGTTTTGTCTGCCATTACAGTTTAGGCATGCACTCAGCTGTCTACCGTTACAGAGAGAGCATTCAACCACCTATTTGTTTTCCTTGGCCCTATATATAGAGGCTCCTTCTCCCTCATTTCTAACACCAGAAACTCTCTTCCACCCTGTCCTCTACTGTTCTTCTGTCAGTGATAGTTTTCGACGCATGAATCAGTTCGGAAGTGTAGCACTGTGTTGCCATTGGCACTCAACGACTGTTTTATCCTGGGGGACAGACCCCGCTACGTTCCTCCAGCACTGGTGAGGCGGCAAATCTATTTTAAGGACTCTGTGTGACACACAGGAATCGGTTACTGCTCGGTTCAGTTTCATTTTTTGTTCAATTATTTTTAATTACATTTGTACGGTTTTCAGTTGGTTCATTTTTTGTTCCTCTTCTCCTTCTATGGTTTTTGTGCCTCTCAATCAAAAAGTTTTTTTTTCTACAAACATTTATAAAAGAAACTTAAAACAAAATTTTCATTTTATTTTTTTGATTTTGAGGCACTCCTTTTATTTTCTTTTTCGAATATGGAAAATTTACACTCGTGTTTTGTGTTTTCAGAATCGAAATGACAATTACATCGGAGAATGTTGTTGTGGCTGAAACGGTCCAAGTGCCGACTGCTAATGCGCCACAAGTGCCGACTATTGTTATGGCGCGAGTGTCAATACCTACCATTGTACCTTTCTCAGTCTCCCATTGAAAAAAATATGAGAAATTCAACGGGCCTAAGGGAGAAATTTTCAAGTTGGGGCCTAAGGGAGGAATCTCTAAGAAGCCAAAGTTTCAAGACAAGTTTTTCAACTGTGACAAGTTGGGTCACAAGTCTACTGACTGCAGACTACCTAAAAGGAACATAAGCATAGAAGCCAATGTAGTTGAAGGCATTGTTCAAAACATTTCTGAAATCAATCTCTCAGCTGTGAACTCGGAGATGACTTGATGGGTTCAAACCCCCCCAAAGAATTGTGGATTGACAATGGATCTGCCCGCCACGTGTGCTCAAGCAGAAGTACGTTCTCCATTTTTGAACCATTAGCGAATGGGGAGAAGATGTTTGTGGGGAACTCGGCTACTTCAGATTTCAAGGGCCAAGACAAGGTGATCTTGAAGATGACTTCTGGTAAAGAACTGACTCTAAATAATGTAGCATATGTTCCTGAAATCTGTTAGAACATGATATCTAGTTCTTTGGTTAATAATCACAGATTTTGCTTAATGTTTGAGTCAAATAAATTTGTTTTGTCGAAAAATGGAATGTATATTGGTAGAGGGTACATGAGTGGTAGAACGTTCAAACTCAATGTAATGACCATAGTCAAGAATATCAATAAAGCTAGCTCTTCAACTTATATGATTGAGTCTTTCAATTTATGGTATGGTAGACTAGGATATGTTTATTATGCTACTTTTCGTAGACTAATTAACTTGAGTCATATACCAACATTCCCAGTTGATTCCAAACATAAGTGTGAAACTTATGTTGAAGCAAAACTAACAAGATCATCATTTAAAAATGTTGAAAGAAACGCTGAACCACTTGATTTAATTCACATTAATATATGTGATCTAAAAATGATACAAACAAGAGGTGGTAATAATTATATTATTAACTTTATTGATGATATCACAAAATACTGTTTTGTGTATTTGCTTAAAAACAAGGATGAAGCTATAGAGAAATTTATTCTCTATAAAAATAAAGTTGAGAATCAACTCAACAAGAAAATTAAGGCGCTAAGAAGTGATTGATGTAGAGAGTATGAATCACCATTTACTGACACTTGTGCTAAGTATGAGATTATACATGAAACTATAACACCTTATTCTCCTCAGTCCAACGGTGTTGCTGAGCGAAAGAATCGTACATTGAAGAAAATGATGAATGCAATGTTAATAAGTTCTAGTTTGCCACCAAACTTGTGGGGATAATCTATTCTTTCAGCTAATTACCTTTTGAGTAAGGTACTCAAAAAGAAAGAAGAGAAAACTCCATATGAACTATGAAAATGAAGAAAGTCATCTTACAATTATTTTTGAATGTGGGGATGTCGTGCCAATGTGGCAGTACCTCCACCTAAGAAAGTAAAAATAGGACCAAAAATGGTTGATTACATTTTTATTGGCTATGTATATAATAGTAGTGCTTATCAGTTCTTGGTATACAAATTCAATATCTCTGAGATATTAAAGAACACGATAATGGAGTCTAGAAATGCATCGTTCTTTGATTTCTATTTAAGTTTAAGGAAGAACCAAGTTCTTCCAAACGAACACATGAGAATGTGAAGATAATGAAAACAAATATGAAGAAATTGAAGGGGAACCTAGATGTAGTAAAAGAACAAGCACAGAAAAATCTTTTGGTCCAAATTTCTTGATTTTTATGTTTGGAGGTGAACCCCAAACTTCCAATAAAGAGGTGAACTCTAGTGATGGTTCGTTGTGGACAGAAGCCATTAAGAATGAAATTGTTTCAATCTTTCAAAATCATACTTGGGAACTGGTGGATCTTCTACCAATAGTAAACCATTACATTCCAAGTGGATCTTCAAGAGAAAAATGAAACCTGATGGATCAATTGGTAAATAAAAAGTAAGGCCTATAATCAAAGGTTTCAGATAAAATGAAAGTCTTGATTACTTCGATACATATTTTCCTGTGACGATAATAAATTCTATTAGGATGGTACTTGCAATAGCGGCTTTGCACAATCTTGAAGTACATCAAATGGATGTGAAAATTAATAGAGAATTAGATGAAGAAATTTATATGGAACAACCTGAGGGATTGTAAGCTTTAGAATAAGAAAAAAAAGTATGTAAACTGGTGATGTCATTATATGGTTTGAAACAAGTACCAAACTAGTGGCATGATAATTTGACAACGTCATGATGATAAATGATTTTGAAGTCAATGAATATGATGAATGCATTTATGTCAAAGACACAGAAATTGGAAATGTCATAATATGCTTGTATGTATATTACGTGCTTATTATTGGAAGCAATGATAAGATGATTAAATCTACTAAGAACATGTTGAACTCGAGATTTGACATGAAAGACATGAGACTAGGACGTGAGACTAGTTGATATTATATTGGGAATTTAAACAACAAGAACATCAGACGAGCTTGTTTTAAGTCAGTCACATTATATAGACAATATTCTTGAAATTTTTGATAAAGATAATTCTGTAATTGCCAGAGCTTCGATAGACCTAACTTTACATCTATCCAAGAATAAAGGTGAGAGTATTTTTCAAGTAGAATACTCTAGAATCATAGGCAGTCTAATGTACTTGATGAGTTATATAAGACCAGATATAGCCTATGTAGTTATTAAACTAAGAAGATATACGAGTAATCCTAAAACTGAGCATTAGTAAGAGGTTACAAGAGTACTGAAGTATTTGCATTATACTCGTAATTATGGGCTGTATTACACAAGATATCCGGCTGTACTTGAAGGATACAATGATGCGAGCTGGATATCTAGTGATAATTTAAAAATGGCTATGTGTTTACAGTAGGTGGTGCAGCAGTTTCGTTGAAATCCTTGAAACAAACAGTGATAGCTAAATCAATGATGGAATCTGAATTTATCGCACTGGACAAATGGGGAAGATGCTGAATGGTTACGCCACTTCCTTGAGGATGTTCCAAGGTGGACAAAGTCTGTGCCTCCAATCTGCATCCATTCAAATAGTCAGTCTGCAATCTGTAGAGCACAAAACAATATGTATAATGGTAAATCTAAATATATTCGTCGAAGATATAATACCATTACATAACTACTTTCTACTGAGGTTATCTCTATGGACTATGTAAAGCCAAAGGATAACATTGCGGATCTGCTAACCAAAGGGTTAAACAAAGAGTTAGTTGATAAATCATCGAGGGAAATGAGACTAAATCCCATGAAAGAATAAGTCGATACAATGGACACTCAACCTAGTTGGCTGGAGATTCCAAGATCTAGGTTCAAAGAGACAAATAAATTGTAAAAACCATGTTGGATCATTGTGGGGATTTTCTCATATTCATTCCTATGATGAAATAGTGACACCTGTAAGGTAAGAGGTTAAGCTAGACTTTTAATGATTCTTATGCGTTGGAAATTCGAGTAGAGTAATGCTGGTTACTCTTAATTAAGAAATCACCTATGTAAGAGGGAATAATAGTCACTTCCAATGGAATAGTTTAGGGCAACATTCCTGTTAAGCTCTTGCAGAACTAGGCGTATGTTCATGGCCAAAACAAACATAACAGTGATAACTGAAATGCGTTAGGAAGATTTCTGTATGAAATATGTCAATATTTACACAAATGACAGAACAGTTCAAGGATATCGTGTTTACTGTATAGTTAGTAAAGTAAGCATATTTTTAGAAGAGAAGGTTCAAAGGGTAACACCTACCTATCTTGTGTAGCTTTCAACAGTTGAATTCTATCACAAAGTCTGTCGTGTCAGTCTGTTATGTCTATGGTCATCAATTTCATTCATGTGGAGAATGTTTAAAAATGGGTGTTTTAACACCATTTTATGAACCAGTTTTGAGGTAGTATTTTGAGTAAGATCCACTATGAATTAGTGAGAGATCTTCATGGGTTTGTGTTCTTTTTCATGAGTACATCAAAATCATATATTTACTTGCTCAAAATGGTTATGGCGTGAATGAGAAATTGTCTCCCAAAGTGAAACACTTGATGTCTGAAAATGGGTTAAGGGACTTTAGTTCCATATCGGAAAAATCATAAGAATTAGAAGGTTATATATAATAAACTCTTTCTTGGTTTTATAATAAAGTAAGCCAGAAGACTCTCTCTCGCATGCGTAGGAAGGGTGTGCAAATCTCGGACCGGATTACATGTGGCTTGTGTGCACCCACACGTCCTACGGACACGGATGTCGGACCGTCTGAACCCCACCCCATGCGGGGGTTATTGCTTGATTCTAATTTTTCTGACCTGTAATAGCCGAAATATATGTTTTCTGCAGTTACAACTAGTTTTTAGCTGAGAAATAGATTTGTCTCCTGTTACAGTTTGGGCATTCACTCAGGTGTTTGTCGTTACAAAGAGAGCATTTAACCACCTGTTTGTTTTCCCTGGCCCTATATATAGAGGACCCTTCTACCCTCATTTCTACACAACAGAAACTCTCTTCCTCCCTATCCTTTACTGTTCTTCTGTCGCTGATAGCTTTCGATGCATCAATCAGTTCGGGAGAGTATATCGTTGTGCTGCCGTTGGTGTTGACTCTTAGTTTGGTGTGCACAAAACGTGCTTACAAATACTAATAAGTTTCAATTGAAAAGTTCAGATTTTCAGGAATAAATAAATCAATGAGACAGTCAAAAGTTCAGAAAGAAGCAAAGAAGGAAAGCAATAAAGAAGGATTACAAAATCAAGAAAAATAAGAAATTATTCAAAAGACACATGTTGTTTAGAGCCCAAGAAAGCCAGCAAGATCAATTTCTATACTTCCATATATGTGAGACTTTATATGTAATTATTTGATTATTGATTGATTAGTATATCATAAGAATATCAAGTGATTTCGTCAGAATCAGCACGATTGCGGTCGACCATACCATACTATTGGTAGACCGCACCATGGTCGACCGCTCATCACAGTTAAAATGATGAGACAGTCGACCATTCATCTTTTAACTTTTCGATTAAAAGATGAACGGTCGACTGTCCTTATTTGCGGTCGACCGTATCTTGTGCAGATTACTCTTTTGGAATGTAACGTTTCTATTTTTGAGAGATACACTTCTTAGTCTATGTATTTGGACGAACCCACTGTGTATTCCTGTAACTACCGTTCCTGCTATTTTTCATTTCCCCCCCTTTTGTAATATTTTTATTTGCAATTGAATAAAAACCCTTTTTTTTCTTGATTATTATTTTAGTTAAGACATGTTCATGAAATTATTCGTTCTTTGATCGGGCTATTCTTGTTGATCCTATTGTTCTCTTATTTAATTGTGGGTATTTTGATTTGAATCCTATTGATTTTGATCTATCTCTTAATTGAACTCTAAAACCCAATTTCATTTGTTCTTAACCCAAATCCTTTATTATTGGACCCTAATTCTCCAACTCAGCACCCTAATTGTACCCTATAAATACAATCCTAATGCAAACCCTAAAAATTGCACAATTCTAAAACCCTAGCCACCTATTCTCTTTCCTCTCTCTCTCTCTCTCCTTGTCGTTCTCTCACTCTCTCAGTTTTACCGCCAAAATTGCCAGAACCCTATTCTGTCGTCTCCCCCGACCAGTTTAGCCACCCCTGTGCTCCGGCGACCATACCCCGTCACCACCCTACTCCCATCGACGCCCTGCACAGCCGTCACCACAGCCAGGCCAAACATCAATCCTCCTCCTCTTCCACTCTCCTCGACACTGCAGCGACCCATCGCTGTTAACCCAAATCGACGACCCACCTCGTCGACTTCTCCCTGACGCTGTCCGCCCTCGCCACCACAGCATCGATGTCGGCCAGTGACGATGCCGCCCCTTGGTCGTGCTCTCCCTCTCTCTTGTTCTGTAGCTGCTGTCTCTTTTTGTGCTGTATAGCTTGGCTCTTTGCTTTACACATATATTGCACGTGTTATTATTTGCTAGTTCGTGGGTTCATTGTTTCGGGATCCTTATCCCGTTATTCTTGGTATTCGTTTTCACCGTCCATAAGTCAAGTCACCGTCCTTTTGAATTGTTAATTGTATCAAATTCAAGTTTTGTTGAAACTCTTGCAAGTAGATCCTTTGTTCATCATATTATACATTGTTTATCTCTTTCATTGGGTTTATTGAGGGTTTACACGAGCTAACCCCAATACTATTGACATCGTGCCAATTTCACTCTAAAAATATTGAATCTTACATACATCATATAGTATGGACAATAAAGTTACACATACAGTCACGACACAAATAAATTAATGTAGATACAATTGCTAGGTTGTATGTTGTTTGATCGATTGATGATTGATTGATGATAAATTGATGTATGAGCTTGTTCTAATTTTATTTATCAAGTTATTGCACCCATCATGTTTATTACACAATTTATTGACTAAATAATCGATGCCCATCATGCTAATTAATTTATTTTCAAGAAAAATACCCTAAAAACTGTATATTGCTTGCTGACCTATATATTGACTGTTATTTTTGAACCAGTAAATGATCTTAAAATGAATTACTTTCTGAATATGAAACGTAGCCTTATCTTTCTAGTTTCCAGAAAAATCTTGAATTTTTGAATTCCGAGTTCTGTAGCAAAAGTTATGCCCGTTTTACTACAACTGTGTTTTAATTCCAGATTTTCAAGTTCTTGTATCTTGCATGTTTAAACAGTAATAAGGTTGATCAAATGTTAAAATTTTTCTCTGAAAACTTCCAGATTGTTAGTAATCATGTTTAGGAGTCCAGAAAATATTTTTTAATGAATTTATCATGGAGTTTTTGCTGATTTTAAAATTAAAATAACATGATGTCGATATTTTGCCTGAACATGAAACCTATAAAAGACCATGTGTTTGACCTGGCTACTACTGTCGGAATTTGAACTTTAAATATGTGTTGGAACCGTGTGGAAGTCTAGTTTCCAGAATTTCTGACGGATTCAACTTTCGATTTCTGAATCAGCAGGAAACTGCATTTTTGTACAAACTGTGCTTGCTGTCCAGAATTTTAGATTACACGTTTTAATAGATTAATTATTCCTATGTTGTACTATTGCATGAATTAATGAATGTATGTTACATTGCACATCCCTAATGAGTTATTGTCATCATTCTAATTATCCTATTTCATGTTACCAACCTATTGTTCCCCTATTGATACTATCGTTCACCAAAATGTCCATTAATTGTATGTTGTATTATTGCATTGATGAAATAATTAATAAGCCGGGGTTTAAGAGATTGACTAGAGTAGTTGATGATATAGGGACTGTACTCGAATGATGGCCCGTGATGAAAACCATTATCGTCATCGTGTAAGAATTTACACATGGCCCGTGTTATTACCATTATCATCATCGTGTAAGAAATTACACATGGCCTGTGTTATTACCGTTATCGTCATCATACCCGGTACATAAACTATAGAATCTACCACTTAAGTCTAAATAAAATTGATTGTTTGCATCGAATCTGTAGTATAGGATGCAGTAGTACATGTATTAGTTAGGATTAAAATGATTAATAGACATAATGATTGATATATCACTGACATTGCACATCATTGTTCCTATTTGTATCCAATATTGTCTAAGTGTTATTGATATTAACCGTTGATTACCGTTACCAAATATTGAACTATTGTTACACCATTGCATTGATTACCATGTTATTGATTATCACTATCGTGCCACGTTATTGATTCCTACTGATACATTGATTCATTATTATATCGTTGTTCCATTGTTTCCTGCTTTCTCTACTTGCTATCCATGACTTGCTCTAAGGACAATTTTCTCCTCTTTTTAGATGAAGTGTATACAGGTAATGAAGGAGAATTGCCTGCTAGAATTGGACAACAAACATTCTGAAGACTACTACTTTCTAATTTCTTATTGCTATAATAAACTTAATGTACTGAGACTTGTTATTATTTTGGATTGGATTATTATTATTTTGGGCTTATGTCCCGGATTTTATTATTGTTTCCAGACTTTAGATTATTATTATTGTATTTGGATATTTTTATTGCTTCATTCCAAGTACTATTGTTCATGAGATTATTATTATTGCCTGTACATTTATTCTGTATTGATTATATTGTTGAGTTAATCGAGTAAACAGCTTTTGGGTGATATTAGTCATTCGCTAGACCAACGTTACGTGCTCATATTCTATATTTTTGGGAAGTGGGGTGTGACAAGGTTTTTAGTGGTATCAGAGCCCGGATTTAGATAATATATCAATCAAACGTGACTAATGAAAGGAAGTTTGGCTTTGCTTGATATATTAATCAGATTTGGGTTCTATCGGCTTGACCCAACAATATGAGTAATACAGTGATCGCATGAACAATTGATGTCCAACTTATGATCTAGACCCTAACCGTTTGATTCTTATTGCAAACCATGGCTAGGAAAGGTGCTTCTTCTTCCCGTGCTGAGGATGATCAGTCTGATGCGCCCACTATTGCACAATTGATGCAAATGCAACATGAGCACAATGAATTGGTGATGCGGATGCAACGGGAACATAATGAGCAGTTGAGAATGACTTACGAAACTGCCAATAGAGAACCCATTGTGCCTGCCCTGTTATGCTGCCATCGAGGCCTGGTAGTGTAACATATTTCATGAGGCTTCACCTGAATAAGTTCTTGGGTACTGAAGGTCCACTTGTAGCCGAGCAATGGCTTATCAGGACTGAGCAGTTGTTGATCCCAGCACGTATTGCGGATGTGGATCATGTGAATGTAATGAGCATCCAATTTGTCGACCTTGTCCACATTTGGTGGCAGACTGAGGATGAACGTTTGGGCCGACCCATTCCCTGGGCTGCTTTTTCTGAGAGCTTCCTCACAAAGTTCTTCCCTAATGTCACCAAAAATGAGATGGAACGACAGTTTATTTCTTTAATCCAGGTTCGTCAGATAGTGTTTATTTATGCTTTTCATTGTTATTTCATAAAGTATCAACGTTAAACTAAAATACTGTCTTGAATCAGGGGAATCGTACCGTGGATGAGTACGCTGCAGAATTTGTCCGACTAAGTCGTTTTGCTACTTCCATGGTGGCAAATGATGCAGATAGAGGATGTCATTTCTTGTCGGGCTTGGACATTGAGATTCAGGACCGTATTGCTACCTTGCGACTTCGCTCTTATACTGATATCCTGGATGCTGCAAGAATTTAGGAACAGACCAGTTCAAGGAAGCGTGCTATTCAGCATTCTATTGATGCTAGGCCTTCTGTGGGGCCTATTAGGAGGCCAGCTCCGCCCCTTCCTGCTAGGGCATTGACTTACCCACCTGCTGTCCAGAGGCCGAACCTAGTCTGTACTTATTATCATAAGACTGGGCATTGGCACCAAGATTGTAGAATTGCAATCTGTCAGTGCCTTGCATGTGGAGGTGTGGACCACATGGTTCGTGATTGCCCTAGGGCCAGACCTCTTGCACCACTTGGAGGTTCCGCTCCTCAGGGGGCGCTTTCTCGTGGTCAGGGTGGACCACCTCCTCCTCTGCAGAGGCAGGTCTATGACTAGAGGAGAGCTGCTCCTATGGGTAATCTTCCTGCAGGTCGTGGTCCGGCTTACAACTCGAATACGCAGGATGCTGAGACTGCTTTAGGCATTGTTGCAGGTATACCTTTAGTTGTTTTTCATTTTGTATTTTATTTTGGATTTCCTTACTATTTATTTTTTCTATCATGTTGCTATTCATGTTGCCTTCCATTCATGCCTCTTTCTTGCATTTTGCTTCTGCCTGGTGTTCTTACTTTGACTCCTTGCTAGGAATCATCCTTGTCCATTCTTTTCCTGCTCATGCTCTCTTTGATTCTGGTGCAGCTCATTCATTTGTTTCCTCCTGCTTCGTCGATCTGCACCTCTTGGCTAGCAGCGCCATGCCAGTGACTTGGAACACTTCTACTGGTGGAGGTGCTGTCGTGTGTTCTCAGATTTGTAAGCAGAGTCCCGTGGTCATTGGTGGTGTTGATTTTGTTGTCGATCTGATTGTCATCAGCAATTCTGGATTTGATGTTATTCTGGGGATGGATTGGCTTGGTGCCACTCATGCTTTGATCGACTGCCGCAAGAAGAAGGTGGTGTTTCATATGCCAGAACGACAGGAATTTGAATTTTATGTCGGTGAAATGCCGCTTGCTTGTGTAGAGAAGTTGGCTAGTCAGGAAGTTGGAGTTATGGAGGAAGTGTGTGCTGATGATGTTGTCGCACCGCTAGCTGTGCGGGATTTTCTAGATGTTTTTTCTGAGGAATTTCCGGGATTACCACCAGATCGTGAAGTGGTATTTCAGTATTGATGTTCAGTCGGGAACAACTCCAATCTCTAAGAGTCCGTACAGAATAGCTCATGTTGAATTGGCTGAGTTAAAGGAGTAGATTCAGGAGTTGTTGGATAGTGGTTTTGTCAGGCCAAGTGTTTCGGCTTGGGGAGCTCCTGTTCTGTTCGTCAATAAGAAGGATGGTAGTCAGAGGTTGTGCATTGATTACCGCGAGCTCAATAATGTCACAGTGAAGAACATGTATCCATTGCCAAGGATTGATGACCTATTTGATCAATTGGGAGACGCTTCTGTATTTTCGAAGCTGGATCTTCGTTCTGGTTATCATCAGTTTAAGGTGAAAGCTGAGGATGTACAGAAGACAGTTTTTCAAACGAGATATGGGCACTATGAATTGTTGGTGATGCCTTTTAGAGTTACTAATGCTCCAGCTGTATTTATGAGTTTGATGAATCAGGATTTTCTGTCCCTTCATGGACAAATTTGTCATGGTGTTCATTGATGATATTCTTGTTTATTCTCAGAATCGGGATGAGCATGCTGAGCACTTGAAGGTTGTTCTACAGACTTTGCGGGATCATTAGTTGTATGGGAAGCTTAGAAAGTGTGAGTTTTGGTTGGATCGTGTGGATTTCTTGGGCCATATTATTTCTAGTGATGGTGTTTCTGTCGATCCTTCCAAGATCTCTGCTGTTAAGGATTGGTTGACGCCGAAGTCTATATCGGAGGTTCTGAGTTTTCTTGGTCTAGCGGATTATTATAGGAAGTTTGTTCGGGATTTCTCGAAGATTGCAGGGATGTTGACCAAGTTGACTGGAAAGGATCAGAAGTTTGTGTGGGATAAGTTTTGGGAAGAAGCCTTTGTTGGATTGAAGAATCGGATGACATCAGCACTTGTGTTAACTATACCGGATGGATCTGGAGGTTTCATAATTCATTGTGATGCTTCAAGTAGAGGTTTGGGTGCTGTTTTGATGCAACGAGGCAAGGTTGTCACATATGCATCTAGGAAATTGAGATCGCATGAGAAGAATTATCCTACACATGATTTGGAGCTTGCTACTGTGATCTTTGCCTTGAATCTTTGGAGGCATTATTTACTTGAGACCGAGTGGAGATTTTCACTGACCACAAAAGTTTCAAGTATGTGTTCACCCAGAAGACATGAATATGAGGCAAAGGCGATGATTGGAGATGATGGTAGATTATGATATGAGTTTGAGGTATCACCTTGGTAAGATTAACTCAGTGCCTAATGCTTTGAGCAGAAGACCAGTTGCTATGGTTCTTACTGAGCAGAAGGAACTTGTGGATGCTATGAGGAGATTGAAATTAGATGTGGTATTGCCTAGTTCTGGGTAGAGTTGTATGGTGCTTCAGTTGTAGTCGTCTTTGGTGGATCATATTAAGGAGGCACAATCTGGTGATATGCAATTGCAGAAGTTTCGAGCTGAGGTTGAAGCTGGTTCTCGAACTGATATGATGATTCATGAGGTTAGATCTTTTTGCTTTGGGACTCGTCTATGTGTTCCGAAGGGAGAAGTCAGGCAGAGCTTGCATGAAGAAGCTCACCGTTCACCATATTCTATTCATCTCGATAGTACGAAGATGTATCGGGATTTGAAGTTGCAATTCTGGTGGCATGGTATGAAGAGGGATGTTGCAAGATTTGTTTCTCGGTGTTTGATCTATCAGCAAGTGAAGGCAGAACATCATAGGACTGCTGGACTTCTTCAACCGCTTCCTAATTCATAGTGAAAGTGGGAGAATATTGCTATGGATTTCGTGACTGTTTTGCCTAGAAGTCCAAGGACCACAGTGCCATTTGGGTGATTGTGGATCGCTATACGAAGAGTGCTCATTTCATTCCTTTCAGAGTTGGGCAGTCTACAGAGAGTCTTGCAGAAAGATATATGCAGGATAATGTGAGATTGCATGGTGTTCCTGTCAGTATTATATCAGACAGAGATACTAGATTCAGATCTCAATTCTGGGAAAGTCTTCAGAATAGTCTTGAGAGTAAGCTGAAGTTCAGTACTGCATTCCATCAGCAGATAGATGGTCAATCAGAGAGGATTATTCAGACCTTGGAGGATATGTTGAGGTCCTGTGTGCTTCAATTTGGAGGTTCTTGGGAGGATTATTTACACTTGGTGGAGTTTTCATACAATAATAGCTACCAAGATAGTGGCCCAGATCAGGAGGCATTTGCAAGCCGCATGGGATAGGCAGAGAAAATGGGCAGACATGCATAGGAGACTGTTAGAGTTCGAAGTGGGTGATCATGTGTTCCTCAAGGTGTCTCCATGGAAGGGTGTGATTCGTTTAATGGTGGGGGCATGTTGAGCCCTAGGTTCATTGGTCCGTTCGATGTGGTGGAGCGAGTAGGCAAGGTGGCCTATAGACTCACGTTGCCGCCAGTTTTTTCTGGAGTGCATGACATCTTCCATGTTTCTCAGCACAGGAAGTATGTCAGGGATGATAGTCATGTTATTGACTATTCGGAGTTGTTGGTCCGACCAGATTTGTCTTGTGAGATTTATCCAGTGTCGATTGTGGACCGGCGGAAGAAGATTTTGAAGAATAAGGTTATCAAGTTGGTTCGTGTTGCTTGGAATCCTCACTCGCCAGGTGAGTCGACGTGGGAGCTTAAGAGTGTGATTCGGAAGAGATTTCCCCATCTTTTTGGGTAGTTCTTGTTCTTTTCTTTTTCTTGCGGTTACCCTACTACCACTTGCTTAAATTTCGAGGACGAAATTTTATTGTAAGGTGGGTAGGATTGTAACTACCATTCCCGCTATTTTTTATTTTTTCCCTTTTGTAATATTTTTATTTGCAATTGAATAAAAACCCTATTTTTTTCTTTCTTCATTATTATTTTAGTTAAGATTTGTTCATGAAATTCTTCGTTCTTTTGATCGAGCTATTCTTGTTGATCCTATTGTTCTCTTATTTAATTGTGGGTATTTTGATTTGAACCCTATTGATTTTGATCTATCTCTCAATTGAACCCTAAAACCCAATATCAATTGTGCTTATCCCAAATCCACTATTATTGGACCCTAATTCTCCAACCCAGTACCCTAATTGTACCCTATAAATACAACCCTAATGCAAACCTTAAAAATTACACAATTCTGAAACCCTAGCCGCATACTCTCTCTCTCTCTCTCTCTCTCTCTCTCTCTCTCTCTCTGTTTTCCCTCCAAAATTGCCAGAACCCTATTCCGTCGTCTTCCCTAGCCAGCTCCGGCCACCCCCGTTCATCGGCGACCATACCCCGTCGCCACCCTACTCCGGTCGACGCCCTGCACAACCGCCACCACTGCCAGGCCAAACCTCGATCCTCCTCCTGTTCCGCTCTCCTCGACATTGCAGCGACCCATCGCTGTTAACCCAAATCAACGACCCACCTCGTCGACGTCTCCCCGACGCTATCCGGCCTCGCCACCGCAGCGTCGACGTCGGCCAGTGATGCTACCACCCCTTGGTCATGCTATCTCTCTCTTGCTTTGTCGCTACTGTCTCTTTGTGTGCTGGATAGCTTGGCTCTTTGCTTTACACGTATATTGCACATGTCATTATTTTCTAGTTCGTAGGTTCGTTGCTTCGGGATCCTTATCCCGTTATTCTTAGTATTCGTTTTGACCGTCTTTAAGGCAAGTCACCGTCATCTTGAATTGTTAATTGTATCAAATTTAAGTTTTATTGAAACTCTTGCAAGTAGATCATTTGTTATCGTATTATACATTGTTTATCTCTTTCGTTGGGTTTATTGAGGGTTTACACGAGCTAACCCCAATACTCTTGTCATCGTGCCAATTTGACTCAAAAAATATCGAACCTTGCATACATCATATAGTATGGACAATAGAGTTACACATACAGTCACGACACAAATAAATTAATGTAGAGACAATTGCTTGGTTGTATGTTGTTTGATCGATTGATGGTTAATTAATGATAATTGATGTATGAGCGTGTTCTAATTTTATTCATCATGTTGTTGCACCCATCATGTTGATTACGCAATTTATTGACTAAATAATCGATGCCCATCACGCTAATTAATTTATTTTCAAGAAAAATACCCTAAAAACTGAATATTGCTTGCTAACCTGTATATTGATTGCTATTTTTGAACCAGTAAATGATCTTAAACTGAATTACTTTCTGAATATGAAATGTAGCCTTATCTTTCTAGTTTCCAGAACATCTTGAATTTTTGAATTCCGTGTTGTGTAGCAAAAGTTATGCCTATTTTACTACAACTGTGTTTTTAATTCCAGATTTTTAGATTCTTGTATCTTGCATGTTTAAACATAAAAAATGTTGATCAAATATTAAAATTTTGCTCTGAAAACATCCAGATTGTTAGTAATCATGTTTCGGAGTACAGAAAATATTTTTAATGAATTTATCATGGAGATTTTGCTAATTCTAAAATTGATCCATTGATTCATTGTTATACTGTTATTCCATTATTCCCTGCTTTCTCTACTTGCTGTCCATGACTTGCTCTAAGGACAATTTTTCTCCTCCTTTTAGATGAAGTTTATGCAGGTAATGAAGGAGAGTTGCCTGCTGGAATTGGAGAACAAATATTCTGAAGACTACTGCTTTTTAGTTGCTTATTGGTTTAATAAACTTAATGTATTGAGACTTGGTATTATTTTGGATTGGATTATTATTGTTTTGGGCTTATGTCCTGGATTTTATTATTGTTTCCAGATATTGGATTATTATTATTGTATTTGGATATTTTGATTACTTCATTCTAAATACTATTGTTCATGAGATTATTATTATTGCATGCGCATTTGTTCTGTATTGATTATATTGTTGAGTTAATCAAATAAACAGCTTATGGGTGACGTTAGTCATTCGCTGGGCCAACGTTACGTGCTCGTATTCTGTATTTTTGGGAACCAGGACGTGACAATTCCTTACCTATTCCTCTGAGAAAAAATATTCTGAACTAATCAATTCAACAATTAATCCGAGTGTGGGATACTTATTTGTTTCTTTCAGTCAGGATCATTAAAGATCTTGAGTTTTTCTTTTCTTCCACTTTGGTGAGATTGACGGGCTCATCTTAGAAGTCATGTTGGTGTAATAGGTCTCACGGCCTGAATTCGAGAATCACTGTACAAGGGTTTGAGTATAGTGGAACACTTATGCGGAGAATTGCTACAAGCAGGTGGTGTGGACGTAGATCTGGGTTCGAACCACGTTATATCGCTGCATCATTTGTGCTTGTTGTGTTTGCTTTCTCTATCTCTTCTCATTTACTTTGCAACTTAATTTTAATTTTTTTTTTCCACATAATCACCCTATTCACCCCCCAGGGTGATTTACAGTGGTATCAGAGTGAGGTGCTTACTAAGAGCTTAAAAGTTTTTAGTAAAAGGTCCAATGGCCAAAATTCCTCCTCCCGAAAATATGTACTCATTAGAGCCATTCATCTCCAGTGGGACAAGTCTAACATGTTCACCAGATTTTGATGGAAAATGATATGATGTTTGAAAAGTTTATATGTCTCATTTCTTACAGATGCTTGGAGAAGAAGTATGGAATGTGTGGATAAAATAAATAAATATTCCTGTCAGCGATAGAAAGAAGGCTTTCTCAAAAGCAGAGCTAGCACTAAAAACCGCAAACTCCAAAGCTATGACAGCTCTTTATGCAGGACCGAACAATAAAGAATTAATGCGATGTGGGTGAAACTGCAAGACGACATACAAAATTTGGAACAATATGCTGAAACGACATGAGGGAACCGCATCTGAGGTAAAAGAAAAAGTTATTTTATGTTTTTATAAGTTTGATATTTTTCGTATGTTGCCAGGAGAGAACGTAGATCAAATGATTTCCTATTTCGATATTATCGCACACGAGCTTGAAAACATAGGTAAGGGGTTGGATGATGACCGGAAGGTTGGAAAACTCATAAGTTGTCTCACACCGGAAAGAGACGTAAAAGTTGCCGCAATGAAGAAGAACCTTGAGGAAAAGGGATTCGATTACTACTTCCAAGGAAAATTGAACATACGAGATGGAGATGACCAAAACCAAAAGATACAGGCAGAACATCGGGATTGAACAAAAAACCGAAGAGAGAACCATCGCCTTGAAAGCAGAAAAATCTCAATCATCAAAAGCAGACTCAGATCGTGAGGAGTCAGATGAAGACATCGCTTTGTTGACTAAGCAATTTCGTAAGTATCTTAAACATAAAAAATATGGCAGGTACCAAGGAGAAAGAGAAAAGGATAAATACTACATATTCTATAAATGCAAGAAGCCTGGACACATTCGTGCTAACTGTCCCATCTCACAGGACAGGAACAAGGACTACTACCACTCCAATCCATGATTGAGAAAGAAGGCATTGAAGACAGCATGGCTAGACTCAGATTTCAGTGAGGATGAGCAAGATCACAACAAAGTTGGTTTCATGGCTCTTGGGAATAGTGAGATGCAATCATCATCTCAAGAATAGGTAATCGAAGAACCCACTTACGATGATTTAGTAGACATGTGTAATGGATTAAAAGATTATGCTAAGAAATTGAGTTGTGAATTAAGACAATATAAACAAATTTCAAATAAATCACATGACTCTTGCATCGTTAAAAATCAAAAACAGAAAAATAAAAATTCTTTGATTTTGGAAAAATTTGAGTCATTTAGGAAAGACCATGATGTGTTGATAGAGAAAAATGAGCATTTAAAATAATAAATTCAAGAATCCTTAGCAACAGATGATGAAAATCTAAGAGAAATTCATGAGAAATATGTTTATAATGCTAAACTCACTGATGATTTAAAAGAATGCAAAAAAAAAAAAATTTGATGAGGAAGTGGAAGGTTGTAATGAAGCTCTTGAACAAAATAGAATACTTGATGCTACACTAGACACTCTTTGTTGGAACGCAAAAGACGATGAGATGACTAGGAAAAGACTTTGTAAAAGAGTAATTGAGCTCGAGAAAATTGTTGAAAAATATGAAGGGCTCAGTTATCTTAATACAAAGAATTCAAGATCTTATCATGATAATCGAAGGCTTGGTTACAAAGAGCCAATACACTATCAAAAATCTAAGTCATCATGCCATACACATATGCATAGTTACCAACACAATCACAAATTAATACAAAACTATGCAAGTGTGCATGACCCAAGGCATAATCGTATCACATGTCACTATTGCTGTAGATTAGGTCATATTTCTTATAATTTCTCTTTAAAAGGGAATACTAATTTTGTTTGGGTAAGAAAGAATGTAAATGCAGATTCAAAACAAACTTGGGCACCCAAAATTATACCTACTAATCTTGATGTAGGTATCTCAATGTATCAAGACTAAAGATCGGTGGTACCTTGATAGTGGATGCTCAAACCATATGACAGGTGACAATAGATACTTTGCATCACTATCAAAGGAAAGAAGGAAGGACATCATCTTTGGAGAAAACAACACTAGTCAAACCATCGGTAAAGGTGAAATAAACTTTGGTTCTTCATGCTCCATTGAGAATGTTCTATTGATAAGAGGTTTGAAACACAATTTACTTAGCGTCAGCCAACTATGTGACAAAGGTTATACTGTTATTTTTGATAAAAAAAAATGTATGCATTGTGCTAGATAGCAATAAATCATGTTTACTTCTCGCTAGATGTAACAATGTATATGTTATAAACTCTAATGAATTAGCACAGGAAAATATGATGTGCTTTGTTGCTAGAAATGAAGATGGTTGGTTATGGCATCGGCGACTTGGACACACAGCCATAGATAATCTCAACAAACTTGTTACCAAGGTGCTTGTGAGGGGGATCCCCAAAATCAAATTTGAGAAAGAAAAACCTTGTAAGTCATGTCAGTTCGGTAAGCAAACCAAAAGTTCTCACAAGCCCAAGAAAATGGTATCAACTTCTAGACCCCTTGAACTCTTGCACATGGACCTATTTGGACCATCACGAACACGTAGTAATGGAGGGGCATGATATGCCTTTGTAATTGTAGATAACTATAGTAGATTCACATGGGTTGCCTTTTTGTCACAAAAAGATGACACATTGTATGTTTTTTCAAAAATTCTATCGTAGAGTGGAAAATGAGAAAAGTCTTACCATTGTTACTATTCGTAGTGATCATGGTAGGGGATTTCAAAACGAACTCTTTATATCATTTTGTGACAAAAAGGAAATAAAACATGAATTTTCTTGTCCTCTCACTCCCCAACATGAAAAATTGATCTCTTCAAGAAATGACCCGAACTATGCTTAGTGAAAATGATTTACCAAAGTCGTTCTGGGCCGAAGCTGTCAACACAGCATGTTATACTATTAACCAAGTAATCATCGGGAAATATTTTGAGAAAATGCCTTTTGAACTATATTATGGAAAAATTCCAAACTTAAGTTATTTTCGTGTTTTCGGGTGTAAAGTGTTTATCTTGAACACTCTAGATAACGTGAGCAAATTTGATCATAAAAGTGACGAAGACATATTCTTAGGATATTCCCTAAGTAGCAAGGCATATCATGTATTTAATAAAAGAAGATGCACCATTCAAGAATCCATTGATGTTATATTTGATGAAACTAATCCCTACATCAAAGAAATATTGCATGTTGTTGATGATGATGAGACAGGTGTTCGTGTTGAAAAGAAATAGGTACACATTGACCAAGAACCAAATGTGGATTCTCAAAATCATAAGCCTCCTCTAGATGAAGATGCATCCAAATTCCAAATAGAAGAGATGCATACACAACAAATTGAGGACATGGAAGATGATCATATACAACATCAAATTTCCACCAACGAAAGGGGCCCCACATGGAAAATCATGTCTATAGACATCCACCAAATCTTATACGAAGCAATATGTCAAAAGGGGTAACTACTCGAACACAAGCTCAAAATTTCATGTGTTTTTCCACATTCGTTTCTATACTTGAACTTAAGAATATTAAGGAGGCGTTGCAAGATAATGGCTGGATCATTGCAATGCAAGAAGAACTTAATCAATTCGAAAGGAATCAAGTATGGAGACTTGTTCCTAGACCTCACAATAGGACCATATTTGGAACTAAGTGGGTGTTTAGGAACAAGTTGGATGAATCAGGCATTATCACTAGAAATAAGTCTTGTCTTGTTGCATAAGGTTATAACCAACAAGAATGTGTCGATTTTAATGAAACTTTTGCTCCTGTTGAACGGCATGAAGCTATTCGCATTTTACTTGCTTTTGCTTCTTATATGGACTTTACTCTTTTTCAAATGGATGTCAAAAGTGCTTTCTTAAATGGTTTTATTTCGATAGAAGTTTATGTTTCACAACCACCGGGATTCACTGATCCCACACACCTAAACCATGTATTCTGTCTTGATAAAGCTTTGTATGGTTTGAAGCAAGCTCCTCGTGCTTGGTACGAATGACTAAGTTCGTTTCTAATTCACATAGGTTTCTCTAAAGGGAAAGTAGACACTGCACTATTTATAAAACTTATTTCTAAAGATATTTTAATTGTTGAAATCTATGTTGATAATATTATATTTGGATCTACTAATGAAAATATTTGCATATTCTCTAAGCAAATGCAGGATGAGTTCGAAATGAGTATGATGGGTGAACTAACTTACTTTCTTGAACTTCAAATACAACAAAGAAATGATGAAATCTTTATAAATCAATCCAAATATGCAAAGGAACTAGAGAATGCAAATGCTTACAAAACACCTATGGCAACTACCACTAAGCTATCCAAGGACGAATCTGGTAATAATGTTGAAATTTCTACCTATCGTGGTATGATTGGTTGTTTTCTTTATATTACTGCATCCCATCCAGATATTATGTTTAGTGTTTGTTTATGTGCTTGTTTTCAATCGTGTCCCAAAGAATCACATTTGGTTGCTGTTAAGTGTATCATTCGATATCTTAAAGGCACACCAAATATTGAACTTTGGTACCCGAAAAATAGAAACTTTTCTCTTGTAGGGGTACTCTGATGCAGACTATGCCAAGAGCTTAACAGACAGAAAAAGTACTAGTGGCACATGTCACTTGTTGGAAAATTGCCTTGTCTCATGGGCATCTAAGAAGCAGAATTCTGTAACTCTCTCCACTACCGAAGCCGAATATATTGCTGCACAATCCTGCTGTGCACAGGTATTATGGATGAAAAACACTTTAGAAGACTACAAGGTATTCTTTGATCACATTTTGATTAAATGCGATCATACTAGCACTGTTCATATGACTAAAAATTCTGATCAACATAGTCTTACAAAACATATAGATATTCGGTATCACTTTATTAAAGATCATTTTTAAACAGGGGATATTATTCTTGAATATGTTTCCTCTGAGTCTCAACTTACTGATATCTTCACTAAACCTTTAGATGAAAAACGATTCAATATTTTAAAGAGAGAATTAAACATTATTGACATTTCTGCTTAAATTTTTGTTTTCGGTCGACCAGATGGTCATCTGTTAGCCTGTAAAGTGAAAAAGTCGACTGGGCGGTCGACCGGTCCGCTCTCAGGTTTTTGTTTTGTCACTGAAACTAGTTTTAGTGGATTTGCGGTCAACCGTGTGGTCAACCGGTTCGCTCTCGGATTTTATCTTGTTTAACTTGGCTTTCTATTAGCATTACGGCGACCGTGCGATCGACCGGTTCGCTCACTGTTTGTTCAACTAAATTTTCAATTCTTTGCGGTCGACCGTTCTCGCCTCTGTTTATTTAAAAACAATTCTGGCTTGTTTTTTTCGGTTCTTCTATGGTTTCCAATTTCTTGAAATTTTTTTTGCTCTCTCATTTGTATTGGAAAAATCTCAAATCTATGATACCATGAAGAGTTCTCACTGTATATCAAAGAGTCTCGCGATCAACGGTATATGTAAGTATATTTTCCTTCTGTTTTTCACTAATGAAATATTCCCCAAAATTGATTATTCTCCTATTTGCTCTTCACTCACATTGTTATTGTATGTTCCTTTATATTTTCAATGCATGAATTTAGGGGGGGTATTGTTTATATATCATTTACCATTTCTAGTTCCCTCTTGGTGTGTTCTAAAAAGGGGGGGAATCTTTTTGAATGTTTTTACTGAAAATAAATACTGAAAATCTCTCTTGAATGTTCTTCTTTCTTCATTTATACTATATATCTCTTTTGAAAATCTTTGATACAGGAAGTATTGGATTAAGGGGCAATATTTATATGCTTTATTTTCAACATTCAAAGGCATGTTTTGTTCACACCAAAAGGGGGAGATTGTTGACTCTTAGTTTGGTGTGCACAAAACGTGCTTACAAATACTAATAAGTTTCAATTAAGATGTTCAGATTTTCAGGAATAAATAAATCAATAAGAGAGTCAAAAAGATTCAAAAAGAAGCAAAAGGAAGAAAGCAATAAAGAAGAATTACAAAATCAAGTAAAAGAAGACATTATTCCGAAAGAGCACATGTTGATTAGAGCCCAAGAAAGCCAGTAAGATCAATTTCTGTACTTCCATATATGTGAGATTTTATTTGTAATTGATTAATTATTGATTGATTAGTATATGGTAAGAATACAAAGTGGTTTCGTCAAAATCAGCACGATTGCGGTCGACCGTACCATACTGTCAGTCGACCGCACCACAATCGATCGCTCATCACAGTTAAAATGATGAGACAGTCGACATTCATCTTTGGACTTTTCGATTAAAAGATGAACGGTCAACTGTTCTTATTTGCGGTCGACCGTACCTCGTGCAGATTACTCTTTTAGGATGTATCGTTTCTATTTTTTAGAGATACACTTCCTAGTCTATATATTTGGACGAACCCACTATGTATTCCTCACCTATTCCTTTGAGAAAAATCTTCTGAACTAATCAATCCAAGTGTATGATACTTTTTTATTTTCTTCAGTCATGATCATTAAAGATCTTGAGTTTTTCTTTTCTTCCACTTCAGTGAGATTGACGGGGCTTGTCTTAGAAGTCCTATAGGTGTAATAGGTCTCTTAGCCTGAATTCGAGAATCACTGTACAAGAGTATGGCGGAACGCTTGTCGCGGAGAATTGCTATAAGTAGGTGGTAAGGACGTAGACCTGGGGGTCGAACCACATTATATCACTGCGTCACTTGTGTTTGTTGTGTTTGCTTTCTCTATCTCTTCTCATTTACTTTGCAACTTAATTTTAATTTTTTAATTTCCGCATAATTACCCCTATTCACCCCCCCCCCCCCCCCCCCCCCGCGAGTGATTTACATTTGGCACTCGACGACCGTTTTATCCTGGAAGACATACGTGGCTACGTTCCTCCAACACCGGTGAGACGGCGAATCTGTTTTAAGAACTCTGTGTGATACACAGGACTCAGTTACTACTCGGTTCGGTTTCATTTTTTGTTCAATTATTTTTCTTTATATTTGTACGGTTTTTAATTGGTTCGGTTTTTGTTTCTCTTCTCCTTCTATGGTTTTTGTGCATTTCAATCAAAAAGTTGTTTTTCTTCTAAAATTTTTATATAACAAAAAATACCCTATATGAAATAGAATCCCATAAAATTCAACTCCTATATGATATTTCTTTCACCCAAATAGAATTTCAAAAAAGATCATATCGGGAAATTACTACTTCCACGCCCTCCGAATTCCATTAAAACTATTCAACTTCAATCACGTAATTTAAAAGTTCCTTGAAAGAATTGTGAGCTTAATTGTGATGAAGCAAGATGAACATACACCAAAAGCAATAGCAAATCCTTCATTCCAGATTTGTAGTAGATAATCAACATTTTAACAAATACCTGAAAACTACAAATAGGCGGTACAATAGTTCATAATACTTTCTTCAAAAAAAGTAGTTCTTACTACAAATTTAAAAAAAAGGCATTCATAGCAATTCGTCTAAGCTGGATGCTGGATTTTAATTCCATCCTTACAAGCAATTACTGAAAGCCAAATCTCTTGTAATCTGCTGCAAAGGAAACAGGCGACGAATTTGCAATAAATAAGAGTAGTTAGAATTTCGAGGATACAATAGAGCCGCTGGTGGATGTCGATATCAAACAGGACTTGTAAAAGATACTGGTAGCGCTGATTCAAATTTGGTTAAACAATTAACAGAGGGACTAAGCGTAAGCTCGAGATGCAAGAATTCATTCACAACTAATTTTTGTTTAAAAAGTGTTTTTTTAAAGGAAATTTTTGTTGAAAAGTTGGAAAAGCTAGATACGCAAAAGGATTTCATAAAGATGACCTCGACAGATGTTAGGAGACTTGATTGTTAAGTTGCAAACATGAAAAGGATAACGACAAGCAGAATTTTCACAAATTTCAACTTTTAGTAAATGTTAGTTGTATTCGCTAATGTTTCCAAAATGGACCTTCAATTATGTAAAGAATTCTTGATAACTGAATGCTTCAGGTAATAATGAATAACACTTGAGTATGAAACAGAGAAAAAATAATTGATAGGGGTTTTTAAACCATATAAGATACTGCATATGTGAATAATATTAGCACAACATGTTAAGCAGCAGATAACGTACTGTTTCTAGAGTGCTATACATAGGAAATCTTAGAGCTCTTCTTCAAGTTGAAGTAATTGAGAAACTTTGTGTATTTAGAAATAATTCACTTTTAAGTATTGGGTGTATAAGTAATTCTCATTAGAACTGCACTTGCCACTTGTAGGAGAAAACATGACTAAATCCTATGCTTACAAAGGAAACACAAGCTTAGTAATATTTGTCGGCAGATGGTGGGTGGATGGGGCCCACCACCATGTCAAAAGTTTCAAAACCCACCAAACAATGTGTGGAAAATAGAGACAGAAGGTTGGTGTTGCCACCAACCTCTCCGTTCTCTCCCACTCCTCTGTTTCCTCTTCCAACTATAAATAGATGTTGAAGAAAAGAGTTTGAGATGCAGCAGAGTAGAGCAGAGCAACAAGAGCTCAGTGAGGATTAAGAAAAGAAAGAGTAAAATGTGGAGGTCGGTGCCCCGGTAGCTCGGCAGAGTGCCTCGGTGGTTCGGCTCGTTACAAGCCATCGAGCCACGTGGTTGGACCTGGAGCGTCCATCAAGGCATGGATCTCGAGGCTGGAGGCTCAGATCACGAGAAAACATTATCTTGTTGTTTTGTGGGCGTGGCACGATCTGAGCCGTTCATCATATTTCGGCACGAATTTTGAGACAATCTGATGGTAAAAGTGGCTCGGCGGTATTTTTCTCCAAATGTGGAGGTCGATGCCCCGGTAGCTCGGCAGAGTGTCTCGGTAGCTCGGTGCTCTACGAGTTGCCGAACTGCCATGCTAAGTGAACCGTTGCAGCTTTTCTCGAACCGTCACAGCTTCCTCTATTCTGTCGTTTAGTCTTCCTTAATGGGCCCCCAAGCGTTACAAAAGCCCAACAGTCGCCTCTTTGGCTATAAGTTCCTACCCCCCTCGCCCCTTACCTCATTCTTTCACTTTTCACTCTAAAATTTACTTTCGCTCTCGAGTCGCTCTGCTAGCGGAGGTTTGAGCTCAAGGGCGGTTGTGTTAGCTATCGCGAAGGCCAGGCAATTTTCAGCAAACTTTTTCCGACCGTGAACGTCACATCAAGGTTAGTTTACTTAACCTCAGATATTTATTCTACGAGATGTCACGGGTATCCTCGGGTAGTGAGGCATCTTCCTCGGGGGGTCGAAGTGCCGAGGAGGGAAGAGAAGTGGTGAGCTGAAGGAAGGGGAAGGAGATAGTAGGGTCGTCTACGGCCGAGGAAGAGGGGAAGGAAGTGGTTCGGTCTTCGGTCGTCGAGTCGGTGGTGGAGCTGGGTCGGATGCCGACCGTGTTGTCCGGTCATTGGGGGATAAGGCAGTACAGCGGCGAGCTGCTGACCAAAGCTGTCTAAGATTGTGTGGAGACCTACTAGGAGAATGATCCGAGGGAGGTCACCGAGGTGGACGATATCCCCTCGGTTCTAACCGAGCGGGACCTACTCCGTACTCGGAAAGGTTTCGCCATTCCTCAGCAGTACACACTGATCCTCCCCGGCCCCAGGGTGCGAGCGAACACAGCCCTTTCGCCGGACACATGCGTCTTTGCTTACGACGCGTTGAATGCTGGCCTGCGCTTTCCCCTTCACTCTTTCGTCATTGTTGTGCTCTGGTGGTATGGGCTGTGTCCCATTCAGTTCATGCCGAACACTTGGCATCATGTGCTCGGGTTTCTTCTTCAGTGCCGAGCGGCTAAGGTGGAGACGCAGCTCTTCATCCTCTGGAGTCTGTACTGGATCAACAGAATGAGCAAGCTCGAGCCGCGCTACTATCTTTCGCCTCGGAAAGGCATCAAGCTGATAGAAAACCCCGACTCGATAAAGTCGTGGAAGGGGAAATTCTTTATGATCAAGGGCCCCTCGGCGTGGGACTTCCCGACTCGGTGGAAGGAGGACGTGCCGAAGTATGCGAAGTCCGAGCCGGTCTTGACCACGGCCGAGGCGGAGGTGGCGGCGAAGCTGATCGGTCTTCCAATGTTGAGTTGGAGGGAAATGACCGAGGAGGTGCTTCATGGGTCGGGCCTTAGTTCGATCGACCCGAGTACGCTCCTGACATCTCCTTGTGCTTTATTTTTCTTTAATGCCTTGTATGTTTTTTTTTCTAACTTGTTTTTTCCTTTCACTTCGACAGAGGCTCCGAACATGGACTTCAAGGCGATGATGGCCGAACGAAACAAGGCCGCTGAGGCCAAGAAGAGGAAGAGGACGAGCACGGGTCCCTCGCCAGGCCAACCCACGAAGATTCCTTCGGCCGCGGTCGGGGCCGTCGTCCCTGTTTCTCCTCGGTAAACGTCTTCGGTCGTTGATGTTCAGCCGACCCCCTCTGCTTCTTCGGGCGAGGGCTTCTCCATCTCGGCGGCACTGGGGCTTGAAGCCCCACCCTTAACCGAGCAGGCTGAGGTGATATTGACCGAGGCCCACAAGAAGCTGTTCATCCCCGATTGGCGGGTGATGAACCACGACGGTTTCTTGGGGGACTCGGCGATGAGCATGCAGGCTGTTCACCACCTCCCGACCCCGATGGACCGAGCCGTCTTGAAGGCGGGGACGATAGGCGATGATGCTCTCGAAGTAGCTCGGTCGCTTATGTTGGTAAGTCTTCCTTGCTGTTTCAAATTTTTCTTGAAAATTTTCTAAGTCTTTAGTTTGACTTTTGTTGTGTTCTAACTACTTCTCTGTGCAGGCCACTTGCCACTTCAGCCATCTTCTCGAGAAGTATGCCGAGCAAGAGAGGGAGCTGAAGGCCCTCAGCGACAAAGACAGAGCGGAAAGGGCGAGGGCCGTGAAGCAGTTGGAGGCGGAGCAGTTCCGAATGGCGAACCACTTCTAGCTCGCTTAAGAGCGAGCTTGCGAAGCAGAATCGAGCCAAGTTTTGGACTCCGAACACGTCGTTTGAGTAAGTTTCAATGGTTATGGGAGTAGTTTCGAATGGCGAACCACTTCTAGCTCGCTTAAGAGCGAGCTTGCGAAGCGAAATCGAGCCAAGTTTTGGACTCCGAACACGTCGTTTGAGTAAGTTTTAACGGTTGTGGGAGCAGTTCCGAATCGCAAACCACTTCTAGCTTGCTTAAGAGCGAGCTTGCGAAGCGGAATTGAGCCATGTTTTGGACTTCGAACACGTCGTTTGAGTAAGTTTCAAGCCTTAAATAGAGAGATACAAATAATCACAAGGAAAATATGGGAGAAAATAAGTTCTTTATTGATAACTGCTAATCGCCTGCTTCTAAGTTGCAAGCCGTTATTACAATGTGAAAATAAAGAAGCAAAGTACAAGAAGTAAAAAGAGAGGAATGGCTCGATACTTGAAGGTACTCTGAGAGGCGTTCAGGTGCTCTCTTGGTATTTCAGTAAATGGTCGGCATTCCAAGTTCTGGGTATCTCTCTGCCTTCAAGGTCTTCTAGTCGATATGCCCCGGGAAGGACTACTTTGGAAACCCTGTATGGTCCTTCCCAATTTGGAGCTAGCTTACTCTTTTGGCTGGGGAACGAGATAGCTAGCTTTCTGAGGACTATGTCCCCTTCCTTGAGATTGGTGGGACGGACTCTTTTGTTGTAGGCCAGCTCGATCCTCCTTCGATAATTTTTTTGGCGAATTGAAGCTCTTTCACAGAGCTCATCAATCAAGTCCAAATTTTCCCGAAGTTCTCTGGCATTCTGCTCTTCTTCATAGGCCATAAGGTGAGGAAATGGTAGACCGACTTCCAAGGGGATCACAACCTCAGACCCATAGGTGAGACTAAATGGCGACTCTCCTGTGGGGGTCCGTTTCGTAGTGCGGTAGTTTCACAATACGTTGGGGAGCTGTTCCGCCCATAAGCCTTTGGCCGATTTATCTAGCCTCTTCTTAATGCCAGAGAGGATCTGCCTGTTGGCGTTTTCAACTTGACCATTAGACTGTGGGTGGGAGACAGAGAAGAAACGTTGTTGAATGGCAAAGTCTTAACATAGAGATCGGAACGCTGTCCCTGTGAACTGTGTTCCGTTATCTGTTATCAGGACCCGAGGTACGCCGAACCTACAGATGACATTTCTCCAGAAGAACTGCAGCACTTTATTCTCAGTAATCATAGCCAATGGCTCGGCCTCTATCCACTTAGAGAAATAGTCGATTGCCACGACTAGAAATTTGAGTTGGCCTGGAGCCGGTGAAATGGGACTAGCAAGTCCATCTCCCACATTGCGAAGGGAATCAGACTAGAGAGAGATGTAAGTTTCTCTTAGGGCAGGCGACGAATGTTGGAGTACTGCTGGCAGGAGCTGTACTGCCGGACATGCTGCTCGGCATCTTGAAGTAGTGTAGGCCAAAAATACCCGTAGTTCAAGACTTTCCTGGCGAGGGATCTTGACCCTGAATGGGCTCTGCCTATACCTTCGTGAAGTTCTTGCAAGGCGTATGAGGCTTCTTCCGGGGAGAGGCATCTCAAGTAGGGTCTACCATCTACTTAGGTATAGGAGCGTTTATACAGGACCCCTTCAACAAGGGTGTACCACTCCGCTCTCGTTCGGACTCGACAAGCTTCTTTAGGGTCTTCAGGGAGGAGCCCATCCCTGAGGAATTCTATCAAAGGTTTCATCCAATTATCCCGAAGTTGGACGGGTAGCGACTCCATCGAGTCGGGGGCTTCTTCTTCTATGCTCGGTTTTAGTAGCACTTCAAACAGGACGGTCTGCTCGAGACCTTGAAGGAAAGAGGGGGCCAATTTTGAGAGGGCATTTGCTTGGGAATTTTCTTCTGTAGGGATCCGCTGAATTTGTTCCTCTTCGAATGAAGCCATGAGACTTTGGACCATGGCTAGGTACTTAGCCATTCGGTCATCTCGCACCTCGTACTCTCCTAAGACTTAATTCACGACTAGGTGCAAGTCACTGTATATCCGGAGACGTTGTGCCCCTGTCTTGCGAGCCATACCGAGGCCGGCTATAAGGGCTTCATACTCCGCTTCGTTGTTGGAAGCCTTAAATTTGATACGGAGGGAGTATTGGAGAACGAAGTCATCTGGGCCTGCCAGAATGACCCCGGCTCCTCTCCCTTCGGTGCAAGAGAACCCGTCTACATATACTGTCCAGATGGGAGGCCTATTTGCTGCTTGACTGACCTCTGGGATGGTGCTCTCAATAATAAATTCAGCTAAGACTTGAGCCTTGATTGCGGTCCGAGGCTGGTAAGATATGTCATGCTGACTCAGCTCGATCGACCATTTCATCAGACGGCCTGAGGTCTCGGGTTTGTGTAGGACTTGCTTAAGTGACTGGTCGGTAAGAATGACCACCGAGTGGGATTGGAAATAAGGGCGGAGCTTCCTGGCTGCCATAACCAAGGCGTATGCTATCTTCTCCAATCTTGGATAGCGGAGTTCGGCATTCCGAAGTACCTTGCTTACATAATAGATAGGCTTCTGAGCCTTGTCTTCTTTCCTCACTAGAACAGCGCTGAGGGTTTGCTCAGAGGCAGCTAGGTAGAGGTAGAGTGTTTTCCCTGGGGATAGGCTTGCTGAGGAGAGGGGGGTTGACCAGATAGGCCTTTAGCTGATCGAACAACTCTTGCTGCTGTTGGCCCCACTCGAAGCCTTTAGCCCCCCTGAGGGCTTTGAAGAAGGGAAGACACTTCCTTCCTGACTTAGACAGGAAGTGTCTTATGGCTGCGAGGCACCCTGTGAGCTTCTGAACCTCTTTCACACTTGTAGGAGGCGCCATGTTCAGTATGGCTTTGATCTTCTTGGGGTTGGCTTTGATTCCTCTTTGGCTGACCATCAAGCCTAGGAACTTTTCCGACGAGACCCCAAATGCACACTTGTTCGGGTTGAGCCTCATATCATGCTTCCTCAACACATCAAATGCCTCTTGTAGATTGGCAACATGGTCGGCCCCATGGATGCTCTTAACTAGCATATCATCAACATACACTTCCATGTTTCGGCCGATCTGATTCTGGAAGACCTTGTTGACGAGGCATTGGTAGGTCACACCGGCATTCTTTACCTCGAATGGCATTACTCTGTAGCAATAGAGCCCTTAATCGGTAATGAAGGAGGTCTTTGGGATATCCGGGGGGAACATTCTGATTTGGTTATACTCGAAAAAGGCATCCATGAAGCTGAGCAGCTCATGGCCCGAAGTAGCGTCGATCAAGGTGTCGATGCTGGGGAGAGGGAAAGGATCCTTAGGGAATGCTTTGTTCAGGTCCGTGAAGTCGATGCAAATTCTCCAACTTCCGTTGGCCTTCTTAACCATAATAACATTAGAGAGCCATTCGGGATAGCTGACTTCTTGTATGAATCGGGCTTTGAGGAGCTTGTCCACATCTTCCTTTATAGCCTGCTGGCGCTCAGGGGCAAATTTGTGCCTCTTCTGTTGGACCGGTTTGGACCCCGAAGCAACGCTTAGGTGGTGGACGAGGAGCTCCTCAGAAATTTCTGGCATGTCGGCAGCCGACCAGGCGAAGAGGTCATGGTTCTTTCTGATGCATTGGACTATGTCGGAACATAGGGTCGAAGGGAGGGTCTTGCTGACAAAGAACTTGCAGTTCGGGTCTTGCTCGGAAAAGAGCACTTCCTCCAGCTCGTCTGCCGGTTCGGACATGGGTTGGGCATTCCCTTGGGGAATTTCAAGAGTCTCGAGGGAGAGGACGGGACCCCCGGTGAAGGTCATGTAACACTTGCGGGCCATCTCTTGACTACCTCTTACGTCCCCTACACCTGACTTGGTGGGAAACTTCATTTTAAGATGATAAGCCGACAGGACAGCCTCTAAAGCAACTAGACCAGGTCGGCCTAGGATCACATTGTAAGCAGATAGGATGTCGACGACCATGAAATCCATTGGCTCCGTCCGGGTAGTAGGAGTTTTGCCAGCAGTTACGTCGAGGGTTATTACCCCTTCGATAGTCAGTGGCACTCCTGTGAACCCATGGAGCGTGTAGCCGGTGGGTTTGAGCCTGTCCAGCAATAACTTGAGTCCTCGGAAGGCCGCCAGGAAGAGGATGTTGACAGAGCTACCATTGTCTACCAGAATCCTCTCCACTTGGAAGTTGGCCATGTGGAGGTTGATTACCAGTGTATCACAATGAGGGGTTAGAACACCCTCCAGGTCTTCATCCGAGAAACTGATCGGGACTCCGAGGCCTTTGGGAGGGGGTATGCCGTGAACCGAATTGACTTCTCGTATGAAAGCCTTCCGGGAAGAGTTGGAGGTTCCTCCCATGGGACCTCCATGAATGAAATGCAAGATGCGTTCCTCTCCAAACTCGGAGTCTCATCGCGCCTCTCAGGGTGCTTGTTAGCCCCCTTGGGGGGAGGAGGGAGATCAACTCGGTCCTTTCTCAAGAATTTAGACAATTGCCCCCTCTGGATAAGGGCTTCAATTTCATTCTTCAAAGCCCAACAATTATTGGTATCGTGGCCGTGGTCTCGATGATATCGGCACCACTTTTTCTTGTCCCTCTTCTTGCCGGGGGTATTCATCTTCGGGGTAGGAGGCAGAACTCCTTCCTTCTCGACCTCCATGAGAATGGTAGAAATGTTGGCGTTAGGAGGGTAAACTTCTTAAATCTGGGAGGCGAACGGCGCTGACCCCCGTTGTCCTTCTGGAGCTTCTTAGCTCCCTTTTCTTTAGCTGCCTTCCTCTTGGTCCCGGAGGAAAACCCCTCAAAAGTGGGGCGATGTTCAGCTTCCTCAGCCCGAATATACTTCTCGCTCCTGAGAAGAAGGTTGGAGAAGTTTTGCGGGGGCTTCTTGGCTAGGGAGGACCGAAGGCTTGAGTTGAGGACGTTTGACTGGAAGGCTGCAGCGGCGACCGATTGGTCGAGGGAGGCAATGGACCTAGCTTCCGCAGTAAACCGCTTCACATAATCTCTCAGCTTCTTATCCTTCTTCTGACTGAGGTAGAGTAGCGAAATACTAGTCTTCTCGGTGCGGCAGCTACTCACGAAGTGGGTGACGAAGAGGGTCTCAAATTGTTCAAAGGAGAATATGGAGGATGGGGCAAGGCGAGAGTACTATTTTCGGGTCGGACCCTTAAGAGTAGCTGGGAAGGTTTTTCACAGAAGAGCATCGGAAGCTTGGTGGATCAACATGAGGGTCTTGAAGCTCTCGATGTGGTCCATGGGGTCTGACTCCCCAGAGTAAGTCTCAAATTATGGGGGCTTGAAGCTTATTGGAACGGGCACCTCCATGATTGTTCGAGAGAAGGGAGGTCGGCTTGGATGGAGGGTCCTTCCTCTCAGCTCTTCTTCTCTATCCAGCTGGCCGAGGTACCTCTCCATCTCGTAGAGACGGCGGTAGACTGCATTGTCCCTTCCATGGTAGCCAAGCAAGTCTCTGGACTCGTCTTCATAAGAAGGGGAGTGCGGAGTTCGGCGATGGTAGCTAGGGGAATGGCGAGGACTGTGATGGCGGTGACTCGGAGCTTGAGGAGGGGTTAGGGACCGATGGCGAGGACTTTGGACCGGAGGAGGAGTGGGGACCCTCTGAGCATTGTTGTTATTCGGCTGGAGGTTGAGGACCTGCAGGATTGTAGCCTGGAATTCTTAGAATTCGGCTCGGGTGATAGGTCCGTTATCATCCCTCAGGGGCTGCCGACCAGTGGGAGAACGATGTCTTCTTCGATGGTGCTCAGAGGACTCTTTCCGTCCCCTGCGAGGAGGGGACCTCCTGTGGTCGCGGCGACGAGGAGATTGCTCATTTGGACGTTCCGGGCGGGAGGCTCCCTCATGGGCCCGCCTTTCATCCAAACGGTGGCGAAGGTCCTCTTCTTTCTGCCGGTTGAGGAGGGTATTACAGAGATCTTCGGAAGGCTGGGGGTTGTGAGATGCCATTGAATTGGTGGAAGGTTTGTGTACGGAGATGCGGTCTCGATGAGGATGTTGCTTCTGAGGGTTGGGACGAGAGGCCCCTGCACCGGCATTCTGGGGCCCGAGCGGAGCCCTTTAGGATTGAAGAGGAGGTTGCTCCTGCTGTAGGTTGCTCCCACAGACGGCACCAATCTGTTGCCGCTAAATCTGGTGTGGGGGCAAACAGATAGAATTTGTGGATTCTTTGAGATGTTGAATAGTCAAATCTGAAACCTTTCCACCGGAGTTTGACCGTGATCTCCCGCCATTAACCTACAAAAAGTACGAAACACCAGGGTTAATCCGGCGATGCACCCTCCGACGCTCAAGTCAGTAATAAGAAAGATTATGAATGAGCTTTTACTAGCAAAAGATTGATTACCTGTTAACAGTGGGGGATGGGGGGTATTTATAGCCTTCTTAGGGACCAGCTTCGGGATAAGATCACATCCCTACTTTCCATTGAATGGATAGAAGTGAATCAGGGCCGTTGATTAGGTATAATCATAAACCCTAATTCTACCCAGCTGGATCGGATTTCTTGCGGGTTGAAACCTGCACCCAATTGAGATGGATCTGTTCGTGGGTTATTGGGCCTTTGGAAAAGAGACCCGGTACCCACTTCAGGCCCGTTTGTAGGTGAAATTACTATTTTACCCTTGATCTTTAAGATTCGTGCCCGATTTGGACGGTTTCGATTTAGCCCCATTTTTAGCCATATCGGTAGCAATGTAGCATGACCTGAATACATAGTAGCATCAACATGACCTGCAATTTGCAGTGAAGCAATGTAGCAAAATGCAATGTAACAAATGAGGAAAAATAAAGCTCAGTTAGGATTAATTCATCACAAGTCAGTGAAGTCACTCCTACAAATCATTAAATAAGTGAAGCAACAATCAAAATTTAGAATATGAACAAAATGTAGCAAAGTTAAGCTAAGTGCATATCTGAACAAAATGTAGCATGACCTGAAACAGTGAAACTTGAAGAGTTCTCAAATTGAATAGATAGTTACATAGTAGCAACTAGCAATGTAGCATGACCAGAATATATAGTAGCATCAACATGACCTGCAACTTGCAGTGAAGCAATGTAGCAAAATGTAGAATGTGGCAAAATGTAGCAAAATGTAGCAATGAAACTTGCAGTGAAGCAAAATGTAGCATTGTAGGCTTGTAGCAAAATGCAGTGAAGCAAAATGTACCAAAATGTAGCATTGTAGGCTTGTAGCAAAATGCAGTGAAGCAAAATGTAGAATCTCAAGTGAAGCAAAATGTAGCGAAATGCAGTGAATCAATATAGCAAAATGCAGTGAAACAAAATGTAGCACTGTAGTAAAAAGTAGAAAAATGTAGCAATGAACAATATTATTTTTTTAATATTGTTCAGATAGGATTATTTCATCATTTGCAACTTCAGTAGCCTAATAAAAAGTAGCAAAATGTAGCAATGAACAATATTATTTTTTAATATTGTTCATAGTTTTGTTTTAGTAATAAAGCTCAGATAAGATTATTTCATCACTAGTCACTCCTATTAAACATTCAATCATAGTGAGCAACTTCAGAAACATAATCCATCTCATCATCACCTATAACCAATGAGAAAAAATAAAGGCCAGTTAGGATTAATTCATCACAAGTCACTCCTACAAATCATTAAATAAATGATTCATAGTGTGCAACTTCAGAAACATAATCCATCTCATCATCACTTGTAAAACTAGAATCCAAGTTATCCAACGAAGAAGCAAACTCACAATCACATGAATATAACAGACTAGTAGACTACTATAGCATAATAAAGTCATGGTTAACAGTAAACCAAACATAAAATAGAATGATATTGTCATACTGATTTGTCTCACAATGTGAACCACCACCAATCGAACTATCAAATCCTCCAAACCGCGAACCCCTAAATAAAGAAAATATAATATACGAATGAATATGAGACAAAAATGAGTAATAATATAACTTCACTATAAGAAAGAAAAAAATGAAAAGAATCTCACTTAAATATCAAAAATTGCGGGTTATGTTCCTCCAATTTTTGTTATTTCTATTTTAAAGTAAAACAAGCAATTAGTTAATAAATAAATTTTAATCAATGTCTACAAATTTCAATATTAACGATGGGTAGTAGATTACCATTTTCAATCCTATCAAGTTGTTCCAAATCTTCCTCCACACAAATTGGTCGAATATCGGACCGTAACCAATCTTGTGCACACATAAGCGCTTGCACTAGTTTAGGAGTCAATGAGCTCCTAAATGGATCAAGTATACGTCTGTCGGTGCTAAATGATGATTCTAAAGCAACGGTTGAAATAGTGACAGCCAAAAATCTCTCGCCATTTGAGCAAGAATCGGAAATCAGATTTCATGTTTCCTCCACCAATCAAGAATTTGAAATTCTTCTTCTTCATCCTCACATTCTTCTGCCAAGTACTTATCCAATTCTGATTTAGAATCTCCACCTCCAGCTTCTTTCTTATATCTCTTGTAAGACTTTTTATAAATAGTTGTACTTTCAGAACCAAAAGTAGATGAAGCAAAAGTAGATGAAGTATTAGAAGTGTTACAAGAGGATGAAGTGGTCATGACTGGATCAAGTTTTCTTTTATACTCATTGTAAAACTCAACAGCAACCTCCTTGATAGAGTTCACCTTTATTGCAGCCAATTCTTCATTATCATCATACTGTCTTAAAAAAGCAAACTCCACAAATATCATCTTATCCCTAGGATCTAGCATCACGGCAAGAAAAAGATAGTAGTTGACCTTTTCCAAAGTTCTCATATATTTGTTATATTTGTCTTTCATTTTAAAAGCATTGAAGCTAAATTCACATCAACACTGCTTTCCCACTGTTTCAAAAGGCAATCAACTTCATCTAACTCAGGCAAAAAATTATTAGCAGTCACATACAAAGACCCCGATACCTTCAATGTGAGATTATAAAAGTGTTATAAAAATTGTACAAGTCGCCTCACATTAGCCCAATCATCATCATCGGGAATCCCTTCTTCCAAGTCACTCCTAAAGAAAGGATCCATATGATTAAATTTTTCAAAAGCCCTTTCAAATTTCTCCGCCGTATCCAACATAAGATATGTGGAATTCCACCTAGTGGCAACATCAAGGCACAACATGCGCTTACTCTCAATCTTTTCAATCTCAATGCATTCTTTAAATTTTCTGATATGAGAGGGAGATTGTCTGATATATTTCACTGCCGAATGAACTCGAGAAACTGATTTTCCCATCTCCTTTATCCCATCCTGCACTATGAGATTTATTATATGTGCAACACACCTCATATGAAGATACTTGCAATTAAGACACTATGCCCCCAATTGTTAATTTTCTTCTTCAAGTGATTAACCATAACATCATTTGCGCTTGCATTATCAACTGTTATTGAATATAGTTTATCAATACCTCAATCCAACAAGCATCTTTCAACTTCAATGCCTTACCCCTCACCCTTATGAGTAGAAATTGGACAAAAATTTAGAATCTTTTTGTGCATTTTCCAATTATTGTCAATGAAGTGGGCAGTGATACACATATAATTTATTCTCTGCAAAGAGGTCCAAGTATCTGTGGTGATGGATACTTTTGACATTTATCTTTCAAGAATTTTTTCAATAACACCTTCTCATTAACATAAAAATCATAAATGTCTCTTGTGATTGTTGAATGTGAAGGAATATGAAACATAGGACAACAAATAGATATGAATTTACGAAACCCATGATGCTCAACATGACTAAATAATAGCTCATCCACTATGACCATATATGCAAGACCCTTCCTAGCTTCATCTTGGTTAAATCTCCAATTAGTTAATACACCCTCCCCCTTCTCACCTTTTTGAACCGGTTGTAAACTCAATAGATTTTGTGAAGTCTTTTTATTGTGTGGATTATCACGACAACTACCCATGTGATTTTTCAAAGCTGTTGCCCCATTTTTTAGTATTGGCATTAAACTGTTTTGCACAATAATTACACTTCGCTTTCACAGTTCTATCTAAGTCATTGATCTTAGTAAAATGAAGCCAAACTTCGGATCTGGATTTAATTGCTTTTCTAGTAATTTGTGAAGGTTGCATACTTGCTTCTACTCGGCTTAAATTTTCAACACTAACGGAATTTTAATCCTCACGAGCTGTACTATCCTGTCTATCCATATCAATATCAATACTTATAGTAGAAAAGTTCACAGTTGACAGTACAGCAAGTCTTCGAATCAAATCTACCAATTTAAACCAAACAAAACTATAAACCAAAACTTATTATTTTCTAGTTACAAATTTAAAATAAGAACACTTAGAAATATCAAGATTAATTTATACCTTAGCAGCTTAGTTTGAGATGGAAAGGTACTGCGAATCGCAATGCGAGAACCAGGGGACTAGTCGACTAGAGGAGGGCGGTCAGGGGAATGGCACCAGAGGAGGCCAGGAGGGATGGAGATCGAAAGTCAAGAGCCGATGATGGAAATCAACTGATCGAGAGTCGAGATCGAGAGTCTTTTTAGTCTAGGGTTAAAGGAATTGAGAATTGAGAGAGAGGAATCGATCTGTGAAATAGAGAATCACTTCTCAGAGATGAGACTTGACTCACTTGAGAGTTGAGACTAGAGGCCGAAATCAATAGACTGAGAAGTGAGAAGTCATTAATAGACTGAGAAGTGAGAACGTCGTCGTCCAGGGTTAAAGAATAGAGAAGTTGAGAAGTCGTCATTAGATGAAGATCCCATTCCTATTTACCCTTGAACAGAATAGGGGTAGTCAGGTAGAATTTATTTTGGTCCAAAAAAGTTTGATTTTTTGTTCGGTTCGGTTTATTTAGAAGCCAACCAAAAACCGACCTGAACTCTCTAATAAAACTCCGGTTTGGATCATAACTGAACCGAAAAACCAAAAAACCGAACTAAATTGATAAATTTCGGTTCGGTTCGGTTCGATAATCGGGTTTAACCAAAGTATGAACAGCCCTAACCACAAGAAGAAGAGAAACATAAGAGGGAGCCTCTGATTTGCCATTAACCCATCACAAAAAACCCAACGAAGTTAGGGTTATGGTTTGGAAAAGAAAGATCACAAGTTTTCAGTAAATTGATGAACGAAACCCTAGCTTTTGGTATAAAAACTCACCGAGGTTTACGGCTCGGGAAACGAGGAGGAAGGGATGGCGATGACAAGGCTAGGAGACAGACGACGAGGAAAGGCTGTCATCAGGAACGACGACGGGGAGTGTTGGCATCAGGGACAACTAGGGGGGAGGGCTGACGGGTGGGCCGGGGCAATGGGGGTTATTGGCATTAGGGACTACGACGGGGGAGGGGCTAGGGAGTGGGGGTACAGCGACGAGGACGTTTGGATTTGGGTTTTAGGAGGGGGAAATGTGAGAGGAGAAATTGGGGGATTTAAAATATTTGGCCTATCATGACATTTTAATAGAAAATATTCGGATAGACTATAGATTTCATGGCGCTTCCTTTAAATGACATTAAAAATGTCAGGATAGACCCATTCGATTTTTGCAAGGGTCTTTTCCGCATGGAAACACCGGAAAAATTTTGCCAGGTAGACCATTTATTTTATAATGGTGTCTTGTCGAACCATATAATCCACCGGAGAATTTCGAATTTCCTTGCTCATTATTGTTGGATATATAGGTACTAGTAATTTGCATGTGCGATGCACATCTTAATATTATTAATTTTTTAAGTAAAGACTTTGATATAGTCTAGCCTCGACCCATTTCAAACCCTTACCATACTCTTTACAAATTACCTTTAGTGACACTAATTTTTATTTTATATGAGTAGCACTTTTGTAAATAATTATGTTGTAAATAGATATGAACTTTGAGGGTATTATGATAACTGACAATATTTGAGTAATGATGGTTAATATAACTTCCACTTAAAAATGAGTGGTTGAGAGTAGATGGTTGATTGTCTACAAATTACAATTTATCTATAAATTACATGCATAGTATTAGAGATATTCTCAATATAAAAGAATATTATTGTGTATAATGTTCTATGGGGCAACACATATTTTGCATGTGTTATCTATTAGTTGTTGGATCGGGTTGAATAGACATAAAGTCTAGTACCCTAAATCCACTAATTTCATATATATTGGTCTTGTGGTAGTGTCTGTGATTATTCCAATAGTGATAATCAGGGTATAATATCTCAAGCAGTAGAGATATTTTTTTTTTGATGAAGTGGATAGAGTCGACCGACTCTAGCCAAGCAAATATATAAATAAAAGGTAAGTAGTAGAGATATTAAATCATAACCCTAATTTCTCTTTGATCTTTTTCTCATTATTATTCAACAATTTTGATATATTGTTCTATTAATTTTGAGATTAAGAGAAAGAGATCGTCGAAGTGATCTTTTGCTGGAATTCATCTCTGTCACCGATAGCCACAAGCCGCCGCCATCGCCACTGCCGGCCACCACACCCACTACACTCCCCTTCTCCTTTTCTCGATCACTGTGTGTGATCAGGTTCGGGATCAAATCAGATCCGATTGTTCTATTGGTGGTTTTTGCTGTTCTGTGTTCGGGCTTGAAAGTGGATCATCCGCTGTTGCTGTGTTGACTCAGATCCGACCAAACAAGCATTCTATTGGCTTAACATTTGCTGTTTTGTGTTCGGGGTTAAGGATCAAATTTTGCTATGTTGATTGTTTGACTCAGATATAAGATTTATTAGGTGAATAGTTGTTACTATGTGTTCGGCCCGCTGCATCAGATCCTCTGCTATTGTACTGTGTTGCGCATTCAAATTGCCTCTTGATCTTCATTAAGATTCGGTCCACTATCAACATTAAGATATTTGCTGCTCTATTTAATTAAACTTTTGTTTTATTTTTTATTATACAGTTTTACAGAAAAATTCCTCCTTTTACTGAAATTACTTTAATAGTATTTGTTCAGAATAAACCCTCTAATTTTGAAATTTGTTGTTTATTCATTGGAGATGGAAAAACATAATTGTCCATACGAGGTTCCTAAATTTAGTAGTTCTGAATTTAATAGTTAGAAAAGAAAAGCACAGTATGGGATGCAGATTTTGAAAATCTTTTACACCTTTGAAACAACTTATGATGATTGTGTTGAGGATGTGGATGATGCAACTTGGGTGACAAATGAGAACTTGTGTAGATAATTTCTGTTAAACAGCATATCAGATCGTCTTACAGATTTATACATGAAGTATGAGACAACAAAGGAGATATGTGACAACTTGCTAGATGAATTTAATGAGGAGAAAGTCTCCAAGGCACATTTGGTAGATAATGTATCGCCCCAAATTCCATTTACATGTAATTCGTAGCATAACATGATCTTTTACTTCAAATTCGTACAATTTTATGATGAAACTTTCAATTAGCATGCATAAATTACCCACATTTTATTACTACTAAAAATTCTAGATACTAACACAACATGCAACACAAAATTAACTAGAGAACTCATGCCAATTTGTCAGTTCAACCATAAATTATCTACACATGCTGTAACACCCCACAAAATAAAATAATTTATTTTGCATTATTAAATAATATTATATTGGTAAAGTTGACTATTTTGACTATTTTCTTAAATTGCAATTTTGCACGTGCAACTCACGTCCAAGGTATAAAATTTTGAATTCATAATTTTTTATGGTTAATGATAGATTTTCCTCATTTATTTATGATATTTTAATTTTTTTAGATCTATTTAAATTAATTTGAATATTTTACAAATTTGTCAATTTTACACGTGCAAAACACGTGCAAATATTTTTGTGGTGCAAATCTCCAATTTTAAATTCTGAATAAATTCTCCTATTTATAATTAAGTATATCCTAAATTATGGGATTTTTCTAAATGAAGAACTATTTTTATAAATACTTCGAAAGAGAGGGCTTTTATGTAAAAAGCCGATTGGATCTTAAACAAATAATGAAAATTCATTTTTGCAGCTTTTTGGGTTGGCCAAGATCAGTATTAAAGATCAGATTTATTTAAAATATATTTAGGGGTTATTTTGTAAAGATTTAAACATATATGGTATTTTTGCAAATATGGAATTTAAGTTGGACCATGTGCAAATATTTTTCTTGGAAACTAAAATCTAATATTTATTAGTAGATATTATTTATGAATTTTCTGGAATTTTCTGATATTTATTTGACATATTTACAAATATTACAAGGAGAGGAAATTTTGTGCAAAACTACCACTTTGAGTACAGATCCGATTTTTTTTTTTTTTCAAATTTCTGGGCTATTCTTGATAGTTGGATAACTCAGTAGTAAAAGGATTGGATTTTATTTTTATTTATTTAACATATTTAACTACTTTATTAAAGAAATGTCTATATATGTAAAGGAATAATTTGTTAAGGGATGTTTCCATAAACTTGTAAAACCCTAAAAACTCCAGATTTCGGCCTATAAAAGAGGCACTACAGCCGTCCCCTCCTCTGCAAAAACAAAATATATTTTTACTATTAATTTCTTGGAGTTTCGAAGCGATGATCTTGATTTTTTTGCAAAAGAAGGGCTTTTTCTTATTCTTTATTAATTCGGTTGATTTCTTCAATAAGGTGAATGACATATGTTTGATTTCCTACTGTTCTTTGCATGTGGTATTTGATGATTTGTCTATTAGAAAGCATTTTAGGGATTGTATGATGGTATGATGAGTTTATTAAAGATGAATGAATAAAGATTGAATCTTCTTTTGAAAACTATGCTATAGTTGATTAAAACTCTAAATAGATGATTTAAGATTGTTAAGAACCTAAAAGAAATCATGAGTATGATGTTTCTTTCATAAACTTTCTGTTGTGAATGGTTATTATGAGTTGTATGATGTCAATTGCGAAAGGTGAACAAAAATTGACCTTTATTGTTGAATATATATGTGTACACACTATTGACACCATTTTGATGAGTAAAGTTTGATTATTTACTTATGGTAACTACATATATTCATGGATAGATTGATGAAATTAGTGGGGCATGTGTATAACAAGTTTTAGATGAGTTATTGAACTAAAAGAATCATGTTTTGAGTGAAAGGTTGAGTTTCGGATTTGCTTGTGTGCAGGCCGAAATTGGCTTTTGTGATTATTTGTGAAGTTTTCGAATAAACTTGAGTTGATTTGATACTGGAACTTAATTAAACAATATGCTACTTATATATGTTGTTTTCTTGAAGTTTTACTGATGCTTAATCACATATATACACATGTGAATATATCTCACTGTATTGAAGTACTGCCAAAATTGATTTTGATACTTTTACAAAGTTTTGATTGAGATCGTGAGTTGTTTTAGTACTGGGATTGAATCTAAACAATATATTACTCCTATTTGGTGGATCCTGATACTTTAACCAATGCTTAAACACCCTATATATATATATATATATATATATACTAGATTTGCCCGTTGAGACGTGTCTACGATACGTCTTCGGAACGGTGCACCTTATTTGATCATATAAAATAGTTTTGGAGGTCGAACAAATTAATTGAAGTAGCAAACATATTATATGAGAAACTTTTGGGGTCCAGCGAAAAAACATATTATATGATTTTTTTAAAATTTTTTTGAACTATTTTTAAAGCTTTTAAATTTTTATTTTTTTTAGTTTTTAAATTTTTTATTTTTAAAAAAAATTGAAAATTTTATTTTCTTAATTATTTGAATAGAAGAGGGAGGGAGAGAGAGAGAAAAAAAAAAATTAAATAAATATAGGAGTTGTTTTGGGTGGGGGATTTGAATTTGAGTTTTGAAGAAAACTTTTGGGGGGAAAATATGTTTTGTGAGGTTAGATCTGGACCTTTGATTTTTGAGAGGATTGAAGGAGAACCACTTGATAGCTTTCTTTGTGTTTTATTATATATATATATATATATATATATATATACTACTTTTATTGTTGTGATATATATATATATATATATATATATATATATATATATATATATATATATTACTTTTATTGTTGTGAAGAGTTTTTATGAAAATTTACTCTTTTATGATCTTGATGAGATTTTGATTAATTTTATAAAGTCCAGTATATTAGACAAGTTGTATTTGATCATCTCAGGATTTTAGAATTTTAGATTTGAGCTTTTAAAAATTATAATCATGTATCAGTCGAAAATATATATATATATATATATATATATATATATATATATATATATATATATATATATATATTACTTTTATTGTTGTGAAGAGTTTTTATGAAAATTTACTCTTTTATGATCTTGATGAGATTTTGATTAATTTTATAAAGTCCAGTATATTAGACAAGTTGTATTTGATCATCTCAGGATTTTAGAATTTTAGATTTGAGCTTTTAAAAATTATAATCATGTATCAGTCGAAAAAGTGCACAATTTTGAAACTAGTCGAGTAGCAGCTAACGGTCGACCGGTCTCATTTTGAATTGAAATGTGTGGTCGATCGACATTTGAAAGATTTGACTTTCTGGGCTTGTGCAGTCGACCATTATGTTTTTGCACTGTTTCCAACAGTCGACTGTCACCTGCTGTTTCGATAATTTGTTGAGTTTTCTTGCTAATTTCTTGCAAAATTATTTCTTCGATATTATGGATTATTAATCTATTTTAGATGATGTTTATACTATAGATTACAATATTTTACAGAGAGTTATATTTTGATTTTAATAGAATTTAAATTATATTCCTATGACTTTATTAAGTGAGATATATACGATTTTCGAAGGAATCGATGTTTTGTGATATCCTATGACTATAAAATATGATTCTCAGTTATTTTGTGGATTTTATATTTTATTTCAATTCTGGACGTTGATGAGAATATTGAAAGAATTTGGATTTGTTGGCTTTTAAGAAGTTTTTTTAATATGAGAGTATTGATAATGGAATTGAGAATTTTTATGAAAGATTTTGTATTGATGGTTTAGTTGTGAGTCTCTAGAGGGTGAGTAGGACCCTAGTACACCGGCAGTTGAGATTTTTTGGTTTGGTCAGTTGCGACCTTGTTGTTGATCATTTGAGTTATACCGGTAGGGTACATCAACTCTAAGACATTCGTAATTAATTAATTAACTTAATAAGATAAGGACGACACTAGATGGTGATATGATGAAGTGAGTGCAAACATGGGTTATGGACCTCAGTATGATCTGCGGTGTGAGATAATTCCCTGAATTATCGAGGTGTGAGTGAAATAGTCTCCGGAATTACCTGCGGTGTGGTGATCTCCGTAATTATCGGGATCGAGGCGACACTCATGGGGTATTCTTGTGATGAGGCACCATAGCTTGCGGTATGGAGTATTCTCGAAGATTCCCAGGTGTGAGTGAAATAGTCTCCGGAATTATCTGTGGATAGAGATTGACCTCCGGAATTATCGGGGCATGAGCTTGATACTCACAGTTTATCTAAATCTCATAGTAGTCATCTTAGCAGGATTAGCTGCATAACGAGAGATTTAACCCTATTAAGTGGAGAACGTTAAGGGCTTGCACCGGATCTATATGGAGTGGGGAGAATAGATTTGACAAGTATGTATTAGAGAGTCATCATATAGAAATTGTGTTTTCTTGACTTGGTTTTATGCATGATGTTTTCTGTTTTCCTACACTTGACACTTAGTCTAGTTCACTTGATATTTTCATGTTTTATTTATTGTTATTTCATATTCCATTCGTTACTACTGTTGGTATGTGTTGATCATGATTTTATTCTTTATGTTTTATTTCTTTTGATGTCACTCACACCGTTATGGCTGACCCCTGTAGTTTTGGGGGTTAGGGTTATCTCTAGCCTCATGTTTTACAGGTAGGTACCATTGGCTTGGGATTGGATGCATGTGGTAGAATGATAATAGAGCTTATGTAAATTGTAAAAGAATGTATTGTAAAAGAAAGATATTGTAATTCAAGGTGTTTAATTTTGTAACATCCTGAATTTCTCAAATAATAAATATGAAGTTTTCTTTTATTTTCACGTTTCTTGCACGTGCAATCTAATATGTATATTTTAACTTTAAAAAGTATTCTCATTTCATGAATAAACATTTCTTATCTTTTTAAATTAAAGCCTATTTTAATCTCAAGGCCTAATAGTCAAATTCTAGCCCACTTAAATAAATTAATTAATTTAATTAGAGAGCCCATTGGATTCTAGCCCACCTAATTGGCCCACTAGTTAATTTTAATAATAATAATTAATACAACTTGTAGTGTAGACTTGATCAAGTAGCAAATAAATTAACAATTTAATGTACAAACTAAATTGTAGTATGCATAGTGTGACACGTGCATTGCACAAGCACGTGGAATGGATGAGAAGGGGGTGGCTGGCCTTGGTCTTGGATGTGTGAGTGATGGAGAGAGTGGAAGAGTGGTTATGTGATCATGGGTAGTTCTTCTAACTCCCAAATGTATCCTAGCCCTTCATCTAAACTCATCTCAACTCTCCATTTGAGCTTGAGTTGTGTATAAATACCCCTCCCTTATCTTCTTCATTACTTGCATTAGAAATATTTTCAAGAGAAGAGAAAAGAAAAAGAAGCAATTGTGAGGAAAAGAAAGAGTTGTGTGAGAAGGTTGTATGTTTGTGTGAGAAAAAGATTGAGAGGTTGTATGTTAGTGTGCTCTTGCAACATTGGAGGCCGGCCAATAGCATCAAGGAGGAGGTCTCGGGTTTCACACTAGCAAGGAGGAGAAGGCTCAAGTTTTGTGGCACAAACTAGGAGGAGAAGGGAGCCATTCGTGCGTTCAAGGAGTTTCTATTTGTTTCTTCAATAAGGTGGGCAATTTCTCAAACTTCTAACATAGATACCATGCTAGGATTTTAAATTGTGAATATGTTAGAAACAAGTAGGAAAAATTTGCTTGGTACTTGTTTGAAGAGACTAGTAAGAAAAGAGACTCTAGCTTATCTACATGGAAAAGTTAGTAAAATAAATTGAAATGTGTTAATTAAGATTTGTTATGATGCTTATTAGTATATTTGCATGCTAGAATACATATGAATTGATGAAACATGATTATATAAAAAATTGTGCTTATGAATGAGTTGTAGAATGCAATATGTGAAAAATTGCTCTTATGAATGAATTGTAGAATGCATAATAATGTCTATGGATTGGGGATAATTGATTAGTTACAATAAGTGTGTTTTAATTGCATTTTATGAGTAATATTATATTCACTAGATTATCATCTATTTTGTCTCTTTGAAACATAAGAAAAAAATTAGTTTTGGTAAATATAAGGCTAATGTAAGAGCTTGATTTTGTTAAAGAATGAGAAAAAACTGTATGAACACATTGTGAATGAAAAGGGGAATATGTTGATAAAAGATTCATCCAAAAATAAATTCTTTCTATTTCGAAAATGTATTCATAATCCATTTTTTCAAAGAACTAAAGAGAAATAGTCTATTATGTGTTCAAAATTGAGATTTGGACAATCTAAGAAAATATAAGTTACTTTTTTCAAAGAAATAATATTCTGGAAAAGATCTAGATTTTTATAAGTACAAATTAATTAAGAAAAATCGAGTTTACTAAAAGAAGAACTAGATTCAATACAGTTTATACAAAAAGTATTTAATCAAGTTCTATACCGGTTAGTCACCCAAGACCTACTGGTCTTCAGGTGCGTTTTGGGTGCGTTACTGTAGCTGTAGCTGACCGGAGCTTTTGGTCTGGGTTCGAGTCTTGTAAGAGACTCTGTTTTTCTAAAAATTCAATTTTAAATCAAATCTGAGAGCCAGACCTTAAATATAATTTAAGTTCTCTATATCACAGCTAGTCACTCTTGGACTTACTGGTCCTCGGGTATGATTTAGGATGGTTACTGTTCATGAGCGGGGGGTTTCAGCCTGGGTTCGAATCCGGCCTTTGGCCACTGTTTTTAATTTTTGATTTATTATTATTATTTTGGATTCCTTTTGAGTAATTTTAAGTGTGTAAAAATTAAGAAAAAATATTCAAATTCTTCTAAAAATACCTAGACTTCATAAAAATTAATTCTACAATATTTGGCTTATTATAATGAGAATTGGAAATAATTTTTGAGAAGAAGGAATTAATATAGTTTCTTAGAATATGATTTTTTTTGTAATTAAAGACAACAAACATTTTGAATACAGAGAAATTTTGTGTAAAGTTCTAAAATGAGATTTTTTGACAAGGAAAATTTGAGTAAGATTAAATATGAGATTGTTGTTTAAATTATGCAAATGTGCATGAAAAATGAAATAAGAAGGACATGATAAAATGTGGAAATTTGTGAATATGAACACTCATTTTGATGACATGAAACGAGTTTGACACTAGAGTTTAGCTACGTCCTTACATCGGCATGAATAAATTTTTTTAAAGAGAAATGTGATAAATAAAGACCAAGATTGGGTCGTGATTAAAGTTAATGTTTGAGACCGATGTAGAGGTAACACTAATTCTAGAGTAATGATTTTATTCATGATTCAATTATCTAAGGATTAGACACATAGTGAAGATGCGATGAAGGTAAGAGAAAAACACAAGTATGAGGGCCCCAGATCTACGGTGTGAGAGTGTTCACAAGATGTCCACATGATGCATCATGTCAGGGCATGAATACATCTCCAGGATATCGGGATCGTGGCGACGCTTATGGGGTGCTTGGTGACTACGTAGTGCCATCGATCCATGGCGGAGGCGAATTGCCCATAGGATGTCTGCATGATGCGTCATGTCATGACGTGAGATTCTCTCCAGGATGTCTAGACATGGGCTCGTAACTCATAGAATATCTAGGATATTTACCGTAGTTACCGTACTAGTTTAACTCATGGCGAGGGAATCAACCCTACAAGGTGAAGAACGATTAATGGCTTGCCCTCAGACCTATGTAGTATGGGATGCATGAATCTGAACAAGTGCGTATTAGCGTCAGTAAATATAAATAACTGCATTAAGTACTAAGTGGACATTCACACACGACATCAATAAGATAGTCCCCCTTAGCTTTGTTTGTGACAAATGTGTATTTTCCAAGTAAGAGAAATTGATGTATTATATCCTAGAGTCAATTGTATGTAACTGACGTGCCCACAGTTCTAATGCAGGATGAAGTGAATGACAAGACTAAAGAATGAATGCTGCTTACAGAAATGTTCAGGTTGTTATTTAAATCATGTATTATGTTGTAATTTATAATTCTGCTACGTTAATGTAATCATTGTTGTGTAAAAGTTTTTAATTCCTTGTAAAATTGTACGAAGTGAAGTGTATAGATCCTGTGGAACTTCAAATTCAGTCTTATTTGGAATTCGGGGTGTTACAAATTTTTTCACTGTGCTTTGTAAACAATTGATGTAATAAAAAGTTTTAAATTTTCCTGTATTTGGTTGCTATGTTTATGATTACATTGAAGCTGATTCTGAAAATTGTGACATATTTCTAATTGTTAATTATTGGAAATTCGCGGTGCTACAGAGTTGGTATCAGAGCATGCTTCAATTAGTAATTTTAAACATGGTATGGGGAATAAACATAAATGAACACTTGATGTGTCAGAACCTAGGTGGACATTAGATGTGTGAGTACACAAGTGGACATTAAATGTATGAATACCTAGGTGAACATTAGAAGTGTGAGTACTATGGTGGACATCTGATGTGTGTGACTTGATTGTTTGATTATGAAGACGTGTAGTGAGATTTAGACTGCATGTATGCTTAGACTTAAATAAAATTTCTTTATCGCAAGTGCATTGGTTATTTTTGCATAAATCATATACTTTTCTCACTAGCTTTTTGACCTCTTTTGTTCGCTTTTTGCATTTGGTATTTTATTATGTAAGGTATTACCCCTTAAACTTTTATATCTTCTGCCTTACTTACTAATCCTCACTATATCTTTTCCTATTTTACATATTGTGTATAATTTTTGGATTCTATGATTTTCGTCAGTATTTTTTTCAGTTATTAAATTTAATTATCTTCCACTACATTCTTTTCTCTCGTATTTTCTTTTTTAAATGTTTCTTAGTTTTTTAGTTCTCACTCTTGTATCCTATCACTTTTACTGTTTTACATTTGTTTGCTTACTAGATAACTTTTGTGTAATTAACTTATTTCTACTTTTATTCGGTTTCTTTTATTGTCAGTGATTGATTTTATTTTTAGTTTCTATATCTCTGGCCGAGTTTATATTATTTTTATTCATTATTACAATCATTAACTTTCACTAATCGTCTTGTTTTTCTTTTAAAATTATTTCTATGACTTTACTATTGGTTTTTCTTTTTATTCTTTTGTCCAAATTATTATTTTGCAACTTTTGCTATAATTCAACAGTGCATCATTTAGCATTTCACAAGCCCATTTTTGTGTTGCAACTCTTACTCATTTCTTTCTTGACTTTTTTTCTTCTTACTTTCATGTGCCTTTTCGTTACTCATATATTTTTCTATTACTTTTACATATTACACTAAGCTTTGAATTACTACGTGTTAAGTTATTATCGCAACTCCTATTTTCCTTCATTATTGTTTTACTATATTATAAAATTTGCTTTTGCATATTTACTTTCATTTTATATATACTTGGATTTTTCGATACTATATTTTCCATTATTTTGTATTGTCTTATTTATTTTTGGAGCATTTAAACTTGATTGTAGTATTTTACTGATAAAAATATGATATATCTCTGCACGTTTAGATTTTTATTATTTATTATGTTTTTGCACCTTATATTCAATACCTTTATTATTACTTACTGTTTACTACTTTTGTTATATTTACTTTTCACTATTTAAAGCTACTTATTAATTTTGTTGCTTTATACTTCTCGAATGTACTATATGCATCCACTACTTATATTTTACTTAATTTTTATTATCATTACATTCTTGATTTCTACATGTACTTTCTACTAATTACTATATATGTACCATATATTTCAACATACTTGCTATGCATATCATTTTACACTTGTTTAATTCCCACATTACTGCATATTTTATGATATATTTATTGTGTAAATTTACTACACTGCATATTTATTTTCTCATTCACATTTGCATTTGTTCTTATACATGTATTTCATTCCGTTTTTCTTCTTACTTTTATAAATTATTTTGACTACTGCTATTTTGTACTATTGTATTTGATATTTATAATCTATAGATCTATTTTAATATTCCATCGTGTGATTCTCAACTCCATTTCTTACTTTTACTACTATTTTTATATCACGAATTTCAAAATATAACATCGTACTTAAATTAAATGTCCAATATCCTTATACATATGGAAGGTTACATCTTCCATTTCACCATTTCGGTGCAACCTAATGTCGAGATGATAAATATGCAACTAGACGTCAATGGAAGCAAATTGCAACTGGATGTCGGGAAGGCAAAATGTGCAACCGAATATCCAGGCACAACCTGCAACCGGATGTCGTGAAGGAAAATCTGCAACTTGGTGTTAAGGAGGTAAGTCTGCAGCCAGACATCAATGAAGCAAACCCAAAAAAAAAGAGAGGAGATTTTCTACATATTTCCTAATTGATATTTCAAGACTTTTACTTACATAATGAAACTAATGGTAAAAAAATCTTTTTTTATGACTTTTGTTTATTCAAATTACACTTTATGTTGCTATGTAATTTGAACTAGTATACTTGAGTTTACTCTATTTTGTGTTTACAAAATTTTTACATTTATGTTAAGATTGAGTACATCAACTATGGTCTAAGCTTTCATTCTTTGTAATTATTATTTATTGCTACCGTTTTCCAATTTTTTAGCATTTTAGATTTCTCACTTACTTTCGTTTCCACGTCCTAATTAATGATTGGACGCTTACTTTTGTAATATTCAATGAACTTATTTTAAGTCTTCTTACATGTATATATTTTGGTCTATTTTTCTCGTTACCCTTCAATGTGCTTTTAGAGCATTGATTATAATGTCAACATTCACTAATATACTCATTATTCTATGTCTTTTACATTCATTGTTATTAATATTTTCTTTACTTAGCTAAATTTGTTCGTATTTCTATGTATCTTGACTGGTTATTTTTTCCAAAACTATTTTTTTATATAACCTTTAAGTTTGTGTTCCTTCATTGTTTGTATGGTTATCAACCTTTTTATAATTGGGTTTTATCTCTTCACTTGGACTTCTTATTCTATAAGGATAGTCTTGCTATTTTCATACGTTTGGAGATTAATTGTGTATTCAATTGGATTTCTTATACATTTGCCATGTCAGTTTCCACCTTTTACTCTTCGAGCTATGATTATATGTTATTTTTTGTTTTACTTTATAATTAAACCCGACTAAAATAATGATAGAGTAAATTTTCGAAACTGTATTGTAAGTTTTGTATTTTGTTTTCTTTTGCTTAGAGTAGTTCTAAGGATAGGACTATTCTAAGGAGGGAGTGATGTAACACCTCACAAAATAAAATAATTTATTTTGCATTATTAAATAATATTATATTGGTAAAGTTGACTATTTTGACTATTTTCTTGAAATTGTAATTTTGCACGTGCAACACATGTGCAATGTTAGAAAATTTTGAATTCTTAATATTTTGTGGTTAATGATTGATTTTCCTCATTTATTTATGATATTTTAATTTTCAGATTTATTTAAATTAATTTGACTATTTTACGAATTTGTCAATTTTACACATGCAAAACACGTGCAAATATTTTTCGGTACAAATCACTAATTTTAAATTCTGAATAAATTCTCTATTTATAATTAAGTATATCCTAAATTTTGGGATTTTTATAAATGAAGAAACTATTTTTATAAATACTTCGAAAGAGATGGGCTTTTATGTAAAAAGCCAACTGGATCCCAAACAAATAATGAAAATTCATTTTTGCTACTTTTTGGGATGGCCAAGATCAGTATTAAAGATTAGGTTTATTTAAAGTATATTTAGAGGTTCTTTTGTAAAGATTTAAACATATATCGTATTTTTGCAAATATGGAATTTAAGTTGGATCTTGTGCAAATATTTTTCTTGGAAACTAAATGTCACGCCCCGCTTCCCAAAAAGAATACGGACTACGGATACGCAACAAAAGCTCAGCGAATGATTTTCATCATATATAAGCTGTTCAAGAATCTTTACAACACATCACAGAAAAAATCAGAGTCGGAAGCAAAAGTATCAACCAACATGCATAATTAAAACAAAATACCAACAGAAATTTACTTGAAACAAAATACAATATTCTCAAATAAATCAGGTCTGGACAAATCAAATATCCTGGGTCACATCGCCCAAATATAAATAATTATCCAAGAAATCAAATACACTTTTATTCAATGTTCAAGCAACAATTAATAATAATAATAAAGCAGAACTCCTGCACTAATACATCATCTCGCCAATTCCATCTGATAGCCGACCATCCTGATCTGTAATTAGTAAATTTAAAAGAGAAGGAGAAAAGAAGAAAAAAAGTACCCGTTAATTGCAAGTTACGGGCCACTTATAATGTAGGATACAAGCACATGGGGAAAAACTAAACAAATAGCATGGAATAATGCATCAACAGTAATAACTAGCACGAATCAGTAAAACAAGGTTGATTAGCATGGTATACTACAGTACATATGTTTATGTCAAATGCAGTGTCATATGGCAACTAGCAGTGTCCAATAATAGTAAGCTCAATAATCAGTGTAACAGTATAACGGTATCAGTCAAACAGTATCAGGCTAACAATATCAGTCTAATAGTATCAGTCTAACAGTATCATTCTACCTGCATCAGTCTAACAGTATTAGTTTTATGTTCTTACAGTCTTGTATGTGTTACTAGCTAGGTAGCACTTCATGCGCCATCCTTTTATCGCATAGTTGCTACATTCAAAACAGTGACGTTTGTAGATTTCGTAGGGAATCATATAGGGCATTGTACTCAGGTATCAGTAACAGTAACAGTAGCAGTAGCAGTAACTGTCAGAACCTAGTGGTCCTCCTCCGAGTACACCTTCCTAGAGGGAAGTGTGCAGTTAGGTAATCAGTAACAGTAACAGTCAGAACCTATTTGTCCTCCTCCGAGTACACCTTCCTATAGGGATGTGTGCAGTCAGGTAATCAGTATAACAGTATAACAGATGCTCAGTATGGGAAACAAGGGCCCCTTCCAAGTACACATTTCTATAATTTCCCATTACTAGATCTTTCCCTTAAAAAAACCCTGGCTTGGTTATTTTTATTATGGTCATCAAACAGGCATGAATGTGTACGAAATCGTGTCAAAATAACAGGTTATAATCAGTATTAGGTTCAGGTAAACAAATAAATATGCATAGATGATATACAGTCACACAAACGAGCAAAACAGTGTATGTTCATATTCAGGACAGTAAGACAGTAAGGTACTAAAACACTGATTCCCACTACTACAAACATCCAAATCTGGATCCGTCGATGGATCTGGAAAATAGACTTCCACGAATCCAGCGAGTATAAATAAGTCATATAGTAATTCACAACATCATAACTCAAAACAGATTTGAAAACAGAAAATATGTTCAGTCAGAAATCAGAAAAACGAATTCACAGTCAGAAAAACAGCATTAAAACTTCTCAAATAAATCCAGGAAAAATATGGGGTATTCTCCTATATGTATAGAATCAAAATATAAAGTTTTATAATATTCCAGTAAAATTAGTTCATTCGTCAAAAATAAGAAAACATCAAAAAAACATAGTTTAGCAAATCTGAAATTTCCAACACCGCTGTACGAAACCTAAGATATCTCGTAACCAGTGAAACAAAATCCAAATCCGCCAAAGGGAGATGAAAATAGACAAAATATATTAACTTTCATATTTCACAAACAATTTTCATATAGTAAAAGGAAACATAGTGAAAATAAGGTTCTTGATAGAACAGCGAGCAAAATACAGCAGGTATAGATTTCATAAACGAGCATGAAATAACACATAAAACCTATCAATAAATTCACTAAAATTCTGGGTCATCCCTAACTTAATAAAGAAACATTAACCAAAGTTTTACATCAAAATAATATGTATAGCATGGTTCTTGAAAATAGTTTGTTATCAAAATTACCTAAAAACAGAATCTGGAAAAGATCGACATCTCTGCACCAAAACAGTCATAACTCAGTCATACGAAATCAAAATCAGGCAAGGTCAAAGGGGACAAAATTATCTAAAACTCATGTTTTATACCGAAATTAAGATACTGACTTGAACACAGTCGAAAACAGCAAACAAAACAAACAGTGCCGAAAATACAGATTTTTCTCCTTAAAACAAAATCAACATAGATTCAAGAATATTGATCCAAACACATTCAAACTTGAAATAAAGTCTACCAAGTGTCTAAACATCATGAATTAGGGTTATTAACATGTCCACATCAAATATAACATATGGGTCTCAACCAAAACACAATCTCTTCCAAAAATCACACATACATGAATCAAATCAAGAACGGGCGAATCCTAAGTTATTTCATATCCAAATTGTGTCGTGATTCATTTATGGCTAAATTATCACAATAGAGATAAAACTCATCAATAAAAACACAATCAAGAGTTGTCTTTAGACCCAACTACACTATAGGTGAACTTTTTGACTTGTATCAAACAAATGACTTGGAGTACAAGTTACTTGCTTGGAAGACGAAAAATCCAACGGAGCAAAGAGCAAGAATAACGGGAACATATTCCCGGGCACGAACACGCAAACACGAACAAGATCACGAATCCAAAGAACATATAACACATGAACACGATCGGACAGCTGAAATCATGAGATCAAGAGATCAAGACGATCGGATCAGATCGGACGACTCTGCCCGAAGATCAAGATCAAGATCGAGATGTGATCAGTATCTTGATGATGAAGATGATGATCGGGTCAGATCGACGATCAGACGGCCCATGATCAAGGATCAAGACCCAAGATGATGACGAAGCAATCCAACGGTCCATAATCAAAGATGATAATCAAGATCCAACGAACGGCTCTTAATCAAGGGATCAAAACCAAGATTCCAAGATGATGATCAAAGATCGAGTGGTGATCACAACCTCAAGGGGATCAGACGGTCAAGATCTCAAGATCAAGATCAAGATCAAACGGAGGGCCGAGATTCAACAGATCAAAGCTCCACCTGATCACAGCAACAGCAACCAGTGGCTGTTGGCCCTGGCTTGGATCGGCGACTGGCGGCGTGGACAGCGTCGGGGGAGTACGGTAGCTAGGGGCATGGCGGAGGCGCGCTAGGAGGCTGGCGATGCGATGGCTTACTGGGCTGTGCCTGCTGCTGCTTGCGGCAGCACCGGGAGGAAGGTAGGGCGACAGGGAGTTGCGCACAGGGGAGGTCGGGACTGGGGGGGTCCGCTGGTGCTGTAGTTGCAGGTGCGGAGGGGCACAGTGCGGGTAGTGCGCTGTCGCTGAGGGGCGCGATGCAGATGGAGAACGGCTGCGTCGTTGCTGTCGCTGCTGGCTGGCGATGGGCGAGAGCGAGAGGAGGTGAAGGGGAACATGGAGGAGGTCACGAGCGACAGGAGGTGGGGACGAGGGAGACGGGAGGTTGGGTTGACACGGTGAGGAAAAGGCGGCTGAGGGGAAGATGAAGGGGTGGGGAAACAAGGTTGGAAAGAGGGTATATATAAATCAGGGAGATATAGGGTGTGTTTGGTTGGAGGGAAATGGGGGAGGGAAGGGGAGGGCAGGGTTTTTTTAAATATTTCTTGTTTGGTTCAGTTTTTTAGGAGGGGAGGGGAGGGGAATGGAGGGGTGCAGAATCCCTCCTGAGCCACTTTTGGCTCCCCTCCAATATTGGGGGGATTTGGAGGGAAGATAAATTGGTCTAAGTGATTGGACTAAATTGTCCTTTTTATATCTTTATAAATCTAAACCTAATCTGCCTATAAATCTCCTGAATATGAAAAACTGAAAAAAAAATAGAGAGAGAGAGAGACAATGACGCACTAAATAGCAGGTACTAGAAATCAGCAGTGGTAAACAGGCAAATTAAAGACATGTAAATCAGAAATTAACAATTAGAATGTTATGAGCAGCGTATACCAATCATCTCTTCCTTCATCTTTTCACGCTTTTCTGCAGCCAAAGGCTCTAACCGCCGTATGGTTTTTCTTGCTTGGTCATTTGAAGGATCTAGCTCAAGGACCTTTTTCATATCTAAAAGAAAAATTATCAAAAGGTAACTCATGCTCTTAGAAGAGCTTATCAGATAAAAGAAAGGAATGCAAACTATATTTGGGAGGACAGAATGGGACTGACACAGCGAAAATGCACAAATAGTAACTATCTCAATGAACTATGGTGAAATGCATATATAACATTAAACCTCCCAACGTACCAGTAATAGCCTCATCAAGGTGATCGAGTTTTTCATGGGCCTCTGCTCTTCTCAGTAATGTTTTCGTATATGTAGGTTTCAGCTCCAACGCTTTTGAGCATTCTTTAATGCTTTCATCGTACCTTCCCTAATACAAAATACAAATGCCAATGTGAGAACGCACTAACATGTGGATCAAATTCAAAATGTTTTCATGCCAGAGGTGCTTCTAGCATGACAAAAACTAATATTCTAGAATACCTCGGTGATAGAATTAGAAGCATACTATGTATAAAGTTTTATGTGGTTGAGTTTTGTTATAAAATATAAAAGGATATAAAAGTAATTTTATTAAAAAATTCCTTCCCTCCCCTTGTGAACCAAACAAGAGATAATTATTTTCCCTCCCCTCCCCTCCTTTGAACCAAACAGAGTCTTGATTAAAATCCCTCCCCTCCCTTTTCCTCCTCTCCCCTTCCCTCCATTAAAATCCCTCCCCTCCGCTCCCCTCCTTTGAACCAAACAGACCCATAGGGTTTGGTTGAGAATAGATGATATCGGGTTGGGCTTCTGGGTAGTAGTTCTTAACCGGTTTGGGGTGTTTCGGGTATGGGTTGGTTGGGTTTAAGTTAATTGGGTTTTGGGTTATCAATAGATGGGAAGTTGGATTGGGTTATTTGGTATAATGGGTTTGGGTTTAATTAAGGTAATGGGTATTAAAAATCCATTAGGGTTTTATTAAATTTAATTCAAAAATATAATTAGATTAATATTAAAAGTAAATAATTTATTCAATAGAAAATATACAATTAGAAATACCATAGTACAATAAATCAAACAGTATACACTGAGTTAATACTCAAATACTAGCAATTACAATACGATTTTGTAATAATAATAATACTAATAAAAAACAAATAAAATTATCGATCAAAATAGATTTTAATAGGATGTAGGATATCGGATAGCACAATTTGGCAAAACACTTGAAAACCAAAAAATTAATTTGCAAACAAAAAAAAAATTTAAATTACAGAAAATACAAAAATACACTTTTGGGAAAAACAGGGGTTACACTAAAATTTCGAAATTTAGTTTGGAAAATCTAATATTTATTAGCAGATATTATTTATGAATTTTCAGGATTTTTCTGATATTTATTTGTCATATTTGCAAATATTACAAGGAGAGGGACTTTTGTGTAAAATTATCACTTTGATTACAAATCCGTTTTTTTTATATTTTAATTTCTAGGCTATTTTTGATGGTTGGATAACTCAGTAGTAAAAGGATTGAGTTTTATTTTAATTTATTTAACTTATTTAACAAATTTATTAAAGAAAGGTCTATATATGTAAAGGAATAATTTTTTAAGGGATGTTTCCATAAACTTGTAAAACCCTAAAAACTCAAGATTTTGGCCTATAAAAGAGCCACTACAGCCGTCCACTCCTCTACAAAAAACAAAATATATTTTTACTATTAATTTTTTGAGTTTCGAAGCGATGATCTTGGATTTTTTTGCAAAAGAAGGGCTTTTTCTTATTCATTATTAATTCGATTGATTTCTTCAATGAGGTGAGTAACATATGTTTGATTTCTTGCTGTTGTATGCATGTGGTATGTGATGATTTGTCTATTATAAATCATGTTAGGGATTGTATGATGATATGATGAGTTTATTAAAGATGAATGAATAAAGATTGAATCTTCTTTTGAAAACTATGCTATGGTTGATTAAAACCCTAAATAGATGACTTAAGATTGTTAAGAACCTAAAAGAAATCATAAGTATTATGTTTCTCTCATAATCTAGCTGTTATGAATGGTTATGAGTTGTATGATGTTTATTGCGAAAGGTGAACAAAAATTGACCTTTACTGTTAAATATATATGTGTACACACTATTGACACCCTTTTGATGAGTAAAGTTTGATTATTTACTTATGGTAACTGCATATATATTCATGGATAGATTGATGAAATTAGGGAGGCATGTGTATAACAAGTTGTAGAGGAGTTATTGAACTAAAAGAATCAAGTTTTGTGTGAAAGGCATGGGGTTGAGTTTCGGGCCTACTTGTGTGGAGGCCAAAATTGGCTTTTGTGATTCTTTGTGAAGTTTTCGACTAACCTTGAGTTGATTTGATATTGAAACTTAATTGAACAATATGCTAATTATATATGTTGTTTTCTTGAAGTTTTACTGATGCTTAATCACATATATGCACATGGGAATATATCTCACTGTATTGAAGTACTGCCGAAATTGATTTCGATGCTTTTACAAAGTTTTGATTGAGATCTTGAGTTGTTTTAGTACTGGGATTGAATCTAAACATTATACTACTCCTATTTGATGGATCTTGATACTTTAACTGATGCATAAACACCCCATATATATATATATATATATATATATATATATATATATATATATATATATATATACTACTTTTACTGTTTTGAAGAGTTTTAATGAAAATTTGCTCTTTTATGATCTTGATGATATTTTGATTAATTTTATAAACTCCAGTATATTAGACAGGTTGTATTTGATCATCTCAGGATTTTAAAATTTTAGATTTGAGCTTTTAATAATTATAATCATGTATTAGTCGAAAAAGTGCACAATTTTGAAACTAGTCGAGTAGCAGCTAACAGTCTACCGGTCCCATTTTGAACTAAGATGTGCGGTCGACCGACATTTGAAAGATTGGATTTTCTGGGCTTGTGCAGTAGACCGTTATCTTTTTGAACTATTTCCGACAGTCGACTGTCACCTGCTGTTTCGATAATTTGTCGAGTTTTCTTGCTGATTTCTTGAACAATTCTTTCTTCGATATTATGAATTATTAATCTACTATTTTTGATAATGTTTTTAGTACAGATTACAATATTTTACAGAGAGTTATATTTTGATTTTAATAGAATTTAAATTATATTCCTATGACTTTATTAAGTGAGATATATACGATTTTCGAAGGAATCGATGTTTTGTGATATCCTATGACTATAAAATATGATTCTCAGTTATTTTGTGGATTTTATATTTTATTTCAATTCTGGATGTTGATGAGAATATTGAATGAATTTGGATTTGTTGGCTTTTAAGAAGTTTTCTTAATATGAGAGTATTGATAATGAAATTGAGAATTTTTATGAAAGATTTTGTGTTGATGGTTGAGTTGTGAGTCTCTAGAGGGTGAGTGGGACCCTAGTACACAGGTAGTTGAGATTTTGTGGTTTGGTCAGTTACGACATTGTTGTTGATCAGTTGAGTTAAGACCGGTAGGGTACATCAACTCTAAGACATTTGTAATTAGTTAATTAACTTAATAAGATAAGGACAGGCACTAGATGGTGATATGATGAAATGAGTGCAAACATGGGTTATTGACCTCGATGTGATTTGCGGTGTGAGATAATCCCTGGAATTATCGAGGTGAGTGAAATAGTCTCCATAATTACCTGCGGTGTGGGATTGATCTCCGGAATTATCGAGGTCGAGGCGACACTCATAGGGTATTCGTGTGTTGCGGCTCCATAGCTTGCGGTGTGGGGGTATTCTCGAAGATTTCCAAGTGTGAGTGAAATAGTCTCTGAAATTATCTGTGGATAGAGATTGACCTCCGGAATTATCGGGCATGGGCTTGATACTGACAGTTTATCTAAATGTCATAGTAGTCATCATAGTAGGATTAGTTGCATAACGAGGGATTTAACCCTATTAAGTGGAGAACGTTAAGGGCTTGCACCAGATCTTTGTAGAGTGGGAGTATAGATTCGACAAGTATGCATTAGAGAGTCATCATATAACAATTGTGTTTAATTGACTTGGTTTTATGCATGATGTTTTCTGTTTTCCTACACTTGACACTTTGTCTAGTTTACTTGATGTTTTCATGTTTTATTTATTGTTATATCATATTCTATTCGTTACTACTGTTGGTATGTGTTGGTCATGATTTTAATTTTTATGTTTTATTTATGTTGTATTTCTTTTGATGTCACTCACACCATTATGGCTGACCCCTGTAGTTTTGGGGGTTAGGGTTATCTCTAGCCTCCTGTTTTACATGTAGGTACCATTAATTTGGGATTGGATGCCTGTGGTCGAATGATAATAGGGCTTATGTAAATTATAAAAGAATGTGTTGTAAAAGAAAGATATTGTAATTCAAGGTGTTTAATTTTTCCGCTGTGCTTTGTAAACAATTGATGTAATAAAAAGTTTTAAATTTCTCTGTATTTGGTTACTATGTTTATGATTACATTGAAGTTGATTCTGGAAATTGTGCCACGTATTTCTAATTTTTAATTATTAGAAATTCGGGGCGCTACACATACATTCTACAATAATTTATAAAGCAAAAGAGACGCCCACCTTTTCTTGATGCAAATTGAAAATAGACTCCTAGAAAAATTGTTCAAAGCTCCAACAAAATGCCTCCTCCTCCTCCTAGCAAGCAAAACCGAAAACTCCTTCCTCTTGAAAAACCGAACACCCTCTTTCTCTCTTCTCTCTTTTGTTTTCTTTCGATTCTTGTGTTGTTCATACTAAAGGTGGGGGGTATTTATAGGAGTATTATGAGGTTGAGATCACTCTCATTACTCAAATAACTACCCCACTCACCAACAACACTCCCCCACTCTCCCTCTTCTCTATGTGTGGCCGGCCAAGTCCCGCTTGTGCACACACGTGCACGTGCACCCTATGTGCACACACTTCTCATTCTTTTTATTAATTGTTATTAATTTAGTTGTAGGTATTTGTTACATGACAAGTGTGGTAGCTTTTTAAATGTGTATTTAAATGTAGAATTTAATCATGGGGTTCTCTTTTTGCAATTAATTTTTAAGTGCGCTTTAAAAATAGATTTTAGGCCTAACTGGTTTTAATTAAAATAAATAACATAAGTAAAAAAAATAAAATGAGTAGAAAAGTTGTGCATAACTCTTCAAAAATTTTAGGGACTAAAATGTATAAAATTTTACGTGCAATGCACGTCCAAAAAAATTAAAATTAATTTATTGTTTTTGGATGTTACAGTACTCCCTCCTTAGAATAGTTCCGTCCTCGGAACTACGCTTAAAGAGTTAGAAAAACAAAAGGAATAAAATTACAGTGTTTAGTCAAAAAGCTCAAGATAGTCCCTCAACATTCTCTCCTCTGATTCCCAGGTGGCTTCCTCAACCAGTTGATTTCTCCACACAACCTTGACCATAGGTATAGTTTTGTTCCTCAAAACTTTTTCCCGCCGATCCACAATCTCTACTGGACGTTCCTTGTAGCTCAAATCTATCTGTAGACCCACTGGCACTTCTGGTAAGTGATGACTCGGATCAGGAATGTAGCCTCGCAGCATAGACATGTGAAAGACATTGTGCACTTGGGCTAGCTCTTCCGGCAATTCCAACCGATAGGCTATCTTTCCAATCCTCTTCAATATCCTGTAGGGTCCTATGTACCTCGTGGCTAACTTTCATCCTTTCCAAAACCGAATTACACCTTTAGTTGGAGATATTTTCAGGAAAACATAGTCACCCTCTTCGAACTCCAGATTTCTTCTCCAATTATCAGCATAACTCTTCTGTCTGTCTGCTCTGTGCGTCCACCAGCCTCTTCCTAGTTAACTCAATCGTCTCTGAAGTCTGTTGCACTATTTTCGGCCCATACATTTGGCTTTTCCCCACTTCATACTAGCACACCGATGTTCTACACTTCCTCCCATACAAGGCTTCATACGGAGCCATGCCGATACTAGTCTGAAAGCTATTATTGTAAAAAAATTCTACCAGAGCTAAGTGCCTCTCCCAGCTGCCACCAAAATTCATTACTGTAATCCCTATTCCCGTATGTATGTATTTTCCGTGTATTTTCTGTATTTAAAATTTTTATAATTTTCTTCTCGCTTTTAAATTTTTTTTTCAACAATTACATTTTTAATTGATCGAATGTTAACAAAATATTATTCTGGTTTCTAAAAAATTTCTAATTCATTTTATTATTCGAAAATTATTATTTCGAATAACGGTTTATTTTAATTTTATATATTCCAAATTGGTCGACTATTTATATTATATATTGTTTGGATTATTTTAATAAATCTATTAAACTCGAATATGCATTTTGATATGTATATATTATTATTATTACTATTATTTGTTATTATTACTAGTTGATTATTTGAATTATTTTGTGAAATCCAAAATCGAATTTCAGATTTCAACCTATTCTACATAAATTGTTTGATTTTGTTATTGTTGTTATTATTGTATATTTTGTATTGAATAAGCATAAAGTTTAATCGATACTATATTATATTAATTTATTTACTTATTATTAAACCCTATATCCCTCTTCTTATTGGACTTCGACCCGTAACCCATTAACCCTCATTTACTTTATAAATATCCTGTTTTTACCTAAACTCTAATTACCCCCTATTAAACTCAGTCGCCTGCCTAATCTCTCCCCCCCTCTGTTTCTTCGCAAACCCAACCCTCCGTCGACTCGTCTCCCTATCTCATCCTGTCGCCCTTCATCTCTCCTAGCCTCACCTCGCCACTATCGCCAGCCTCCTGCTCACACCTTCCACCTCGTCGAATCCCCTGCATCCCCATCATCCCCTCGCTGCTCCTTCGCACCCCCATCCAGTCTCCCTCAAATTCCTTGAGCGCCACTGTAACTCCACTGCCTCCATTCAACTGCTCTTGTCTTGCGCTTCATCGCCAGTGATCCTTGCCTTGGCCTCCTGCCATTGCACTCGTCTCCGTCGAGAACCTCTTCAAATTCTTTTTTCTCTGGGTTCTCGTCAAACCCATCGACAGCCAAAGCTCCCCGTCGAGTTCCGCTCGACCACTACTACCCTGAGAACCTACAGAGCTTCCCTCCTCCTCATCCTTGTTTTATTGCAGCCGATGACTCTCACCACCACAGTCGTCCTCCCTGCCACCCGCTCGACCAACTCCCCTCAGTCTCGCCTCTACCATTGCCACCTGCGATCCCTACCACTCCTCGAATCTCCAACGACCCCCATAGTCACCACCATCCTGCCATCGACAACCACTTCTCCTCCTCTATTTATCCCCGAAAATAGAGCACCGCTGAGCCACAGCAACCACAGCCACCCGCCATCATCGAGTCTCGTCGCCGCTCCTGAGCACCACCCTGAGCTCCTCGCCGTCGAGCCCCACCCTCGCTGTCATCGATCCCCCAACGCATCATCATCATCATGCTCATTTGAATATGGGCCTTCTGATCTCGTCTTGATCACCACGATCATGATGATCATCAAGCTACTTAATCTAAACTGTCAGATCTGATCTGATCTGATCATCTTCATCATCACCAAGCAGATCCAGCCGTCTGACCTGATCTGATCTAATCATCTTCATCATCAGCTTTTGGATCTCAGTCATCCGATTGTCTTGATCTTGATCATCATCAAGACCCGTGCCGATCTGTCCGATCGTTGTTTGATCATCAACATCAAGATCCGTGCCCGATCGTGATCATCTCTTCAAGATTTGCTTGGTTCGTGTTTGTGCTCGTGTGCCGGGATCCATTCCCGTTATTCTATTTCTTTCATCAGATTCACCGTCATCTTCACTCCAAGGCAAGTATCTTCTTGTACAATTCATTGTTCTAGTACAAGCTTTTATTTGAAAATACCGCAAGTAGATTGTAGTTGTGACTCCTCTTTGGCTTATCATTTGATGATCTCATTTTACTTGTTGCCATCCTTAACAACTCCATGATCATAAGAGTTACAATCTTTCGTTGATATATTCTTTTCATAACTTGTTGGATCTATTTTATCATCTAATTATTTGAACACATGAAATTAAGAACCCTCTTGACTTGTAGATCTATGTTGTGTGATGTATGTGTTGATTTTACTTTTTTTGAGTTGAGAAATAAATGTGACTTTCTGATTTGATATCTATTACATAATAATTTATATCATACACTAATTTAGACTCATAATAGTCACTAATCATGCCATTTTTTGTATACAAGAAACCACTTTTGTTGCTGTTCCTGTTTTTACTTGCTGTTTTGACCCTGATAACATTAGAATCTAGACATGAGTTCTAAATATGAAATGTAGCCCCAGATGTCTAGTTTACTAATCTTTTGATGGAATTGAATTCCGAGTTATAGTTTTTGATTTATCACAGTTTTACTGCTGCTGTGTCGTAGAATTCCAGATTCATATATTTGTTGCATCACTTTGATTTACAATTAAATTAACTATGCTGCATGTAAGATAACGATTTGAAATTTTGCTTGCTGATACTATACACACTAGAGGGCATTCCCTAATTTTCTTGGAATTAATTAATGAAGTTTCAGACCTGATTCATATTTATAAACACAATTTTATAAATTCTGGCTGAACACGAATTTTGTGTAGTTTGCTGTTTTGACTCCAGTTGTTACCACTTTAATGTATCTTGTTTATATGCGCTTGATTCAGCAGAGAGTATAGTTTCTAGATTTTCTAAAGGATCCAGATTTATATTTCTGTAGCAACGGGAATCTCAATTTTGGTGCAGCAACATCTTGCTATCTAGAATTGGAATTCTCGTCATTCTTGATAATTTTAATTTGTTTTGACCATCGAATGTGCTTCCTACCTAGATTAAACTTGTTCCCTATTCTTGATCATGTTTACTTGCCTTGTTTCGCACACTTTCATGCTTTTCTTAATAATAATAAAAAATAACAAGCCAGGGTTTAAGGGAAAGACCATAGTAGTGGACAATATAGGTAAGTGTACTTGGAAGGAGGCCTGTGTTTCGCACTTGATACTTGTTTCATGAACTAGTTATTTGATTATTCGATTCATGGACTGGTTATATTAACACTTGATACATGGACTAGTATATTATTATTTGATTCATGAACTTGTCATGTTATTACTTGACTCATGAACTAGTTATATGATTACCCGATTCATGAACATGCTTGCTTGATACTTGATGCCGGAGTACACTGCCCTATAAAATCCATCACTAGGCCTAAACACAACTTGTTTGTAAGTTGCAACCATGTGGTAAATAAATGGGACGCATGAAGTGCTACCTAGATAGAATCAAACAACAGACTTAAGTATAATATGTTCACTTGCACATTCTTGTTACCCGCATCTGCTACTTATTACATGTTACATGTTACTTGTTACTTGAGACTCGTTACTTGATACTTGTTACCTCATACTTGATGCAAATTACATGCTCACTTATTACTTGTTCCTGCCACTTGTATTTGTTACCCGATCCTGTTATTTGAATTGTCTTACTTGCTAGCTAGTCTCTTGAACTTCACTACATGTTGCATACTCTTGATTCCAAATCTTGTTTCATACTTTCTTACACTTATTTTCATACCCTTACTTGTACTACTTGCGGCTCGAACGTGCACTAAGGGCGTCTGTCTTTGTTTCTCTATTTTTCTTCTGCATGATATATATATAGGTTTTTGGAGACCAATTTCCTACTGGAGTTGGTGAGCAAACGTTCTAGGCTTCACTTGGGTAAACTTGCTTTAATTATTTTGTATTTGAGTTTATTTAATTTTTGTTGCCACTTGAAACTTGCAATGAGCTTGTAGTCCAGAAGTTTTTACTTTTGATCCAGGTTTTAAATTTATTTGGGATATTTATATTTGTTTCAAATATTTTCTGTTGATTAATAAATTATTCATGCATGCGTGGTTGAATATATTTTTCTATATTTCTTGTTATGATGCTGAGTCGATCCTACATCTTATGAATGATGAAAATCATTCGCTGGGTTTTGTCACGTACTCATATTCCGTATTCCTTTTGGAAAGCGGGGCATGACAATTACACAACACCTCAATATATCCTCCAGCACACGATTGACTCTCTCAGTCTGCCCATCAGGTTGAGGATGAAAGGCAGTGCTGAAGTCAGTTCTGGTCCCCAAAGCTGCCTGAAGACTCCTCCAAAAGTGCGACGTAAACTGCACATCTCGATCTGACACAATCGATACGGAACTTCCATGTAGTCTTACAATCTTCCCGATGTATAGTTCTGCCAACTTCTCCATTGACCAAGTAATCTTCATTGCCAAAATGTGAGCAGATTTGGTTAGTTGATCCACTACTACCCAAATCGCGTCATTCCCTTTGGGACTTCTAGGTAGTCCAGTGATGAAATCCATACTGATGTTCTCCCATTTCCACACCAGAAGTTACAGCTGCAACAATCCTCCGAGTTTCTGATTTATGGCCTTGATTTGCTGACAAGTTGCACACCTTGCAAGAAAATTATGCTACATCCCGCTTCATCTCTGACCACCAAAAATGCTGCTTAATATCTTTGTACATCATGGTACTCCCTGGATGTACTGATAAAAGAGTGGTGTGTGCCTCCTGTAGAATGCTTTCCTTCAATTCTGTCTGATCTGGTACACACAACCTTTCTCCAAACCACAGCACTTTGTCCTTCACTTGGAACTCTGACAGTCTTCCTGCGCCGACCTGCTCTTTCATCTTTTGGATCTCTGGATCACACTTCTGACCGTCGATAATCTTCTCTCTCAGCGTGGGCTGAAGTCTCAACTGTGCTAAAGACGCTCCTAGTCCTTGCAACACAACTTCAATTCCAGCTCGATCGAGCTCCTCTACTAGTCTCTCCTGAGTCCTGATTAAACAGAACAAACTGCTCTTCCGACTGAGAGCATCTGCCACCACATTTGCTTTGCCCGAATAATACTTTATTTCAGGACGGATATCCTCTAGCACTTCCAACCACCTCCTCTGTCTCAAGTTCAGATCTCTCTGTTGATAGACATACTTCATGCTCTTGTGATATGTGTACATATTGACATTCGTTCCATACACATAGTGCCTCAACTGCTTCAAAGCAAAGATAATTGTTGCCAACTCCAGATCGTGGGTTGGGTAATTTTTTTCATGCGGACTCAGTTGCCTAGACCCATAAGCTATTACCTTTCCATCTTGCATCAGCACATAGCCCAATCCTCGATGTGAAGCATCGCACATCATAATCAATCCCTGCTCTCGGCAAAGCCAGTATTGGAGCGGTAGTCAACCTCTCATTCAACTCTTGGAAAAGCTTGCTTCGCACTGCTCCGTCCATCTGAAACTTACATTCTTCCTTGTAAGACCAGTGAGTTGCACGACTATCTGAGCATAGCCCTGAATAAACCTCCGGTAGTAACCAGTCAAACCCAAGAAGCTTCTGATCTCCTTCACCGTTGTTGGTCTTGGCCAATCCTTCACTGCCTCTACCTTCTGCGGATCAATGGCCACTCCCTCCTTAGAAAGGATATAACTCAGAAATGCGACTTCAGACTTCCAAAAGTCACATTTGGATAATTTGGCATACAACTTCTATTCCTACAACTTCTTCAATACCTCTGCTAAGTGCCCGGCATGCTCTTCCTCTGACTTGGAGTAGACCAGAATACCATCGATAAACACCACGACGAAGGAGTCAATTTATAGTCGAAGGACCCTGTTCATCATGTTTATGAATATAGTCGGTGCATTCATCACTCCAAACGACATGACCAAGAACTCGTAATGCCTATGTCGAGTTCGGAATACAGTTTTGTGCACAACCTCTTCCTTTACACGAACTTGGTGATACCCTGACCGAAGATCTATCTTGGAGAAAACTGCTGCTCCCTGTAGTCGGTCAAACAGATCATCGATTCACAGAATCAGATACTTATTATGGACGGTCACCTTGTTTAGTTCCCTGTAATCGATGCACATTCTCATCCATCCATCCTTCTTCTTCACCAATAACACTAGCACTCCCCAAGGCGACGCACTCGGTCTGATAAAACCCTTGTGCAACAGCTCTTTAATATGCTTCTTGACCTCATCCTGTTCCACTGGAGCCATTCTGTAAGGTGCCTTGGATATTGGTGCACTCCCTGGCTGAATGGAAATGCTGAACTCCACATCCCGATGAGGTGGTAGCCCAGGTAGATCTTCCAAGAATACTGTTGGAAAGTTCCATACTACAGGAATCTTCTTGACTTCCATAGGAATCTTCTTCGTGGTCATAGCTGCCATCAACTGCTTACACTTCCTTTTCCTCTGAAATGTTACCGCTGGTCCTCCTAGTGCGTTCACCAAAACCTCCTTGCTCTTACATTTGATACTGGCATTGTAGATCGACATCCCGTCTATGCCAATGATTATATCGACCCCCAAGACTGCCAACTCTATGAGATCGATTCCGAAGACCCTTCCTCCAATCTCGAGGTCACAACCAGCATAGTATCGATCAGTAGTCAATGTTTCCCCTGAAGGAGTAGCTATTGCTAGAACCATACCAGGAAAAATCTTCAGCTCAACCCCCAATTCTTTTGCAAATTTAGGAGACACAAAGGTGTGAGACGATCTAGTATCAAACAAAACAATAGCCTTTATCTCATTTATTAGAAGTTCTCATGTTACATAATGAATACTCTCAGTACATAACACTCTTCTAATACAAACTGGAAATAATAGTAGTAAAACTCTATTCAAGTGCTCCCATACCGGTGATGACATTGTCGACCTCATCTGCATCTTCTTCAGTCAGGGTGAACACTCGACCCTGCCAGTACGGTTTCTTCCCCTACTCGGCTTGCTTCTGCCTCTGCCCTCCCTGCTGGAGCTGTAGGTAATAGGTCTTGGTATGGCCTTCCTTCCCACAGTTGAAGCAAGTTATGGGGTTCCGTGGCTAGGTGCAATCGGTCCTGAAATGACCCGCTTCCCCACAATTGTAACAGGTCACACCTGGGTCCCTGGTACCTCCGTTGCTCGGCGTCCCCGTCACAGAAATGGCATTTGCCCCAGTTGGTCTGAACCTTTGCCTGAGGGTTGCCTCAAGAAGTTGCTCGAAGCTGCGGGCCTCTTGCCAGCACTCCATTTGTTCTTCTTGGTCTGAGCCAACTGATACTGCTCCATATCGGCTTCTGTGGCTGCAACCCCCCTGACCAGCTGGTATCATTCGAGACCTCGGGGTATCATTCGAGACCTTAGACTTGGCCTCAACCCCTGCTCAAATTTTCGTGCTTTCTTAGCCTCATCGACAACTATCTCCGGTGTATACCTCGAGAGCTGAGTGAACTTTATCTCATACTCCCGAACTGACAAGCTCCCCTATTGCAGGCTCAGGAACTCCATAGCCTTTTTGTCCTGCACATCCATTGGGAAATATTGGCTCTGGAATTCCTCCAAAAATTCCTCCCAAGTAACGTGTTCATTTCCCAAGGTTCGCTTCATGGACTGCCACCAGACCTCGGCGTCCTTCTCTAGCTGAATAGTGGCCAGCTTCACCTTGCTAGCCTCCGGAGTCTCCAAGACCTCGAACACTATTTCTATCTGTCGGATCTAATCATTTGCTGCATCTGGATCCGCCTTGCCCATAAACACGGGTGGCTTCATCGATTTGAGTGATTACACCAATTTAATTGCCTCCGGGACTTGCACTGCCTGCCCCACCCTGGTATTTCGGGTCACACTTGTGGCAAAGGTGTTGAGATTCTGGTAGACTCGGGCCAGTTCTGTCTCTAGATCAAGCCTGTTACCTTCACCGCTGGGTCCCTAACCATTTTGAGTTTTTCGTCCGACAATTTCTAGGTCAGAAAACTTCATTAATCACCAGAAATATCAACAATATAGACTTCCTTCCAACATAATTTATTTATTTCCAAAATTTAACTTTATACATTCAGAAATAAAACTTGTCCATACATCCAGTACATAAAACACCTGAAAACTCAAAACATCAAACAATCTAGATTCTACGGTTCCTCTTGGCTTCCCTGAGCTCTCCCCGTAGTTCATCTATTTCATTCCGCATTTCCTCGCATCTTTGACTGCATTTTTGCTTTCCCCAACGAGTTTTGCTGTCTAGTTGGGTGAAGTACCGAGCAGTCCAATGTCGAATCTTCTCTACCTCCTTCTTTTCTTGAACTGGCTCTTCAACCGAGGAATCATTTGGGGAATCAGGTGGAGGTGGAGTGATCTACCGAGATTCGAGCAATTGTCCCTCTTCTTCTTCTGGGTCTTCTTCTTCTTCGGGTTGCTCTTCTTCGGGTCTTCTTCAAGAACCATTCTACTTCATCCACTGGGTATTGGTTATCAACCATCTTATAGGGAAAGGGAGGAGAAGACATCAGTGTATAGAGCAATATAAATGTAAATCAACTTACATTTAAATCTTTATAAACTGAACTCACACTTCTAATGTCGACCCTAATGTGTCATCCTTGTAATTTTGTACTACTTATTGAAGTTGGCTCTGATACCACTCTGTAACGCCTCAAATTCCATTTACATGTAATTCGTAGCACAACATGATCTTTTACTTCAAATTCGTACAATTTAATGATAAAACTTTCAATTAGCATGCATAAATTACCCACATTTTATTACTACTAAAAATTCTAGATACTAACACAACATGCAACACAAAATTAACTAGAGAATTCATGACATTTTGTCAATTCAACCATAAATTATCTACACATGCATTCTACAATAATTTAGAAAGCAAAAGAGACGCCAACATTTTCTTCATTCAAATTGAAAATACTCCTAGAAAAATTTCTCCAAGCTCCAACAAATGCCTCCTTCTCCTCCTAGCAAGCAAAACCAAAAACTCCTTCCTCTTGAAAAATCGAACACCCTCTTTCTCTCTTCTCTCTTTTGTTTTCTTTTGATTCTTGTGTTGTTCGTACTAAAGGAGGAGGAGGAGGAGGGGGGGGGGGGGGGGGGTATTTATAGAAATGTTGTGTAGTTTAGATGAATCCCATTTCTTAAATAACTACCCCACTCGCCCACAACACTCCCCCACTCTCCTTCTTCTCTATGCGTGGTCGGCCAAGTCCCCCCCTGTGCACGTGAACGTGTACACTGTGTGCACACACTTCTCATTCTTTTTATTAATTGTTATTAATTTAGTTGTAGGTGTTTGTTACATGACAAGTGTGGTAGCTTTTTAAATGTCTATTTAAATGTAGAATTTAATCATGGGCTTCTCTTTTTTCAATTAATTTTTTAGTGGGCTTTAAAAATAGATTTTAGGCCTAATGGGTTTCAATTAAAATAAATAACACAAGTAAAAAAACTAAAGTGATAAGAAAAATTGTGCACAACTCTTAGAAAATTTTAAAGACTAAAACGTATAAAATTTTATGTGCAATGCACGTGCAAAAATATTAAAATTAATTTATTTTTCTGGGATGTTACAGATAAATTCATGACGTTTGACTTCAAAGAGGAGAAATTGACTCTCCTTCACGTAACAGATCTTGAAAATCTAGCAGGAAAACTAAAATATGAGAATATCACTGTGTGTGATGAGTTTCTTACTGGTGCTATAATTTATAAATTGCCTCCTTCGTGGCTCTCTTTTAAGACTGAGATGGATAGGTTACCTGAACAGATTAAACTAGCACATCTTAAATTTTGTATTAAGGTTGAAGATGAGAGTAGAACTAAGATGAATTTAGAATTGGTTAACAAACAACTCTCAATAGCAAATGTATTAACCAATACTAAACACGTTCCTAAGTTTAAGAAAAACAAGTTTAATCCTAAGGGTGAACCAACTAAGCTAGAGGTCATGAAGAAATGCTAAGATTAAAAGAATTAGATCAGATAGAAATGAAAGATAAATGCTAAGATTAATAGAATTTAGAAATGCAGAATTCGTTGAAGATATGTTCATCAAAGATAAATGCATCACATTATCTGATTATGCAGACATAGGAAATGATCCACAATAGGAATCTAGATATAGTTTGACTGACACTGAAACTTCATAAGGTGTTGAGCTAAGAAGACTCTCCACTAGAGATAAAACACCTTGAACTTATGGTGATGATTTTGTGACCTATGCACTGACAGCTGATCATGTTAGTGTTAAGGAAGCTTTAAGGTCTAGGGATGGTTTGCTTTGGAAAGAAACAATTGATGATGAAATTGATTCTTTATTGCAGAATAACACTTGAGAATCGGTTAATTTGCAAATAAGGTCTAAAACAATAGGAAGCAATGAGTTTTGAAGAAAAACTTAATCCTGATGGAACTGTAGCTAAGTATAAAGCACATTTAGTAGCTAAAGGTTATACTCAACAATGTGGGGTAAACTATTTTGATGTTTACTCACCTATATGTCACATCGCTACAATAAGGATTCTTCTAGCCATAACTTCTATTTAAAATTTTGTAATTCATCAAATGGATGTTAAGACTGATTTCCTAAATGGCGATCTCAATGAAGAAATCTACATGAACAACCTGAAGGTTTTGTACTTAAAGGTTCTATATATAAAGTCTGCAAATTAATAAAATCCTTGTATGGATTAAAACAAGCACCTAAGTTAAAATTTGATTAAATAATAAGGAGCTTAGGTTTTGAATATACTAATTATGATAAATGCCTTTATTATCGTGATGAATCGAATAAAATTTTCATTATTTTCTTGTATGTTGATTATATGCTTGTTGTTGGAAGTGGCATTGGTGTAATAGAAGTTAAAACTTTGCTATTCAAACAATTCAATATAAAAGACCTAAGTGTTGTGGACAATATATTAGGCATGAAAATGGGTTTTGCAAGGAAATATATAATCCTTAGCAAATCCCACTACATTAACGATGGTGCAACAATGATTGCAAAATGTTTGATACACCTTATGACATCTAACGATGGTGCAACAGTGAGAAAGTTAAACTACTTTATACTCATTGGAAGTCTCATGTATGCATTGACTTGTACTAGGCCTGCCATACCCTTTGCGATAGGCATGCTTAGCAGGTTCACGAGTAATCCTATTAAATTACACTAGAATGCTCTTAAGAGGCTAATGAGATACCTAAACAGTACCCAAGAGTTTGCTTTGTACTACTCTGGTTATTGTTCGATATTAGAGGAATATTCTAATGCATCGTGGTGCTCAGTAGGCCTTTGACATGCAAAGTTGAACTATCTAATTAAACAAGAGATTATTGCTCTTAGTGATGATGATCAAAACATAATGTGGCGATGCTCTTAAAAAGGTACTAAGTAGAGGTCTAATTATCAAAACTGTGGGAAAAATGGGGTAAAAAACTTTTTGTGCCAAAGTTTTAAAACACTAGTTATTTTGATAATTTAGAACCCAAGATAGAGCCATAGAGTACTTCAAACTCTACACATCAATCTTTAGGCCGTTAGCATGCTTTATATAATTTGAAAAGTTCTATGTATTTATTGTCGATATATAACTTCATTCCAAATTTGATGATGATATATATTCTCAAAACTTACTTAGAATCATCTTTTATTCCAAAAGAAAGCATGAAAACTTGTCGATATGTTTTCGATGTTTAGAATTGTTGTTATATCATTCCAATTTTGATGATATATCTCTTTTATAGATTCATGTTTCACTCCAATTTTGATGATTCAGAATTTAACTATAGCTGATTTAACAACTATATCATTCTAATATGAAACACAATATAGTTCTTGTGCAGTAACTATAATAGTTATTGTGCAGAAACTGTAATAGTTCTTGTACTTTATTATCATAGAGATACTTAATTGTGATGCTTGTGTTGTACCTTTGTAAATCTATATTAAATTATACTAAGTTCTTTTGTTCGAACTAGATACTTATATACATTTTATTTGAATTCTAAGAGAAGTGACTCCTGAAATTCTTATTTGCACTGTTTAAAAACATATGCTAGCAAAGTCAAAGGAAATGAATCTATCAACCATGATTTTGAGAATGATAATTTGCTCGATATGGAGGAGTAGACATAAAGGAACTTGCTAGAATCGTTTATCAATTGCTTGAATGAATTTCTATTTCAGTTTAGGACTCTATACTTTGATTGAGCTTAAAACGTATCGTTTACTTGAAGTTTAATTGCTTTTGGTTGATTAGAGATTATGATATTTATTTTAGTTGGTTCAGTCTTTATGAACTATTACGTTAATTTAGTTTTGGAACTATTTGATTATTTTGGTTCAGTCTTATTTGAACTATTCAAATTATAATTGATTTAGTCTATGAACTATATTCTCACTACAACACAGAAGTTATTCACCGGCATTTTTTTTGACCTTCACCGGCGGTTTTTTACACCGGTGCAACATTCACCGGCGTTTATAAAAACGCCGGTGCAAATGCCCCCGAATCGAGCATCGCGGAAAGATAGGGGTATTCACCGGCGTTTATACTGGACGCCAGTATATCTTCAAAATACACCGGCGGCCAGCCAAACGCCGGTATATGCCAATTTTTGGGTGCCGTTCTTTCTCCAATATACATTCACCGGCGGTCACATACCGCCGGTATATATCTTTTCACTGGCGATTGTACAACCGCCGGTGAATGTATAATATTTACCGGTGGTAAGAGAACGCCGGTTTATGCATGTTTCTGAGCGCCCTTCTTTCCCTACTTACAAGCACCGACGTGTTGTAAAACGCCGCTATAGAGTTATTCACCGGCGTTTTGTAAAACGCCGGTGTTTCTTAGGACTATTGCAACTTACTGGTATACCAGCGTGTGTGGAAACGCCTCTCTAACGAAATTTTCAACTAAACAATTAGATACACCGCCGTTTTATGAAACGCCGGTGTATGCCCGTTTGTTTTTCCTGCTCCAGTTTTCCATTCGATTTCAATTCACAATTTCATACGCCAGTGTATGCCCGTTTGTTTTTCCTGCTTCAGTTTTCCATTCGATTTCAATTCACAATTTCATTTAAAAAAACCTGTAAACTAATTCACAACTGATTCAACCAATTTCAGGGATATTAATGCGCAAATCACAACCAAACACAAGAATTAAAGATAATAAAGTTTCACACGTGTTATATCATCGTCCAAATCCACCGCAAAATTAACACAGTGTCATAATTAACAAATACAAATACAGTAACGAACGTCCCAAATATCCCAACGAAAACTTAAAACAATAATACAAGACATAACAACAGCAAGGAGGACATAACAACAGCAAGGATAGGCCGACCACAGATTCATACCCCTCGAGTAGCTTCAGTTCTGATCATCAGAATTTCCTTCATCTTGGAAACCGCTCTATGAAAAAAAAAACAATAAGTTAGTTCAACAGTAGACCACAATACAGAATATACATATTTTTTAAGCTTGCAAAAAGATCTACCCAATTCATAAATTCTAAGATCAAAGTGCCAATTACAATTGGAATTGTTAACGATATATAGAGAAGTAAAATTATTATATTGCAGTGCTAAAAAGCTAGTACTTAATTTTGTTTTTGAATATATCTAAAACAGCCAAACAAATGAAAATCAAGTATCTAACTTAAAACCTTTATATTCTGCTCTGATTGGGAATATCCAGTATCTAAAACAGTAAAACAAATGAAAATCCAGTATCTAAGCATGTCTTTCGTAGATTGTTCAGACAATCCATGAAACTGTCATCGTGGAAGGAAATCAAATATAAGAAAAATAAGAAAAATAAGAAGGGACTCATATAAAGTGTAGTTTTAAGGAATTGTCATCGTGGAAGGAAACCAAATATAGAAGCCAGAAATGGAAACAGAAAATGGTAGAGAATGAGGATACACCATGCAAACATAGCGGCATTTTCCTCATCTCTCTCTCATCCCTTCTTTCCCTTCAGCACACTCACACAAAGAGACATCAGCAACAACAGCAAGAGCGACAAAAACAATAATATTAATAAATTATTATAAACGAGATGTCTCTATATGGGTTTCCAGATCTCCACTCGAGCCCTATCTTTCTAATCACAGCCCAATTAAGAACATAGACGACGGCCACTAAACAATCCAATCACAGCCCAAAGAAAATTTCCAATATATAAGCATATATGTTTCTCTATTAATTCTTCATCCCAACTAAATCGTTGATGTTTGTGGCTACAAAAGAAGCCTCCACAAGGTTTGTTTTCTCCCAATTCTTGTACATATTTGGAGGATTTTGGTATACATACAGCATCCTTAGTTGACAGTCAACCCATTTTGGTAAAAAAAATCATGCTAAGATGACAATCAGATGCATGAATTCAGCATCTTTGATAATGAAAGAAAATGAAAATTTCTAGTATATAAGCATATATGTTTCTCTATTAATTCTTCATCCCAACTAAAATATTCATGTTTGTGGCTCCAAAAGAAGCCTGCACAAGGTTTGTTATCACCCACTTCTTATACAGATTTGGAGGATTTTGGTATACATACAGCATCCTTAGTTGACAGTCAACCCATTTTGGTAAAAAAATCATGCTAAGATGACAATCAGATGCATGAATTCAGCTTCTTTAACAGTGAAAGAAAATGAAAATTTCCGGTATCTAAGCATATATGTTTCTCTATTAATTCTTCATCCCAACTAAACCATTGATGTTTGTGGCTACAAAATGCACAAGGTTTGTTCTCACCCAATTCTTGTACAGATTTGGAGGATTTTGGTATACATACAGCATCCTTAGTTGACAGTCAACCCATTTTGTTAAAAAAATCATGCTAAGATGGCAATGAGATGCATGAATTCAGCTTCTTTAACAGTGAAAGAAAATGAAAATTTCCCATATCTAAGCATAAATGTTTCTCTATTAATTTTTCATCCCAACTAAACCATTGATGTTTGTGGCTACAAAAGAAGCCTGCACAAGGTTTGTTCTCACCCAATTCTTGTACAGATTTGGAGGATTTTGGTATACATACATCATCCTTAGTTGACAATAAACCCATTTTGGTAAAAAAAATTATGCTAAGATGACAATCAGATGCATGAATTCATCTTCTTTAACAGTGAAAGAAAATGAAAATTTCCAGTATCTAAGCATATATGTTTCTCTATTAATTTTTCACCCCAACTAAACCATTGATGTTTGTGGCTACAAAAGAAGCCTGCACAAGATTTGTTCTCACCCAATTCTTGTACAGATTAATTTGGAGGATTTTGGTATACATACATCATCCTTAGTTGACAGTGAACCCATTTTGGTAAAAAAATCATGCTAAGATGGTAATGAGATGCATGAATTCAGCATCTTTAACAGTAAAAGAAAATGAAAATTTCCGGTATCTAAGCATATATGTTTCTCTATTAATTCTTCACCCCAACTAAACCATTGATGTTTGTTGCTACAAAAGAAGCCTGCACAAGGTTTGTTCTCACCCAATTCTTGTACAGATTTGGAGGATTTTGGTATACATACAGTATCCTTAGTTGACAGTGAACCCGTTTTGGTAAAAAAATCATGCTAAGATGGCAATGAGATGCATGAATTCAGCTTCTTTAATAGTAAAAAAAAAAAATGAAAATTTCTGGTATCTAAGCATATATGTTTCTCTATTAATTCTTCACCCCAACTAAACTATTGATGTTTGTGGCTACAAAAGAAGCCTGCACAAAGTTTGTTCTCACCCACTTCTTGTACAGATTTGGAGGATTTTGGTATACATACAGCATCCTTAGTTGACAGTCTACCCATTTTGGTAAAAAAATCATGCTAAGATGACAATCAGATGCATGAATTCAGCTTCTTTAACAGCGAAAGAAAATGAAAATTTCCGGTATCTAAGCATATATGTTTCTCTATTAATTCTACATCCCAACTAAACCATTGATGTTTGTGGCCACAAAAGAAGCCTGCACAAGGTTTTTTCTCACCCAATTCTTGTACAGATTTGGAGGATTTTGGTATACATACAGTATCCTTAGTTGACAGTCAACCCATTAATTTGGTTAAAAAATCATGCTAAGATGGCAATGAGATGCATGAATTCAGCTTCTTTAACAGTAAAAGAAAATGAAAATTTCCGGTATCTAAGCATATATGTTTCTCTATTAATTCTTCACCCCAACTAAACCATTGATGTTTATGGCTACAAAAGAAACCTGCACAAGGTTTGTTCTCACCCAATTCTTGTACAGATTTGGAGGATTTTGGTATACATACAGTATCCTTTGTTGACAGTCAACCCATTAATTTGGTAAAAAAATCATGCTAAGATGACAATCAGATGCATGAATTCAGCTTCTTTAACAGTGAAAGAAAATGAAAATTTTCGGTATCTAAGCATATATGTTTCTCTATTAATTCTTCATCCCAACTAAACCATTGATGTTTGTGGCTACAAAAGAAGCCTGCACAAGGTTTGTTCTCACCCAATTCTTGTACAGATTTGGAGGATTTTGGTATACATACAGTATCCTTAGTTGACAGTCAACCCATTAATTTGGTAAAAAAATCATGCTAAGATGACAATGAGATGCATGAATTCAGCTTCTTTAACAGTAAAATAAAATGAAAATTTCCGGTATCTAAGCATATATGTTTCTCTATTAATTCTTCACCCCAACTAAACCATTGATGTTTGTTGCTACAAAAGAAGCCTGCACAAGGTTTGTTCTCATCCAATTCTTGTACAGATTTGGAGAATTTTGGTATACACACAACATCCTTAGTTGACAGTCAACCCATTTTGGTAAAAAAATCATGCTAAGATGACAATCAGATGCATGAATTCAGCTTCTTTAACAGTGAAAGAAAATAAAAATTTCCGGTATCTAAGCATATATGTTTCTCTATTAATTCTTCACCCCAACTAAACCATTGATGTTTGTGGCTACAAAAAAAGCCTGCACAAGGTTTGTTATCACCCAATTCTTGTACAGATTTGGAGGATTTTGGTATACATACAACATCTTTAGTTGACAGTCAACCCATTTTGGTAAAAAAAATCATGCTAAGATGACAATCAGATGCATGAATTCAGCTTCTTTAACAGTGAAAGAAAATGAAAATTTCCGGTATCTAAGCATATATGTTTCTCTATTAATTCTTCATCCCAACTAAATCATTGATGTTTGTGGCTCCAAAGAAGATTTTAGATTCAGGATGACAAATTTTGATTGGGTTTTGAATGGAGATTCTAGTCATAGATCGATTCTTTGGAGCCCGACTTTGTAAAGAAAATGCCATTTGGAAGTATGCGGGTACATGTTTGTTGGATAACCAAAACTCCCATTTCTATTGAAGAAAAATAACAATAGGGCTGATATCAAGTGTAGTTTTAAAGAACTGTCATCGTGGAAGGAAACCAAATATAGAAGCCAGAAAGAGGAATGGTAGAGAATGAGGATACACCAGGCTAACATAGCGGCATTTTCCTCAACTCTCTCTCATCCCTGCTTTCTCTTCAGTAAACGCACATAAAGAGACATCAGCAACAACAGCAAGAGAGACAAGAACTGCAATAATAATAAATTATTATGAACAAGATGTCTCTATATGGGTTTCCAGATCTCCACTCCAACTTGTATCATTCTAATCACAGCTCAATTAAGAACACTTGTTGATAGTCACTAAACAATCCAATCACAGCCCATTCAAAATTTGTGATCCTGGATCTAAAAACTTCAAAATTCCCAAAATCTGTACAAGAATTGGTCAGAACAAACCTTGTGCAGGTTTCTTTTGTAGCCACAAACATCAATGATTTAGTTGGGATGAAGAATTAATAGAGAAACATATATGCTTAGATACTGCAAACGTATTAGTGTTTGTGAGTATGCAGTGGGGTGCAGCTATGATCACTAGTTGGATCACCAAAACTCCCAATTTTATTGAAGAACAATAAGAATAGGGCTCATATCAAGTGTAGTTTTACGAAACTGTCATCGTGGAAGGAAACCAATTTAATATAGAAGCCATAAATGGAGCCAGAAAGAGGAATGGTAGAGAATGAGGATACACCAGGCTAACATAGCGGCATTTTCCTCAACTCTCTCTCATCCCTTCTTTCTCTTCAACACACGCACACAAAGAGACATCAGTAACAACAGCAAGAGGGGGTTGGTCCAACAATAATAATAGATTATAATAAACGAGATGTCTCTATATGGGTTTCCAGATCTCCACTCGAGCCCTTTCTTTCTAATCACAGCCCAATTAAGAAACATAGACGACAGCCACTAGACGACAGCCACAATGCAGACTCACAAACACTAATACGTGTCTTTCATGCATTCAAAATTATAATCTCTTCAAAATTACCAATTTAAAGACTTACCGGTGGTAGGACTTGAGATTGCTGCCCTATTAACTGGGCCATTTGTTCTTGGAGGAGTGCCACTTGTGCCTTTAACGAAGTCATCTCCTCGTCCCGAGACCACTCCGCTCGAATAACCGCGAGGGGGTTGGGCCTAGCCCCATACCACGGACACGTCCATGCCTCTCCTTTCCCCTAACTGCGGTCAAGGCAAGTCGCTGGCGGGTACGAAAATCTGTGGATGCCGTCGTGGGGTCAGAATCTGAAGCGGAAGAAATTTTACCAAAATTTTTCCGAGCGTTAGCCTGTAAAAGGACATAACAATCAGAGTTAAAAGCAGATGAGATTTTGACAAATTATTAGCCATTTACAAAAACAGCAAGAGATCATCAAAAAGTAAACGCAACTGAAGATATATATAAACAATAACATTGCTATAGCCTATATATAGTAGTAAATTTCTAATTACCACAATCCGTTCTGCCTCAGGACTCGCATACGTCCCATCCTTCGTCTTGTGGGTGGCATCGAAAAAATCTATGTCGCCAAACTCCGTAGGACCCCCCAAATCTTCTTCCTATATATTAGTAAGATGAAATGCTTATAAACAAATAACTGTAAGTCAAAAATGTTCAATTTGATTGCGCTTACCAATTCTTCCCGAACCAGAGCAAAGCTCTGTGTACCGGCAGTGTGCAATACTAGCTGCTTTGACCTACTGGCAACACCCACCTCCGCCCTTTTCTGTACATGCCACAATGAAGTTAACAAAAAATTTAATTAGAGTAGCCATACAACCACAAAGTTATTAAATTTTGGTTAGTAATGTAAATACCTGACCGACCGCTGAACACCAGTAATGCACAAGAAATTGCCAATCTGAAGGCTCCACATTCGGTGGCACAGCCCCTGCATTATCCGCCTCTATAAGGTCTTTGTCAAAAAACTTAGCCTTCAAGTCACTCTTGTAGTCCCTCCACTTTTTGGAGAGTGACTTTTCAACTCAAGGCGTAAGGGAGTCCAAGAACGAGAAGTATTGCTGCAAAATTCTTGAAGTTTAACAAATGATAACTGAAATGCATAAACCAAATACCCATCACCAAAAATACATATTTCAATAACATATTTGAGCCTACCAATTATTTATTTTAGATGGGAAATACCTTAATTGTTGTAATTGCAGTTGCCTTTGTCGTGGTTGGCACCTTTGGCCAACTCTCGTACGACAAAGGAATTATTCGTGGGTTCCTTGCTATTACCCCAATAAAGGATGAGAATTTTCTTGCATTATCACCAACCGGTTGCCCGACACCGTTTTCCTCCACCACAATCCTTTCGTCATTATTAAGTTTCCATATGCCCGGCATCTTAGTTTGCCCTCGATGTTTTTTGATAGTGGGCGGCGTGCTACCCTCCCCCTCCTCTATTTGACTGCCACTATTAGATAGTGCTGCTCATCCCCATGGCTTTCATTGCCATCATTTATGTTTATCCATTTTCCACGCCCAGACATCTTGTACCTGTCAAAGATTCAATAAATTCATTAGAGGAGCAAAATTAATCAACCCATTTGGGTAAAAAAATCATGCTTAGATGACAATCAGATGCATGAGTTCAACATCTTTGACAGTGAAAGAAAATGAAAATTTCCATTATATAAGCATATATGTTTCTCTATTAATTCTTCATCCCAACTAAATCATGATGTTTGTGGCTACAAAAGAAGCCTGCACAAGTTTTGTTCTCACCCACTTCTTGTACAGATTTGGAGGATTTTGGTATACATACAGTATCCTTAGTTGACAGTGAACCCATTTTAGTAAAAAAATCATGCTAAGATGGCAATGAGATGCATGAATTCAGCTTCTTTAACAGTAAAAGAAAATGAAAATTTCCGGTATCTAAGCATATATGTTTCTCTATTAATTCTTCATCCCAACTAAATCATGATGTTTGTGGCTACAAAAGAAACCTGCACAAGGTTTGTTCTCACCCACTTCTTGTACAGATTAATTTGGATGATTTTGGTATACATACGTCATCCTTAGTTGACAGTGAACCCATTTTGGTAAAAAAATCATGCTAAGATGGCAATCAGATGCATGAATTCAGCTTCTTTAACAGTAAAAGAAAATGAAAATTTCCGGTATCTAAGCATATATGTTTCTCTATTAATTCTTCATCCCAACTAAATCATTCATGTTTGTGGCTCCAAAAGAAACCTGCACAAGGTTTGTTCTCACCCAATTCTTGTACAGATTTGGAGAATTTTGGTATACATACAACATCCTTAGTTGATAGTCAACCCATTTTGGTAAAAAAAATCATGCTAAGATGACAATCAGATGCATGAATTCAGCTTCTTTAACAGTAAAAGAAAATGAAATTTTCGGTATATAAGCATATATGTTTCTCTATTAATTCTTCATCCTAACTAAGTCATTGATGTTTGTGGCTACAAAAGAAGCCTGCACAAGGTTTGTTCTCACCCAATTCTTGTACAGATTTGGAGGATTTTGGTATACATACAGTATCCTTAGTTGACAGTCAACCCATTAATTTGGTAAAAAAATCATGCTAAGATGGCAATGAGATGCATGAATTCAGCTTCTTTAACAGTAAAAGAAAATGAAAATTTTCGGTATCTAAGCATATATGTTTCTCTATTAATTCTTCATCCCAACTAGACCATTGATGTTTGTGGCTACAAAAGAAGTCTGCACAAGGTTTGTTCTCACCCAATTCTTGTACAGATTTGGAGGATTTTGGTATACATACAGCATCCTTAGTTGACAGCGATCCCATTTTGGTAAAAAAATCATGCTAAGATGACAATCAGATGCATGAATTCAGCTTCTTTAACAGTGAAAGAAAATGAAAATTTCCAGTATCTAAGCATATATGTTTCTCTATTAATTCTTCACCCCAACTAAACCATTGATGTTTGTGGCTACAAAAGAAGCCTGCACAAGGTTTTTTCTCACCCAATTCTTCTACAGATTTGGAGGATTTTGGTATACATAAAGTATCCTTCGTTGATAGTGAACCCATTTTGGTAAAAAAGCATGCTAAGATGGCAATGAGATGCATGAATTCAGCTTCTTTAACAGTAAAAGAAAATAAAAATTTCTGGTATCTAAGCATATATGTTTCTCTATTAATTCTTCATCTCAACTAAACCATTGATGTTTGTGGCTACAAAAGAAGCCTGCACAAGGTTTGTTCTCATCCAATTCTTGTACAGATTTGGAGGATTTTGGTATACAGCTAGCTTCCTTAGTTGACAGTGAACCCATTTTGGTAAAAAAATCATGCTAAGATGACAATCAGATGCATGAATTCAGCATCTTTGACAGTGGAAAGGAGAGAAATCAAGAGAAATTACCGAATAGAGAGAGTGGGGCGACGAGCGGGGCGACGAGCGGGGCGATGAGCGGTGGCGTAGGAGATAGAGAGAGCGGGGCGACGAGCAGTGGTTTTCGATCGCAAATTCACCGCGAATAGAGAGAGGGAGGAGGGAAATCGAATCGGGCTGTCGAAGATGACGAAGGGACGGAGGCGAAGCGCCCGAAATAGAGAGAGGGAGGAGGGAAAACGAAGGCGTGAAAATTGGATTTGGGAAATTAGCGAGCGAAATGTTAGGGTACGCGGGGATTTATCTCAGTTAATTCACTGGCGTTTTAAATTACAAACGCCGGTGAATAATACCCTTCACCGGCATTTCTAAATCAAACGCCGGCGAATATCATGATTCACCGGCATTTTATAGAGGCCGCCGGTGTATAACCATCCAATCTGACGCCTCATTCTTGGTCCCTCCCTACCCCGGCGCGAATGGTAAAATGCCGGGGAATATACGCCGGTAAATCGCACATGTGTTGTAGTGTCTCTTGTGATTCAGTGCTTATTTGAAATTTTGTGATCCAGTCCCCAACATGTGGAACTGATGAGGTCACTAGGTATTGCCTAATATATTAAAAATACAGGAGGAGATTGTTGGATATATAAGTATATTCTCAATATAATATAATATTATTGTATATAATGTCCTCTTGTGCACATGTTATCTATTAGCTGTTGGACAAGGTTGAGTTGGCATAAAGCCCAGTACCAAAACCCATTCTCATTCCATATAGTGCCTGTGATTATTCCAATACTGATAATCAGTGTATAATACTCAAGCTAGGAAAAAATACACAAATTGACAGTTTTCAAAATGTTGGGAGGAGAGAGGTGCATGCATGGCTGCCTTGGAATAAGAGAAAATCTTTTGCTCAAGTTTTAATGGCTCCATGCCCTCCATCTCATCATTATAATCCCAAACCAACCCTTTGATCCACACGCCTTCCTCAAAACTATCAAAACCCCTACCACACTTCGCCATCCCATCATCTGCATACCTAAAACAACTCTTCTTCTCGCCCTAAACCAATTTTCCCTCCCAAACCTTATCCTCGAAACCCTAGACCTAGAAACACCATGATCCGTTCCAAAAAAATGGAGGGGCGTTGCATGCGATGCGGGGAGTACGACCACCACACGGTAGACTGCCGTAAAAGCGGCATCCACTGCTTTAACTACCGAAAATTTGGACACAGATTTCGAGAATGCCCTGTTCACAACCGGAAGGAATCCATGGCCATTGAAGTAACCCACAACTCGGAGATTGCCTCAGTTCTTTCGGGACTACATGCAAGCGCCTTCGTTCATTTGATCAACCCGCGCACCCGCCCTGATACGGCGAATGTTGAAAGCGCCCTGAACTTTGCATGGAGAAGACATGGGGGGTGGTGGGTTGTGAAGAGGGTTAGTGATGGGGTCTTCCATGTCCAGTTCCCCTCTGAAGAAGAGGCGAATAAGGCTATTGCTGATGGAGTTTTTCAATTCTCTGGTTTTAACGCAACCTTCTCACTATGGTCCATGGACTATGGAGCAAAGTTGAAGCCCATACCATGTTTTATTTGGATCAATGTTCCACTGCTTCCCTTCCATATGTGGAATTAGACCTCCCTCGAGCAACTGGTGAAACCGTTCGGCAAGTTCATCACCATGAGTGGAGAGATGAAGAATGTGGTTTCCAAGGACCAAGCCATTATCCTCATTGAAGTGGAAGATGTCAGCCACGTCCCAAAGAATATCCAAATCCACTACACTGTGCCTTAGACCTAGGAGCTTCAGATCCATGATGTACCAGTGCTTATCCTCGGCAACCCAATCCCTTTCGACGATGTGGCGATAGGCAAAGTCCAACTGTTCACTTCAGGGAGTGGCGCTTCCACCTCCTTCTGGCACCGTCGAGAATCTCCGGTTGAGAAACATTATGGAATCAATCACCCACCAAATCAGGGAATCATTGGCGATGCTAAAGGCAAGTCGACAATCTCGGAGGCAAATCCTTCTATTAGGGATTCTGTTGCACAATCTCAGCAACAAACAAATCCGGCTATCCTGGCAGCTAATTTTTTAAATATCCCTGGTCTTGCAGATTCTTGTTTGGAAGGTTCCAAATTGGTCTCCCTCCCTAAAGATGAAGAATGTTGCTGATCTTGTGGGGACCAAATCAGGTGAAAAGTTGTTTTCAACACCCCCCCCCCCAATTATTAAGATCCCCTCAGATTCCCCTAATGGCAATTTGGGTATTGCTTCCAGCGAATCAAATAACAACCCCGATAGCTCCACAAGCTCTCACGATATTTCCCCAGAGGAGGAGATTAGGCGGATGATCTGGAAGGGGAAGGTGGTCAATATCCCTCTATCTCTTTTCAAACAGATCTAGCCTGCGGTTGACTTTGCTCTTGAGATGTCAGTGGCCAAGCAAGTGGAAAAAATTGAAGCCCCCAAGGGAATGCAATTCAACTCTGGAGCTAGGGGAGCATGCATTTCAAGCTTCAAAAGAAAGTCTCTCATCCCTCGGTCCCATAAGCCCACCTCCTCTTCTAGCTCGGGATCTGTTCCACCAGGCTTTGAAGAAGGAACTAGCAAGCGGCACAAGAGGTGTAGATTAACATCTAAAGCAACCTATACCAGACCCTTCATGAAGCATCTGAGATCCTCCATCAAGTCAGCCTCCACCCACAAGAATGAAGGTACCTCCTCTTCTACGTTTTCAGTTACCAATGCCTGCAATAATCATTTTGCTTTACTTTCTAATAAGGATATAAATGAGGTAGCTGAATTTGTAGAAGTGGAGGCTATTGGGCCACACTCAATCGATAAACTTAAGCCCCCTGAGAATGATATTGTTGATCCCCCAGATCAACAGAATCAGCTCAATTGAGTGCCTGGATTTATTGACCCTCTCTTTGTATTGTTATTGCTGCTTGTTCTTCTCTGTTTCAATGAAGATTGGCAGTTGGGATGTTCGAGGGTTGGGCAACCCCAATAAATGTGCCCTGATCAAGGATGGTATTATAAATGCTCAAATTAATGTGGCCTGCCTACAAGAATCCAAACTCACAAAGCCATCAACCAGAAAGCTACCTTCCATAGGCAGCACTTCCTTCACCAGTTGGAAATCTCTTGATGCTATCGAGAGTTGCAGCGGTATTTTTATTGGATGGGATGAAAACATCCTTGATTGTTACTACTGTGCAGTTGATATTTTTTCAATCTCCCTCTCCTTCTGTAACAGAACCTCTGGAACTGAGTGGTCTCTTACCTCTGTTTATGCCCATTTTGAATTGGATGACAGAACCCTTTGCTTCAGCAAAATCATTCTTAGAAGAAGATTCTTATGCGATGCCTGGGTCATTTGTGGCGATTTCAATGCGACCACTTCAAACTTTGAAAGGAATGGAGGCCAGAGTTCGAGCAGAGATATGAAGGAATTCAGGAATTGGATTCAGCAATTGCAACTTATCGACCTCCCTCTTGCAGGTAGAAAATTCACTTGGTCTAATCTCATAGCCAAGCCAACGCTTGCTAGATTGGACAGGTTCTTAATCTCAAGTCAATTTGAACAGCTCTACCCAAATTGCGTCCAGCACTCCCTCCTGCGTATCGCCTTTTATCACTGCCCAGTAATCCTCGACTCTCAGGCCATTCAGGCCAGAGTCCATTATTTTAAATTTGAGAAGGCTTGGGCCTCTCATGAGGATTTCACACCTTCTATTACTGCCTGGTTGAAGAGCTTTTCCTGCAGAGGTTCTTTGGTTGATGTTTTCGCTATAAAACTTGTGCTTCTTAAGAGACGAATCAGGCGATGGAGAAATGAGAAGTTCGGTCATATTCCACTTCGCAAGAAGGCCCTCCTTGATAAGATTCACCAACTTGACATCTTAGTAGATAACCTACCCTTAGACAGTACTCTTGTGAATGAGCTCTCTATTGCCTACAGAGACTACCAGAGCTTGGTGCAAGCGGATGTCACCTACTAGAGGCAGAGATCAAGAGTTACTTGGATCAAGGAGGGTGATGCCAACACAAAATTCTTCCACTCTATTGCTAATGGGAGGCGGCGTAAGAACTTCATCTATTCCCTTCTTCATAATGGAGATCTTATCACAGATCAATGTTCAATTCGATCCTGCTTCGAGCAACACTTCAGAGACATCTGTGGAAGTAGGTCATCCCCTGATTTTAGAATTGACTGGGCAGCTCTTTATCCTAATTCTACTATTGATCTATTAGACCTCGAAACACCTTTTAGTAAGGAAGAGATCAAAGAAGCAGTCTTCAGCATGAATGGAGACAAGGCACCTGGCCCGGATGGTTTCTCGATGCATTTCTATCAGCAATATTGGGAGACCATTCAGGATGATTTATGTTGTATGTTGCTGGACATACAGAATGGGAAGGCTGGTATTAGTAGGCTTAACTACTCAACCATTGTCCTAATCCCAAAGTGCGAAGGCGCTAACTCAGTCTCTGATTTTTGCCCCATCAGTCTCATCAACTATTCTATGAAGATCTTCACCAAAATCCTCGCAAACAGACTAAGCTCCTTACAGCACAATCTGGTTTCCTCTTCACAAAGTGCTTTTCTCAAAGACAAATCAACAGTGGATTGTTTCCTTGTAGCCCACGAAGCCATCAATCTATGATGCACCAAAAAGTCAGATACTCTTATGCTAAAGATTGACTTCCGTAAAGCCTTTGATACCATTGGTTGGACTTTCATTGAGCAAATGCTAGTTTCCAGAGGCTTCGGTTCAAGCTTGTGCAGTTAGATTAAAGAAATTCTTCACACTACCAAATCATCTGTTCTAGTTAATGGGGTAGGGGCAAGACAATTAACTCAAAGAGAGGATTAAATCAAGGCGATCCCCTTTCTCTGATGTTATTTCTCAACTGCAACTCAGGGGATCCCTAGCTTCGCTTGCCATACTACAATTCACTGATGACACTCTCATATTCTACAAGGGTGATGAACAAGATGTGATACATCTAAAGTTGCTACTGCATCTATCAGGCCTTCACATTAACCTCTCCAAATCATCCATTATCTACTATAGGCATTCTAAAGCCAAGCTTGAGGCTTTCACTCATATCTTGGGTTGCAAGCATGACTCCCTACCCACCAAATACTAGGGCATGCCATTATCCAAAGGCAAATTAAAGAAGAGAGACTGGAAACCTCTTATTCTTAAAATTGAGAGGAGATTATCGACCTGAAAAGGTCGACTGCTCTCTAGGGTGGGGGGGGGGAGACTTATCCTCATCAATTTGGTACTGAGTGCCCTGCCGGCCTACTTTGCTTCATTCTTCAAACTGCCCCAGTGGGTTATAGCAAGAATTGAACAAATATGAAGCAGCTTCTTTTGGGTAGGGGAGATACAAATGCTACCGGAGCCTTTTGTACCAACTGGAAGCAAATTTGCCAACCTAACTAGCAAAGAGGCCTAGGAATTTTAAATCTCAGCCATTTCAACAATGCCCTGCTTATGAAATGGTGATGGAAAATTTTATCCGAGGAATCCCTTTGTACCCAAATTCTCAAATCCTTATACTTTAACAGAGCAACCAATATTTTCACATGCAAGGCTCAAGCGTCTGAATTCTGGAAGAACGTCTACAAGTTGAAATAGCAATTTGAACAAGGGATTTCTTGGCAACTGGGAGATGAAAAACTGCTTAAATTTTGGACCTCCAATTGGATTAGAGGCAGCATCGCCAAACTATTCCCAACTTTATTTGAAGCAGCTTGGAACAAAGATGCCACATTGTGTTCTCAAGTCCACATTCATCGGGGCAGATGGAATTGGAGACCAAACCTTCATACTTCTACATCCACCAACATCCACCTCGAGAAGAACCAGCTCCTGCAATTTATCTCTAACTTACAAGCATCTACAACTGCAGACACTGCCATTTGGAGACACTCTAGCTCATGGTGCTTCACCATCAAGTCTGCTTATGACTTTTACAGCATCTCAGACCTAATATCTCCCTTCTACCGTGCCTGTTGGAAGAATTTAGCACAACTCAAATGCAAAATTTTCATTTGGATGCTGAGTTGGGAAATACTCAACTCCAAAGAGAGGTTACATTCTAAAGGATGGGATGGCGATCTGACATGCACAATCTGTGCATGTCCGATCGAAACCACCTTCCATATCTTCTTTCAATGCCCTACTAGCTATTCAGGCTTGGCAACACTTCACACACCGCTTTAACATCACAAGTCTACATACATCAACGGTTGAATGTTTCACACATTGGTGCTTTGATTCCCATAACCACATGTTCACATACTCTTGGCACATGGTTACACTAGCCACCTGTTGGAGTATATGGCATGCTAGAAATGATAGTATTTTTAACAACAAGACTATCACAGCAGATAAACTTATATCTAACATCAAATTCTGGTTTTTTTATTGGCTAGATAGCTGCGGAGATTCAAAGAAAAAAGCCAAGATTCTCCAGGAGCTTAAGGATACTGGGGATCGAGATCTCATGAGGCCGCGAGAAGACCACTCAATTCTAAGTATGGGTCGCACCCAAGGATAGTTATCCAGTTCGGCGCCTCTGTTAGTAGGCTTTTTTTTTGTTCTTTTTGGGGACTATGCATGTCCCGACTCGTGTAATATTTCAAACTTAATTGTGTTATGCTGTTATTAGGGGGGATGGTTATTTTGTTTTGGGAAGCTATCTATGTTGCATGTATGGGGGATGAGATCATAGCGTTGAGTCTAGTTGAGGAGTACGATAATAGTCCAATGGCCTCTCTACGACTCAGTGCTATGCTATCTCAAACTCAGACATGCGCAGAGTGCACCCCGCCTCCAATCCCTTCCCTATCAACTTGTAATTGTTTTAATCTGTTTATCTTTATATATATATATCGTGAGGTAGGTTCATCCTAACTTTTATCAGTCAAAAAAATATCTCAAGCTAAGGATATTAAACCATAACTCTAATTTCTCTTTGATCTTTTTCCCATTATTATTCAACAATTACGTACACCATACCAAGTTCCTCTAAACGAACTTTCAATAAGCATAATAGATAGGATGATTATTGATAACACAGTTCAATATATATAGTAGATGAAAATTATAAGTATATTTGTGAATCAACGATATACACAAATGAGAAATAGACAATATTTTGCAAGTATTCCTATAGCACAATAATAAGGCTATTGGCAAGAGCTCCGCTGTTCCGGAATTAAATTCTGCTTTAATCAAGTTACTTCAATCATCTACAAAGAAAAACAAATACACAAAACTTTCTCTGTGTTCTTGTTGTCATTAGTCAGAGTTTCCTCACATGACGAAAACCTCAAGTGCCAATGAAGCACTCATAATTAGAGACCTCCAATTTTGAGATGATGCCATAATAAAAAATAAAAAAACTGAAATGATGAAATGTTCCATATTGTGGTTTGGTATCGTTTAAGCAAAGTAGCAACAATTACACAGGCCCCAGTTCAGTGGTCTGCCATGACTACAATTATCAGATGCTTTCATCTTCTCTCCAGTTATAGTTCATCAAACGACGAATATTAGAGCATAGCTGTGGTGGCAAGAATCCAGGCATTTGCCGAGCTGTAGTGGCCGGAAGAAATCTTTGTCTTCTTGTTTACCGACTTTCTGGAAGAGATTAAGCAAATAAATATCTCCTTCAATAATTAAATATATTTTTGTATATAAATAAACTAGTGTTGCTCTGTATAAATTAAACAGCATAAAATAATTTTGAGAGACTCGTAAAATTATATAGAACTCCACAAAAGTGTGAGAGCTGTGAAAAACTAATAAATATCATCCATGCCGAAATTACTGAAATTTTCATTATCACCCTCATATAAGCAAATGGTTTAGAATATCACTGCCAAAATGTTATCCAATTCAATATTAATATATCTAAAAAATGCATGCAAGGAAAAGATATTGCTAATTCAATTAATTTATGTTAACATGTATATTATAACATAATTAATATTTATAAATAGGTTATATATTATAAACCATGCATTATAGGGTAAAGATGATAGTTTAAGAAAATCATAAAAAAATAATTTTATGAATTGTGTTTACATAAAAATTTAATTCCAAGTTAGGGGATGAGGGTGAGTTTGGAAAGAGAAGTGAGATTCCGTGAGATTTGAGAAAGTGGGAGGGGAAGAGAATGTGTTTGAGTGATTGAGATTTCATTTTGTTTTGAGTTTTTAATAAAATTGTGCATAGTGCACGTGTTAGTTAAATATGAATCCCTACTTTTCCTCTCCTTTTTCTATTTAAGGTGGGGATAGACTCTCTCTCCTATTAGTATAAGATATAAATATAATATAATATAATATGGATACTTGCAATATAAGCAATATAAGAAAATATGTTTAAAAAGGGCTTGCTAGCTTTAGGAAATTATCGAGGCACTCTGTGCTCTAAGATGACGACAATGGCAGCTTACGGTGACATCGATGGTGACGGCAACGGTGATGACGACGGCAACAGTTATGGGCTTCGATTTGGGATTTTGAGAGATTGGGGGGTTTAGAGATTTGTGGGGATTTTTAGTGATCCAGGGTTGGAGGGATTTTGAGAGATTGAGAGATTTGAGGTGGTGGGATTTTGATAGATTTGTGAGGATTTTGACAGCTCTATCCCAGCGTTTTGATGAAAAACGTCGGGTTAGCGAAGAGCTATTCCGGCGTTTTCCCAAAATGTTGTTACAAAATGCCATGGTAGACCTCTTCGAGTTTTACAGGGGTCTATCACGGCGTTTCACTAAAACACCGAGAAAAAAGGTCGGGATAAACCATTTATTTTGTAGTGTATCTCTTTAGGGTTATTGCTTCTATCATTATATGCATAAGAGTATTAAAAACTCTATATCTTTATAAAGAAAAGAGTCATAACTTTATATACGAGAGTGTAACAAACCTTATCAAAACACCATTTAACACCCAGCAAAATTGAGTTACGACAATTTTGCCCACAGGTGTCACGCACATATATTTTGTACCGTTATGGGTAATATCCGTAGCATATTTTAATATGAATGTCCTACGTATTTTTGTATTTCGATTAATTATATATTTTCCGTCATCTCATTATTCATTTTTATCTTATTTTGAGCCAAGTCAAACAATTGTTTTAATCTTTGTATTTTTACGTGTATTGCCCGTGTTTTCAATACACATGTCGATTACGTATGTATCACCGTTACGTGAAATATCTGTAGCATTGTTAATATACATGTTCTATGTATTTTGTATTTTGACTATTTTTTGTTCCCTGAAATTTATTTTTGTATTGACACGTGCAACGCCCGTGTTTACAGTGCACATGTTGATTACTAAATTTTTTTTGAGTCGAGAATATTTTTCTTCTCATTTTTTTAGTCACAATTGTGTGATTTATTTTTAATTAGAATTCATTAGGACTAAATCCATTTTGTAGCCCACCAAAAATAATTTAAAGCCCATGACTGATTTTATGTACACTAAAGTGTACATTTAAAATATAGTTAGTTGGTAGACTTGCCAGGTGTAAGACACACATCTAACCTAATAAAAGTTAATAATAAAATTTGTATGAAGAGTGTGCACACAAATTGACTACACGTGCACGTGTTTCTTACCATAGTTGAGAATGAGGGAGAGTGGAGTGAGTTAGTGGATAGTGAGGAGTTATTTTGGGAAGTGAGGAATTTTCTGACCACACAATTTTTCTGTAAATAGTTCTTACTTTTGTCATGAATAACACAACTCAAAACAAAAACAAAAGAGAGAAAGAGGGAGAAGAGCTTGCAGGGTTTTGCTAGAAAGAGGCCGGGTTTTTTTTTTTTTTTGTGAAGAGGTTTGGAGCTTTGGAGCATTATTTTCTAGGGATTCTGACACTAGGAATTCTCCCTTGGAGGTGGGTGTTTTCTTCAACTTTCTAATATAATTTTTGTCACGCCCCGCTTCCCAAAAGGAGAATACGGAATACGAAACGTGACTAACCCCAGCAAATAATTTTTATCATCCATAAGCTGTCAGGATCTTTACAACATTTCACAGGAATAATCAGAGTAGAAAGTAAGAGAAGTCAACCACGCATGTATAACTGAATTAAAATACCAACAGGACTTACTTGAAGCAAAATATATTAATCTCAAATAAACCAGATCTGAACAAGTTAATAATCCTGGGTCACATTGCCCAATACAAAATAATCCAAGTAACAGATATAATATTTAAAATAAGCAACAAGAAATAATAATAGCAAAACTCTAACATCTAGAATTTCATATCATCTACTCCATATGGCAGCTGACCTCCAAAATCTGCAATTTAATAAATTGCAGGAAGAGGAAAAAAGAAAACAAAATGCCCGTCTATGCAAGTTCCGGGGCGCTTCTAGTGCAGGCACAAGTACAGGAAAAGAATAAACAACATAGCATGGAATAGGCATGGCAACAAAATAGAACAACTAGCATGGCAAGATGAACGAGTGCAAGTGGCATGTAACATGTGTCAAGTAAACAAGTATCGTGTCAATGAGTAACGGGTAACAAGTGTCAAGTATCAAGTATCATATACAAGTAAAAAGTAACAAATGTCAAGTGATCATGTTCAAGTATTGTATTTATTACTATCTACATAGTACTTCATGCGTCCCAGGTTTTTACCACATGGTTGCTACATTCAAACAATTTCATTTTAGATTTCATAGTGAATCATAAAGGGCAGTATACTCAGGGACAAGCTCCGAGTATCAAGTATCAAGCTCCAAGTAACCAGATATCAAGATCCAAGTGTTAAGTGTGCAAGTATCAAGTAGTCACGTGTCAAGCTCCAAACAACCAAATATCAAGCTCCAAATAGCCATATAGGATCTATGAATCCTCTTCTGAGTACACGTTTCTGTATTTTCCACTATTAGATATTTCCCTTTAAACCCTGACTTAGTTTCTTGTTATTATTACTCAAGCAAGCATGGACGTGCACAAACAAGTAAAGAAACATGGAGAGAAAACAAGGGACAAGTACAAGTTGAACAGAGGACACGAGCGGGTGAAGAAAGACTCAAAATATATTAAGACAACGAAAATTCTAGTTCAGGACAGCAAGACAGCACTGTACCAAATTTGGGATTCCCGTTGCCACAAACATGCAAATCTGGATCCGTCAGAAGATCTATAAAATGGAATCCTGGCCGAATCCAGCAAATATATATAAGTCATAGTATTTCATAACAATAGGACTCAAAACAGGTTTGTATCCAGAAAACGTGTTCAGCCAGAGATCAGAAACTTGTATTCATAAACAGGAAAATGGCATAAAAACTTACTGATTAAATCCAAGAAAAATCTGGGGCATTCCCTAGTATGTTTAGTATCAGAAATTAAAGTTTCATAATTTTTCAACATAGATAGAATAATCAAGAAAAATCAGAAAACAGCAAGATACAGTAGTTTTGCAAAATCTGAAATCACAAACACTGCAGTACTAAAACAACAACATCTCAAAAAATATAAATAGAAATCCAGATCCGTCAAAATGGTGATAAAATAGATACAGTAGGCTATAATTCATATTGACAAAGTTTTTATAGAAAGCAAATAGAATCAGGTCGAAATTATGTATCTTTACTGAACAACAGGAAAATCTACAAGTATAGTAGTTGTTTGCAAATATAGAATAGTTTGTAAAAGTTATCAATTAAATCCACAAAATTTATAGGTTAATCCCAATCAAGTCTAGTTGTAACCAGCAAAATATTGGATCAAAATATTATCTTTAACATCAGTAGAAAAATAAATAGTCATACAGAATTCATATAAAACTGGATCTGGAATTTTAAACACATCTGTAGTAAAATAGTCATAACTTGCAACTCATAAATCGAAACTGAGATCTGTCAGAAAATCTAGAAAGTAGAAAGAATTCTCTATAATTCATATTCAAAAATAGTTTTCATATACTGACCTTAATAGGGTTCAAAATACTGATCAGAACGAGAAATCAGCAAAACAGAAAATATCATTCATATACAAAATCAACCAGTTCATATGAAACTCATCATAAACATAATCAAACATGAAATATGGTGTACTAGATGTCCAAGAAACATGGTATAGGGTAATTAGAAAGTCTACAACAAGTATACTACAACTAACACAACCTAGCACACGATATCATACAAACAACATGAATGTACACATCAAGAAGTGGTCAAACCTAAGTTATTTCATGTCATGTGTGTAAGAGCATCTCCAACGGCTAGCCAAAATGAAGAAGCATAACCATATTTGGAGAGTCACACTCATTTTGCATCTCCAACGGTTAGGCATAATGGCTAGGCATTTTGCCTAGCCATGAACATGAAAAGGCAAATTAGAGAGCAAGAGGCAAAATATAGAGAAAGAAGAATGGTTGGAGATGAAGCAAAATGGCTAGCCAAATTTAGTAGGAAAAAACACTATTTGAACAATTTGGCTAGCCATTTTAGCTAGTATGGTTGGAGATGCTCTAATGAGGCAACTACGGGCGGGTCAACATAATAGAGACAAGATACATCAGAAGTTTTGCACAAGAATTGTCTCTAGAACATAACTACACTACAGGCAGTATTTAGTACTTGTATTACACAAAGAAAAAAAATACAAGTTACTTGCCTTATAGTCGATGACGAGAATGAAGCAAAAGCAAGAATAACGGGGACGGATTCCCGAGCAACAAACTCACGAACGAACGAACCCACGAATGGATCGAACACGAACCACGAACACAAAACACACGAACCAACACACAACCCACGAACCAATGCACACACACAAAGAGAGAGATGGCGGATGAGAAGACGACCGCGGCACGACAGTGGGACAGCAATGCCGCGGTTGCTGCTGTCGTCGGAGGGAAAGCACAGGCGGCAGAACACAGGCTGAAAGGGGGAAGCACAGTAGGGAGGGGACCGGGGTCTGTAGGAGGGGAGCGTAGGGACCTGGTGCAGTCTGCTGCGGTGGCTGCAGAGGTTGCCTGCGTCGTCAAGAGGAGGCACAGACCGACGGATGGCAGCGCTCGCTGGGTCGCAGGGGTGTAGTCAGGGGGTGCTAGGAGGTCGGGGAAGCACCAGGATGCAGGGGAAGCGAGAGCATATGGACGAGGGAAAGAGAGGGAGAGGAACAGGAGATGAAGGGGTAGGGTTGAGAAGGTGAAACAACTGGTAGCTTTTGGGATGATAGGGTTTAACAACATAGGTAAATATATAGGTAATTTATTAGGGTTAGGGAAATATAGGGGTGACGGCTGATGGTATAATGGGTTTCGGGTGCAGATGGTTATTACAATTGGGTTTGGGTGTTTAAATGGGTTAACAAGTTTAAATGAATTGCAATAGGGTTTTGGGTTTGAATAAATAAAAATAAAAATAAATATAGTGTGATCCAAAAAGAAGAAGATGGGCACAAAATGGATAAATAAAATAGGGCTTGAACAGTATAAAATAAGGGGATCAAAATAAGAGCTTGATCAAACAGAGACGAAACAATGGGAGATAACAGAATCAAGAACTCCAAATAAAAAGACGACAAATCAAATAAAAGAATATATTGAAAAATAAGATGCAATATACGGTCCAAAAAGAGATATAAAGAAGATAAATAATCAAAAAGAAAAATACACCCAAAAATACATTAACTGGAAAACAGGGGTTACAATTTTATTAGTAGAATGGTTGACATGTGTGAATTGCTATATGCATGATAACTTATATGGATTGAACTTTCATGTTTAGATTATTTGTTGTTGATTGAATGTGTGAAATTATGATATGTTAATTTGGGGGCATTTTCATAAGGTTCTGTTTTTAGTTCTAGTTGCACTTCAAAAAATCATAACTATTAAATTAGAAAGAATCTAGAGCTAAAATTTTTATAAGAGCATCTCGTATATGTCAGGAATATTTCCTTAAAGTTTCATGATTTTTGGATGTCGGTTACTATTTTAATAAAATCTAAATTTAGGACTGTCACATTTCAGATTTTGATCATTTCAACATCTTAGATGAAGTATTTTGAGAAAAGTCAAAACTAAGAACTTGAAGTAAACTCAATAAGCTCACTGTAAAGTCTAAGAAATAATTTTTTCATTAAGAATAGAATTTATAGTGAATTTTAAAAAATCAAATAGTGGCACTCTGTATAATATTTCGACCCTACTAAAGATTTTGAAGAATTCAGGGTTATAGACACAATATTTTGGGAAAACTTATAACTACAAGGTTGTAGTAGACTTTTATATCTTTAATTCGATCTAAAGAACACAAAGTTTCATGAAGTACAGAAATTTCTATGTTTTTTTACAAGAAGCATGAGCTGTAGTTTTTTTGGATTTTGAACCTACTGTTTTGCAAATGAGTTTAGACGAAGTAATTGAGGATAATTTTAGATGATCTTTACTACAAAGTTGTAGCAGACTCATTTATGATTCATATCAAACTAATAAATCTATTTTTAGAGTAGTATTAGAATTTATATGATTTTTTCAATACCGTTGGGTTGATGTCTTTTATCTAGTTGTCCTAAAACTTTTACAACGTATAAAATCGGATTTAAAGTTGGGATGTTAGTAAGATGTACCTTATGGGGAATTAAGAGGTAATTAAAGAATGAATTTGGAATATTAATCATGTCATGTTTATAAGGGTTTTAACTCATCAAGTGTTATTGAATTTTGGTATAAGATGTTTGTTACTTCATAATTGGTGAATAAGAGAATGGATAAAAGAAGTTTAAACATGTGAATGGATGAAATTTGAACATGTGATTAAAGAGGGTATAAATAACCCATTATGTTCGACATGAATTTTGATTACTAGAGGCTAAGTGAGACCCAGGTACTGACAAAGTGATTAAAGTGATTATTAAGATTTGAGAAGTGGCCAATATGGGCTATCATTTTTGGTATTTTGTTTATGACCAGTAGGAGAGTAAGATAGCTCTAGGCGGTATTATTATTCATATTTAAATTTAAGGGTAGACACTAGAAGGAGATGTGATGAAACTTGGGCAAACGTAAGTGGGGCGCCTCTATATAGTCTGACGGTGGACTCCGGGACTGTGGTTGCTTGCACGGTGAGACGAGCCTCAATTAAATTTGGGACTACGATTGATCTAACGAAGGACTCCACGATCATAAATAGTCGAGCAGATGGGAGGCAGATCACCAATATATACTTACTAGATGTTCGCATGACGAGGATTCTGTATGGTTTGATGGTGGACTCCAGGACTGGAATCCGTACTCGTGAAATGTCTAAACCTTGCTTTTGTTACCGTAGTAGAATTTACATGACGAGAGATTGAACCCTATATTGTGGAGTACGTAAGGGCTTGCTCTCGGATCTATGTAGTATGGGATGCATAGAATCCTAACAGTATGCATAAGTGTCATCGTTGTGTAAATGTATGCATTAGGCATTAAGTGATATCATACACTGAAACGACTAGGATGGTCACTTTTTCTGTTTGCATTCAAGTTTGTGTTTGCTAAAGTTGAAGAATTGCTCTATTATAACATTAACATTGCGTCAGTTGTATGCAACTGACTTGCCACAGTTTCCTAGTTGCAGGATTAGACTAGGTATGGACTTAAAGTCATTATGATGAGTTGATTACAAGATTGAAGAATTTTCATAATTGTAGAATGCATTGTATTCATTTAATTTCGCTGCACTGTTGTAAAGAACATGTTGTAAATAAGAAGTTTTATATTCCTTGTAAATTTGTACAAATTTGAAGTAAAAGTTCCTGTTTGTGCTACAAATTACATGTGTTTGTAATTTGGGGCGTTACAGAGTGGTATCAGAGTCGACTTCAATAAGTAGTACAAAATTATAAGGAAGATCAATTAGGGTGGACATTAGAGTGTGAGTGTCAGTTTGGAGTCACGAATGATATAGTTATTGAACTTTCATTCATGAAACTCTCCTCATATACATTGATGTGAGATTATATGCGCGCATGTTTTCCCTTGGTATCACGAGTGGTTTCGGTTAGTTTGAACCTACATTCATGATACCTTATACGTAGACTAACTTTTCACTTTAATTTTTCTTCGTGGATTTTCCTCATAGTACTTTTCATCTTTAACCTTTAATATATTTTTATTTCAAATAATATTTTCTTATACTATTAATTTACTTTTATATTTATTATTTTATCTACAATCCTTAGTCTTAATCTTTTAATTTGTCTTACTTGTTTTTCAGTCTTAAAATTTTGTCCTCCAAATTTTTATGTGCTTATGTGTTTACTCGTTTACATTTGCTATTTATTTTTACGTATTTTTATCAAGTTTTAAATTACCACTTATTAAATTATTATTGCAACTATTATTTTATTTATTTATTATTTCTATTATATTTTTCAATTTTTGAATTTTTCTTATGTACATTCATTTTGTATATGATTTAATTTTGCGATACTATATTTTTCCATTATCTTATATTGTCTTATATATTTCAGTATATTTTTAACAAGATTGTAATATTTTTACTTATATAAATGTGACATACTTCTACACATTATAAATCTTCTTTTCCTACTATTTTTGTGTTATAGCGTATATTCGATACTATTGTTATTACATACTATTTGCTAGTTGTCTTGTTATATTACTTTCCACTATTAATAGCAATTTATTAATTTTGTTACTTTATACTTCTCCAACATACTATATACACTCACTAGTTATATTTTTACTTTATTTCAAATTTTATTATTTTTACATTCTTGGTTACTACATATAATTTCTACTGATTTCCATGTATATATCATATATTTCACATACTTACTATACATATCATTTTACACTTATCTAATTACTACATTAAAATATATATTTTTTATATATAATTATTTATGTTTATTATCCTAATTTATTACATTACATTTGTTCTCATTTGTATTTATGCTGATGCATATATTTTATACTATTTTCGTTTTAATATTATAAATCTTTCTCATTACTACTAATTTTATATATTCGATATTTAAATCTATACTTCTATTTTAACATTTTATCGTTGTAATTCTCTACTTCATTTCCTCCTTTTACTATCCCAACTTTTACACCTATTTTTTTTCAAAAACATAACATCATACTTAAAATTAAACATCCAATATCCAAGTATATATGTAAGATTACATCATTCCATTCACCATTTTGGTGCAACCTGATGTCGAGAGGGCAAATCTACAACAAGAAATCAATAAAGCCAAACTGCAACTGGATGTCGGGAGGCAAAATCTGCAACAGAATGTCCAGAAAGCAAACTACAACTGGATGTCGTGGAAGCAAATCTGCAACTTGATGTCAAGGAGGCAAGTTTGCAGCTGGACACCAACGAGGCGAACCAACAACAAACGATATTTTTTCTACTTTAATAACCCCCACTTTTATTTCTATATATATATATTACTTACCATTATTCCATTTTTGTACTAGTTTATACAATTTTATAATATTTTACAACTTAGCTTATAGTACTTCAACTTTATTATTTATAATACAGATATACTTATATAGACATTTAGTTAATTACCTTACTATTTTGCTTCTACAGCTATCATATATGTGTTATTATTATTTATTTTTCAATCTATATTACTAGTTACTATTAATTATTTTATTACTTTGTATTTTTATATTTTATTGCAAACCTATCTTTGATATATTTGCTACTCATATAATATGATTTTTATTATTTATATTTTCGTTTACTATCTACATTTTATTTCTATCTCAATTAATATTATGTTTCATTTATATATTGCTACTTTTATTATTATTTTATTTTGTTTCTCCAATTGCTTATAACATTCGTATTATAGTATTGTTTGTTTCATACGCCTATGTACGTGTATAATTTGGTGTGTTGGCTTTCTTGCTATACTTGACAATTTATAAAATATTCTAATAAATAGTAATCACTATTCTATGTATTTAATTTTGAATCGTATATATATATTTATTATATTTACCTTACGAATTATTTTTTGTCGTGATATTAATTTGATATGCATAATTATATCAATCTTATATTGTTTGTATATTTAGCTAAAATTTAACACTTATACATTTTCACACTTTTCATAAGACAATATTCTCTTAAATTGCTACCTTCTTTTATCTATTAACATATATTCTTAGTTTACGATTTGAATCATTCTATTTTTCCATTTCCTTTTAGTTAATTTCTCTTTCCTTAAAATTTTCAAAATTTTATTAGCCAGTGCTAACTATTCTTCAATTATTATGCTCTTCCAATTATTTATCGGTTTGCTTTTTATTTTTATATTTTCCCTTATTTCGTTTTTACTATTTATTTCTTTATAAAAAAAATTATTTTTATCTCAGTAAATTTTTGAGCTACTTAATGATTATTTACGTTCTTAGTCTATTTTTAAAATTTTCTACTGCATTATAATTTGTCTATACTATTTCAATGTTTTTATTCTGTGTACTTGCATTTCTTTTTCTTCTTACATATTTCTATACTTCGATTTTTTTTACTCTTTTCGTATTACTTCCTACTACTTTCTTTTATTTACTATACTTGTTTTTAAAGCCTTTTTCTTCTTCTTCTATGATTTCCTTATTTCTTATTAATTATTTTGTTTTCCCATTTCTTTCACAATTGATAACTTAATTTACATTTTCCTTTACTATAATATCTAATACTTTATCAAATATTATTTTTGTAAGAAAATTTCTTTCAATCTATACTATCTTTTATGGTCACATTTCTTAATATGCAATTTTTCTAGTTTTTCTTGTCTCGCTCTTATTAATTCTGATACTCATAGTTTTCTTATATAAGTTTGCTTTGTTTTCCACATTACATATTTTTATACTACAATTATTATCTTAGTATTGGCGACTTTTCCATATACAATAATGATTTTTCTTTGCTATGTACAAGATATAACTTTTATAAGTTTTGAGGACAGAACTATTCGGGGGGGGGGGGGGGGGGGGGGGGTGTAGCGCCCCGAATCTCTAATATAATATCTTAGAAAATACGTGGCACAATCCCAGCATCAACTTCAATGTAATAGTACACATAGCCCAAAAACACAAATAATTTTATTCCAAACTTTTATTACAACAATCTTTTTCAAATGCAGCAGAAATACAAACACCTTGAATTACAACTTTTCTTTCTACAACACCTCTATACAAATTTTTACACAAAGCTCTGTTACATTAGTTTATCTCAAAACTATCTCAAGCATCCAAGCCTCCAAACTCTAAGCAACAACCTGTAACACCTGAGGCTAGAGATGATCCCTAACCCCTAAAACTAAAGGGGTCAGCCATAAATGGTGTGAGTGATATAAACAACAACAAAATAAACACTAAGCATGGATTCTTAAACAACATGTACTGAACGAGAGAAGCAAATACTGAACATGTATTGTGAAGTAGAAATGACAGAAAAACATGAAAACATCAAATGTAGCTTAACTAAGTGTTAGAAGCAGAAAACAGGAAACTCATGCATAAAATCAAGTCAAGAAAACAACACCACCGATCAGATACCCGGTTATCAGTCACTCTCAACACCACATATTGGATACCCGGTTATCAATCACTATCAGTGATTCTCAACACCGAAGAGTATACCCAACCCCAGAGATCAATGACTCTCAACGCCGCAGAATATACCCATCTATCAATCAATCTCAATACCACAAATCGGATACCCGGTTATCAGTCACTCTCATCACCGCAGATTGGATACCCGGTTATCAATCACTATCAGTGATTGTCAACACCGCAGAGTATACCCAACCCCAGAGATCAATGACTCTCAACACCGCAGAATATACCCATCTATCAATCAATCTCAATACCACAAATCAGATACCCGGTTATCAGTCACTCTCAACACCGCATATTGGATACCCGGTTATCAATCACTATCAGTGATTCTCAACACCGCAGAGTATACCCAACCCCAGAGATCAATGACTCTCAACACCGTAGAATATACCCATCTATCAATCAATCTCAATACCACAAATCGGATACCCTGGTTATCAGTCACTCTCAACACCGCAGATTGGATATCCGGTTATCAATCACTATCAGTGATTCTCAACACCGCAGAGTATACCCAACCCTAGAGATCAATGACTCTCAACACCGCAGAATATACCCGATTATTAATCACTCTCAACCCCGCAGATCGGATACCCGGTTATCAGTCACTATCAGTGACTCTCAATACCGCAGATTATACCTGACCCCAGAGATCAGTAACTCTCAATATGTCCATAATTCACTAATCCATCGTTAAACGGTCAAAGGAGAAATCTCTCCACTCAACAAACCCAAGTCTTTAATAAATTCCATAATCCAAATCAATAAAATATATTTAAAACATATGTTCTATAGAAGAATAATATTTGTAAGGGTAGGTTATAGATCCAAAACATTTAAAGAAATAGTCGTTTAAAGAACATCAAAACACCTTAGAAAAGTATCAGTACCCGTCGACTGCAAAAGGTCACCAGTCGACTGTCCAGAGGGAAATTCAGTAATTTTAAGAAAATAAGTTAAGTATTATAAGTTGACTTATAAAAATCATAAGTCGACTTACCAAAAACTTAAGTTGACTTATAAAAATCATAAGTCGACTTACCAAAAACATAAGTTGACTTATAAAAGTCATAAGTCGACTTACCAAAAATATAAGTCGACTTACCAGAGAGAAATTCCAGAAATCTTTACGAAAATATTCTAAGTGTCATAAGTCGACTTGTAAAGTCATAAGTCGACTTAAAAGAGAATATAAGTCGACTTAAAAAGTCATAAGTCGACTTACCAGAGAAAAATCTACGATAACTTTGAAAAATAAATTCTAAGTGTACCAGTCGACTGAAAAGGGTCTAAGTCGACTGTCCAGAGCGGATTTTCAAGAAAACTAAAGATACAGCAGCTGGGTTGTACCAGTCGACTGAAAAGTCTACCAGTCGACTGTCGACCTTCAGTCTGCAAGATTTTGGTTGTTCATGATATTCAAAATTAGGGTTTTCCAAAGCAATCATGGTTTACTAAAATAATTTGTATTCGAATAAAACGATAATCTCAAATAATCCTCATTATGGATACGTTTCCTCAAATCAACCAATATCTCAAAACTCAATTCTTATGTTCTAAACTCCTAATCTTCCATTAGGATTTCTCAATACTGAATTTCTTTCACAACTCAAAACCAAAATCTGATTTGTAATCGCAAGATCCAGATGTTCATCCATCCAATCCCTTATTGTCATAATCATACTCAAATCTTAACATGCTTTCAAGAAAGAATTCATTAATCAAGATCTACTAAACATTCACAGATTTCACATACATAATACAAATAACAACTATTGCATCGTTCACATACAAGATACACTAAATAAACAAAGATGTCGAAACAAAACAACACACAATCATTCACATAAATCAATCAACAAAACAAAGTTCATATCACTCACCTTAGAATGAAGAAATCCGACAAGAAAGTCTCCCTTTTGTGAGATCCAAAATCCTCCTCTTCAATCACCAAGAAAATAAAAGATATAATAAAATTTGAGTTGTGCAGCGAATGACGGCTACAAACCCTTTTTATATAGGCCGGAAATCAAGATTTAGGGTTTTGGAAATGCATTTTGGAAAATAGTCCTCCCAAAATATAAACTTACATATATAACTCTATTCTTGGAAACTCAATAAAAATCATTTAAATAAGGATTTAAATGTAAAATATACTCATTAATCTCAATTGGTACAGTTCAAAACGTCCAGAAAATACAATTTGCATTTTAACCCCTGAAAACGACAAATTTGCAAAAAGGTCCTTCTTTTCTCAAAAATTGCAATTAGATCCAATTAATTTTAGAAAAATTTGGAAAAATAATAAATAATTTCTAAATATTAAATAATGATTTTTCATGAAGGAAACTTGACTTTTGAACCTCTCAAGAAAATATTTGCACGTGTTTTGCACGTGCAAAAAGATAACTCTTTAGAAAATATTTATTAAATCTCCAGAAAATCATTTTAATTCATTTTCAAATATTTAAAATAATATTTGAAAATGCGGGGTTCTACAGGGGGAGAGATTGTAACACCCAACAAATTTGAGTAATGACAATTTTGCCCACGGGTGTTATGCACATGTATTTTGAACCGTTATGGATAATATCGGTACCTGTATTTTAATATGAATGTCCTACGTATTTTTATATTTCGATTAATTATATATTTTCTGTCATCTCAATATTCATTTTTATTTTATTTTGAGCCAACTCAAACATTTATTTTAATCTTTGTATTTTTACGTGTATTGCCCGTGTTTTGAATACATGTGTCGATTTTACCGTTACGTGAAATATCCGTACCATTATTAATATACATGTTCTATGTATTTTGTATTTTGAATATTTTTCATTCCCTCAAATTTATTTTTGTATTGATACGTGCAACGCCCGTGTTTACAGTGCTCATGTTGGTTCCTAAATTTTTATTGAGTCATGAATATTTTTCTTCTCATTTTTTTAGTCACAATTGTGTAATTTATTTTTATTAAAATTCATTAGGCCTAAATCCATTTTGTAGCCCACCAAAAATAATTTAAAGCCCACGATTGATTTTGTGTGCTCTAAAGTGTACATTAAAAATATAGTTAGTTTGGTACACTTTCCATGTGTAATACACACATCTAACCTAATAAAAATTAATAATAAAATTTGTATGAAGAGTGTGCACACAAATTGACTACACGTGCACGTGTTTCTTACCATGGTTGAGAATGAGGGAGAGTGGTGTGAGTTAGTGGGTAGTGGGGAGTTATTTTGAGAAGTGGGGAGCTATTTTGACCACACAACTTTTCTATAAATAGTCCATACTTTTGTCATGAACAACACATCTCATAACAAAAACAAAAGTGAGAAAGAGGGAGAAGAGCTTTCGGGTTTTGCTAGGAAGAGGCCGGGTTTTTTTGTGTGAAGAGCTTTGGAGCTTTGGAGCATTATTTTCTAGGGATTCTACCACTAGGAATTCTCCTTTGGAGGTGGGTGTTTTTTTCAACTTTCTAATGTAGTTTTATTAGTACAATGTTGACATATGTTGTAACCCCAGGTTTCTGTTTTCTGTATTTTGGGTGTATTTTATTTTTCTGTGTATTATCTGGGTTTGGGTTTTTCTTAAATTCATTTTTACTTCAAAAATATTTTGTATCTCCTGTTAAAATCCTTTCTTTTCATTAAATGTATTTATTGTTATTTTCAAATGATTCTTATACTATAATACAAATCCTATTATTTGTGTTATTTTTATTATTATCAGTATTATTAACTTTATTAATTATTATTATTATTTTGAAGTACAAACCAAGTATATTACTTGTATGTGACTATCTGAATTGTTTGTGAAAAGTTAAATATTAATCTAATTGTATTTTTCAAATTAATTTTGTTGAAGCCTGTAAAATATTGTTTTGCAACCTATGAGAAATTGTGAAATTTGTATTTTATAAATCCTATCTATTTTTCCTATTGGATTTTAAAACCCTATCCTATATTTCTTATTGGATTATTTTAAAACCCATTTAATCATATACCCTATGAACCATCTATCATCTATTAACCCAACTACCCAATACCCATTATATATATATCCTATCCATTACCCGTTAACCCCCTAAGCCGTCACACAAACCATATTCCTAACCATCTTATATATACTCCTATATATATTTTTTATCCCAAAACCCTACTCCTTCAGCCTCCTGTTCATTCCCCCACTCTCCTCTCTCTCTCTCTTTCTCTCTCTCTCTCTCTCTCCGCCTGTGTAGTCGACCCCTCTTCACCGCCACCTCCTCGCCAGCCTGCCGTCCTCCGCCGCAGTCGACCGCCCCGTCGCCCCGTGCCCACTCCTGACCATCCCCCTGTGTGCACTCCCTGCTCTCATCCTCCTTCCCCTCTCCCGATCCGCCTTGCACCTGCCCTCTCCTCTCTTCCTCCTGTCCTCTGTGCATCTCTTGCCGGCATCGCCTTCTCCCTAGTGACCACCACCTCGATAGCCGATGCACCTCCACAGTAGCAACGCCGCCCGTGCTGTGCTCCTCCGATTGCAACAACCACCCCTTGGTTGACGTTCCCCTGTGTGCTCCTCTCGACAACGCCGCGACAACAGCGCCAACACAAGACCCCCGATGCGCCCATGCAGCGACCTCCCGTCGCTGTTGTGTCATCTAGCCACCGACCGCAGTGCGTCCCTGTGCTCCCCTGTGCACGTCTCCCTCCAGTGCGCTGCCGCCCTGCCCTCCTCCTCCAGCGATAGTCAGTAGCCACGAAGCTGTAGACAGACCTCTCCACCACAGCGATCTCCGCACTGTGCCTGCCTCCTCCCGACGATGCACTGCAGTCAGACAACAATGACATACCCTTCGTGCTCACTGTCCATCGTCTTTCTTTCGATGCAGTGCACCCCCTGCCCTTGCTTGGCCTTCGTGTGCGTGTGTAGTTTCGAGTTGTGTTCGTTGTGTTTGTGGGTTCGTTCGCTCGTAATTCTTTGTTCATGGTTCGTGTGGTTCGTTCGTTGGTATTGTGTTCGTGCCCGGAAATCCGTTCCCATTATTCTCTTTGCATCGCAGTTTCCGTCGTCGACTATAAGGAAGGTAACTTATATTCTTTTCTTTGTGTAATACAAGTACTAAATACCGCTTGTAGTGTAGTTGTGTTCTAGAGACAATTCTTGTGTGAAACCTCTGTTATATATTTTCTCTGTTGTGTTGACCCGCCCGTAGTTACCTCATTACACACATAACATGAAATAACATAGGGATGACCACTTCTTATTGTATACATGCATGTTGTTTGTATGATATCGTGTGCTTGATTGTGTTAGTTGTAGTAAACTCGTTCTGGACTTGTGAAATATCCTACACCATGTTGCTTGGACATCTAATATACCCTATTTCATGTTTGCTTATGTTTTGGATGAGTCTCATATGAACTAGTTGATTTTGTGCATGAAGGATATTTTTTGTTTTGTCGATTTTCCGTTATTGTTCAGTATTTTAGACCCTATTAAGGCCAGTATATGAAGATATTTTGTGAACATAAATTATAGAGAATTATGTCTATGTTCCAAATTTTCTGACAGATCTCAGTTTCGGTTTATGAGTTTCGAGTTATGACTATTTTACTACAGTTGTGTTTAAAATTCCAGATCCAGTTTTATATGAATTCTGTATGACTATTTATTTTTTTACTGATGCTAAAAATAATATTTTGATCCAATATTTTGCTGGTTACAACTAGACTTGATTAGGATTCACCCCACATTTTTATGGATTTAGTTGATGACTTTTACAAACCATTTTGTGCTTGTGAAAAACTACTATACATGCAGAATTTTCGTACTGTTCAGTAAAGAAACATAATTTCAACCTGATTCTATTTGTTTTCTATAAAAAATTTGTGAATATGAATTATATCCTACTGTATCTATTTTATCACCCTTTTGACGGATCTGGATTTCGATTTATATTTTGTGAGATATTGCTGTTTAGTACTGCTAGGTTTATGAATCAAGATTTACAAAACTACTGTATCTTGCTGCTTTTTGATTTTACATGACTATTCTATCTATGTTAAAAAATTATGAAACTTTGTTTTCTATTACTAAACTTACAAAGGAATACCCCAGATTTTTCGTGGATTTAATTAGTAAGTTTTCATGCTATTTTCCTGTTCATGAATACAAAATTCTGATATCTGGCTGAACACGTTTTCTGAATACAATTCTGTTTTGAGCTTTGTTTTTGTCAAATACCATATGACTTATATATATTTACTGGATTCGACCAAGAGTCTATTTTTCATATTCTTTGACGGATCTAGGTTTTCATGTTTGTGGCAACGGAAATTCCAGATTTAGTGTAGTACTGTCTTGCTGTCCTGAACTAGAATTTTCGTTGTCATATCTTTTATATGTCGTCTTTCATCTGTACTTGTTTATCTTTCAACCTGAACCTATTACTTGTTCATACAATGTTATTTTTGCCCTGTTTGTGATACATGCATGCTTGTTTAATAATAATAACAAATAACCAAGCCGTGGTTAAGGGAAAGACCTTAGTAGTGGACAATATATGTATGTGTACTCAGAAGGGGGTCCGTGTTACCCATTAGTATATGCCGCCATGTTTCATGACTACATGATTCATGCTTGTTATTACTATATGCCGCCATGTTTCATGACTACATGATTCATGCTTGTTATTACTATATGCCGCCATGTCTCATGACTACATGATTCTTGCTTGTTACTACTACTTGATGTCACGAGTTCACGATTACATGTTTCGTTCTTGTTACTTGACGCCTGATTGTACGGCCCTATAAAAATCCACCACTAGGCCTAAATAAAATCTGCATGTAAGTAGCAATCATGTGGTAAAAGTTTAGGACCCATGAAATGCTACCTAGATAGATATAATACAAGACTTGAAACAACATGATACTTGATAATCGACACTTGATACTTACTACTTGTACTTGATACTTGATACTTGACACTTGTTACTTGTTACTTCTTACTTGTTACTTGTTTACATGATACTTGTTCACTTGACACTTGATACATGCCACTTGCACTTGCTCACCTTGCCATGCTAGTTCTATTTTGTTATTATGCATATTCCATGCTATGTTGTTTATCCTTTTTTATACTTGTGCCTGCACTACAAGCGGTCTGTAACTTGCATTGACGGGCGTTTTGTTTTCTTTTCCTCTTCCTACAATTTATTAAATTGTAAATTTTGGAGATCAGCTACCCGATGGTGTATGTGACATAAGATTCTAGCTGCTGGAGTTTTGCTATTATTATTATTTTCTTGTTGATTTGAATAATGTATTTGTTACTTGGATTATTTGTATTTGGGCAATGTAACCCAAGATTATTGACTTGTTCAGATCTGGTTTATTTGAGATTAATATATTTTATTTCAAGCAAATCTTGTTGACTATTTTGATTTAGTTATGCATGCGTGGTTGACTTTTTTTGCTTCCAACTCTGATTATTCTTGTGAAATGTTGTAAAGATCCTAACAGCTTATAGATGATGAAATTTATTTGCTGGGTTTAGTCACGTATCCGTATTCTGTATCCCTTTTTGGGAAGCGGGGCGTGACATATGTGAATTGCTAGATGCATGACAACTTATATGGATTGAACATTCATGTTTAGATTATTTGTTGTTGATTGAATGTGTGAAATTATGATATGTTGATTTGGGGGCATTTTCATAAGGTTCTGTTTTGAGTTCTAGTTGTACATAAAACAATCATAACTATTAAATCAGAGGGAATCTAAAGCTAAAATATTTGTAGGAGCATATCGCATATATCAGGAACATCTCCTTAAAATTTTCTGATTTTTGGATGTCGTTTACTATTTTAATAGAATTCATACTTAGGACTGGTTGGCAGTTTGTAGTTGCTTTAAATTTGTACACATTTCGGATTTTGATCATTTCAATATATTAGATGAAGTATTTAGAGAAAAATCAAAACTAAGAACTAAGTAGACTCATTAACCTTTCTGTAAAGTCTAAGGAACAAATTTTTCATAAAGAATAGAATTTATAGTGAATTTTACAAGATCGAATAATGGCAGTCTGTATAACATTTCGACCCTACTGTAGATTTCGAAGAGTTCAGGATTATAGACACAATATTTTTGGGGAAACTTATAACTACATGGTTATAGTAGACTTTTATACCTTTAATTTGATCTAAAGAACACAAAATTTCATAAAGTACAAAAATTTCTATGATTTTTACAAGTAGCATGAGTTGTAGTTTTTTTGGATTTTGAACCTATTGTTTTGCAAATGAGTTTAGACGAAGTAATTGAGGATGATTTTGGATGATCTTAACTACAAAGTTGTACTAGACTCATTTATGATTCATATAAAACTAATAAATCTATTTTTGGAGTTGTATTGGAATTTATATGATTTTTTCAATACCATTGGGTTGATGTCTTTTATCCAGTTGTCCTAAAACTTTTACAACGTATAAAATCGTATTTAAAATTGGGATGTTTGTAAGATGTACCTTATGCGCAATTAAGAGGTAATTAAAGGATGAATTTGGAATATTAATCATGTGATATGTAGAATGGTTTTAACTCATTAAGTGTTATTGAATGTTGCTATAAGATGTTGGTTATTTCATGAATGATGAATAAGAGAATAGATAAAAGAAGTTAAAAGATGTGAATTGATGAAATTTGAACATGGGAATAAAGAGGGTATGAATAACCCATGATATGTGAATATGAATTGTGATTACTAAAGGCTAAGTGAGACCCAGGTAACGACAAAGTGATGAAAGTGATTATTAAGTTTCGAGAAGTGGCCAATATGGGCTATTGTTCGCGGTATTCTGTTCAAGACTGGTAGGAGGGTAAGCTAGCTCTAGGTGGTATTATTATTCTTGTTTAAATTTAAGGGTAGACACTACAAGGAAATGTTATGAAACTTGGGCAAACGTAAGTGGGGCGCCTTTATATAGTCGGACGGTGGACTACAAAACTATAGACCCAGTTTGACGGTGTACTTCGGGACTGTGGTTTTTTACGGGGTGAGACGAGCCTCAATTAAATCCAGGATTGATCGACAGTGGACTCCATAATCATGAATAGTCGGGCGGATGGGAGGCAGATCAACAATGTATATGTATATACCGGTGCTAGTGGGGCACTTGCGGGATGTTCGCACGACGAGGATTCTGCATGGTTTGATGGTGGACTCTAAGACTGAAATCCGTACTCGTGGAATGTCTAAACCTTGCTTTTGTTACCATATTAGAATTTGGTTGACGAGGGGTTGAACCATATATTGTGGAGTACGTAAGGGCTTGCCCTCGAACTATGTAGTATGTGATGCATAGAATCCGCACAAGTATGCATTAGTGTCATCTTAGTATAAATGTCTGCATTATGAATGAAGTCATATCATACATTGACACGACTAGGATGGTCACTTTTTCTATTTGCATTCAAGTTTGTGTTTGCTAAAGTATAAGAATCTCTGTATTATAGCATTGCGTTAGTTGTATGCAACTGACGTGCCCACAGTTTTCTAGTTGCAGGATTGGACTTGGCATGAACTTGAAGTCACTATGATGAGTCGATTACAAGATTGAAGAATTTTCATTATTGTAGATTTCATTGTTTTCATTTAATTCCGCTGCACTGTTGTTAAGAACATGTTATAAAAAAAAAGTTTTAAATTCCTTGTAAATTTGTATGAATTCGAGGTAAAAGATCCTGTTTGTGCTACGAATTACATGTGTTTGGAATTTGGGGCGTTACACACCAAGATGTAGAGATAAATTCAATATTTTGAAACAAGCCCCCTAAGCGACTGTAAATACCTTTTAACCTCTTCAGAAACCAGGTTATCACAATTTCCGCTCACAATAATCTTATATATTCTGAGTTTTCTAACTAGGGCGTCAGAGAGTCTGTCACTGGGGCCAACCCCAGTGTTTCATGTTGTTTTGCAGGTCAATTAGGGCAATCACAACTCTTCCCGATAGTCAGATTTTAGAGTCAACAATAGTTTATGACTGTCAACACCGGCGAAAAGTAAAGGTTAGGTCTTATTATTTTCCATGAAAAGAAATCACAATATATGTTTTCCCCTACAAAAAATTTGCAGCAACAGATTGTCACCATCTATGGAAAATAGAAAAGATCTTCGACTAAACTTTGCCGTTAAAAAGCTACCTTTTCCAGCCATGCCTCCAAAGGGGAAAGGGAAGGCGGCAGTTACTAGCTGACAAGGCAACAAGCCAACTTATAGAGAATTTTCGAAGAATATTAAAGATTATGTTTACCAACAATTAATGCCGATTGAGTTAAAATTAAAACTAGTGATTGGTTTGATGGATTGTCAAGAAATAGAATAAGTTAGGAGTCCCAATTAAGATTCAAGCCTAATAATCAACAATTATAATTAAACGTTCTTAGCAAGTAAGATATTCAATACCGATTTGTACGCTAATTGGCAAGTAGAAGTACACATACTCAACATTTGTGGATGACAGATAATTCAAATAATTTTCTAGAGATGATAAGCAGTACTACAAATAATGGATAAATGGAAAGAAATTATCGGGGTTCGATGGAAGTGTCGCATTATAGAAAAAGAGGGGATCGGGTGCTGCTGGTCTTGCGGTGCTGTGGGTGGTGCTTGAAGACTGGTCGGTTGTGGCTGCGAAAGGAAGGTGGCCGTCGGGGCTTGGAGTCAGACAGAGAGCAGTGATGGGGGTGGTCGCAGGATGGTCGGGGTGAAGAATGGCAGACAAGGGGGTTCAGGGTGTTAGCGTAAATGGGGCGGCATTGGGAAGAAGGTAGAAAGGAGAGGGGCAGTTGGGTGAGCAGAGTGAGAGAGTGGGAGCGGATGGGTGCGAGGCTTCAGGACGAAGGGGAAAGGGGGAAGGGAAAAGGGGAAGGTCGGTAGTGGATGTGGAGAGGGGATGGAGTATAGGGTTTCTCTCAAACCCTAATATTATCTCAAGGTCTTACACACAAGAGATGAATAAAGAGCAAAACTCAATCACACATTTTTTTTAATCAATCAAAGCATTACTTTTCATTAGGAAAAAAGGCCTATATATAGGCTCGAAACAAATCTCAAAGAAAATCTCCAAAATATATCTCAATGTGTAGAAAATAAATGGCACTAATAGAAAAACTACTACAAGTGCTGATATGAAATAACTAGGCTAATAAAATAGCCATCATAGGCGATGCTGCGCTGATAGAAGCGCACAAAGCGTTTCACACCGATGTCCTCATCACCAACCCTCTTCCTCCACCTTCTCCTTATACGGAGGACCCCTTTCAACCTCCTCAACCGGAATAACCTCCTCATCATCTGACTCAGCCTCCCTCCAAAGGGGCCGCACCGGAGGGCTCCCGTCGAAGTCATCCAGAACAGCACCCTGTGCAGCGCATGGTTGAAAACAGAGGTTCTGTTTGCATGCCACCCCCTATACGGTGCCTTATGTGGCACCCCACCCGCAGCATGACCTCCACCGGTTCATCATCCGACAGCAGGGGTCTGACCTCCGAGATCATCTGAATGAAAGGCGAGTCCATGACGAAGTTCCCCATCCAGAATGCCAGGGAAGCAAGACAAGACCCTCTCCTCCAACACAGGGGACCATAAGAACTCCCTCTCCTAAAAGGACAAAGAAGGCCTCGTCTCCCTCAGGGGAAAAGAAGCTCAACCCCGGTAAGCCGACCAGTTCACAGAAACAACAAAGAAGAAGAGGCACCCGTCACCAAGGCAGAATTTAGAAATTTCAAAGATGAGATCCTCCAAGCCCTCGATGTTGTCCCGAACAGATCTTGAACAACAAACAGTCGCCGTCTCACAACCATACGTGAGGAAGAGTCCCATAGGTCGACTAGATCTGACCAAAAGGAAGACCTAGTTCGCCGCCGCCTTCGAGGGGTGGAGGTCTGCCTTGATACGATCAACCAAGAGGAAGACCACCAAGCCTGAAACTTTCACCCTGGCCGACCTCCTTTCTCCAAGTAAATCATGGAGGCCCACTGATGTGTCTAATTTTTATATAAATATTTATACTCATTTATATGTAACCTCCATTCCCGCTAATAAGTATTTTTCGTGTATTTTCTACAATTTGATTTTTTGTAAAAAATTTATTTTGTGCTGAATTCGTTTCGGATCTTTTATTAAATTATTTTCTAATAGAAAATCTTATTTATTTCGAATAGTGGTGTATTTTGATCTTATTTTCTATATCTTATTGATTGGCTATTTATATTTGAGTCCAAAGTCAAATATATTATTACTATTGGATTATTTTAATGAAATTGTTAAACCCGAATATTATTTTATTGTATTATTTTATTTTTTTTATAATTATAATAATTAACCGATATTTCTTGATTATCTATTTAAAATCCATTTATTAAATTATTTTATTATTTTATTTGTTCTGATTTTCCTGGTGAATTGGATTGTGGATACTTTATTTGAGCCCCGTTGTCTTCAAACCCATATCTTATTGAACCCTAAAACCTAATTGCAGTTTGTTCTTGATATGGCTAAAAATGGGGTTAAATCGGATCCGTCCAAATCAGGAACGAATCTTAAAGCCTAGGGGTAAGATGGCAATTTCACCTACCAATGGGTCTGAAGCGGGTACTGGTTTTTCTCCTCAAAGATCCATTAACCCGCGAACAGATCCACCTCAACTGGTGCGGGTTTCAACCCGCATTAAACCCAGTCCAGAAAGGATAGAATTAGGGTTTCTGATTAATCCTAATCAACGGCCCTGATTCATATCTATCCTTTCACTGGGGATTGGGGATTACATTCCTTATCTAACCACAGGGATTACATTCCTAATCTGATCCCAGCGGCGCCTATAAATACCCCCCATCCATCTCCATTAAGAGGTAATCAAACTTTCTCCAGTTTTCACGCTCTTTCATAATCTTCCCTGATTACTGACTTGAGCGTCGGAGGGTGCGTCGCCGGGAACAACCCCGGTGTCTCGCACTTTGTGCAGGTGTATGGCGGGAGTCATCGTCAAACCCCGACGGAACATGTATCCAGGTTTGCTATTCAGTTTTCCTAAGAATCCACAAATACTATCTGTTTGCCCCCACACCAGATTTAGCGGCAACAGATTGGCGCCGTCTGTGGGAAACATACAAATAGCAGCCTCCCCTCTTCCTGTTGGTTAGATCCTCTCCGGCCATGCCTCCTAGGAAAGTTAGATCCAGAGGGTCCAACCGATGACCCAACCCCGATCAGCAGCAAGAAATTCCCATCCAACATACCCAACAACAAGGTCAACTTCCTCCCCCAGCGGAAGACCCACTCCAACAGGACCTTCCTCCTCCTTCTCCTCAGAATCAACAACCACCCAAGGGTCCTAACCCTCAGAAACAACCTCTCCACCCGGACCATGTATCCATCCACAATGCCTCGTCGGATTCTATGGCTTCCCATAATCCCCGAGCCTCTGACTTCCAACAAAAAGTCCCCAATCGGCCGAAAGATGTGGATCTTCGCCAACAACGTCCGGATGAGAAGCGGGCCCGAGAGGGAGCCTCCCGCCAACAACGTCCGGATGAGCGAAGCCCCCACCACCGAGACTACAGAAGGTCCCTAATCAGGAGGGAGCGGAGAGTCTCCCGAACATCGCAGAAGGAGACCGCATTCTCCTGCCGGTCGGCAACACCCCCGGAACGATGAGGCACCCATCACCCGTGCCGAGTTCCAGTAGTTCCAAGCAACCGTCCTACAAGCTCTCAATCTCCGTCCCAACACCAATGCTCCCAAGATCCCCTCTCCTCCTCCGGTCCGAAGTCCTCACCGATGGTCCCCATCTCCTCCTCCAGCTCCCAGCAACTCTCGGCACGTACAAAGTCCTCGCCGCTCCAGGAGCTACCGTCGTCGTAGCCCCCACTCTCCCTCGTACGAAGACGAGTCTAGAGGCTCGCCTGATTATCGACGAAGGGATGACACTGTATACTGCCGTCTCCATGAGATGGAGAGGCGATTGGGTCAGTTAGACCGAGAAGAAGAGCTTAGAGGATGGACCCTTCATCCTAGCAGACCTCCTTTTCCTCGAACCATAATGGATGCACCCGTACCAATCGGCTTCAAGCCTCCTCAATTTGAGACCTACTCCGGGGAGACTGACCCCGTCGATCACATCGAGAGCTTCAAGACCCTAATGCTCATCCATCAAGCCTCCGATGCTCTTCTCTGCAAAACCTTCCCCGCAACTCTCAAGGGTCCAGCTCGAGAATGGTACTCACGCCTTGCCCCATCCTCAATATTCTCCTTCGAGCAATTCGAAACCCTCTTTGTCACCCATTTTGTAAGTAGCCGTAGAACTGAGAAAACCAGCATCTTGCTACTGTACCTCCACCAGAAGAAAGGTGAGAAGTTGAGAGACCATGAGAAGAGGTTCACAGCTGAAGCCAGGTCCATAGTATCCCTCGACCAGTCGGTCGCTGCAGCAGCATTTCAATCCAACGTCCTCAACTCCAGCCTCCGCTCCTCCCTCGCCAAGAAGCCCCTACGGAACTTTTCTGACCTCCTCCTCCGAAGTGAAAAGTATATTCGGGCCGAAGAAGCCGAGCACCGCCCTAACTTGGAGGGGTCTTCCTCCGGGTTTAAGAGACAGTGAACAGAAGAAGAAGGAGCGAAGAAGCTCCAGAAGGATAATGCCGGCCAGCGCCAACCTCCCCCCAGATTCGAGAAGTTTACTCCTCTCACCACCAATGTCTCTACCATTCTGATAGAAGTTGAGAAGGAAGGGGTCATACCCCCTGCTCCGAGGATGAACACCCCCGCCTAGAAGAGGAATAAAGAAAAGTGGTGCCGTTATCATCGGGACCATGGCCACGACACCAATGATTGTCGGGCCTTGAAGAATGAGATTGAAGCTCTCATCCAGAGGGGGCAGCTAACCAGATTCGTGAGAAAGGACCTAGCCGACCTTCCTCCCCCGCCCCGGGGGGCTAACAAGCGTCCGGAACGCGATGAAACGCCCGACTTCGAAGAGGAGCGTGTCCTTCACCTCATTCATGGTAGCCCAATGGGAGGCTCCTCAAACTCCTCTCGAAAGGCGTTCATTAGAGAAGTCAATTCAGTCCGCGCCACCCCTCCTCCCAAAGGCCTCGGAGTGCCCGTCATATTCTCAGACGAAGATCTTGAAGGTGTCCGCACCCCTCACTGTGACGCACTCGTCATCAACCTCCACATGGCGAACTTCAAAGTGGAGAGGATCCTAGTGGACAATGGCAGCTCCGTTAACATCCTCTTCCTCGCCGCTTTTAAAGGCCTCAAGCTGTCAAGAGAAAGACTTAAGCCCGCTGGCTACACACTCCATGGGTTCACAGGGAGTGCCAGTGACTATTGAAGGGGTGATCACCCTCGACGTAACCGCTGGCAAAACTCCTACTACCCGAACGGTGTCGATGGACTTCATGGCCGTAGATGTCCCCGCAGCCTACAATGTCATTCTGGGTCGGCCCGGCCTAGCTGCCCTTGAAGCCGTCCCTTTCGCCTATCACCTCAAAATGAAGTTTCCCACTCGGGTCGGAGTAGGGGAAGTAAAAGGCAATCAGGAAACGGCCCGCAAGTGCTATATGACCTCTACCCTCGGTCCCGTCCTCTCCTTAGAAACTCTGGAAATCCCCCAAGATGCTGCCCGACCGACGTCCGAGCCGGTGGACGAATTGGAGGAAGTGCTCTTCTCTGAGTAGGATTCCGACTCGCAAGTTCTTTGTTAGCAAGACCCTCCCGTCCGCCCTATGCTCGGACATTGTACAGTGCATCCGAAGGAACCGAGATCTCTTCGCTTGGTCAGCCGTAGACATGCCCAGAATTTCCGAAGAACTCTTAGTCCACCACCTCAGCATTGTACCGGGGTCCAAACCGGTTCAGCAGAAGAGGTGCAAGTTCGCCCCCGAGCGCTAGCTAGCTATAAAAGAGGAGGTGGACAAGCTCTTGAAGGCACGGTTCATACAAGAGGTGAACTATCCCGAGTGGTTGTCGAATGTAGTAATGGTGATGAAGTCTAATGGGACTTGGAGGATTTGTATTGATTTTACCGATCTCAACAAGGCTTGCCCCAAGGATCCCTTCCCTCTTCCGAGTATTGACACTCTGATTGATGCCATCTCGGGACATGAGCTCCTCAGCTTCATGGACGCCTTCTCAGGCTACAATCAGATCCGGATGTTCCCTCCGAATATCCCGAAGACCTCGTTTGTGACCGACCAAGGCCTCTATTGCTACAGAGTTATGCCATTCAGTTTGAAAAATGCAGGTGCCACATACCAACGCCTCGTCAACAAGGTTTTCTAAGCTCAGATCGGCCGTAATATGGAAGTATATGTTGACGACATGCTTGTAAAAAGCATCCGAGGTCCCGATCATGTAACCGACCTCCAGGAGGCGTTCGATGTTTTGAGAAAGCACAATATGAGACTCAATCCGAACAAGTGTGCGTTCGGCGTCTCGTAAGGAAAGTTCCTCGGCTTCATGGTCAGCCAGCGAGGAATTGAAGCAAATTCTGAGAAAATCAAGGCCATATTAGACATGGCCCCTCCCAAAAATGTTAAGGAAGTCCAGAGGTTAACAGGCCGCCTAGCCGCCATAGGGCGTTTTCTCTCGAAGTCCGGGGAGAAATGCCTCCCCTTCTTCAAGGCCCTCAGGGGGGCTAAAGGTTTTGAATGGGGTCAACAGCAACAGGAGTCCTTTGACCAGCTCAAGGCATACCTCGTCAATCCTCATCTCCTCAGCAAACCAATTCATGGAGAACCCCTTTACCTCTACCTAGCAGCCTCCGAGCAAACTCTCAGTGCCGTTTTAGTAAGGGAAGAAGACCGGGCTCAAAAGCCCATATACTATGTGAGCAAGGTACTTCGGGACGCTGAGCCCCGCTATCCGAGAATAGAAAAGATGGCTTACACCCTGGTGATGGCCGCAAGGAAGCTTCGCCCGTACTTTCAGTCCCATTCGGTTGTCGTTCTTACCGACCAACCGCTGAAGTAACTCCTTCACAAGCCAGAGACCTCGGGTCGCCTAATGAAATGATCTATCGAGCTGAGCCAACATGATATAACATATCAGCCTCGGACCGCGATCAAGGCACAGGCCCTAGCAGAATTCATAGTTGAAAGTACCATCCCCAAGTTTAGCCAAGCAACGAAGGGCCTACCTATCTGGTCGGTTTATGTGGACGGATCCTCCTGTAACGAGGGAAGCGGAGCAGGGGCTATTCTGGCAGGCCCAGACGACTTCATCCTCCAATACTCCCTCCGTATAAACTTCAAGGCCTCTAACAACGAAGCAGAATACGAGGCACTTATAGCCGGGCTTGGGATGGCCCGCAATGCAGGGGCGCAGCGCCTCCAGATCTTTAGCGACTCTCAGGTAGTTGTAAACCAGGTCCTCGGCGAGAATGAAGCACGCGACGACAGAATGGTTAAATACTTAGCCAAGGTCAAGAGCCTTATGGCACTGTTTGAAGAAGCCCTCATCCAACGAATACCTCGGGAAGAAAATGCTCAGGCCGATGCCCTCTCCAAACTAGCCTCATCCTCCCTTCAAGGTCTCGAGCAGACCGTCTTGATAGAGGTTCTTCTGAAACCAAGTATAGAGGATGAAACTTCCGACTCCATAGAGTCGCTGCCCGTCCTGCTCGAAGATAACTGGATGAAACCTCTCGTCGAATTCTTAAGGGACGGACTCCTCCCCGAGGATCCCAAGGAGGCTCGAAGAGTGAGAACCCGAGCCGAGCGTTACACACTGATCGGAGGCATCCTGTATAAACGCTCTTTCACATAGGTAGACGGCAGGCCGTACCTAAGATTCCTCTCCCCCGGGCAAGCTGACTACGCCCTGCAAGAACTTCATGAGGGCATCGGCAGGGCACATTCGGGTTCCAGAGCTCTAGCCCGCAAAGTGTTGAATTACGGATATTTCTGGCCCACTCTTCTACGAGACGCCGAACGACACGTTAGGCAATGTAGCTCCTGTCAGAAGTACTCCGACATCTGATGCCTCCCACAAGCTCCACTCACTTCCCTATCAAGTCCAGTCCCCTTTGCAATGTGGGGGATGGATTTACTAGGGCCATTTCCACCGGCTCCCGGATAGTTCAAATTCCTAGTCGTGGCAATCAACTACTTTTCAAAATGGATAGAGGCCGAGCCCTTGGCCACGATCACTGAAAACAAGGTCGTTCAGTTCTTTTGGAAAAACGTGATCTGCCAATTCGGTATCCCTCGGGTCCTGATAACAGACAACGGAACCCAGTTCACCGGGACTGCCTTCCGAGCTCTCTGCGAAGACCTTGCCATCCAACACCGGTTCTCCTCCGTTTCTCATATCCAGTCGAATGGCCAAGCCAAAAATGCTAACCGATAGATCCTCTCCGGCATTAAGAAGAGGTTGGATAAATGTTCCAAAGGCTTATGGGTCGATCAGCTTCCCAACGTGCTGTGGAACAACCGCACCACAAAATGGACCCCCACAGGAGAGAGCCCATTTAATCTCACCTATGGGTCTGAGGCAGTCATCCCCTTAGAAGTCAGAATACTAATAGCTTATGAAGAAGAGCAAAACGCCAGAGAGCTCTGAGCAAATCTAGACCTGATAGATGAGATCTGAGAAAGAACTGCCATTCGTCAACAAAGCTACCGAAGAAGGATCGAGTTGGCATACAACAAGAGAGTCTGTCCCACGGACCTCAAAGAAAGGGACCTGGTCCTCAGAAAGTTGGCAATCTCATTCCCAGGTCAGAAGAGCAAATTGGCCCCAAATTGGGAGGGACCTTACAAGATCGCCAAAGTAGTCCGCCCCGGCACATACAGACTAGAAGATCTCGAAGGCAGGGAGATCCCCAGGACTTGGAATGCCGACCATCTCTTAAAATACCAAGAGAGAGCACCAACGCCTCTCTAAATATTTTGAGATGTCGAACCGTTCCACTCCTATTTCTTGTAATGTTTTTCTTTTATTTCTCTCCTGTAATAACGGCTAGCAACTTTAGAAGCAGCCGACCCCTAGTCATCAATAAAGAAAGCTTTTTCATATTTTACTCTTGTGAAAATTGTTTACATCTCTCTGCTTTTGCTCTTCAATCTAACGATGGTTCGGAGTCCAACACTTGGCTCGATTCTACTTTGCAAGTTCGCTCCTAAGCGAGCTAGAAGTAGTTCGCCAATCGGAATTGCTCCCACAACCGTTGAACTAATCTGACGATGGTTCGGAGTCCAACACTGGGCTCGATTCTACTTCGCAAGTTCGCTCCTAAGTAGTTCGCCATTCGAAATTGCTCCCACAACCGTTGAACTAATCTGACGATGGTTCGGAGTCCAACACTTGGCTCGATTCTACTTCGCAAGTTCGCTCCTAAGCGAACTAGAAGTAGTTCGCCATTCGGAATTGCTCCCACAACCGTTGAACTAATCTAACGATGGTTCGGAGTCCAACACTTGGCTCGATTCTACTTCGCAAGTTCGCTCCTAAGCGAGCTAGAAGTAGTTCGCCATTCGGAATTGCTCCCACAACCATTGAACTAATCTAACGATGGTTCAGAGTCCAACACTTGGCTCGATTCTACTTCGCAAGTTCGCTCCTAAGCAAGCTAGAAGTAGTTCGCCATTCGGAATTGCTCCCACAACCGTTGAACTAATCTAACGATGGTTCGGAGTCCAACACTTGGCTCGATTCTACTTCGCAAGTTCGCTCCTAAGCGAGCTAGAAGTAGTTCGCCATTCGGAATTGCTCCCACAACCGTTGAACTAATCTGACGACAAGTTCGGAGTCCAAACGCGTGGATCGGCTCAGCTCCGCAAAGCTCGCTCTTAAGCAAGCTAGGGGTGGTTCACCCATATAAAGGAAGATTTGCTTCTGATTTTGAGTAGTTGTCAAAAGTTGGAGAAGTTGTACTTATCAATTTGTCAACCATCATAGCACTCAAACATCGGGAACAAAACAAACTTTCTTATTAAGGGCCCGGACCGAGCCGACACTACAACAAGGTTTTTACAATAATTTGAAAAACATAATACAACTCATTTAGTGTTTCTTTGGAAGGGGAACGCTTCGGTTCAGAGATACGCGAGGGCGACGTCGTCTCACCTCTGAGCTCGACTCAAGACCTACGAAGCAAGATCCCCCTTCGTCACTAGTTCTAGCGGTGGCCCCAACCGAGGCCCCACTGGATGAAATAGCTACGACACTCTAAGCATCTGCTGGGCTTCGCCTAAAAGCAGGCAAACGAGTCGCGAGTTCATAAAAAGTAATCCCTCTTTCGCTCTCCTCGCGAGTGCATGAAGTGCTGCGAACATTTGCCCTTACAAGCTGGGGCTTTAACGAAGCAATCTCCTCCTCCAGCTTGATGATCCTGTCTCTCAGGATCTCGTCCGCCTCCGATGTTTTGAGACGAGGGAGTTTAGACGAGCCTGCGACATTGGTATTATCAGCCACTACGCGACGAAGATGAGTCACTTCGATACCTCTATCGATCGTAATCCGCCTTAATTTGTCGATTCTGGCCAATAACTCGTCGCGCTCGGACATCAACATCCCCACCTTCGAAGCTAACTCCTCTTCTTCGGCTGAGTGTTCTTTTACTGTCACCTCCAATTGACGGATCTCCGCCAGCAGTTCACTATTTCTCGCCTCAACATCAAAGAGGCCCTTACGAATCAGCTCTACCTCGCCTTCGAGAGGCATCTTTCGCGACTGCTTTCGCAGTTGCTTTAACTCGCTCAAATACCCTCTCGCTGTCGCTTTGATCTCTTCCAAATTCAAGAAGTCATAAAACGCCTTGTTCCGATTGCGAGAAAGCGCCTCCTTCGTTTTCTTTAACTCAGCACGGAGGTAGGAGACTTCAGTAATTGGACCAAACTCAACCTGAAAAGCGGAGAAACATCAAGAGAAAACTTCAACACTTAGAGATGCGGTCCGAGCAAAAAGAGTTAAACATTTTTTGTAAAAGTTTCATAATCCTCAGCCAAAATCCAACAAAAGTTCGCATTGAAATCCAAAAGTTTACAAAGGGCGGTGGCCAGTCTGCAGTTAGGCGTTACAAAAAAGAAAAAAAAAAGAAAAACAGAGCAGGAGACGACAAAGTCAAGGGTCTACCTCGTCGACGGCCGGCACGGTTACAATTGCACGAACAGTGTCACCCTCGTCCTCGGCATTTTCGCCTGGCTTGGGCGCGATCACGGACAAGGGCATCTCTTCCTCGCCCTCCACAGAGTCATAGAAATAGTAGTCCGAGACGTCAAACCCGGGGTTTCGGGCGACGATGTGTTTCAGGGCTCGGCCATATGCCTCCTCCATATTCGTCAGCATGTGAGCCTCGGCCTCCTCCCGGACTGCCTTCTCTGCGACCGCAACCTTTGAATCTTGTTCGGTCAGGGCTGCCTCTGTCGCCTTCCGTGCCTCCGCTAGCTCCCCTTCAAGCCGAGCTCTCTCCTTCTCCACAGCCTCGACCTTGGAGGCCTCGACAGCCGAGCTCTTCAATGCCTCGGCAAGCTGAGCTTTCAGGCTGACGACCTCGGCTTCAAGCGAAGTAGAATGCAGCTGCTCGGCCTCCAGCTCCTTCACTGCTTTAGATCGTTCCGACCGTTCACGGTCATTCAGAATCGTCATCTCCTTCTCTTTGCTCTCGAATTCCTCAAGCAAGTAGTTGAAGTGGCAGAGCGTCTACAAAACAGAAGAAACTGTCAAAACCAAGCGCAAAAACTTAGAGAAATTTTCAAAAAAGAATGATTCATACTTACCGACATAGTATTCCGAGCGATCTGCATCGCCGCGTCCCTAACATCACGAGCCTTCAACGCCGCTCGGTCCTTGGGGGTCGGCAGGTGTTTCACCGCCTGCATACAAATATTTCCATCCCCCAAGAACCCGTCGACTTTCATCACCCTCCAATCGGGGACGAAGATGCGCTTGTGCTCCTCCATCAAAATTCGCTCGGCCTCGGCAGTGAGCGGCGGAACCTCGAGAGCCATCAGCGTGCCGATGTTGAACTCTCCGCTAGAGGATCCCGGAGCATCCGTCTGCGGAGGCGGGATCGGCACATCCGATGTTGGTAAGACGGTCGGCGTGATCGGGCCTTGCTCGGCCTCGGTCTCAGTAACCTCAATCATCGGACGCTTGGGGGTCGGAGAAACCGAGGATACTTTGGGCGTTCGGCCGCCTTGAGGTCCGGACATGGTCCTCTTCCTCTTCCTCGTCTCCTCCTCCCTTGACGCTCGGCCCTTCGCCATCAGAGCTTTGTAATCCATGCCAGAGGATTCTGCACAAACCGAGCGGAAAAAGTTAGAAAGTTTTTCAAAAACTTCAAAAGCGAAAATAGAATAAAAGAATCATACTGGGGTTGATCGGACTGAGACCCCCTCGGAACAATGCCTCCTCCGTAATATCCTTCCAACTGAGCGTCGGAAGAGCGAGCAACTTCTCCACTATATCCGCCTCCTTATTGCTGAGCACGGGCTCTTTCTTCGCCCGCTTCGGTAGACTGTCCTTCAACCACACCGTCGGTATCTCCCACGGCTTAGGAGCTCGGATAAGGAAGTACTTTTCCTTCCAATGTTTGATCGAATCCGAGTTTTCGATCAGCTTCACGCCCCTCCTCGGCGAGAGGTAATACCTTTGCTCGTTCTTGCTCGGTTGGCAAGGTCGGTAGAGGCTCCGTAGAATGAACATATTCGGCTCGGCGCCGACCTCCTGACACTGAAGAACAAACGCCATCACATGCCGCCAAGTATTCGGCATCAGCTGAGCCGGACACAAGCCGTACCACTGCATCACCTCGAACACAAAAGGGTGCAGCGGCAAACATAGTCCGACATTCAGCGAGTCGGCGGGAAAAACACAAACATCAGCCGAGGACGAGGTGCACGCTCGGAAGCCAGGGCCAGGGAGCAGAAGTCCGTACTCTGCCGGGATTTGAAACCCGCTCCGGATCCGATGCAGATCCGCCTCAGTTAGGACCGAAGAGATATGGTCCACCTCGAATGTCTCCCTCGGCTCGTTCTCTTCGACTGATTTTGCGGTGCCCTGTGTCACCTTCTCCAATAACTCTTCGGAATAGCTCCACACACCGCCGACGCTCGACAAAACGATCGGCTGCCGACCCAACTCCCCTGCCGTCTTCGGGTGTTCAATGATTGTCTCCACGCCCTTGCCCTTTGACGAACGGACCTCAACTTCCTGTAAAGGCTCGGCAATCTCCCCGTCTTCATTCGGTCGGACCAAAGTCTCTTCGGTCGGCTCCACGACCCTCTTCCCTTTGTCTTTGCTCAGCCTGACCTCTCGGTTGGCGTGGGCGTCCGAGGAGGGGGTCTCGTCTGTGGAAGAAATCTTAACCATTTTTATAAAGATGGGGATAGATACTGACCTTGAGGTTACAATTACGGTCGGAAAGATCACTGGAGATTAAAACGCCTTGCCGCGACAGCTAGCAGCGCCACTCGAGAGCTAAAAACTTCGCTTGCGAGTGAAAATCAAGAGTGAGAAAGTGAAAATGAGAAATGGGGTGAAGTGTTGGTGGGGGTAAAAACTTATAGTAAAAAATGCGCCTCTTGGGCTTTGTAACGTAAGGGCGCGACTTTTGGGCCTCCCTTGAACCGTTACAAAAGCCCAAACGGCAGAATACTGAAGAGACACGACCGTTGGTAAAAGGAGCGACGTTTCATTCTAAGTAAAGCAGCTCGGCACTCCACATCCGACGGCTGAGATCGCCCCACGTCCCTCGGATCTGACAGACGAGCGTCAGGCGATCCGAGCTATATCGCTCGGATTCCGAGCAAGTGCCAATCCGAGCTACGAAATGGAGAAAAACAACTTTCTCCTCAAGATTCGCGCTATATTTCGATCAGACGGCTCAGATTTTGCCAGCACCGCTAAACGACAAGATAGTGTTTTCTTGGAAACTGAGCCCGCATCGAAATTCGTGCCTAGATCAGATGGCTGAGATCGCTCCACGTCGCTCGGCGATCCGAACTAAGTGACACACGATCCGAGCTACTTGTCCGAGGGTAAAACCGAGCTATATCGCTCGGATTCCGAGCAGGTGCCAATCCGAGCTACGAAATGGAGAAAAACAACTTTCTCCTCAAGATTCGCGCTATATTTCGATCAGACGGCTCATAACTTGCCAGTGCCGCTACACGACAAGATAGTGTTTTCTTGGAAACTGAGCCCGCATCGAGATTCGCTCCCAGATCAGACGGCTGAGATCGCTCCACGTCGCTCGGCGATCCGAACTAAGTGACACGCGATCCGAGCCACTTGTCCGAGGGTAAAACCGAGCTATATCGCTCGGATTCCGAGCAAGTGCCAATCCGAGCTACGAAAGTGAATAAAATTGCTCCCGAGCGACCCCGACCGTTGGATCATCACGAAATTCGCACCTCAGATATCGACGGTCCAGATTGTGCCACGTCCACTAAATGACAAGATAGTGTTTTCTTGGGAACCGCACCAGTCTCAAGATTCGTGTCAAGATCAAACGGTCCACATCGCTCCACATCGCTCGGTATTTCGAGTCGAGCGACTGGCGATCCGAGCCACTTGCGCGGGGGAAGAGCCGAGCCACTTCGCTCGGATTCCGAGCAAATGCCCATCTGACCCACGAAAACGAGAAAAGGAATGCCGAGCGACTGCGTCCGTCCGATCTTCTAGAATTTCGCGCTCGCTCAAGATCAACGGTTCAGATCGCGCCACGTAATAATTCGGTATTTTATTTATTAAAATCATTTTATTTACTTAAAAATTGCGAAAAAATGATTAAAAATTCGGGAAAAATAATAAAGAATCCTAGAAAATAATTATAAAGTCGGGGAAATGTTTTTGAACCCCCGAGTAAATAATTATCGTCTAGGACCATTTATTAAGACCCCCTGAACACAGATCGACACCTCGCAAAATTAAGTAAATATTCTGAAAAAATAGATAAAACTCACCAACAGATCGGAAGAGTTCAAGGACAACTCTGAGCATGCAACCAACTCAAAAGACGACCATACTACCCCGTGCAAAGATTCAAAACCTTCCCTTTGGACTCCGATACAACTCTGCTAGCCATTAAAACAGTAAAACTACTCCTCAAAGGCTGAACAAACTCAGTCTTCGGGAGTGGGGGGCTCGTGATATGGCTAAAAATGGGGTTAAATCGGATCCTTCCAAATCAGGAACGAATCTTAAAGCCTAGGGGTAAGATGGGAATTTCACCTACCAATGGGTCTGAAGCGGGTACTGATTCTTCTCCTCAAAGATCCATTAATCTGCGAACGGATCCACCTCAACTGGGTGTGGGTTTCAACCCGCATTAAACCCAGTCTAGAAAGGATAGAATTAGAGTTTCTGATTAATCCTAATCAACGGCCCTGATTCATATCTATCCTTTCACTGGGAATTAGGGATTACATTCCTTATCTAACCACAGGGATTACATTCCTAATCTGACCCCAATGGCGGCTATAAATACCCCCCATCCATCTCCATTAAGAGGTAATCAATCTTTTGCCAATTTACGCTCTTTCATAATCTTCCTTGATTACTGACTTGAGCGTCGGAGGGTGCGTCGCCAGGAACAATCCCGGTGTCTCACACTTTTTGCAGGTGTACGGTGGGAGTCAGCGTCAAACTCCGACGGAACAGGTAACAGGTTTGCTATTCAGTTTTCCTAAGGATCCACAAATACTATCTGTTTGCCCCCACACCAAAATTAGCGGCAATAGTTCTTAACCCAAATCCACTATTATTGGATCCCAACCCAATAACCCAATAATCTACTTGTATTCTATAAAAACAATCCTAATACAAACTCTAAAAACCACAAAAAAAAAAACAATTTTGTAGCCATATTTCTCTCTCCTTCCTCCTCTTTCGCTTTCCTCCCTGTTTCTCTCTCCCCGTCAGCCAATATACCGCCCAAATCCATCTCGCCTGCTTCCTCTCCGGCCTACTCCGGCGAGCCCCACCTCGACCACTGCCCTCCTCCGTCGAGCACCACCAGCAACCCACTTCCGATCCTCCTCGCCCTTGCCCTGATTCTGATCGTCAGCAGCAACTGAAACCCAACCTTGGCTGTCTTTCCCCTTCACTCGACGCCGCCAGCGACGCCCTTGCTATCGACGCCTGCCCTCTCTAGCGACGCCGCCAGCCCCCGCCGTCGGCCCAGCTGTCGCCGCTGCTCTTGGTCTTTGCTGAATTACTGCCTTTTGCTCTTGCTGTTATTGCTTGTCGCTTCGTTGCACATAGTATACACGTGCTATTTTGTGGATTCCTGTGTTCGTGGGTTCGTTGCTTCGGGATCCTAATCTCATTATTCTTTGTAGTCAAATTCACCGTTAATAAGGCAAGTCACTATCCTCTTGAATTGTTAATTGCATCAAATTCAAGTTTTGTTGAAACTGTTGCAAGTAGATCCCTTATTTATCCTATTATACATTGTTCATCTCTTTCGTTGGGTATATTGAGGGTTTACACGAGCTAACCCCAATTTACTTGACATCGTGCCACTTTTGACTCCAAAGATTGAATCTTTCATGTCTGCATATAGAATTGATAATATGGTTTTCATATAATTGTCACACAATTAAATTATTGTAGAGAAAATTGCTAGGTTGTATGTTGTTTGATCGATTGATGGTTGATTGCTGATAAATTAGTGTATGTATGTGTTCTAAATTTATATATCATGTTTTGACACTCATCATGTTGATTATATAGTTTATCGACTAAAAGAACTGATACCCATCAAATGTTAAAATTTTGCTCTGAAAATTGCCATATTGTTGCTTAGCATGTTTAGGAGTCTATAAATTATTTTTAACGAATTTAAGATTGAGTTTTTGCTGTTTCTAAAATTTTAACAATATGATATCGAATTTTTGCCTGAACATGAAATCTATAAAGAACAATGTGTTTGGCCTAGCTACTATTGTCAGAATTTGAACTTTAAATATGCGTTGGAACCGTGTAGAAGTCTAGTTTCTAGAATTTCTGGCAGTTTCAGTTTTTGAGTTCTGAAACAGCAGGAAATTACATTGTATTGAAGTGTACATGTTACATTTCATGATCCTAAAGTCATATTGTCACCATTCTGATTGTCCAATTCAAGTTATCGTCCTATTGTTCCCCTACTGTTGCTATCGTTCATCTAATGTCTCATATTTGCATATTGCATTGAATTGTTGCATTAATAAAATTGTTAATCAAATCGGGGTTTAAGGGTTGATTTAAGTAGTGGACAATATAGAGACTGTACTCGGAAGGGAGTTCATTGTTTCCCTATAATTAATGAATGACTGAATGACTGAATGACTGAATGACTGAATGACTGAATAATTGGATTACTGCATATTGTTCCATGGATATTGATACTGAGTAACTGAATGACTGAATGACTGAATAATTGAATACTGTAGATAATCGTTTATATGGTTTCCTGAGTACATGAACTATAAAATCTACCACTAAGTCTAAACGTAACTTGTTTGTATGTAGCAACTATGTGTTAAATAAATGGGACGCATGAAGTGCTACATTAGTTAGGATTAAAATGATTAATAGACATAAGGATTGACACCACATCGACATTGCATATTGTTCATCATTGTTTCTATTGTTATCGAATATTGGCTAAGTGTTATTGATATTGATCATTGAATATTGTTATCGATTATTGAATCATTGTTTATACAAATTGCATCGATTATCATGATATTGCTTATTGCTGTTGTCCCATGTTATTGATTTCTATTAATCCATTTAATTCATTGATATTCCATTATTCCATTTGTAACACCCCGAATTGTACGATGCTTGTATATATATGTATGTATGTATATTGTCTGTATGCGTGCACATGATTATAGTGTTTTGGTTGATTTTGCTATCGTTGGTGTGCGGTTAGATTTGCAAGGCAGTTCATGAGGATGGTTACGTTCTAGAAGATGCACGAGAATGAGGAGTACCGATACTAGTATAAACACTAGTTTTTGGTACGACACCTATGCAAATATAACATTGTACGATACTACGATGGGTATATCTTGCGTACACTCGGTAAACCCCGCGTCTTGCATCAAAGAACCCATTTAAGTGTTAAAATGGGCAGCCAACATAACACACCTCAAAACCAATGGATAGACCATGGTTTTACTATAAAACCACCCTACACCCTACCCCCTACTACCCATAGAATCCGGCCCCACCTTCCCCCCTCTTTCCTCACTCACTTCTCCATCAAAAACCCCTCATTTCATCTCCCTTGTTCTGAAATTTCAGAACTCAAACCAAGAAAAAAAGGAAGAGAAGGAGAGAAAGAAGAAAGATTGAAGAAGGAGCTCTTGGAGGGATTCTCAAGGAAGCGAAGCTCAAAGATATCAACTACTCTACATTAACTCAGGGTGGGGAGTTACTCTAAACCTTTCTTATTGTTTCTTAAATGATTTCTAGCATGCATGTGTGGTAGTAAGTGTTAGAATGAATGCTTGAGAAGATTGGAAGTTGAAATCAGAAACTAGAACTAGAAACTTGATCTGTAGGCTATTTCCTAGATTTTCCCGAGAGCAAACCACATGGAACTAGATCATGAAATTTCTACAGATTGTTCCTATATATGTCTAGATGGTTCATGAATTATTTCAGATTTTTTTGAGATTGTTTAATATTTTAATAAAATCGATTTGTGAAACTGTGTCGTAAGGCAGCAGTAGTAGTTGGTTAACATAATGCCTGAGATTGTTATAATTTTCATAATTAATTGGAGTAAGATCTTAATCTGAAAATTTTATCTTGTTTTCCCACTTGTTTATAGACTCTACAAAAAAATCAGAGAAATATTTGGATGAGGTTACAGTCATGTTAAAAATTGCTCTTTAAACAGTAGCTAGAGGTGTAACTGAAGAACATGATGATTTTTGTGCTTAATTGGAGTATGAAGAACTCAGTGTAGACTTGGAGTTTGGACATGAAACCTTTTGCATGTTGTTCATATTGATATCTAGTTTCATGAATGTAAATTTTGTGTCACTTGGATGAGTATAGAATTTATGATGATTTTATTAGCACGTACTATGCTGGTTTCAGTCAAAATTAATACCCTGCAGAGATTGCACATTTGAGGCTCTTTAAGAGCAAAATTTGAGGAACTGTTTCCTTAGAGGTTTGTAGTAGATATCAAGACCTTTTCATAAGACCTATTTGTGGTGTTTCCAGTAAGTGGTTGAATTACTATGATTTTTGCAATACTGGACAGAGACCAGGATTTGAGCTGAGTGCTCTGATTTAGAAAGTCTTAGTGTGTGACTTGGTACATGTGTGAGTGATGTGTGTGTTAGGGTGATCTATTGGCATATTTGGACTTATGACCAACTAGAGAATTGTTGAGGAAACTCACACCTTTCCATAGAACTTGGGTTTGTAGCATTCTGATGAGTGAGCAGTGTTTTATGCTACCGGTAAGGTGCAGCCCGTGTACAGAAAATACACAGGCTGAGGCTTGAAAGACTATTTTGCGAACCTAGATGATGGAATTTGAGTTTATGAGCAACGAGGAAATTGTAGACTAGGTTCTTACCTTTCTGGATTGGGCTCGTATACCCCAATCGGAGTTGTATCGAGGGATTTATGACCTTTTTAAGTTTAGGGTAGAAACCCCGTAGGTTGCTTAGGTACTGTTCTTTTTTTTGTCTCTTATAAGAGGTTACCTCTTATAAGAGATTTACAGTAAGAGCCTCTTGTAAGAGCCTTTTTTTTAGGTGTTCTTTTTATATAAAAATAACATCTTATAAGAACCTCTTATAAGAGATTTCTGTTCTTTTTTCACCTCTTACAAGAGCTTATATTACCCCAAAGTCTATATTACCCCAAAATCTATATGAGTGTTCTTTTTTAGGTGTTCTTTTTTCACCTTTTTTAGTTTCACTTTGTCACTATATGAATTGGTGAAGTAGCACTCAAGGGCAAATAATCATAGTAGATAAGAAACGTTATGCATTTATTTAAGCTCATAATAAGATAAATCAAAGCATGTTAACCTGAAATATAAAAGAAATTACTGAAAGAAACCTAAAATTTTAAATTGTATGCGATGTGTATGAATACCTCCTTATGTCTGTATATAATAAGCTGAAGCAATATGAACAAGCTCAATCTGCTAAAGTTTCGGTAAGAAATAGAAAAAAGAAAAAAATTCATTAACTAAAAAAGAAACAAAAATAGTTACATTGATTTTGGGGTAATATAGACTTTTTAAGTGATAGAAGTCTTATAAGAATTTGAAAGAGGCTACTAGAAGTCTTTTAGGCTTATAAGAAATTTTGAAAAAAATGTCTTATAAGAGGTAAAAAAAGAACGCTAAAAAAACTCTTGTAAGAGGTGGACCACCTCTTACAAGAGGTAAATCTCTTATAAGAGGAGAAAAAGAACACTACCTTAGTCTTGAGTGTTCACTAGGTATTGTAAGGACTTTTCCCTGTGTACTGTTAGAGTTAATAACTCTTGTCTAGGGACATTTGGTATCTGTTGTTGGTTTTGTTGACTCCCATAGTGGGATGTGTGACTCGAGTTAGTCACTAGGGTAAGGGATACCCTGCATCTGTCGATCCTAAGTTATGAACTTCCACCGAAGCATAGGACGTCCAAGCCATGCCGTCAAATTAAGCTCATTAGGGCTAAACACACCAGTTCACAGCTGGGTTAGGGGTGAACACATACATTCACAGCCGGGTTAGGGGTGAATGTAGGCCATGGTGCTGGACAAATCCAAGCCCGAGGAAGTAGCGAACCAAACTGGTATCGCCAGGGCCAGTGGTCGATAGGCAACTTTTGGAAGCAATCTTATCTTTTACCCAAAGTGATTAGAATAAGGCTGGAATTAGAGTGACATATTAAAGGTTTGGGTAATTTCATTAGTACTAGCAGACCATAGTCGGTGTTGTACCTTCCTGTCGTAGGGATACGTTTTTGGCACTCATGAGTGAGTCCTTGGCTCGTATCTCGATCTGTTAATTCCCAAAGTTTTGCCGGAGTAAGGGACGAGAGGCTAGGGGGATTTGACCCCCGAGGCCATCACGTTCCTATGCACATGGGTTTTGTTGTTTTTATATATATAAGTTCATAGCCCAGATTAGGGGTGAACACATGAATCACACGGTCTTACGACCGGATTCAACGCGGCTTTCTGAAGAGGTCCGTGTGCGGGTACCAAATGGCAAACATGACCACCACTTAGGCACTTCAGTGGCAGAACTAGACCGACCAACTGCAACCTCCTTGGGCAACGGACAATCTATTAGGAACTGGTTGAGTACAAGAGTAGGATGCATGGCGAGGGTTTGAATCCCTGAAATGTGGAGAAAGACGGCTAGATTTAGGGGCGTATGTAGTATGGGATGCATTCGTTCTCCAAAGTCTTGCTTGCATTAGAGTCAAGCATGTGAGTTGCTGCATCCATTAAACCCTTGTTTGGCACATCACTTTTCCTTTTGCATAAATTATGGTTATGATTGAATTTTAGAGGATTGCTGTTATCATCAGCTTTGCGTCAATCGAAGTACTGATGTTCTCCACCTTTTAGGTTTCGGTTCTACCTTTCGAGCAGGTGCAGAGATATCAAAGTCGCGCAGTAGAAGCCTCAAGCCGAGGAGCAAGTTCCAGGGGGAGCCGATGGGCCACTCAGCGAATTCGAAAGTAATCAGTCGATTACCATTCCGGGAGGCAGCTCATAGCTTTACAAGTGGAGTCTGTAAATATTTGTAATAAGTTGCAATGAGTGGATGTGATTTGTACTCCTTGTCCAAGAACAAGTTATCGGTTGTAATCAATGATTTAATGACTTTATTTGGTAATAAAAAGTTTTAAAATTTCTGTGTTATTACTGTGTTAAGATGTATTTGAAGGTAAAGATTATGGTGAGTGTGACGGATGTCCGGTAATGGGGATCCGGGGCGCTACACCATTGTTCTTTGCATTCTCTACTTGCGTCCATGACTTGCTCTGAGGACAATTTTTTCTCCTCTTTTTAGATGAAGTATTCACAGGTAATGAAGGAGAATTGCTTGCTGGAATTGGAGAACAAATATTCTGAAGACTTAAGGCTTTCTTATTACTTATTGTTTTATTGAACTTATTGTACTGAGATTTATTAATTATTTGTGATTGGGTTATTATTGTATTGGGCTTATGACCTGGATTTTATTATTGTTTTCGGACATTAGTTTATTGTATTTGCATATCTCATATTTTTTATTCCAAGTATTATTGTTCTTGATATTATTATTATTGCCTGTGCAATTGTCCTGTATTGATTATATTGTTGAGTTGATCGGATAAACAACTTATGGGTGATGTTAGTCATTCGCTGGGCCAATGTCATGTGATCTTATTCTGTATTTTTGGGAAGCGGGGCGTGACAAGATTTTTAGTGGTATTAGAGCCCGAGTTTGGATAATATATCAGTCAAACATGACTAACAAAAGGATATTTGGTTTTGATTGATATATTAATTAGATTTGGATTTTTATCTGTTTGACTCAACAGTATGTGTAATATAGGAATCACATGAACAACTAAAAACCAACTCATGATCTGGATGCTAACCGTTTGATCTTTATTGCAGACCTTGGCTAGAAGAGGTGCTTCATCTTCCCGTGCTGGGGATGATCAGTCGGATGAGCCGACTATTGCACAGATGATGCAAATGCAGCGTAAGCACAATGAACTGATGATGCGGATGCAGCGGGAACATAATAAACTGATGAGGATAGCCTTGGAAGCTGCCAACAAAGCCCGTTGTACCTGCGCCCGGATTGCTACCACCGAGACCTGGTAATGTGGCATATTTCATGAAGCTACATCTAGACAAATTCTTGGGCACTGAAGGTCCACTGGAAGCCGAGCAATGGCTTATCAGAACTGAGCAGCTGTTAACTGCAGCACGAATAACAAATGTGGATCGTGTGGATGTGGTGAGCATCCAACTTGCTGATCTTATCTACATATGGTGGCAAGCTGAGGCTTAGTGATTGGGCCGACCCATCACCTGGGCCATCTTCACTAGGAGCTTCCACACGAAGTTCTTTCCGAATGTCACCAAGAATGAAATGGAACAAAAATTTGTCTCGCTAACCGAGATTCGTCAGACAGTGTGTATTCATGTTTTCGTTGATATTTCATAAAGTACCAACGTTAAACTAAATACTATCTTGGATCAGGGGAGTCAGACCGTGGATGAGTATGCTGCGGAATTCACCCCAACTAAGTCGTTTCGCTACTTCCATGGTGGCAAATGATAAAGATAGATGCTGTCGTTTCTTGTTGGGCTTGGATATTGAGATTCAGGATCGCCTTGCTGCCTTGCGACTTCGATATTATGCTGATATCCTAGATGCTACTAAAATTCAGGAGCAAACTAGTAAGAGGAAGTGTGCCACCCTGCAGTCTGTTCTGCATATTATCACTGCCAAGTCTTCTGGAGGATCTATGTGGAAGCCAGTTCTGACCATGGCGGTCAGAGCACTACCCTATCCATCAATAACTCCGAACAAGGGCCCGACATGCAACTATTGCCACAGGGTTGGACACCTACGCAAGGACTGCTAGGTAGCCAACCATCTTTGCCTGGTATGCGGAGCAAGCGACCATATGATTTGAGACTGTTCACAGAGGAGGGGTAGTACACTAGAAGGAGGATCAGTTCTAGGTGGAGGACATGGTCAGGCTTACAACCTGACCGCTGAAAGAGTGACTACAGGTATTCAGCAATATAGTTGTTTTGTTTATTATTCTTCCTTTTCTGTTCTTGCATTGATTATTTTCTCTTGCACCATTCATCCATTTCGCATCTTGCTTTTACCTTCATTTATTGATTCATTATTGAGTATCATACTAGTTGTTCTTTCCCTACCATACCCTCTTCAAATTCCAGTTGTACCACCCTACTCGTTTCTCTCCTTCCATATTCAATCCTTTCATGCCTTATTCTCTTTCTTCCCTTGTAGTCATTCTCATTCGTTGATTTCTTATTGAGTGTAAATTCATTCTTTTTCTATCTATATTACCCTTGATTCTAGTGTTATCCATTCTTTGTCTTCATGCTTGGTTGTCGATCGGCATTGCTCTATCTACAATGATATGTCTGAAGCTTGGGTTTTTGCACAACGGAAGCGTGATGGGCCCATAACCCACATGTCCCAGGATTCTCTTGTTCTTTCTTCTTCCTTGCATTGTTTACTTCCTTATTCATTCATTTGCAATGTCATCATTCATTGAATCCTCATTCAACATCATTCCTGATCACTTCATTCATATCCATGTTCTTTCTTACTCTGGTGTTACTACCATTTTGCCACTTTCCATTTCATTCCAAGTTTTGTTATTTCATCAGTTTGCTTTTGCTTGGTCCTACGTACCTCCTAAGCAAATTTCGAGAACGAAATTTTGTTGTATGATGGGTAGGATTGTAACCCCCATTCCCGCTAATAAGTATTTTCCGTGTATTTTCTACAATTTGATTTTTTTATAAATTTATTTTGTGCTAAATTCGTTTCGGATCTTTTATTAAATTATTTTCTAATCGAAAATCTTATTCATTTCGAATAGTGGTGTATTTTGATCTTATTTTCTATATCTTATTGATCGGCTATTTATATTTGAGTCCAAAATCAAATATAATATTACTATTGGATTATTTTAATAAAACTGTTAAACCCAAATATTATTTAAGTGTATGATTTTATTATTTTTATAATTATAATAATTAATTGTTATTTCTTGATTATCTAGTAAAAATCCATCTATTGAATTATATTATTATTTTATTTGTTTTCATTTTCCTGGCGAATTTCAGTCTATTTTCAAGCCCAATTGATATTCTTTTGAATCTGTGTTATTTATTTATCTAATTGATTTAAATTTTCGTTCATGAACTATTTTTTCTTTTTGTTGGGCTATATATCTTGTGGATTTTATTTTATTGGATTGTGGATACTTTATTTGAGCCCTATTGTCTTCAAACCCATATCTTAATGAACCATAAAATCCAATTGCAATTTGTTCTTAACCCAAACCCACTATTATTGGATTCCAACCCAAGAAACCAATAATCTACTTTTATTCGATAAATTCAACCCTAATACAAACCCTAAAAACCCAAAAATAAACAATTTTGTAGCCGTCCTTCTCTCTCCTCTCTCCTCTTTCTTTCTCCTCCCTGTTTCTCCCTCCTCGTCAGCCAATCTCCCGCCGAAATCCATCTCTCCTCCTGTCCCACCTCGACCCCTGCTCTCCTCCTGTCGAGCACCGCCAGCGACCCACTTCAGATCTTCCTTGCCCTTGCCCTGATTCTGATCGTTAGCAGGAGCTGAAACCCAACCTTAGCTATCTTTCCCCTTCGCTCGACGCCGCCAGTGACGCCCATGCTGTCGATGCCTGCCCTCACCAGCGACGCCGCCAGCCCCCGCCGTTAGCCTGGCTGTCGCCGCTGCTCTTGGTCTTTGCTGACTTAATGCCTTTTGCTCTAGCTGTTATTGCTTGTCTCTTCGTTGCACGTAGTATACACGTGCTATTTTGTGGATTCGTGTGTTCTTGGGTTCGTTGCTTCGGGATCCTAATCTCGTAATTCTTGGTATTCAAATTCACCGTTAATAAGGCAAGTCACTGTCCTCTTGAATTGTTAATTGCATCAAATTCAAGTTTTGTTGAAATTCTTGCAAGTAGATCCCTTGTTTATCCTATTATACATTGTTCATCTCTTTCGTTGGGTATATTGAGGGTTTACACGAGCTAACCCCAATTTACTTGACATCGTGCCACTTTTGACTCCAAAGATTGAATCTTTCATGTGTGCATATAGAATTGATAACAGGGTTTTTCATATAATTGTCACACAAATAAATTATTGTAGAGAGAATTGCTAGGTTGTATGTTGTTTGATCGATTGACGGTTGATTGATGATAAATTAGTGTATGCATGTGTTCTAATTTTATTTATCATGTTTTGACACTCATCATGCTGATTATATAGTTTATCGACTAATAGAATTGATACCCATCATGTTTAATTAACTTATTTCATGAAAATACCTGAAACCCTGTATCTTGCTTTCTAGCTATATGTTGTCTGTTATTTTTGACCCTGTAAATGATCTTAAAATAAATTACTTTCTAAATGAGAATTGCAGCCTTATCTTTCTAGTTTCCAGAACATCTTAAATTTTTGAATTCCGAGTTGTGTAGTAAAAGTTATGCCCATTTTACTACAACTGTATTTTTATTTCAAGATTTTTAGATTCTTGTATATTTGATGTTTAAACTGTTAAAAAGTTAATCAAATGTTAAAATTTTGCTCTGAAAATTGCCATATTGTTGCTTAACATGTTTAGGTGTCTAGAAAATATTTTTAACAAATTTAAGATTGAGTTTTTGCTGTTTCTAAAATTTTAACAACATGATATCGAATATCTGCCTGAACATGAAATCTGTAAAGAACAATGTGTTTGACCTAGCTACTGTTGTCGGAATTTGAACTTTAAATATGCGTTGGAACCGTGTAGAAGTCTAGTTTCTAGAATTTCTGACGGTTTCAGTTTTTGAGTTGTGAAACAGCGGGAAATTACATTTTAGTACACACTACTCTTGCTGTCCAGAATTTTCTATTCCAGTTTTTAATAGTTTAATTATCCTATATCATTGTATTGCATGAATTGAAGGTGTATATGTTGCATTTCATGATCCTAAAGTCTTATTGTCACCATTCTAATTTTCCAATTCAAGTTATCATCCTATTGTTCCCATATTGTTGCTATCGTTCATCTAATGTCTCATATTTGCATATTGCATTGTATTGTTGCATTAATAAAATTGTTATTCAAGCCGGGGTTTAAGGGTTGATTTAAGAAGTGGACAATATAGAGACTGTACTCGGAAGGGAGCGCGTGGTTTTCCTACAATTACTGAATGACTGAATGACTGAATAATTGGATAACTGCATATTGTTCCATGGATATTGATACTGAATAACTGAATGACTGAATGACTGAATGACTGAATGACTGAATAACTGAATACTGAAGAGAATCGTTTATATGGTTTTCCAAGTACATGAACTATAAAATTTACCACTAAGTCTAAACGTAACTTGTTTTTATGTAGCAACCATGTGGTAAATAAATGGGACGCATGAAGTGCTACATTAGTTAGGATTAAAATGATCAATAGACTTAAGGATTGACACCACATCGACATTGCATGTTGTTCATCATTGTTTCTATTGTTATCGAAAATTGGCTAAGGGTTATTAATATTGATCAATGAATATTTTTATCGATTATTGAATCATTTTTTATACAAATTGCATCGATTATCATGATATTGCTTATTGCTATTATCCCATGTTATTGATTCATATTGATCTATTGAATTCATTGATTTACCGTTATTCCATTGTTTTTTGTTTTTTCTACTTGCTATCCATAACTTGCTCTAAGGACAAAATTTCTCCTCTTTATAAATGAAGTGTTCACAGGTAATGAAGGAGTATTTCCTACTGGAATTGGAGAACAAACATTCTAAAGATCTTAATGCTTTCTTTTTGCTTTTTGTTTTATTGAACTTGTTGTGCTGAGATTTATTAATTATTTGTGATTGGATTATTATTCTATTGGGCTTATGACCAGGAATTTATTATTATTTCCAGACGTTGGTTTATTGTATTTGGATATCTCATATTTTTTATTCTGAGTATTATTGTTCATGAGATTATTATTATCGCCTGCACAATTGTCTTGCTTTGATTATATTGTTGAGTTGATCGGATAAACAGCTTATGAGTGACGTTAGTCATTCGCTCGGCCAATGTCATGTGCTCGTATTCCGTATTTTTGGGAAGCGGGGCGTGACAAAAATTTGCTTATATTCGTCTATCTTGTTAATAAATTATCTTATTTCTATAGATTTCTATTAATTAATTATTTTTGAAGAAATAAGATTTTTTTTTGATGCAAAAGGTGAATATTTTCAGCAAAAGAAAATAAGGAGAATAAGGAGAATGATTGATTAATTTTGATTGATTTGTTGAATTTTGAATTTTACAATTTGGCCATATGGAAAGTAAAATATAAATTTTAGTTGGCAATAGAGGGTGGAAATGAAATAAACAAATTTAAAAGGGTTTAATTGAGCTAATATGATTATTAGTTAGTTTAATTAATTCAAACTAATTATTTTTATTTTTTATTTTTTATTTTTTAATCATAAATTTTGATTTTATTTTTGTGTGTGCAGCACGTGCTTCAAGAAAGAGAAAGTGAAGAAAAAAGAAGAAAGAAATAAAGAGAAGATCAAAATAGCGAGAAAAATAAAGGAAAATGTGGGGTTTTCTGCAAAAATAAACCCAAAAAACCCAGGGTCGGATCTATATAAATACAACAGCCGAAAGCAAATCAAAGACACGCTGAACGAAGAGAGGGAGCGACGACTGATCTCAACATAAAAAAAAATAGACGGAGACAAGAATCTAAGTTGGCGGCTCGCGGATCGAAGTAGAGGAGAGGGAGGGACGAAAGAGACAGGCGTGGCATCTAGGTTAGCAGCATGAAACCCGAGGTGCCACATCAGCGAAGGCAGGTCTGGTCTGTGTGTTTGCTACTACAGGTTCGAGCGCCACGTCAGCGACGTCAGCAAAGTTACAGATGTGGGCTACTGTGCAGCGAGGAAATCAAGTTTCGGTTTGAAAATTTTAAATTTTTTTAACAAAAAAAAGTTATGTCTATCTATTTTCTTTTTATCTAATTTTATTATGCAATCAAATTCTATATTTTTTAGTTGCAAAACCATTATGAACTAGTTTTATTTTTCTAGGGCTTTGTTGTAGCCTAATTTTGAGAACATAATTTTAATTCAAAATTATTTTTTATATTTTTCCATGGTTGTGAGTTTGATTTTTTTCTTAATGCTAGAATCGTTTGCCCAATTTTTGTATGATTTATTGGATCATGGAGAGACCGAGAGATAATTTGTGATTTTGAATTATTGAATTAAACACCATTGATTGAGCGAAATTAGAGATAATTTATCACAATTGGTGTGACTAAAAAGAAATCCATAGAACTTAATGAGTCTTCAATTAATTAAATTTGCATAGAGATATGACAAAATATTAGTTGGAGATATTTTTTGTGTTGTTCGAGAGAAAACATTGAATACTTGGGGGATTTTGGTTACAACTTGGAAAAATAATATTTTTATTCACATGGAGTTATAAATTGTGTGGGATTAACTAGGTGAAATCAAAAGCCCTAGAATTAGTTTTGCAATTAATAAACAATAAAAATTCAGACTCCGCTCATTTTAATTAATTTTGTTAGTTCTTTAGATTAATTTAATTTAGTTGATTTATTTATTAAAATTTCAGTTTTTCAAATAGTAGTTAATCTAGTAATTTCGGTTCTCGATAAAATAATTAGTTCTTGTGGGTTCGACACTCTTTTCACTTATCGATACTACTTGTTGCGATTTTGTACACTTGCAAATAATTCACATCAAGTTTTTGGAGCCGTTGCCGGGGATTAACTATTCTTTTATTGATAGTGAAAATTGCTAGACTGTTACTAGTTTGGATTTTTATTTTTATTTTAGATTTAATTGTTATTTTACCTCTTTATTCTCTTTTCATTTATTTATCTTGATTTATTTTTCTTTCAGGACTTAGGAGTATTTGTCCAGATCTAAACCATTGGAGCCTACACTCTTTGACCCAGAGATTGAAAGAACTTTACATCAGATCAGAAAGAAGAAGAAACAAAACACCACATCCTCTTTATCCATGGTGAACGAAGAGGAGAACAAAGCTTTGAGGGATTATGAAATGCCCTCAGTCAATGGAGCAACATCAAGCATCAAAAGGCCCATGATTGGAGCAAACAATTTTGAAATTAAGGCAGAATTATTTAGATGATTCAACAGACAGTTTAATTTGGAGGATTAGTGCATGATGATCCAAATGTTCACATTGTAAACTTTCTCGAAATATGTGATACCTTCAAACATAATGTAGTTTCGAATGATACTATCCGATTGAGACTCTTTCCTTTTTCACTCAGAGATAAGGCAAAGGCTTGGTTGAATTCTTTGCCGCCAGGAGTCATTACAATTTGGGAGGGCTTAGCACAAAAATTTATGGCAAAGTATTTTCCCCCAGCAAAAATAGCAAAGCTAAGGAATGACATCACTACTGATATGGTTAAAAATAGGATTAAATCAGGACCGTTCTAATCGGGCATGAATCTTAAAGCTTTCAGGGGTTAGACGGTAATTTCACCTACAAACGGATCTGAAATGGGAACTGATTCTTTCTTCAAAGCCCAATAACCCATAAACGGATTTGTCTTATTGGGTATGGATAGCAACCCATTACAAACTAATTCAGATATTTAAAGAGTAATTCAAATTCATGGTTATCTCTGTGGAACGATTTAAACTCTACATCTTATCCAAAAACACCGGAACATAGGGATAAATCATTATCTCTAAACTAACTCTAAAGGCGACTATAAATAACCCTCTCCCTCCACCATAACAAGGTAATCAATATTTTTCGACATAAAGCTCTTTCATAATCTTCCTGATTACTGATAAGTGCGTTGGAGGGTTCGTCGCCGGGATCCATCCCGGTGTATCGAACTTTTTGCAGGTTTATGGCAGCGGCGAGAAACCAGTCAAACGTCGGTAAAAGTCAACAGGTTTGCCTTTATTGTTTCCAAAAGAATCCACAAATTCATCTATTTGCCTCCCATACCAAAATCAGCAGCAACAAAATGGCACCGTCTGTAGGAAAAGAAAAGCAATCCAACCCTATTTCAACAGGGAAAGTAGTTTCAAGCTATGCCTCCAAAGAAGGGGAAGGCGACGGTCTCTAACCGCAGAGCCACTCCTGCTCCTTCTCCTCCTCTACTTCAGGAGGTCCTCCTTAAACCCGTCCAGCAAGTCCAGCAACCGCAGCCTGGACAACCTCTCCCTCAAACCGTCCAGCAAGTCTAGCAACCGCAGCCTGGACAGCCTCTCCCTCAACCCATCTAGCAACCGCAGCGTGGACAACCCCTTCCTTAGCAACCTCAGCCGCAGCAGGCTCCTCAAGGGCCTCAAGGGACTGCTGTGGGACCCTCCTGCCGAAGTCACCAAAGGCAACCTCCTTATCATGACCATGTCTCGATACATAACCTTTCATCCGACTCCATGGCCTCTCACGGTCCTCCAATACCAAAGGATCTTCGACACATTATTATCAATCGGCAGCATGGGATAGACCTTCGGATCTGCCTGGATGAGTGACGTACCCATGATGGAATCCCCCATCGTGAACATCAAAGGGGCCCTGCGATTCGGTCCCCCATAGCCCGATCCCCTCGTAGGCCCGACCATAGAAGATTGAACTCTCTCAAAAGACAGAGGGACTCACCCCAGCACCGTCAAAGGAGGAGCCGAACTCCGACCGGTTGGCCCGCCCTAGGGGACCACCGAGATCGGGAGGCACCTATCATAAGGGCAGAATTCCAGGACTTTCAAGAAGCCGTTCTATGGGCCCTCAACGTTGCTCCTAACCACGATCAATGGGCTCCTAGTCCACAACCTGCCCCAAACTATCACCGTCGCACTCCCAGTCCCCTTTTGCATGAGGATGAGTCCCGGGGGTCAGCAAGATATGACCAAAGGGAAAACTCGGTCTACCGCCGTCTCCACGAGATGGAGAGGCACCTTGGCAGAATAGACAGAGAAGAGGAACAACGGGCGAGGAATTTCCGCCCGAGCAGGCCTCCGTTCTCCCGGACCATCATGGAAGCCCCGGTTCCAAAAAAACTTCAAGCCCCCTAAATTTGAGTCATACAACGGGGATTCAGACCCTACTGACCACATTAAGAGTTTTAAAACTCTCATGATGATCCACCAGTCTTCGGATGTGCCCCTTTGCAAGGCCTTCCCAGACACATTGAAGGGACCAGCGGGAGAGTGGTACTCCCATATAACCCCCGCCTCCATCTTCTTATTCGAACAGTTAGAGGAGCTCTTCCTCACCAACTTTGTGGGTAGTCACTGAGCTGAGAAAACAAGTGCATCTTTGCTAGAACTTAGCCAAAGAAAGGGTGAGCGCCTAAGAGATTACGTCCCGCGCATTACTACTAAAGCCCAGTCTATTGCTTCCCTTAACCAATTAGTAATCTCTGCAGCATTCAGGCACAACGTCACTAATGCCGACCTCAAGACATCACTTGCCAAGAAGCCTTCTCGGAACTTCTCGGAATTCCTACTTAGGAGCGAGAATTACTTCCGAGCAGAAGAAGCTCTCAATTCCCCAGTTTTAAGGAACCATCTTCTGGGAACAAACGGAAGAATACAAGCGAAGAAGGGTCCCACAAATTACAGAAGGACGATAATGACCAACGCTGCCCAGCTCCTTATTTTGAGAAGTTCACCCCCCTCAATGCTAGTATATCTGCAGTTCTTATGGAGGTGGACAAGGAAGGGCTACTCTGCAGTCCCCCTAAAATGAATACCCCTGGCAAGAAAAGAAACAGGGATAAGTGGTGCCGCTTTCATAGGGTCCAAGGCCACGACACGGATGATTGTTGGGCTCTCAAAGAGGAGACCGAAGAACTCATACAACGGGGACACCTAGCCCAGTTCGACCGAAAAGACGGGGCCGGTCCTCCACCCCGAGGAGCCAATAATCGAACCGAGAGGCCCAACGAGTTCCAAGACTCCAAACCTGGGGCCATCCTCCACCTTATCCATGGCGGTCCAATAGGGGGAGAACCAAAATCCTAGGCCTTCACCCTATTGTAGAAGTAGGTTTTCAGTTTCAATAAGGCCTATGCTTGTAACACAGCCAAAAGCATGTAATAATGGCTCGCCCCATTGAAGCGCCCGCTTAGTTTATCTCAATAAAACATAGCTTTTTTCTATTGAAAATTATTGCATTTGCCTGATTCCTATCTCTCTGAGTCACATTTACAACTCGTTAAATGGTGAGTTCAGAGTCCAGCATTTCCTGCAGAGCTGCTCCAACAATTTACTAAGCTCAAAAAATGAGTTTGGAGTCCAACACTTAGTTTGACGCCGCTTTAGCCGCTTGTAAAAAAAAGTGCGAAGCAACTCACCATTCCGAATTGCTTCTACAACTCATCAATCCTCTTAAACAACAAGTTCGGAGTCCAACACTTGGTTCGATGCCACTTTAGCTACTTGCGAATAAGCCTGTACAAAGTGGCTCACCATTCGAAATTGCTCCCACAATTGTTGAAACTATCTTAACGACAAGTTCAGAGTCCAACACTTGGTTCGACGCTACTTTAGTTACTTACGAACAAACATGTACAAAGTAGCTTACCATTCGAAATTGCTCCAACAACTGATGAAACTTTCTTAGCAACTAGTTCAGAGTTCACAATCATGGTTCGAAAATTTCCCACACAGCTTGCAAGTATGCAGTTTCGGGGCTCAAAACCAACATTCATACTACTCCCATTACTGGTTAAATTTTGCAACAAACGAGTTCGGAGCTAAAACTCTCCCCTAGAATTTCTCCTCACAAACTGGTTCGGAGCAAAATCTCTCCCCTAGAGTTGCTGCTCAAACTTGTCTCCCGAACGGCACTCTCCTAGAGCCTAGTGAAGCTCTTCGCTCCGCTCGCCTCCTGAGCGGCCTTCTTCTCTACGAGTTCGGATCTCAACTCTACCCTAGTGTTGCTCCTCAAACTTGACTCCCAAACAGCTCTCTTGAGCGTGGGGATGATTCTTCGTCCCACTCGCCTCCCGAGTGGACTTCTTCCAACCGAGTTTGGAGCTCAAACTCTCCCCTAGAGTTGCTCCTCAAACTCGTCTCCCGAACGACTCTCTCTTAGAGCCTGATGATGTTCTCCGTCCCACTCACCACCTGAGCGGTCGTCTTCTAAGAGAGTTCGGATCCTAACTCGCTTAGAGATGCTCCTTAGACTCGCCTCCAAGAATGGATCTTCTCAACAGTCATACAAAGCTCTTCTTAACTTCATGAAGACAAAGATGTTTCATGACTATTTTGACCATGAAGAAGGGTGATTCTTCAAATAACTTATGAAGAGAAATTGTATATCTTTGAGTCAGCTTCGAAACTAGGGGTCACACGCCCCGATCCGGCCTCCGTAGCACCGGAAAAGTGGGTTACAACACAGCTGCGCCGAACAAAAAATGAGGGGAAAACTTCGCCTCAAAATACAAGCTTGATCCTGATCGACTGCTCAGATTGCGCCACATCCCTCAGAGCCAATTCCGAGCAAACGTGTCACCGAACGTGAAATTGGGGAAAAACTTCGTCTCAATATTCATGCCTGATCGAGATCCAACGGCCCTGATCTTGCCACGTACCTCGGAGCCAAATCCGAGCAAACGTGCCACTGAACTGGAAAGTCGAGAAAATTCCTCCTCGCGATCCGGGCTCAAATCAAGATCAACAGCTCAGAGCCCAAAACAAAACAACAAAACAAAAAAAAAGAAAAAAGGGGATGTAGGGGTTAATGGGTCGGGTCTGAGCCCGTTTGGACCCAAACCTGAACCACATGCCTCCCCTGTCCTCCTCATCTTCTTCTCCTTTAGATGTTCCCAACAAAAACCCACTCATCTGCAACCAAGCTTGGGCTCCTCGACCAACTCCTCACTAATTCTTCCTCGCTGAATGCCATTACCGAGCTCTCGAGCTCCAAGCCCACTGACGAGCTCCCACTCCTCCGCAACTGAGCTTGAGCTCCTTAACCAACTCCTCACCAACTCTTCCTCACCGAACGCCATTACCGAGCTCCCGAGCTCTGAGCCCACTGACGAGCTCCCACTCCTCCACAATCGAGCTTGAGCTCCTCGACCAACTCCTCACCAAACTCCACCTCGCTGAGCTCATCTCCCCTTCAGCAAGCTCTTATCAACGAGCACGAAGCTCCTCCTTCGTCGAGCTCCAAACCTAACTCCTCCTCACCATGAGCGTCAAGCTCATCGTCTCTAACTCGACTCCACAGTCGAGCTCCCCACCTTCGCCGTCCACCTCGCCTCCACTTGCTGAGCTCCTCTACAGTCGAGCTTCGAACCCAACTCCTTGCCGAACCCATAGTCGGCCGAGCTCGAAAACCACCTCCGTCAACTTCACCGAGCTCCTCCTCAAGCTCTAGTGATGCCCTCGGAGGCAGAGACAGAGTGGAAGTCAAAGTCGGAGGCATGGTTGAGGTTGAAGGTGTTGACGATTGAGGGCAAAGTCGAGGAAGAAGACGAAAGGATAAGAAGGTGGGAGAAAAAGGAGGGGTGTCCACGTGGTGGTCAACGGTCAACGTTGACCAGCCACGTGGCGACGCCTCGTTCGTTCTCAACCCACGATCGGATTGGTTCCGAGCAAAGTGTACACCGAATGTCGAATTGCAGCAAAACACCCCGCTTTGCGTTGCGCGACCCCCCGATTATGATCAACACACAGGATTGTACCACGTGTACAGGTAAAATTTAATTAATTAATTTATATATTTAATTGAATTAATTATTTACAAAATCCCAAAAATGAATTAAAAATTGAAAAAATTAATTAAAAATTCTAAAAATAATTATTAATTCAGAAAATAATTTTAAAATTTTGAAAATAATGATGATTAAATTAGAATATTTAATTAAAATTTTCGATAATTAATTATTTTAATTTAGAAATTGAATAAATAATTCAAAAAAATGGTTAAAAATTGGAAAAAATTCTGAAAATCTGGAAAAATCACAAAAATTCCAGAAAATTCTAAAAATAATTTGGGCATTCTACATGCTCAGATTTACATCGTTACAACTCGAGCAAGATCCAAACTCATTCAAGAACTCCGATAAAATCCCGTACACCATTAGAACAATAAAACTACTCCTCAGAGATTGTTAAAATAAGTCTTCGGGAGTAGGGGGCTCATGATATAGCTAAAATTAGGATTAAATCAGGACCATTCAAATTGGGCACAAATCTTAATGCTCTCAGAGGTAAAATGGTTATTTCACCTACAAACGGGTCTGAAATGGGAATTGGGTCTTTCTTCAAAGCCCAGTAACTCATAAACGGATCTGTCCAACCCATTACAAACCAATTCAGATTTAAAGAGTAATTCAAATTTATGGTTATCTCTATGAAACGATTTAAACTCTACATCTTATCCAAAAATATCGGGACATAGGGATAAATCATTATCTCTAAACTGTCTCTAAAGGAGATTATAAATACCCCTCTTCACCCACCATAACAAGGTAATCAATATTTTTCTATATAAAGCTCTTTCATAATCTTCCTGATTACTGACAAGAGTGTCGGAGGGTTCATCGTCGGAATCCATCTCGGTGTATCGAACTTTTGCAGGTTCATGGCAGCGGCGAGAAACCAGTCAAACGCCGGTGAAAGTCAACATGTTTGCCTTTATTGTTTCCAAAAGAATCAACAAATTTATCTGTTTGCTCCCACACCAAAATCAGCAGCAACAACTACATTCACTCAATTTGAGACCGATTCATTATATGATGCATGGGAGAAGTACAAAGAGCTATTGAGAAAATGTCCTCATCATGAACTACCTAAGTGGCTACAATTGCAGACATTCTATAATGGTTTGGGATTCACAAATCGATCTATGGTTAACGCAGCATCTGGAGGTGCACTTATGAGCAAAACTGATGAAGCAACCTATGAGCTTTTAGAGGAGATGGCATCTAATAATTACCAGTGGTCTTCAAAGAGAACAATGCCAAGAAAAGTGGCGGGAGTTTTTGAACTTAATCCTATTACTACTTTAACAACAAAAATTGATAATTTATCTAAACAAATAGGTAATATGAATGTTAATGCTATTCAAACTAATACGATTTTTGATCTTTGTGCAGGAAATCATTCAAGTGCAGATTGCCAAGTGGGGAACCCTTTTTCTCAATCTAATGCCGAACAAGCAAACGTTGTCTCAAATTTTCAAAAGAAAAACAATCCTTATGCAAACGCATACATTCCAGGATGGAGAAATCACCCCAACTTTTCTTGGAGCAACAATCAAGGAGGAGCTAGACCACAAGAAAATTCTCCACAACAAAAAAGAAGCCGATACTTGAAGAGATGTTCATGCAATACATGCAAAAGAAAGAGTAATACATGTAGAAGACAGAATTGGCAAAACAAAATAATACGGCTTCAATTCACAACCTTGAAGCTCAGATTGGTCAGATTTTAAATATTCTTACAGAAAGAATGGCAGGAACATTACCTAGTAACATAGTGGTTAATTCCAAGGAGCATGTCAAAACAATAACACTTAGAAGTGGAACAACACTTGAGTAGCAAAAAGTGGTTGAAAAGCAAAGTGAGAGAGAGAGCAAATTGTGGAGGAACAAACGCAACAGGTGGCCAATCACCATTCTAAGAAGGATAAAGGAGTTTCAAGCAAAACAATTTCAGGGGAGTTTAATTCTGACACTCATCCTAATTTACCTTATGATCCACCTATTACTTTTCCACAAAGACTTTAAAAGAATAAGCTTGATGAACAGTTTTCAAAATTTTTAAATATTTTCAAGCAATTGCATATTAATATTTCTCTTATTGAAGCTTTAGAACAAATGCCTAAATATGCTAAATTTTTGAAGGATTTTATCAAACAAGAGGAAGCTGGAAGTGCATGAGATGGTGATGCTAACAGAAGAAAGTAGTGCAATTTTACAAAAGAAGCTGCCTCCTAATCATAAAGATGCAGGGAGTTTTATAATTCCTTGCACTATTGGAAATTCTTCGTTTCATAAAGCATTATGTGATTTAGGAGCAAGTATTAATCTGATGCCTTATTCTGTTAAGAAAATTAGGTATTGGGTAGCAAAGCCTACCACAATTTCATTACAATTGGCGGACAGATCTATCAAGTACCCAAGAGGGATCATTGAAGATGTTTTGGTAAAAGTAGACAAGTTCATATTTCCAGCTGATTTTATTGTGCTTGACATGGAGGAAGATGAACAAATCCCTTTGATTTTGGTGATACCTTTTCTAGCAACAGGGAGAACATTAATTGATGTGCAACAGGGAAAATTTATTCTAAGGGTTGACAACGTGCAAGTGACTTTTGATGTACTTAAATCCATAGAGTATCCTGCCAAAGTTCACTCATGTTTTCACGTTAGCGAAATTGATCTAGCCATCGGCAAGGAACATAAGGATGAAGTTGAAAAATTACCTCTAGAAGTGTTCCTAACGAATTCAGCAACTTTAGAATCTGAAAATGAAGAGGTTTTGGAATGTGTTCGGTATTTGGAGGCTACACCATCTATTCATCCTTCAGCTCAGCTAAAATTCAAAGATGTAGGGATATCAAAGACATCATTATTAACAAGATGAACCACCCAAACTCGAGCTAAAACCGCTACCATCTAATTTGAGGTATGCCTTCTTAGGCCAAGAATCAACTTTTCCAGTTATTATTAATGTTTCTTTGAATAATGTTGAAGAAAAGAAGTTGGTGAGAATTTTGAGAGAGCATAAGACAGAATTGAGATGGAAAATTTCGGATATAAAGGGAATCAGTCCTTCGATCTGCATGCATAAAATTTTGATAGAGGATAATTTCAAGCCTATAGTTCAGCCACAACGAAGATTAAATCCATCAATGCAAAAAGTGGTGCATAAAGAAATTTTGAAGCTTTTTGATGCAAGAATCATTGCATGGGTGAATCCTATACATGTTGTGCCAAAGAAAAGGGGAATAACTGTAGTGAAGAATGACAATAATGAGCTTATACCAACAAGAACAGTCACGGGATGGCGATTGTGAATAGATTACCGAAGACTAAACGATGCAACTAGAAAGGATCATTTTCCATTACCCTTCATTGACCAAATGCTGGAAAGACTTGCAGGCCACGCCTACTACTATTTTCTTGATGGGTATTCGGGATACAATCAAATCGCCATAGCACCAGATTATCAAGAGAAGACAACATTTACTTGCCCATATGGAACTTTTGCATATAGAAGGATGCCTTTTGGTCTTTGCAGTGCCCCCGCCACATTTCAACGCTGTATGATGTCAATTTTTTTGGATATGGTGGATAAATTTATTGAAATTTTTATGGATGATTTTTCAATTTTTGGTTAATCATTTGATATCTGTTTATCTAACTTAGCTTTGGTTTTGCAGTGGCAAGAAAACAAATCTAGTCTTGAATTGGGATTTATGTCACTTATGGTAGAAGAAGGGATTGTGCTAGGACACAGAGTTTCCTTTATAGGAATTGAAGTGGATCGTGCTAAAATTGATATCATTGAAAACTACCACCTCCAACCAATGTCAAAGGATTGTGAAGTTTCTTGGGTCATGCGGGATTTTATCGACGATTTATAAAAGATTTTTCTTTAATCACTAAACCTCTTTGCAATCTTTTGAATAAAGATACACCTTTTGATTTTTCCCATGATTGCTTGCATGCCTTTGAAGCATTGAAAAAGAAATTGATTTCAGCACCTATAATTATTGCACCAGATTGGAATTTGCCTTTTGAATTAATGTGTGATGCTAGTGATGTGGCAATAGGTTCTGTTTTAGGGCAAAGAAAAAAACAAAATCTTTCACACCATTTATTATACAAGTAGAACTTTGATAGAAGCACAGCTTAATTATGCTACTACTAAAAAAGAATTATTAGCTATTGTATTTGCTTTTGACAAATTTCGATCTTATTTGATAGGTTCAAATGTGGTTGTTTATTCGGATCATTCAGCTCTCAAATACTTGCTTGCAAAGAAGGAAGCCAAACCAAGATTGCTTCGCTGGATTTTACTCCTACAAGAGTTCGATGTGGAAATCAAGGACAAAAAGGATGCGGAAAATATGGTGGCCGATCATTTATCTCGTATTGAGCCTAAAGATGCAAACAAATTGCAGGTTACACCAATCAATGAAGAATTTCCAGATGAGTATTTAATGATGATACAAACTTCTCCATGGTATGCCGATATTGTTAACTACTTGGTATAAAAAATTCTACCTCCTCAAATTACTTATCAACTAAAGAAGAAATTTTTTTCTGACTTAAAATATTATTTTTGGGTGGAACCTTTTCTATTTTGCAATTATGCAGATCAAGTAATAAGGTGATGTGTACCTAAAGAGGAGATGGAAAGCATACTCAAAGATTGCCATACATTGGAAGTTGGCGGCCATTTTAGTGGATCAAAAACAACCACAAAAATTTTACAATCAGAATTTTATTAGCCCTCAATTTTTAAGGATGCTTTTAATTTTTTTAAATTATGTGATCATTGTCAAAGGGTGGAAAATATTTCTAGGAAAAATGAGATGCCCCTAAATAATGTTTTAGTGATTGAATTATTTGATGTGTGGGGAATAAATTTTATGGTTCCTTTTCCATCTTCATTTTCTAATAAATATATTTTGGTTGCTGTAGATTATGTATCCAAGTGGGTGGAAGTTGTTTCCTTACCAACCAATGATGCAAGAGTGGTGGTAAACTTTATTAGAAAAAATATCTTTTCACGATTTGGAGCTCAAAGGGCAATTATTAGCGATGGAGGAAAATATTTTTGCAACCGTTAATTTGATGCTTTACTTGCTAAGTATGGAGTTACTCATCATGTGGAAATACCATATCATCCTCAAACAAATAGTCAAGTGGAGGTTGCAAATAGAGAGCTGAAGTGTATACTTGAGACGGTGAATATGTCACGAATGGATTGGGCATGAAAATTAGATGATGCATTATGGGCATATAGGACGGCCTTCAAAACTCCAATTGGAATGTCGCCATATAAATTGGTATATGGTAGCATGTCACTTACTGGTGGAACTTGAGCATCGCGCTTATTGGACAATTAAGGCACTAAATTTTGACATGAAGGATGCAGGCGAGAAGAGAATGATGCAACTAAATGAGATGGACGAGTTTCGCAATGATGCTTATGAAAATGCCAAGATCTATAAAGAAAAAACTAAACGATGGCATGATAAGCATATTTTGAGAAGAACATTTAATGTAGGGGAGAAGGTGCTGTTATTCAATTCAAAACTTAGACTTTTTCCAGGGAAATTGAGGTCTAGGGGGTCGGGACCATTTGTTGTGACACAATTTTTTCCATATGTTGCCATTGAGATATATCATGAGAAAAAGGGGACACTCAAGGTCAATGGATAGCGGTCGAAGCCGTATATGGATGGGGAATTTGGCAAGAAAAAGTTGAGCATTGATCTAGCAAACCCTCAGTGAGAGATTGAGAATGTCTGGCTGAAGACATAAAACTTAGTGCTTCTTTGGAGGCAACCCATGTTTTCTTTTACCGCATTTAGATTTTCTTTTTCTTTTCATTTTTCTATAATAGTTTTTGATTTTATTTTGTAGGATTGCATGAGTTTGGAAGTCGCCGGGCAGAGCTGTTTTTTACACCTATATTGATGCTGTTTTTGAGCAGGATGGAATCAGAATCTGGAAAAGTGTTTTAAAGAGAGATCAAAGGAAAAAGCAATTTGGACATCTACAACTCCAGATATCGCTGAAACAATGAACGTCGCGCGTGCAGAAGTTTAACATGAAGCAGGGGAGAAATTCTGAACTTTTCTCATTATTCTGGTTTTTCTTTCTCTTTACCCATTGAGGACAATGTGATATTCAAGTTTGGGGGAAGGGTACATTTTTTACAATTTTTATTATTATATATATATTTGAAAAGAAAAACAAAACAAAGTATTGCAATCAGGCTTACCATTAATTACACTTTTGAGTTCTTTATTATGCTAAAGCATTGAAATAATTTTTTTTGGGTAGACAATTGCTTATAAAACAAGATTAAGCATACCTATTTGATTTAGGATTATTGAATTTCTAAATTCCTTACACAATTGTGACAGTCATGTGATTATACATAAAAGAAAAATGTGATGTTTTTTCTTGTGATTATCCCCTTTGATCTAGTCCTAAACAGAGTTTAAGTAAATAGAGTAATATTTATAAAATTGAATGAATAAATTTCTATCTACTCCAATATTTTTAGTTGCTTAGTAAGTAGGGGTATTTATCTCCAATATTTATTTTTACGTCAAATGACAACTTGAAATATGATTATGCAAAAGCACTCTAAGTTTCTGACTTGTTGAGTAACTAGGTGCATTCATCACAGATGTTTGCATTCGCATGAAAAGGCAAGTGACAACTTAGAGGGGAAAAAAACTCTAGTTTGCTACTTGGTTTGTAGTAGTGAGAAGGGGATAATCACAGATAGAGTTGTTACATGCTATAATTACATTAATTGCATGACAAATATGATTGAGTTTGGAATTATGAATGAATAATTGCACTGGAGAAAGTGAGTATGCTTGGTTTTACTTTATTTGCTATTGTTTATATTTTAAATTGAAATTTTGGTGCTTACATGATAAGATCTCTTGGTGAGATGAGTTGACCCTAATTATGAATACTTTTTCGTTATTCTTTGTTTTACTTTTTGCTCGAGGACAAGAAAAATCTCAAGTTTGGGGGTATTTGATGTGTCTAATTTTTATTTAAATATTTTTACTCATTTACCAACAAAAATTGCTTGTATTCGTCTATCTTGTTAATAAATTATCGTATTTCTATAGATTTAGTTAATTAATTATTTTTGAATGAATAAGATTTTTTTTTTTTGGATGCAAAAGGTGAATATATTCAGTAAAAATTAATAAAGAAAAAAAGGAGAATGATTGATTAATTTTTTATTGATTTGTTGAATTTTGAATTTTACAATTTGGCCATATGGAATGTAAAATAGAAATTTTAATTGGCAATAGAGGGTTGAAATGAAATAAACAAATTTAAAAGGGTTTAATTGAGCTAATATGATTATTAGTTAGTTTAATTAATTGAAACTAATTAATTTTATTTTTTATTTTTTAATCCTAAATTCTGATTTTATTTTTGTGTGTGCAACACGTGCTTCAAGAAAGAGAAAGTGACGAAAAAATAAGAAAGAAATAAAGAGCAATTAAAATTAAGGAAAGAAATATAGGAAGATGTGGGGTTTTTTGCAAAAATAAACCTTAATAACCCAGGGTCGGATCCCTATAATACAACAGCCAAAAGCAAATCAAAGGCACGCTGAATGAAGAGAGAGAGCGACGGCTGATCTAAAAAAAAAAACAGAGAGAAAGAAGACAGAAAGACGAGGAGAGACAGAGACAGGCATCTGAGTTGGCGGCTTGCGGATCGAAGTAGAGGAGAAAGAGGGACGAAAGAGACAGGCGTGGGATCTGGGTTGGCGGCGTGAAACCCAAGGCGCCACGTCAGCGAAGGCAGGTTTGGTCTGTGTGTTTGCGGCTACGGGTTCGAGCGCCACATCAGTGACGTCAGCAAAGAGACATACATGGGCTACTGTGCAGTGCAGAAATCGAGTTTTGGTGTGAAAATTTTAATTTTTTTTAACAAAACAGAGTTCTCTCTGTCGCTTTTCTCTTTGTTTGATTTTATTATGCAATCAAATTCTTTGTTTGTTAGTTGCAAAACCATTATGAACTAATTTTATTTTTCTAGGGCTTTGATGTAGCCTAGTTTTGAGAACACAATATTAATTCCATATAATTTTTTTTCTATTTTTCCATGGTTGTGTGTTTGATTTTGTTCTTAATGCTACAATTGTTTGCCCAACTTTTGTATGATTTATTGGATCATGGAGAGACCGAGAGGTAATTTGTGATTTTGATTATAGAATTGAACACCATTGATTGAGCAAAATTAGAGATGATTTACCGCGATAGTGTGACTAAAAAGAAATTCATAGAACTTAGTGAGTCTTCAATTAATTAAATTTGCATAGAGATATGACAAACTATTAGTTGGAGATATTTTTGGTATTGTTCGAGAGAAAGCATTGAATACTTAAGAGATTTTGATCCATAACTTTGAAATATAATATTTTTATTCATATGGAGTTATAAATTGTGTGGGATTAACTAGGTGAAATCAAAAGCCCTAGAATTAGTTTTGCAATTAATAAACAACAAAATTTCTGACTCCGCTCTTTTTAATTAATTTATTTAGTTCTTCAGATTAATTTAATTTAGTTGCTTTATTTATTAAAATTTCGGTTTTCCAAATAGTAGTTAATCTAGTAATTTCGGTACTCGATAAAATAATTAGTCCTTGTAGGTTCAACACTCTTTTCACTTATCTATACTACTTGTTGCGATTTTGTACACTTGCAAATAATTCACATCACCCACATCCGTGAAAAATTCAAACCGCCACACTTCAAGTCATAGAACAGAGAATCTCATTCGGCTAATTATATCGAGAGTTTCAAATTTTTCATGATTATTTACCAAGCCTCAGACACACTTCTCTGCAAAAAGTTCCTCGCAACACTGGAGGGATCAGCATGGGAATGTTAATCTCACTTCTCTCCCAGCTCCATATTCTCATTCATTCAATTTAAGGAACTCTTCCTCACCCACTTCATAAGAAGCCGCCAAACAGAGAAGATAAGTGCCTCTTTACTTGTCCCGAATCAAGGGAAGGGGAACAACTTAGGGACTTTGTCCAGTGCTTCACAGCCGAGTCCCAGTTTATCACCTCCATAGACCCTGCAGTAGGGACAACCGTATTCAAACAAAATGTCAGTCACACCGATCTTAAGGTGTCCCTTCGCAAGAAATCTCTTCGGGACGTTCTTTGAACTCTTGCTAAGGAACGAGAAGTACATATGAGCTGAAGAGGATCTCCAACCCCATGGTCAAAACGAGACCTCCTCTGGGAACAAGCAGAAGAGTGAAAATGAAGAAGGATCCAAGAAGGTCCATAAGGATGGCAATGGTCAGCACATCTCTCTTCCTCATTATTTAGAGAAGTTCACCCCTCTTAATGCCGACATATCAGCAGTTCTCCTGGAGGTGGACAAGGAAGGGCTACTTCGCTCTCCCCCTCGAAGGAACACTCTGGGGAAGTGAAGGAACTAAGATAAGTGGTGCCGTTTTCACAGAGATCACAACCATAACACATTATTGCCAGGTTTTCAAGGAAGAAATTGAAGAGCTTATAGCGCGATGGCACCTATCCAAGTTCGTTCGGAAGGACAAGGTCGATACTTCACCAGCTCGAGGGGCTAACAAATGAGTAGAGAAGGAATCCGATTCTAGGACTCAGATCATGGGGATGTCCTCCACTCCATGCACGGATGGCCTATGGATGGGGAATTTAACTCCTCCCGAAAGACCTTCATCAGACTAGTGAATCCATTACACAACTCGATCCTCCTATTCGAGGCATTAGAACTCCCCCAAATGGCCAGTCAAGTCATTTCCGAGCCAGTTGATGAACTTGAGGAGATCCCTTTCTCAAAAAAGGATTTAACCAAGAGTTTCCGAGTAAGCAAAGATCTCCATCACCAAGTTAGAGAACAGATCATTGAATGCATCAGAGGGAACCAAGACCTATTTGTCTGAACTGAGGTCGACATGGTTGGCATCTCAAAGGAATTAATCATGCACTATCTCAGCGTGAATCCTGAAGCCAATCCGGTCCAGCATTAAGTGCCACAAGTTCGCCTCTTATAGATAACAAGCCATCAAGGAAGAAATTGCCAAGCTCCTAGCTGGCCATTTCATTCAAGGAGTTGGCTACCCTGAGTGGCTGGTGAATGTGGTATTGGTTAAAAAAAGCGAACGAAAAATGGGAAATCTACATCGACTTCACCGACGTCCCCGAAGGGCCCATTTCCTCTACTACGCATCGATGCCCTAATTGATGCCACATCCGAGCATGAACTCTTGAGTTTTATGGACGCCTTCTCAAGATATAACTATGTAACGCCCCGAATTCCAAATACAAGTAATTCGTAGTACAAACAAGATCTTTACTTCAACATCGTTCAAAACTACAAGGAATTTATAACTTTTTCATTATAATGATGTTTATTACAATACACAGCAGAAATTTACATGAAAGAAATACAATTTATAACATTCAAAATATTGTAAAATCCATCATCATCAACTCATCTCCACGTCGCTCACTAATCTGAGTCCTGCAACTTGAAAACTGTGGGCGCATCAGTTGCATACAATTGACGCAATGCTATAATACAATGATTCCTCAATGTAGAAAACATAAACTTGAATGCAAGAATGAATAGTTATCCTAATTATGTAGTTTATGATATGAACTTAATGACTAATGTAGACATTCATACTACGATGCAACTCTAATGCGGACATGTTCGGATTCTATGCATCCCATACTACATAGGTCCAAGGGCAAGCCCTTAACGCACTCCTCATTGTAGGGTTCAATCCCTCGTCATGAAATTCTACTACGGTGAAAATTTTAAGATTTAGATATCCTGTGAGTATCTTGTTCACGCCCCGATAATCCTTGAGATTCATTCTCCCACCGCAAGTGATTTTGGATACCTTTCTCGCACCCTGATAATTCGGGAGATGAAACTCACACCGCAAGCCATTTGGTACGTGATATGGCAAAAAAAGGGGTTAAATCGGAACCGTTCAAAGTGGGTACGAATCTTAAATTTGCAGGGGCAAGATGGTAATTTCACCTACAGACAGGTCCAAATTGGGAACCGGGTCTCTCCTTTTGGACCCGCCAACCCATGAACGGATCTGTTCAATTGAGAATGGGTCCCAACCTGTTAAGGACCAATTCAACAGGATAGGAGGAAATCCTGGCTCGTCCTTATCTTGAGGAGGTGGTTATAACCACTCCTATTCAGCCACACCGGGAACTAGGGATTCACTCTTATCCTGAAAGGGATCCCCACGGCGACTATAAATACCTCCCTACCTCCTACTACCACAGGTGATCACTCTTTGTGCACTTGAGCTCTTTCCCTTTACTTTTTCTAGTATTGACAAGAGCGTCGGAGGGTTCGTCGCTGGGATCCATCCCGGTATTTCGAACGTTTGTGCAGGTTTGCAGGAGCACCAAGGAGTCAACCTGTCAAAGAGGAAGAAGTAGGATTCAGCCTGTTCGAGTTCCTACGAACCTACAAATTCTGTCTATTGCCCCCACACCAGATTCAGCGACAACAGATTGGCACCGTCTTTGGGAACTACTCGACAAGCAACCCCACCTTCCTCCTTCAGCCAAAGCTACTCCTAGCCATGCCTCATAAGAGGAAGCCCTCAAACTCCAACCGAAGAACAACCTCTTCTCATCCTCCTCCTCCTCCTCCTCCTCCTCCGGAGGATCTCCCTCCACCCATCCAGCAGACCCTACAGTTCAAGAAGCAGGCTCCTCAGTCTATTCTGCAACCTATAGGGCCCCAGGCATACGTAGGTGAGCCCTCTAGGCGAAGCCGCCACAAGCAACCTGTACATCAGGTTTGGGTGTCCATCCATAACGCATCCACAGATTTTATGGCCTCCCATAGTCCTCGTACGCCAAAGGATCTGCGGGACGTGCTCAACTATCTGCAGACCGAGCCAGGGCCCGAGCTTCAAACTCATCTAGAGGAGAGGCGGACCCGCGAGGCGAACACTCGCCGGGAGCACCCAAAGGATCGGTCATCACGCCGGTCAGACCGCAGGGGGTCCAACTCTCCCTGGAGGCAAAGGGATTCACCCCCGCATCGCCCAGGACGGATCTGCTCCCCGGCTGGCCGTCCTGCAGCTCGAGCCAATCACGAGCAGGAGGCCCCCGTCACAAGGGCAGAATTTCAGCAATTCTACGAGGCGGTCCTTCGGGCACTCAATGCCGCCCCCAACAATGGCCCTCGGGCTCCCAGCCCTCGGCCAGCTCCTCGCCATCATCGCCGCTCCCGAAGTCCCAGGCCTGTTCCAAGCCATCACCGCCGTTCCCTAAGTCCTAGGCCGGCTCCGAGCCATCGCCACCCTTCTCCCGATCACCACCGCCGCTCCCGAAGTTCGCGTCTTACTCCAGTCACCCCCGTCATTTTAAAAGTACACCACCTACCCAGAGCCATCACCGTCACAACCCTAGCCCTCCTCGACATGAGGACGAGTCTCGAGGCTCAGCCAGGCAAGACCGAAGGGAGGACTCGATCTACTGCCGTCTCCATGAGATGGAGAGATGCCTCGGCCCACTTGATCGAGACGAAGAACGACGGGCAAGGGACTTCTGTCCAAGTAGGCCCCCATTCTCCCGCACCATCATGGAGGCCGTAGTCCCAGACAACTTCAAACCTCCACACTTCGAGACCTACACCGGAGAGACCGACCCTGCAGATCACATTAAGAGTTTCAAAACTCTCATGATGATCCATCATGCATCTGATGCCCTCCTCTATAAGACCTTTCGGCCACACTTAAGGGACCGGCTCAGGAGTGGTATTCTCGACTTGCACCGATATCTATCTTCTCCTTCGACCAGTTCAAGGGTCTCTTTCTCATGCATTTCGTAAGCAGTCGCTGCACGGAGAAGATGAGCACCTCCCTACTGTTCCTCAGTCAAAAGAAAGGCGAACGATTGAGGGACTACGTTAAGCGTTTCACTACTGAGGCCAGATCCATTGCCTTCTTGGAACCCTCGGTGGCCACAGTCGCCTTCCAGTCTAACGTCCTCAATGCAGATCTCAGGGCATCCCTCGCCAAGAAGCCCCCTCGGGACTTCTCAGAGCTCCTACTCCGGAGCGAGAAGTACATCCGACCGGAAGAAGCTCTCCACCGCCCCACCTTTGAGGCGTTGACTTCCGGGAATAAGCGGAAGGGCGTAGAAGAAGAAGGAGCAAAAAATCCCCAGAAGGATAATGGGGGTCAGCGTCATCCTCTCCTTCGGTTCAAGAAATTCACTCTGCTTAACGCGAGTGTATCGGCCATCCTGATGGAGATCGGGAATGAAGGTCTCCTGCCGCCACCTTCGAAGATGAACACCCCCGGGAAGAAGAGGAATCGGAACAAGTGGTGCCGTTTCCACTAAGACCACGGAAACGACACTGACGATTGTCGGGCCCTGAAGGATGAGATCGAGGCCCTCATCCAGAGAGGGCAGCTCACTCGGTTTGTGAGAAGGGACCGAGCCGATCTGCCTCCCCTGCCCAGGGGGGTTAACAGGCAAACGGAGCAGTGCACGAAGACTCCGGAGGTCGAAGTAGAGGGCATCTTGCACCTGATGAGGCCCAATGGGGGGAGATTCTAACTCCTCCTGAAAAGCCTTCGTTAGGGAGGTCAACTCCGTGCAGAGTCATCCTCCCCCAAAAGGTCTGGGAGTCTCTGTGATGTTCTCCGATTGGGACTTAGAAGGCATCCGCATGCCTCAATGCGATGCCCTCGTCATCAACCTCAAAATGGCCAACTTCAACGTTCGCTGGGTGCTGGTGGACAATGGAAGTTCGGTCCACAACCTCTTCTTGGAGGCGTTCAAAGGCCTCCAGCTATCAAGAGACTAGCTTAAGCTGGCTGGTTACACCCTTCATGGGTTCACTGGGGTTTCGGTAATGATCGAGGGAGTTATAACTCTCGACATCACCTTTGGCAAAGCCCCGATCACTCACACAGAGCCAATGGACTTCATGGTGGTGGACGTGAATGCCTACAATGTGATCCGGGGTCGACCGGGTCTTGCCGCGCTCCAAGCCATCCCTTCCGCTAACCACATGAAGATGAAGTTCCCCACCCCTGCAGGGGTAGGAGAAGTAAGAGGGAGTTAAGAGGTTGCTCGTAAGTGCTATATGACCTCAATGGGAGGCCCGGTCCTCTCCTTAGAAGCCCTAGAGATCCCACTGGAGAATAGCCAAACCATCTCCGAACCGGTGGATGAACTAGAAGAAGTGGCCTTCTCTGAAGGAGACGCCACCAAGACATTCCGGGTCAGCAAGGCACTCTCCCCCTCCATCAAAGAAGACATCTCCGAGTGCATAAGGAAGAACTGCGATCTCTTTGCCCAGACTGCGGTTGACATGCCTGGGATCTCCGAGGAGCTCCTAATGCACTAGCTCAGCGTCGCCCCAGGTGTGAAGCCCGTTCAGCAGAAGCGCCGCAAGTTCGCTCCCAAGCGATAACAGGCGATCATAGAGGAAGTCGAAAAGCTCCTCAATGCTCGGTTCATCCAGGAGGTGAATTACCCCGAGTGGCTATCCAATGTGGTGATGGTCAAAAAAGCCAACAGGAGCTGGAGGATATGCATGTACTTCACCGATCTCAATAAGGCGTCCCCGAAGGACCCTTTTCCCCTTCCAAGCATCGATGCCCTGATAGATGCGACCTCCGGGCACGAGCTCCTTAGTTTTATGGACGCTTTCTCGGGATACAACCAGATTCGGATGTTCCCTCCCGACATCCCGAAGACCATCTTCGTGACGGACCAGGGCCTGTACTGCTACAGGGTGATGCCGTTCGGCTTGAAGAACGCGGGAGCTACTTATCAGTGCCTCGTGAACAAGGTCTTCGGAGACCAGATTGGCCAAAACAGGGAAGTCTACGTAGACGACATGTTGGTCAAGAGCACCCGAGGGCCAGAACATGTCCTCGACCTCCAAGAAGCTTTCGAGGTGCTCAGGAGACACAATATAAGGCTGAATCTGAACAAGTGTGCATTCGGAGTCTCGTCCGGCAAGTTCTTAGGGTTCATGCTCAGCCAAAGGGGCATAGAGGCCAACCCCAAGAAGATCCAAGCCCTTCTTAAAATGGCTCCCCCCTCTAACGTCAAAGAGTTACAAAGGCTCGCGGAGCGCCTCGCAGCAATCGGGCGATTCCTCTCCAAGTCCGGGGAAAAGTGCCTCCCCTTCTTCAAGGCCCTCAGGGAGGCTAAAGGCTTCGAATTGGGGGGAATAGCAACAAAAGTCCTTCGACCAGCTCAAGGCATACTTAGCTAATCCCCCGCTCTTGAGCAAGCCAACGCCTGGAGAGGTCCTCTACCTATATCTCGCGGCTTCGGAGCAAACCCTCAGTGCGGTCCTTGCAGGAGAAGAGGACAGAATGCAGAGGCACATCTATTATGTGAGTAAGGTCCTCCGGGATGCTGAACTCCATTACCCGAAGCTGGAGAAGATGGCCCTTGCATTGGTCATGGCGGCTCGAAAGCTCCGCCCCTACTTCCAATCTCATTCGGTTGTCGTCCTAACCGACCAGCCCCTCAAGCAAGTTCTCCACAAGCTTAAGACCTCCGGACGCCTGATGAAGTGGTTCATCGAGCTGAGCCAACATGACATTAGCTACCAGCTGAGAACAGCTATCAAGGCCTAAGCTCTGGCCGAATTCATCGTGGAGAGCACCATCCCCGACCCTTGCGAGTCATCTGCCGACCCCTTCGTTTGGTACGTTTATGTGGATGGGTCTTCTTGCATCGATGGAAGAGAAGCTGGGGTTATCTTGGTCGGCCCAGATGCTTTCTTCCTCTAAAACTCCTTCCACTTAAACTTTCCGTCCTCAAACATCGAAGCAGGGTATGAGGCACTCATAGCGGGGCTCTGCATGGCTTGCAAAGCTGGGGCCAAGAGGGTCAGAGTCTTCAGCAATTCGCAATTGGTTGTCAACCAAGTGTCAGGGGAATACGAGGCAAGGGACGAGCGTATGGCCAGGTACTTGGCAAAGGCCAGGGAGCTTCTAGCCTTATTTGAAGATGTTCAACTCCAGTGGGTTCCCCAAGAGGAAAACGTGCAAGCGGATGCCCTCTCTAAGCTCGCCTCCTCATCTCTCCATGGTCTAGAACGGACCGTCTTGATAGAGGTCCGTCTCAGACCAAGTATTGACGAAGACGGCCTGGAGCCACTGGAAGCCTACCCCCTAACACTTGGGAAAAACTGTATGAAACCCCTCCTCAAGTATCTTTGAGACGGAGTCCTTCCGAAGACCCGAAATAGGCAAGGAGGGTCAGGACACGAGCCAAGCGGTACACACTCCTTGACGGGGTCATGTACAAATGCTCTTACACCTAGATCAATGGTCGACCCTATCTGAGGTGCCTCTCCCCGGAGGAAGCGCTCTATGCCCTAAAGGAGGCCCATTATGGTCTATGTTGCGCAAACTTGGGAGCGAGATCCCTCGCCTGAAAACTCTTGAACTATGGCTACTTCTAGCCCACACTACTGAGTGACTCCGAGAATTACATCCGCCAGTGCGACTCTTGCCAGAAATTTGCCCCAATCCGTCGCTTGCCCCAAGCATAACTCGCCTCCTTGGCAAGTCCAATCCCCTTCGCACTGTGGGGGATAGATTTGCTCGGATCCTTCCCTCCAGTGCCGGGCTAGCTGAAGTTCTTAGTAGTTGCAATAGACTACTTCTCAAAATGGATCGAGGCCGAACCTTTTTCGACAATCACCGAGCACAAGGTTCAAAAGTTCTTCTGGAAGAACATCGTCTGTCAGGTTCGAGGTACCTCGCATCCTCGTCATCGACAACGGGACTCAATTCACGGGAGCGACCTTTTGCAACTTTTACGCCAACCTCGGCATTCAGCAACGGTTCTCCTCTATACCTCACCCTCAGTCCAATGGCCAAGCAAAGAACGCAAATCGACAAATCCTCTCTGGCTTGAAGAAGAGGTTTAACCGATCCACAAGGGGGCTGTGGGTTGAACAACTCCCGAAAGTGCTCTGGAACTATCGCACCACCAAAAGAAATCCGACGGGGGAGTCCCTCTTCAACCTTACATATGGTTCCGAAGCCCTCATCCCCTTAGAAGTGGGCCTGCCTTCACCCCGACTCATAGCCTACAATGAAGCGCAGAATGCGAGCCAGCTCCGCAACTGCCTTGACCTCAGAGACGAGGTCCGCGAGAGAGCTGCAATTCGGCAAGAGACCTACCGCCGTAGGATCACCCAGACTTACAATAAGAGGGTACAGCCAGCCAACCTAAAAGAGGGAGACCTGGTGCTCAGAAAGTTGTCGATCTCCGACCCAAGCAAAGGGGGCAAGTTGGAACCCAATTGGGAAGGACCGTATAGGGTCTCCAGAGTCGTTTGCCCAGGCGCGTATCAACTCGAAGACTCGGGGGGCAGGAGGATACCGAGGACATTGAACACGGAGCACTTGATGAAGTACCGAGAGGGTGTCTAAACACCACTACAAGCAACTTCTCCAAGAGCGCTCTAGAAGACATGTCTAAAGTCCTTACTTGTATTCTCTTTTTATCAAAGTGTAAAGGGGGCTCGCAACTTAGAAGCGGCCTCCCAGTTGTTCTCAATAAAAAGAAATTTTTCCCCGCAAGTTTTCTATCTTTTGAATAGTCTAACTCTACTTCTCAAGTTTTCTATTTTTTGGTAGTCTAACTCTACTTTTAAAAATTTTTAAAATGACACGCTCGGAATCCAACACTTGGTTCGACTCCGCTTCAACTACTTGCTCCTAAGCAAGTACGAAGTGGGTCACCATTCGAAATTGCTCCTACAGCTGTTGATATCTTCAAAATGACACGCTTGGAGTCCAACACTTGGTTCGACTCCACTTCAACTACTTGCTTCTAAGTGAGTACGAAGTGGATCACCATTCTGAATTGCTCCAACAGCTATTGATATCTTCTACATGACACGCTTGGAATCCAACACTTGGTTCGACTCTGCTTCAACTACTTGCTTCTAGGTGAGTACGAACCGAATCACCATTTGGAATTGCTCCTACAGCCGTTGGTATTCTCTAAATGACAAGTTCGGTCCGTTCGGAGTCCAACACTTGGTTTGACGCAACTCTTGCTGCTTGCAAACGGGTAAGTATAAAGCGTCTCACCATTCGGAGTTGATCCTACAACTATTAACAACTACAAACGCTAGCAAAGCACACAAGTTCACAAAGCAAATGTTATTTCATTAAAGTTTGAGAGACAAGTCTAGTTACAGACAACCGACTCAACTTTACATCGAGATACAAAACTTGTGAAACCAAAAATACAAGACTACAGAGAGCTACTTCAATGCCTCTTAGGGGCGGGGATACTTCGGTTGAGAGACACCCCGGGGGCGAACGAATGTTGTACTGCCGATGCCCCACCTCGGTGCTCGTCCCTAGGCCGGCGAGCCGAGAAGCATTGTCCGCACCTGTTCTAACTGTGGCCCCAACAGACGCTCAGCTCGACGAAGTTGCCACCCCACTTTGCTCATCGCCCGGGCTTCGATGTGTAGGGTGCGAGCGGTGCGCGAGCTCGTAAAAAGTTATCCCTCTGTCATGCTCCTCCCGAGTGCAAGAAGTGGTTCTAACATTACTATGCTCAGATCGTGATTGAAGACGAGCGACCTCTGCCTCGAGCTCGACAATTTGCTCTTTAAGCGAGTCGTCTTTCACGGTTATCTTCATACGAGGCAATCACATCAAGCCTGCCCCTCGAGACCTATCGGTGATCGTCCATCGAAGGTGAGCAACCTCCATGCTCTTATCGAAGGCAACCTTCTTCAGCTCGTCCCTCTCTGCTGTCACCTTAGACAGAGAGTGACGAAGGCGCTTAAGCTTCAGGCCGAGGCTGGCTTCCGCCGACGAGCCCACATCATCGCCTTCGGGTGTCGTCCCCTTGATCTGCTCCTCTATGTCTCGGCAAACTAGGGTTGATCTCAGGTGATTCAGCTCATACTTTGCTTTACAGAGATTCAACTCTGCTTCGCAAAGTCACTCTTGGTTCCCCACGTGCCCCAATCTCGTCGCCCCTAGACCGGCCTTGAGACAAGCTACTTCAGCTATCCGAGGCGCTTCGGCAATCTGTAGCGCTTCGACGAACTGAAAGAGCCAAAGCACGGAGCTATTGAGTTCTCGCGACTTGAACACTAGACAAAACTCGAGAATTTCTCCAACACTTAGACAAAAAATTCGAGAATTTCTCCAACACTTAGACAAAAAGAAGATAGAAATTTTTTCATTTCAAAGAGGTGGCCAGTCCGCAACGAGGCAATACATGAAAAAAAAAAGAAAAAGCGACTAAGTCAGGGAGCCACCTCGAGGTGCTGCTCCGAGGCACCCCCGCTCGGCAAAGTGACTAGCGCCCCTTCGGGATTCGCCACCTCCTCGCCATCGCCTTCGGCTTCGTTGCCGTCCCCTTCTTGCTCGACCTCGGCTAGCGGAATGATCTCTTCGCCCTCAACCGGGTCGTAGAAGTAGTACCCCGAGCTGTCGAAGTCAGGGAGACGAGCTGCCACATGCTTCAGGGCCCGAGCGTAGGCCTCCTCCATATTCGTCATCATGTGGGTCTCCGCCTCGTCTTGGATGGCTTTTTTTGCCTCCTCCACCTTCGCCTCCTGCTCCTTCAGCGCCTCCTCTGATGCCTTCTGACCCTTCGCCAGATCCTCCTCGAGGCGAGCCTTCTCCTTCTCCAACGCCTCGACCTTGGCCGCCTGGGTCGCTTAGCGCTCGTGCGCCTTAGCAAGAGCCTCCTCGAAGGAACCAACCTCGGCAGCTCGCGATGTCGAGAGCCATTGCTCGGCCTCAAACAACTTCACGGCCTTGGCATGCTCCTCGTGGTCGTTTGACACCTTCATCTCCTTCTCTTGCTCAGAGAACTACTCGAGCATGTGGCTGAAGTGGCAGAGGGTCTGAAAACAAAACGAGAAAAATGTGAGATCCCCAAAAATCATGAACTCCGAAGTTTTAGAAAGCAGGGTTAAGACACTTATCGACATCGTCGAACAGGAGACCTCCAACGCGTCGTCGCCGACTGCGCCTGCCCTTAGAGCTGCAAGATCCTTTGGGGTCGGCAAGTGGCGAACGGCCTGCATACACATCGTCGCGTCGCTGAGGAAGCCGTCGAGCTTCATCACCCTCTAGTCTGGTACGAAGAGCTTCTTGTGCTCTTCGGTGAGGATGGCCTTCGCTTCGGCCATAAGCAGTGACACCTCGAGGGCCAATGCCGCTTCGATCGAGAATGCCCCACTCGATGACCCGGGGGCATCCCGGGGGCGTCGGCCGAGGGGAGCATGGCCTGTGGAGCCGAAGGGGGAGTCACTTACCAAGTCAACGACAGCCGCAGGAGCTGAGGGCGTATGAACTGCACGACTGAAAGGGGGCTCCATCGTCTTCCTCTTCCTCTTCTTACTATCAACTGCCTTCGCCGCTGCCGCACCCCTCTTTGCCATAAGGGCTTTGAAATCCATACCAGGGGCTTCTGAAGAAGAAAGGTCAGAATAAAAGTTAGCGAGATAAAAACAAACACATATAAGCTAAGGAAAAAGAAGTAAATGGAGCGTACTAGGGTCGATCGGACTGAGACCCCCACCGAACAGGACCTCCTCGGTGATATCTTTCCAACCGAGGGTCGGAAGACCGAGGATCTTCAACACGATCTCCTATTCTTCCTTAGTGAGCACCGGCTCGGCCTTCGCCCACTTCGGAACCTCCTCCTTCCACACCGTCGGAAAGCTCCACGGCTCGGGGCATCGGATCAAAAAGTACTTCTCCTTCCAATGTTTGATGGAGATCGGGTTCTCAATCAATTTGACCCCCTTCCTCCGTGACAGGTAGTACCGGTACTCCATCTTTCTCATTCGACAGATCCGATAGAGGCTGTGAAGAATGACGAGCTGAGGTTGGACGCCGACCGTCTGGCATTGGAGGATGAAGGTGATGACGTGCCGCCACATGTTCGGCATGAACTGCACCAGACTCAAGTCATACCACTGCAGCACCTCAACTATGAAGGGCAGCAGCATTAGCGGAAGGCTGGCGTTGAGTGCGTCGTATGGGAAGATGCAGGTATCCGGCAACATCCCCGTACATGCTTGGAAGCCTGGACCGGGAAGGAGCAAGGTGTACTCTTTCGGGATGCGGAACCCCGTCCTGATTTGATGAAGGTCCACCTTGGTCATCACCGAGGGGATCTCGTCCACCTCCGAAGGGTCCCTCGGACAATTCTCCTCATAGGCAGCCGATATCCCTTGCACTGCCTTCGACAAAATATCCCCGGAGTAGCTTTTGAACATTCCGAGGTTCGACAATGTCGACGGTAGCCGACCCAGTGCACCGGCCCCACTCACCTTCTCCACTATAGTTTCGACGGCAGCTGACTTCGCCACTTCCTTCCCCTTGCTCGGGGGGACCACTAGAGCTCGGTCGGCTTCTTGGTTCGAGGTGGAGGTCTCATTCCCCGACGACACTCTAGACATTTCAGGTTAAGGTTAAGAGGATTTACCTTGAAGTGACATTTACGGTCGAAAAGATCATCGGAGAGTGAAAACACTTGGCCATAAATGCTAGCAACGCCGCTCGAGAGCAAAAATGATTTGAGTGAAAAATGAAGTAAAAGTGAAAAAGCAAGAAATGAGGAGAAGGGGAGGCGGTCAAAACTTATAAGCGTTAAGGCGGATTCGGGTGGGCTTTTGAATGCTTTGGGCCCCCATAACGGCCCACCAAAAGTGTAAACGCCAAAATCACGTTTTCTCGTGATCCATGCCTTTGTGCCTCGTGATTCGCACCTAATCTTCATCAGACGGCCCAGATCATGCCACTTCGCTCGGAAACCAAATCCGAGCAACTTGCATTCCGAGCTGCGTATTGGAGAAAAATGACTTTCTCCTCGTGATTCATGCCTGATCTTAATCAGACGGCTCAGATCTCGCCATGCCGACCAAAATCACGTTTTCTTGTAATCCACGGCTTCGTGCCTCGTGATTCGCACTTGATCTTCATCAGACGGCCCATATCATGCCACGTCGCTCGGAAACCAAATCCAACTTGCATTCCGAGTTGCGTATAGGTGAAAAATGACTTCTCCTCGTGGTTCGCGCCTAATCTTAATCAGACAGCTCAGATCTCGACGCGTCAACAAAAATCACGTTTTCTCGTGATCCACACCTCCGTGCCTCGTGATTCGCACCTGATCTTCATCGGACGGCCCAAACATGCCACATCACTCGGAAATCAAATCTGAGCAACTTGTATTCTGAGCTGCTCATATAGAGAAAATGCTGCCGAGCCATGAGAACCGTCTGATCGTCTCAAAATTTGTGCCACAACCTGATGAGCATCCCTGATTCAACCATGTAGCCAAGGTAAGATCGACCGTCGGATCGTTAAGATGTTCGCGCCGTGGCCAGATGGACATCCCAGATTGTGCCACGTGCTCGGAATCCCAATCCAAGCGAATGGCATTCTGAGCTACTCATACGGAGAAAATATCGCAGAGCTATGAGAGCCGTCTGATCACCTTAAAATTCGTGTCGTAACCTGATGGACATCCCTGATTCAGCCACGTGGCCAAGTGCAAGATCCACCGTCGGATCCAAATGGACGTGTCGAAGCTAGATGGACGTCCCAGATTGCGCCACATCACTCGGAATCCAAATCTGAGCGAATGGCATTCCGAGCTGCTCATACAGAAAAAATGTCACCGAGCTATGAGAGCCGTCTGATCACCTCAAAATTCATGCTGCAACCTGATCAACGCCCCTGATTCAGCCACGTGGCCAAGTGGAAGACTACTGTTAGATCTTCTCAAGATTCGTGCCGCATCGAGATGGACGCCCCAGATTATGCCACGTCGCTCGGAATCCCGATCCGAGCGCCAGGCATTCTGAGCTGCTCATGTGGGAAAAATGTTGCCGAGCCACATGAGCCATCAGATCGTCTCTAAACTCGTGCCGCAACCCGATCTAAGCTCCAGATATGTCCACTTCGTTCGGCATCATCCCTCAGTCAGATCATTTAGGATTTCGTGCTAATGGCTGATGGACGATCCAGATTGCGCCACGTCCTAAATAGGTGATTAAAATTATTTTTTAATTATTAATTCGAATTATTTATTTAAAAAATTGCAAAAAATGATTTAATATTTAGGAAAATTAATTAAAAATTCTAAAAGTTAATTATAAATTCGGGGAAATATTATTGAGCCCTTGGATAAATAATTATTGGTTGGAATAGTTAATCAACGCTCCCAAAAAATAAGTCATTGCTTTGCAAAATTGAATAAATGACCCAAAAATAACTAAAAACTTTTGTAAAATCTCCAAAAACCCATAAGGACCTAAAAGCAAACTTGGGTACATTACTAGATCAGAAAAGCCCATCACCCCTTAGACGGAATTCGAACACCCTTCGAAGACTCCGACAAAGCCCTATACGCCATTAAAACAACAAAACTACTCCCCAAAGGCTGTGCCACACAATTTTGGGGAGTGGGGGGCTCGTGATATGGCAAAAAGGGGTTAAATTGGATCCTTTCAATGTGGGTACGAATCTTAAAGTCGTAGGGGCAAGATGGTAATTTCACCTACAGACGGGTCCGAATTGGGAACCGTGTCTCTCCTCTTGGACCCGCCTACCCATGAATAGATCCGTTCAGTTGAGAATGGGTCCCGACCTGTTAAGGACCAATTCAACAGGATAGAAGGAAATCCTGGCTCGTCCTTATCTTGAGGAGGTGGTTATAACCACCCCTATCCAACCACACTGGGAAGTAAGGATTCACTCTTATCCTGAAAGGGATCCCCACGGCGACTATAAATGCCCTTACCTCCTACTGTCACAGGTGATCACTCTTTGTGCACTTGAGCTCTTTCCCTTTACTTTTTCTGGTATTGACAAAAGCGTCGGAGGGTTCATCACCGGGATCCATTCCGGTGTTTTGAACGTTTGTGCAGGTTTGCGGGAGCACTAAGGAGTCAACTTGTCAAAGAAGAGGAAGTAGGATTCAGCCTGTTCGAGTTCCTACGAACCTACAAATTCTGTCTACTGCCCCCATACCAGATCCAGCGGCAACAGTACCTCATCACACAAACATCCCTTGTGCGTTATCTCGATCCTGATAATTCTAGAGATAAATCCCACACCGCAAGTGATTTTGGATATCTTCCTTACACCCCGATAATTCTTGAGATAAATTCCACACCGCAAGTGATTTTGGTTATAATCCTCACACCCTGATAATCCTTGAGTCAATCTCCCACCAAAAATCATATGAGGCCACCCTACCTATGTTTTCTCTCACTTCGTCACATCTCTCTCTAGTGCCTGTCCTTAACCCTATTATAGTTTTCATGTCTTAGAGCTAGCTTACCCTACCGGACTTAAGCTCACTCATCAAAAATTTTGGTCCATATTGACCATTTATCAAAATTTCATTTATCATAATTGTCGGACACTACGGGTCTCGCTCAGCTCCTAGAAACTACACATCTCAAATCAGAGATCTTCTAGGTTATTTTTAACCCCTTTTACACAATTTCTCATTCATTACGAATCATTTAATTTCTTTATTTATTCTCTTTTAGTTCAGAATTCTCCGAAATAATAGATAACTTCTAATCAAAAGATTTCAATAATACTTCAATAAAATTCTTTTCAAATGTCAATATGTCTACTTTTCCACACTTCTATTCTTTGATTAATCGTCAATCTAAACAATGTACATAAAGTCAAAATAAAAAATTTCATTTTGAACAATATCAAATTCTAGAATAAATCTAGATTTAAACCATCCCATTAGTTTAATTAACCTCCCACTAAACCATAAACTCAAATCAAAACTTTGTTTCCCTCCAATACAGTTTTGGACGGCCAATGCTAGTGTGAAACGCATAGGTTCGAGAAGGTGTGTGTGCACATACAATGCACACCACAAATTAGGAATTTCATTTAATCAAATTTTCATATGTTACACAAATTAATATAAATTTAATAAAATTAGTTCAAATTAACAATAAAATGTTTTTATGCACAAATGAAAGTAAACATACACACTTTATAAATTTTATTTTAAAAAAGTATACAACCATCACATGCACTACAAACACGTGCGTTGCACGTATCAATAAATATTCAAATACAAAAATATATTTGTGCAACGAAGAAATGTTTATAGATAATTGAAATACAACATAAATAAAAATATCTATATTAACAATGTTACGGATATTAAACGTAACAGTAAAGAATTTATGTGCGTAACACACGTGGGCCAAAATTGTCATAATTCAATTTTGCGGGGTGTTACAAACCAGATCAGGATATTACCTCCCGACATCCTGAGGACATCCTTCATCACCGTCAGAGACCTTTATTGCTACCAAGTCATTCCTTTCTAGCTGAAAAAAGCCAGAGCCACTAATTAATGCCTTTGTCAACAAGTTCTTTAAGGAACAAATCTACATGCATATAAAAGTTCATGTAGATAACATGTTGGTGTAGAGCCTCAGGAAAAGAGACCATGTGGTAGACCTCCACTAAAACTTTGATGTCCTCCATAAGCACAAAATGAGGCTAAATCCCTCTAAGTGTGCCTTTGGGGTGTCCTCAGAAAAATTATTAGGGTTCATGGTCAGTCAGAGAGGATTCAAAGTCAACACAGAGAAGACCTGAGCTATGCTAGACATGGCTCCCCCATCCAGCATTAGGGATGTCCAAAGACTCACTGGGCTCCTCGCAGCCATCAGATGCTTCCTCCTCAAATCTAGAGAGAAGTGTCTTCCGTCTTCAAGGCACTCAGGGAAATGAAGAGATTCATGTGGGAAAAAGCATAACAATAAGCCTTTGAGCAACATAAGGCTAATCCCATCAACCCCCCCGCTCCTAAGCAAGCCCGAGTCGATAGAGACGCTTTACCCCTAACTAGCCACTTTAGATTAGACTCTCAGTGCCATCTTGGTGAGAGAAAATGACAAATCCCAAAAGCCAATCTACTTTGTAAGTAAAGTATTCCATGTGCCTAGCTCCGTTATTCAAAAATGGAAAAGTGGTCTATGCCCCAATCATGACTGCTCACAAGCACCGCCCGTACTTCCAAGCACACTCAATCGTGGTCTTCACTGACCAATCCCTCAAACAGGTGGTACATAAGCTGGAGAGCTCAGGGCAACTTATGAAATGGTCTGTTGAATTAAGCCAGTACGAAATCAGCTACCGACCGAGGATGGCCATCAAAGCCCAGGCTCGGGCTGAGTTCATTGTAGAAAAAACTATTTCTTACCCCCTGTAGAAGGTGGTGACCCTCCATTATCCACGCTAATGGATCCTCATGCATCGGGTGAAGCGGGGTCGGAGTTATCCTAACCGGATAAGACACTCTAGTATTTACTTTTCCTAAACTTTCGAACCACCCACAATGAAGGCGAGTATGAAGTAGTAATCACCGGCCTCCTCTTAGCCCCGCAAAGCTGGCGCCACGCAGGTGAAAGTGTTCAACAACACTCAATTAGTAGTGAACCAAGTCCGAGGAGACTGTGAACTTAGGACGACCATATGATCAAGTACCTAACATATGTCAGGAAACTCCTAGTCGCATTCTAGAAGACCGAGGTCACTCGCATCCCTTGAGAGGAAAATGGGTAAGAAAATGTCCTCTCTAAGTTAGCTGTAACCCCTATTTTTCATTTTATGTATTTTTGGGTGTATTTTTCTTTTTGTATATTTTTATCATTGTATCTCTTTTTGGCTCGTATATTGGATCTTCTTTTTCAATATATTCATTTTTATTATTCTTGTCGTCTTTTATTTGAGTTCTTGATTCCATTGTCTCCTATTGTTTCATCTCTGTGATCGAGCTTGTATTTTGTTGATCCTCTTTATTTTAATTGTTCGTGCCTATTTTGTCTATTCATTTTTTTGTCCCCATCTCATTTTTGGATCACCCTATTTTTCTTTGTGGATCTTCCAATTTATCCCATATAACCCAGACCCTATTTAATTTAACCTATAGGATATTCCTGAAACCCTATAACCATTAATACCCTCTAAATAACCAATATCCACATTTACATTTGTAACTACCCGAACCCCGTTTACCCCTTTCCCCACTCAACCGTCAGCCCATCTCTAAACCCTAATGCAACCTTATATATATACCCATATACCTGCACCTGTTCATCTTCCTATACCCCTAGCCGCCAACTCTTCCTCAACCCTGTGCTCATCTCCCAGGCCCTCCGTTCACCCCTACCATGCTCACGATCCAACTAACCCATTCTGACCTCCTTTCCATCCTCTACAGTGCCAGCGAAGCCCCTCCTGTCGCGACACCCCAGCTTCTGCAGCGCCCCCATCTCATTTTTGGTGTTCCCCTATGCCGCGACGCCGCCCCGTAGCCAGTGCAGCACCTTGACTTTACCTCCCTCCGGTGCTCAATAGCGGCAACAGCACTGCACAGTGCTGTTCTCTCCGACAGCCCTAAGGCCGCTGTCTCCCGCTCGCTCTCTTTTGGTTGCACGTGCACGAGAGTTTGCGCATGTTAGTCTGTGGTCTCGAGTTTTTTTCGTGGGTTCGTTCGTCGTGATTCGTGTTTCGTTCGTTCGTGAGTTCATTGCTCCGGGAATCCGTTCACTTTATTCTTTTTGCATCGTCTTTTTCTTCGTCATCTATAAGGCAAGTAACTTGTATTATTTTCTTTATGTAATACAAGTACTAAATACCGCCTATAAGTGTTCTAGAGACAATTCTTGTGTGCAAACCCCTATTATATCTTGTCTCTATTGTGTTGACCCGCCCGTAATTGTCTCATTACACACATGATATGAAATAACTTAAGAATATCATGTGCTATCGTGTTGACCTGCCTCATTGCCCGTAGTTGCCTCATTACACGCATGACCTGACATGAAACCACTTCTTGTTGTATACATGCATGTTGTTCGTATGATATCGTGTGCTTGGTTGTGTTCGTTGCAGTATAACTTGATGTAGACTTGCTAAATACCCTATACCATGTTTCTTGGACATCTAGTATACCATATTTCATGTTTGGTTATGTTTTGGATGAGTTTCATATGATCTATGTTAATTTTATGCATAAAGGATATTTCAGTTTTTGTGTTACCCCATTTTTTATCAGTATTTTAGACCCTATTAAGGTCAGTATATGAAAATTAATTATGAACATGAATTATAGAAAATTTGTCTATTTTCCAACCCTTCTAATAGATCTTAGTTTTGTTTTATGAACTGCGAGTTATGACTATTTTACTACAGTGGTGTAGAAAAATTCCAGATTTCGTTTTATATAAATTTTGTGGAGTAAACTATTTTTATTCTGATGTTAAAAGTATTATTTTGATCCAATATTTTGTTGAGTATAACTAGACCTGATTGGGATTAACCTTGAATTTTTGTAGATTTAATTAATGAGTTTTACCAACTATTTTATAGTTGCAAGTAATAACTATACTAGCAGAATTTCCTTGTTGTTCAGTAAAGACACATAATTTCGCCCTAATACTACTTGCTATCTCTAAAAACTTTGTGAATATGAATTATAGCCTACTATATCTATTTTATCACCCTTTTGATGGATCTGGATTTCTATTTATATTTCGTGAGATATTGCTGTTTTAGTACTACAGTGTTTGTGATTCCAGATTTACAAAATTGCCATATCTTGTTGTTTTCTGATTTTACTTGACTATTCTATTTATATTGAAAAATTATGAAACTTGATTTTCTGTTACTAAACATACTAGAGAATACCCCAGATTTTTTGTGGATTTAATTAGTAAGTTTTTATGCTGTTTTCCTGTCTATGAATACAAACTTCTGATTTCTGGCTAAACACGTTTTCTGGATTCAAATCTGTTTTGAGTTATGTTTTTTGTAAAATACCACATGACTTATATATATTTACTGAATTTGGCCGAGAGTCTATTTTCCAGATTTTCTGACGGATCCAGGTTTGTATTTTTGTGGCAGTAGGAATTCCAGATTTGGTACAGTACTGTCTTGCTGTCTTGAACTAGGATTTTTGTTGTTCTATCCCTTTATGAGTTATCGTTCATCTGTACATGTTTATCTTTCAATCTGAACTTGTTACTTATTTATACCATGCTATTCTTACCCTGTTTTATGCACACACATGCCTGTCTGATAATAATAATAAATGACCAAGCCGGGGTTTAAGGGAAAGATCTAGTAGTGGAAAATTAAAGAAATGTGTACTTGGAAGGGGGCTCGTATTTCCCATACTGATGAACTGTTATGTGGTACGATACTGTTATATTGATTACCTGAATGCACACTTCCCTATAGGAAGGTATACTCGGAAGAGAACTCGTAGGTTCTTACTGTCTGATTAGTGTCTGATTAGTGTCTGATTACTGATACCTGAGTACACGGCCCTATACGATCCCCTACGAAATCTAAACTTAATTGTTTGAAAGTAGCAACCATGTGGTAAATAGTTGGGACGCATGAAGTGCTACCTAGATAGTAATAAACACAAGAACTGTAAGAATGTGACATATGTTATCTGACACTGTTATCCGTTTACCTGTCTGACTGTTATCTGATACTGTTACCTGTTTACCTGTCTGACTGTTATCTGACACTGTTATCTATATACCTGTCTGCATACTATTTGACACTTGACACATGTTACTTGTACCTGTTAGTATACCATGCTACTTGATTCGGTTTTCCAAATTCATGTTAGATATTCTACTCTGTTGATATGCCTATTCCATGCTATGTTTGTTTCCGCTATTACTCTACATCTGTTTATTTATTCCCTGTACTTGTATCCTGCAATACAAGCGGCCCGTAACTTGCATTGACGGAAGTTTGTTTTTTTTTTCTTCTTCCTGCAACTGATTAAATTGCAAATTAGGGTGATCAACTGTCATATGGTGTAGGTGATCTAACATATTAGTTGCTAGAGTTTTTGCTATTATTAATTCTTGCTGCTTATTTGAACAATAGTATTTGATACTTGGATTTATTTATATTTGGGCAATGTGACCCAAGATTATTGACTTATTCAGATCTGGTTTATTTGAGCTTATTAAATTTTGTTTCAAGTAAATTTCTGTTGGAATATTGATGCAATTATGCATGTGTGGTTGATTCTCTGCCTTCCTACTCTGATTATTCTTGTGAGATGTTGTGAAGATTCCTGACAGCTTACGGATGATGAAAATCATTTGCTGGGCTTAGTCACGTATCCGTATTCCCTATCTCTTTTTGGGAAGCGGGGCGTGACATTAGCCTTCTCCTCATTCGAGAGACTGGACCACACTGTTCTCATGGAGGTCCTACTCGAGCTCAGCATCGAAGAGGAAGCCTTACAGCTCATGGTAATCACTCCTCTAGTACTCGACAACAAATGGATGAAACCCTTGTATGACTTCCTCGACAAGGGCATCCTCCCTTCTGATCCTAAAGAAGCAAAAAAGATTCGAGTGAGAGCAGAGCGATACACACTAGTTGAAGGAGTAGTGTATGAACGCTCCTACACTCTGGTAGACGGTAAACCTTACCTGTGGTGCCTCTCCTCTGAGGATGCCGAGTATGCTCTAAAGGAAGTACATGAAGAAATTGGGGGCGGTCATATGGGAGCAAGGTCCCACACTCGCAAGATTCTCAGTCATGGATATTTTTGTCCTACACTCCTCAAAGATGCTCAGAAGTACGTCCGCCAATGTGCCTCTTGTTAGAGATTCTCATCATTCAAGCGAACACCCCAAGCCGTACTCAATTTCATGCCGAGCCCAATCCCCTTCGCTATGATGGGGATTGATTTACACGGACCGTTCCCCCCAACAACCAGACAAAGAAGCTTCCTCATGGTAGCCATTGATTACTTCTCCAAGTTGATCGAGACGGAACCACTAGCAACCATCATGGAGCACAGAGTTAAGAAATTCTTTTGGAAGAACATCGTCTGCCGGTTCGACATCCCCCGAATCCTAGTAACCGATGATGGAACTTAGTTTGCCGCTAAGGCATTCTGCAAGTTTTGCACCGACCAAGGGATCCAACAATAATTTTCTTTCATCTCCCACCCTTAGTCCAAACGCCAAGCAGAGAATGCCATCATACATATCCTTGATGGCCTCAAGAAGAGACTCACTGAATCGCCTAAGGGTTTTGGGTCGAAGAGCTCCCTACTGTAATATGGTCCTAAGGACCACTAAGAAGACCCTGAATTGAGAATCCCCTTTCAACCTCCCTTTCGGATCCAAAGTGCTCATCCTCCTCGAGGTAGGACTACCTTCTCCCCGCCTGCTTTCCCTCAATGAAGAACATTACTCCACTAATCTCTGGGGAAACCTCAACAAATCCAAGAAGTCCGTAAGAAATTTGCCCTATGGAGACACATTTACCAGTAAAGGGTACAGAAGTTCTACAACAAGAAAGTCCGCCTGGATAACCTCAAAGAAGAAGACATCGTCCTACATAAACTAGAAATCTCTGACCCCAGCAAGAAGGGCAAGCTCGCTCCCAACTGGGAGAGGTCGTACAGGATCTCCAAAGTAGTCGTCCTAAGGGCATACTGACTTGAAGACCTCAAGGGGAAAGAGGATATTAAGGATCTAGAATGCCGAACATCTGATGAAGTACCACGAGGGTGCTTAACACCCTCTAGTGGAACTAGGTTTTCAATTTCCAATAAAGTTGATACTTACAAAATAGCCAAAGCATGTAATAAAGGCTAGTCACGGTCAAGGTAGCCATTTAGTTATTTATGTCAATAAAACTTAGCATTTTTTCTTACAAAAATCTTTGTACTAGCCACATAGCTCTCCTCCTAAGTTACATTTGTGACCTGCTAAACAGTAAGTTCTGAGTCGAACTGGTCTTAGGACTGTTCCCACAAATTGTTAAGGTCAAATAAAGAGTTCAAAGTCAAACACTTGGTTCCATGCCGCTTTAGTCACTTGCAAGAAAGCAAGTGCAGAGCTGGGTTTACCATTCGGAATTGCTCCAACAACTCGTTAAAGTTTTGAAATAACAAGTTTGAAGTCCAACACTTGGTTCGACACCGCTTTCGTTGCTTGCAAACAAGCAAGTGTGGAGCAGGGCTCACCATTCAGAATTGCTCCTGCAACTCATGAACCCCTCAAACAACTAGTTTGGAGTCCAACACTTGGTTCTACGTTGCTTTAGAAACTTGCAAGCTAGTAAGTGTGGAGCAGGGCTCACCATTTGAAAATTGCTCCTGCAACTCGTTGAAATTCTTACTAACAAGTTTGGAGTCCAATACTTGGCTTGATACTTCTTTAGCAGCATGCAAGTAAGCAAGCTCAAAGTAGAGCTTGCCATTCAGAATTGCTCCTGCAACTAGTTAAAACTCTACTAACAAGTTTGGAGTCTAACACTTGTTTAGTAGCTTGCAAGTAAGCAAGCTTGAAGTAGGGTTCGACATTCGGGATTGTACCTACAACTAGTTAAAACTGTACTAATGAGTATGGAGTCCAACATTTGACTCGATGCTACTTTAGCAGCTTGCAGGAAAGTGAGCTCGAAGCAGGGCTTGCCATTCATAATTGCTCTTACAACTCATTATGAACTTTAAAAATAGGTTCGGATTTCACAATCATGGCTCAAAATCGCCCCATAACTTGCAAACATGTGAGTTAGGGGCTTGAAACGACCATTCGAACTACTCTTGAAACTCGTTAACTTTTCAACAAGCAAGATGGAATCAAGCCCTTCCCCATAGTTGCTTCGACAACTCACCAACCATCAAGATAGAAAGCTCGGATTCCTATGTCTCTATAAGCCTACATCAACTAAAACACTCTAAAACTAGTTTTGAAAGCTGAGAGCATTAATGCTCCCTGTCTTCACAACTTACCTCGGCACCATGAAGCCCCTCTTCATAGCACCCCGGTGGCAAAGCTCATTCTCATCCTCCCAGAGGCAGAAACATTGCGGGCATATTATGACCATGAAGACGGATGGTTCCTTTATCTAACTTATGAACATAACATGTTCAACTTCGAGTCATCTTCGAAACAATGGGTCATACGTCCCAATCGGACCTCTATAGCACCGATAATATCTGTTATGCTACAGTAGCACCAAAAAGTTGCAAACACGCGGGATTGAAGTTTGAAGCAACCATTCTAACCACTCCAGAACTTGTTGTTTTGTCAAAAATAAAGCCTGGAACATAGCCCTTCCCAAGGCTATTCCTACGACTTGCTCCTAGTAATGATGCCCAACATGGAGGAACATATACAAAGTTCAGTATTCAACACAAAAGAACAAGTATAAGACATCGTGTATCCGACACTCAAAAAATTTCCAAATTTTAATAAGTTGTGAATTCAAACATGAAGATACATAAGCGGCGACTAATCTGCTATTAGGATACTACAAAATGAGCTAAAGCAAAGAATCAAGGATTCACATCAGCGGAAAAAACCAAAAGAGTGGGTATCTCAGTCGCTCCAACCCTCTCCTCTTCGCCCTGTGAGTCATCTCGAGCCTCATCCTTGTCCATGTCCTCTTTCACCAGATCCATCCTAGGAAGGAGCTCCAGAAAATATCCTTTCCCATCAAAGTTGGGAACACACTCCACCACGATGGTGATAGCCTTGGCAAAAAACTGATCCATCATGTCGTTAAGGTTAACTACACCTTTGCCTCTGCCTCAGCTACCGCTGATGCTAGCTCCTTGGTGTCTTCTTCCTTCCAGTTCCTCCACTTTGTCTTGAAGTTGTCTAGGATAACCATATCCTTTCCCTTCATCGCTTCCAGCTCCATAATGGTCTTCTTCCTATCCCTCTCGGCTTTAGTGACCTGATCCTTCCACTCATTCGCCTCCGCGTGTATCAGTTTGATCAAATTCCTGACCAGACATATAACCTGCCAAAGGATGTGAAAATGGCTTAGAAACCTAAAATTCAAAAGAAGAGATAGAAATTGAAAATACAACTACTTACCGAAACACTTTGTCACACCCCACTTCCAAATAAATAGAATAACAGGCACGCAACTAACGCCCAGCGAATGATACAAGCATCATCCACAAGCTGTAAAGTTATAAGATCAACAAGATAATTATAAACACACAGGCAATAATAGTGATCATATGAACAAAACATATAATAAAACTATCCAAAAATAACCACCATCTGAAAATATATAAACTTTGGGTCAAAATGCTCGGGAATACAATGTACTGAAGTAAATATAATGAGAAAAAAATTTCGCTACGGCTAGCTAGATAAAGTAGAGATTACAAATAAAATAACGATATAATACCATCTTGAAGGTCTGCTCACCAATTCCTCTGTATTTCACCATTGATACCTGCATAATCATCATCTGGGGGTGGGGGGGGGGGGGGTGGGGGGATGTCCGTTAGAGCATGTTTCGAACAGCAAGTAGTAACAAGCAGTATGGTAGCAAAATAAGGCATAACATTGAAGGAAATAGCAGTGCATATACTAAAATAGTTTGATCATGTATGATGCAAGTAACAACCGTAAGCAAGCGCAAATATTGGATTAGTATGATCATGTATGATGCAAGTAACAATTGTAAGCAAGTGCAATCAAGAATTCCAGGTATAATCAATTGGTAATCAGGATATGATTCATGTAATCGGGAATCCTGTCAATGCTTAGAGTTAATCTTAAGTGTAGCGCCCCAAATTTCCAACATGATATCTTAGAAATACGTGGCACAATTCCCAGCATCAACTTCAATTGTAATTCTAAATATAGCCAAAAACACAAATAATTTTTTATTTCAACTTTTATTACAACAATTGTTTACAAAACACAGCGGAATACAAAACACCATGAATTACAAACTTTTCTTTACAACATATTTTTTACAATTTACATAAGCTCTATTATCTTTCTAGCACAAGCATCCAAATCCCAAGCTATATGCTACCTATAAAACATGAGGCTAGAGATAACCCTAACCCCCAAAACTACAGGGGTCAGCCATAACGGTGTGAGTGACATAAAACAAAATAACATAAATAAAACATAGAGCATAGAGTTGTCTACAACATGTATTAACAGAAAGAATAAATGAAATAAGAAATAACAATAAGTAAAGCATGAAAACATCAAGGAATATAAGATAGTAAATAGTAGAGCATGAAAACAACATGTGAATCTAGACTAAGTGTCAAGTGTAGGAAAAACAGGAAAACACAAGCATGAAACCAAGTCAAGAAAACACAATCTCTATATGCTGAATCTCTAATGCATACTTGTCGGATTTTATGCATTCCATACTACATAGGTCCGGTGCAAGCCCTTAACGATCTCCACTTTATAGGGTTAAATCCCTCGTTATGCAACTAATCCTACTACGGTGATGGAAAACAAGATCCAGAATACTCCGCGAATAGGTACCACAGCCCTTCCGTGAATAGGCCTACGGTGATGAAAAACAAGATCCAGAATACTCCGCGAATAGGTACCACAGCCCTTGACGTGCAGATACACCAGCTACATTCCGTGAATAGGCCTACCGACCCTCGACACGCGAATGCACCCTGCATGCTCCGTGAATAGGCCTACAGATCCTTGACACGCGAACATACAAATGTCCTCTCGAGATAGAACAACAAACAGTCCTGGAACGCATCCGTTGGACTAACAAAACCATGAGCCTATACTTACGTTTCCCAAGTTCCATCACATTCCCACTAGTGCCTGTCCTTAAGTTGATTATTATTAAAACACAAAAATCCCCATCTCTAGAGTTAATGTATCCTGCCGGACTTAAATACTCAACAACCCCACGACCCAACTGGTCTAAATCAACAAATCTCAACTGCTGGTTTACAGGACTCCCCCTTAACTCCTAGAGATATCATCAAGACCAAAACTCACAAATCCATCGTCAAAACAATCATATGAAGAAACTTCTCCAACCAACAAAACCCAAATATTTTATAAAATTCCAAAACATATTGAAAACATATGTTCGGTAGAAAGGATAATATTTAGAATAGTAAGTTATAGATCCAAAACTTTTAAAGAATCAATCGTTTAAAGAACATCAGAATAACTCAAGAAAACATCAGTAACAGTCGACTGTAAACCGGAGTCGGTCGACTGTCCATAGCGAAAAACCAGCACTTCAAGAGAATAATTCTAAGTAATGGCAGTCGACTATAAAAGTCTTCAGTCGACTGTCCAGAGTGAAAATCCAAAACTTTGCGAAAACATCAAAACAGAGCAGAGTCAGTCGACTGTAAAAATAGGTCAGTCGACTATTCCGCGTAAAATCCAAAACTTTAAGAAAACATAAATCAGAGCAGACCAGTCGACTGTGAAAAGTGGTCAGTCGACTGTCCCTCATGAAAATCTAATACATCAAGAAAATATTAATTCAGAGTAGTGACAGTCGATTGTATAACCTGGATAGTCGACTATCCCGCAAGAAATTTTGAGACTTCAAGAAAAATACTTCAGCCAAGACCCCGACAATCGACTATCGACATTGGTCGGTCGACGGTCAGTCCTCCAGACTGCAATTTTCGTTGTTCACATTTCAGCCGATACGGAGTTTTACTTTATAAAAACCAAATCTGTAAAAGGTACATTTCTGATATGTTCAATTACGACTTGTAGAGTATGTAAGAGTCATAAAAACCAATTAAAATCACTTGGAATTGATAAAATAGCTTTTTGATGAATTTCTTAAAAATAAAACATGAATGTGTCTATATAACAAAACTAGAGTTTTTAAGAATCAATCATACATCAAAATAATTTTGTTTTATATCCCAAACTTTATCAATACCAAAATAAGCTGAGATATAGTCAAATCCTCCGAAGACACATAAAGACTCTCAATTTCTTCAAAAACAATGAGATACAATATTCATGTAAATTGTTTGTGCATGTTCGTGCACCAAAGAAAACATTACAAATCCATCGATTAGAAATAACAACATATTCAGATTTAATCTTAGTATTTGAAAAATTCAAATTCAAGTAAAACCTCTCACAAATCACAAAATCCCCCAATTTAGTCAAAATATATCAAACCCAAATCTAGTCATCACAACTCAAATCCTCAAGACATGGTCTTTTAATCCATTACTCCATCTCAAAATTTCTCAAACTCAATCTATTCTCAATAGTTAATTCATGAACAAAAACAAATCTATCATCAACATGGCCAAGTTGCATTCATCCAACTCACCAATAGTCAAAAATAACATCTTTAATCGATTTATTCATAACATTCATCATACTCAATCAAATCAGCAATAATCCAACAGAAATAGCCTACTCACAATTTATATTGGGTTCTCCTACAATCTAAAATCATCCACATGCAATTCTACTCACAAATAACTAGGGTTTTCACAAAAGATCCAATTTTTAACTTACCAATTCATCCAATCGACCATATGTATTCATATCAAAACCTTAGCATGCTTTCTAATAGTTGAAACACCACATACAACATTCAAATAACAAAACAAAACAATTATATCACTCACCTTGTTGAAGAAATCGAACGAATATGATAAAGCAATAGGAAAAATCCCTCCTTCGCAAGAAATCCAAGATCTCCTCTTTAAAACTTCAAGAAAATAATAATAATAAAAACTTTGTGTTGTACTGTGAAAGACGGCTGCACTCCACCTTTTAAATAAGCTGGAAATCAAGAGAATTAGGGTTTTGAACAAATTTGCAAAATACTTCTTTTAAAACATATCTTTACATATATAGATCCATATACTTGGAAACTTGATAAAACCAATTTATTTGAGATTTAAAAACAAAAAAAAACCACCAATAAATCAGCCAGCATTGTTTGAGAAACCCAGAAAATGAATTTACACTTTCACCCCTCAAAATGACCATTTTGCAAAAAGATCATCTTTTATCAAAACTTGTAAAATAAATCGAATTCATCAAAACAAAAGGTAAAATTTTAACCCTGAGTTGACTAGGCATTGTACGTTACCCAAAAATCTGAAAAATCTAGAGTTTTCACTCAATTTGGTAATTTTGCACAAAAGTCCTTGTTTTTGTAATATTTGCAAATAGTTCCAATAATTATCAGAAAAATCCAGAAAATCACAAATAATCTCGAATTGTAAATAATGAGTTTTCCCAAAATAATTTTTGGCATTTGAACTTCCCAAGAAAAAAATTGCACGTTTAAAAAGATAAATCTTCAGAAAAATATTTATTAAATCACCAAAAATCATTTTAATTTATTTATAACTCTTAAAATAATATTTTAAAAAATACGGGGTACTACATTAAGTTAATTAGTTTTATTAACCTATCTAATGCATGAAATCATGTGTCCCATAACACAGTTTCAGGTGCATATCAAACAAATGAACGTTTGGACTTAAGTGGTGAAGTCTACAGAATTATGTACTCAGGTCTTTCAGTGAAAATATCAATAATCATGACATGTAATAAAAAACCAAGTAAGCAAGAATCAAGAATCAATAATCAAGAATCAAGAATCAACATTACGGGAAACACGGGCCCTCTTCCATGTACATTCCCCTATATTGTTCACTACTAAGTCATACCCTTTATTAACCCAGCTTGTTATTATTTTACTATTATCAATCTTGAACATGTAGTCGATGCAATTAGTGGGAGCAGTCACATCAAGGCAGTAATCATGAGCATGTCAAGTGGTGAAAGCAAGTACATGTATAAAGGGCAGTATTCAAGAAGGTATTAGGTGGTAGATGGAATGCAAAAACATGAGACAAGGTAATCCATCAACCGACTATGTCAATACAAGTCATTATGACATGCATAATAATATGTATATAATCAAGGAATACTAATTACAAATATGGACAGCAAATACACGCCTGTGCTAAAACTCGCTTTCCTCCTAATACAGAAATGAAAATCCAATCCTGTCAAGGGTTCTCGAAAGAAGGCTCTCGGGAACCAATGCTTATTCACTTGACACAAACTAGGATATGTAATTATGTCTACCAGTTAGTTCCAACAACTATATCTTTCTAGAGATCAACAATATCCTTCTTCAAACTTTCTTCCTTTCTCTCATTCTCTTTCTTTTCTTGGGTTTGAGTTCTGAAATTTTCAGAACATGGGAGAAGAAATGAGGGGTTTTTAATGGAAAAATGAGTGAGGAAAGAGGGTGGAAGGTGGGGGCCGGATTTTAGGGTGTAGGGGGTGTAGGTTTAGGGTGGTTTTGTGAGAAACCATGGTCTTAAGCCATTGGTTTTAGGGTATAAAGGACTGGCTGCCCTATTTAGTTCTTAATTGGGTTCTTAAGTCATTATTAAATCCACCAAAAATCATACTCAAATTCCTAAAAATTTCCATTAACGCTCAGGTTTATATCTGGTCAGAATTCCACCAACAACTTGTTATTTCCTGTAATTTACCGGGACGATACACTTCAAACAGTAATATGGAATTTATGACGTATCGGTTCTAAAACTACAGTGTCTCACAATATACAATTCAGATTTCAAAACCACAAGGCGATCTAGATTCTACACTCAAAGGGCAACAACATGCATATATAAAACTTCAAATTTTGTTACAGGCAGTGCGGGCTAATCTTCGTACAAAATCAATCATTCCGTCAGTGAAAAGTCTGAATTACTTTATATTTAAAATCTCAATTCTCTATCCATCGTTTAATATTTGCGCTTTTTGCAATCACACTAAATCTCAGCGGGACGATCTAAGGGTCTCAGTCACGAGTTTAAATCTCTAACATCCTATGACACGCTAAAATTAACTGATACATCAAGCTACTAAACTATAACATTAGCAAGACAAAAAGATCGATTTCAATGACAAGAATTACATGCTTCTACTTATATCGATGGTTAAGGTTAGAATTTATTAAGTACATATCTAAAAGGATCGTTATTCTTAACATTAAGTTTATGATTTCTAACGTGCAACAAAAATACCAATCAATATCAATATGTTCTAAAATAACCCTACAACATGATGTTCATATAAATTTGTGATCATGATAGTGCATGCGGTGTGGTGATCATGGAAAGAAGGATTTACATGGATTTTTTACGAATATCAAATTATGGGATAATCAATAGGAAAACAAATCAACAATATTCGGTACGAGAATTTAGTTATTTAACAGGACACGCAAGAGACTGTGAATTGGATTTTGATATGATAATTTTATATGAAATAGAACTACTTGGTAAGAGTTCAAGGGATGCTTGCCTCTTGGGAACAGAAGGAGGAGAAGCGAGACGGCGGTGAGGATAGCAACGACGACAACAATGACAATAATGAACGCAGCACGATTGCAACGACAACAGCAGCAATGACGTCGGGTTTTGATGGAGGTTGGGATGGAGACAACAAGGAGTTTCGGTGTGGTTGCTAGTGGTGGTGGTGTGCGGGTTGGAGAGGATGAAGTTCGGGATTGAGGTGGGTGCAGCGGATGTCGAGTGGTGTAGTTTTTGTTTGGAGGTCGGGGTTGAAGAGGCATTGGTGGTGTTGTTCTGGTGGGGGAGGAGTTCGGATAGATTGAGGAGTTCGGGTTCTAAGGTGAGGATGTCAAGTTGATGGTGGTTAAGGTGTTCGAGATGAAGTTAACAAGTTGAGGGATGGAGGTTGGTGGCTTATGGAGTTCGGGTATGGTGGCAGTGGTGATGGAGGTGGCTGTCAGGTGGATAGTGTTCAGTTTTGGAGGTGGAGTTTCCATAGAGGTAGAAGATGGAGTTCGGGATTGGTATGAATGGAGTTATGGATTAGTGGTGATAAGTTCGAGGCTGATAGTGGTGATGAAGGCTGTTGAATTCCGGGTGTTGATGAAGGTCGTGGTTGAGATGACAGTGGAGTGGCTGTTGTGGGTTTGAAGGATAGGGAGTTTGGATTTTGAAGATGATGGAGTGATTCGGGTGATTAGGGGATTAAATGAGATGATTAGGTGATGGAGATTAAATAAAAAAAGTAGTAGATTGAGGAGAATTAATAGGGCAGTTGGGAGGTTAAAGAGAGATAATGATGGATTAGTGGAGAAATAAGTGGAAGTGGTTTAGTGGAGTAATGGGGTGTTAGTGTTCGGGTTTGGGTTTTGTTTAGCTTTCGAGTTTAGGTAGAGTTTAGGGTTCTGGTTTGCAATTGGGTTCAGGCCAAGAAATGGGCTTTCACATGAACTCATAATTTATTAAATAAATATAACACATGTTAATGATCCCAAAAGAAAGAAAATATAGCCGATGATCGAAACAAAATAATACGTAGGATATTACGTATAGGTGAAACAGAGAGTTAACACTAGCTCGAGATAACTCCATGATCGAGCCATTGATCGTCTCCATCTTAAGAGCTTTCTGATGATGAGGTAAAGGGAGGTTCTGAATGTCGTCGAGATACTTAGCCGAGTTTCCCAGAATAACATTGCATCGCTTTAAACCCCAGTTTGGGGCCTACACTTTTTTCTCCTCAAAGGTAAAGATGGTGTCGGTCATGGAGGTAAGTGGGGCCTTCTGGAGGGACAAGAGGACATTTAAGCACAAACCCCCTAAGCGGGGTTTACTGATGCACAGGTCGACGGCTGCTCCACCCCCGTTCGGGCAGAAGTGAAAGAACTCTTAGTGGCCTTCGGAATCCAATGATGACTCATTATTCCCTTCCTTTTCCTTTCATCCGAACCTCTTTTGTGCAAAGAAACCCGAGCAGCAAGAAGATCACTGAAATCCATATCCCCTAAAATAAATTTAAAAAAGAAAAGGTAGGATGTGAAGATAGGGTATATTGAAACATAGAAAGCTGTAAGTGCTGAAACAAAGGCAAGAATATTGAAATGCAAGAATTAGAGTCATACTAGGGTCCATCGAGCTCGGCCACTGTAACACCCCAAATTTTTTTTTTAGCCATTTCTTTTTCCAAAGCTATCTTACTTAAACTACTACTTACCTACACCATCTCTTACTTAGAAAAAATTTCATAAATTTCAATTAAAATTTCGGTAGCCTCCCCTGAAATATTAGCCCTTTTACAGAGATTCCTTACGGAATTCTGCAAACAATTACATAATTCACATCGCAAGCAATATATATCAATCCTCCCCAGGCCAATCCAATCAACAACACACAGGCAATAATACATAGGGCTCTGGGGGCATAATGCATCATAATATGCAAGATACAATTTAAAAACCAAAAATTCGTTTGAAAACATATAAGGTTTTTAGAAAAACTTTAGAAAAACATTTCAAAAACCTAACCATAGAATCCAAGACTCCACAACGAGGCGGGTACGGGTCTTCATATTTTAGCCCATCATTATATATATCATAATCCCTTACAGTTATACACATAGTCTTCCCAAAATACAAAATATTACACAACTACTATTCTTTGCCCCATTTCTACGTGACTTAGGATAATAAAGTATTTAATAGATACATATACCCCTAATTCTACTACAAGCAAAGTATAACTACCGAAACTAAGAACTACTAAGATATCTCACCTCGCTGCTACTCAATACCTGCAAGGAGAATCAAGGATGTCCATCCTTAAGGAGGGACTCCCCTAACCCCCAGAAAACAACAGAGGGTCAGCCATAATTGGTGTGAGTATAATCAACTATGTTAGTTATTGAAATAAATAGTATTAATGAAATTAAAAGAACTTACTAACATGCTGATAGATAAATATAACCTGAAATTAAAAATAAAAACATAGTAAATGAAACTGGATATTGCACAAAGGTAATTTATTAGTCTTCAACCAATCTACCATATTCACATCCATTCTATCTACCAGGTTATATCATTTTTCTACTTAAATATTCCTTCCTCGCTTATACTATATTCACATTTCTTCTCATTTCGTAACATTACATTCATTCACATCTCATAACGTCTCATAATACATTTCCATTTATTCACATCTCATAACATCACATCCATTCAATCTTAATTTTATTAACATTCATTCACATCTTATAACAACTCCTTCATTCAATCTTATACTTTATTCATATTCATTCTCATTGCCTAACATCACATTCATTCAATCATATAACATCTCATTCATCCACATCTTATACTATCACATCATAACATCGTATTTAATCACATCTCATACCCATCTCCTAACATCACCTTTATTCACATCGCATAACACATCTTATAACATCTCGTAAGACATTAACCTTCATTCTCGTCACATAATACATTTTATTTTCTTTTTATTCTTATTTTGTCAAAGAGCTTATTTTAATTCTCATTCTCATTTTATTATATACTTTGATTTCTAATTCATTCTCATCTCATCATATAACTTACGTTACTTCTCATTCTTATATAATATATGTTACTTTCATATTCATTCACGTCTCATATTACAATTTACTTTAATTTTCATGCTTGTCAAATGATACACCGCACCCCAAACATAGTTTGGGTAATAATCACTACACCTCAAGTGAAACTTGGGTAATATAACACCGCACCCAAGATAAACTAGGTAATATACACCACACCCCAAGCCGAGAACTTGGGTAATATACATCACTTTACTTTTTTCTCATTTTCATCTTACGCTTGCTTTACTTTTCATTTCCATCTCACAATACAACTATCATATCAACACCCCACTGATCCACCCTGGGAGTTGTGTCAAGGCAGGTAGTTCCCACCATTTTCAAATAAATCTAGGGTAGTTCCTCGCCACAATTTCAAGGTGCACCAAATTCATATCATATCATGTTTTATGTGAATAACCATTCTCATCACTTAATACTACTTACTTTTATTATTCTTCACATAATACACTTTGCATTTCATTCTCATAATACATCTTATTTTACTTTTCATTCGTATAATGCATATCACATTTTCTTTACTATCTCATATTCATTTCCATACCACAATTTTCTTCACTTTTCATATTTATTCATATAACATAATTTCTTTACTTTTGATAAATACTCACATAACACAATTTTCTTTACATTTTCATATATATTCACATAACACATTTTCTTCAATTTTCATATTTATTTACATAATACAATTTCTTCACTTTTCATTCTCATTCTCATAAATACTTCATTTACTACACATTCATTTATATCCTCATAACACATTTCTTTGATTCTCATTTTCATTCATATACACATTTTCTTTTACTTTTCATATTCATTTCAAATCATACACTTGCCTTATTTCTCATTTTCATCACACAACATATACTTTCTTTACTTGCTTATTCTCATTCACAACATATACTTTCTTTACTTTCTTATTCTCATTTCATATTTACTCATTTTATTAATTTGTCGACCAGTAAGCCATAGTATCCCAAATACTGAAAGCCGATAGCCCAGTAAACACGTGGACCTTTGCCTACCAAGGGTCTTACGCGTCCGAGACTATGTCTTCCTCCCAACCTATGCCAGCAAGGTAATACACCGCACCCCAGGTAGAACTTGGGTAATAATCTCTGCACCCCAAACATAGTTTGGGTAATAATCACCACACCCCAAGTAGAACTTGGGTAATATATCACTGCACCCCAAGGCCGATAGCCGGGGTAATAATCACCGCACTCCAGATAAATTGGGTAATAACCGGCCCTTAAGCCGATAGCTTGGGCGATAAAATGCTGCACCACAAACATAGTTTAGGTAATAAACACCGCAACCCAAGCCAGTCCTTGGGTATTAGGAGCTCTAGACCAACCCCTAGGATTTCTGTAAGTACTGGTCAACATAATCATTTTCATAATCATTTTCATATCATCTTTTATCTCATTTTATTATCACATATTCGGCATACACCATGTTATTTATCTTCTCATTTGATAACATATTATGCATACACTTATTTAACTTGTAAGATTATCACTTCATATTGTTACAAATCATAAATGCACCATATTAATTATCTTGTCACATTATCACATATTCTGTATAAACCATGTTATTTATTTTATTACACCAGTTTATCACACATTAATTTCACCTTAACATCTGCATATCATACATATACCAAATCATTAATTTCATCTTTTATCATATCAAATCTCCTTTATCACCCACATATCATATATACACCTCATCAGTTAATGCATCATAATATGATATTTATATATCAAAACTATTTATCATCCGCATATCATACATATATCGAACCCCGTCTACTTCATATTATCATATATATACCCAATATATCACTAATAACATCAAATATTCAAAATCATGCAAATTCACCATATAGAACAATTTCAACTTATTAAAATTCCATATTTTCTGTTATTTCTTTATCCGATCATAACTATTTCAAATCAAATCAAATAAGTCTAAACTTTTACCAGAACATAAAGTATACCTAATATAATCATACTTACCTGACGAACCGGTAAGAAGATACTCCTCGCTCACTCGGTCGCTAATCAAACTTCACTTTAAGAAAATTATCGAGCCCATAAGCTATTAACTCAGAACACATGTTATTTATCCCCCGAACTCACATTAAAAATACTCATACATCACATACTATCACATCCCGCTTCCCAAAAGAATACGGAATATGAGTATGTAATAAGCCCAGCGAATGATTTTCATCATTCGTAAGCTATAAGGATCAACTCAACAGTAACAGAAAGATACAACCACGCATGCTTGAATCAAACCTCATAATCACAATAATTACTTGAAATCAAATACATGATTCTCAAATAAAACATGATCTGGAGAAACAATAAAACTCGGGGTCAAACATGCCCAATTAGCAACAAAAAAAAACTGATAACTCGATGCAAAAATAAACTAATGCACAAAAGATCCCAGTCCAAAGGCTTAGAACACTTGATCACTTACTCCTGCAGGTAACTGGTCTCCAAAACCTGTATATTTATCAATTCGAAAGAAACAGAGAAGCAGTAAAACAATCTGCCCATTAGTGCAAGCTATGGGCCACAAGTATTACAACCAGAAAAGGTACAGGAACAAGGTAAATAAGAATTAAGAGCACAGAACATAGCATGAAAGGAATGCAATAGGTAAATAGGGTCAGTAAACTGGTAAGCAAGTAAACAAGATCAGATAACAGGATCAGGTAGTAAATAAACATGTGAACTAGTAACAGATCTCAGATAAACATGTAAACTTATAACAAATATCAGATAAACATGTGAAACAGGTTACAGGTATATGTAGGTGAACCATATTATTCTTATGTCTTTTATTTAATCTTATCTAATGCATCACTCATGCGTCCCATACCACATGGTTGCTGTATACAAACAATTACGTTTAGATTTAGTAGTAGATTCCATAGGGCCGTGTACTCAGGCATCATATAAACTGATAAACAGATTATCCGAAACAGATAAACAGACTCATGAATTATGTAATCATGCAAACATATGGGACGCACGGGTCCCCTTTCGAGTACATCTTCCTATAGGGAAGGATGCAATCAGGTAATCATGTAAACAGATAAATAGATAATAAATGGAAAATACGAGCCCCCTTCCGAGTACACTTTCCTATATTGTCCACTACCAGATCTTTCCCTTAAACCCCAGTTTGATACTTATTCTTTTTACCAAAACGAACATGAATGTGCAAAATTAGGGACAAGTAAACATGATAGGGACAGAAACCAGGTTCAGACTGAGCGGAAAACATGTTCGAGTGCCATAAACAAACTTATAAATATTGAAACCACAAGAACTCCCAATTCTGGACAGCAGAATGTGGCTGCACACCAAAACATGGAATTCCCACTGCTACAGAAAAAGCAATTCAAGATCGGTCAGGAGTTCCAAAAACTAGACTCCTCACCGTTTCTAACATATATTTAAATTCAACATTCCGATAAAAGTAACTAAGTCAATTAGTCTGTTCTTTACATATTTCTGTTCTGACAGAAACTTAGGGTACAATTCTTATATTCATAGAACAGTAAGAAATTCATTAAAGAATTCTATAAAATTTATAATCAAGTTCTTAATAATGTTAGGCAACATAATGGAATTTTTAATGGCATAATTACACTATTAATCTGACTTTTAAATTAATAAACATGTCAATACGTCGTAAATCAGAAATTCGGAAATCTAAAGCTAGAAGCATTAAAAATGGGATATCTCGCATATCTCAGATCAGAGTTTCGCACATCTCCGATCGGAGTTCAGATCCATCGGATGTTTTGGAAACTAGAAACAGGGGCCTACATTTCTTATTTATAAAGTTCTAACAGATTCAAAATGCAACTGAGTCAAAATCTAATTACAAGTCTGAACAAACAGCAGGGCAGAAATAAACAATTTGATATCTATGATCTAATTCATGTTCGTGTAATGCATGCAATAACGAAGTATTCATGATCTTTTATTGTCACGCCCCGCTTCCCAAAAGGAATACGGAAATATGGTACGTGACTAAGCCTAGCGGATAGTTTTCACCATCCATAAGCTATACGGATCTACTTGACTCATCACAACAATAAATATAGCAACATACTTAACCAGGCATGCAAAAACAATTATAACTCAACGGTATTTATTGCAGCAATAATAAATATCCCAACAAATAAGAGATATGAAATAAAACAATAATCTTGGGACTACATGCCCAAATACAAGTCTCAATACAGTTCATGAATATAAAATAGTTCATCAAAACATTTAGCAAATTTTCCAATGCGAAACTCAAAACTTTTCCTCACCAACTCCAGTAGGCAATTGATCAGCAAAACCTTCTCATATAGCAATTACAAGGAAAAAAGGGAAGATAGAAAAGCATAATGCCCGTTAGATGCAAGTTACGGGCCTCAAGCAGTACAAGTAGGAAAATAGAAGAGAAAAAATAAATTAAACAGGAAATACTAACATGGAGAAGGCAACAAATATAACAGTCTAAAGATGGCAGTAAACAGCGGAATAACAGTAAGAGTATAACAATGATAGTAAGTGGTCAACAGTAACAGTAACAATAACAGAATGGATCAATAGTAACAGTATTAGGATGGATCAACAGTAATAGTAACAAAATGGATCTACAGTAACAGTAACATGATGTGACAGTGAAAACAGTTATTCTTATGTCTAATGTTCATTACTATCTAGGTAGCACTTCATGCATCCCAAATTTTACCACATGGTTACTACATCAAACAGTTTCGTTTTAAAATTTCGTAGTGGAACTTCTATAGGGCAGTATATTCAGACAAACAGTAACAGTAACATTAACATCAACATCAAACAGTGTCATGGATCATGCCCTCATGCTTCCAGAGATAAACAGTAGGTACCACAGTAAACAATGGGGAAAACGAGTTCCCTTCCTAATATGCAATTCTATATTGTCCACTACTAGATCTTTTTCCTTAAAACCCCCAGCTTGATTATTTTTCATTATTAATAAACAGATGCGAATGAACATAAACAGGGCTAAAGACATGGCAAGAACAAAGGATAAGTTTAAGATGAATTATGAAACACAAACGGGTGAAAAAAAACAACTTATAACAGTCAAAACAACAAAATTTTCAGTTCTGGACAGTAAGACACTACTGTACCAAATCTGAGATTTCCGTTGCTACAGAACTGCATATCTAGATCCGTCAGAAAATCTAGAAAATAGACTCTCTCTGATTCCAGCACATATATATAAGTCCCATATCAGCCACAGATTGGGTTGAAAACAATGTTTAATACAGAAGTTATGTTCAGGCAGAAAATGCAAAATCTTGTTTATAAGTATGAAAAGATTTTAAAAACATCATAATTAAATCTAAGAAAAATCTGGAAGATTCCCTAACATATCTAATCTCAAAATATAAAGTATCATGAAATTATATTACCAATAGCATAGACAACAAAATTGGAAAAACAGAGTAATACGACAAAATCTCAATTCTGAAAGTTTAGACACAGCAGTACCAAAACAAAGATAATTCATAAAACATAATTCAAAAAATAGATCCGTCAAAAGTATGATAAAATAAAAAAATCAGGCTAAAGTTCATATTGACAAAGTTTTCATAAAAAACGAATAGAATCAAGTTGAAAACATAGTTCTTTACTGAACTGCATGCAGTTTGGAAATATATCGATGTGTTTCACAAGTATGAAATGAGATATAAAAGTCATTAATTAATTTCACAAAAATTAGGGATTGATCCCAGTAATGTCTAAACATACTCAGCAAAATATAGAGTTCAAATTTTGCTTTTAATATCAGTTTTAAAATAATATTTCATACAAAATACATATAGTTCAGAATCTGGAACATACGATATGACTGCAGTAAAATAACAATAACACATGCATCAAAATTCGGAATTCAGATACGTCAAAAGTTATGGAAACTAGAAAACAAAGTCTAGAAATCATGTTCACAAACTTATTTATTTTAGTCATGTTAACAGGGTCGAAATTACTTGACAAAAATAGGATAGGAGTAAACAAAATTTCTTTTAGGCATTCTATCAAACAAGTTAACTACAAACGGTCCAATATAAGATGTCATACAAAGCATGGGATATGTGGGTTACTCAAATCAACATGGCATGTGTATAAATAGGCTATAATGAGATAATACATCCAACAAACATCTATGCAATAGTCATCTACAACATATGGTGTGTCACAAACAACATAAAACCAAGATGTCATCTAATCTATATATTTTCATGCAACGGGTGTCAACTATTGTAACTACTCATGATCAAGAGATGATGTCAACGGTTAACTAACAAGATAGGATCATCATGAGAGTACAAACATTTTCATACTAAACTACTTAAAGTATTTAACTTGTATCACAAAAAGAACACATACAAGCTACTTACCTGTTATGAAAACGATGAAAACATAGATGAAGATTAGAATAACGGGAACGGATCCCGAACAACGAACAAAGAGATGAGAAATCACACCACCCGAAATAGTGCACAAGATGCACATGCACACGAACACAAAGAGACAACAACAACCGAACAGCAAGAGCAGCGGTCAGCAACCACTAGGAAGTCGATGGCGGCAAGGGCCTGGGGTGTCGCGGCTGCTCGAGGATAAGACGACAGCAGCAAAGATCGAAGCGGTGCCTTGGGGCATCGTTGCACGACAGGGACGGTGGGGGCACGGGAAAGAGAGGAAGAGGAGAGGGTGATCAGTGGTCGGGGGGTTGGGGTCTGCCGGTGTTGGAGGTCGGAGACGACAGCGAAGAGGCAGAGGAGGATCGGGGGCAGGTGGTGACGACTGAGGTGAGGGAGAAAGAGAGAATATGATTAGGGTTTGGTAATTAGGATTTGATAATTAGGGTTAGGGTACAATTAGGGTGATTATATAGAGACAATATGGGTTTGGGTGAACTGGATAGTATCCAATAAGAAGAAAAGAATCCAATAAGAGACAAATAGGCAATGAGATGGGTTTAAACAATAAACAAGATTAATAAAAAATTGTAGCTCAAATAAATGAGAATAAAAAGCTGAATCAATGGAAAATGAATCATAAGAGAGAGAAGAACAACACACGATACAAAAGAGACGAAAATCAATAAAATTAGCAATAAATAAAATAAGTCAGTGTATATGAATCTGTGGGCACGTTAGTTTCTTACAACCGACGCAATGTTACAAAGAGCAATCCTCTCCATGTTTTATTAGAACGAAATTCTTATTTTAACAAACATAAACTTGAATGCATATAAAAGTGTAAAGAGTGAGTATCCTAAATATGTCAGTGTATGATATGACTTAATACCAAATGCAGATGTTATACTACAATGAAACTAATGCATACTTGTTCGGATTCTATGCATCCCATACTACATAGGTCCGAGGGCATGCACCTACGTACTCCATATTGTAGGGTTAGATTCCTCACCATGCAGCCTACTACGATGACTACTACAAGATTTAGACACCTTGCAAGTATTGGCTTTCGCCCTTGGAATAATGGAGATAGTTCCCTCTCCGTGGATCATTCTGTAGCCCTTACGTCCATCCTCTCGGAATACTGAGGATCGTCTCACTTCGCAGGTCATTCTGGAGCCCTCATTACACAAGCATCCCATGAGCGTCGCTCTCGTCCCAGAATACTGGAGATCGTTCCCATTCCGTGGATCATTCTATGGCCCATACGTCTATCGTTCCGGAATACTGAAGACCGTCTCTCTCCAAGGATCACTCTGGAGTCCATAACTTATGTTTGCACACGTTTCGTTATATCTCCAACTAGTGTCTATCCTTAAGTTTAAGTTATGATTATTAAGAACTAGAGTCTAGCTTACCCACCGGTCTTAAACCAAACACCGAAATAGTCAACCCAACTGGTTACTTCTCACAATTCAATTATTCAATTTCATTTCTTTACCGGTACCTGGGTCTCACTGAGCCTCTAAAATCAACATCTTTTCATGTTCAACAACTTGGGGTACTCATCCCTTTATAATTCATATTCTCAATTTTCATGTATTCATATTTTATTCAAATTCTTTCATTCATTCTTATTCATTCATCAATGAGCACAATCTCAACCTATTCATTTTCACAATACACTTTTCATATTCATCCAAAACTTTCTCAAATCAAGTTAATTAAGATTAAGACATAATCTCTTTAAAATTCGTCTTTGAAAATTTATCTCATCGTCTTCCTTTGATTTATTTTGAACTAATCTTAACATCTTAATCCTATATATATATATTTTTCTTAAGTTCACATTTCATCTAATCATGAATAAGATCTTCACTTTCCCAAAATATAACTTAAAACAGCGAGAATATATTTTCAATCACGTCGTTTAAGTATCATTTGCAAAACAGTAAATTCAAGTTAGAAAACTGCATTTCATGATATTTGTAAAAATCATAGAAAATTGTACACTTCACGAAACTTAGCGTTCCTTATATCGAACTGAAGGTATACATGTCTACTTTAATTTTGTAGCTATAAGTTTTCTCAAAATACTGTATCAATTTACCTACACATGCATGATACTATAATTTAGAAAGTTCACGAAGACACCCAACTCAATGAAGGTTCTAAGGTAGAAGAAGACTCCTAGAAGTTGCTCCTAGCCCCAAGAATGAGACTCCCTTTCTCCTCCTAGAAAACTCTCCTTCCTCCAAGCAAGAACTCAAACAATTCTCCCTTTCTTTTCTTGTCTTTCTTATCTTTTGTTTCTTTTGATCTTTGGTGCAAGATTATGAAGAAAAGTGGGTAGTATTTATAGGGTTAAATGGGTGAATGAAGAGACACCCATTACCCAAAATTAAATACCCATTATCCAATTTAAATGCCCATTCACCATTACTACCACAAACTCTCAACTCTTCATATTCTTATGCATGGCTAACCTTTGGATTTGCCACATGTGCACACTTCTCATTCATTTGTTTAATTATTTGTTTATAGCCCAAATGTATATACTTATTATTTCTTTAATTGTACATGTTGTTACATGACAAGTGTAGGATAAAAATGTAGATTAACTCATGGGCTTTTCTTTTAATTAGTGGTTTCTCTTTTAATTAACTTAGTGGGTTTCCTCTTGTGGGCTTGGTCTATTTCTATTTATTTAATTTATTTCAATGAGCTTAGTGTCTTCTATTAGGCCTACGAGTTCTAATAGGCAACAAAAATAAATAAAAGGAAATTGTGCATAACTTTCAAATAAAATAGAGAATGAAAATAACGAGATGAAATTGCACGTGCGTTGCATGTGTAAAAATAAGAAATGTATTTTTATTTAAAAAATTTAATACGGGGTGTTACAACACTCCCTACTTAGAATAGTTCTGTAATCCCTGTTTTCCATTTTCTGTATTTTTGGGTGTATTTTTCTTTTTGTGTATTTATCCTCATTGTACCGCTTTTTTTACCGTGTATTAGATCTTCTTTTTCAATATATTCATTTTATTGTTTTTGTCATCTTTTATTTGAGTTCTTGATTTCCATTGTCTCCTGTTGTTTCGTCTCTGTTTGATCGGGCCATTACTTTTTATCCCCACTATTTATTGTTCCTGTCCTATTCTTTATTTTTATTTGTCCCTACTTCATTCTTGATCACTCTAATCTATTTGGATATCTTTTGGTGTTAAACCCATTTGTTATCATACCCTAATACCCTTTTAACTAACCATACCCGTTCTACTACCCTTTTAACTAACCATACCCGTTCTACCATCAGCCGTCACCTCCTACACCCAAACCCTAAAACTCCATATATATATATATATATAACCCATGCATGCCCCTGTTCACGCCAACACCAGCTGCCTCTTCTACCTTATCCCGATCTCTCCCGTCCTCTCATTCTCTCTGTTTTGGCCTTGTGAACCTTTCCAACGCCATCCAGCCCCCTACCTGGCCTTCTCGCCACTATCTTAGGCTTCTTCGGCAACCACATCGACCGCCTGTTTCCACTCCACTCGCCTCCTCGCCAGTTTGTGTTCCTCCGTCGTCGTGCAGCACACATCCAGGTGTCGCCTCTGCATCCCCCTCCCGACCTTTCCCTCCTCTCTGTTGCACCGCCGCGACAGTGCCGCCCTGCTCCAGCCAGCACCCTGCTACCCCTGTCGTCCTCAGTCCACCCCGGCAGACCCCGTCTGCCGTCTTCTCTCTCCCTCTCTTCATCGTGCTCACGGTGTTGGGTGTGTGTGCGTGTTGTTTCGAAGTTTCGTTCATGGTTCATGTTCGTTGGGTTCGTTGCCCGGGAATCCATTCTCATTATTCTTGTTCTTGCTCCGTTCTCATCGTCAGCTATAAGGCAACTAACTTGTATTCTTTTCTTTGTGTAATACAAGTACTAAATACCGCCTACAGTGTAGTTCTGTTCTAGAGACAATTCTTGTACAAAACCCCTATTGTATCTTGTCTCTATTGTGTTGAGCCGCCCGTAGTTGCCTCATTACACACATGACATGAAATAACTTAAGGATGACCACTTCTTGTTGTATACGTGCATATTGTTCATGACTTGTTATATGATCTCGTATGCTTGATGTGTTATTCGTAGTATAACTCGTTGTAGACTTGTGGAATACCTTATTCCATGTTTCTTGGACATCTAGTACACCATATTTCGTGTTTGGTTATGTTTTGGATGAGTTTCATATGAACTAGTTGATTTTGTGCATGAAGTATATTGTCTGTTTTGCCGGTTTTCTATTTTTGATCAGTATTTGAGACCCTATTAAGGTCAGTATATGAAAATTATTTGTAAATATGAATTATAGAGAATTCTGTCTACTTTCCAGATTTTCTAACAGATCCCAGTTTCGATTTATGAGTTGCGAGTTATGACTATTTTACTACAGATGTGTTTAAAAATTCTAGATTCTGTTTTCTATGAATTCTGTATGATTATTTATTTTTCTACTGATCTTAAAGATAATATTTTGATCCAATATTTTGACGGTTACAACTAGACCTGAGTGGGATTAGCCCCTAAATTTTATGGATTTAATTGATGACTTTTATAAGCTATTCTATACTTGCAACCAACTACTTAACATGCAGAATTTTCATACTATTCAGTAAAGATACAGAATTTCGACCTGATTCTATTTGCTGTCTATAAAATTTTTGCGAATATGAATTATATACTGCTGTGTTTATGATTCCAGATTTACAAAACTACTTTATATTGTTGCTTTCTGATTTTACTTGACTGTTCTATCTATGTTGGAAAATTATGAAATTTTATTTTCTGATACTAGACATACTAAGAAATAACCCAGATTTTTCTTAGATTTAATCAGTAAGTTTTTATGCTGTTTTCCTGTTTAAGAATACAAATTTCTGATTTCTGGCTAAACTTGTTTTCTGGATACAATTCTGTTTTGAGACTTGTTTTTGTGAAATACTATATGACTTATATATATTTTCTGGATTCGGCCAGGAGTCTATTTTATATATCTTTTGATGGATCCAGATTTGTATGTCCGTGTCAACGGAAATCCCAGATTTAGTGCAGTACTGTCTTGCTGTCCTGAACTAGAATTCTCGTTGTCCAAATCTTTTATGTGTTGTTTTTCACTTATTCATGTTTATCTTTCAATCTGAACTTGTCATTTGTTTATACCATGCTATTCTTGCCCTGTTTGTGACACATACATGCCTTTTTTGATAATTATAATAATAAATAACCAAGCCAGGGTTTAAAAGAAAAGAATTAATAGTGGAAAATACAGAAACGTGTACTTGGAAGGGGATCTATAAATACTACTTGATACTTTATACTTGAGGCTTGATATTTCATACTTGAGGCTTGATACTTCACACTTGAGGCTTGATATTTCACACTTGAGGCTTGATACTTCATACTTGAGGCTTGATACTTGATTACTTGATACTTGTCCCTAAATACACTGCCCTCTATGATCCACTATGTAATCAAAAATGAAATTGTTTGAATGTAGAATCCATGTGGTAAAAACTTGGGACGCATAAAGTGCTACGTAGATAGGACTAGATACAAGACTTGAACATGATCACTTGACACTTGACACTTGCTACTTGTTACTCGTACATGATATTTGATTCTTGACACTTGATTCTTGTTACTCATTTACATGATACTTGTTTTACTTGACACTTGTCACATGCCACTTGCAATTGTTCATCTTGCCATGCTAGTTGTTATATTTTATTGCCATGTCTATTCAATGCTATGTTGTTTATCCTTTTTCCTGTACTTGTGCCTGCACTACAATTGGCCCGTAACTTATATTGATGGGCATTTTATTTTTTTTCTCTTCCTGCAATTTATGAAATTGCAGATTTTGGTGATCAGCTCCCCGATGGAGTAGGTGATATAAGATTCTAGATGTTGGAGTTCTTACTACTATTATTATTATTTACTGTTGCTTGTTTTGAATAATGTATCTATTACTTGGATTTTTTTGTATTTGGGCAATGTGACCCAGGATTGTTGACTTGTTCAGACCTGGTTTATTTGAGATTAATATATTTTGTTTCAAGTAAATCCTGTTGGTATTTTGATTCAGTTATGCATGCGTGGTTGACTTCTCCTGCTTCCTACTCTGATTATTCTTGTGCATGTTGTAAAGATCCTGACAGCTTATGGATGATGAAAATTATTCGCTGGGCTTAGTCACGTATTCGTATTCTGTATCTCCTTTTAGGAAGCGAGGCGTGATAAGATTTTTAGTGATATCAGAGCCCAAGTTTGGCTAATGTATTAGTTTGACTGATATATTTGACAAGCTTAGCTCGATCTGGGATCGGCTCAACAGTACACAGACCATGCATACATAAATGAATTATAATCTGCATTAATCTGGATGCTAATTGTTTTTGAGCTTGTGCAGACCACGGCTCGTAGAGGTTCTACTTCTTGTCTTCAGGAAGATTAGCCTAGGCTTGAGGTCGTTACCAATGTGTTGGAACAGTTGATGAATATGCAGTAGAACCACAGTGACTTAGTGATGGCTGCTTTGGAAGCTACTCGGGTTCTGCCTCCCGTAGTGCCTATGCAGGCAGCGCTCCCTCCTCTTCTGGGTATAGTCACAGATTTCATGAGGCTTCATCCCGACAGATTCTCCGGCACTGACATGCCTTTGGAGGCCGAGCAGTGGTTGATCTGGACTGAGCAGTTGCTTTTGGCAGTAAGAGTTGCTGATGCTGATAGAGTGGATGTGGTAGCCATCCAGCTGGTGGATCTGTCCCATATTTGGTGGAGGTCCGAGTCTGAAAGGCTCGAGCGACCGATCACTTGGGCCATGTTCACTAGGAGCTTCCTAGAGAAGTTCTTTCTTAGCAGCACTCGAGTTGAAATGGAGCAATAGTTCCTGGCCCTGAAGCAGGTTGGTCGTTAATCTATTATTGGAATTTGTTTCATATTGGCTATGCAATGTTATAACATGAGACTTTCTTGGAACAGGGCTCCAAGTCTGTGGATGAGTATGTAGCTGAATTTACAAGACTTAGCTGCTTCGCAACTGTTCTTGTGGCAAACGAAGAGGACAGGGCTCGTAGATTCCCACTAGGGCTTGAGCGAGAGATTCGGGTGCAGCACGTCTACCTTCGCTTGTGTACTTATGCCGAAGCTCTAGAAGCAGCTCGAGCTCAGGAGCAGGCTCGTGGTGGGTTAGCTCCTCCCTGAGCGGACTGTTCCGCACTCTATTGTTGCTATGCCTTTAGGTGGATCTATTCAGAGGCCTGTCCCAGCCCAGCCGGTCAGGGCAGCTCCTTACTCTTCTACGGTTCCTCAGAGGGTTAGTTTTTGCGACTTCTGCCGACTTCTTGGGCATGAGAGCAAGGACTGCAGGCATGTCAATCGCCGTTGTTTTGGTTATGGTGGTTCTGATCATATGGCATGGGATTGTCCGCGACAGCAGCAGTTGGCTCTTCCAGCCAGGGGTCCAGTTCAGCAGGTGGCCTCAGTTCGTGGTCCTGTCCTACAAATGCTTCCTCCTTAGTGCCAGATTGTCGGTAAGAGGACCGCTGTTCCCAGGAGAGGTCGGACTTTCAACCTGACTGCTGATAATGCTGAAACAGCAGAGGGTGTTATGGCAGGTATGTTTTTCTTTATTGTTTGTTGTTTTTGTTTTTTCTCTTCTGCTTGTTTCATTTGTCTTGCTTTATCCTTCCATGTTATTTTTCTGCATTGTGTTTTCCTCACCCCTGTTCAACCATTCTTTTTTCCTGTCTCTTTTGATTCTATCTTAGGTGGTGTCCTTGTTTGTTTTTTTCCTGCTCATGTTCTTTTAGATTCCGGGGCAACCCATTCCTTCATCTCTTCTCGGTTCATGGCTTACCATCGGATGGAGTGCAACTTCTTGTCAGAGACTTGGAACATTGTGACAAGTGTTGGTGTTGTCATTTGTTTCCGGGGGTGCAGGCAATGTCCTGTGATTATTGATGGCGTAGATTTCAAGGCCGACCTGATTGCAATTAGGAATTCTGGATTCAACATTATTCTCGGTTTGGATTGGTTGGGTGAATTCCATGCCATTACTGATTTTCGTGCCAAGAAATTTGTATTTCAGATTTCGGATCGCGCAGAGTTTGAGTTCCATGACGAGGAGATGTTCCTTGGCTGAGCTGAGACTTCAGTTGAACAGGAGGTTTGTGCGATGGAATTGCAATTAGGCTGTGAGGCTATGCCGCTAATAGTGCGGGATGTCCTGGATGTTTTTCTAGAGGAGTTGCCTGGCTTACCTCCTGATAAGGATATGGAGTTTGGTATTGAAATTCAGCCCGGTAAGGTGCCAATATCGAAGAGTCCCTACAGGATGGCACCGGTTGAGCTAGCAGAGCTTAAGGTGCAGATTCAGGAGTTGCTGGATTTGGGGTTCATCAGACCCAGTGTTTCGCCGTGGGGTGCTCCAGTCCTTTTTGTCAACATGAAGGATGGTAGTCGTCGACTATGCGTGGATTATCGGGAACTGAACAGCATTACTGTGAAGAACCGATATCAGCTGCCCAGGATCGATGACTTATTTGATCAATTGAGTGGAGCTACTATTTTCTCGAAGATGGGTCTTCGTTCTGGGTATCATCAGGTCAAAGTGAAGGCAACTGATGTACAGAAGACTGCATTCAGGACCAGATATGGGCACTATGAGTATCTTGTGATGCCGTTCGGGGTCACGAACGTGCCTGCTGTATTCATGATTCTTATGAACAGGGCCTTTTGCCAGTTCCTGGATAGATTTGTGGTGGTATTCATTGATGAAATTCTGGTATATTCTCAAAATTGGGAAGATCATGCTGAGCATCTTAGATTGGTTCTGTAGACTTTGAAGGAGAATCAGCTCTATGGAAAACTCAGCAAGTGCGAGTTTTGGTTCGACAGGGTCACTTTCTTAGGGCACATTATCTCGGGCGATGGTATTTCTGTGGATCTGACCAAGGTTAGGCTGTGAAGGTTTGGCTAGTTCCCAATTCAGTTTCTGAGGTGCAGAGTTTCCTTGGTCTAGCTGGCTATTATCATAAATTCGTCCAAGATTTTTCGAAAATAGCAGGACCATTGACTAAGCTGACTGGAAAGGATCAGAAGTTCTGTTGGTCTGAAGCTTGCAGTGAGGCTTTTGCTGAGTTGAAGAGCAGGTTGACGTCAGTGCCAATGTTGACTATTCCAGATGGTTCAGGCGGATTTGTAGTTCACTGTGATGCCTTGGGTAAGGGTCTTGGAGCAGTTCTTATGCAGAAGGGCCGAGTCATTGCATATGCATCGAGGCAGTTGAGGTCACATGAGAAGAACTATCCAACTCATGACTTGGAGTTAGCAGCAATGATCTTTGCTTTGAAGCTATGGAGACATTATTTACTTGGAGACTGAGGGGACATCTTTACATACCAGAAAAGTCTCAAGTACGCCTTCACCCAAAAGGAGTTGAATATGAGACAAAGGCATTGGTTTGAACTTATGGCCGATTATGACATCAGTTTTCAATACCATCCTGGTAAAGTGAACTTGGTGCCAAATGCTTTGAGCAGGAGACCGACAGCTATGTTCCTGACTCAGCAGAGTGATTTGGTTGAGCAGATGTGGAGGTTGGAGTTGGATGTGTTATTGTCGAGTTCTAATTAGAGTTGTTTGGTGCTTCAGCTTCAGTCGTCTCTTATGGATCAGATCAAAGAGGAGCAGGCTGGTGATTTGCAGTTGCAAGGTTTTCGAGCTGAGGTTGAGCCTGGTTCTAGAACGGACATGGTTATTCATGCTGATGGATCGCTTCGGTTTGGGTTCAGGTTGTGTGTCCCGAAGGGTGAAGTTCGTCAGAGGTTGCTTGAGGAAGCCCACCAGTCATCGTATTCAATCCATTCTGGAGGTACTAAGATGTATCGGGATTCGAAGCATCATTTTTGGTGGCACGGTAGGAAGAGGGATGTGGCTCAGTTTGTATCTCAGTGTTTGATCTGCCAGCAGGTTAAGGCAGAGCATCAAAGGACAGCCGGTCTTCTTCAACTGCTTCCCATTCCAGAGTGGAAGTGGGATCATATCACTATGGATTTTGTGACCGCTTTACCGAGGAGTCCTAAGGGTCATAATGCCATTTGGGTGATTGTCGACCGATTGACAAAGAGTGCTCACTTTATTCCCTTCCGTGTCGGACAGTCTACTGAGAGCCTAGCTGAGAAGTACATGTAAGAGATCATCAAACTTCATGGGGTTCCAGTTAGTATTGTATCCGACAGGGATACGAGATTCAGATCTCAATTTTGGGAGAGTCTTAAGAGGAGTTTGGGGAGTAAATTGAAGTACAGTACAACTTTTCATCCCCAGACTGATGGACAGTCAAAGAGAACCATCCAGATTCTTGAGGACATGTTGAGGTCTTGTATGCTGCAGTTCGGTGGATCGTGGGAGGACCATATGCATCTCGTAGAGTTCTCGTGTAATAACAGCTTTTAGGCCAGTCTTAAAGCTGCACCGTTCGAGGCACTTTACGGGTGGAAGTGCAGATCACTAGTGTGATGGGATGACATTAGTGAGAGGAAGTTGTTGGGTCCAAAGTTGATCACCAGGACAGTTGAAGTGGTGGCTCAAATCAGAAAGCACTTGCAGGCAGCTCAGGATAAGCAGAGGTGATGGACTGATGTCCATTAGAGAGCTTTGCAGTTTGAGGTTGGTGACCATATTTTCCTAAAGGTATCGCCTTGGCACGGTGTCATTCGATTTGGTGGTGAGGGCAAGCTCAGCCCTAGGTTTGTTGGACCGTTTGATATTGTGGAGCGAGTAGGCAAGGTGGCCTATCGTCTTGCATTGCCGCCAGCTTTATTAGGAGTGCACAATGTTTTTCATGTCTCATAACTCAGGAGATATATCCGAGATGAGAGCCACGAGACCGACTATTCTGAGTTGAGCGTTCGGCCGGATTTGACTTGTGAGATTCTGCTAGTTGCTATTTTGGATCGGCGGGAGAAAGTGCTTAAGAACAAGGTCATCAAGCTGGTTTATGTTTCTTGGAATCCTCACTCGCCGGGTGAGTCGACTTGGGAGCGGGAGGAGGAGATTCAACGGAAGTTTTCCCATCTGTTTGAGTAGCTTTTGTTTCATTCTTTCTTTTCTTTTTGGGGTTTCCCTATGTACGTCTTGTTTGAATTTCGAGGATAAAATTCTTCTTCTTAGGTGGGTAGGATTTGTAACCCCTGTTTTCTATTTTCTGTATTTTTTGATATATTTTTATTTTTGTGTATTTATCCTCATTGTTCCTCATTTTGGACCGTGTATTGGATCTTCTTTTTCAATATATTCATTTTATTGTTTTTGTTGTCTTTTATTTGAGTTCTTGATTTCCATTGTCTCCTATTGTTTCGTCTCTGTTTGATCGGGCCATTATTTTTTATCCCCACTATTTATTGTTCCTGTCATATTATTTATTTTTATTTGTCCTTACTTCATTCTTGATCACCCTAATCTATTTGGATATCTTTTGGTGTTAAACCCATTTGTTATCATACCCTAATACCCTTTTAACTACCCATACCCCGTTCTACCATTAGCCGTCACATCCTACACCCTAACCCTAAAACTCCATATATATATAACCCATGCATGACCCCTGTTCACGCCAACACCAGCCGCCTCTTCTACCCTATCCCGATCTCTCCGATCCTCTCGTTCTCTCTCTTTCGGCCCTGTGAACCCTCCCGGCGCTAGCCAGCCCCCTATCCAGCCTTCTCGTTGTTGTCGCCGTCTTCTCCGGCACCGACCGCCTGTTTCCTCTCCTTTTACCTCCTCGCTAGCCTGTGTTCTTCCATCATTGTGCTGCACACTGCCAGGCGTCGCCTCTGCAGCCCCCTCCCGACCTTTCCCTTCTCTCTGTCGCGCCATCGCGACAGTGCCGCCCAGCTCCAGCTAGCACCCCGCTGCCCCTACCGTCCTCAGTCCGCCCCGGCAGACCCCGTCCACCGTCCTTGTAACACCCCGTAATTTAAAATAACTATATATATATATATATATATATATATATATATATATATATATATATATATATATATATATATAATTTGAAAAGTAAAAAGTTGGCTGTTGGTAAATATATGCATGATGGCATGGGGGTAATTTAACTGAAAAGGAATAGTGTTGTATGGGAGCCCACGACATGGAAACAGCAACATTGTGCTGCTTGACTTCGGTCAAAAGGCTGGTGACGTGGCGTAGGTGGACGTCCCCACCACCACTTCTCTGAATTGAAGCAGGAAGCTCTGAGAGAACGGGAGAAGGTAGGTGATTAGTCCCATATCGGGAGATTTCAAAGAATATAATAATAATAAATACTATTGCCTATGATCAAGAGTCACCAATTCGGTTAACTACCTTTTGAGAGGTAGCCTGTGGTGGGCAGTTGTACTACATAGTGTCTAATTTGTCTTCTAAATTTTATAAATTGTCCGAGCTCAGGGCAGGGGCGTTACAAATGGTATCAGAGTCGACTTTCGACACCGAATGTGGGTAAGAGTGGGTGAGATGTATGCCTGAGATGGAGCTAGCAGATGTATGGGAAAGTATGCCTAAGAGAGAGCGTGTATAGCAGAATCAGGCAACTGTGCAGCTAGCAGAATCAGGGTACTCCACTCCACATCGGCTGGAAAGGAGATCCTGCACTAGAGTGTGCATGCCCCGTGCTCAGCAAGGATGCTGATTTCTGAAGGGGGGTGTGTGTAACACCTCGTAATTTAATATAACTATATAATATGTATATATATATTGAAAAGTAAAAGTTGGCTGTTGGTAAATATATGCATAATGGCATGGGGGTAATTTAACTAAAAAGGAATAGTGTTGTATGGGGGGACCCATGACATGGAAACAGCAACATTGTGCTGCTTGACATCGGTCAAAAGGCTGGTGACGTGGCATAGGTGGAAAGGCCCACCACCCCTTCTGTGAATTGAAGCAGACAACTCTGAGAGAATGGGAGAAGGTAAGTGATAAGTCCCATATCGGGAGATTTCAAAGAATGTAATAATAATAAATATTATTGCCTATGATCAAGAGTCACCAATTCAGTTAACCAACTTTTAAAGGCAGCCTGTGGTGGACAGTTGTACTACATAGTATCTAATTTGTCTTCTAAATTGTATAAATTGTCCGAGCTCGGGGCAGGGGCGTTACAATCCTCTCTCTCCCTCTCTTCATCGTGCTCGCGATGGTTGGTGTGTGTGCGTGTTATTTCAAAGTTTCGTTTGTGGTTCATGGGTTCGTTTTCATTGGGTTGGTTGCCCAGGAATCCATTTCCGTTATTCTTGTTCTTACTCCGTTCACATCGTCAGCTATAATGCAAGTAACTTGTATTCTTTTCTTTATGCAATACAAGTACTAAATACCGCCAGTAGTGTAGTTGTCTTCTAGAGACAATACTTGTGCAAAACCCCTGTTGTATCTTGTCTCTATTGTGTTGACCCGCCCGTAGTTGCCTCATTACACACATGACATGAAATAACTTTGGGATGACCACTTCTTGTTGTATACGTTCATGTTGTTCATGACTTGTCGTATGATCTCGTATGCTTGATGTGTTATTCGTAGTATAACTCGTTGTAGACTTGTGAAATACCCTATACCATGTTTCTTGGACATCTAGTACACCCTATTTCGTGTTTGGTTATGTTTTGGAAGAGTTTCATATGAAGTGGTTGATTTTGTGCATGAAGGATATTGACTGTTTTGCCGGTTTCCCGTTCTTTATTAGTATTTTAGACCCTATTAAGGTCAGTATATGAAAATTATTTGTAAATATGAATTATAAAGAAGTATGTCTACTTTCCAGATTTTCTTACAGATCTTAGTTTTGATTTATGAGTTGTGAGTTATGATTATTTTACGATAGATGTGTTTAAAAATTCCAGATTCTGTTTTATATGAATTCTGTATGATTATTTATTTTTCTACTAATGTTCAAGATAATATTTTAATCCAATATTTTGTCGGTTACAACTAGACCTGATTGGGATTAACCCCTAATTTTTATGAATTTAATTCATGACTTTTATAAGTTATTCTATACTTGCAAACAACTACTTTACATGCAGAATTTTCATACTGTTCAGTAAAGATACATAATTTCGACCTAATTCTATTTGCTGTCTATAAAAAATTTGTGAATATGAATTATATCCTACTGTACCTGTTTTATCACCCTTTTGACAGATTTGGATTTTGATTTATATTTTGTGAGATATTTCTGTTTTAGTACTGCTGTGTTTATGATTCCAGATTTACAAAACTACTGTATATTGCTGCTTTATGATTTTACTTGACTATTCTGTCTATATTGAAAATTTTTGAAACTTTATTTTCTAATACTAGAAATACTAGAAAATACCCCAGATTTTTCTTGGATTTAATCAGTTAGTTTTTATGCTGTTTTCCTGTTTGAGAATACAAATTTCTGATTTCTGGCTGAACATGTCTTCTGGAACAATTCTATTTTGAGACTTGTTTTTGTGAAATACTATATGACTTATATATATTTGTTGGATTCAGCCGGGATTCTATTTTCTAGATCTTCTGACGGATCCAGATTTGCATGTCCATGGCAACAGGAATCCCTGATTTAGTGTAGTATTGTCTTGCTGTCCTGAACTGGAATTCTCATTGTCCAAATCCTTTATGAGTTGTCTTTCACCTATGCATGTTTATCTTTCAAGCTGAACTTGTTACTTGTTTACACCATATTATTCTTACCTTGCTTGTGACACAAACATGCCTTTTTGATAATAATAATAATAAATAACCAAGCCGGGGTTTAAAGGAAAAGATCTAGTAGTGGAAAATACAGAAACGTTTACTCGGAAGGGGATATATAGATCCTATGTGATAATTCATACTTGAGGCTTGATATTTCATACTTGAGGCTTGATACTTCACACTTGAGGCTTGATATTTCATACTTGAGCCTTGATACTTCATACTTGAGGCTTGATATTTCACACTTGAGGCTTGATACTTGATTACTTGATACTTTTCCCTGAGTACACTGCCCTCTATGATCCACTATGTAATCTGAAACGAAATTGTTTGAATGTAGCAACCATATGGTAAAAACCTGGGACGCATGAAGTGCTTCCTAGATAGGACTAGATACAAAACTTGAACATAATCACTTGACACTTGACACTTGGTACTTGTTACTCGTACATGATAATTGATTTTTGACACTCGTTACTTGTTACTCGTTTACATAATACTTGTTTTACTTGACACTTGTCACATGCCATTTGCAATTGTTCATCTTGCCATGCTGGTTGTTCTATTTTGTTGCCATGTCTATTCCATGCTATGTTGTTTATCCTTTTTCCCTTTACTTGTGTCTGCACTACAAGCGTCCCGTAACTTGCATTGACGGGCATTTTGTTTCTTTTTCATCTTCTTGCAATTTATTAAATTGAAAATTTTGGTGATTAGCTCCCCGATAGAGTAGGTGATCTAAGATTCTAGATGCTGGAGTTCTTGCTACTATTATTATTATTTCCTATTGCTTGTTTTGAATAATGTATCAATTACTTGGATTATTTTGTATTTGAGCAATGTGACATAGGATTATTGACTTGTTCAGATCTGCTTTATTTGATATTAATATATTTTGTTTCAAGTAAATCATGTTGGTATTTTGATTCAGTTATGCATGCATGGTTGACTTCTCTTGCTTCCTACTCTGATTATTCTTGTGCAGGGTGTAAAGATCCAGACATTTACGGATGATGAAAATCATTCGCTGGGCTTAGTCATGTATCTGTATTCCGTATCTCCTTTTGGGAAGCAGGGCGTGACAAGTTCCGTCCACGGAACTACACTTAAAGAGTGAAAAAAACAAAGAAAGAGAAAAAGTTTTACAAATTTTTATTTGAAAGGCTCAGGATGATCTTTCATCATTCTCTCCTCTGATTCCCAAGTGGCCTCCTCAACAAGTTGGTTCCTCCAGATGACTTTGACCATAGGTATAGTCTTTATTCCTCAAGACTTTCTCCTGTCGATCCATGATCTCAATTTGACGCTCAGTGTAGCTTAAATCCAACTGCAGACCTTCTGGTATTTCTGGGAAATGATTACTCTGATCCGGAATATAGCCTCGCAACATAGACACATGGAAGACATTGTGTACTTGAGCCAACTCTTCCGGTAGTTCTAACCGATAAGCCATCTTCCCAATTCTCTTCAATATCTTATAAGGACCTATGTATCTCGGGACTAATTTCCCTCCCCTTCCAAACTGAATCACTCCCTTGGTTGGAGACACCTTCACCAAGACAAAATTACCTTCCTCAAACTCCAGGTCTCTCCTCCGGTTGTCGGCATAACTTTTCTGTCTGCTCTGGGTGTCGACCAACCTCTTCCTGATCAACTCAATCTTTTTCGAGGTTTCTTTCACAATCTCTGGCCCATACAGCTATCGTTCCCCCACTTCATACCAACACACCGATGTTCTGCACTTCCTCCCATACAGAGCCTCATATGGTGCCATCCCGATGCTTGCCTGGAAACTATTGTTGTAGGCAAATTCCACTAGAGCCAAATACCTCTCCCAACTGTCGCTAAAATCCAACACACAACATCTTAGCATATCTTCTAGTACCCGATTGACCCTTTCGGTCTATCCATCAGCCTGAGGATGGAAAGCAGTACTGAATTCAGCCTTCATCCCTAAAGCTACTTGAAGACTTCTCCAGAAATGCGAGGTAAATTGTGCATCTCGGTCGGATACAATCGACAAAGGAACTCCATGTAGTCTCACGATCTCCCCGACTTACAACTCGGCAAACTTCTTCATAGACCAAGTAAGCTTCATCGCCAGAAAGTGAGCCGATTTGGTGAGTCAGTCTATTATCACCCAAACTGCATCATTGCCCTTGGAACTCCTGGGAAATCCTGTAATGAAGTCCATGCTGATATTCCCCCACTTCCACTCCGGAATGGGTAATGGCTGCAACAAACCCCCGGGTTTCTGGTTCTCGGCCTTGCCTTGATCTGCTGACATATTGCACACCTAGCATCAAACTCAGCCACATCTCGCTTCATCCCCAACCACCAGAAATACTATTTTATATCCTGGTACATCTTGGTACTTCCTAGATGTATGGATAGTAAAGTGGCATGTGCTTCTTGTAGAATGCTCTCTTTCAGTCTTGCTTGATTTGGCACACACAGCCGCTCTCCGAACCACAATACCTCATCTCTTACCTAGAATTTTGTCAACCTGTCGGTGCCAACTTTCTCTCTCTCCTGAATCTCTGGATCGGTCTTCAGACTGTTGATAATCCCGTCCCTTAATGTGGGTTGAAGTCTCAGCTGAGCTAAGGAAGCCCCTAATCCTTTCAACACCATCTCAATCTCTGCTCTATCAAGTTCCTCTTCCAACTTCTCCTTAGTTGTGATCAATCGGGACAAACTTCTCTTCCTGCTTAGCGCATCAGCCACCACATTGGCCTTGCCTGGATGGTACTTGATTTCGGATCGGATATCCTCCAACACTTCCAACCAACTCCACTGCCTCAGATTCAAGTCCTTCTACTGGTAGATGTACTTTAGACTCTTATGATCCATGTACATGTTAACATTTTCCCCATATACATAGTGCCTCCACTGCTTTAGTGCAAAGATGATCGCTGCCAACTCCAGATCGCGGGTTGGGTAAATCTTCTCATGCGGTCTCAGCTGTCTAGAACCATAAGCTATTACCTTCCATTCCTGCATCAGCACACAGCCCAATCCGCAATGGGAAGCATCGATGTAGACATCATAGTCGACTCCTGCTTTTGGCAAAGCTAGGATGGGAGCAGTACTCAACATCTCCTTCAACTCCTGAAAGCTAGCCTCACACTGTTTCGACCATTTAAAACTCACGTTCTTCTTTGTAAGCCCCATGAGCATCACAACTATCTGGGCGTAGCCCTAAATGAACCTTCTGTAGTAGCCTGTTAATCCCAAAAAGCTCATGATCTCTTTCACCGTAGTCAGCCTTGGCCAATCTATTACTGCCTCAATCTTTTGTAGGTTAGGTAGCCACTCCCTCCTTAGAAAGGATGTGACCTAGGAAGGCGACTTCGGTTTTCTAGAAGTCACACTTAGACAACTTTGCATACAGCTTATGCTCCTGTAATTTTTCAGTAACTCTGCTAGGTGCTCAGCATGCTCTACTTCTGTCTTGGAGTAGACCAGTATGTCATTGATGAACACAACGACAAAAAAATCAATAAATGGCCACAGGACCCTATTCATCATGTCAATGAAAATAGCAGGTGCATTAGTTACTCCGAACGACATGACTAGGAACTCATAGTGACCATGTCGAGTTCTGAACGCCGTCTTGTGCACATCTTCTTCCTTTACTCGGACCTGGTAATAACTCGATCGTAGATCTATTTTAGAGAAGACCGCTGCTCCTTGTAGGCGGTCGAATAGATCATCGATTCGAGGAATCAGATACTTGTTCTGCATTGTTTCCTGGTTCAATTCTCTGTAATCGATGCACATCCTCATCGATCCATCCTTCTTCTTTACCAAAAGAATTGGTGCTCCCCAAGGTGACGCACTCGGCCTGATGAATCCTTTGCCCAACAACTCTTCAATCTGCTTCTTGACCTCATCATGTTCAACCGATGCCATTCTGTATGGTGCCTTAGAAATGGGTGCACTCCCTGGCTGAACGGAGATGCTGAACTCCACATCCCGCTGAGGTGGAAGCCCGAGTAGATCTTCTAGAAACACTATTGGAAAATCCCGGACTACCGAAATCGGCTTCACTTCTTCGGGAACCTTCTGCTCAGATAGCGCTGCTACCAACTATTTGCTCTTCCTCTTCCCTTGAAATGTAACTTCTGGTCCCCCTGGTGCCTTTATTACAACCTCCTTACTCTTGCACTCAATAGTGGCACTGTAGATGTACATCCAGTCTATGCCAATGATGATGTTGACCCCCAAAATTGCCAACTCAATGAGGTCGATGTCCAAGATTCTGCCTCCAATCTCAAGATCACACCCTTCATAATATCCGTCGGTAGTCAAATTTTCTCCTGACGGGGTAGCCACATATAAAACTTTTCCAGGAAATTTTTTTGGTTCGACTCCCAATCGTTTTGCAAATAAAGGTGACACAAATGTGTGAGATGATCCCGTATCAAATAAACTGTTGCTTCCATTACATTACTTTAACATAAAGACATCCTAGATTCTACGGTTTCTCTTGGCTTCTCTGAGCTCTCCCCGTAAATCCTGGATTTCTTTCTTCATGTCTTCTAACTTCTATTGACGCTCCTGCTTCTCCCAGCGAGTCATGTGCTCTAGCTTGGCGAAGTGTTGAGCATTCACGTGTCGAAGCTTTTCGAGTTCCCATACTTGGTGACTCAGTTCATGAATGTGTTTCCTGTCTTCTACTTGCTGCAGTTTACTCTCCACATCTGGGCATCTAACTCCCTTCGAAGAGAAGTAACAATACCACCTTGGTCATCTTGAATGGGTTCTTCATCTGAGGACACTTCTGGGGAATCAAGTGGAGGTAGCGTAATCTCCCTTGACTCGGGTAGTTCTTCTTCTATTTCTACTGGGTCTTCTTCTTTTTCTATTGGCTCTTCCTCTTCTGGGTCTTCTTCTTCCTCTATTGGCTCTTCCTCTTCTTCGAAAGGAACGAACCATACCACCCATTCTCGAGGTCTTGATGATTGGCCATCTAATAGGGAAAAGAAGGAGAAACATCAGCGTACAGAGCAACATAATGTAAACTACTTACATTTAAATCTCTATAAGCTGAACTCACACTCTAATGTCCACCCTATTGTTTCGTCCTTATAAATTTGTACTACTTATTGAAGCGTGGCTCTTATACCATTTTGTAATGCCCCGAATACCAAAATATGGTAATTCGTATCTCAACAGGATCTATACTTCACTTCCTACAATTTTACAATGAATTTTGAAGCTTTTATTACAACATTGTTCTTTTACATCAATAACGCAGCTAAAATTAAATGAAGTACAACATGATCAATATACAATTTTAACAACTTGAGCATGTAAGTAATCATCAGCATCAAATTTATCTTTATATCTCCTTGTAAGTTCCAAGTTCTGCATATGAATCGGTGGGCACGTTAGTTTCTTACAACCGACACAATGTTACAAAAAGCGATCCTCTCTATGTTGTATTATAACGAAATCTCTTACTTTAACAAACACAAACTTGAATGCATATAAAAATGTAAAGAGTGAGTATCCTAAATATGTCAGTGTATGATATGACTTAAAACCTAATGCAGATGTTATACTACAATGACACTAATGCATACTTCTTCAGATTCTATGCATCCCATACTACATAGGTCCGAGGGCAAGCACCTACGTACTCCACATTGTAGGGTTAGATCCTTCGCCATGCAGCCTTCTACGATGACTACAACAAGATTTATACACCTTGCAAGTATTGGCTCTCGCCATTGGAATACTGGAGACAAATCCCTCTCCATGGATCATTCTGTGGCCCTTACGTCCATTGCCCCAAAATACTGGGGATCATCTCACTCCTCAGGTCATACTGGAGCCCCAATTGCACAAGCTTCCCATGAGCATCGCACTCGTTCCGGAATACTTCCCACTTTGTGGATCATTCTGTGGCCCTTACATCCATCGTCCCGGAATACTAGGGACCGTCTATCTCCAAGGATCATTCTGAAGTCCATAACTCATGTTTGTACTCGTTTCGTCATATCTCTAACTAGTGTCTGTCCTTAAGTTTAAGTTATGAATATTAAGAACTAGAGTCTAGCTTACCCACCGGTCTTAAACCAAACACCGAGACAGTCAACCCAACTGGTTACTTCTCACAATTAAATTATTCATTTTCATTTCATTGTCGGTACCTGGGTCTCACTAAGCCTCTAAAATCAACATCTTTTCATGTTCAACAACTTAGGGTACCCATCCCCTTATAGTTCATATTCTCAATTTTCATGTATTCATATTTTATTCAAATTCTCTCATTCATTCTTATTCATTCATCAATGAGACAATCTCAACCTATTTAGTTTCACAATAAACTTTTCATATTCATCCAAAACTTTCTCAAATCAAGTTAATTAAGATTAAGACATAATCTCTTTAACATTCATTTTTGAAAATTTATCTCATCGTCTTTCTTTGATTTATTTTGAACTAATCTTAACATCTTAATCCTATATATATATATATATATATATATATATATATATATATATATATATATATATTTCTTAAGTTCACATTTCATATAATCATGAATATGATCTTCACTTTCCCAAAATATAACTTAAAACAGCAAGAATATATTTTCAATCAAGTCGTTTAAGTATCATTTGCAAAATAGTAAATTCAAGTTAGAAAACTGCATTTCATGCTATTTGTAAAAATTATAGAAAATTGTGTACTTCATGAAACTTAGCGTTCTTTATATCGAACTGAAGGTATACATGTCTACTTTAATTTTGTAGCTACAAGTTTTCTCAAAATACTGTATCTATAACCCTGAATTCTTCAAAATATAGGGTCGAGATACTGAGATACTGCTATTGTACAGTCTTGTAAAATTCATAAAAAATTAAATTCTTCGTGAAAATTTGATTTCTTGTACTTTTTAGAAAGGTTAACGTGTCTAATATAATTTCTTAGTTTTGACTTTTCTCAAATTATTTCATTTACAGTGCTAAATTAATCAAAAACCGAAAGGTGTGCAGAATTCCTGCAACCTGCCAACTACTAACCAGTTTTGAATTTGGAATTTATTAAAATAGTAAACGAACTCCAAATCTTATGAAATTTTAAAGGGATGTACCTGACACATACAAGATGCTCCTCAAAAAGTTTTAGCTGTATATTCCAACTATTTTATTAGATAAGATTTTCTGAAGTGTAAACAAAATTCAAAACAGTAACTTTCTTTCCATGAATTAGCAACTTTGTGTACAAATCTATATTCATATCATTTAATCTAATCATGATGTACTACCATGCAATCAAACAACATTAGTTCAACTTATTTTCATGACAATCTTTCATTTAGCATATATTTTCATTCTAAATATCATCATTACAATTTAACCACTACTAATATGCATATCAATTTTATATATCAATTTACCTACACATGCATGATACTATAATTTAGAAAGTTCACGAAGACACCCAACTCAATGAAGGTTCTAAGGTAGAAGAAGACTCCTAGAAGTTGCTCCTAGTCCCAAGAATGAGACCCCCTTTCTCCTCATAGAAAACTCTCCTTCCTCCAAGCAAGAACTCAAACAATTCTCCCTTTCTTTTCCTCTCTTTCTTATCTTTTGTTTCTTTTGATCTTTGGTGCAAGATTATGTAGAAAAGGGGGTGGTATTTATAGGGTCAAATAGGTGAATGAAGAGACACCTATTACCCAAAATTAAATACCCATTATCCAATTTAAATGCCCATTCACCATTATTACCTCAAACTCCCAACTCTTCGTATTCTTATGCATGGCTAACCTTTGGATTTGCCACATGTGCACACTTCTTATTTATTTGTTTAATTATTTTTTTAGAGCATAAATGTATATAGTTATTATTTCTTTGATTGTACATATTGTTACATGACAAGTGTAGGATAAAAATGTAAATTAACTAATGGGCTTTTTTTTTAATTAGTGGCTTCTCTTTTAATTAACTTAGTAGGCTTACTCTTGTGGGTTTGGTCTATTTTTATTTATTTAATTTATTTTAATGGGCTTAGAATCTTCTATTATGCCTATGAGTTCTAATAGGCAACAAAAATAAATGAAAGGAAATTGGCATTACTTTTAAATAAAATTGAGAATGAAAATTATGAGATGAAATTGCACATGCGTTGCATGTGTAAAAATAAGAAATGTATTTTTATTTAAAAAAATTAATACGGGATGTTACAGATAGGCCACCTTGCCTACTTGTTCTACGATATCAAACGGTCCGATGAACCTAGGGCTCAACTTGCCTCCGCCACCAAAACGAATGACACCTCGCCACGGCAATACTTTAAGGAAAACATAGTCTCCCACCTCAAACTCCAAGGCTCTACGAAGAACATCAACCCATCGCTTTTGTTTGTCTTGTGTGGCTTAAAGATGCTTCCTGATCTGACTCACTGCATCCACCGTCCTGGTGTTCAACTCTGGGCCCAACAATTTCCTCTCGCCAGTGTCATCCCAGCACACTGGTGATCGACACTTTCGAACATAGAGGGACTCGAATGGAGCAGCCTTAAGACTGGCCTGAAATTTGTTATTGTACGAGAACTCTACAAAATGCAAGTGGTCCTCCCAAAAACCTCCAAATTGCGGCACACAGGACCTCAACATGTCCTTTAGAGTCTGGATGGTCCTCTCTGACTGCCCATCTGTCTGAGGGTGAAAAGTTGTGTTGTACTTCAACTTACTCCCCAGACTTGTAACGCCTCGAATCCCAAATACACTGAATTCGAGATGTTCTATAGGATCTTTTCACTTTCTTTAGTACAATTTTACAAGGAAATTCAAACTTTCACTTTACATCAGAGTTTACATCATATATTACATTTACATTTGCACAGCGGAAGTAAAATTTTACAACATTTAAATAAAAGTACAACAACATGGTAAAATCTTTATGCATTGTTCCTCTTTAACCTTTTTCATGCCATTGATCCTGCATACAACACTGTGGGTACGTCAGTTTATTCAACCGACGATAATTATACATGGCCATCCTCTCTATGCCAGAAACAGTATAACAATTCTCATTTCTTAACAGATCACAAACTTGTTCACATAACAATTAAAGTAAAAGGGAAATCTTAATGATGTCGTGTCGTGATCGTGCACTTAGTCCTTAATGCAATTAGTTAATTTACATGACACTAATGTGCACTTGTTCGAATTCTATGCATCCCATACTACATAGGTCCGAGGACAAGCCTCTTAATCGTTCTTTATTTTTGTAGGGTTCAATCCCTCGCCATAACTTAATCTACTACTGTAATTATGGTGAGTATCCTAGATGATCTATGAGTACAAGCACGTGCACTGGACCCTGGAGGGGAACCCCACGCCATGTCTTGACTCATCAAGCATGCATTCTGTGGCAATTCAGCCTCCTCCCTGAACACAATCCTCTTGCAGTCACCAAACATTCCACAAGCGTGGCTAAAGTCCGATCATTACTGAGTTGTGCCCACACCATGTCTTGACTCATCAAGCATGCATTCTGTGGCTCACACACCCGCACCGTAAACTCTAGTTCTCATACTTATGTTTTCTCTCACTTTCATCACATCTCCACTATGTACTAGTTATTAGAATCATGAATAAAAATCAAAGCTCTAGAGTTAGCCTCTCCACTAAACCGGACTTATTCATTTCATTCTCACATGACCAACCTTGGTCTTCTTTTGAATTTCATTTCATTTCTATTGCCGGGGGAGACTTAGCAACTCTTTTGTTTCAATTTCCAATTCACAACTTCCCATTTTGAGCATTTACAGCTCATGAATTCATTTTTCATTGCCTCAACATATCATGTTCTTACTTTCATATTCATGTAATTCTCAAATCAACCTATGATTCCTTTCATGTAAATTTTCAATTCAAAACTATGATTCATTTCATGTAAATTCATGCAGCAACAAAATAAAGTTTATCAACATCAACCATAAAGTTCACAATCTTCAACATAAACTGAAATAAGATTTTCTGACATATCAAAAGACACTCTGGACAGTTGACTTGGAACATTCCAGTCGACTTGTACAGTCAATTCAAGTTCTTCATAATCACTCGGGAGAGTCGACTGCTGCATATGGCCAGTCGGCTGTCCCGCAACTTTCTATACTCAAAATGTCATTCACGTGACATTCGACTGTCAACAATTCAGTCGTCTGTCTCGGTCTTAACAGCACATATTCATGCTCAGCTCAGTCGACTTGCTACTCGCATTAGGTCGACTGGACAGGTTCACATTTCAATTTAAGGGATTATCTTTCTATCAGTTCTTATATGCACATGCATCATGGTGCCAAATTACAATATACATATATTCATGCTTCATAACACTTAATTTCTTAACTGTTCAGTAACATCACAATCATGGAATTTCAAATAACTAATATTGTCTTTTCTTCAAGGAAGTGTTAAACATGCGTTTACACTTGTTCATAACTTTCTTGCAGAGATGAAATATTAATCTCAATTTATTACACTAGGACAGCACAATGGAAATATCTCATTTCATAGAATTCTGAACCATTCATAATTTACTCAATACATCAGTCGGCTGTTCATATTAACAGTCGACTGCACAGGCTAATCTCAGTTTTACTAATTATCCTAGTTTCTTTTCATACGTTCATGTCTCCTCCATCATATATAACATGGGGGAATATGAATTTAGCAATCATACTATCACTTCTGTTTTGCATACATGTACATTATTAAATCAGGAAATTATTCGCCTCGTACCAGTCGACTGTACAGACCTATTTGGCCTTATTCACAGTGTCATTACTTCATTTTTTTGTCCTTCACAACTTTCATCATAAGCATACCCAGAGCAATCTAATACGTTTGAATTTACTTTTCATAAGCATAGTAACAATCATCATAAGCATGGCATGTTTCCTACATTAGAAGTCCTGAGAAACACCCACCTTATTGACGAAATAACCAAAATCCAGCAAAAGCTCCTTAATGTAATGCGCGGCTCCTTGCTCCACACCGAAAGCTTCAGAACTGATGCTCGGCCTCCACAGAAAAGACACACACAACTCTATCTCAAAATACCTCTCTTATAAATATGATCTTAGTGTAAAAGAAACAATGGATGAGAGGGGGTATTTATACACAAATTTGAGTGAGATGGAGGGCTAGGATTCAGTAGATAGTTATAGGATCAAGGGCTAGGATGAGCTAGGGAGTTGAGATAACCACCCACACTCCAAATAACTACCCATGACTCACACCCACTTCTCTACCCAAATCCGGCCAAGAATGTGTGCTTATGCACGTGTACATGAAGTGCACGTGTAAGCACAAGTCACCCTAACAAAACTTGTACACACATAACAAGTCTTTTAAAAAAGAACATGTTACACATTACAAGTTGTAGAAAATAAGGAAAGGGATTAAAACCATGGGCTTAAATTAATTGGGCCAAGATAAATATTTTAAAAGAAAGATAAGTAAACTAACATTTGGGCTTTAGGAAAATGCTTTATAGAAAACAATATTCTTGCTCATCATGTTAAAAATAATAGTCGAAATATCACACGTGCACACTACGTGCGAAATAAATAGTTTTTCATAAATTAGAAAAATTAGGGTATTACAACACTCCCTCCTTAGAATAGTTCCGTCCCCGGAACTACGATCAAGAGTGAGAGAAACAGAAAATACAACACAACAACAAGAACAAAAGATACAAAGATACAATCAAGCAAAAAGCTCAGGATAGTCCTTCAACATCCTCTCCTCGGACTCCCAAGTAGCCTCTTCAACAAAATGGTTTCTCCAGACTACCTTGACCATCGGTATCGTCTTATTCCTCAAGACTTTTTCTCGACGATCAACAATCTCGACAGGAGACTCGATGTAATTCAGATCCAACTGCAAACCTTCCGGCACTTCAGGCAAATGATGACTCGGATCTGGAATGTAACCTCTCAGCATAGACACATGAAAGACATTGTGCACCTGAGATAACTCTTCCGGTAATTCAAGCCGGTAAGCAGTTTTCCCGATCCTTTTCAATATCTTGTACGGGCCTACAAACCTCGGGGCTAACTTCCCGCCTTTGCCAAATCGAACCACACCTTCACTGGGTGATACCTTCAAAAAGACGAAGTCACCAACCTCAAACTCAAGGTCCCTTCTCCGGTTGTCTGCATAGCTTTTCTGCCTGCTCTGAGCTTCCACTAACCTTTTCCTGATCAGAACAATCTTCTCAGAAGTTTGCTGCACAAGCTCAGGAGCAAACAACTGACGCTCCCCAACTTCATCCCAACAAACAGGAGTCCTGCACTTCCTGCCATACAAAGCTTCGTACGGCGCCATCCCGATGCTAGCCTGAAAACTGTTGTTGCAGGCAAACTCTACCAAAGGTAAATATCTTTCCCAACTGCCTCCAAAGTCTAGTATACAGCACCGAAGCATATCCTCAAGAATACGGTTGACTCTCTAGGTCTGCCCATCGGTTTGCGGATGAAAAGCAGTGCTGAAATCTGTCTTGGTACCCAAAGCTGTCTGAAGACTCCTCCAGAAATGCGAAGTAAACCGCGCATCTCGATCAGACATAATAGTTGAAGGAACACCATGAAACCTGACGATCTCGCCAACATACATCTCAGCCAACTTGTCCATCGAAGCAGTGAGTTTCATCGCCAAAAAAGTGAGCGGACTTGGTTAGTCGATCGACTATGACCCAAATCGCATCATTGCCTTTAGGACTCTTAGGCAATCCCGTGATGAAATCCATACTGATGTTATCCCACTTCCATTCCGGAATAGGTAACGGCTGTAATAGACCTCCGGGTCTCTGATTTTCGGCTTTGACTTGCTGACAAACCTCACACTTCGCAACAAATTCAGCCACATCCCGCTTCAAACCTGACCACCAGAAATGCTATTTGATGTCTTTGTACATCTTGGTACTCCCAGGATGTACAGACAAAAGAGTAGCATGCGCCTCCTGAAGAATACTCTCTTTCAGGTCCGCCTGATTTGGAACACACAGTCTATCTCTGAACCACGGCACTCCATCCCTGATTTGAAATCCGGGCAACCTGCCAACACCAACCTGCTCCTTCATCTCCAAAATATCAGCATCAACCTCCTGACTTGCAATGATCCTTGCATTCAGAGTAGGATGAAGCCTCAACTGAGCCAAGGATGCTCCCAATCCTTGCAAGACAACCTCAATACCTGCCCGATCCAGCTCCTCAATCAGATGCCTCTGAGTTGTAATCAAACTGGCTAAGCTGCTCTTGCGACTAAGTGCATCAACAACAACATTAGCCTTCCCAGGATGATACTTAATCTCAGGTCGCATTTCCTCGAGCACTTCCAACCATCTCCGCTGCCTCAGATTCAGATCCCTCTGCTAATATATATACTTCAGGCTCTTATGGTCCGTGTACATGTTCAACTTCTCACCGTACACGTAGTGCCTCCACTGCTTCAGGGCAAAGATAATCGCAGCCAACTCCAGATCATGAGTCGGATAATTCTTCTCATGTGGTCGTAGTTGCCTAGACCCATAAGCGATTACTCTTCCTTCTTGCATTAAGACACAGCCAAGCCCACGATGTGAAGCATCGCTATAAACATCATACTCAACACCTGCTCTAGGCAAAGCCAAAATAGGTACAGTAGTCAGCTTCTCTTTCAATTCCTGAAAGCTTGCCTCACATTGCTCAGTCCACTTGAAGCTCACATTCTTCTTGGTCAGTCCAGTAAGCGGCACGGCTATCTGAGCATAACCTCGAATGAATCTCCTGTAGTATCCAGTCATCCCAAGAAAACTTCTGACTTCCTTTACTGTAGTAAGCCTAGCTCAATCTCTCACTGCCTCTATCTTCTGAGGGTCAGTTGCCACTCCCTCCTTAGAAAGGATGTGACCTAGGAATGCCACTTCAGATTTCCAGAAATCACACTTGGATAACTTGGCATACAACTTCTGCTCTTCCAGCTTCTTCAACACTGCTGCCAGATGCTCAGTGTGCTCCTCCTCTGACTTGGAGTACACGAGAATATCGTCGATAAACACCACGACAAAAGAATCAATGAACGGCCTCAGAACTCCTGTTCATCAAATCCATGAAGATTGCGGGTGCATTCGTAACTCCGAATGGCATAACTAAGAATTCGTAATGCCCATGCCGAGTTCTAAATGCAGTTTTGTGCACATCTTCAGCTTTCACTCGAACTTGGTGATATCCTGATCGAAGATCTATTTTGGAGAAAATAGCTGCTCCTTGTAGACGATCGAACAAATCATCAATTCGAGGAATAAGATACTTATTCTGAACAGTGACTTTATTCAGCTCCCGGTAATCGATACACATTCTCATCGATCCATCCTTCTTCTTTACCAAAAGCACTGGTGCTCCCCAAGGTGACGCACTAGGTTGAATAAAGCCTTTCTCCAACAGTTCCTCAGTCTGCCGTTTCACCTCATCCTGTTCCACTGGAGCCATCCTATACGGTGCTTTAGAAATGGGTGCACTTCCCGGTTGAACAGTGATGCTGAACTCTACCCCAGGAAAATCATCCAAGAACACAGTCGGATAGTCCCGAACCACAGGAATCCCTTGCACTTCCACAGGAGTCTCTTCCTTACAGATAGTTGCCACCAGCTTAGAACACTTCTGCTTCCCTTGGAAAGTGACTTCAGGTCCACCTAAAGCCTTCACTGTTACCGTCTTGGTCTTGCACTCGATGCTTGCACTGTACACCGACATCCAATCAATGCCAATGATAACATCGACTCCCAAGATAGTCAGCTCGATCAGATCAATGCCAAAGACTCGATCTCCAATCACAATCTCGCAATCAGCATAATACCGATCAGTGGTCAAAGTTTCCCCTGATGGAATAGCTACTGCTAAGATCTTGCCTGGAAAAATCTTCGGTTCCACTCCCAACACTTTAGCAAATTTAGGAGACACAAAAGTATGAGAGGATCCAGTATCGAACAATACAACAGCTTTCATTCCATTAAGATAAAGTTCTCCTGTTACATAATACACACCATTACGTAACAGTTTCACAATATGAACGAGAAGAAGAAATGACAAAAACCACTAAACATCAACCCTCGTACCAGTGATGACATGATCGACCTCATCAGCATCAGCTTCCGTCAAGGCAAATACTCGCCCTGGCTGGTACGGCCTCTTCCCAGTCTGCTGCGTTGGTGCACTGCGATTCTCCTTTCGTGGTTTGAGACATTGAGATTGGTAATGTCCCACTTCACCACAGTTGAAGCAAGTCACCGCAGGAGGTCTCACCACATTGTTTTCAGGTCCTCCAGCTACACTAACAGCGTTCGCCCCTGTCGGTTTGAACCTTTGTGCAGATGGTTGCCCCTTGAAACTCCCAAAATTAGCGGGCCTCTTTCCAGACTGCCAGTTGTTCCTCCGGTTCTGAACAACATGGAACTGCTCCATATCTGCTTCCGTCACTGCTGCCCTCTTGACCAACTTGTCAAATCGCCTGATACCAAGAGGTATCATCCGGGATCTCAAGCTTGGCCTCAGTCCATGCTCGAACTTGTGAGCCTTCTTAACCTCATCCATCACCAGTTCAGAAGCATACCTAGAGAGCTGAGTAAACTTAGTCTCATACTCCCTCACTGACATGCTGCCTTGCTGAAGCGACAAAAACTCCATAGCCTTCTTCTCCTGAACATCGGAGGGGAAATAGTGACTGCGGAATTCTTCCAGAAATTCCTCCCAGCCAAGCATTATGCCTCCCATGGTCCTCTTCATGGACTGCCACCATACAGCCGCATCCTTCTCGAATTGCAAGGTCGCCAACTTGACCTTGCTGCCTTCCGGGGTCTCCAACACCTCAAAGATTGTCTCCACTTGCCGAATCCAGTTGTCAGCCGCATCTGGGTCTGACTTTCCCTCGAATACCGGTGGTTTCATTCTCTTGAATGATTCCACTAGCTTAATCGCCTCGGGCACTGGATTCGCAGGCCCCCTTCCTTGGTTCATAGCCATTGCATTGAGCGTCTGATAGATCCTTGCAAGTTCTGTCTCCAGATCCAACCCCTCACCATTCCTAGCTCCTCTTCTCGACATATTCTGATGCAAACGATCCATCAATTCGAAACTTTATACATTCGAATTTAAAACATTTTTGACATCAGAAATGAAAGAAATAGCAGCTACAACAATCTAACTCCTATGGTTCCTCTTCGCTTCTCGAAGTTCTCCCCGTAGTTCATCAACTTCATCCTTCAACACATCTGTCAGGTTATTTCTCTTCTCAAGTTCCCATACCCGGTGACTGAGAACAGAAAAGTCATCCTTTCGCTTTGCCAGCTGAGCTTCCAATACTCCAACTCTCTCTCGCAGGGTTTCCACCTGCCTCTGAAGAGAAGTCACAAGACTACTCAAAACTGGTCCCTCTTCTTCATCAGAAGAAGAATTGTCAGACGAGTCTGGAGGTGGGGTGATCTCTCGGGATTCAGGCCACTCCTCCTCATCAGAATCTGCTTGCCAAGGATGGTACTCATCCTCGGAATCAGCCTGTCCAGGATGGTACTCTTCCCCAATGATATGCCAGTCGTCGTCTCCAGCAGGGTCGAAGTGGTCAGCCATCTTAGAAATAGAGAGGAAGAAGCATAAGTCATAGAGCAACACAAATGTAAGTCACTTACATTTAAATCTCTAAACTCAGACACACACTCTAATGTCCACTTCTAGGGTGTCGTTCCTTATAAATTTGTACCAACAGGGAAAGCGTAGAAAGCGTGGCTCTGATACCACTCTGTAACGCCCCGAATCCCAAATACACTGAATTCGAGATGTTCTACAGGATCTTTTCACTTTCTTTAGTACAATTTTACAAGAAAATTCAAACTTTCACTTTACATCAGAGTTTACATCATATATTACATTTACATTTGCACAGCGGAAGTAAAATTTTACAACATTTAAATAAAAGTACAACAACATGGTAAAATCTTTATGCATTGTTCCTCTTTAACCTTTTTCATGCCATTGATCCTGCATACAACACTGTGGGTACGTCAGTTTATTCAACCGACGATAATTATACATGGCCATCCTCTCTATGCCAGAAACAGTATAACGATTCTCATTTCTTAACAGATCACAAACTTGTTCACATAACAATTAAAGTAAAAGGGAAATCTTAATGATGTCGTGTCGTGATCGTGCACTTAGTCCTTAATGCAATTAGTTAATTTACATGACACTAATGCACACTTGTTCGGATTCTATGCATCCCATACTACATAGGTCCGAGGGCAAGCTTCTTAATCGTTCTTCATTTTTGTAGGGTTCAATCCCTCGCCATGACTTAATCTACTACTGTAGTTACGGTGAGTATCCTAGATGATCTATGAGTACAAGCACGTGCACTGGACCCTGGAGGGGAACCCTACGCCATGTCTTGACGCATCAAGCATGCATTCTGTGGCAATTCAGCCTCCTTCCTGAACACGATCCTCTTGCAGTCACCAAACATCCCACAAGCGTGGCTAAAGTCCGATCATTACTGAGTTGTGCCCACGCCATGTCTTGACTCATCAAGCATGCATTCTGTGGCTCACACACCCGCACCGTAAACGCTAGTTCTCATACTTATGTTTTCTCTCACTTTCATCACATCTCCACTATGTACTAGTTATTAGAATCATGAATAAAAATCAAAGCTCTAGAGTTAGCCTCTCCACTAAACCGGACTTATTCATTTCATTATCACATGACCAACCTTGGTCTTCTTTTCAATTTCATTTCATTTCCATTGCCGGGGGAGACTTAGCTACTCTTTTGTTTCAATTTCCAATTCACAACTTCCCATTTTGAGCATTTACAGCTCATGAATTCATTTTTCATTGCCTCAGCATATCATGTTCTTACTTTCATATTCATGTAATTCTCAAATCAACCTATGTGTCCTTTCATGTAAATTTTCAATTCAAAACTATGATTCGTTTCATGTAAATTCATGCAGCAACAAAATAAAGTTTATCAACATCAACCATAAAGTTCACAATCTTCAACATAAACTGAAATAAGATTTTCTGACATATCAAAAGACACTCTGGACAGTTGACTTGGAACATTCCAGTCGACTTGTACAGTCAATTCAAGTTCTTCATAATCACTCGGGAGAGTCGACTGCTGCATATGGCCAGTCAGCTGTCCCGCAACTTTCTATACTCAAAATGTCATTCACGTGACAGTCGACTGTCAACAATTCAGTCGTCTGTCCCGGTCTTAACAGCACATATTCATGTTCAGCTCAGTCGACTTACTACTCGCATTAGGTCGACTGGACAGGTTCACATTTCAATTTAAGGGATTATCTTTCTATCAGTTCTTATATGCACATGCATCATGGTGCCAAATTACAATATACATATATTCATGCTTCATAACACTTAATTTCTTAACTGTTCAGTAACATCACAATCATGGAATTTCAAATAACTAATATTGTCTTTTCTTCAAGGAAGTGTTAAACATGCGTTTACACTTGTTCATAACTTTCTTGCAGAGATGAAATATTAATCTCAATTTATTACACTAGGACAGCACAATAGAAATATCTCATTTCATAGAATTCTGAACCATTCATAATTTACTCAATACATCAGTCGGCTGTTCATATTAACAGTCGACTGCACAGGCTAATCTCAGTTTTACTAATTATCCTAGTTTCTTTTCATACGTTCATGTCTCCTCCATCATATATAACATGGGGGAATATGAATTTAGCAATCATACTATCACTTCTGTTTTGCATACATGTACATTATTAAATCAGGAAATTATTCGCCTCGTACCAGTCGACTTGTACATACGACAGTCGACTGTACAGACCTATTTTGGCCTTATTCACAGTGTCATTACTTCATTTTTTTGTCCTTCACAACTTTCATCATAAGCATACCCAGAGCAATCTAATACGTTTGAATTTACTTTTCATAAGCATAGTAACAATCATCATAATCATGGCATGTTTCCTACATTAGAAGTCCTGAGAAACACCCACCTTATTGACGAAATAACCAAAATCCAGCAAAAGCTCCTTAATGTAATGCGTGGCTCCTTGCTCCTTGCTCCTTGCTCCTTGCTCCACACCGAAAGCTTCAGAACTGATGCTCGGCCTCCACAGAAAAGACACACACAACTCTCTCTCAAAATACCTCTCTTATAAATATGATCTTAGTGTAAAAGAAACAATGGATGAGAGGGGGTATTTATACACAAATTTGAGTGAGATGGAGGGCTAGGATTCAGTAGATAGTTATAGGATCAAGGGCTAGGATGAGCTAGGGAGTTGAGATAACCACCCACACTCCAAATAACTACCCATGACTCACACCCACTTCTCTACCCAAATCCGGCCAAGAATGTGTGCTTATGCACGTGTACATGAAGTGCACGTGTAAGCACAAGTCACCCTAACAAAACTTGTACACACATAACAAGTCTTTTAAAAAAGAACATGTTACACATTACAAGTTGTAGAAAATAAGGAAAGGGATTAAAACCATGGGCGTAAATTAATTGGGCCAAGATAAATATTTTAAAAGAAAGATAAGTAAACTAACATTTGGGCTTTAGGAAAATGCTTTATAGAAAACAATATTCTTGCTCATCATGTTGAAAATAATAGTCAAAATATCACACGTGCACACTACGTGCGAAATAAATAGTTTTTCATAAATTAGAAAAATTAGGGTATTACAAGACTACTCTGAAGACTCTCCTAAAAATGTGACCTGAACCTCGTATTCCTGTCGGATACAATACTGACTGGAACCCCATGTAGTCTAACGATCTCTTGCATGTACTTCTCAGTTAGGCTCTCAGTAGAATGTCCAACTCTGAAGGGAACGAAGTGAGCACTCTTCGTCAACCTGTCCACAATCACCCAAATGGCGTTGTGGCCCTTAGGACTCCTCGACAAAGCATTCACAAAGTCCATGATGATATGCTCCCACTTCCACTTCGGAATGGGAAGTTGCTGAAGAAGTCTGGCGGTCCTCTGATGCTCTACTTGCACCTGCTGGCAGATCAAGCATTGCGACACAAATCTCGCCACGACCCTCTTCATACCATGCTGCCAAAAATGAAGCTTCAAGTCCCAATACATCTTCGTACCACTAGGATGAATAGAGTACGAAGATTGGTGGGCTTCCTCAAGCAACTTCTGATGAACCTCACCCTTTGGAACACATAACCTGGACCCAAAACTAAGAGATCCATCTGAGTGAACAACCATATCGGTCCTCATACCCGCTTCAACTTTGGATCTGAACCCTTGCAATTCTCATCACCTGCCTGAGCCTCCTTAATCTGCTCCACAAGAGACGACTGCAACTGAAGCACCATGCAACTCCAAACAGAACCTGTCAAGATCACATCCAAATCCAACCTCCGCATCTGCTCAACAAGCTCTCTCTGCAAGCTCTCTCTGCTGAGTTAGGATGTAACCCCGTTTTCATTTTTGCGTATTTGTGAGTGTATTTTCTTTTCTCTTGTATTTGACTCCGTTGTCCTTTTTTTGGACTGTATATTAGATCTTTTGTTTCAATATATTTATTTTTATTGTCTTATCATCTTTTATTTGAGTTCTTGATTTGGTTGTCTCCCGTGAATTGTCACTTTTGTTCGTGCCATTATTTTTGATTCCCACTGTTAGATTTAATTTATTATTTATTTATTTATTTATTTATTTATTTTTCTTCCACTCTCTTATTTTGAATACATTCATTTTGCACCATCAATTTTTGGATCCCATACCCTGTTGCAACTCATTAGCAATCCATTAATTATTATACCCAGTTAATTACCCCAGGCTGTTGCTTTTAAAACCACTATCAAAATCAAACCCATTTATTCCTTACCCTGTTTGCTCACATCCCTATAACCCATTACCCTAACTCCTACCCATACCCAATCACTTAAATCCCATTCAAATAATTACCCATGTATACACTTCTTCCCTTCCCTGGGTGCTAACCCATGCAACCGAACCCCCCCCCCCCTGTTGCACCCATGCAGACCCGACCCATTTGACCCCTGTGACGCCTCTTCCTTGATCTCAAAAACCCTATTTCTGCACCTATATAACACAAGTGCATGCCCCCGCTCACCTCCAACATTTTTCCCCTAGCCGCCTCCTCAACCGAACCCCTAACTCCCGACCTTACTCCTGTTCCTCTCTCTCCCCCGCTCGATCTCCTTGCCCCGCCCTCTCCTCCTGTCACTCGTGTCCCAACACAGCCCGGAACACCTCTCGTTGTGCCACCCGCCATCCGCTGTTCTCTCTCCCTCTCTTCCTCGTACTGTCGGGGTTCAGTGTGTGTGCGTGGTTATTCGTTCGTGGATTGTGTATTGGATCTCGGGTGATTGTGGGTGTGTTCTAGTTGGTTTGTGTTGCGGGATGTTCTTACTCGTGGGGTTTTGTCCGTTCATTCTTGGAGTATTTGGTTCGTAGTCGTGTTCGTGGATTGTGCTCGCTTTGGTTCGTTGACTCGTTCGCTCGTGTTAGTTGCCAGGAATCTGTTCCCGTTATTCTTATTCTTGATTTTTCGTCGGTTTCATCTCCGGTTAAGGCAAGTAACTTGTACTCAATTCCTTTGTATGATACAAGTCATAAATTTCGCTTGTAGTGTAGTTGGGTTCAAGAGACAACTCATGTATGATGTATATTTGATGAGTTTGTCTCTATAGTGACATTTGACCATAGTCCACAACACAAAATTTGACATGAAATAACTTAGGTTTTGTCGTTCTTGATTTGATCATGTATGTGGGATTTTGTGAGAATTTGGGTATTTGTTGAGATCCATGTGATAGACTTATTTTAGATATGTTAATTACCCTATTTTATGATGCTTGGACCCTTGGTAGACTCGATTTCATGTTTGGTTGTGTTTGGATCAAGTTTCGTGGGATCTATGTTGATTTTGGTTTTTGAGTAAATTTTGTATTTTGCCGATAATCTGTCTTGATCAGTAATTTAGACCATATTAAGGTCAGAATCTTAATTTCAGTATAAAACATGATTTGTAGAGGAATTCTTCTTCTTTCCAACCCTCTGACCTTGATTGATTTCGTTTTCGTATGAGTGAGATATGACTGTTTTACTACAGAGGTGTAATTCGTTTCCAAATTTCGTTTCTTGATGATTTTGATGACTAAAATATTTTGATACTAGTTATAAACACGTTATTTTGATCTGAAATTTTGGTCAGTGTTTCTATATCTAATTAGGGATTACTCAGATTTTGGTGGATTTTATCGATGAGTTTTATATGTTGTTTCATGCTTGTTTATCAGGACTGTATTTGCTGTATTTGCTCGTTGTTCTGTGAAGATTTATATTTTCATCCTGCTTCCTTTTCCTGTATGAAAAATAATTATGAAATATGAATGTAGATTTTGTCTATTTTCATCTCTCAGTGGCAGATTTGGATTTCGTTTCATGGTTTGCGAGATATTACAGTTCTCGTACAGCAGCATTGGGAATTTCATATTTGCCAAACTAGGGGTGGCAACTGGGCCGGGTCAACCGGCAACCCACCCGCGACCCGGCCCACGAACCCGGCCCGCTCTAGAGCTTCACGGGTTCGGGTCGAACCCGGTGAACAGTACCGGGTCGCAATTTACGCGAATCGAATTCGCGAAACCCGGTCCGCGAACCCGTTTAATTCGCGAATTGAACCCGTCAACCCGCGGGTTTCGACCCGTACGGGTCGAACGTTCGACCCGTGACGGGCCGACCGTTCGACCCGCGGGTCGAACGGGTCGAAACCCGTGGTTCGAACCCGGGTCTGTCGCTCACTCAACGCAGCAAACGGCTCTTAGAGCCGTTGCTGTGCAAACGGTTCTTTTTTTTTTTTTTTTTTTTTTTGTTTTTTCCCACTTCTAAGCCTATAAATAGCCCCCAAAAATCTCCAAAAAAATCACACCTCCCTCTCTTACTCTCTCTACTATTATACATCAAAAAAAAAATTGAACAATTGTAGTAATCATCAAACAAGTGTACAAGGAGGCATATACACGATCAAATTTCGGTCGTATCGGAGAACAAAATTCAACGTCTTCAACGTCTTCAACTCTCTTCAACCATCGACTCAAATCTACTTCAACCTCTTCTCAACTCTTCAATTGCGAAATCGGCAGAAGCGCTCCTCCATCTTTTCTATTATATTCTAATTTTCACGGTTTTTTTTATACGCGTATTCCACGGTGAACGGTATCAAAATATCTCTATCTCTTGTTATTTTTTTTTTTTTTGCGTTGTAGTTAAAATTATTGTTCGTTTTTTGAACTTCTCTATCTCAACCTTCTTGTTTTTTAGTTTTTTTTTTGTATAATTCACCGCTCCTACATTGTAGATTTTTTTTTACATACCACATTACTACACTATGTCTAGATCACGCGGTAGCGGTCGTAGCGGACAAGATTCTTCCTCATCTTCACATAGGCCACCAATTATCCCAATTATTGAGCCTGCCCAAGATTACATTGATCCTACTATGGAACAATGGGGTACACACGATGATGTTGGACATGAACAATTAGAAGAAGAAGAACAACAAACCGAAACCACACAACCCCGTAGTAGTAGGAAAAGTAGAGGAGAAACTAGCGATTGGCATAAGTTTTATGAGTATATCCCGGACGAAAATACTCCGGGTATAGGTGTGAAAATGTGTAAATCATGTGGTAAACAATACAAATTCAAGAGGGGTGACGGAACCGGTACACTTAGTAGGCACATCCTAAATAATCATAAAGATCTTCTTGATCAAATACAAGGCCAACAAAGAATAAACCCTAGGACCGGTCAAGTAGATAGCCACCCTTATGATCCCGAACTTGTTCGTCGGGAAATGGCCCGATTAGTAATTAAGGAAGAGTTATCATTTACCTATTCCGAGAGTAGGAACTTGGAAAATTTTAATCAAACGGCCTTAAACCCTCATTTTAAAAGAATTCCGAGAAATACTTGCAAATCGGATTGTTTTAAAGTGTACATGAAAATGAAGGACGCGTTGATTGCAATTTTATGGAGTTTAACTTGTAGGGTTAGTTTAACTTCGGATTGTTGGACGGTTGTCAACAATATTCCAACGATGGGAATAACCTGTCATTGGATCGACAATGATTGGATTCTTAATAAAAGAATCATATCACTTGCGTCGTTGCCGTATCCCCGTAGTGGCGCTGAAATAGCAAACCGTATTTTAGAAATTTGTGATGTTTTTCATATTCGCGATAAAATTATGGCTATTAGTTTTGATAATGCAACTAACAACAATGTAGCAATTAATACTTTAAAAAGAATATTAAACCCTCCATCTGACAATATTTTTCATGTTAGGTGTGCATGTCATATTATAAATTTATGTGTTCAAGATGCATTAGGTACAGCTGATCCATATATAATTAAAATTAGAAATTGTGTACATTTCATTGCATTAAAACCAAGCATTCTACAAGAATGGAAAGCTTGGTGTAGAGCTAGAAATGTTCCTTTTAGAAAATTTCCAAAGGATGTTAGACACCGATGGAATTCTACTTTTGATTTACTAAATGTTGTCACCTGAATATAATTAAATGATTTTTGTATTGCACAAAATATGCCTAATTTTGAAATGACTCCCGCCGATTGGTTTTTTGCTGAATCTTTGTTGAAATTTTTAGAACCTTTTAGAACCGCAACTTTAAAATTTTCAAAAACATATGAATCTACTTCTAGTAGCATTTTTATTGAATTAGTTAGCATGATGCAAATATTTAACGAAATGTTAAATGATACCCATATTAGTGACATTGTAAAACCTGCATTTACAAAATTTTTGAAGTATTATTTTCCTCCTCCTATGTTGATTTGTGTTGCTACTGTTATGGATCCTCGTATCAAATTAGAAGGTACGAAGAATTTGATAGAAATGTTTTTCGGATATTTAGAGAACATTGTAGAATTAACAATTGATTGCGCTAGTTTTTTAGTTCAATTTGAATCTACGTTAAATAACTTGTATGATTATTATGATAGACGTTTTGCTTCTAGTAGTACAACTTCTGTAGTTAGTTCTTCTTCTGGTAGTTCTAAAGGTAAAAGTAAAATTGGTGATAGAACATTTAGTTTACTTGAAAAAATTCAATCTAAAAAACCTAGGACTAATCAACCAAATGAATTAAATTGGTATAACCAACAAGATGCTGAGCCTTTTACTTCTGCACTAGATATTTTACAGTGGTGGAAAGAACATGAACACACTTTTAGTATTCTATAAATTATGGCTAAAGATTTACTAATTCCTCCTATCTCTACAGTTGCTTCTGAGAGTGCATTTTCTACAAGTGGCAGGGTTATATCTGATTACAGGAATCGGTTGAAGTCCGAGACGTTAGAGATGCTCGTATGCACAGAAGACTGGCTGAAGGCTGAAGATAGGACGCAAGGGAAAGCGTTATCGAGTTCCACAAGTGGGAGCAACTCGCCTGAAGAACAACAACAACAACACCAACAACAACAACAACAATAGCTTTTCTTGTTATGTTAAATTAGAAAAATTGTAGTCAATTAAAATTGTACATAAGAAATATGTAATTGTATAAAACTTATTTGTGAATTGAATTCTTCATTTCGTTATAAATTGTTCAAATTGTACAACTTAAATTCATATGAATAAAATTTCCAAATTTATTGTCAATTTCACTCTTTCAATCTTATTATTATTATTACGATTTTTTTGTTTATTAGTATTATTACTTACTTAGTATTATAATTAAACATCATTTGGGGATATTTGATTCAATTTTAAGAATTGTAGTATTATTACTTATTAGTATTATTACTGAATTACATACTTAGTATTATAATTAAACATCATTTGGAGATATTTGAAGAATTGTAGTATTATTACTTATTAGTAGTATTACTTACTTAGTATTATAATTTTTTAAGAAATGTAATATTCATCAAACAAAAATATGGTTGTTTGTATAATTGTATACATCATTTGTAAAAATATTATTATTATTAGTTCAATTTAAGCTACCAAACAAACAAAAAAAAAATATTATATATATATATATTATTAAACGGGCCAACCCGCGGGTCGACCCGGCCCAACCCGGGTTGAGCCCTAAAGGGTTCATGGGTTGGGCGGGCCACCCAAATAAGAAATTGACCCGGCCCGGCCCGGCCCGCATAAGATGCCAACCCGGCCCGGCCCACCCACTCGAGCGTGCCAACCCGCACAAGGTTGGGCCCGGACCGGCCCGTTCGACCCGTTCGCCACCCCTATGCCAAACTATCGTTTCTTGATATTTTCTATTTTTTTATGGCTAAGGTAATATTACTGAAAAATTATGAAACTTTATATTCTGGTACTAGACATATAGGAGAATCCAGACTTTTCGTGGATTTATTTAATGTATTTTCATGCTGTTTTCCTGCTCTTGAATTCGATTTCCTGATTTTTGGCTGAACGTGTTTTCTGGATTCAAACCTGTTTTGAGTTATGATTTTGTAAAATACTATATGACTTATTTATATTCGCTGGATTCAGTTGGGATTCTATTTTCTAGAAGTTTCGACGGATTCAGATTTGCATGTTTGTAACACTGAGAATCACTGTTTTACTACAGTATGGTCTTGCTGTCCTGAACTTGAGATTTGTTTATTTTATTCTTTTTATGAGATATCTTGCATTCGTACATGTTTATCTTGCAACTTGAACTTGTCATATTATCATGCCATGTTATCTTGATATATTTTGCACACCTACATGCTTGTTCGACATTAATAATAAAATAACCAAGCCGGAATTTAAGGGAAAGATCTTGTAGTGGATAATTCAGAAATGTGTACTCGGAAGGGGATCCACTGATCCTACGTGATGACTTGAGACATGATACTTGACACGTGATTACTTGACACTTGCACGCAAGACACATTACTTGCCACTTGCACAACTTAACAAGTGATTACATGATACTTGGAGCTTAGAGCTCGATACTTGACTTGTCCCTGAGTACACTACCCTCTATGGTACACTATGAAATCTAAAGCGAAACTGTTTGTCGTAGCAACCATGTAGTAAAAAGTGGGATGCATGAAGTGCTGCCTAGATAGTAATCACTACAAGACTTGATACATGATACTTGAACATGATACTTGAACCTGATACATACTTGCTTGATACTTGACTACATGATATATGGGACTTGATACATGACACTTGATACATGATTATATGATACTTGACACTTGATGCTTGTTGACATTATCCTTGTTTACTTGACACTTGATTCATGCCATTTACACTTGATCATCTTGCCATGCTAGTTGTTTATTTGGATATCATGCTTATTCCATGCTATTAGTTAGTTTTTCCCATGTATTTGTATCCTGCATTACAAGCGGCCCGTAACTTGTAATTAACGGGTACCTTGTTTTCTCTTTTCCTCTTCCCTACAATTGTTGAATTGCAGATTTTGGAGAACAGGTTCCAGATGGTATTGGTGACATGAAGTATTAGTGCTGTATCTTGTTATTATTATTTCTTGTAACTTGTTTTGAACAATTGTATTTTGATATTTGGATTTATTCTTTTATTTGGGCAATGTGACCCAGGATTTTGAGTTATTCAGATCATGACTATTTGAGATTTATATATTTGGTTTCAAGTATTCTTGTTGGTATTTGGGTCCATGTGTGCATGTTGGTTGATTCTCTTGCTTTCGACTCTGATTATTTTGTGAGATGTTGTAAAGATTTCTGAACAGCTTATGGATGATGAAAATCATTCGCTAGGCCAATGTTACGTGCTCGTATTCCGTAATTTTGGGAAGCGGGGCGTGACTTAGGAACATGGCAACTGGTCTCCTACTCAAAGTATCTGGCACCAAGTTCACATTACCAGGATGGTATGGCAAACTGATGTCAAAGTCAGCAATCAACTCCAACCATCACCTTTGCCTCATGTTCAGCTCCTTCTGAGTGAACACATACTTGAGACTTTTGTTGTCAGTAAAGATTCACTCGTCTCCAAGCAGACAATGTCTCCATAATTTTAAAGTAAAGATCACAGCAGCCAACTCCAAAGTATGGGTAGGGTATTTCTTCTCATGCGGCCTCAACTCTGGACGCATAAGCAACAACTCGACCCTTCTGCATCAACACTGCATCTAGGCCCTTGCCAGAAGCGTCACAGTGAACCACAAAACCACCCGAACCATCCGGAATAGTCAACACTGGCACTGACATCAACCGGCGCTTCAACTCTGCAAAAGCTCCACTACAAGCTCCATCCCAGACTAACTTCTGATCTTTCCCAGTCAGCTTAGTTAATGGCCCAGCAATCTTCGAAAAGTCTTGGATGAACTTTCGATAATACCCAGCCAAACAAAGGAAACTTCTCACTTCCGAACTGTCTTAGGAACAGGCCAATCCTTGACCGTAGAAATCTTGGACAGATCAACAGATTTACCTTCACCTGAGATAATGTGCCCCAAAAAGGTAACTCAATCAAGCCAAAATTCACACTTGCTGAGTTTTCCATAGAGCTGATTCTCCCTCAAGGTCTGCAGAACCAACATCAGATGATCAGCATGATCCTTCCAATTCCGAGAATACACCCGAATGTCTTCTATGAAGACCACCACAAATCTGTCCAGAAATGGAGAGAAAACCATGTTCATCAGACCCATGAACACTACTGGCGCATTAGTGACTCTGAAAGGCATCACAAGGAACTCATAGTGCCCGTATCTGGTCCTGAACGCAGTCTTCTGCACATCAGCTGCCTTCACCTTCACTTGATGATAACAAGAGCAAAGATCAACTTCGAAAAGACAGTAGCTCCACCCAACTGATCAAACAAATCATCAATCCTGGGTAGCGGATACCGGTTCTTCACTGTAACACTGTTCAGCTTACGGTAATCCACGCACAGACGACGACTCATGTCCTTCTTGGTGACAAACATGAAAGGAGCGCCCCACGGGGACATACTGGGCCTGATGCAACCCAAATCCAATAATCCTTGGACCTGCACCTTCAGCTCTGCTAGCTCAACTAGTGTCATCCGATAAGGACTCTTCAATATCAGTACAGTATCTGGCTGAACCTCAATACCGAATTCCACATCCCTATTTGGGGGAAGTCCAGGAAAATCCTCTAAAAACACATCCAGAAAATCCCGCACCATAAGAGGTGCAGCCTCACAGCCTGAATGCAACTTCATTGCACAACCTGCATTGACAACTACAACCTGACCAAGCCCAAAGGGTAACTCCCCAGCATGGAACTCAAACTCTATATGGCCTGGCATCCTGAAAACAACATTCTTCGCTCGACAATCAATGATCGCGTGGGTCTCACCTAGACAATCCATGCCGAGAATCACATCGAACCCTGAACTGCCGATCACAATCAGATCTGCTATGAAATCAGCACTTCCAATTACCACGGGACTCTGCTTGCACTCCCAGGAATAGATGACAATACTGCCACCTGTGGTGATATGCCAAGCAACCGGAAACTCACTGCACACCAACTGATGTTGATCCACGAAGCAGAAGGAGACGAAGGAATATGTTGCCCCGGAATAAAAAAGAACATGAGCAGAAATAGAATGAACAAGAATAGCACCTAAGATAGAGTCAAAACAAGGGAAAAATGAACAGATGAAAGATAAACAAGGAATATGGAAAATGATGCTGGAAGACAACATGGAAGAAAGATTCAAGAGAAATAAATAAACAAGGAACAAATAACAGAACAACAAAAGAAAACACAAAAGAAATACCTGCAATGATTTCTTCCGCGGTCTGAGTGTAACATCCTGGATTTTCAAATCTTATTTAAATTAGAGTTGTTTTATTTTACGTGTTGTGCACGTGCAAATTTATGCACGTATTTCTCTAAAAATATTTCATAAACTAGTAATCCTAATTCTTCCCTTTTTTTTATTTTTGAAAGCCTAATTTAATCCTAGGCCAGTTTGTCTCTTTGTAGTCCACATCAATTAATTAATTAATTAAATTAATAGAGCCCATTGTCTTTTGGCCCATTAGTAAGCCCATTTAATTTAATTCCCTTTTTATTTAGCCTAACTTGTAGTGTAGACTCAATTAATAGACAATTAATTAAATTAACATGAACAACTTGTAATTGGGGGACACTAGGGTGGCACGTGCATGCACTAGCACATGCATTGCACACCCTTTTGAGGTGTGGCCGGGTGGTATTCAAGAGGCGAGGGAGAGTGGATAAGGTGGAGAGCTGGTTACTCCATCATGGGAAGTTATGGCAACTCCCTAATTCATCTAGGCCCTTGATCCTTAACTATTTGATCTAATCCTAGCCTTCTATTCTCACTAAAAAATTGTATAAATACCCCCCCCCCCACACACACACACATTAGTTATCCTTGCACCTAATCTATATCAAAAGAGAAAGATGAAGAAATACAACTAGTGAGTAAAAGATTTAGAGAATAGTGAGTCCAAAAGATTGATGGTTGCAAATTTGTGTGTTCTTTCCCCTATATTGGCCGGCCTACATCCCAAGGATCAAGAAGAAGGACAAGCACCATCAAGCAAGGAGGAGATGACAAATTGGTGGCTCAAACTAGGAGAAGAATGCCTCTTTTGATCATTCTAGGAGTTCTTAGGAGTTTCTTTTGTTTTCTCTCCAAATAAGGTGAGCAATTTTCTCCAACTTCTAAATAGATATCATGCTAGGTTTGTATTTTGATCATGCTAGAATAAACAAGAGAAAATATTGCTTTATGTTAGTGTCATGATTAAGAAGAAAAAAAATGGATCCTTGTGAAATTGCATGAAATGACTAGTAAAAATTGAATTGAATGATGTGATTAGAAATATTGTTGCGGTAATTTGATATTGCACTAGCATGTTAATTAAGAATAAAATCTCTTTATTGAAATGTTCATGTATGTGGGAAAAATGCAATATGAAGAAATGTGTTTATGTGAAAAGTGTGAATTATGAGAAATATCATGCTATGAAGTTAGATTGATTAAATAATTATGTATGTTGTTGTTAGTAAGATTGATATTAAAGTACCCTAAAGTTGCATTCTATTTTGTTGGAGAAATGAACATTTTTGTAGTTAGGGCTAAGTTAAGAGAAAGATTGGATTTTTATTGATAAAACAAGAAAATGAGGAAATTATTACTTTAATAAAGAGTAACCCATTTGAGAATTGCCAAATTAGAATTTTCTCTTTGAAAAGAGACAAATTAAGAGGAAATAAAGCTTTGTGACCATTTTTGTACAATAAAAGAATAGTCTTTTATATGAAAAATGAGAGTTAAATGTTTTTAAAACCTTGAGTTACTGTATAAGTTCCAAATTTCGGATTTTAGTTGCAGAACAGTCGACCGAATATGTGTTAACAGTCGACTGCCTGACTGTTTATTTTCGAGTTTAAATCCTCGCAGACCAGTCGACCGACTATGCATTAACAGTTGACTGCCCTGACTGTTGGGTTCAAATTCTAAATTTCTTTAGATATAGAAAAAAAAATGTGTTGTTTAAAAGAATTTTGAAAAGAGATCTTGATAATGGGAAAATTGAAAGTGTGAATTTTAGATTTAGTATTGATAAAATGAGAATAAGAGAATTATGTCGAAAGAATGAATTATGAATGTGACGATGAAATTTATTCTATGCATGAAATTGTACACGAAAGTGAAATCAAATATCATGATGAATTATGAAAGGTCTTATGAATATGAACACAAAAATGCTATGAACATGAAATGGAATTGAAAGCTAGAGGGTAGCTAAGCCTTATACCGGCATTGAAAGATATTTTTTAGATGAAGTATTGAATAGAAAAGACAAAGTTTGGTCATATTGTTGACTGATGTTTAAGACCGGTATAGAGAAAATAGCTAACTCTAGGGGTTGATTTTATTCATGATTCAAATAATTAAGGACTAGACACATAGTGGTGATGTGACGAAAGTAAGAGAACAACACGAGTATGAGGGCCATCGGATTGGCGGTGTGAGAGTGATTCACAGATTGCCTGCTTGATGCGTCATGACACGGCATGAGCACTACTCCAGAATTATCGTTCCGGTGGCGACACTTGTGGGGTGTTTGGTGACTACGGGTGGTGCCATCGTTCCATGACGGAGGCTGAATTGTCCATAGATTGCCTGCATGATGAGTCATGTCAGTGCATGGAATTTCCCTACAGATTGTCTGGACATGGGCTCGTAATTCATAGAACATCTAGGATACTTACCGTACGTACTGCGTAGTAGTTTAAGTCATGGCGAGGGACTGAACCCTACAAGATGAAGTACGATTAAGGGCTTGCCCTCGGACCTATGTAGTATGAGTTGCATAGAACCCGAACAAGTGCGCATTAGTGTCATATAATTTAAATAACTGAATTAAGGACTAAGCGCACAGCACAACACGACATCTATAGGATAGTCCCCGTAGCTTCGCTTGTGACAAGTGTGTGCTTTTTAAGTAGGAGAAAATTGATGTATTATATCATTGCGTCAGTTGAATGAACTGACGAGCCCACAGTTTCTATGCAGGATAAAAAGATTGACAAGATTAAAGTATGCATGCTGCTTAAAGAATGTTTCAAGTGTTGCACATTTTATTCATGTAATTATTGTAAATTGCTTCCGCTATTTAAATGTAATTCAGGATGTAACTCCGATGTAATAAAAGTTTTAATTTCCTTGTAAAATTGTACGAAGAGAAGTGTAAAAATCTTGTGGATCTTCGAACTCAGTCTGTTTTGGAATTCGAGGTGTTACACTGAGCAGCCTCCGCTATCAAGTTGAAAGCCTAATCTCTCCCTAGAGCTGCGGTCCTCTGATCGACGATCTGACGCTGAGGGAGAAGTGGCGATCTGACCTGACTACGGACTGGCACGACTGCGGCCTGGTCGTGCCTCCTCCGAGGACAATCTCGAACCAAGTGGTCAACAGCACCACAATCGAGACATCGGCGGTTGGCCTTCCAGCTATCCTTGCCCAAATACCCAGGGGTCTGGCAAAAGTCGCAAACAACATCCCTTCGTGGAGGAGCAGGACAGTAGGGAGCTATCCTGCCGGCAAGGACTGGAGCTGGCCTCCTGATCGGACCTCCAGTAGGCCTGCAGCAACAGTAGCGGGGTGCTACACAACCCGCTGAGAAGGGGTATCTCGAGCTCGAGTCTGCTATGTCGCTCGGGCTGCCTCCAAGGCATCCACGTAGGTACGGAGACGATGGGCGGACAAGTGCACTAGAATACCCTGATCAAGACCCAAAAGGAACCTCCGAGCATGATCCTCCTCATTCACCACCAAGGTGGTAGCGAAGCGGCTAAGCCTGGTGAACTCCGCGGCATACTCGTCCACAGATCTAGAGCCATGTTCCAAGAAAACTTGGTGTTACAATACTACATATATAATATGTAACAGAATCTCAAAACATGGCACTAATAAATCAACCAGACAATCAACCAACCAACCTGCTTCAGGGCAAGAAACCGATGCTCCATTTCTACACGGGTGATGCACGGGAAGAATTTCTCCAGAAAGCTTTGAGAGAAAGTGGCCCAAGCAATAGGCCGCTCTAGCCTCACGGATTTTGCCCTCCACCAGATGTGGGCCAAATCCACTAATTGGATGCATACCACATCCACACGGTCGGCATTGGCGCCCCTAGCTGCCTGTAGCAGGCTCTCCGTCCGTATCAGCCACTACTCAGCCTCAAATAGTGACTTAGTACCAGCAAACTTATCAGGGTGCAACCTCATGAAATCTGCAACAGTACCTGGACAAGGGGGAAAAACTACTGGGGTAGGCACAACGGCGACCGAAACAGCATTCGGGTTAGCAGCTTCCAAAGCGGCCTTAACCCGTTCGCTATGCTCCTGTTGCATCTGAGCAATCTGCTAGAGCACCTGAGTTACAGCTGCCAACTCCGGATGGCCTTCTTGCAAAGACGAACCATTCCCACGAGCCATAGTCTGCACAAAACCCAAAACAATTAGCATTCAGATCAAGTTGATTAATAATTCTTTGTGCAATGCATGGCTTGTTGGTAGTCAAGTAAATCCTGATCGCGTCAAGCCTACATAATGTATTAGTCAAACTAATACATTAGCCAAACCTAAAGCTCTATTACCACACAAAACATTGTCACGCCCCACTTCCCAAAAGGAATACGGAATACGATACGTGACTAAGCCCAGCGGATAGTATTCACCATCCATAAGCTATACGGATCTGCTTGACTCATCACAACAATAAATATAGCAACATATGCATGCAAAAACAATTATAACTCAACGATATTTATTGCAATAATAATAAATATCCCAACAAATACGAGATCCGAAATAAAACAATAATCCTGGGACAACAGGCCCAAATACCAGTCTCAATACAGTTCATGAATATAAAATAGTTCATTAAAAAATTTTGCAAATTTTTCAATGCGCAGCTCAAAACTGTTGCTCACCAACTCGAATAGGCAATTGATCAGCAAAACCTGCTCATATAGCAATTACAAGGAAAAAAGAAAAGACAGGAAAACATAATGCCTGTTAGATGCAAGTTCCGGACCGCAAGCAATACAAGTAGAAAAATGGAAGGGAAAAACTAAACTAAACAGGAAATACTAACATGGAGAAGGCAACTGTCACGCCCCGCTTCTCGAAAAGGAGATACAGAATACGGATACGTAACTAAGTCCAGCGAATGGCTTACACCATTCATAAGCAGTAGGATCGACTCAACATCATAACATGAAATATAAAAAAATATACTCAACCACGCATGCATGAATAAATTATTAATCAACAGAAATTATTTGAACAAATAAAACTTCCCAAATAAATACGAGATCGGGATCAAAAAGTAAAACTTCGGGACTACAAGCCCGTTACAAGTTTCAAGTAGCAGCATAAACTCAAATACAAAATAACTAAAGCAAATTTTCTCAAGCGAAGCCTAGAATGTTAGCTCACCAACTTCTTTTGGTAGCTCGTCTCCAATGTCTGTATATATATCATGCAGAAGAAAAATAGAGAAACAAAGACAAACGCCCTTTGTGCATGTTCGGGCCGCAATTAGTACAAGCAAGGGTACAAGAATGGAAATATAATAAAGAACAAGAGATAAGATATAACAAGGAACAAAGACAATAATCTAGGAACGCGAAATAAAATGAAGTCAAGTGTGATGCAACTAGAAATAAATATATGAACGGAAAGACAACAACTTGCAACTGGAAAACAATCAACGGAAATGGGTTCATGCAAACTTGTGAATCAAAATCAGGTGACTTCTAAATCAAAATCATGTAGTTTCTAAATCAAAATCATGTAACTTGTAACGAAATCAGAAAACTGGCAGACAGGATCATGCATGTGTTTAATGTCAACTTAAGTCTATTCATTTAATTCTATCTAGGTAGGACTTCATGCGTCCCAGATTTTTACCACATAGTTGATACATACAATCAAGTTACGTTTAGATTTCGTAGTGGATTCTACAGGGCTGTGTACTCAGGTATCAAGTATCCAAATCATATTAACCAAATCATATCGAGTATTCCAAATTATCCAAATGTAATCCAAATCATCTAAATGTAATCCAAATCATATCATGTAACCAAATGAGGGAAATACGGGCCTCCTTCCGAGTACATTTTTCTATATTGTCCCCTACTAGATCTTTCCCTTAACTCCGGCTTGTTACTTTTTATTACAAAATAAACTTGACAAGAGATAACGAGAACAAAATCGGAACAAGACAAGGATGTATCAAGAGCTCATATGATGCAAGGAACATGTTTTAAATCACAAAACACAAGAAACAACATGCAAATATTTAACCGTAGCAAAATACCAATTCTGGACAGCAAGACGTTGATGCACCAAAACTGAGAATCCTGCTAGCACGGAAATCAAAATCTGGATCCATCAGAAAATCTGGAAACTAGACTTTTTGCCGAATCCAGCGCATATAAACAATATACATAAAGGTTGTAGTAATTGGTGTCAAAACAGCAAACTATACAGGATTCGTATTCAGCCAGAATTTGCAAAAAAAAATTTAGAAACATGAAAAAGGTCTAAAACTTCATTAATTAATTCCAAGAAAATTAGGAAAGTTCCTCTAGTGTGTCTAGTATCAGAATGCAAATTTCAATTCATTATCTTACAGGTAGCATAGTTAATTTAATTCTTGAAACAAAGTGACACAACAAATTATAAATATGGAATTCTACGACACAGTACCAGTAAAACTGTGATAACTCACAAACAATAACTCGGAATTCAATTCCATCAAAAGGGAAGTAAACTAGAAATTTGGGGCTACATTCCATGTTTAGAACTCAAGTTCAGATTCTGATGTAGCATGCACAACAGCAAACAGCAACAAGATCCAATCCTCTTCTCACAGACAGCAAACACCAATACAAAATCTCACACTATGGTGATTGGGCGGTCGAGATTCAAAAGATCAAGGATCCCTTGATCAAACAGCAAACAGAATCTCTCAGATCCCAACAGCACACAGCAACAACAACACAGCGGCGGTGGCTCGCGATGGCTCGATTGAAGGCGGGGAAAATGGAAAGTGGCAAGTTGGGAGGCCAAGGCAATGGCGGCGAGTGGTGGGTGATCGACTGCACTCTGTTGAAATGGAGGAGGAGAGGAGGCAGAGCGAGATGAAGCTCGGCGGAGTAGCAATGGGTCTCGGCAATGGTGGCTTACTGAGGGGTAGCCGACGAACGGGTTAAAGACAGTCGGGGTCGAGTTGCGAGGAACTGGAGGAGGTTGATGACATGGGGGCTCGACGGTGGGATAAGCAATGGAGAACGATGGTGCTCTGTTTCTGGATGAAACAGAGGAAGGGGCAACAACAGCTCGACGGGGCATCGACTCGGAGTGGAGCACTGAGGTGACTGGCTCGACTACGGCGCTTAGGGCAGCGAAGGGCTGGACGGGGATGAGGAGGAAGGCGGTGTATAGGATGAAGATGTTGGTGAGGCGGTGAGGAAGACGACGAAGAGGAGCGGGGCACAAGGTTGAGGGCGATATTAGCGATTCGACGAGGTGGATGAGAAGTGATGGTTTGCTGTGGGGGCGAGGAGGTGAGGAATGGGGGCTAGGCTAAAGGTGGGGTTGAATGGGGTGAGGAAGAGAGATGAGCGGGAGTGTTTTCGGATTCAAAGGTAGGAGAAGGTAGGGGGATGAATAGGCGGCTAGGGCTACACAGTAGGTGGTAGGGTTAGGGTTAGGGTGTGGGGTTATATATATAGGTTTATAGGTTTTGGGTTATAGGTATGAATAAGATCCAATAAGAGATAGGCTTGGGATTTTTGGGCTAAAATCCGATAGGAAAATATAATAACCAATAAAAATATGATTTATAATAAAATGTAATTTACATTTCAATATATAATTTATTCAAAATAACTACAAATACAATTAGTACATAAAAGTGGATTTTTAATAAACAGTCAAAATTAATAATAATAATAATAGCAATAATAACAATTATCACAAACATAATAATAATAGTATTAATAACAATAATAATAATAAGAAAAAAAACATAATAATAATAATAGTAATAATAGTAATAATAATAATATATGTATATCAAAATGCAAATTCGAGTTTAACAGATTTATTAAAATAATCCAAACAACAATATATAGTATAAATAGTAGATCAAATAGAAATAGAAATTGAGGTTAAAATATACCATTATTCGAAATAAATAAAATTTTCTATTAGAAAACATTTTAATAGAGAATCCAAAACGAATTTAACACAAGGTAAATTATAATTAATCAAAATACAGAAAATATTCAGAAAATATTTATATACGGGAAAGGGGTTTACAAATCCTACTAACCTTACAACAAAATTTCGTTCTCGAAATTTGCTTAGGCGGTAGATAGGATAGGACAAAAGCAAACTCGGTGGATAACAAAACAAGGAATTCGGGGAAAGAAACGAAGTGGTGGCAACACCCGAATAAGAAGGAAGTGGATAAAAATGATGTCAAATGGAGTGCATTAAAGAGAATAAACGGTATCAAAAGGAAAGAACAACACAAAGTAACAGAGCAAGATAAGGGAGTAGGTAGAACTAGAATCAAGAAGAGAAAGGATAGGGAAGAATTGAACCAAATCATGAGTCAATGGATGAGGATGAATACAAGGAATAGAAAGAAGCAGACAATGCAAGGAATAGAGAGAATCAAATAATACAAAGAAGAAGAAGCAACAAGGGAATCCTGTGACCTGTGGGTTATGGGCACACCACGATTCCGATGCGCCACTCTAATCGGGGATGACTCTGCTAATAGCGTCTATCAGCTCCAGCAATCTACCTCGTGGCGCTCCGTATTCTCGACACATCCGAACAGCATTTCTCTAGCATGAAGTTCGAACTCCTTGTAACTTCAGATTCTGAACACTTCTTGAAATCCTGGGACTCTGCATGCACATCTCGGAGCAAACGATGACACTTCTAGGTGATGATCCAAGCCGCAGACAAGTCGTAGTAGATCCAGCGATGCCAATCAACGAACCAGGCAAGAAGAAAAGAATGGATGACACCAGAATCAAATGAATATGGGTACGAAAGAATGAATTCATACCCAACAAGAAATCAATCAAAGAGGACGACTGAAAAAGACGGAAGAATCAAGGAAGCAAGGGATCGAATAAGAAGGCATCAAAATGAATGGAATAAGACTAGTATCCAGATCAAGTTGATTATCAAATTATTCATGTGATTGCATGGCCTGTTTAATGTTGAGTTCATCCTGATTGAGCCAAACATGACTAACAAATTAGCCTAATATGACTAACACATTAGCCAAACCTGAGCTCTGATACCACTAAAAACCTTGTCGCGCCCCGCTTTCCAAAAGGGAGATATTGAATACGGATACGTGACTAAGTCCAGCGAATGGCTTTTACCATTCATAAGATATAGGATTGACTCAACATCATAACATGAAATATAACAAAACATACTCAACCATGCATGTATGAATAAATTATTAATCAACAGAAATTATTTGAACAAATAAAACTTCCCAAATAAATACGAGATCGGGATCAAAAAGTAAAACTTCGGGACTACAAGCCCGTACCAAGTTTCAAGTAGCTACATAAACTAAAATACAAAATAACTAAAGCAAATTTTCTCAAGCGAAGCCTAGAATGTTAGCTCACCAACTCCTTCTGGCAGCTCGTCTCCAAAGTCTGTATATATCATGGAGAAGAAAAATAGAGAAACATAGACAAACGCCCGTAGTGTAAGTTCGGGTAGCAAGTAGTACAAGCATGGGTACAAGAACGAAAATATAATAAAAAATAAGAGACAAGATATAATAAGGAATAAAGACAAGAATCAAAGAACACGAAATAAAACGAAGTCAAGTGTGATGCAACTAGAAATAAACATATGAACGGAAAGACAACAACTTGCAACTGAAAAATAAGTAACGGAAATGAGTTCATGCAAACTTATGAATCAAAATTATGTGACTTCTAAATCAAAATCATGTAGCTTGTAAATCAAAATCATATAACTTGTAACGAAATTAGGAAACTGGCAGACAGGATCATGCATGTGTTTAGTTTCAACTTAAGTCTCTTCATTTAATTCTATCTAGGTAGCACTTCATGCATCCCAGATTTTTACCCTATAGTTGCTACATACAATCAAGTTACTTTTAGATTTCGTAGTGGATTCTACAGGGCTGTGTACTCAGGTATCAAGTAATCCAAATCATATTAACCAAATCATATTAAACAATCATGTCGAGTATTCCAAATTATCAAAATGTAATCCAAATCATATCATGTAACCAAATGAGGAAAATACGGGCCCCCTTCCGAGTACATTTTTCTATATTGTCCACTACTAGATCTTTTCCTTAACCCCGGCTTGTTACTTTTTATTATAAAATAAACATGATCAAGAGATAACGAGAAAAAAATCGGGACAAGACAAGGATGTATCAGTAGCTCATATGATGCAAGGAACATGTTCTAAATCACAAAATACAAGAAACAACATGCAAATATTTAACCGTAGCAAAATACCAATTCTGGACGGAAAGACGTTGCTGCACCAAAACTGAGATTCCTGCTACCACAGGAATGCAAATCTAGATCCATCAGAAAATCTGGAAACTAGACTCTTTGCCGAATCCAGCCATATAAACAAGATACATAAAGGTTGTAGCAATTGATGTCAAAACAGCAAACTACACAGGATTCGTGTTTAGCCAGAATTTGAAAAATTGTGGTTAGAAACATGAAAAATGTCTGAAACTTCATTAATTAATTCCAAGAAAATTAGGAAAGGTCCTCTAGTGTGTCTAGTACCAGCATGCAAAATTTCAAGTCATTACCTTACAAGTAGCATAGTTAATTTAATTCGTGAAACAAAGTGACACAGCAAATTATGAATCTGAATTCTACGACACAGCAGCAGTAAAACAACGATAACTCACAAACCATAACTCGAAATTTAATTTTGCTAAAAGGGTAGTAAACTAGACATCCGGGGCTACATTCCATGTTTAGAACTCAAGTTCAAATTCTGATCTTATCGGGGTCAAAACAGTATGTAAAGATAGGAATAGCAGCATATGTGAATTCTTTTATATAACAAGTGACATGATTAGTGACTATTATGAGTCTAAATTAGGGTGTAGTACAAATCAGGGCTCACAAGTATTAAATCAGCATCCATGGCTATTCTCAACTCAAAAGGAAAGCAAAATCAACACATACATCATACAACATGCATCTACAAGTCAAGGTGATTCTTGATTTAATGTGTTCCAATAATTAGATGATAAAATGGATCGAACAAGTTGTGAAACGAATATATCAATGAAAGGTTGTGACTCTTATGGAATTGATAAGGACAACAACAAGTAAAAATGAGATCATCAAAGTATAAGCCAAAGGGGAGTCACAACTACAACCTACTTGCAGTATTTTCAAATAAAAGCTTGTACTAGAACAACGAATTGTACAAGAAGATACTTGCCTTGATTGGATTAGTTAGAGCGAACGATGATAGAGCTGCAAAGCACATGCGAATCCCAAAACCAGTGCGACACACATGTAATCACCGGCAAACACGGGCAGCAAAGTAACACGTGTGAAGCACATAGCATGCACAATAGCAAATAGCAGCAAGATCCAATCCTCTTCTCACACACAGCAAATAGCAATACAAAATCCCAATCACGAGGGTGATCGGGCGGCCGAGATTCAAAAGATCAAGGATCCCTTGATAAAACAGCAAACAGCATCTCTTGGATCCCAACAACACACAGCAACAACAACACAGTGGTGGTGGCTCGCGGTGTCTCGATTGACGGTGAGGAAAATGGCAAGCAGCAAGGTGGGAGGCCAGGGCGATGGCGGCGAGGAGTGGGTGACCGACTGCACTCTGTTGGAAATGGAGGGGGAGAGGAGGCAGATCGGGATGAAGCTTGGTGGAGTAGCAATGGGTTTCGGCAATGGTGGCTGACTGAGGGGTTGTCGACGTGCGGGTTAGAGACAGCCGGGGTCAAGTTGTGGGGAACTGGCGGAGGTTGACGACAGGGGGGCTCGACGGTGCTCTGTTTCTGGATGAAACAGAGGAAGGGGCGACAGCAGCTTGACGGGGCATCGACTCGGGGTGGAGCACTGAGGTGACTGGCTCGACTGTGGCACTTAGGGCAGCGAAGGGCTGGACGGACATGAGGAGGGCGGTGGTGTAGAGGATGAAGATGTTGGGTGAGGCGATGTAGAAGATGACGAAGAGGAGCGGGGCACAGGGTTGATGGTGATGCTGGCGATTCGACGAGGTGGATGAAAAGTGATGGTTTGTGGTGGGGGCGAGGAGGTGAGGGACGGGAGCGAGGCTGGAGGTGGGGGTGAACGGGGTGAGGGAGAAAGATGAGCGGGAGTGTTTCGAGATTCAGAGGTAGGAGAAGGTGTGGGGATGAACAGGCGGCTAGGGCTACACTGTAGGGGTTAGTGTTAGGGTTAGGGTTAGGTTTATATATGTAGGTTTATGGGTTTTTGGTTATGGGTATGAATAAGATCCAATAAGAGATAGGCTTGGGGTTTTGGGGCAAAAGTTCAATAGGAAAATAGAATAACCAATAAAAATATGATTTATAATAAAATGTAATTTATATTACAATATAGAATTTATTCGAAATAACTACAAATACAATTAGTACTTAAAAGTGGATTTTTAATAAACAGTCAAAATTAATAATATTAATAGCAATAATAACAATTATCACAAACATAATAATAATAGTAACAGTAATAATAATAGTATTAATAACAATAATAAGAAGAAGAAAAAAAAGATAATAATAATAATAGTAACAATAGTAATAATAATAATATATGTATATCAAAATGCAAATTCGGGTTTAACAGATTTATTAAAATAATCCAAACAACAATATATAGTATAAATAGTAGATCAAATAGAAATAGAAATTGAGGTTAAAATATACCATTATTCGATATAAACAAAATTTTCGATTAGAAAATATTTTAATAGAGAATCCAAAACGAATTTAACACAAGATAAATTATAATTAATCAAAATGCAGAAAATATTCCGAAAAAATTTATTTATGGGAACGGGGGTTACATCAACAAATATAACAGTCTAAAGAGGGAAGTAAATAGCGGAATAACAGTAAGAGTATAATAGTGATAGTAAGTGGTCAACAGTAATAGTTACATAATGGATCAACAGTAACAGTAACAGAATGGATCAACAGTAACAGTAACAGGATGGATCACCAGTAACAGTAACAGAATGGATCAACAGTAACAGTAACAGGATGTGACAGTGAAAACAGTTATTCTTATGTCTAATGTTCATTACTATCTAGGTAGCACTTCATGCGTCCCAAATTTTACCACATGGTTGCTACATCAAACAGTTTCGTTTTAAGATTTCGTAGTGGAACTTCTATAAGACAGTATATTCAGACAAACAGTAATAGTAACATGAACATCAAACAGTGTCATGTGCATCCAGAGATAAATAGTAGGTACCACAAGAAACAGTGGGGAAAACGAGTTCCCTTCCGAATATGTAATTCTATATTGTCCACTACTAAATCTTTTCCCTTAAAAACCCCGGTTTGATTATTTTTCATTATAAATAAACAGATGCGAATGAACACAAACAGGACTAAAGACATGGCAAGAAGAAAGGATAAGTTTAAGATAAATTATGAAACACAAATGGGTGACAAAAACAACTTATAACAGTCAAAACAACGAAACTTTCAGTTCTTGACAGCAAGACACTAGTGTACCAAATCTGATATTACCGTTGCTACAGAACTAAAAATCTAGATCCGTCAGAAAATTCAGAAACTAGACTCTCTGCCGATTCCAGCACATATATATAAGTCCTATATTAGCCACAGAAATAGGGTTGAAAACAACGTTTAATACTGAAGTTATGTTCAGCCAGAAAATGCAAAATCTTGTTTATAAGCATGAAAAGGTTATAAAAACATCATAATTAAATCTAAAAAAAATTCTGGAAGATTCCATAACATATCTTGTCTCAAAATATAAAATATCATGAAATTATATTACCGATAGCATAGACAACAAAATTGGAAAAACAGAGTAATACGACAAAATCTCAATTCTGAAAGTTCAAACACAGCAGTATCATAACAAAGATAATTCAAAAAAAATAATTCGAAATCCAAATCCGTCAGAAGGATGATAAAATAGACAAATCAGGCTACAGTTCATATTTATCATACTCACTTGATATCTCACGAAGACTCGAAGCACCACTTCTCCATCACGCATCCGAAGTCGCTAACATCTCATATTATCAAATTTCAAAGCCAATTAGGTCTCAGAACATCCAAACCAGTCACAGGTAATAATAATATTAAACCTAATGTGACTCAGGCATTTTCTTGAATGCCTGGCATGCACACGTGCGATGCACGTATTATTCGAATTCCTACGGAATTTTATCTCCATAAAATTACTAAAAATCACCCCCATACTATTCTAACAGTTCAACTACAATTTTTACTATTATTAAGGATATATTTCTTATATATTTACTTCTCTTTTTATAAACCCAAAATCCTAATTTATAAGCAACTTGCAAAATCTCCAATAATTTGCTAATTTCTTGCCTCTATAATACCCAACACCTCCTAATCTCCCAACTACAATATTTTTATTCATTAGAAATTAAAATCACTTAATTCTATATAAATAAAATAAAATAGGGTATACCTTCCCTGTAACCCCTATTTTCCGTATATATGTATTTTCTGTATTTAAATTTTTTGTAAATTATTTTTCTTTTATTGACTAACATATTTGGATACATGACTCTAATAATTTAAACAACTCAAGAACAAATTTTGAGAGAAGAAGTAACACTAATTTGTGATGATCAGCAGTCAAGCCAACCGCTTTCAAAGTATTTTTTTTTAAATGTATTATTGGATCTTCTGTTAAAGCCTATTCTAATTGATGATTTTATTTGTGACTATTTTCCAATGATTTTATATTATAACACAAATCTTATTATTATTATTGTTGTTATTTTTATTTTTATTACTATTAAGATTGTTGTTGTTATTGTTTTATTGCTATTATTTTTTTTTCTTTTTATTATCCTCGTTTGTTAATTTAAGAACCTATTTCTATGTATTAATTATATTTGTACTTATTTCAAATAAATTCTATATTTTAATGCAAATTAAATTTTGTTATAAACTCTATTTTTTCCTAATGGATTTTAATACCCTTTAAACCCAACTACCCTATTTAATACCCAAGAACCCAACAACCCCCAAAACCCTACATGAACCAATACCCAAATAAAACCCCAACCCATTAACCTAACTACCCAGTTCTTTACCCAGACCCGTTAACACCCTAAGACCCCAAACCCGATTACCCTGTTCTCAGCCTAACCCTAATAAACCCAACCCCTATATATATTTAACCCATCCTCCTACCCATGTAGCCGCCCCCTACCACTGTTTCATCTTCTTCCCTATCTCCCGTCCTCCTCCACACCCCATCTCAATTCTCCCTGCTCCAGCCTTACCTCGTATCCTCTTCGTCGTCCCGTCCTCCGCCTTGTCTCTCCATATCGGTGTCGCCAGCCAGCACCCTCATCCTCCTCCTTCCGCTCATCTCTCACCCACGACTCCATCTCCCGCTTATCCCTTTCCCTATGCGTCGTCACCCTCTACCTCCTTCTCCCTTACCTCCTTCCGTTCCCTGCAGTGACAGCAGCCACACTCCTTGTGTCGCAGCTGCTGTCCACTGTCTCCCCTTGTCATCTCGTCACTGTCTCTCTATCGCACGACCAGCCAGCCGACCAGCCAGCCAGTTGACCAGCCCGCCAGCCAGCCGACCAGCCAGCCAGCCGGCCCTCAGAGTGCTTCCCGCATTGTGCCTTCCCCTCGCTGTTTCTCTTGCCGTTGTTCTTGGCCGCTTGGTGGTTGGCGTGTATGCTTTTTGGTTGTTCTTAGTTCGTTCATGGATCGTAATTCTTCGCCGTGCAATCGAGATTGTGTGGCTTTCGTTCTTGATTTGTAGTGAATTGTCTTCGTTGTTCGATTGTGTTCGTTGTCGGGAATCCGTTCCCGTTATTCTTGCTTGGAGTCATTTTCTTCGTCGGTTAAGGCAAGTAACTTGTACTCAATTCCTTTGTATGATACAAGTCATAAATACCGCTTGTAGTGTAGTTGGGTTCTAGAGACAACTCATGTGTGATGTATTTTTGATGAGTATTGTCTCTATAGTGCTATTGACCATAGTTGCCTCACAACACAAATTTAACATGAAACAACTTAGGTTTGACCGTTCTTGATGTGATTATATTTGTGAGATACTTATGAGAAATTGTTTGTTGTTTGGATCCATGTTATATACTTGTTCTGGACATGCCATATACCTTATTTCCTGTTGTTTGAACACTTAGTAGACTCTATAACATGTTTGGTTGTGTATGAAACGAGTTTCGTATGTTGTATATTGATTTATTGTTAAGAGAAAAATTTGTACTTGTCAATGATCAGTTTTGATTGCTATTTTAGACCATATTAAGGTCAGTATCTTAACTTCATTATTAAATATGAGTTTTAGAGAAATCCGACTTCTTTCCAAACTATCAGACCTTGATCGATTTCGTTTTTTATGTGTGAGATATGATTGTTTTACTACAGAGGTGTGTTTCATTTCCAGATTTCGTTTCTTGATGATTTCGATGACTAAACTATTTTGATACTAGTGCTAAGCATATTATTTTGATCTGAATTTTTGCACAGTATTTCTATACCTATTTAGGGACTACCCAGAATTTTGGTGGATTTCATTGATAAGTTTTATATGTTGTTTGATGCTTGTTTATAAAAACTATACTTGCTGAATTTTTCTCGCTGTTCTGTAAAGAAGTATATTTTCACCCTAGTTCCTTTTCCTGTATGAAAATATTTATAAAATATGAAAGTTAGCTTATTTTGTATATTTTCATCTCCTTCTGGCAGATTTGCATTTTGCTTCACGGTCTGCGAGATATTACAGTTTTCGTACAGCAGTGTTGGGAATTCCAGATTTGCCAAACTATCGTTTCTTGTTGTTTTCTGATTTTTTTTGACTGAACTAATCCTACTGGAAAATTATGAAACTTTATATTCTGATACTAGACATATAGGGAAACACCCCAGATTATTCCTGGATTTATTTGAGGTGTTTTGACGCCGTTTTCTTGTCTTTAAATTCTATTTACTGATTTCTGGCTGAACGTAATTTCTGGATTCAAATCAGTTTTGAGTTATGTTTTTGTGAATTAGTATATGGCTTATTTATATTCTTTCGATTTGGCTGGAAGTCTATTTTCTAGACCTTTGGACAGATTTAGATTTACATTTTTATACCACCGAAAATTTTAGTTTTACTGCAGTATGGTCTTGCTGTCCTGAACTAGAAATTTGGTTACTTTATCTTTTTATGAGTTTTCTTGCATCCGTACATATTTATCTTGCAACTTGAACTTGTTACTTGATTATACCATGTTATACTTGCTCTGTTCGTGACACATACATGCTTTTTTGATAATAGTAATAAATGACCAAGCTGGAGTTTAAGGGAAAGATCTAATAGTGGATAATTCAGAAACGTATACTCGGAAGGCGGTCGTATTTTCCACATTTGTAATTTGGTATATGATTTGGACTATTTGAAATTTGGTATATGATTTGGATTATTTGGAATTTGGTATATGATTTGGTTAATTTGGAATTTGGTATATGATTTGGATTACTTGTCCCTGAGTACACTACCCTCTATGATCCACTACGAAATTTAAAGCAAAACTGTTTATTGTAGCAACCATACAGTTTAAACCGGGATACAAGAAGTGCTACCTAGATAGTAATAACTACAAGACTTGATACATGACACGTGAACATGATACTTGAACTTGACTACAGGATACTTGATTACATGATACATGACACTTGCTACATGTTTACTTGACACTTGATTACCTGTTTACCTTCTACTTGACACTTATTACTTGTTACTTAATTTCGTGATACTTGATTCGTGATACTTGTTGCTTGTTTACATGATACTTGTTCACTTGACACTTATTATATGCCACTTGCACTTATTCATCTTGCCATGCTAGTTATTCTAATTTGTTATCATGCATATTCCATGTTATTAGTTAGTTTTTTCCATGTACTTGTATCTTGCATTACAAGCGGTCCGTAACTTGCATTGATGGGAGTTTGTTTTCTTTTCCTATTCCTGTAATTGTTAAATTGCAGATTTTGCAGACCAGTTGCCAAATGGAATAGGCGAGATGAGATACTAGTTGCTGGAGATTTTTGCTATATCTATTTATTATTCTTATTGCTTATCTTGAACAATTGTATCTTGTACTTGGATTTATTATATTTGGGCAATGTGACACAGGATATTGACTTATTCAGATCATGATTATTTGAGATTAATATATTTTGGTTTCAAGTATTCTTATTGGTATTTTGGTTCATATGTGCATGTTGGTTGATTCTTTTGCTTCTGACTCTAATTATTCTTGTGAAATGTTATAAAGATTCTTGTATAGCTTATAGATGATAAAAATTATTTGCTAGGCTTAGTCACGTATCTGTATTTCGTATTCTCTTTTGGAAAGCGAGGCGTGACAAGGTTTTTAGTGGTATCAGAGCCCAGGTTTGGATAATGTATTAGTTTGACTGATATATTAGACAAGCTTGGCTCGAACTGGGATCGGCTCAACATTTTACCAACCATGAATGCATTAATGAATTATAATCAACACTGATCTGGGTACAAGTCTTATTCCATTCATTTTGATCCCTTCTTATTCAATTCTTTGATTCCTTGATTCTTCCGTCTTTTTCAGTCGTCCTCATTTGTTGATTTCTTCTTGGGTATGAATTCATTATTTCGTACCCATATCCTTCTGATTTTGGTGCCATCCATTCTTTTCTTTCTGCTTGGTTCTTCGGTCGGCATTGCTGGATGCTATTGGCAGTCTTCCCGATCAGAGTGGCGCAGCGGAAGCATTGTGGGCCCATAATCCACAGGTCCTAGAATCCTCTTGTTGTTCTCCTTCCTTGTATTGTTGCTTCTTTCCATCCCTTGTATTCGTCTTCATCCGCTGACCATTTGCTTGGTTCATCTCTTTCTTGTCCATCATTCCTTCGATTCCAACTCTATCTATTTTTTTCATCTCTTTGCTTTGTTATTTTGCAAGTCTTTTGTTGTTTCTTCTTCATTTTTGATACCAGTTACTTCTTTCTTGCATTCCATTTTGTCATCATGCACCCATTCATTGTTTGATTCAATTCTTCCCTGTCCTTTCGCTCTTTGATTCCAGTTCTACCTACTCCCTATCTTACTTTGCTATCTTGTATTGTTTCCTTCCTTTTGATATTGTTTACCCTCATTCATGCATTCCATTTGGTATCATTGTTATCCACCTCATTCTTTTTCTAGTTTTGCCCCTGCTTTATTCCTTCCCCATTAGCCCTCTGCTTTGTTACCCTTCCCCCAGTTTGCTTTTGCCTTGCCTATGTACCGCCTAAGCACATTTCGAGGACGAAATTTTGTTGTAAGGTAGATAGGATTTGTACCCCCTGTTTTTCGTATATATGTATTTTCTGTATTTAAATATTTTGTAAATTATTTTTCCACTTTCAAAGTATTTTTGTTAAAATATATTATTGGATCTTCTGTTAAAGCCTATTCTAATCGATGATTTTATTTGTGACTATTTTCCAATCATTTTATATTATAACACAAATCTTATTATTATTATTATTGTTATTTTTATTTTTATTACTATTATGATTGTTGTTGTTATTGTTTTATTGTTATTAATTTTTTTTCTTTTTATTAGCCTCGTTTGTTAATTTAAGAACCCATTTCTATGTATTAATTATATTTGTAATTATTTCAAATAAATTCTATATTTTAATGCAAATTATATTTTGTTATAAACTATATTTTTCCCTAATAGATTTTAATACCCTTTAAACCTAACTACCCTATTTAATAACCAAGAACCCAACAACCCCCAAAACCCTACATGACCCAATACCCAAATAAAACCCCAACCCGTTAACCTAACTACCCAGTTATTTACCCAGATCCGTTAACACCCTAAGAACCCAAACCCGATTACCCTGTTCTCAGCCTAACCCTAATAAACCCAACACCTATATATATTTAACCCATCCTCCTACCCATGTAGCCGCCCCCTACCGCCGTTTCATCTTCTTCCCCATCTCCCGTCCTCCTCCACACCCCATCTCGATCTCTCCGTGCTCTAGCCTCACCCCCGTCTCCTCTTCATCGTCCCATCCTGCGCCCTGTCTCTCCATATCGGTGTCGCCAGCCAGCACCCTCATCCTCCTCCTTCCGCTCATCTCTCACCCCTGACTCCATCTCCCACTCATTCCTTTCCCTGTGCGCCGTCACCCTCTACCTCCGTCTCCCTCACCTCCTTCCGTTTCCTGTAGCGACAGTAGCCGCACTCCTCTCGTCACAACTGCCATCCGCTGTCTCCCCCTATCGTCCCGTCTCTGTCTCTCTGTCGCACGACCAACCAGCTGTCCAGCCAGTCAGCCTGCCTGCCTGCAGCGCGCTCCCCGCGTTGTGCTGTCCCCTCACCATTGCTCTTGCCATTGTCCTTGGCTGCTTGGTGGTTGGTGTGCGTGCTTTTTGGTTGTTCGAAGTTCATTCTTGGTTCGTGATTCTTCGCCGTGCAATCGAGATTGTGTGGTTCTCATTCTTGGTTTGTAGTGATTCGTGTTCGTCGTTCGATCATGTTCATTGCCAGGAATCCGTTTCCATTATTCTTGCTTGGAGTCATTTTCATCGTCGGTTAAGGCAAGTAACTTGTACTCAATTCCTTTGTATGATACAAGTCATAAATACCACTTGTAGTGTAGTTGGGTTCTAGAAACAACTCGTGTGTGATGTATTTTTGATGAGTATTATCTCTATAGTGCTATTGACCATAGTTGTGTCACAACACAAATTTGATATGAAACAACTTAGGTTTGACCGTTCTTTATGTGATTATATTTGTGAGATACTTATGAGAAATTGTGTGTTGTTTGGATCTATGTGAAATACTCATTGTGGACATGCCATATACCCTATTTCATGTTGTTTGAACACTTAGTAGACTCTATAAAATGTTTGGTTGTGTTTGGAACGAGTTTCGTATGTTGTATGTTGATTTATTGTTAAGAGGAAAATCTATACTTGTCGATGATCAGTTTTGATTGCTATTTTAAACCATATTAAGGTCAGTATCTTAACTTCACTATTAAACATGATTTTTATAGAAATTCATCTTCTTTCCAAACTATCTGACCTTGATCGATTTCGTTTTCATATGTGTGAGATATGATTGCTTTACTACAGAGGTGTATTTCATTTCCAAATTTCGTTTCTTAATGATTTCGATGACTAAACTATTTTGATACTAGTTCTAAACATATTATTTTGATCTTAATTTTTGCATAGTATTTTTATACCTATTTAGGAACATCCCAGAATTTTGGTGGATTTTATTGATGAGTTTTATATGCCGTTTCATGCTTGTTTCTAAAAACTATACTTTCTGGATTTTGCTCGCTGTTCTGTAAAGAAGTATATTTTCACCCTAGTTCCTTTTCCTGTATGAAAAATATTTATGAAATATGAAAGTTAGCTTATTTTTTCTATTTTCATATCCCTTTGGTAGATTTGGATTTCGCTTCACAGTCTGCGAGATATTACAGTTTTCGTACAACAGTGTTGGGAATTCCAAATTTGCCAAACTATCCTTTCATGATATTTTCTGAATTTTGTTGACTGAACTAATCTTACTGGAAAATTATGAAACTTTTTAATATGATAATAGACATATAGGGGAATACCCCAGAATTTTTCTAGATTTATTTGAGATGTTTTGATGTTGTTTTCCTGACTTTAAATTCGATTTACTGATTTCTGGCTGAATGTATTTTCTGGATTCAAATCAGTTTTGAGTTATGTTTTTGTGAATTACTATATGGCTTATTTATATTCGCTGGATTCGGCCGGGAGTCTATTTTCTAGACCTTCAGACGAATTCAGGTTTACATTTTTATACCAACGAGAATTTCAGTTTTACTGCAATATGGTCTTGCTGTCCTGAACTAGAAATTTGGTTACTTTATCCTTTTATGAGTTATCTTGCACCCGTACATGTTTATCTTACAACTTGAACTTGTTACTTGATTATAACATGTTATACTTGCCCTGTTCGTGACACATACATGCTTGTTTGATAATAGTAATAAATGACCAAGCCGGGGTTTAAGGGAAAGATCTAATAGTGGATAATTCAGAAATGTGTACTCGGAAGGGGGTCTGTGTTTTCCACATTTGGAATTTGGTATATGATTTGGATTACTTATACCTGAGTACACTGTCCTCTATGGTCCACTATGAAATCTAAAGCAAAACTGTTTGTTGTAGCAACCATGTAGTAAAAACCGGGATGCATGAAGTTACTGTTTGTTGTAGCAACCATGTGGGAAAAACGTGAACATGATACTTGAACTTGACTACAGGATACTTGATTACATGATACATGACACTTGCTACATGTTTCTTGACACTTAATTACCTGTTTACCTGCTACTGACACTTGTTACTTGTTACTTGATTTCGTGATCCTTGATTCGTGATACTTGTTTCTTGTTTACATGATACTTGTTCACTTGACACTTATTACATGCTACTTGTACTTGTTCATCTTGCTATGCTAGTTATTCTAATTTGTTATCATGCATATTCCATGATATTAGTTAGTTTTTCCCATGTACTTGTATCCTGCATTACAAGCAGCCCGTAACTTATATTGATGGGAGTTTGTTTTCTTTTTTCTATTCCTGCAATTGTTAAATTGCAGATTTTGGAGACCAGTTGACAGATGGAATAGGCGAGATGAATACTAGTTACTGGAGATTTTTGCTATATCTATTTATTATTCTTGTTGCTTATCTTGAACAATTGTATCTTGTACTTGGATTTATTGTATTTGGGCAATGTGACCCAGGATATTGACTTATTCAGATCATGATTATTTGAGATTAATATATTTTGGTTTCAAGTAATCTTGTTGGTATTTTGGTTCATATGTGCATGTTGGTTGATTCTTTTGCTTCCGACTAGGATTATTCTTGTGAAATGTTGTAAAGATTCTTGAACAGCTTATGGATGATGAAAATCATTCACTGGGCTTAGCCACGTATTCGTATTCCGTATTCTCTTTTGGGAAGCAGGGCATGACATTCCCGTTGTTTTTTTCTCTAAATTGAATCCACCATGAGGAAGAGAACCCTTCAATTTGCATGCCTCTAATTTTAATCGAAATTTTATGGAGAAAAACCCCGGGATTGGGCTTGGAAATGGACGGGAAAATGGGGTCGGGGCTTTCTGTTGGGCGATCGAAAACAGAAGAAGAAGAGATGAAGAATGGTAGGGGGGAGATTAATAAATATAATATTTATTAAAGGAATATTAACATACAAGCCCCCAATCATCAAAATATTACAAGTTATTCCTAAACTCTACACTTTAATAATACTAATAATATAAAATACACTAAATTATCTCATAATAATCCTCCAAAATTATAAAATAAAAATAAACAATATTTCTTCACATAAAACTCGACTCATAACTCCAATATATCAATAATACCGATCCAACACAAATATCAACACCAATATCAATATTTAAAAAATAAAATAAGATATACCTAAAATAATTCTTAGCACTCGAGAGATATAAAAATGGGTATTGTCGGTATTTTAAAATTTTGATGTGTTACATTACATACACCACAAAAGAAATTCGTCCTCAAGCTATGAGGACTAAGGAAAACCAATCAAACACCCATCAACCAACTCATTAATATCCTTCATCTCACTAGACCATCGAATGGTCCCCCCAAAATCTCTTCAAAAAAATAAAATTTAAAAAACTGATTCCCAATGCTAAATCTCTACAAATACAAATGATCATTATAACAAACTTAACAATAAAAACACTATAAAATGATCAAAAAAACCTCTAATTAGAATACAAATCTACGTGGTTGTAATACCGATATTCATAAGAAAACACGTTGTGATCATTTACATATCAAAATATTGAAGGAAAGTATCCAATATTAAACACTTGAAAGTTCAGCATATGTTTATAATCAATACGGATATGTTCAAAAAGGAAAAGCAAAACGACACAATCCATACAAACCACCAAGACAATACTATATCACACCAAACACATTAAACACACATTTCTTAAAATGGAAACAAATTAGGTCAACTTCCGACACTTTCTATTCCCAACATAGCAGAGAAGCTACTAGGGCATACACACCTCAAAATTAGAATTTTTCTAATTTAGAATTTAAGCAAAATACTTAAGACTCAGGTAAACTCATTTTCAACATAGATGGACCCACTCCCACCTATTACATGATCACTAAGATACTTGTCATCCTAGGCCTCATCATCCTAGTTAACCAAGGCTCCGATACCAAACTGTAACACCCCAAATAATTCTCACCACTCCAGAGATATAAAAATAGGTATTTTCGGTATTGTAAAAATTCGATACGTTACAACTGGGAATCTTCTCACTCCGCGAGTCATCCTGAAACCCTCATTGCACAAATGTCCCATGAGCGTCATTATCGTCTAGGAATACTGGAGATCAATCCCACTCCGCGGATCATCCTAGGCCTATTTCATCCTTCATCCCGGAAGACTAGGGATTGTCTCACTCCGCAGATTATTCTGGAGCCCTCGTACTCACGTTTTCTTTTGTTTCATCATAACTCCAACTAGTGTCTGTCCTTAAGTTTAAATTTTAGTTATTAAGACATAAAGCTAGCTTACTTACCGAGCTTAAAACAAAATAGTGAGAATGTTAGCCCACAGTGGCTACTTCTTAAAGAGAAAGTTAACCCACACTGGCTACTTCTCAAATTTCATATCTCATAACCTGCCGGTATTTTGGGTCTCGCTCAGTCTCTAGAATCCAACCATCAAAACATAGAGATCACATAGGTCACATCTAACCTCATCATACACATCTCACTCATTATTCATAATTTCTTCTTTTTCTATTTTCTTTATGTTTATCATCTCAATGTAAATGAACACTTATTGTGTGATTGATCAATTTCTTGTAGGGCAAACACTCAGTTAACATTTCTGATTTATCACTTAACAATATTCAAACTTTTTAATTGATAAACCCTTTACAAAACATCACATGATTAATATTTCAAATCCTTGCTTTTATTATCTCGTAAGTTCACGTATAGCTCCCTCTGCATAAGTTCCTAAAATTGTATTCCATTCCCGAAATGTTAAATCATTTTAACACAAACAACCACCATTAAATTTAGACTAGAAACTAGATTCATCTAAATCTCCAAAATACATCTTTAAAATAGTGTAGAATTATTTCCAAATATTTTAATAATATTCTAAAATTATTTCCACAACTTCCTCCCATTTTTAAAAACATGAAAAAGCCCAAGAAAATACAAAAAAAAAAAACTTGTGTACACCCGGGATCGAACCCAGGCGCACAACAAACCCAAACCGCAACTCGAAGTGCACCCAACAACCAACTGGCTAACTCACTGTTGATGTAAAACTCTAGACACAATTTCCTTACAAGTTTTCGCTTACAATTTACTTTCTCAGATTTTCAAAAAAAGAAAGGAAAACCCCTCACTGGAGCTCGAACCCGCGACCACAATTCGCTGTACACAGCACCCACACTCACATGCAAGACCAGGCAAGCCTTCACAACTAATTATATTACTATCATAATCTTCTAAATTGACTCTCTGTTTTTAAATTTCATTAAAAAATTGATCGCTCATTATCTTCGCATTATTATTATTTTATCATTTTCAGAGAATAGGTTCCTTCAACATTAGTGTATTAGCCCGAAAATAGGTCCTATAACAATATATTCCCAAAATTATAAGGAAATTATTACCCAACTTGCATGAATTGTTCATAGTTCTGCAACTTGAACTATATAAATTATTGTCTACTATACAATTAAATTTTGAGGGAGTTTTTACATTACTATATTGTATATAGAGAAATTTAATTCCATGGGTTTATTTTATAAATTCTCCACTAGATAAGCATTTTATAAAACTCTTATTAATTCTACATTATTGTAATTAAGTATGTACTAATAAATTTTGCTAGAGATGTTACTTTACACACACATGTCAATTTCATTATCCATCTACATATTTCTAACATGCACAATTACTAATATTTTAGAAAACAATGAAAACCTCACACATTCACATACTAACTATGACTAAGAGTGCACAATTAATGTTCTAGAAAACTTCTACACTTATGCACATCAATTAAATTAGCATCTACACATATCATGGCTAAGCAAGCACAACCTATTGAAATTTAGAAGACAATGAGAACACCCACCTTAAAAGGGATTCCTAGTGGTAGACTCTCCTAGCAAAGTTCTCCAACAAGCTCCTACTCCAAAATCGCAAGCCTTCCTCTCCTCCTTGGACTCCTAAAAGCAACTCCTTGACTCTCTTTCTCTTCTCTCTTTTTTTTATTTGATTTGTATCCCTATATGGCTAAAGTGAGAAGGTATTTATAGGGTGAAATAGTGATTAGTTATAATAACTTCCCACTTCTTGAAAGAACTCCCCACTCACACACTAACTGTCACGTCCCGCTTTCCAAAAAGAATACGGAATACGGATACGCGACAAAAGCCCAAAGAATGATTTTCATCATTCATAAGTTGTTCAAGAATCTTTACAACATCTCACAAAATAATCAGAGTCGGAAGCGAAAGTATCAACCAACATGCACATATGAATCAAAATACCAACAAGAATACTTGAAACCAAATATATAAATCTCAAATAGTCATGATCTGAATAAAACAAATATCCTGGGTCACATTGCCCAAATACAAGAATAAATCCAAGTAATCAAATACAATATTGTTCAAGCAAGCTACAAGAAATAATAATAATAAAATCCAGCACTAATACTTCATGTCACCAATACCGTCTGGAACCTGTTCTCCAAAATTTACAATTTAACAATTACAGGGAAGAGGAAAAGAGAAAATAAGTACCCGTCAATTGTAAGTTACGGGCCGCTTGTAATGCAGGATATAAGTACATGTGGAAAACTAACTAATAACATGGATAAGCATAATGTCAAAATAAACAACTAACATAGTAAAGTGAACAAGTGTAAATGGCATGAATCAAGTATCAAGTAATCAAGTATCATGTAAACATGCATCAAGTGTCATGTATCAAGTCTCATGTAAACAAGTCTCATGTATCATGTAGTCAAGTGTCAAGCAAGCATGTATCATGTTCAAGTATCATGTTCAATTATCATGTATCAAGTCTTGTAGTTATTAGGTAGCACTTCATGCAGCCCACCTTACATGGTTGCTACAACAAACAGTTTCACTTTAGATTTCATAGTGGACCACAAAGGGCAGTGTACTCAAGGTCAAGTCAAGTAATCGAGCTCCAAGCTCCAAGTATCATGTATCATGTATCATGTAATCACGTATCAAGTTGTGCAAGTGGCAAGTATCGTATCTTGCGTGCAAGTATCAAGTAATCACGTGTCAAGTATCATGTCTCAAGCAATCACGTAGGATCAGTGGATCTCCTTCCGAGTACACGTTTCTCAATTTTCCACTATTAGATCTATCCCTTAAACCCCGGCTTGGTTATTTATTATTAATGTCAAACAAACATGTATATATACAAAATATATCAAGAATAACATGTCATGATCATGTGGCAAGTTCAAGTTGCAAGGTAAACATGTACGAGTGCAAGATAATACATGAAAGAATAAAATAGCCAAATCTCAAGTTCAGGGCAGCAAGACCATACTGTAGTAAAATAGTAATTTTCAGGGTTACAAGCATGAAAATCTGAATCCGTCAAAACGTCTAGAAAATAGACTCCCGGTCGAATCCAGCGAGCATAAATAAGTCATATATTAATTCACAAAAATATAGCTCAAAACTGATTTGAATACAGAAAATAGGTTCAGCCAGAAATCAGGAAAACGAATTCACAGTCAGTAAAACAGTATCAAAACTCATTAAATAAATCCACGAAAAATCTGGGGTATTCTCCTATATTTCTAGTATCTAAATATAAAGTTTCAGAATTTTCCAGTAAAATTAGTTTAGTCATCAAAAATCAGGAAACATCAATAAACGAGAGTTTGGCAAATCTGAAATTCCCAACACTGCTGTACGAAAACTATAATATCTCGCAACTAGTGAAACGAAATCCAAATCCGCCAAAGGGAGATGAAAATAGACAAAATATATTAACTTTCATATTTCAAAAGAATTTTTTATACAGTAGAAGGAAATAGGGTGAAAATACGATTCTTTACAGAATAGCGGGCAAAATACAGCAAATACAGTCTTTATAAACAAGCATGAAACGACATATAAAACTCATCAATAAAATCCACCAAAATTCTGGGTAATCCCTAAGTAAATATAGAAAAACTAACCAAAGTTTCAGATCAAAATAATATGTGTAGCACAAATATCAAAATAATTTAATCATCAAAATCATCTAGAAATGAAATCTGGAAACAGCTTATACCTTTGTAGTAAAACAGTCATATCTCACACATACGAAAACGAAATCGACCAAGGTCAGAGGATTTGGAAAGAAGACAAATTCCTATACAAATCATGTTTAATACTAAAATTAAGATTCTACCTTAATATGGTCTAAATTACTGATCAAGACAAATTATCGGCAAAATACAGAATTTCCTCAAAAATCAAAATCAACATAGATCCAACGAAACTTAATCCAAACACAACCAAACATGAAATCGAGTCTACCAAGTGTCCAAACATCATGAAATTGGGTAATTAACATATCTATAACAATTCTATCATATGGTTCTCAACAAATACCCAAATTCTCACAAGAGGTCTCATATACATGATCAAATCAAGAACGGGCAAAACCTAAGTTAATTCATGTCAATATTGTGTCGTGAGGTAACTATGGTTAAATTACTATAGAGACAATATCAACAAGGGGTTTCACACAGAATTGTCTCTAGACCCAACTACACTACAAACGGTATTTTTGACTTGTATCATACAAAGAAATTTTGTACAAGTTACTTGCCTTAACCGAAGACGAAACAAACACCAAGAATAACGGGAACGGATTCCCTGGCACGAACACGATTCTAACGGATCACGAACAAAAGGAACAACAAATCACGAATACGATTGGACGATTGAGATCAAAAGATCAAGATCAAGATGATCGGATTAGATCGGACAGATCGGCACGGATGAGATCAAAATCAAGATCAACATGATCGGACGGTCCAGATCAAGGTGATGATGAAGTTGATGATGATCGCGATCGAACGGCCAAAATCACCCTGATGGTGACGATCAAGATGATGATGATCAAAGTAGATATGACAGTCGAGATCATGGGATCAAGATCATGGGTGAACGACAGCCAGGAATTAATCATTAAAGATGATCAAGATCAAACGGATGGCCCGCGTTCACTTGATCAAAACTCTCCAAACTCGTGCACGGAGAACACACGTGCACACCATGACCACAACCTACAACAGCAAGATCAACCATAACAACGACAGCAAGATCGTCAACACCCACAGTGATGGGGAGAGACGGTCGACGGCAGCACCGTTTGCTACTGAAGCTACTGTAGAACAGGGGAGCACACCGCAGGGGTGGGCTGTGCTGTTGCTGCTGTCACATAGGGAGAAACCACTGCGATGACGGAGGTCGCGAGGATGGTCGGCACGGCAGCGGGGCGAGGGGCACATGAGGTAGCAGCGGGTGGCCAGGGGGCGTGACTGGGACAACGACGATGGTCTTCGCTGTTGCAGTAGTCGGGAGAGGAGCACGGGGGCCGTCGTCGAAGAGGGTGTTGACTGGCGCGCGACGCAGGAGGGGAGACGCACAGGGGAGATGGTCGGGAGTAGGGGTTGCGAGAGGTAGAAGGTGAAGGAGATGGAAGGTCGGGAAGATGAGAAGTTGTGGTGGCTGGTTTAAAGTAGATGAGATGTCGAGGGAGGGGGCACAAGGTATATATAGGTTGAGAAGTAGGGTTTAGAACGGGGTAGGGTCTGCAGATGGGCTTGGGTTTAAAGGTGTGGGTTTCAAGTTTAAGGGGGAGATCCAATAGGGTCTGGAGTGTTTAAATAGGCTAGGCATAAGGGTTAAGTAATTAATGGGTTATTAAAACAATGGGTAATAGGGTAGTTAAATGGGTTGGGGGTAATTATGTGGGTTTATAGATGGGTATGGGTATAATGGGTTAAAAATCCATTAGGAAAAATAGGGTTTTATAAATATAAAATAAGAATAGGATTTTTAATATAAAATCAAAATTTAATACAATAAAATAATACTACTAATAGTAGTAAAGAAAACAATAATACTAATAATAATAACAATATTAAAAATAACAATAATAATAATAATACTGACAATAATAAAAATAATAATAGTAATAATAGAAACCCAAGTAATAATAACAACAATAAGATTTGTATTATAATATAAAGAAAATAGTTACAACAAAATTATAGATCAAAAAATTAGATTTTAATAGAAGAGTCAACAGTACACCTTGACAAAGAATTTGAAAACCAAAAAAATAATTTGTGAAAATTTCTAAAATAAAGAAAATAAACAAAAATACTTTTTTAGAAAAACAGGGGTTACACTAACTCACCCACTCTCCCCTCTCTCTTATTGACCGGCCAACAAGGAAAGAAGAGCACGTGCACGTGCACCTTCTGTGTGTGCACACTTCTTCATACAATTTTATTATTAGCTTTTAATTAAATTAGATGTGTATGTTACACATTGTAATGTGTACTAGTTTATCTAAAATTTTAAATGAGAGTTCATGAACATTGAATGCACACATAATAATTAAGGGCTTTAATTTATAATAGTTTTAATGTGTTACAAAATATAGATTTAAATCTAGTTGAAAAAATACACCACACATTTATGAATTGTAAAATGAGAGGAAAATTTTCATGCCTAAAGAAATTTTCATTAATCGATACGTGCACAAAGTTACGTGCAAAGTACGTGCAGAAGAAAATATTAAAAAAATATATTTTTGAGGATGTTACATATCAAGTTAGGACCTAGGGTTCCTATTGTTACATTATTAACCAACAAGTTAGAGTCCCTAAGAGTGTCAATTGCTCACTAAATGGATATGGAAATCACTCAAAACATCGAGCGAAATCAGCCAACAACGACAGCCCAAAAACAATGATTAAGTCGATGTTTTGGGCTCGTTTTGGTGATCAAATTAATATCTCAGTGACCCCACACTAGCACAACCCTATAATACTTTGATCCACATGATAGACATACAAAAGGAGGGGTTAAAAGTCCTAAAACTGTGAATTTAAAAAACCAAACAACAAGCAATATAGGCAAAATATGTCGTTCATGGGTTATTTCCGGACCCGTTTCAAGGGCTAATCGAGCCCAGTTAATCCCCAAATAATTAATCATCATTCATAGAAAACTAGAGCATGGGATGGGGGGTATTATCATCCTCAAACATAAAATATAGCCACATAAACAACTACCTAACACAAAACGAAATTATATCTCAAAACAGTGAGCAATTGTAACTTGTTTGCGAAAAGGAGCTAGAATAACTACCTTATTCTCATGCAAATTAGAATTTACTGGTGCACACACTCGACTAAACCTCTTAACATGATTCTAGAGTTTGGAAACAAGATTTTTAAGATCATTATAACACCCTAAACTAATAGTGAAACAAGTGTGCAAAAATAGTAAACATAAGCTACACATTTGATTCCACGAAGTATAAACATGCTTAAATTACCATATATTTGACTAAAACTACTCAAGTACCTCCCCAACACATTATAGCATGCTACTACAATATCAACATGCATGAACAATATGTCCAAAAACAGAAATTTAGCTTACAAGATCACAACTTTAAGCTAGCATTCCTACTTATTCTCACATGCAAATTATTCCAAAATGAAAACTTGCAATTGTTAACCACATGACATGCTATTTCTAGCTAAAAGAATTTATTTGCATGATATTAACCTTTTAGGAGAAATTCATACAAACAAGATCTATACCTTTTTCTCTAACAATTTAGCTCACTAGCATCTTTTAGGTTATTAGGACTTTATGTAGTTGTTCACTAGTTATCATGCCATATAAAAATAGTTCACACAACATGCATGACACATTCAAAAAGAAAACACAACGAGAAAAGAATACCCACCTTAAATGAGAGCAACTAGTTCCACACAACTAGCTTCCTAGCTTGCACTCCTCCTCCTTGCTTGTTCTTCTCCTATCTCTTGCTTCAAATTAGTACCTAAGGGGTTAAGAGAGTGTAGTAGAGTGTAGGAGAGTTGTAGGAGTGAAAATGAGATGAAGAAATGAGCTAGGGTTTTCATTTGTGCCCTATATAATTGGCCGGCCAATAGAGAGAGAGAGAGAGGGAGGTGGTATGTAGGGGTGGTATTGAGTGTGAAGGTGAGTTTGAGTGTGATAGTGGGTTGTGGTGCTTAGTGTTTCCAACCCTACTCAAATGATCCCCCTAGAAACTCTCACCCCTCACAAAGTCAACTTCCTTTTCCCCTACCAAGAGAAACTGACCACCATCTTCTCCCTCTCATTTCATTTGATGTTGCATCAAGTGATTAGCTGTGTATTATACAAGTCATGTTATATAGTATAGTTGTAGTGTACAAATTGTGTTCATGCGGACCATTTAGTTTGGTTGGAGCCTAGTTAGTTGGGCTAGGTTGGCTTGAACACAACCATACTACATGTGTTGGGTCTCAACACACACAACCAATGCCAATTACAATTAGTCACACAATTTGTAGCAACACACATAATCAATTAAGACAAATTTTACTAACACCTGCAATCAAATCCATATATCAAATATTGTTATAAAAAATAATTGCTAATTATTTTAGGGATATTACATTACTCCCTCCTTAGAATAGTTTTGTCCCTAGAACTACGCTTAGTGGGAGAAAAATACATGAATTAGACAAACAACTCAGAAAACATGTTCTTCATCCGGCTTTCCGGCTCCCAGGTGGACTGGTTCCTTCAGAGAACTTTGACCATCAGAATCACTTTATTTCTCAGTACTTTCTCTTGGCGATCTAGTATCTTAACCGGTTGTTCTTTGTAGGAAAGATCCACCTGTAAATCCTCAGGGATCTCGGGTAGTTGTTGACTCAGGTCTGACACGTACTACCTCGCATCGAGACATAAAATACGTTGTGCACTTGTGCCAGTTCCGCTGGCAGCTCCAATTTGTATGCCCTCTTGTCGATCTTCTTCAGAGTTCTGTACAGCCCAATATACCTCGGGGCTACTTTGCCACCTCTCCCAAATCTGATAACACCCATGGTTGGCAAGACCTTCAAGAATACCGAGGCTCCTTCCTCAAATCTAGTTTTTTCGTCAGGTGTCAGCGTAACTTTTCTGTTTACTTTGTGCTATCCGTAATCTTTTCGGATCATCTCAATCCTCTCAGAGGTCTGCTGCACGATTTCTAGCCCAAACATCTGTCTCTCTCCCACTTCATACCAGCACACGGGCATCCAATACTTCCTTCCAAAGAGGGCTTCGTACGAAGCGATGCTAATACTAGCTTGGTAGCTATTGTTGTAGACAAATTCCACCAGTGCTAAGTACTTCTCCCAGCACCCTCCGAAATCCATAACACATGCCCTCAGGATATCCTCCAAGATCCGGTTCACCCTCTCCTCTCGGTTTGTCCATTTGTCTGTGGGTGGAAAGCTATAATACCCCGGGTAAGGTAATATTTTGTATATATATAGAAATGTTTATATATATATATGTATATATATATTGCAGTGTTTGCTTTATTATATATGTATGAATGATGAGGTGCGTTTTTTATTTGTAGGGCGGTTCGTGTGGGTGGTTGCGTTCTAGATGGTGCATGAGAATGAGAAGGACCGATACTACTACATGCACTAGTTTTGAGTGCAGTGTCTATGCAAATATGCAAGTGTATGGTACTACAATGAATATTCTTTGCATGCACTCAAATCTAACTTCTCATCTCTCATCTAGAGCTTGATCAAGACCAAAAAATCCAGCCAAGTCTTGTCTCCAAAAATAAGAGGCTAGAAACCATGGTATGGGAAAAACCACTTACCACCTCACCCTACCCCCCCCCCCCAAATTTGGCCAGCCTTTCCCCCCTCTCTCCCTCACTCCTCTCTTGAAAAAACCCCTCCTTCACACCTCTTGATCTCTGGAAATTTCAGAAAATAATAAGAAAGAGAAGGAGAAATGAAAAGAGCCAAAAAGAAGAAGTGTTCTCAAGCTTTTTGGAGTAGGGTTTTGGAAGAGGAAGCTCAAGTCAAACCTCATCTTCTCAAGCCAACCAAGGGTGGGGAGTTCTCTGAACTTGTTCTTGTTCATTCTTATTTAATTTCTTGCATGCAATGAGTATTAGTAGTATGAGCATGGTTGATTAGGAGTAGATTGTTAGAATCTGAAAATGGAACAGAAAAATGATCTGCATGTCATATTCCCGAATTTCCAGAGAACAAAATAATTGGAACTTGATCAGGAAATTTTCAAAGAATGATCTCGTATATGTCTAGAAGCTACATAATTTATTTCGGACTTTTCTGATGATATTTGATATTTTAATAAAATCCATTTTTAAGGACTGAGTCGTAAAGCAGAGACTGGGTCTGTCTATTGTGATGACTGAACTTGTGGGAATTCTTAGAAATAATTGGCACATGACTATCTCTGAAATTTTTACCATGTTGTCTTGCATGCATTTGGACTCTACAGAAAAATCATGAAATTATTTGGATGAAATTTGATGCATGTTCAAAACTAATTAATCAAGAGTAGTCAAGGCAGTAACTAAAGAACAGCAGAACCCTTATGCATGTTTATAACAGGTAGAACTCATTGAATACTTGGATGTTGGATGTGAAACTTTTTTCATGTTGCACCTGATGATGTCTTGTTTTTGGTATGCAAATTTGATTACCATTTGATAAGTTTGTGATCTATGATGAATATTTTAGCATGCATTGTGCAGAACTTAGTCAGTATTGATACTTTGATAAGATAGTACTTTTATGGCTATGTAAGAGCATAATTTGAGAAAGTGTACAACTAGAAAAATATAGTAGACATCTAGAGCTTTCCAAAGAGCCCTATTTCAAGAGATTCCTTTGAGTATGTTAATAATTATGATTTTTGCAAGATTGGACAAAAATCAGATTTTGAGATGAAGGCTCTGTTTGAGTAATGTTTTGTGTGTGGTTCTGTAAACCTGAGAGAGATGACTGTTTTAGGGTAATCAAATAAAATAATTGGGATTGATGATCAACTAGAAAGTTGTAGAGGACATTCACACCTTTCCATAGAACCTGGATTTGTACCATTCCGATGAGCAGGTAGAGTTTTATGCCATCAGTAAGGTGCAGCCAGTGTACAAGAAGTAAACAGACTGAGGCTTGTGAGGCTATTTTGAGGATTTAGATGACTGAATCTGAGGTGGTGATCAACTAGAGAGTTGTATCCTAGGTCTTTAACTTTCCAAATTGGTCTTGAACACCCAAATCTGAGTTGTATTGTGGGAGTTATGACCTTTTTAAGTTTCAGGCAGAAACACTGTAGTGTGGTTTAGTCATGGTTTTGACTAAGTGTTGGTAGAACCTTTCCCCTTGTGTACCTTAGAGTTGATAACTCGTTGTTTGGGGATGAATGGTGTCTATTACTAGTCTTGTTGGTGTTGACTCCTATTGTGGATGTTGTGACTCGAGTTAGTCACAAGGGTAGGGTGATACCCTATATCTATCGACCCTAGTTGTGAACTTTCGCCGAGGCATTGGACGTCCAAGTTGGTGCCGTCGAGTGTATTCATTCTGGTTAAGGATGAACACGGGCCATGGCGAGGGACGATTCCAAGCTAGGGGATGTTGCAAGCAGGACTTGCGTCGCTGGGGCCAGTGGTCGACGGGCAGAGTTTTGGGAGCAATCTTTTACCTGAATGGTTAGAGTGAGTCTTGGATTAGAGTGGTGTATTAAGGATATGTACATTCCAATAGTACTAGCAGACCATAGTCGGGTGTTGTACTTTTGTTGTCACAGGGATACGAATTTGGTTCTCAGGTGTTGAGTTCACAGGTCTCGTATCTCGATCTGTTAATTCCCAAAGAGCCGGGGTAAGGAACCGGAGAGGAGCTCCTGTCGGATAGAGGGATTTGACCCTCGAGGTCATCATGTTCCTATGTGCGTGGGTTTTGTTCTATATGTGAATTATTGACGTCATTAGGGTACATGGTTATGTACCAGAAAGTTTGAAACGGCTTTTTGAGAGGTCCGTGCGCGGGTACTAAGTGGAAAACGTGACCTCCACTTTTTGGGACTGCAGTACAGGACTAGACCGAGTGATTGCAACCTCCTCAGACACAGAAATCTATTGGGAACAGGTTGAGTACAAGAGTATGATGCTTGGCGAGGGTTTGAATCCCTAAAATGTGGAGAAAGACGGATAGATTAGGGAGCTTATGTAGTATGGGATGCATGCGTTCTCCAAAGTCTTGCTTGCATTAGAATAAGGCATGTGACTAGTGCATTTAGTTGTTAGATCATGGCATACACGAACACTAGGAATTAGGATGCACGTTTCTTTTTCCATTCAAGATGGTTTTTGGTTGCCAGTTTGGAGATCGCTGTTTCTTAACAGCATTGCGCCAGTAGAATTACTGACGTTCCCCACCTTTTAGGTACCAGTCCTACCTTTTTGAGTAGGTGCAGAAATATCAGAGTCGCGCAGTGGAAGACTCAAGCGAGGGGCAAGTTCCAGGAAAGCAGATTGACCACTCAGCAGAGCTTCGGCAGTGATCAGTCGACTGCCATTCTGGGAGACAGCTGATAGCTTTACAAGAGGAGTTGGTAAATATTTTGTAATAAAATGTAATGAGTTAATGTAATTTGAATTCTTGTTCAAGAACAAGATATTGATTGTAATCGATGATGTAATAACCTTATTTGGCAATAAAAAGTTTTTAAATTTTCGTGTTATTACTTTGTTGAGATGCATTTGAAGGCAAAGATTTTGTTTGCGTCACGGATGTCCGGTAACAGGGATCCGGGGCGTTACAAAAGATGTACTAAAATTCGTTCGTGTTCCAAAGGCTGTTTGTAAACTCTGCCAGAACCGTGAAAAGAATCTTGCATCCCTGTCGTAGACTATTGATACTGGCACTCCATGTAGCTTCACTATTCCTTCGAAATGAACTTCTACCAACTTCTCCAGTGTCCAGGTCATCTTTTCAGGTAGAAAATGTGCTGATTTTGTCAGTCGGTCTACTACAACCCAAATCAAATCATTAACCCTAGGACTCATAGGTGGGCTATGATGAAGTCCATGCTGATGTTCTCCTACTTCCACTCCGGAATGGGCAGGGACTGTAGCAATCCTCTAGGTTTCTGGTTCTTTGCTTTAATCTTCTGACATGTGAGACATCTAGCCACAAACTCGGCTATGTCTCGCTTCATTCCTGCCCACTCGTAGTACAGCTTCACGTCTCGATACATCTTCGTACTTCATGGCTGAACTAAAAGTAGTGTAGTATGAGCCTTCTTCATGATTTCTTCCCTCAGATCATCCACCTTCGGCATGCAAAATCTGTTCCCGAACCATAGCAGTCCTTCCTTTATATTGAACTCAGGGAGTTCTCCTGCATTCACTTGCTCCTTAAGTGCTTGAACCTCTGCATTTCCATTCTGACTCCTATTTGCCATTGTTCCATGGCGGAGGCTGAATTGTCCATAGGTTGCCTGCTCGATGCGTCGTGACAGTGCGTGGGATTCCCCTCCAGGCTGCCTGGACATGGGTGGACATGGGCTCATAGATCATAGGACATCTAGGACACTACCGTAGTTACAGTAGTAGTTTAACACATAACGGGGGATTGAACCCTATCAAGATGAAGAACGAATAAGGGCTTGCCCTCGGACCTATGTAGTATGGGATGCATAGAATCCGAACAAGTATGCATTAGTGTCATGTAACATAATTAACTGCATTAAGGACTAAGTGCACAATCACAACACGACATCAATAGGGTGGTCCCTTTAGTTGGAATGTGACAAGTTTGTGTTTGCTAAATATGAATTGTTAAGTTATACTATTTCCGGCAAGCGAGGACGGCCGTGTATAATGATCGTCGGTTGAATAAACTGACGTACCCACAGTCTAACATGCAGGTAAATGTCATGCTAAAGATTAAGGAAGATTTGGATGCTTAAAGATTTTATCAAGCTGTTATACTTGTATTCAATTGTTGTATTTTACTTCCGCTGTGCAAAAGAAAGATGTAAATTTGATGTAAACTCTGATGTATGATGAAAAGTTTTAATTTCCCTGTAAAAGTGTACTAAGAAAGTGAAAAGATCCTGTAGAACATCTCGAATTCAGTGTATTTGGGATTCGGGGCGTTACACTAAGTGTGTGACCTTGTAGGTTCCCATTACGTTGACAGTAATACTAAAATTATATTCGAGTATTACAAACAGTAGGCGGTATCTAGCAATACATCACTACTAATCAAGTCATAGGAATATCAGTTTTTTGATATAACCTATCCATGACCAATGTTACCATGTAGTCTAGTCCCTTTGTCTAGATATCTTAATTGACCACAAGTCATAGAGCGTGTCACCCTTGTACAATTCAATCTTTGGTTTCTTGTCTTGATGTCCGTGTAAACTTACTAAAACAAATGAGATCAATATCTCATATTGACTCATTTAAGCATAGTCATGCATTTTGCAGTCTCACTCAATCAAGGGGCCCGTAGATATCACTCATGTTATGTAAGAGGGACAAATTCTATCTAAGTCACTCACATCCCTCCACATGATTTGTAGTACATCCAATAGTTGACTTTCTAATAACCTTATTACAGGCAACATTTGATGGCATTAAAACGTATAACTTCTCATGTAGGGAACCGTAATGACTTCAAGTCAAAAGACTACGTACACCATGGTCACTGTGAGAACCGCTTATGACACTCACGTAACGATCCATGCAGCATTTTTATGGTGGATCAGTCCATTACATTATTACTCTAATATGTACCCATGTGAAAACTTGATATCGCATATCCATGACCCGTATGAATGGTCATCAATCTACGCATACGCTAGTCTCTATGTACTATCGTTGTCCTATTTCACCATAATACTTGACTAGGGACATTTAAAAACTGTGTTCTGATTTCAGCCAATAGGATCTCACAATCAAGTCATGCACTCGATATCCCATGACATTAAACTTACTATTCTAAGGACTTCATTATGTTCACTTAATTCACAATAAATAAATAAATAAATAAATAAATAAAATGCCTAAATATAAAATAAATGTCATGATACAATGTAAACTAGTAATGTCAATACATAACTGGCCTCTAGGCATACACCAATAGATACATGACTTTGGTCCGATATCCTCCAATACTTCCAACCATCGTCTCTAATATAGATTCAAATCTTTCTGTTGATATATGTACTTCAAGGTCTTGTTATCTGTGTACATTTCTACCTTTGCATCGTAGACATAGTGTCGCCATATCTTCAAGGCAAAAATTATTGCAGCCAGCTCCAAGTCATGTGTGGGGTAATTCCTCTCATGTGTAACCCGTAGGTTATAAACTTCCCTTCTTGCATTAGAACGCACCCAGAACCCTAGTGTAAAGCATCACTGTAGATTACATGTCCTTTGTCTGCTTGTGGTAAGACCAATATCGGTGCTGAAATCAACAAGCTCTTCAACTGTTGGAAGCTCTCCTCACACTTCTCAGTCCACTAAAAATTCTTATTCTTCTTGCTCAATGTTGTGAGCGATACTGCTATCTTGGCATAATCCTGGATGCACTTCCTGTAGTACTCGGTCAGACCAAAAAAGCTCTTGACTTCCTTCACCATCTTCAGTTGAAGCCAATCCTTCACCACCTCAATATTTAGTAGGTCAGTGGCCACTCCCTCATTGGAAAGGACTTGACCAAGGAATATGACTTCCGTCTTCCAGAACTCGCACTTGGACAACTTTGCATACAACTTATACTCATGTAGCTTGTCCAAAACTTCAGTCAGATATCTGGCATGATCTTCCTCCATCTTTAAGTACACCAAAATGTTATCTATGAACACCACGACAAACGAGTCGATGTATGGCCGTAGAATCCAATTCATTATGTCCATGAAGATAGCTGGGGCATTTGTCACTCCAAACGGCATTACAAAGAACTCGTAGTGACCATGTCAAGTCCTAAAGGTTATCTTGGGTATATCCTCCTCTTTTAAACAGACCTAATGATAGCCCTATCGCAGATCAACCTTCGAGAATACCAATGCTCCTTGAAGTTGATCAAACAAGTCATTGATCCTGGGGATTGGGTACTTATTTCAAACCGTGACCTTGTTCAACTTCCGATAATTAATACACATCCTTGCTCCCCAAGGTGAAGCACTAGGCCTAATAAATCCCTTCTACAGTAGCTCCTCATTCTGCTGCTTAACATCATTCTGCTCCACCGGTTCCATCTGATAATGCGCTTTAAATACTGGTGCACTTTCTGGCTGAATGACGATGTTAAACTCCACATCTCTATGCAAAGGTAATTCAAGTAGATCCTCTAAAAATACGAGCTGAAATTTTCGTACAAGGGGTATCTTCTTAATGTCCTCTGGCACCTTCGTCTCAATTGTAGCAGCTAGAATTTCTCTGCGCTTCTTCTTCCCATGAAACACGATCTCTGGTTTCTCAGGTATCACTATGGTCACCTTTTTTCCTTTGCAGTCTATGGTCACTTTGTGTTTCATCATCTAATCCATCATAATTATTATATCTGCCCCCACAAAGCCCAATTCCAACAAATCTAAGAGTTTCCCCACCAATTTGTAGTTTACATCCTTTATAACATTCACTAGCAATGAAAGTAGCTCTTGATGGTGTGGCCACCTCCAAAGCCAAATCAGGACTTGTCTCATCAGTGTACTTTAACTTCTTAGCAAAAGACTTAGGCACAAAAGTATGAGAAGTTCCACTGTCAAACAAAACACTGGCTTTAATTCCATTAACGTTCAACATCCTATTACAAAGATTAAATACTTCAAAGACTGCCTTCCATTGTTCAACAAAACATAACAAAACAAATTACATTTCAATTTCCCATACCAGTGATGACCCCTTCTTCCTCCTCAGCATCTTCTTCAGTTAGAGTGAAGGCACGCCCCTGACGGAAAGACTTCTTCCATTTATCATTGTTCTTCTGCCCTAGTCCATCATTGTTGTTATGCAGTTGTGGGCAGTTTAGCTTGATGTGCCCAATTTTTCCACAATTGAAACAAGTATGCTCACCCACCTGAACCTTATTATATAGGCACTGAAACTTATAGTGTCGTCGCTATCCATAGAGGAAACATTCCACTGTCTTGAAGGCACCTGCACTGGTATTTGGATTTTTTTGAATTTCTGGGTTGGGCCTTGCTTCTTGAAGTTGGTGGCTGAAACAGGCTATTTTCCTTTGTTCCAGGTTCCTGTCGTCCCTTGTGGTTGTTGGTTCTGGTTCATATCCATCTCTGTTACTACTGCCCGGTGCACCAGCTTTTCAAACCTTCGGATGTATAAAGGTACCATCTTAAACGTCACTGGAGTCATTAACAGAGAAAGCCTCGTCTACCCCGGGAAACCTATCTATCAATATCCGTTCTCGCCTTCACTTTCCTTTCATTACTAACATTCATTAGCTACCGACTTTCATCTTCCGCTTAGTGTGTGAGATCAAAGCATTCTATGATGGGTTCCTACTTTGTTGCTGAATCTATTCTACCTCATGAGTTGCCTAATTTAATGAATAGGTTTTTTATATTCTTTGCTTTCTCAGTTCTGAAGGCATCGTGGGATCTTTCACTAGAACTTGAATTATAAGGAGAAGCAAGAGCTGGAGAAGGCACATGAAGGAAGGAGGTACTTGTTTGACACGAATCCTCTTGATCATTGGACCTTCTTTAGTAAATCAACGATTCAAGCAAAAAAAAATGGGTTTCGTAACATCATACCAATGTCAATCATCAAATAGTATGCATGTGCAGTCACTTAATGTGGAGATGTTTGACATTCCTTCTCAATTACGACGGGTGGTTCATTCGCTAAAGTCCTCAATTATCTACATGCTTGATGATTCAGTACGTCAAACCGGGTCTAAGGCCTTGCTCGAACCTTTTGGCCTTCTTAACTTCATCTTGAACCATCTCCGAGGCATAGCGAGACAACTGAATAAACTTCGTTGCATATTCTTGGATGGTCATGCTACCCTTCTTTAGGTTGATAAACTCCATTGCTTTCTCTTCTTGGACGTCCAGGGAAAAGTAGTGTTGTTTGAACTCCTCCAGAAAGTCTTCCCAGGCAATCAGTCTATTTCCCATGGTTAGTTTTAATGATTGCCACAAACTCTAGCATACTTTTCAAGCAAGATGGTTGCCAACATGACTTTGATTTCTTCCAGTGTCTTAAGCACTTTAAACACGATCTCTACCTGACGTATCCAGTCATTGGCTATTATGGATCTGCTTAGCCTTGAAATACTGGTGGTTTCATCATCTTGAAGGACTCCACCATCTTAACCAAGTCAGTCACGATGTTTCCCCAGTTCCTACCCTGAGCTTCCTGCTGTTGCTTGAAGTTATGGCTTGCCTCCACAAAAGCTCCCATCATCTGATAGACTCGTGTAAATTCTGATTCAATGTTGAGGCCAGCTCAACAACAAAAACAAAAAATCAAAATTGACAAGAGGTGGTCGGCCAAGAATCTTGGTCGCCTGAAGCTTTGCATGCCGAAGAAGCTTTGATCACCGAGGAGAGGGTCGAAGAAGCTCTCTCCTTGGTCGCCAGAAGGTTGGTCGCCCAAAAGCTCTTGCTCGACGAAATGGTGATGGTCACCGAAAACCATTGGTCGCCGAAACATGGTCGCCACAAGCTTGGTTTCCATGAGCTTGCTTGCCGAAAACCCTGGTGGTCGAACCTTGGTCGCCACCAGCTTGGGCACCACAAGCTAGAGCGACGAGGAAATGCTCGACGGAGAAGACGAAGCCTCGTGGTCGACAAAGCCTCTGTGGTCGCCGAGTCATCTTGGTCGCCAAAAAAGTACGAGCTCGGCGAGATAGTAGGTCGCCCAAAAGGTCGGGTGACTAAGGGGGGTGCTCACAGCTGTCGACATCCATCAGATCACTAAAAAGGTCAGCCTCTCCATGACGGACACACAGGATCGAGCCATGTCGCCACGCTCCTCGCTCTGTTTCTCAACCTCCATTCCACTCAGCAGGTGAGCTTGGTGTGATGGATGCTCCCGATTCCTTGACGTCACCCCTTCATCACTGCAGCTACATCTCGACCACCTGATCCACTCAGCAGGCAAGCCCAAACCTGATCAATGCACAGAATTGCTCCAAAAAGCGAGTTAGGTCTGATAAATCAATAAAAAAATCCAAAATCAATTAAAATTCAAAATTTTAATAAAAAATCCCAAAAATAATAAAAAATTTTGGAAAATCAATTAAAATTTCCGAACAATAATTAAAAATTGTGATAAGTAATTAAGAAATTTGTAAAAAATAATTGTTAATTGGGGAAAATTATTTAATATCTGAAAAGTTATGGAAAATTCCAAAAAAAAGAGAGAAAAGTTCAGGAAAATATTTGTTGCCTCTAGAAGCTTTCAACATGTTCAAGATATCTCCATTTGTCCCTGAAAGCCAAGATAGTACCCCAAAACTCCAAATCAAGGCAAACTATTTCCTGCATGCATAGAAAATTGTCTTTCGAAATTGGGGGGCTTATAATAATGGCAGAAATCGCAGCAAATCAGGGTCGTAAAATTCCAGCACATTTTTTAAACGCTTCTACCAGAAAATTAATCATAACGGACCTCTTAATAGGTCTAGGCCTTCTTCAGGCTCATAAACAAGACATTCGCCACTTTCAAGCCCATTAAAAGCAACTGGTCCCATCAAGAGAGACACCCAGTACATGAGGGTTGTAAGTTAAACCTCTTGTCCCCATAAAAATAGTAATCGATTCTATCTCATAAGGGGGAAAATTAACAAGAGATAACATATTTATATCAATCTCCTAACAATTTTCTCAGGCCTATAAATACCCTCCCCCCTCCCTCAGTCAGAAGATAATCAGCAATTTCTCTCTCAAACTCTCTTTCTCTCTCTGGTTGTGACTTGAGCATCGAAGGGTCTATCGTCGACGCCATCCCCGATGTTTCAGGCTTTTTGCAGGTTCATCATCGCGTCAGCAACCATCAGAATCAAATCAAGGTGCTCTTTCAAAGATGCATATCCAATCTCCAGAGCTTTAACCACTTTTACGGCAACAATCAAATGTTAGATCTTTAGTAGTATCCTTCAAAATATAAACTCACTAGCTATTTTCTCCCACACCAAAATAAGCAGCAACAAAACCCTTTTCTCCCAACTTCATGTCAACCAATTTCTTCAACTGAAGAATTTGATTCAATGCCGACTTTTTCTTATACATATTCGAGAGAATCTCCATTGCCTCCTTCGTGGTCTTTGCCTTCGAGATATGAAATAACGCTTTCCTACTAAGTGCTAACTGAATATACCTAAGCACCTTCTGTAGCGCCCCGAATTTTCAATATAATATTTCGGAAATACGTGGCACAATGCCCAGCATCTACCTTCAATGAAATAATAAACATAGCCGAAACACAGATTAATTTTTCAACTTTTATTACATCAATTCTTCACAAAGCACAACGGAAAATTAAACACCTTGAATTACAATTTCTTTTCACAACACATTCTTTTACAATTTACATAAGCCACATTATTATTCTACCACATGCATCCAAATCCCAAGCTATAGATACCTACCTGTAAAACATAAGGCTAGAGATAACCCTAACCCCCGAAACTACGGGGTCAGCCATAACGGTGTGAGTGACATCAAAAGAAATACAATGTAAATAAAACATGAAGAATAAAGTTATAAACAACACATACCAACAGTAGTAGTAAATGGAATATGAAATAACAATAAATAAAACATGAAAACGTCGAGTGAAACTAGACTATGTGTCAAGTGTAGGAAAATAGAAAACATCATGCAAAAACCAAGCCAAGAAAACACAAATGCAATATGATGACTCTCTAATGCATACTTATCGGATTCTAAGCATTCCATACTACATAGGTCCGGAGCAAGCCCTAATCGTTCTCCACTTTATAGGGTTAGATTCCTCGTTATGCAATTAATCTTACCACGATGACTACTACGAGATTTAGATAAGCTGTGAGTATCTAGCCCATGCCCCGATAATTCCGGAGGTCAATCTCTATCCACAGATAATCCGAAGACTATTTCACTCACACCTGGGAATTTTCGAGAATACCCCACACCGCAAGCTATGGCACCTCATCATACGAATACCCGATGAGCATCGTCTCAACCCCGATAATTTCGGAGATCAATCCCACACTGCAGGTAACTCCGGAGACTATTTCACTCACACCTCGATAATTCTGGGGATTATCTCACACCGCAGATCATACTGAGGTCCATAACCCAGTTTGCACTCATTGCATCATATCACCATCTAGTGCATGTCCTTATCTTATTAAGTTAATTAATAATTTACGAATCTCCTAGAGTTGATGTACCCTACCGGACTTAACTTAACTGATCAACAACAAAGCCACAATTGGCCAAACCACAAAATCTCAACTGCCGGTATACTAGGGTCCCACTCACCCTGTAGAGACTCACAACTCAACCATCAACATCAAAACTTTCACTAAAACTCATAATTCCATTATCAAAATGTTTATATCAATAAAATGTAACCCCTGTTTTCCATTTTCTGTATTTTTGGGTGTATTTTTTTTGTGTGTATTTATTCACATTGTATCTCTTTTTGGACCGTGTTTTGGATCTTCATTCTATATATATCCATTTATTTGATTGTCGTCTTCGTATTTTGAGTTCTTGATTCTATTGTCTCCTATTGTTACATCTCTGTTTAATCGAGCCATTATTTTTTATCCCCATTATTTAAGTTGTTCATGTCCTATCTTATTTATTTATTTTGTTCCCATCTCATTATTTTGGATCATCCTATTTTTATTTGGACCTTTCATTTAACCCATAAACTCTACTAAACCCTATTCAATTCCTTATGGATCTTTAATCCATTACATCTATTTTACCCTATCTATAACCCTACCAGTTAAGCCAACTAAACCCGTTTACACCCTATACCCTACACGTTCACACCAAGAAACCCTAAAACCCTAACTCCTATATATACTACTGTATACCCCCTCCCCTGTTCTCAACCCTAGCCGATCTAAACCCATCCCCGTCTCTCTCTCTCTCTCTCTCCCGGCCTCCTATTCCTCCGACCTGCATCCCGCCACCGCACCCTCACATCATCATCCCAATGCTCCAGAGACGCCCTCCTTCTCTGCAGACCCTGAACACCCCCCCAGCTTTGCTTCCCCGATGCAGACGTGCAGCAGCAACAGCCTGGGTGACAGTAGCACCGTCTTCCGTGAGCTGCTTCCTCCCGAAGCCAGCGATGCCAGCACTCAGCACCAACAGCACCACGATAGCAACCCCTCTCGCTGTCCCCCTTTCGGTGCCGCCGCTCCCGTCCACCGTCCCGCCTGGCCTTCATCGACATAGTGCACACACCCCTCTGCCATTGCCTTTGCTTGTGTGTTGTGCACACGTGTTGATCTCGAGACTTTTTTCGTGGTTCGTTGGTTTGTTTGTTCATTGTGTTCGTGCTCGAGAATCCGTTCCTGTTATTCTTACACTTACTTCATCGTTTCCGTCGTCGACTATGAGGCAAGTAACTTGTATAATTTCTATTTGCATATACAAGTACTAAATACTGCTTGTAGTGTAGGTTTGTTCTAGAGGCAATTCTTGTGCAAAACCCCTGTTATATCTTGTCTCTATGTGTTGACCCATCCGTAGTTATCTCATTACACACTGCATGAATTTAGGCTTAGAGATGAGCACTTCTTGATGTATTCATGCATGTTGTTCGTATGATATCGTGTGCATGGTGGTGTTAGTTATAATATACTTGTTTTAGATGTGTTAAATACCCTATTTTCCATTTTGTTATAATTTGGATGTGGTTCATATGGTCTAGTTGATTTTATGCATGAAGAATATTTCTGTATTTGCTGTTACCCCATTTTTGTTCAGTATTTTAGACCCTATTAAGGTCAATATATGAAATATTTTTGTGAATATGAATTATAAAGAATTTTGTCTACTTTCCATATTTTCTGACAGATCTCAGTTTCAATTTATGAGTTGCAAGTTATGGCTTTTTTACTACATATGTGTTTAAAATTACAGATTCTGTTTTATATGAATTCTAGATGATAATTTATTTTTCTACTGATGTTAAAGATAATATTTTGATCCAATATTCTGCTGATTACAACTAGACTTGATTGGGATTAACCCCTAATTTTTGTGGATTTAATTGATAACTTTTATATACTATTCTATACTTGCAAACAACCACTATACTTGCAAAATTTTCATACTGTTCAGTAAAGAAACATATTTTCAACCTGATTCTACTTGCTGGTTACAAAAACTTTGTGAATAAGAATTTTAGCCTACTTTATCTATCTTATCAACCTTTTGACGGATCTGGATTTTGATTTATATTTTGTAAGATATTGCTATCTTAGTACTGCTGTGTTTATGATTCCAGATTTACAAAGTTTCTGTATCTTGCTGCTTTCTGATTTTACTTGACTATTCTATCTATATTGGAAAATTATAAAAATTTATTTTCTATTACTAAACATACTAGGGAATACCCCAGATTTTTCTTAGATTTAATCAGTAAGTTTTTATGCTATTTTCCTGTTTATGAATACAAACTTCTGATTTCTGGCTGAACACGTTTTCTGGATACAAACCTATTTTGAGCCTTGTTTTTGTGAAATACCATATGACATATATATTTGCTGGATTTCGCTGAGAGTTTATTTTCCAGATTTTCAGACAGATCCAGATTTGCACATTTGTAGCAACGGAAATTTCAGATTTAGTGCAGTACTGTCTTGCTATCCTGAACTAGAATTTTCGTTGTTCTATTCTTTTATGAGTTGTCTATCACCTGTACTTGTTTAACTTTCAACCTGAACCTGTTACTTGTTTATGAAATTTTATTCTTGCCCTGTTTTGTGACACATACATGCCTGTCTGATAATAATAACAAATAACCAAGCCGAGGTTAAGGAAAAGATCTAGTAGTGGATAATATAGAAATGTGTACTTGGAAGGCGGACCCATGTTTCCTATCTGATTATCTGTTATTTGTTACGTGTTCATGAATACATGATACACGATTCTGTTACCTGATTACCTGAATGCACACTTCCCTATAGAAAGGTGTACTCATAAGAGAACGGGTAGGTTCTATCTGTTTGTCTGTATCTGCTATCTGTCTGTCTGATACCTAAGTATACGGCCCTATACATTCCACTACGAAATCTAAACGTAACTTGTTTGAATGTAGCAACCATGTGGTAAAAGTTTGGGACGCATGAAGTGCTACCTAGTTAGAATTAAATACAAGACCTGTAATAACATGACATCTGTTATCTATTACCTCTCCCTGTTATCTGACATCGGTTATCTGTATATCTGTCTGCATACCATCTGACACTTGACATCTGTTATATTATCTGTACCTGTTAGCATACTATGTTACTTGATTTTATTTTCTGATTCATGTTAGACATTCTGTTTTGCTCTGTCATATCTGTTCCATGCTATGTTTGTTTCCGCTATTACTCTATATTTTTTTATGTTTTCCTGTACTTGTGCCTGCACTACAAGCAGCCCGTAACTTGCATTGACGGCATTTTGTTTTCTTTTTTCCTCTTCCTGCAAATTTATAAAATTGCAGATCATGGAGATCAGCTGTCCGATGGAGTAGGTGATCTGATATTTTAGATGCTGGAGTTTTTGCTATTATTATTTCCTGTTGCTTATCTGAATAATTGTATCTATTACTTGGATTATTTGTATTGGGCAATTTGACCCAGGATTATTGACTTGTTCAGATCTAGTTTATTTGAGATTATTAAATTTTGTTTCAAGTAAATTCTATTGGTATATTGATTTATTTGTGCATGCGTGGTTGACTTCTCTTGCTTCCTACTTTGATTGTTCCTGTAAAATGTTGTAAAGATCTCGACAGCTTATGGATGATGAAAACCATTCGCTGGACTTAGTCACGTATCCGTATTCCGTATTTTCTTTTGGGAAGCGGGTCGTGACATAAAAATTCTTAAAAACCAACAAATCCAAATTCTTGTGATATACTCAAAAATTTCCAGAAATTAAATAAAGTATTAAACCTATTAAATAACCTAGAATCATATTTTGAAGTCATAGAAAATCACAAAACATCAATTCCTTCGAAAATCATATATATCTCACTTTATAAAATCATAGGAATACAATTTAAATTCTAGTATAATCGAAATGTAACTCTCTGTAGAATACTGTAATCTGTAGTAAAAAAATCATCTAAAATAGTAGATCAATAATCCATAATATCAAAGAATCAATTGTTAAAGAAAACAACAGAAAACTCCAAAAAAAAAACCATCAACCAACTAGCTGACAGTTGACCGTCAAAAAAAGTGCAAAAAGAGACGGTCGACCGACATGCAAAAATTCCCAAAGAAAAGAATCGACAGTCGACTGTCAGTTCATGTGCAAAATCAAGACAGTACGATTCAAAACTTGACAGCTTTAATGTTCGTGCACCTTTTTACTGATAGTTCAATTATACTTTGTAAAATCACAAATTTGTAAAATAAAATTTCTGAGATGATTAAATACAACTTGTATAACATACTGGAGTTTAGAAAACAAATCAAAATCTCACCAAGATCATAAAAGAGCAAATTTTACCAAATTCTTCAAAACAGGATATGAGAATATATACAAGTGTATATATGTAGTAAAACTTCAAGAAAACAACATATATAAGTAGTATATTTTTCAATTAAGTCGCAGTATCAAAACAACTCAAGATCCAATTGAAAACATCCCAAAAAATCACAAAATCCCAGTCTCGACTGAACACAAACAAACCCAAAGTATATTCATGTTCAAAACCTTCAAAACTTGTTCTTTTTTATTCACCCCCCCCCCCCCCCCCCCCCCACCCCACCCCACACACAATTGATTATCTACATACCCCACTACTGACATCAGTTAACTCATGAATATATGCACACACAACATGTATCAATCAAGTTCTTCTTCATCGATAATATCGAAACAGAGCATACATTTATTATACACAGTGAAAGGTTAAGTCTTGTTCACTTTTTGAAAGAATCATCATGCAAACTCAATTTTTGTAATCAAATTAGTAAGTATATAATACAAAACAACCTACTCATGGTTTCAATTAGGTTCTTAACAAGTCTCAAGTCATCTATATGTAATTTTAATCATCTATACCATAGTTTCATGGAAAGATTCAATTTTTAATTCATCCATCCATCAAAATTCATCATATCTTCATACAATCCCTAACATGCTTTCTAATAGACAAATCATCACATTCAACACGCATAGAACAATACAAAAACAAACATATGTCACTCACCTTATTAAAGAATCGACCGAAATAATAAAGAGAAGTAGAAAAATCCTTCCTTTCAAAACAAAACCAAGATCCTCGCTTCGAAACTCCAAAAAATCAACAATGAATAAAACCCTTTGTGTAGTGCAGCAAAGATACGGCTGCACTCTCTTTTAAATAGGCCGGATTTTCAGTTATTAGGGTTTTGAATAGATTTTGCAAAGATTTTCACTCTCTTTTGAATAGATTTTAAATAGGCCGGATTTTCTTAAAGAAGGGTTTTAAAAGACCCTTCTTTAAGAAATTTGTGAAATAAACCAAATCTATTAAAACAAAGAGTAAACTTTTTTACCTATGATTTGTCTAGCCATCATGCTCATCCCAAAAATCCGAAAATCTGGAGTTTTCACTCCAAATGGTAATTTTGCACAAAAGCCAATCTTTTTGTAATACTTGCAAGTAGGTCAAATAAATATCAGAAAAATCCATAAAATTCATAAATAATACCTAATAATAAATATTAGGTTGCCCCAAAATAATTTCTGACTTTGAACTACCGAAGAAAATATTTGCACGTATTTTGCACGTATAAAAAGATAAATTTTAGGAAAAAATATTTATTAAATCTACAAAAATCGTTTTAATTCATTTATAAATTTCAAAAACATTATTTAAAAATTTTAGGGTCTTACACCTTCTAATCCAAACAATCCCATGCCACCATGACCTTCGCATCCATGTCTACACCTTCCAGCTTTTCATCAAATAATGGACCATTTAGATCTTTCTAACGGAGATATGCTATCATCTGGATCTTCCACATTGCAAAATCACTTCTATCTAATCTCTCATCTTTCGACTTGGTATCAACCATCACGAAACCCGAAACTCTAATACTACTTTGTAGTGCCCAACAGTGCCCACAAAGATCTTTATGAACCAATCACAATATTCAAGCACAAACGCAAGATTTCACAAACATAAGAACAAACGATATGCAGAGGTAACAAATACTTCTTACTCAAGAAATACATGATACAAAAGAGACCTTTATTCTCTCTCTTCTCTCTCTGTCTCTGTGTCTCTCTCTTGCTTTCACCTTTGACAACACTCGGCACAAGAACTCTCTTGAATTTATTTCAGTTATGTTCTCAAGAAACTCTAGAGTTTACATCTATATTTATAGCACCAGGTAAACCCTAAAAGATAAACATAAATCAACCCAAAACAGATCAAAAACTGAATGACCCATTTCTGTCCAGCCTCCCGATAAGGTCGATTACCCTCCTTGGCAATCGATTGAAATGTAGCTTCCCCAAAACTGAGAGGAAAACACAGTCAATTGCGCTTCTGATGTTCGACTGTCAACTCAACAGACAGGGCAGTTGACTGTCTTGCATTGTTGTTGTTCTACTTACTGTTGCTGTTGTCTCCACTCTTTTGTGCTACTCTGATCACATGCCGCTTTGTGCCTTCTCCTTCTCCAAACTCTAGGTGCCAGTGTATTGAACCATTAACCCTAACAATTATTTTGATACTTCGCACTCAAATAATATCCCCACATCAGCCCAATATCTTCACCATGGCCTGTGATACCATTTGTTATCACTAAAGGCCCATTAACTTTGGCCCACATAGGGGTTGAGGAAGAACAATAAAGTCGCACAGACGACTTAATATCGAGACTAGAATTCGCAATATACCAAGGAAGGCACTGGTGGAAATCAGCGGAAATCAGAAGCCATCACTAGGAACTAATCAAGACTAGGCACGAGGAAGGATCTGCGACGACCAACTTAATCATTTTCCAGAAGCGGCGGAGATCTCCAAAGTCAACTTATGATCAAACAACTGCCAAAAGCACGCCGAGGAGGTATTCTCACCCAGACAAAGGACGATCATGTCAAATATTCGGCAAAATCATCAAAGGAACTGCTAAGGGCTAAAGTGGCGATTTGTGACTTCGACCTTTTCTAAGGAGGGAGTGGTCACCAACCAGCAAAAGTTGCAATCAAGGCATGAATCGGCATCACTAGTGGACAAGAACAAGGCAAAATAATGCAGCCATTGTCTACTCCAGAGCAGAAGTAAAAGAATGTCTACATCAAATTCATAATGGATCTGTCCAGAGGACTGCAAAGCAACATTTCTATTGGGTAGAAGACCAGTTTATCGATAATATCACTCGAAAAATTTGAGATGGTTCAGGAAAATATCTCATAACCCATTGATATTTGTTTTCTATTTTTCTCTCCACTAGCGTCGTTCTGAGGACGAATGATTCTCAGGAGGGAGTAATGCAATACCCCGCAAAATAATATATAGCTATTTTGCATTTTCATCCGTGCCCAGTTGAGAATTGCACGTGATTATATATTTTCTAAAAAATTGATTTTAAATAAGAAATTTCAGATATATTAGTTATTCTAAACTCGATGAGATATACTCGGGATATCTTCTCAATTAAATTGGGATTTTGCCTTGATTGTTTTAACAAGACAATCTTCGAAAAATAATAAATTTTATAAACATATATTTTTATAAATTAAAAATTATCTTATTTTAAGTATATAGATAAATATTTATATAAATATTGATTGAATTGTTGAAGGTACTATTGAAGTAAACATTGCCTAATATTTTTTGTGCTTAAGGGTTAGGGTTAGGGTTATTTTTTTTGACCTCAGGTTTTGATGACCTAGGATTAGGAGCTAACCCTACCTATCATCATGATTAACTTGGATCATTTTTTGATGAAATCCAATGGTTGGAATTGTTCATGAAGAAAAAATTTCATGAAACCACAAGTTTTGTCTTGAACCTTCTAGCACAATCAGGTGTTGGCACACATCCTCACCATTAACTCCCACTCACACTCACCTATCCAATCCTCACCCTCCATCCCATGGCCGGTCAACCCTAACAACCCCCTCCCCATCTCTCTCCCTCCATTCTATAAAAACTTCACTCATTCTCATCTTCTCCATTTTTTTGTTTCATGTAGGCTTGTTAAAAAAAAAAAGAGGGATAACGAGAAGTAGTCAAAGAGGGAAAGAGAGTGATTGATTAGCCAAGAATCACTTACCCTTTGGTTGTATGAAATCAAGTGGAGGCAACTTGGAGACGAAAGGCACTCTTGAAGCTAGGATCATCTTTTCTCTATTTGGAAGGGTGGAATTATCCAACTCTAAATTAGTAATTATTTTGTGTGAAAATTGATGTGTAGTAGTAGCTAAGAGGGCATGATTACCATGTATAAGTGTTTGATATGCTAGATAAATTGAATTTGTATAATAGTGAAATTCACACCATGTTTCATGTTAAAGAACACTTATGTAGTATGTTGACTTAAGATTTTCTACTGGGCAAATGACTTAGAATATGTTCATAAAATTTTGATGGCATGTTCTAGAATGAGTTTAGAGCAACCTCAATTTTTTTCATATTTTTTTGGGGTTGTTTAGTAGCTCAACAATATTGTTATTTTCGAACCAGAGAGCAGTGAAGAAAATTATGTTTTTCCTTATTGTGAAGTGATGTTTGGGAATTCATATTATGATTTTGGTAAGTTATTTTGGGCAGACATTTTTACTGGAGGTACTTGGATGTGTTAAAAACAATCATTCTAAATTTCAAATTTTTCTGAATTTATTTGCTATATTTAAAAATTCTGTTTTGGTGACTGGTCCAGAGCCAGGAACTGGCTCTCTTTTATTTCAAAGGTAGAATTTAATAAATCATAACTAATTTATGGTATATAATGTTGCAATAAAATTTTTATTATAACATCTACTATATTCCTAGATCATGTATAAAAATTTTTAGAAAATTTGGACAAAATTTGATGAGGTTTCAAAATTAGTTAGTAACCAGGGGTTTTACCCACTGCTGAAAATAGAAGAAGTTTTTCTACTATATTCTAGAGGGTATAACTCTCTGCATATTTTTAATCTTAATGCAATTTTTGGATATGATAGACTTGTATATGTCTAGTTACCGAATCCCAAATTTTATAAGTATTTCACTTATGGTTGAATTGACATTGAATTTTGAATAGACCATTATCAGTTAAGTGCAGATTTAGCTAGTCTGTGAACTTGAGCTTTTCTGGAATTATATGCTGAGAATCTGGAAGAATGGTTAACTAGAGACTTGTAGTAGAGAGCCTTAGCTTTCCAAAACATCTTGAATCATGCAATTTCAGTTTGTGGTTTTAAAATATATGATTTTCTTAGGTTCTAGACAGAACCAGTCTTAATAGAAGATCATGTTGTGTTAAGTGAGTTAACTTTCCTGTGTGTACACTGATGAAAATAGGGGTGTTTAGAGTGCTTTAATGGATGAATTTCATGATGTGATCAACTAGGAAGTTGTAGTAGACACTCCCAGCTTTCTATAGAATCCAAGATCACGTAATTCCGATAAGTGAGCGAGTTTTTTATGTTACTGGCAAAATGTAGCATTTATATTGAAGAAGTGTACAACTGAGAACATATAGGGATTTTATAGAATCTAGATGGCTGAATCTGAAGGAATGGTTAACTAGACACTTTTAGCATAGAGTCAGCTTTCTAGAATGGGTAAGATCATGCAATTCCAATTTGTATCTTGAAAGTTAGGAATTTTCTAAGTTCAGGAGTTATGTATGAGTTGATATATAATTTGAGAAAACTTGTTGGCATAGTAGTAAACTTGTGGATTTCTGGAACTGTGTGTTTGAAATCTTAGAAAATGATCAACTTAAGAATTGAAGTAGATCCTCTTAGCTTTCCAAAGAGTGCTCATTCATGGAATTCCAGTATGTGGATTAGAAGTTATGACTGTTTTTCTTATGATTGGGTAGATTCACATTAGTAGTAGTTGTGTTTTTGCTCTACACCTAAGTCGTGGACTTGTGTGTTAGTAACATTTATGTGTTGAAATACTTGTTTCTATCAGGGTTTGAGTTTGTGTCATTGTGTAAGATAGTTAGCTTGATTTGAGTTGTCTGAGGGATCGTCTAGGGTAAGGTATTACCCTACGACGGACAACTCTTAGGCTAAAAATGAATTCTTCTGCCTCGAGAACTGGACAGTCATCTCTCGTGCACCGACGAACTCTTACCCAATGGGTAATTGATCTCAGCCCCAGATACTTGATGCGATCCAAGTCAGAGGTGGTGGCGAACGATGGAGATCGGATCGCCAGTGTTTGAGTTAATTGACTAGGTCAGATCCATTTCTGACCTAGGTTTTACTGAAACTAATCGGTGTATTAGTACCCTAGGTATGTCAATAAGTCAGGTGTTGATGTTTATGTATGTTTATCTCTATTGCAGGGTGTAAGGCTTCCCTAGGGTCACGGGCCGAGATTTGGTCGAGGACCAACAAGGGTATGGCAGCCGATGAGTATCAACTCGCCAGGTTATTAATTTGACAGATCAGTCAGGGATCAATTGTTTGATAAAACTTCGTACATGATTTTGGGTGACAAACATATTTTTAGTAAACTGTTATTAAATTAAGTTTTTTTACTTTCCGCTTAAAAACCGAGTTGATGTTAGGGGTGATTCCCTATAATTCGACTTGTTTAAAGGGGCCAACACTAGGCAGTGATAACCAGGGTTGTCTCTTCCTGTCAACAGGATATGGGACCCGTATCTCACTCTGATAATTCCTGATGTGCCGTGGTAAGAACTAGAGAGCTCCTATCGGATAGGGGGATTAGACCCTCAAGGCCGTCATGTTCTTATGTTAAGTGGACACGAACGGACCATGGGGCTCCTGTCCCATGGATCTCAGGTGCCATAGATATGCGGTTGTGTATCTGTAAGATCGTCACGATATTTGGTGTGATCCAGACTGGATTGGGGCACTAGTGGCAAACAGGGACACCACTGTGTTTAGCAGTAATAACTGTAGATTCACCATCCACATTGTATCTATCAGGAATAGGTTGAGTACAACAGTAGAATGCATTGCATGGCGAGGGTTCGAAACCGTGGAACTGGAGAAGACAGCTTGATTTAGAGCGTATGTAGTATGGAATGCATGTGTGTCCAAAGTCTTGTTGACATTAGACTAAGTGCATTTGTTTTATTACATTGTGTACTATGCATTAGACTTCGGGTCATGGCATACACTGACACAAGAAAATGAGGATGCACATTTCTGTTTTCATTAAAGGCTGATTGCGATTGCTAGTTGAAGATCGTTGTTTTCTTATCAGCATTGCGTCAATATATATATACTGATGTACCCACTCAATTAGGTGCTGGATACCGGGTCGCAAGTGCAGGAGGACTCAAGACAAGCAGGGCATCCAAGTGGAGAAGCAATGTACCTATCTACCATTAGAGCAGGTGCAGGAATATCAGAGTAGCGCAACCGAAGATTTGAGCTACAAGGTGCATCTCAGGAAAACAGATTGACCACTTAGTGGAGTTCTAGTGGAAGATCAGCTAACTACCGATCTGAAGGGCAGGCGAATGTTTGAGTAGTATTTGTAATACTTTAATGTAATTTGTATTCCTTGTTCAAGGAAAAGATAATGAATGTAATTGATGATGTAATGATTATATTTTGGCAATAAAAAGTTTTTAAATTTCTGTGTTATTACCATGTTGAGATGCATTTCAAGGAAAAAATTTTAGTTTGTGTCACATATTTCCGGTAGTGGGATCCGGGGCGCTACACTATCGTATAGCCCCTTCTCGCAATAGTCATAGATAGATAGATAGATATAAAAATAATTTCAAAATACATGTAATATCCCGGTCGGATATTATATTTGTATTATTATTATTTTTAAAATTAAAATATTTTTATGGAAATTTCTTGGTTTTACTAATAAAAGGTTATTTGTATATATACACTAGTAAGTATATATATGTATTGTATCGGTTTTGTGCACTTGTACAAATCCTGTAAAATGCATTTTTGAGAAAATGTTTGTAAAATCTCAGGCTGATATTAAAAATTATTATTTTATTATTATTTTATTTTTATTTTCAGAATTAAAATATTTTTTATGGATATTACTCGGTTTTGTTAATAAACATTATCTATATGTATATACCAGTCTTTATATACATCTATATTGTATCAAATTGGTACTTATCTTCCGAGCCGGTAATAAAATATTTTTATTATTATTTCTAAATCAAAATATTTTTAGTAGAGATTATTCGTTTTAACTAATAAAAATTATCTGTATATACTGATATAGGTACGTTCATGTACCGTATCGATTTCGTACGTTTGTACAAAATCATGTAGTATGTGATTTTGGAAAAATACCTCTTATTTTGATCAATCATGATCAAAATGTACGGTTAGAGATGATTTTGGGTGCTGATTGTAATATAAAATTACAAATTGATTTCCAATTGTTGAACCATGAGAAGAGTGACAAGTGGCTTCTTCCACACCCACATACCCATCTCCCCTTCTCCTATAAAAACCCCCCCAACCCTCTTTGGCCAGCCATAACCCTAGGGCAAATCCCTTTTCATTTGTTCCATCATCCCATTTCCATCTCATCTCACTCCATCTCTTCTTCTCCTAGTTCTTCTACTTGTTTTCATTTAGAAAAAATTGAGAAAAATAGAAAAGAAAAAGAGATCAAATCAAGAGAAAAGAGTGGGTTCTCTTTTCATGAAGAGAAAGAACAAGGAGCAAGAACAAGGAAGGAGAGGAAAGAGCTAGCAAGTCCTTCCAACGATTTTTGGGTGGGGGTTTCTCTACTTTTATGCTTGTTTATTTATTTTTGTAGTATGTTGTTAAGAAACTTGGACTAATTTCATGTGCATATGGTTATTATGGACTAGAATAGAATGGCATGTGAAGATTGAAGTGGTAGAACACAAAATAACACCCTAAAGAATCAACCCTAACTAGTATGTGGTTAGAATTAATTTGTTATGCTAAAGTTGAAATCTTGAGCCCAAATTAATTAGAGAGGTTCTTGTATGTATTATTATCATGTTCTAATTTTTATAGATTTTTCTGAGTTATTTTGATGGTTGAAACAAACCGTTTCACCAAAACAGCAAAAGTTTAGTAAAAACAGCAACTTGCTATTTTGAGTTAACTTTCGTAGTGTGTTCAACGGACCAAATTTGGAGTTCCTTACAGAATTTGAAAAAGTGATCAACTAGGAAGTTGTAGTAGATATTCTCACCTTTCCAAAATGTCCTATTTGGTTAGATTCCGATAGCGGGGTAGGAGTTATGGCTGTTACAAATCACAGCAGCCAGGTTTTAGGCTGAAAGCTCGCTGTCTAGACCGTTTGATGTTTTTTTACCTCTCACTTGCTGAATTTGGAAAAGTGTTCAACGAGAGAGTTGTAGTAGAGATTCTTACCTTTCCAAAATACCCTATTTGGTTAGACTCCGATTAGCGGAGTAGGAGCTATGGCTGTTACAAATCACAGCAGCCAGCTCTTGGGCTGAAAGCTCACTATTTAGACCGTTTGATGTTTTTTTACCTCTTACTTACTGAATTTGGAAAAGTGATAAAATAGAGTGTTGTAGTAGAGATTCTCAACTTTCCAAAATGTCCTATTTGGTTAGATTCTGATAAGCGGAGTAGGAGTTATGGCTGTTACAAATCACAGCAGCCAGGTTTTGGCTGAAAGCTCGCTGTTTAGATTATTTGATGTTTTTGTACCTCTTACTTACTGAATTTGGAAAAGTGGTCAACTAGAGAGTTGTAGTAGATGTTCCCACCTTTTCAAATTTTCCTATTTCGTTAGATTCTGATAAGTAGAGCAAAAGTTACAAACTTTAGAAGTTTCAGCTTTTCTGTTGAAAATCTGCAGTTTGGTTAACTTTTGCGTGTGTTCAAGTGACCGGATTTTGAGATCCTTACGGAATCTAAGAAAGTGGTCAACTAGAAAGTTTTAGTAGAATTTTTAAGCTTTTCAAAATATCTAGTTTCGTTAGATTCCGAAAAGTAGAGCAAAAGTTACAAGCTTTCAAAGTTTCAGATTTTCTGTTAAGAAATCTGCTGTTGGTTAATTTTTGCGTGTGTTCAAGTGACCGGATTTTGAGTTGTCAACTAGAAAGTTATAGTAGGTGTTCTCCCCTTTTTTAAAATGACCTATTTTTTCAAATTTCGATAAGTATAGAAAAAGTTACGACCTTTACATGTATTCGGCTTTATGTTGTCTTTTATTGTTCTTGAACTATGTTCAAGGAGCGGGAAATTGAATTCCATAAGGAATCTGAAAAAGTGGTCAACTAGGGAGTTGTAGTAGATGTTCTCTCCTTTCTAGAAAGTATAATTTCGTTAAATTCCGACAAGTATAGCAAAAGTTATGAGCTTGGAAAGTTTCAGCTTTTGACTATACTGTTATTGTTTGAAATGGTGTTTAAGGGACCGGATTCTGAGTTCCTTACCGAATCTGAAAAAGTGTTCAACTTGAGAGTTGTAGTAGATGTTCTCACCTTTTTAAAAAGTCTAATTTTGTCAAATTTCGATAAGCGCAGCACTGTTTGCTTCTAGGTTGTTGAAAGGCATTTTATGTCGCTTTTGTGTACTCATTGGTAGTATGTTTATATTAGGCTGTTAGAAGATTCTTCTGTTGCTTCTAATTATAAAAGATCAAGTTTTACTAGTGAGCATGTTACTTTGATTCTAGGTTGTTAGAAGACTTTATATTGCTTCTATGTGATTCATCTGTCTCGTATGTAGCTTATTTGGCTCGTAGATATGTGGTTATCTCGTACGCAGCTTATCTGACTCGTACGTAGTTGTTGGTTTCATACGCAGCTCATTTAGCTCGTATGTGTTTTGTTTACTCGTATATAGCTTATTAGCTAGTACTTATTTTGTTGTGCTCGTTTAGGGTGATATCATTCACCTAGGGGCCATCAACTATCAAGACGTGTATTTATTTTACTCCTAAGGGACTGTGGAAGAGTCACTCCTCGTGTACTGTCAGATCTTAACCGGTGTAGGTTGATCGCGGACCGGAGCGTAGACGAAATCCAAGTTCAGGGTAGTAGCATGTGAATACGTTCGTATTGCCGGGGTCTTGGATCGATAGGCTATGAACAAGATCCTTAGGAATTCTGGTAAGTCTAGGTTAAGTACCTAGTAGAGTTATCTTGCGAAGTTTAACTTAAGACCTAGAATGTTGTGTTAGTACTATTTTCATCCCTCGGATTGTTTAGGGTTAGTGACATCGTTAGGGTAGTAACTTATGGCCATTACTACTTAACCCTTATTTATTATCATTTTCACCGAAGGGAAAGAGTTGGTATTAAGGGTGATACCGACCTGTTCTATAGGCCAACACTAGGTGGTGTTATTGGCTGTACCCTTCCTATCAAAGGGATACGGTCTGTGCCTTCTCACGAGTTGGGAGCACGGGATCCGTATCTCGTCTGTTAATTTCTGAAGAGCCATGATAAGGGCGGGGGAGATTCCCGTCAAGCTCTATATCAAGAAGGGCGAACAAGCCATAGACTATGGTCTATCTGCTAGGGGGCCACAAGGGATGCTTCGAGATAACCAGTGCTATCGGATACCTTACATTCGTCAGATTTTTTAGTGAGGTCCGGTACGCCGGGTAGTAGTGGCAAACATAGACACCATGAGCTGACTGCGAATGGCGGGATTAGACCGTTTCAGAGCAACCTCATCAGTCACGCTGTATCTTCAGAAATAGGTCGAGTACAAGAGTAGAATTCATGGTGCGGGTTCAAATCCCTATATACGAAGAAATGGCTTGTTATGGGCGTATGTGGTATGGGACGCATACTGTTTCGGAGACTCGCTTGCATTAGAATAAGAGCATCCTTGCATTAGTTAATCTTGCATTAGAGTCTAAGTCATAGCATACACTGACACATCAATTATATATACACATTTCTCTTTTCGTCAATTTGGTTGTTTAAAGTTGAGAATTGTTGCTAGTCATCAGCCTTAAAGCGTTAGTATATGTACTGACGTCCCCACTTCTATAGATACTGGATCGCAAAATTACAGGTACTGGATTGCAGAGCTACAAGTACAGGATTCAGGAGGACTCAAGGCAAAAAAAGCAAAGTGTTGATTTATTTCAATTGTAATATATGTTGTAATTTATTAACTGTTGAGAAGCATCCAAGTGAAGTACCAAGTGTTATTTATTATTCATTGTACTCTGATGTAATTTTTATTGAAAATTTATAACACTTGGGCTTGTATGGCATTATTGTAACACTGATGTAATGTATTGCAGTTTTATAACATTCGAACTTGTAATACATTTGGGTTGAATAAAAAGTTTTAAATTTTCCTGTTTTTCTGTATATTGTGGCTAATTGAAGGAAAAGAATCTGGCTTATGTCACGATTTTCCGGCATAGGAAATCAGGGCGTTACAATACCCCCGTCCCAAAATATCCCCAAACGAAGAAATTTGGGTGAGGGGGTGGGATTGCATCCAATTTTAGGGGTATATATATACAACAAACCGTGTGCGAGCCAGTTCGCACATGATCAGCTGCGAACTCGCTGCGCAACCGTCCATCTTGCAAGATCATGATCGGACGGTTGCTTGCACGAGTTCGCACGTAATCAAGTGCGAACTGGTGGAACTGGTGCGATCACCTCCATATATATATATATACTAGGTATGCCCATGGGCACGTGCCTACAGCACGTCTTTGGAACGATGCAACATATGAAAAATCATGTAAGCAATAAGGGATGATTTAGATAGATGTTTTTTTACTAGTAGACGTTGATGTGTTGATGTACTCTGAAGTAGGATTATGGAGTGACATAGATGTGTTGGTTTATTATATAGATGTTTGAATATAAATGAAAATTGAAATATAGCACAAAAGAAAAGAAAAGAAAAGAAAAGAAGAAGAGAAAGTTCAATATTGCATTACTAATGTGTCAAGTGAATACTTGAAGTAAAATTATAAAATTAGAAGTTTGGGATGTAAAGAACAATATGTTCTTCTTTAGAAAAGTGTGTATTAAAGCTAACATAAAATTGGAGGTGAAGGCAAAACGTTCAAACTTTGCATACCTTTTACCTCCAAAGTAAAGATAATTTTGATTATCTTGAATTTGTTCCAAATTGGGGCTAAGAATTCTAACAGAAAAATGAAATAGGAAATGCATAATTCTCAACAAATGAACAAACCATCTTAACTCTACTATGCAAACATTATGACTCGGGTAAACGAACTATACCATATATCAATTCTCATAAGTTATTTATCCATAATCTCACAATCAAGTAGTTTCTAGTCAAAACTTCATTCAATTAATAATTCCTAAATCCTAAATCATTTCACAATTCACAAAACTAAAACTCATTACTGAAGCAAATTAACCAAATTACTATCAAACCAAAAGACGATTCCGCGAAATTCGTACCTCAGGACTAAATCCAGGTGGTCTTCGACGATAAATCCAACTTCGACTTCTCCAGCATGACCGTACCATACGCTCCAAACTCCTTCTTCATCACCGGAGTCATCGATGACGTAAATTAAGAACATATGTAAGGACCAATAATTTAAACCAAATATAGGTAACATGTTTGCAAGTATCAAAGGAGACATCGAAGACGTAAATTAAGAGCAGCCACCCTTTCGTGTACGGGTTCCGTGCCTTTTCCCCCTGTTCTCTCTCTTGCGCCAAGCCAAGTAAGAGCAGTCGCCCTTTGGCTTCTTTTCTTTTCTTCCTACTTCGAGATGTGTGCCCTTTTCTTTCTTACTTTTTTTTCTCCCAGTTGCCACCTCCCGAACCCTCATATCCTGTACCCCACCTTTATATAGGCTAAACGTGGAATTTTTAATTAGGTTTAGTTAATAGGAATTAATAAAAATTAATTAGTTAATTAATTAAACTTTTAAGATTAACATTAATCTTTAACTTAATTAACTACGTATCATTATCTCCATTAAATCCGGTCAATCTTTGTCTTTTTTTTTCCTATTTTTAATACAAAATTTCATTTCACACCCCATTTAACCATAATATTTTCTATTTGTTCTTCAAAGGGCCAATTATTAAAATGTGCAATTTTGAGTGGTCAAATTTTCCAGAAATCTTCATATAAAATCAACTTTAAAATTTGAAATCTTTATCCTTGTTTTCTTCCTTGATTTAACCAAAACGCCCACATTTTGCACTCATACATCTCCTTCTTTCAAAAATAAATAAATAAATGAAAATAAGTTTTAAAAAAAAGATAAAATTTGAAGAAATAAACGAGAACTCGCAACTTTAATGAGTAAAAAGAATAATAAAAATTATGTATATTCACTTATCACTTATCAAAACACCAGGAAGTAGAGATAAATCAATATCTAGAAATCAGCCCCCAAAGCGACTATAAATACTCCATGACCTCCACTGGAACCAGATAATCAGTATTTTGCCACTAAAAAACTCACATATATTTCTGAGTTTTAACATGAGCGTCGGAGAGTCTGTCGCTAGGGCCAAACCCGGTGCTTTAGACTTTTGCAGGTCAATCGAAGTGATCATCACCATCCAGATCTGATCCAAGCATTCAAACAAATCAGATTTAGGAATAAAGATCAGTTTGCATCAGTCAATATTAGTGAAAACAAAAATGTCAGTTCTTTTATTTTTTCTAAAAAGAATTCACAATTTCTGTTTGCTCCCACACAGAAAATAGAAACAATAGATTGGCACCGTCTGTGAGAAAAAGAAAAGGAATCCGACAAAAATTCATCGATAAAAAATTATCTTTTTCAGCCATTCTTCCAAAGGGGAAAGAGAAGGCGGCGGCCTCAAGCCGATGAGCCAACCCTCTTCCTCCAACTCCTCCTCATGAGGAAGTCCCTCCCATTACTCAACCGGATCAACGTGTTCAGCCTCAACAGTCTACCCAGCCTTCCTCCAACGAGGCTGCATAAGGGGTCGTCGTGTGCAGCGTATTGGTGAGATCAGGAGGTCCGTCTACACCTCCACACCCTCCACGGTGCCCCCTGGAGCGCCTTATGCATAGTCGAACCTCCATCAGATCATACCCTCCCAACAGTAGGGGTCTGACCTCCAAAACTGCTTGAATGGAAGGTGAGTCCAGAATGAGGCCACCCCTTCAAGCATACCAAGAAAGCAAGAGGAGTCCCTCTCCTCGAAGATAAAGATGCAGAAGAACCCCTCCCCAAGGGGCAAAGAAGCCATCACTCTCCCAGGGGACGTAGAAGGACTCCTCCCTTCACAGGAGAATGAGCCTAACCCCAACATGCCCATCAACCCCTAGGAGGTGTAGGGAGGAAGAAGCACCCGTCACCATGGCAGAATTCTGGAACTTCAAAGATGAGATTCTTCAAGCCCTCAACGTCATTCCTAGCAGGACCCAACAATCCAGCCATTATCACTTCACTCCTCCATGACGTGAGGAGTCCCATGGGTCAACTAGGTCTGAAGAATAAGACAACGTCGTCCTCCAGGGTCCATCTTCTCCTTCGACTAGCTCAAGGAACTGTTCCTCACACACTTCATCACCAGCCGCAACACAAAGAATACAAGTGCCCCTTTACTTGAATTGAAGCAAAGGGATGGGGAGTCTCTTAAGAGTTATGTTCGGTGATTCACGGTCGAGTTTCGATCCATTCACTCACTCGATTCAGGCACAATGTAAAGCATGACTGCCTCAAAGATTCTCTCATCAAAAGACCCCCTCGAGACTTCTCAGACCTCCTTCAAAGAGTCGAGAAGTACATCTGAGTGGAAGATGTCATTCATCCCCTAGAACAGAAGGTACCTCATCCGAGAACAAACGGAAGAGCGTCAATGAATATGGACCGAAGAAGACTCACAAGGATATCACGGGTCAACATCGCCCTCCCGTAATGACTCATTTCGAGAAGCAAACTTTGCTTAATGCAGCAATCTGCAATTCTGATGGAAGTTGACAAGGAGGGGCTCCTTCAACCTCCTCCTAAGATGAATGCCTCAGATAGGATAAGGAATAGGAGCAAGTGGTGTGCATTTCACCAAGACCACGGATATCTCGCAGATGATTGTCGAGCCCTCAAAGAAGAGCTCGAAGCCCTGCTCCCCGGGGCTGCCTCACCAAGTTCACCCAAAGAAGCAACACCGAGCCTCCTCTCATTAGAGGAGTCAATAAGCAACCAGAGAGGTCTTCTGAGTCCCAAGATTCAGGAGGCATGGCGGTATTCCACTCCATCCATGGGGGACCTATGGGGGGGGAGTAATCTAAATCCTCTAGGAAAGCCTTTACCCGCGGAATGAACTCAGTACACAACATCCCCCCTCCCAAGGACTCTGGGGTCCCAATAACATTCTCAGACTAAGCCTCGAAGGTGTTCAAACATCTCAGTGTGACGCACTTGTAATCAGCATATGCATGGAAAATCATGAAGTGCGCCACATCCTGGTAGACAACGGAAGCTCGATAAACATCATCTTCCTAGATGTATTCGAGGGCCTTAAGCTTTCACATGATCGTTTCAAACCTACTAGGTATACCCTTCATGGATTCTCTGGAGCCCAATTCAGATATAAGGAATAGTCACCATTGATGTGACTGTAGGGAAAGCTCCAGCCGTAGGCATGGAAGCACTCAACTCGACTTCATGGTCGTCAACATGAACACTGCCATCTTTGGTCGCTCGGGGCTAACAGCCGTTCATGCGGTTGCCTTGGCCTACCACATGAAGATGAAGTTTCCTACAATAGCAGGGGTAGGGAAAGCCAAAGGAAGCCAAGAAACTGCTCGGGCATGTTACACCTCTACTATGGGGTACTGGGTTCTACCCCTCGATGCCATGGAATTCTCGCAAGATAGGGGACAAGCCAGCACTGAACCCGTACATGAACTAGAAGAAATCTCCTTCTCTAAAGAAGATCAAGCTAAGTGTTTTTGGGAAAGCAAGGCTCTCCGCCTATCAAGTCAAGGAGTGACTCATAACTTGCATCAGGGGGAACCAAGATTTCTTCACGTGGACCACCTATGACATGATGGGCATCTCCGAGGATCTAATCATGCACCGATTAAGTGTGAATCCAAAAGCCAGGCTCGTCCAATAGAAGCATTGTATGTTAGCCCCCGACACGCAGCATGCAGTCAAGGAGGAAGTCGAGAAACTCCTCACTGCCTGCTTCATTCAGGAAGTTAGCTACCACGAGTGGCTAGCAAATGTGGTAGTGGTGAAGAAAGTCAACAACCAATGAAGAATCTGCATTGACTTCACCGACCTAAACAAGGCATGTCCGAAAGACCCCTTCCCTCTACCTAGCATTGATGCCTTGATCGATGCCACCTCAGGCCATGAGTTTCTAAGCTTCATGGACGTCTTCTCGAGATACAACCATATTCGAATGTTTCCACCCGACATCCTAAAGACGTCCTTCATCACCGACCAATGGCTCTACTGCTACCGAGTCATGCCATTTGGGTTGAAGAACGTTGAAGCTACATACCAATGCTTGGTGAACCAAGTTTGTAAGGAGCAAATCGGCGAGAATATGGAAGTCTATGTGGATGATATGCTCGTCAAGAGCCTCAAGAAAGGGGACCATGTGGCCGATTTCCAAGAAACCTTTGATGTTCTGCGGAGGCACAACATGAGACTGCATCTCTCAAAATGTGCCTTCGAGGTCTCCTTGGGGAAGTTCCTAGGAATTCATGGTCAGTCATAGTGGAATCGAAGTCAATCTTAAAAAGATTAGAGCCATCCTCGACACGTCTCCTCTGACTACCATAAAAAAAGTCCAAAAGCTTACAAGATGCCTCGCCGCCACTGGGTGTCTCCTCTCCAAGTCTAAGGAGAAGTGTCTCCCATTCTTCAAAGCTCTCCAAGGTGCAAAGAATTTTGAGATGGGAGAAGAACAGCAGGTAGCCTTAAAACGTCTCAAAGCACACCTCGTCAATCCTCCACTCCTTAGCAAGCCCAAGCCAGGAGAGGTCCTCTACCTCTACTTGGCAACTTCATATTGGACCCTCAGTGTCGTCTTGGTAAGGGAAGAAGATAGGGTACAAAAGCAAATCTACTATGTAAGCAAGGTACTCTATGATGCAGAGCTTCGATACTCAAATATGGAGAATATGGCCTATGCACGAGTCACAACAGCCCGGAAGCTCCGCCCCTACTTCAAAGCACACTCCATTTGGGTTTTCACTGATTAGCCACTGAAGCAAGTGCTCCAAAAACCAGAAAGCTCTAGGAGACTTATGAAGTGGTCCATTGAGTTAAGTCAACATGATATCACTTATTAACCCAGAACAATAATCAAGGCCCAAGTCTTGGCCGAATTCATCATCGAAAACACCATTCCTAATCCCCCTGAGGAAGGAGACAACCCCCCACATTGGAGTGTCTATGTGGATGGGTCCTCTTGCCTTGAAGGAATTGGAGTCGGAGTGATCTTGCTCAGTCCCGATGAGTTCACTCTCCAATACTCGCAGTGCATCAACTTCCTAGCTTCCAACAACGAGGACGAGTATAAAATCCTCATCGTCGGGCTCCTCATAGCAAGAAAAGCAGGGGCGCGAAGAGTTTGAGTATTCAACGAATCTCAACTAGTAGTGAACCAAATTCGGGGCGAATATGAGGCCCGGGATGACTGCATGATCCACTACCGCCCTTTGTGAAGAAACTCATGTCTACTTTCAAAGAGGTCAAAGTCACTCGCATCCCAGCGAGGAAACGGTCAAGTAGATGACCTCTCCAAGCTAGCTTCCTTATCTTTCGATGGACTAAACCATATCATGCTCATCGAGGTCCTACTCAAGCTGAGCTTCAAGGAGGAGACAGTAGTGCTCATGTTCATCACCCCCCAAACACCCGGAGAATGCATGATGAAACCCTTGATTGACTTCCTCGACAAGGGAGTCCTCTCATCGGACCTCAAAGAATCAAGAAAGATCCGGATAATGGTTGAAAGATATACACTCGTCGAGGGAGTCCTTTACAAGCGCACTTACACCTAAGTTGACAGTCGACCTTACCTACGATGTCTCTCCCCCGAAGAGGCTGATTACGTTCTCAAAGAGGTACATGAAGGAATAAGAGGCAGTTACCTAGGCGCGAGGTCGCTTGCTGGAAGAATTCTCAATCACATATATTATTGGCTTACTCTTTTTAACGAAGCCAAAGCATACGTCTGCCAATGCATCCCTGCCAGAAATACTCCTCCATCAAGCCAACCTTAGCTCTATGTCAAGCCCCATCCCCTTAGCCATGTGGGGAATAGACTTACTCGGACCATTTTCTCCCGCTTCTAGACAACGAAACTTCCTAGTGGTAGCCATCGACTACTACACAAAGTGGGTCGAGGAGGAACCACTAGCATCCATTATAGAGCATAAGATTCAGCAATTGTTTTGGAAGAATGTAGTCTACCGATTTGGGATTCCCTGCACACTAGTCACCGATAATGGAACTCAATTTGCTAGCAAGAAATTTCACAAGTTTTGCACCGGTCTGGGGTTTGAACTACGCTTCTCCTCTATCTCACTCCCCCAAACTAACGACCAAGCCGAGAACACCAATCAGCAAATCTTGGATGGCCTGAAGAAGAAACTTGGTGAAGCTTTGAACGGGCCAGGGCTCGAAGAACTCCCAAGTGTGCTCTGGTCCTACAGAACCACAAAGAAAATCGCAACAGGAGAATCCTCATTCAACCTCACCTTCAGTACAGAAGCACTCATCCCTATGGAAGTAGGATTACCTTCCCCTCGCCTTCTTTCCTTCAATGAAAAGTAGCTCTCAAATGACCTCCGGGCCAATCTATATCTCGTTGAAGAAGTGTGAGAGGAGTCCGTCCAGCAAAGACATATCTAACAGCAGAGGTAAAGAAGTTCTACAATAAGAAGGTCCACCCGACTAACCTCAAGGAGGGGGACCTCATCCTTCAAAAACTCGAGATATCCAACCCATGCAAGAAGGAAAAGCTTGCATCTAATTGGGGGGGACCATACAAGATCTCAGAAGTGGTCTGCCCAGGAGCTTACCGACTTGAAGAACTGAGAGAAAGATGATATCAATTGGAATGTCGAGCACCTGATAAAGTACAATGATGGCGCTTAACGCCTTCCTGTAGTAGTTACCTTCAAACATGTAATAAAGGCCAACACTCATAACGGTCACAGCATTTAATAAAGGCTAGCAATCAAAACAGCCACTTAGTTTTATTTTTTAAATAAAAAATTTAGTTTTTTTTCTTTTGCAAAATTATTGTACAATTCCACCGGATGCAAATAATAAGTCAGACACATGGTCCGCCTCCGAACAATACCAACTACTCATTGAGCACTTCAATGGACAAGTGGAGAATCCATACTCATGGTTCATAGAGTCGCTCTAGCCACTTGCCACCAAGTAAGGACAGGGCATGCCTCGCTATTTGATTCCTTCAAAAACTCATCGTCAACTAGTTCGGAGTCCATACTCATGGTTCATACAGTCGCCCCACCTACTTGCCACCGAGCAAGGGCGGGGCACGCCTCACCATTCAATCTTCTCCCAAAACAACCCATACAAAAGTGCAGAGTGCATGTTAATGGTTCGTAGAATCGCTCTAGCCACTTGCCACCAAGTAATGGTAGGGCACACCTTGTCATTCGATTGCTCCCAAAACTCGTCGTCAACCTGTTCGGAGTCCATACTCATGGTTCAAAGAGTCGCTCTAGCTACTTGCCATCGAGCAAGGGCGAGGCATGCCTCGCCATTCGATCTGCTCCCAAAACAACTCACGAACAAATGTAGGCCATGCTTTTTGTTCATAGAGTTGCTCTAATAACTTGCCACCAAGCAAGGGCAGGGCAGGCCTCGCCATTCTATTGCTCCCAAAACTCGTCATCAACCTGTTCAGAGTCCATACTCATAGTTCATAGAGTTGCTCCAGCCACTCGCACCGAGCAAGGGTGGGGCACACATCGCCATTCGCTCTGCTCTCAAAACAACTCACGGACAAGTGTGGAGTCCACACTCGTGATTCATAGAATTGCTCTAGCCACTTGCTACCGAACAAGAGTAGGGCACGCCTCGTCAGACTATTGCTCCCAAAACTCGTCATCAACTTGTTCAGAGTCCATACTCATGGTTCATAGAGTCGTCAGTCACTTGCCACCAATCAAGGGTGGAGCATGCGTTATCATTCAATCTGCTCCCAAAACAACCCACAAACATGTGCAGAGTACATGCTCATGGTTCATAGAGTCACTCCAGCCACTTACTACCAAGCAATGGCAGGACATGCCTCACTAATCGATCTGCTCCCAAAACAACCCATGGACATGTGCGGAGTACATGCTCATGGTTCATAGAGTCACTCTAGCCACTTGCCACCAAGCAAGGGCAAGGCACACCTCACACTTCGATTTCTCCCAAAACTCGTCGTCAACCTATTTGGAGTCCATACTTATATTTTATAGAGTCACTCTAGCCACTTGCCACCGAACAAGGGCGGGGCATGCCTCGTCATTCGATTGCTCCAAAAACTTGTCGTCAACCTGTTCGAAGTACATACTTATGGTTCATAGGGCTAGTAGCATGCACCCAAACAAACTCAGAGACTGAACTCGCCACTCGATTCGCCCCCTGAAACACTTAAAAAATAAGCCCAAAGTTTACACCTCTGGCACGAAGTTGCTTTAGTGACATATGAACAACCAAGTTAGATAGCTTAACTCGCCATTCAGATCAAGCTATCACAACGCGTTAGCTGCCCAACTAACAAAAATGGGGTCAAGCCCCTCCTGAAGGACACTCATACAACTTTCCCAACAAGGGCACAAGAGATCCAACCCTGTACTAGAGTTACCATAGCTACTTTGACACAGAGATATTACTCAACGAGAACAAAAGACAATGCTTGAACTCTTAGAAGATTTTCATTTCATATCAACATCTCAATACAATTTCAAAAGAAGAAATCAACAAAATTACAAATCTCCCTCAGAGTCATCTCTACTCCCTCATGACAATGAGATATTCCTCATAAGTGACACACGTAGGCTACGGCCCCCCTGGCTACCAAAGCACCACTTCGATCTCTCAAACGATCTGAGGGAAGACCAAATCCACAGATTGAGTATGAGCCTCGTGACCATCAACACGCGCTACCCCTCCAATTGAGGCAACACTTGACGAATCGGCCATTTCGCTTAGGGTATCCCCTGGATTCCTTGAGATATAAAGCGAGTTCATGAAATGACCTCTTCTGATTTATCTCATCACGAGAGCAAGAAGTGCTCCTAGTCCTAACCCGCCTCAAGAAGTCACTTCAACTGATAAATCAGCACTTCCTAATTGACAAGCATCTCCTTGAGATGGGCATCCTTCACCTTAATCTTCCAACAGACCATACGAGTGCACATTGAACAGTCCGGATGAGTCTCTCCTGAGAATTCGAGGACGACTTCTTACAGATGAGCAACCTCTACGCTCTTCTCAAGCACTACATTCTTCAACTCATCCCTCTCGATGGTAGTCGCAAGCAAAGAACGACGAAGGGATTTAATCTCTAAGTCCCTTCCAACGATCATCTCAGCAAGAAGAGTCTCACCATCATGCAAGCATCCCTACACATCAGGTGGAGGCGTCTCCCACGGATCGTCACCAAGGCAACCCGCTTCGATATTTCCCTTGGTCAACACTCCCCTCAAGTAGTCGAGCTCCACTTCCGCCATGAATAGCTTCTCCTGTAAGCAAGTAAGCCCCAACTCCGCCATGCGTAGCTTGGTAGGAGACGGACAATTTCACCATCGCGAGGATCACTCCCAACATACACAACAACCTGCTAATACGAAATAGCAGAGGGTCACTACAATGGAAGTAATCAATTCTACAAAAAATGCAAAAACTCAAGAGTCCTAATCTAACACATGAAAACAGTTATCGACAAAGAAGAAAACAAGTGTCAAATACTAATAGAGTTTTCATTGCACTTCAAAAAGAGGAAGATAAATCAAGCGGTCACCAATAAACAACAACAAACATAAAATAAGTTTTCTTTTTATGTAAGGAGAAAATACACCGAGCGGTGTCCAGTCTGCTATTAGGCATCAATACAAAAACAAGACGAAAACTAGAGGATGGGAAGGAGTCGTCAAGGGTCCACCTCGGTCGACGGAGCCATGGGAGAAGGAGTCTCTTCTCTAGCTCCCCCCGCAACTCCTGAACTATCCACAACTACGTGGCAAGACCCACCACTACCTCATGTCCCTCCTCCTCGGTGGTAACACCCCTAAACAACTGATACCCCCGCACTATCAAAGTCGGGGACTTGCTTACTGACGTCCTGGAGGGCCCTAGCATATGCCTTCTCCATGTTGGCAATGAGATACCCATCTGCCTTGGACATCGCACATGCCACCATGACCTTTTTCTCCCCTTCACCACGTCCACTCTCTCCTTCACTGCCAACTCCTTCGCCCTTGCTAGAGCCATCTCCAACTACGTAATCCGATCTACCTGAGCTTCCTACTGAAGCTCTGCCGCATCCAACTCCCTTATGACCTTCGCAGGCTCTACCTTCGCCTTATCGATCACTGCCCTCCAATGTCTCTCCTCATCCTCCACGTGTTTCAACGAGTGGCCAAAGTGACAAGTGATCTACAAGAAGAAGCGACAACTCCAACACTTGGAAGAGAAAAAATATGTCTACACTACGAAAGCAAAAAGTATGAAGGAAACTACAAACAATGCAGAACATACCGACAGGGCGGCTTAAGAGATATCCAAGGCGAATCCCGAACACTTCCTATGGCCATCACGTTCCTATCCTTCGGGGGTCGCTAGGTGCTGAACTGCTTGCATACAACTCCTCGAATCCCCTAGGAAGTTGTCGTGCCTCCTAACCTGCCAGTCTAGGAAAATGATCTTCTTGTGCTCGTCGGTGAGAATAGCCTCGGGCTCTGTAGCAAGCGGAGGAGGCTCAAGTGCAAAAGCTGAAGTGAAAGAGAAACCCCGGGCTGCGGGAGTAATCGAAGATGTTGGAAGAGATCCCAAGACCGCTCCAGGAGTAGTGCCCACAGAACTCTTCATGACCTTTGCAGGCACGGGCCTAGTGATGTCCCTCTTCCGCTTCTTCTCATCGGGAACCTTGCTCAATCTCGACCGCCTTACCACGATTGCATCAAAATCCATATCAGCTGCCTCTGCAATTGGAAGCACAAAGTGTTAGAACAACAAGAAGTGATAACTCAAACAGTCGAATAAAATAAACAATAAAAGGAGAGCGCATAATAAGGTAAATTAGACTGAGACCCCTCCTGAAGAGAACCTCCTCAGTCACCGTTGTCCACTTTAAACTTTGGGACTCAAACTGTAACCCCTGTATACTCTCCTCTTTGGGACTCAAACTGTAACCCCTGTTTTTTTCAGTTTGTGTATTTTGGAGTGTATTTTTCGTTTTGGTGTATTTTCACTCTTGTATTTTTCTGAACCGTATATTGGAGTTGTTTTCAATATATATTCGTTTTATTTCATTTTGAGCTCCTTGTGTGTATTTGGTTGTCTCTTTTGTTTCGTTCTTCATTATTTTGTTCTTTCTTCATTTTGGTCTCGTTCTCTTTATTTTTATTTTTCTTGGGTGATTGTGGTGGTGATTGGTTGTCCTATTTCCCCCAATCCTATTATTTTGATCCCTAATAAGATTTCCAAAGCCAAATAAAATTCCCAATGCTGTTTGTATTCCTATTTTAATTGACCCAAAATCCAAAACCCATTGGTAAACCTACTACTACTCCTAATTACCCACAACCCAAATACCCATTAACCCAACTTGTATTTCTAAACCCTAATCCCTATATGTATATACTCTTTCCAATCCCTCTCATCCAAACCCTAACCCTAACTTCAAGCATCCCAGCCTCCCCCTTCCTCCTTGCTTGAGTCGCACCTGCACACAGCCCAGGCCGACCGCCCACTGCCTCCGGCCTGTGCACACCTGAGCAGCCCAGGCCAGCCGACAGCCCCCTACTCCCCCTCTCGGCCGCATACCACCCCTGCAACACCCCAAACCCGATCCCTCATCCCCTTGGCCATCCAACCCTCTCGCACCACCACTTAATCTCTCGTCTCGCTTTCTTGGTGTTCTCTTGTGGCCGCAAGCCACTATTGCCGTTCATCCCTCTTGGATCATCTCGCTTTGTAAAGTTTTGTTCGTGTGGAGATTCTTGCTCTAGGTTGCTTGAATTCATTGATTCGTGGATTTTTGTTCATGGGTTTTGCTCGTTACTCTTGGTTTTCGTTCTTCTTCTTCTTCGGTTAAGGCAAGTAACTTGTACTCCAATTCATTTGTTTGATACAAGTCAAAAATACCACCTATAGTGTAGTTAGGTCTAGAGACGACTCTTGTTTGTGATATGCTTGATGAGTTTTGTCTCTATTGTGCAAATTTGACCATAGATGACTCACGACACAATATGGACATGAATTAACTTAGGATTAACCTGTTCTTGATTTTGATCATGTATGTGAGACTTTTGGTGAGAATTCATGATTTGGTTGAGACCCATATGAAATACTTGGTGTGGACATGTTAGTTACCCTAATTTATGATGTTTCGACACTTGGTAGACTCAAATTCATGTTTAGTTGTTTTTTGAAAAAGTTTTGTATGATATATGTTGAGTTGTTGTTAAAGGGAAAAGTCTGTATTTTGTCGCTGATCTGTTTTGTTTACTGTTTTGGACTGTTTTAAAGTCAGTATCTTAATTTCGGTATAAAACATGAGTTTTAGAGAATTTCGTCTATTTTCAAACCCCTCTAACCTTGCTTGATTTTGTTTTCGTATGACTGAGTTATGACTGTTTTACTACAGAGGTGTCGACCTTTTCCAGATTCTATTTTTCGGTAATTTTGATGACAAATCATTTTAAAGAACTATGCTACATATATTATTTTGATCCAAAACTTTGGTCAGTGTTTATTTATCAAGTTAGGGATTACCCAGAATTTTGGTGAATTTTATTGATGAGTTTTATGTGTTGTTTCATGCTCGTTTATGAAATCTGTACTTGCTGTATTTTGCTCGCTGTTCTGTAAAGAACCTTATTTTCACTACGATTCTTTTTACTGTATGAAAAATATTTGTGAAATATGAAAGCTAGTATATTTTATCTATTTTCATATCCCTTTGGCGGAATTGGATTTCATTTCACTAGTTACGAGATATCATAGTTTTCGTACAGCAGTGTTGGGAATTCCAGATTTGCCAAACTATGGTTTATCGATGTTTTCTTATTTTTGATGACTGATCTAATTTCATTGGAAAACTCTGAAACTTTATATTTAGATACTGGACATATAAGGGAATACTGCAGACTATTCGTCGATTTATTTATTGAGTTTTCATGTTGTTTTCCTACTATTGAATACGTTTTCCTGATTTCTGGTTGAACTTATTTTCTGTATTCAAATCAGTTTTGCGCTATGTTTTTGTGAATTAATATATGACTTATTTATACTCACTGGATTCGGTTTGGAGTCTATTTTTTAGATGTTTCGACTGATTCAGATTTACATGTTTGTAACGCTGAAATCACTATTTTACTACAGTATGGTCTTGTTGTCCTGAACTTGAGATTTGCCTATTTTATTCTTTTATGAGATATCTTGCACACGTTCATGTTTATCTTGAAACTTGCACTTGTCACATGATCATGCCATGTTATTCTCGATATGTTTTGCACGTCTACATGCTTGTTTGACTTAATAATAAAATAACCAAGTCGGGGTTAAGGGAAAGATCTAGTAGTGGATAGTGCAGAAACGTGTACTCGGAAGAACCTAGTGGTTATTGGAGGTTGTTTACATGTGGAGCTTGACATGATATACATGACACGTACACACATGACACTGGAGCTTGTTTACATGATACATTATTACATGATACTTGGAGCTTGTCCCTGAGTACACTGCCCTGTATGGTCCCCTATGAAATCTAAAGCGAAACTGTTTGTTGTAGCAACCATGTGTTATATTTTTGGAGCGCATGAAGTGCTACCTAGATAGTAATCACTACAAGACTTGATACATGACACTTGAACACGATACATGCCTACTTGATACTTGACTACATGATACATGAGATTTGATACTTGATACATGCTATATGATTACATGATTCTTGATACTGGTTACTTGATGCATGACACTTGTTTACTTGACACTCGACACATGCTATTATACTTGCTCATCTTGCCATGCTATGATTTATATTTCTGTTATCATGAACATACCATTCTAGGTTGTTACTTAGATTTACCTATTCCATGTACTTGTATCCTACATTATAAGTGGCCCGTAACTTGCAATTGAAGGGTACTTGTTTTTCTTCTTCCTTCTCCTGCAAATTTACTAATTGCATATCAGGATGGTCGGCTGCGAGATGGTATTGCCGAGATGATGAACTAGTGTTGGATTTCATGCTTTATGATTTTATTATTATTATTGTTGCTTGAACTAGAATAAGATGTACTTGATTACTTGGATATTTATCTTGTATTTGGGTGATGTGACCCAGAATATTTGACTTATTCAGAATTTGATTATTTGAGATTATTATATTTGGTTTTAAGTAATTTCTGTTGGTATCTTGTTTCAATTATGCATGCCTGGTTGTATCTTTTGCTTCCAACTCTGATAATCTTGTGAAATATTGTAAAGATTCTTGAATAGCTTATGGATGATGAAATTATTCGCTGAGCTTTTGTCTCGTATCCGTATTCTGTATTCTTTTTAGGAAGCGGGGCATGACACAATCCTAGATTTTCCCTCACTCTATTCAGGAGACTCTCCCGCCAAACAGTAGGAATCACCCACGGATCGCGACTACGGATTAAGAAGTAATTTTCCGTCTAAAACTATCGAATCAAGATTATCGATAAACTTCACGCCCGACTGAGTAAGATAATACATGAACTCTATCTTGTTCTTCTGATGAAGCTGATGAAGAGCCCTCAACACTTCCAACCGCGGCTCGAACACGGCCGCCTGACAGTGCAAAATGAAACTATTCATGTGCCTCCACATATTCGCCATGAACTGAATAGGGCTCAGAGTGTACCATCTCAAAATCACTCTAACAAACGGATGGAGAGGTAGACGAAGTCCCGCATGAAAGGTGTCAAACAGGAAACAACAGAACTTAGGAAAAATAGGGGAACATGCTCTCACTCCAGGGCCTGGCAACATCAGATCATACTCTTGAGGGATCCTATAACACACCTGTATATGACCAAAATCCCCCTCAATAAGAATAGAAGAGAAATTGTCCACCTTAGAAGACTCGTGATACTCGGGCTCCTCATACTGAATAACGTGCTCTATCAAGTTCGCTATGTCGGGGGAACACTGATGAACCCCTGGGATCTCTGAAAGCGTGTATTACATCCCGAACTCACCCGGCCTCCTATCCTCCTCCACTGTTTGTCTTCACAATCACTAAAGCCGACCCGGCTAACCCCTTCCCCTTATATTCTCCCGTAGGACAGGAAACAAACGATCGCTCCACGCCACAGCTCATAGGGGAAGTCTCATTGCCTGAAAAAACCCTAGATATCTTATAAAATAATATTAAATTACCTCTGATGTGACCCGTACAGTCGGAAAAGATCACTGGAGAACGAAAAATTTCATCAGAATACTTCTAGGGGGAAAATAGCCAGAAAGAGAGGGGGGTGAATATGATAATGAGGAGGAACAAGGGGAGCTAGGGGTTTTAAAGATTAGTCGAAGACCCTTGGGCTCCCGACCTTTGGGCCCCAATGGTCGGGAGAAGCCCAAAGGCCCCAAAAAAGAAGAAAATGGGGGGGGGGGGGGATACCAAGCCGTTAACCAAAGTCAACGTTGACCAGGTCAATCAGTGCTACATCAGCAGCCACGCTACCTAGTCCCGGGCACAAAATGTTGATCAGTCAGCGGGCGCCATGTCAGAGCCACGTAGGCACCATGACAGCACCACATGGGGCCAAGGGCAGCCCCCGAGCAGCCAAGCCCCGACTAGAACTAAGGAAAAAACAGCGTTACATCAGCACCACGTCATTGCCACGTTGTAGCACGTCGGATCGGGGGCAGCCCACAAGCAGCCAAGCCCCTGACCAGAACGGAGGAAAAATAGCGCCACTTAGCACCATATCATCGCCACGTAGGATCGGGGGTCACCCCCAGCATTGCGGGCAAAAAAAGTGCCATGTTAGCACCACATAGGCGCCACCTCGGTGCCACGTTGGGTTGGGGGCAACCCCCAAGCAAACTGCCCCCGACCAGAACGAGCGAAAGCGCGTGATCTGGACCATTGGATCTCCAAGGTTTTCCACATCTTCGATCGACGGATCAAGTTCGTTTGATTAATTTTAATTAACTAATTAATTAAGTTAATTAGATTAATTGATTAAAAATTCTGGAGAAAAAAAATTCAGAAATATCTGGAAAAATAAAAAATCAAGAAAATTCTAAATAATTTTAGGTATTTAACAAATTCATAATGAAACTGTTACACCCCGAGTAAGATTCAAACGTCCCCGAAAACTATGATAAGTTCTGTAAACCATTAAAAATGGACAAACTACTCTTCAAAGGATGTGAAACTCGGTCTTCGGGAGTGGGGGGGGGGGGCTTGTGATATGGGTAAAAAAAAATCGAGACCATTCAAATCGGGCACGAACCTTAAAGCTCTCAGGTGTAAAATAGTAAATTTCACTAGAAATCAGCCTGTAAAGGGAGTTGGGCCTTTTTCAAGCCCAACAACCAAAAATAGGCTTGTCAAACTGGGTTGTCATAACAGCCCAACATGAAGGAATTCATAATTATCAGAAGTGTCGTTCAAACTCTTTATCTCTCCATCCATAATAGACTGTTTAAAAATCATATCTCTTTATCAAAAGAAAAGTTCTTTATATCCACAACTGCTTCTATCTCTGAATGAAGAAAAAAGTCAACAAACTCTATCTCTTCATTAAGAGAAGAATAATTAACCCTATCTCTTCATGAAGAAGAGTGTAACACCCCGAATTTTATTTACATGTAATTCTTAACACAACAGGATCTTTTACTTTAATTTGAACAATTTTACAAGATTTTTTTTTTTATCATACAACAATGTTATTACTGTAATACCCCGTAAAATGGCATATAACTATTTTGCATTTTAATCCGTGTACAGTTTAGAATTGCACGCGATTATGTATTTTCTTAATAATAATTTTATAAACATATTTTTTTATATAAATTAAATTTATCTTATTTTAAGTATGTAGGTAAAATACCTATATATATACTTGATTTGATCATGTCGGATCGTATATGATACACGATCTATAATCGTTTTGAGTGTGAATACGGCCATGTATATTTTATGATTTAAATATTTAAATTTATTTTGCTATGAATATACATATTAATTTGTATTATAAATTATCATACATTGTTTTCTTTTGGGTTAGGGTTGCTTAACACTAGGGTTAGAGTTCTTTGACCTAACCTAGGGTTAGCAACCCTACTTCTAATTGAGAACTTATGAGATAGATTGGGTCGATCTTGATGAGATCCTAGGGCTCACAAATTGCCAAGTTTGTGGTGTAGGATGAGAGAGGGGAAATTACTAGGAAATTTCCTAAAGACCTAGGTTGACTAGATCTAAACCATCCACTCTCACTCACTCCTCACGCACTCATCCCCACCCTCCACCTACTCCCACTCCATTTCCGGCCAAACCCTAGCACCCCTCCCTCCATTCTATAAAAGTTCATCTCCCTTCATCTTCTCATTCATTTTTTCTTCTTCTAAGTTGTTTCAAAAAAAAGTAGAGGAGAGAGAGAGAGTTTTCAATTGTTCATGCTTTGGAGCTTGGAAGAGAATAAGCAAGCTAGAGGAAGTGCAAGATTTCATCTTTCCAAACTCAAAAGCTTGGGTAGGTGTTCTTAAACTCTAAAACTAGTTATTTTTGTGTAAGTGGTGTTGTGGTTTAAGAATTTCTACCATGCAAATAACTTAGAATTTGATCATAACATTTTTGTGGCATGTTCTAGGATGAGTTTAGAGTTCCCTCTAATTTTTACATATTTTTCTGTGTTTGTTTAGTAGCTCAAACAATTGCTTCATTTTCAGGCAGTGAACAGTGAAAAATCTATTGTGTGTATGAAATTTGTATGCTCTTCCAAAAATCATATCTCGGGATTGGTTGTGTATTTTAATCACAAATTTTTACTAGGTGTTCTTGAATGTGTTATCAACCACAGTTTCAAATTTCACATTTTTCAGAGTTCGTTAGATACTTCAAAAAAATATAGTTTTACAACTGGTTCAGAACCAAAAACTGGTTCAGCTTTGTTTGGGAAGTGAAGTTCATTAACTTATAGCTACTTTTGGGTGCATGATCTTGCAATGAAACTTTTACTGTAGCTTGCAGTATGAGTCTAGATCATGATTCTAAAATTTTAGAATTTATATATAACATTTGATGGAGTTTTAAAAATAATTTGTATAAGATGTAGACACCCTTGTCTGAAAACTGAAGGGAACTTTGTGCTAAGTTTGAAGAGCCATAACTCTCTGTGTATTATGAATTTGAATGTAATTTTTTAGTATGTTAGACTTGTATATGTCTAGTGACTGAATCTAAAATTTAATAAGTATTTGACTTATGGTTAAATTGATTTTCAATTTTTATTGGACTATGTTCAGTTCAGTTCAGCTTTTGAGTAGTCAGTAAAGTTGTGGTATTCTGGAATTATGTGTTGAGAATTTGAAAGAATGATCAACTATAGATTTGTAGTAGAGAGTATCAGCTTTCCAAATCATCTTGAATCATGCAATTACAGTTTGTGGTTTGAAATTTATGGTTTTTTTCTAAGGTTGGGGCAGATCCAGTCTTAGTCGAGACCCAATTTGTTAAAATGAGTCAATTTTTTCCCTGTGTGTGCACCTATTAGAAATTAGAGTTTTAGAGCGCTTTAATGGATGAATTTGAGGTTTAGTAGACACTCCTAGCATTCTATATAATCCAAAATCTAGTAATTCGGATAAGTGAGCAAGTTTTTATGATAATGGCAATATGCAGCAAGTGTACGAAGAAATATACAGCTGAGAACATATGGGGATTGTATAGCTTCTAGATGCCTAAAATTGAAGAAATGGTTAACTAGAGACTTTTAGTATACTGTCTTAGCTTTCCAGAATGGGTAATATCATGCAATTCTAATTTGTATTTTGAAAGATATAATGTTTACAAGTTTCAGCAACTTGTTGTGTTGTTCGATTTCAAGCATGTGTGCTAAATCAGGGGACTTGAGTTTTATAAGGAATCTGAGGGAGTTGTCAACTAGGGAATTGCAGTACAGTTTCCTACCTTTCTAGAAAACCTAATTTTGTTGGATTCCGATGAGCGTAGCTTGAGTTATGAATTTTTTCGAGGTGCAACAACTACTATTTCTTAAACTGCTTATTATTGGGAGATTGATATGGAATTATCTGTATACCGCAGTGTGATGATTGTGAGCTAATTGAGTTTTAAGATATTTTAAGTATTTATCCCTTCTAAGCACTTTATTTGGAACTTAGACAAGATTCTTACGCTTAGTACTCATGGAGGATACATGAGTAAGTTTAGGAGAATAGCTTTGGTAGATTTATTGTAATTGTGGTGCCCATAGCTAGTATAGTTTGGGGCTAGTCTAGGGTTTTTGATACCCTAGGACTATCAACAAGTATTGTAAGTGTATTCTTCCGCCTCGAGAACTAGGTAGTCATCCATCGTGCGCCGACGAACTCTCACCCAATGGGTAATTGATCGCGGATCAGAATACTGGTAGCCATCCGAGTTAGAGGTGGTGGCGAATGATAGAGATCGGGCGCCGGTATTTGATTGACTCTATCAGGTCAGACCCATTACTGACCTAGATATTACTGAAATTAATTGTGATTGGTATCTTGATGTCCTGAGTATGTCAACAGTCGGATGTTGGTGTTTGTGTATGTTTACCTTCATCTACGGATTTTATGCATCCTTGGGCGCCGATGAACTGCTCACTGAGGGTCATGGACCGGGAGTATGGTTGAAGATTTATGAAGGTGTTGACAATCGATGAATGATTGATTCACCGTGTTTATTTTACTATTTTGACAGACCAGTCAGGCTCGATCATCATTTCCAAACACTATGCATGTTATGAATATACAACTTCTTTCGGTAACATTTTTAATTAATTATTTTCCTTTATGTGAGGGTTGAGTTGGTGTTAGGGGTGATTCCCTATAATTCGACTTGTTCTAAAAGCCAGCACTAAGCGGTGATAACCAGGGTTGTCTCTTCCTACCAAAGGGATACGGGCTGTGTCTTTTCAATGGTTAAGAACACGAGAGTTGTATCTCGCTCCGTTAATTTCTGAGGTACCTTGATAAGAACGAGATGTTCCTTTGTTCTATGTTGGTGACATGAACAGACCATGGTGGATCTTCAGCGCAATAGGTATGTTGTGGTGTATCTGTAAGTTCGTCATGACTTTTGAGAGAGGTCCGGTGCGACGGTTATTAGTGAAAAACGGGGTAGCACCCTAAATTTTATAACCTCGTCAATCATTTTGTACTTATCAGGAACAGGAAGTGTACAATAGTAGAATGCGTTGCATGGCGAGGGTTCGAAACCCTGAATCTAGAGGAAATGGCTTGACTTGGAGCATTGTAGTATGGGATGCATGCGTGTCTAGAGTCTTGCTGATATTAGACTAAGTGCATCTGTTTTCTGTACGTTGTTTACTATGCATTAGACTTTAGGTCATTGGCATACACTGACACTAGGAAATTAGGATGCATGTTTCTGGTTTCATTCAAGGACTGATTGTGACTGCTAGTTGGAGATCACTGCTATTATCAGCATTGCGTCAGTATATGTACTGACGTGCCCACTCAATTAGGTGCTGGATACCGGGTTACGGGTGCAGGAGGACTCAAGATAAGCAGGGCATCCAAGTGGAGTAGCTATATGCCTACCTACCATTCAAGCAGGTGCAGAAATATCAGAGTTGCGCAGCGGAAGACTCAAGTCGAGGGGCACATCCCAGGGAAGCAGATTAACCACTTAGCAGATTTTTAGCAGTGATCAGTTGATTACCATTCAGGAAGACAGTTGATAGCTTTACAAGTGGAGTCTGTAAATATTTGTAATAAGTTGTAATAAGTTAATGTAATTTGTATTCCTTGTTCAAAAACAAGACAATGGTTATAATTTATGATGCAATGATTTTATTTGGCAATAAAAAGTTTTTAAATTTCCGTGTTATTACTGTCTTCAGATGCATTTGAAGGCAAAGATTCTGGTTGTGTCACGGATGTCTGGTAACGAGGATCCGGGGCATTACAATTACAGAGTACACAGCGGAATGAATACAACACGAAATAAACAATTCTAACATCAACAACTTTAATCATAAAAATAATCTTTAGCATCAATTCATCTTCATGTCCCTTTTGCTAATCCAAGTCCTGCATTGGAAAACTGTAGGCACGTCAGTTGCTTACAACCGATACAATATTATAAAATAGTGATCCTCACTATACCGTAATATAACGATTATCTTACTTTTGCAAACACACACTTGAATATAAAACAAAATGTTAAAAGTGACTATCCTAAACATGTCAGTGTATGCAATGACTTAATGCTTAATGCAGATGTTTATGCTATGATGACACTAATGCATACTTGTTCGGATTCTGTGCATCCCATTCGACATAGGTCTGAGGGCAAGCACCTACATACTCCACATTATAGGGTTAAATCCCTCGCCATGCATCCTACTACTATGAATACTACAAGATTTAGACACTCTGCGAGTATTGGTTCTCGCCCCAGAATACTGGAGATCAATCCCGTTCCGTGGATCATTCTATGGCCCTTTCGTCCATTGTTCCGGAATACTAGGAATTGTCTCTCATCGCGAGTCATTCTGGAATCCTCATCGCACAAATGCCCTATGAGCGTCACTCTCGTCCCGAAAAATTGGAGATCATTCCCGCTCCGTGGATCATTCTGTGGCCCTTACGTCCATCGTCCCGGAATACTGGGGACTGTTTTTCTCCAAGGATCATTCTAGAGTCCATAACTCACATTTGCTCTTATTTTATCATGTCACCAACTAGTGCATGTCCTAAAGTTTCAATTTTAATCATCACAACTTAGAGCTAGCTTACCCTACCGGACTTAAATCAACATAAGAGAAAGTCAACCACACTGGTTACTTCTCAAAGAGAGAGTCAACCCATACTGGTTACTCCTCAAATTTTCATCATTCACAAATGCCGATTACCAAGGGTCTCGCCTAGCCTTTAGATCCACATCTTTTCATGTTCAACATTATGGGGGTACGCATAGGGTTGTTCATAGTACGGTTAAAACCGATTACCGAACCGAACCGAACCGAAATTTAGCTATTTGGTTTGGTTTTTCAGATTTTCGGGTCGGTTTTTAACTGAACCGAAATGTTTAAAGCGAGTTTCGTTTGGAGCTTGGTCGGGGTTATAAAAAACCGCACCGAAATTAAAACCGAACTTTTATTTCTCTTATGCATTTCTAGCCCTAGGATCTATGATCCACAAGTAACTCAACTCCTCACTCCCTCAAACCCTAGTCGCAATCCCCATTTCCCCGTATCTCCAAATCGCCATTGCCGATTGCCCCCTTTCTCCTCTCCAAATTGCCAATTCGCCGTCACCCCATTCTCCTCACTCCTCATCCCCTTTTCTCCTCTCCAAATCGCCGATCCTCTCATCCCCCAAATCTCCCAAATCCCCAAATCTTCTCCTCCATAGAACTCCACCTCTCTACATGAAATTAATTTCGGTCAAACCCTTGTTATTTCCAGACTTTGTATCGTTCTTAATTATTTCTTTAATGAAACAAAATTACTGTACGTATTTCAAACTTCGTATGCAACAATTTTCATCTTCTTATCTCTTTAATCAAACAGAATTGCAGTATTTCACATTTTTTGAAAACTGTATCCAATTAAAGTTTGTGTTGTACTTATTTATATATTTTATAGTATTAGTTTATTTTATTATTTTGCTTTTGGCAGCAGGCTTGTGACCAACAGAAGGCAGAGAACAATAAAAAAGAAACATGAGCTTTCTATTATGATGGACTTTGGATTTTCTTTCTCTCTTTGTGAGGGAGAGAAAGAGAAAGGGAGAAGGATTGCATTAATTCAAGAGCCAACCAATGCAAGAGTCGTACTATATCTTAATTTGTGACCAGAAGGTACTTTCACAAGTGACCACAAACTATTTTAATGAGGATGTAAGAAAAATTTAATGCAGAAAAATTTAGAAAAGGATTGCAGTATTTTGTCATATGTCATTAATTTACAGTGAGTAAGAGAGTATCAGTATGCACAATAGAAAGCTAAGAAGACTACAGCCATTAAAATATGCTCCCCTCACTTTTTTGTTATTGGTAATATTCACATGTTCGATATCGGTATGTTCGTGTTGAATCTTCATCTTGACCCATTCTTGATAATAAAGCTAAATCTCTCTGATGCACTAGCTTGTATGTGATCGTAATATATATATATATATATATATATATATATATATATATAACTTTTATCAGGTCAATTCAAGTTTGAATTTTATGCATCGAGCCTATTTCAAAATGTGATGTTCTACAATGAGATAAGTAGGCATGAATGATTGCAACTCTTGCATGCAATAGAACCAGATTTCTTTGTCAGATAATTGGGATTTTTCAGATAAGGAAAGTGATACAACTCAGATATATACCATCATTGAAAAGCTGCAACATATCCAGGCTCAGGGCAAACTGGCAAAGTTTTTGCCTAGGCCTCCAAACTGTAGATATATACACATGAAGATTGATGAGGCCTCCAAATTGTAATAGTAGATTGTAAACTTGTAATTTCAAATTGTAAATTGTAAGCTTCTATTGTAAATCACTAAATTGTAAACTTGTAATTTTTGTCAAATTTCCACTCAAAAATGTAAACATTTTGAAGTTTGATTATATGGTTATTAACTGAACCAAACCAATACATTTCGGTTCGGTTAAAACCGAAATCTTTCAATTTTGGTTCGAGTTTCGGTTTCAATTTTACCAAACTGAAAAGTTCGGTTCGGTTCGGTTCAGTTTTTTCCAGTTCGGTTCGGTTTTGAACCGATGAACACCCCTAGGTACGCATACCCTTATTATTCATATTCTAAATTTCATTTATTCATATCTTATTCAATTCTTTCATCCATTCATTTATTCATCATGAAGTAAACACTTCTTGGTTAATCAACCAAACTATTCATCTTTAATAATTCACAAAGCATCTTTCGATAATTAAAAACCCTTTTCATATTCATCTATACTTCAAGTATCATTCTCAATACAAAAGTTGTTTAAGATTGAAAACTCAATTTCTTAAAGATTTATCATTAGAAGTCCATTATTTAAATCTCATCATTTCACTTCGATTTTATTACAAAACCAACCTTTAAAATCTTAATCATATATATATTCTTCTTGAATTCCAATCTCATCTAACACATGAATATATCTTTTAAATTTCCAAAATATAACCTAAAACAGTGAGAAAATAATTTCAGTTGTTCCTTTAATATATTAAAACATTTATATAAATTTTCTGAATTTTAAAAACTAAAAAAAACCAAAAATTATAAAAAATGCACTGTATGCACAGCAGGGCTCAAACCCGAGGCCCAAGGACACCCTACACCACGTGGCGATGCCAGGCACAAGCACGCTCCTGCTAGCCACCCAAGCCAAGCATCACTTCTGATTATATATGGGTTTAAATTCATATTACTTATCTTTCTGATAAATCTTATTTTGAACACTTTTAACTATTTTCGATTTCTATTCTTTTCTTTCAATTTAGTCTTTCATAAAAATAATTACTTAGAATTTCTGAGATGATTATCACTGATTTCATCCATATTAGATTTTTTTTACACAAATAGTTCTAAGTGGTAAATTTTAAGGATTTACATAAACAAATATTTTTATTTAGCATCAAAACAATTAATCATGAATATTTTTTTTCCTCTTAACAAATTTCATCTCCCAAATAATTCTATAATTCTCTCTAAATATTTACACAAATTTATATGTACAATTTGACAACTTTATGTTACACATCAACATATTTCAATAATCTAATCATGGCTTCTCATTTGTGCCCAACAACATGCCAATCATATTTGATTAAATTGAATTTTAACAACCTATTAATTCTCTACTAGTATGCATAGGTTTTCATATTTCATTTCTATTAAACATTCTAAATAACATTATCACATAGTATCACAAGCTTAATTAAAACTCATATAATTATCAATTTTATGCATCAATTTTTCTACACATGTATACTACTATATTTTAGAAAGCAAGAATAAACACCCACCTTATTTTGATGAAAAAACTGGAAGAAAACTCCTAGAAAGTTGCTCATAGCTCCAACATAAAAACTCTTCCTTCTCCTCCTTAACAAGCAATGCAAAACCGAAAGCTCTCATTTCTCCAAGCAAGAACCCGAGCCACTCCCTCTTTCTTCTCTTTCTTCTTTTTTTTCCTTCTTTTGATTATTGTGAAAAATATCGTCACACCTCGCTTCCCAAAAAGAGATACGGAATATAGATACGTGACTAAGTCCAGCGAATGATTTTCATTATCCATAAGCTGTCAGGATCCTTACATCATTTCACAAGAATAATCAGAGTCGGAAGCAAGAAAAGTCAACCACGCATGCATAACTGAATCAAAATACCAACATGATTTACTTGAAACAAAATATATTAATCTCAAATAAACCATATCTGAACAAGTCAAAAATCCTGGGTCACATTGCCCAAATACAAATAAATCCAAGTAATCAAGTATCATGTAATCAAGTAGCAAGTATTAAGTATCAAGTATCATGTACAAGTAGCAAGTAGCAAATGTCAAGTAGTCATGTACAAGTAACAAGTATCAAGTGTCAAGTATCAAGTATCATGTTCAAGTCTTGTGTTATTACTATCTAGGTAGCACTTCATGCGTCCATCCTTTTACCACATGATTTCTACTTACATGCAAATTTCGTTTAGATCTAGTGGTGGGTTTCTATAGGACCGTGTACTCAGGCGTCAAGTCAAGTAACAAGTAACAAGCATGAAACACGTAATCGTGAACTTGTGGCAGCAAGTAGTATCAAGCATGAATCATGTAATCATGAAATATAGCAACAAGTAGTAACAAGCATGAATTATGTAGTCATGAGACATGGCAGCATATAATAATAACAAGTATGAATCATGTAATCATGAAACATGGCAGCATATAATAATAACAAGCATGAATCATGTAATCATAAAATATGGTGGCATATAATAATAACAAGCATGAATCATGTAATCATGAAACATGGCGGCAAGTAATGGGGAATATGGGCCCCCTTCTGAGTACACATACATATATTGTCCACTACTAAGGTCTTTCCCTTAACTTCGGCTGGGTTATTTTGTTATTAATATTAAACAGGCATGTACGTGTACAAAACATGGCAAGAAATACATGGTATGATCAAGTAACAAGTTCAGGTTTGAAGATAAACATGAACGAGTGATAGACAACACATAAGAGGATAGGGCAACAAAAATTCTAATTCAGGACAGCAAGACAGTACTGTACTGAATATGGGATTCCCATTGCCACAATCAAGAAAACTTAGATCCGTCAAAGAATCTGGAAAATAGACTCCCAGCCGAATCTAGAAAATATATATAAATCATATGGTATTTCACAAAAGCAAGTCCCTAAAACAAGTTTGAATCCAGATAATGTGTTCAGCCAGAAACCAGAAGTTTGTATTCAAGAACAGAAAAACAGCATAAAAACTTACTAATTAAATCCACGAAAAATCTAAGGTATTCCCTAGTACTTTTAGTAACAGAAAATAAAGTTTCATAATTTTCCAACATAAATAGAATAGTCAAGTAAAATCAGAAACAGCAAGATACGGGAGTTTTGTAAATCTGGAATTACAAACACTGCAGTACTAAAACAACAATATCTCACAAAATATAAATCGAAATCCAGATCCGTAAAAAAGGTGATAAAATAGATACAGTAGGTTATAATTCATATTCACAAAGTTTTTAGAGACAGCAAAAAGAATTAGGTTGAAATTATGTATCTTTACTGAACAGTATGAAAATTCTACATATATAGTAGTTGTTTGCAGGTATAGAATAGTTCATAAAAGTCATCAATTAATTCAACAAAAATTTGGGGTTAATCCCAATCAAGTCTAGTTGTAACCAGAAAAATATTGGATTAAAATATAATCTTTAGCATCAGTAGAAAAATAAATAGTCATACAAAATTCATATAAAACTGCATCTGAAATTTTAAACACATCTGTAGTAAAATAGTCATAACTCGAAACTCATAAATCAAAACTGAGATCTGTCAAAAAATCTGGAAAGTAGACAGAATTCTTTATAATTCATGTTCACAAAATATTTTCATATACTGACCTTAATAGGGTCTAAATTACTGATCAAAAACGGAAAACCGACAAAACAGAAAATATCCTTCATGCACAAAATCAACTAGTTCACATGAAACTCATCCAAAACATAACGAAATATGTAATAGGGTATACTTGATGTCCAAGAAGCATGGTATAGTGTATTTCACAAATCTACAAAAAGTATACTACGAATAACACAACCGAACACACAATATCATATGAACAACATGCATGTATACAACAAGAAGTGGTCATCCTTAAGTTATTTCATGTCGGGGGTGTCATGTGGCAACTACGGGCGGGATCAATACAATAGAGACAAGATCAACAAGGGGTTCACACACAAAAATTATCTCTAGAACACAACTACACTACAGGCGGTATTTAGTACTTGTATTACACAAAGAAAAGAATACAAGTTACTTGCTTGAGAGATGACGACAGAAACGGCGAAGCAAGAGCAAGAAAACGGGAACGGATTCCCAGGCAACGAACTCAACGAACGACTACGAGCAACGAAAACCAATGAACACACGAACTCAAAACGAACCAACGAGAACACACGCACCACAAATACCCCGAGATCCAACACACGCCCACCAAACACACTTGCACATAAGAGAGCGTGAGGAAGCGAGAGACGGCAAAATATAAAACTGCATCTGAAATTTTAAACACATCTATAGTAAAATAGGCATAACTTGAAACTCATAAATCGAAACTGAGATCTGTCAGAAAATATGGAAAGTAGACAAAATTCTCTATAATTCATGTTCACAAAATATTTTCATATACTGATATTAATAGGGTCTAAATTACTGATCAAAAACGGAAAACAGACAAAACAGAAAATATCCTTCATGCACAAAATTAACTAGTTCACATGAAACTCATCCAAAACATAACCAAATATGTAGTAGGGTATACTTGATGTCTAAGAAACATGGTATAGTGTATTTCACAAGTCTACAACAAGTATACTACGAATAACACAACCGAGCACACGATATCATATGAACAACATGCATGTATACACCAAGAAGTGGTCATCTCTAAGTTATTTCATGTCGGGGGTGTCAAGTGGCAACTACGGGCGGATCAATACAATAGAGACAAGATCAACAAGGGGTTCACACACAAGAATTGTCTCTAGAACACAATTACACTACATGCGGTATTTAGTACTTATATTACACAAAGAAAAGAATACAAGTTACTTGCCTGAGAGATGACGACAAAAACGGCAAAGCAGGAGCAAGAATAACGGGAACGGATTTTCGGACAACGAACTCAACGAACGACTACGAGCAACGAACCCAACGAACACACGAACTCAAAACGAACCAACGAGAACACACGCACAACAAATACCTCGAGATCCAACACACGCCCACCAAACACACTTGCATACAAGAGAGTGTGAGGAAGCGAGAGACGGCAATGGGGAACGGCGGAGTATGACGGGAAAGTGGCAGCGTTGCCGTCGGAGAGCACCATGCACAAGGGGATAGTGGGCTGCAAGTGTAACCCCTATTTTCCTAAATATGTATTTTCTGTATTTAAAATTTTTGTAAAATTATTTTTCCGCTGTCAAACTCTTTTGTCAAAATGTATAATTGGATATCCTATTAAAAATCTGTTTCCGATCAATAATTTTATTTGTAACTATTTTCTATGATTTTTATATTGAAATACAATTCTTATATTTTGTTATTATTTCTCTTATTATTATTATTATTATTATTATTGTTATTATTGTTATTTTTGACTAGTTATTAAAAATCCAGTTTAATCTACTAACTGTATTTGTAGTATTTTAAATAAATTATATTTTTGTAATGCAAATTACATTTTTATTATAAACAATATTTTTATTGGTAAATTTATTTTTCTATTGAATTTTTAAAACCCATTTAATACCCGTTACCCATCTACCCTATTAACCTAGCTAAACCCCCCATAATACCTAACCCATACCCAGTTATTTACCCAGACCCGTTAACACCCTAAACTACCCCACCCAAAACCCAGCATGCTACCCAACCCGTTTGCAACCCATCAGAACCCAACCCGTTCAAAACCCCTACCCTGTTATTAACACCCCAAACCCGATAAGCCTTCCCTCAACCTTAACTCTGCCTCTTTTATTTAAACCCATGCATTGCCTTTTCACCTTCCCTATACCCCGCCGCCTCTCGTCTCTCTCTCCCGACTCTTCCGCCTTCATGCCGCCTCTCCCTCGCGATGCCCAGCCGCCGTGCCGCCCTCAGCCACTCACCTCCCTGCTCCCCTTCATCTACCTCTCCCGACTCCCTTCTCCTCTCGCTGCTTCCACTACACCAGCACTGCTCCCAGTCGCGCCACGACAGCCAGCACATCCACCTCTCCCCTGCACTGTGTCCCGTTGACGACACAGCCAGCCAGCATCACAGTGCGCTTCCTGCCTGTGTGTGCTTCTTCGCCGAGCCACGATGACTACCACCTCGCGCCTCCTACACCGACTGCAGCAGCCCCCCGGCATGTCTCCCTACCGTCGCCGTGCACACCTCCCCGCCTTTCGCCATCCGAGCAACCAGTGCCCCCATTGCCATTGGCTGTTTGATCAAGTGGAGTTTTGATCATGTTCATCCCGGCCGTCCGATCTTCTTAATCATCTTGATGATCATGTTCCCTTGGTCTTGATCATGGCCTTAGGTGTGGGCCGTTCGTTCTCCTTTGATCATCATCATCTTGATCATCACCATCAGGGTGATCTTGGCCGTTCGATCGCGATCATTATCAACTTCATCATCACCTTGATTTGGACCATCCGATCTTGTTGATCTTGATCTTGATCTCATCCGTGCCGATCTGCCCGATTGTTGTTTGATCATCTTGATCTTGATCGTCATCGTGATCCATTTGTTGGTTTGTGTTCGTGATCTCGCTCGTCTTTATCTTGTTCGTGATCGTGTGTTCGTGATTGATTCGTGGTTCATTCGTTGTGTTTCGTTGTCGGGAATCCGTTCCTGTTGTTCTTGCTTAGAGTTATTTTCATTATCAGTTAAGGCAAGTAACTTGTACTCAATTCCTTTATATGATACAAGTCATAAATACCGCTTGTAGTGTAGTTGGGTTCTAAAGACAACTTGTGTATGATGTATTTTGATGAGTATTGTATCTATAGTGCTATTGACCATAGTTGCCTCACGATACAAATTTGATATGAAATAACTTAGGTTTGACCATTCTTGATATGATCATATTTGTGAGATAATTATAAGAAATCGTGTGTTTGTTTGGATCCATATGATATACTTGTTGTGGACATGCTATAAACCCTATTTCATGTTATTTGGACACTTAGTAGACTCTATAACATGTTTGGTTGTGTTTGGGACTAGTTTCATATGTTGTATGTTGATTTGTTGTTAAGAGGTAAATCTGTATTTTGTCGATGATCAGTTTTGATCGGTATTTTAGACCATATTAAGGTCAGTATCTTAACTTCAGTATTAAACATGATTTTTAGAGAAATCCGTCTTCTTTCCAAACTCTCTAAACTTGATCGATTTCATTTTCATATGTGTGAGATATGATTGCTTTACTACAGAGGTGTATTTCATTTTCAGATTCCGTTTCTTGATAATTTCGATGACTAAACTATTTTGATACTAATGCTAAGCATACTATTTTGATCTGAAATTTTGTACAGTATTTTTATACATGATTAGGGATTACCCAAAATTTTGGTGGATTTATTTGATAAGATTTACATACCGTTTCATGCTTTCGAATAAAAACTATACTTGCTGAATTTTGCTCGCTATTCTGTAAAGAAGTATATTTTCACCATAGTTCCTTTTCTGTATGAAAAATATTTATGAAATATGAAAGTTAGCTTATTTTATCTATTTTCATCTCCCTTTGGAGGATTTGGATTTTGTTTCACGGTTTGTGAGATATTACAATTTTCGTACAGCAGTGTTGGGAATTCCAGATTTGCCAAACTATCATTTCTTGATGTTTTCTGATTTTTGCTGGCTAAACTAATCTTACTAGAATATTATGAAACTTTATATTTTGATACTGGACCTATAGGGGAATACCTCAAATTTTTCCTGAATTTATTTGAGATGTTTTAATGCTATTTTTCTGACTTTCGATACGATTTACTGATTTTTGGTTGAACGTATTTTCTGGATTCAAATTAGTTTTGAGTTATGATTATATGACTTATATGTATTCGCTAGATTCGGGTGGGAGTCTATTTTCCAGATTCTTAAACAAATTTAGATTTTGATATTTGTGGAAACGAGAATTGCTGTTTTAGTACTGTACTGTCTTTCTGTCCTGAATTAGAACTTACACTGTTTCACTCTTTTATATGATTTTCTATCATCTGTACATGTTTATCTGTCACCCTGAACCTGTTACATGTTTATACCATGTTATTCTAGACCTGTTTATGACACTTACATGCCTGTCTGATAATAATAATGAATAACCAAGCCGGGGTTTAAGGGAAGGATCTAGTAGTGGAAAATTATAGAAATGTGTACTCAGAGGTGGATCAATAGGTTCTAACTGTCTGATTACTGTTACTGATTACCTGACTGCACACTTTCCTATAGGAAGGTGTACTCGGAGAAGGACCACTAGGTTCTGACTGTTACTGTTAATGATTACCTGACTGCACACTTCCCTATAGGAAGGTGTACTCGGAGGAGGACCACTAGGTTCTGACTATTACTGCTACTGTTACTGTTACTGTTACTGATACCTGAGTACACTGCCCTATATGATCTCCTACGAAATCTACAGCGAAACTGTTTGAATGTAGCAACCATGTGATAAAAGGATGGCACATGAAGTGCTACCTAGTTAGTAATAACACAGGACTGTAAGAACATGACACTGATATATTATTACTGACTGATACTGTTATACTGTTACACTAATATACTGAACATACTGCTACTGTTACTGTTATCCGTATACTTGATACATGATACCTGTACCTGTTAGTATACCATGCTACTTGATTCTGTTTGCCTGATTCATGTCAGATACTCTATTCTGTTGACATGCTTATAACATGCTTGTTTATTCCTGCTATTATTTTATATTTGTTATTCTTCCCCATGTACTTGTATCTTGCATTACAAGTGGCATGTAACTTGCATTGACGGGAATCTTGTTTCTTTTTCCTTCTTCCTGCAATTTATCAAATTGTAGAATTTGGTGATCAGCTGCCCAATGGAATATGTGATCTAAAGTTCTAGTTGGTTGGAGCTTTTGCTATCTTTATTTATTTCTTATTGCTCATTTTGAACAATGTATCTGTTACTTGGATTCTTTGTGTTTGGGCAGTATGACCAAAGATTTTTGACTTGTTCAGATCTGATTTATTTGAGATTAATATATTTTGTTTCAAGTAAATTCTGTTGGTGTATTGATTCAATTATGCATGTGTGGTTGATTCTCTTGCTTCCGACTCTGATTATTTTGTGAGATATTGTAAAGATTCCTGAACAGCTTATGGATGATGAAAATCATTTGCTGGGCCAATGTTACGTGCTCGTATTTCGTATTTTTATTTTTGGGAAGCGGGGCGTGACAACAAGCGACGCCGAGGAAGGCGTCGCGACAGGGAGAGGAGCACGGCAACACAGGGGAGCGGCACCGGAGTGAGGTCGCTAGTGTTGCTGGGGTTCCTACAGTCGGGAGGAGGGGTGCGACGGGACGCTGGTGAGTGGCAGGACGGGGGGTCGCCGAGGCTGCACTGCGGTCAGGCGGAGACACAGCACGGCATTGTGGGGAGGCGCCAGGGCTGATGGCGACAAGGGACGGCTGGTCGGTGTCGGGGAGAAAAGCACATCATGCTGCTGGCTAGCACCTACACTGGCTTCGCTGCCGACGCGATGCAGGGAGGCACTGAGGTGCAGGGGGACGGTGCTGGTCGCTGCTGCGATCGCAACAGGAGGAAGGTAGGAAGGTCGGGAGAATAGATGAGCGGGTGCGGTCGGGAGCAGGGTTGAAGAGTGGCTAGGGGATGAGATCAGGAGTAAGGCGACTGAGGTGCATGGGTTTGCAGTATGGGTTGAATATATAGGGTGAATAGTTTTAGGGTTAGGTGTTAGGGGGGATGATGGCTGACGGGTTAAACAGGGGTAAACGGGCCTGGGCAAGGTGTTTACGTGTTGAAGGGGGGGGGGGGGGGGTTAATTGATAACGGGTTTGGGTAATTGGGCGAAATCAAATAGGAAGTAGGGTATAGTTTAATGGATCCTGGGTATTGTTAATAAATGGGTATTGGGTTTAAAGAAACAAATGTGTATGGTTATTTAAACAGGGTAAATGGGTATAACTGGGTTGTAGGGTTTAAAACGGGTTAGGATAAATATCCAATAAAAATAATAAGACTTTATAGAAATACTAATAATAATAATAAAAACAATAACAATAACAACAACAATAATAATAGTATTAAAAATAAGAGTAATAATAATAATACTGACAATAATAATAATAAGAAAAATGATAAAAAAAATAATAGTACTAATAATAACAGTAGTAATAATAATAATAGAAATAAAAGTAATAATAACAAAAATAAGATTTGTGTTACAATATAAAATTCAAAGAAAATAGTTACAATAAAATTATTGATTGAAAATAGATTTTAACAGAAGATCCAAGAATACATTTTAAAAAGGATTTGAAAGTGGAAAAAAACAATTTACAAAAAATTTTAAATACAGAAAATACTTATTTGGGGAAACAAGGGTTACAAATACTCATATAATAGGAGGTATTTATAGGGCTAATGGGTAAATGAAGAGACACCCACTACCCAAAATAAATATCCATTATCTAAAATAAATACTCACTCACCATTTACTACCACAAACCCAGTCACAAAACCCCTTCTCCTTCCTCCATTAGCCGGCCAACTTTTGGTATGCACACACGTGCACGTGCACACTACGTGCACACACACCTCATTCTTTTAATTATTTGTTATTAGTCCATTTATGTGTGTTTGTTACATGATAAGTGTGTAAGATTAAAAAGTGTACATTTTAAGAGTAAAATAAAGTCATGGGCCTCTCTTTTTAATTAATTTACTTAGTGGGCTTTAAAATAGACTCTAGGCCTATGAGTTTTAATTAGAAAATAAATAATATATTTGTAACAAATAAAATGAGAATAAAATTGTTCATCACTTTGGAAAATTTTAGGGAATAAAATACATAAAACTTTACGTGCAATGCACATAAAAACAAATATTCAAATACGAAATAGGTTTAATTAACAGAAAAATGTTTACAAATAATCGGAATATAACATATGAAAAATATATGTTTTGATAATGTTAGGACGTAACGGAAAATATACGTAACCGATTCGTGTATTGAAAACACGTGCAATGTACGTAAAATGCAAAGATTAAAATAAATGTCTACGCTGGCTCAAAATAGAATGAAAAATGAGTTTGAGAAGACAGAAATGTATAAATAGTTAAAGTACAAAATACGTATTTAAATTAAAATATGTTACGAATGTTACCTGTAACGGTACAAATATACGTACGTAACACACTAGGGCAAATTTTCATTAGTCAATTTTGCGGGGTGTTACAAAGAGAATAATCAATCTTATCAAAATACAGGGAAGTAGAGATAAATCAATATCTTGAAATCAGCCCCCAAAGTGACTATAAATACCCCATGACCTTTGCAAGAACTAGGTAATCTGTATTTTGCCACTAAAAACTCTCATATTTTTCTGAGTTCTGACTTGAGCGTCGGAGGGTCTGTTGCCGGAGCCAGCCCCGGTGTTTCATACTTTTGCAGGTCAATCATAGCGATCGTCACCATCCAGATCAGATCCAAGCATTCAAACGAGTCAAATTTAGGAATCAAGATCAGTTTGCGACAGTCAATATCGGTGAAAACTAAAAGGTCAGTTTTTTTTATTGTTTCTAAAAAAAATTCACAACATCTATTTGCTCCCACACAGAAAATAGCAGCAACAGGAGGTCTCAGGTTCGAGGTCAGACTACGTTATAATCTCAATTTAAATAAAATTTAATTGTTAAGGCATACATTGCACATGCAGATTGCTAGTTAAAAATAACAGTTGAAGGTTCCTATTGGCAGAAAAATGTTTTGAGAATATGCCAAACTCCTACTTTTTAATATAGTAATAGATTACTCAATATAGTTAAAGTGGATCATTTTCAACCATCCATATAAACTGATCGAATCCTCATTTGATTTGGATGCAAGGGAGGGGATCCAAATCCAAATCAAAAGAGAACTAGCGCAAACTTTTGTTCCAAACCCCACTAGTTTTCTCCTAGTAAGAGCATCTGTAGTCGTTTATATTCAAAATTTGGGTATTTGACATATAGCAATAGAAATTTTGGAAATGAGTTGTAGTCGTCTAAATCCAAAATTTTCAATTTCTTCGACCGACGGAAAATCATTTGCCGTGAGAGTAATTTTTTTCCCCAAAAAAAATCGGATGGGATATGATATCCCGTCTGAAAAGAAGAATTCCTTAACAAAAGAGTTAATGGCCCATAATTATGAAGTATAGGCCTAAAATATAGGATTTAAAAATCGAAAAAGATAACTTCCCATTTCTGGGACGAGATATGATCTCCCTTTTTATTTGTTTTTTTAAATTTTTTTAAAGAAAATCGATCGAATTGATATCCCGTCTAATTTATTTAATAAAAAAATAACAGATCAACAGACAACATATCATGTTCAGAATTCTAAATTTTGGCTTTTAACATTTCTTCACTCAAATTTAGCATACAACTGTTCACCTCGAACCTACAAAATGAATATTTGGCCGACAACTACAATAAATTTTGGCCTAATTATCCTTTTTTTAAAAAGATATTTGGCCAACATGCATATGCTCTGAAGCCACAAATCCGACACCACATTTCCAATTCCCCATCCTCACACCAAATGGTCCGATGACCACCATCTCCACCATCCTCATCTATTCCTCTTCGTCATCCTCTTCCTCTTCCTTTCAGACCCCAAAACCACACCACAAAACCCCCAAATGCAAAAAAACCCACCCACCCATTTCCATATCCACGAACCCATCTCACCTCAACCCTCACCACTTGCAGCAGCTCTTCCTCTCTTCCAACCTCTCCTGCCACCGCTTCCCATCCCTCACTTCCGATGGCAAACCTGAGCCAGTTGATATCAACAAGCTCAGAGTTGCCATTGCCCACAGCTTTGTGCTTGTCTCTGTATTTTGTAGGGACAGGTTTTTGAGTGGCAATGGCCCAATTGAGATGACTTCTTCGAGTTTCGGGATTGGGCATATGTTTGAGAGGATGCTGACTGTGCCCGATTCGGATCATCGGTTGGTGGGTTTTGGGCGGGTGGTTTCGGATGGTGGGCTCACTGCATCCATACATGACGTTGTGGTATGCTTGAAGTTTTCTACTGTTTTTCGCATTTTAAGGGAACTTGGATGTTATGCTATATTGTTAAATTTTTTATTATGCATTGAGGGAATGAATGTAGTTTTTACAATGCCTATAATTATAGAGTGAATGCATGTTGTGCGCTCGTGCTAAAAATTACAGCTGATATTGTAAAATAGGATGGTACTTTTGTTACTTTATAATTATTTGTATTCAGTGATTTTTCAGGTCATGCCTTCCCTGCAGAGATTGGGCATTGGTCGAAAGATTGTTGGAAGAATAATAAGGTATGCTGGTATCGGTATTTCTTTCTTTGATATGTGGTGTTAACTGTTTAAAATTCAACTTGCTGGTTGTTTCATGACCACTCGCTTGTATTTCCAACCAAAGAATACTAGTTTTTTCTAACTCAAGGCACAATTTTTACTTTTGAGCACTGAATTTGGCGAGTAATACACTCAAAATAGATTTGAGAAGGGGAAATTAAATGAATGAATTAGGCATATCGAATGTAGAACAATAAGTGCACTAATAAGGAAGAACGATAAGTTAGTAGGACTGGTAGCTTGGCATAACTGTATAAGAACAGGACATGAGGTAGGGATGATTCAAGTATTAAGAAACGAGAGCATAAACCATGAATTATGACAAAGAGATTTCCTTCAATAAAGTCAAACCTTTGTGAGTGACTCAAAAGGTTGGTGGGTAATAGGGCTAGTTTTTGTATGTTGTTATTTGCTTCGCTTGTTTGCTTCTTCTCTTTCTCTCCTTTTTAATCATTATATGTTTGAAATGTTTTTTACCTCGATTTTATTTGAAAATTTTAATAATGATATTGATATGTCCCTACCTCCTACCTCCTACCTCCTACCTCCTGATGTGTCTTTTACAGGAACACTTGTCTATGTTGCTTCAACATTTCCCTCATCTTCCCTCATCTCTGTAGAAGTTCTTTTCTTTGACACATACTTGCTAATATGTATCATACATGTTGGCAATTGTGCCTCAATATCTCTATCTCTCTAGATTGAAGATCATTTTTACTTCTTTGTTACCACCCTGATTATTCTTCGTATTCTCTAAGTCTTGAAGAGTTGTTGGGATCAAAGTATCTCTGCGACTTTTCCCTAAATCTACACGCCAAATCCATCTTCATACCAAAACTCAAACCCAAAATGGTAACACCAACTGTGCCATCAATTTTTCTTGCTCATTTTTGTTGGTGTCGTTGTATTTGGGAGTGGGAGAAAAGGGAGAACCATGTTAGAGGGAGGCGTGAAAGTGAAAACACAGAGTATCATAAGAGACGTTTGGGAAATGACAGAGAGAACTCTAGGCTTGAGGTTGTGGTTATTTAGATTCAGGATGGGTACTGGATATTATTCCAAACATCCAATAATGAATATGTTATTATAGCTTAATGATCAAAACACTTGGATGCACATCTAGTTATCCAAACAGACTACTCAATCAAACATCCAGTGGTATATATAGATAATAATAGCTAGTCATCAAACATAAAATAAATGAATGAACATTATGTACATATTTGTGGTCATTCATATTTCCATAGGAATTGCCTTGTCATCATGTTTGTATCATGTTGTATCTGTGTTACTATGCCGTGTCCATGCCTATGCAACATTGGTATAGCAAGCTTTAACTTACATATATGTTTATTGTTTAGGTCTTATCGATGTTACGTAAAGCAGAATGGGGCAATATGCGATTCCGCACCGCGTATGCCGTTGGAGAATTTTCCAAACTGAAATACCCCAAAAATCAGAGAAAATCAGGGAAGTCAGGAGAAATAAGAAAAAATGAGGAAAAAGAAAATCAAAAGAACATAAAACTATATAATTGCATAAGTGCATAATAAAATTAACTTAAAACATAAAGAAACTATTAGAATTAGTTTGCAAAATTCATTAATTTAACAAAGACACAAAACAACTACTGAAATTAGTTTGCAGTATTCACTATACAAAGACAAAACATTTTATAAACATTAGAGTTACACAAGAACATATATCAGAAAAGAAACCCAGCCTAATTTATGTAAGTAGAAAAATTAAGAAATGAAAGTAAAAGCGTTAAGCGTAAAGGTAAATAGAAATAGCTGGGCTTAATAGCCTAGGAACTTGTCGAGGTTGGGTTGCACATTTAGTATAATATGTTGTCATAGCCTTCTAAAAAAGACCAATCACCAATAAGAGATATGCAGGCGCATATACGAAACTATGCACTACATAGTCAATATGTGGTCCCTATACTGAATGATGCCTCACAATGTGTTAGATAATAGGCTATGCAAGCCAAAAAAAGCAAAATTTGTGCACATACCGTCTATGCGCTAACAGTGCTGTACATTCTTGCCTTTTAGAACACTGATTCTAATACATCGATGTTAATTATTTTTTATTATTATTATTTTTTTGGAACCAGGCTGTAGGCACACATACCCACTGATATAGCTAAAAATGGGACTAAATCGGGGCCGTTCAAATTGGGCGCGAATTTTAAAGCTCTCAGGGGTAAAACGGTAATTTCACCTACAAACGGGTTCGAAATGGGAACTGGGCTTTTCTTCGAAGCCCAATAGCCCAAAAACGGATCTGTCTTATTGGGTATGGGTAGTAACTCATTACAAACCAATTCAGATGTTTAAAGAGTAATTCAAATTCATGATTATCTCTAAGAGGCGGTTTTAACCAACTCTCTCATCATGAAACGAGTTTAAATTCTACACCTTATCCAAAAACACCGGGACATAGGGCTAAATCATTATCTCTAAACTGTCTCTAAATGCGCCTATAAATATCCCTCTCCCCCTACCATAATAAGGTAATCATTTTTTTTACAAAAAGCTCTTTCATAATCTTTCTGGTTACTGACAAGAGCGTTGGAGGGTACGTCGCCGGAATCCATCTCGGTGTATCGAACTTTTTTGCAGGTTCACGACAGCGGCGAGAAACTAGTCAAACGCCGGTGAAAGTCAACATGTTTGCCTTGTTCGTTTCCTCACAGAATCCACAAATTCATATATTTTCTCCCACACCGAAAACACAGTAACAGATTGGCGCCGCTTGTGAAAAACGAAAAAGCAATCTAGCCTTACTGCACCGGTGAAGTTGTTTCCCAAGCTATGCCTCCGAAGAAGGGAAAGGCACCGGTTTCCAGCCGCAGAGCCACTCCCGTTCCTTCTCCTCCTCCCCTCGATGATGTCCTTCAACCCGTCTAGCAAGTCCAGCAACCGCAACCTGGACAGCCTCTCCCTCAACCTGTCCAGCAGCAGCAACCTGGACAGCCTCTTTCTCAACTTCACCCCCAGCAGGCCCCTCAAGGTCCTCAAAGGGCAGCTGAGAGGCCGTCCCATTGGAGCCGTCAAAGGCAACCCCCTCTTCACGACCATGTCTCAGTACATAACCCCTCATCCGACTCTATGGCCTCTCACAGCCTTCCAGTGCCAAAGGATTTCCGACACATTATTGTCAATCGACAACATTGGATAGATCTTCGGTCCCACTTGGATGAGAGGTGGACCTACGATGGGATCCCCCGCCATGAACATAAAGGGGTCTTGCAATTCGGTCCCTTGAGCCTGATCCCCCTGTAGACCAGATCGTAGAAGATCTAACTCTCCCAGGAGACGGAGGGAGTCACCTCCGCGCTGTTAGAGGAGTCGCACCCCGACCGGTCGATCCACTCCAAGGGATCATCGAGATCAGGAGGCACCTATTACGAGAGCGGAGTTTCAGCAGTTTCAAGAAGCAGTTCTGCGGGCCCTCAATGTTGCTCCTGACCACAGTCAACGAGCGCCTAGTCCTCAACCTGCCCCAAGCCATCACCATTGCATTCATAGCCCTCTTCCGCGAGAGGATGAGTCCCAGGGATCAGCAAGATATGACCGGAGGGAAGACTCAGTCTATTGCCGTCTCCACGAGATGGAGAGGCGCCTTGGCAGACTTGACAGAGAAGTGGAACAACGGGCGAGAAATTTTTGCCCAAGCAGGCATCCGTTCTCCCAAACCATCATGGAAGCACCGGTTCAAGAAAACTCCAAACCCCCCTCACTTTGAGTCATACAATGGAGAGTCAGACATCACTGACCACATCGAGAGTTTTAAAACTCTTTTGATGATCCATCAGGCTTCGGATGCGCTCCTCTGCAAGACCTTCCCGGCCATATTGAAGGGACCGGCGAGAGAGTGGTATTCCCGACTCGTCCCAGCCTCCATCTTCTCCTTCGATCAGTTTGAAGGGCTCTTCCTTACCCATTTTGTGATTAGTTGTTGTACCGAAAAGACAAGCACATCCTTGTTGGCACTCACTCAAAGGAAGGGCAAGCAATTAAGAGAATATGTCAAGCGTTTCACAGCCGAGGCCCGGTCAATTGCCTCCCTATACCAGTCGGTAGCCTCTGCTGCTTTTCGGCACAACATCAACCACGCTGACTTGAAGGCATCTCTCACTAAGAAGCCTCCTTTTGATTTCTCGGAACTCCTGCTGAGGAGCGAGAAATTTATTAGGGCAGAGGAGGCCCTCTACCCACCTGAGCAGAAAGAGCCCATGTTCGGGAACAAACGGAGGGGCGCTGAAGATGAAGGAGCTAAGAAGCTCCAGAAAGACAACGGTGACCAGCGTCGCCCCCCTCCCCGCTTTGAGAAGTTTACTCCTCTTAATGCTAGTGTTTCAGCCATCTTGATGGAGGTCGGGAAAGAAGGGCCCCTCCCTCCACCGCCGAAGATGAATACACCGGGCAAGAAAAGAAATATGGATAAATGGTGCCGCTTCCATAGGGATCATGGCCACGACATGGATGACTGTCGGGCCCTCAAAGATGAGATCGAAACCCTCATTCAGAGGGGGCAACTTTCTACGTTCGTGAGGAAGGACAGAGCAGATCCTTCTCCGCCCCCCCAGGGGGGCTAATAAGTGAATTGAGAGACACGCCGAGACCCTAGATTCTGAAGCGAAGCTATCCTACATCTCGTACACGGAGGCCCAATGGGGGGAGATTTGAACTCCTCCTGAAAAGCATTCGTCCGAGAGGTGAACTCAGTGCAGAACCATCCTCCACCCATGGGCGTTGGGGTCCCTGTTACCTTTTCAGACAAATTTGGAAGGCGTCCGAACGTCCCATTGTGATGCTCTTGTAATCAATCTCCATATGGCCAACTTCGATGTACGTCGAGTCTTGGTCGACAACAGCAGTTCGGTTAACATCCTTTTTCTAGAAGCCTTCCAGGGTCTGAAGCTATCCAGAGATTGACTTAAGCCCGCCGGCTATACTCTTCACGGGTTTTCTGGGGGTGCCAGTGACGATCGAGGGTGTGATAACTCTCGACGTAACTACTGGCAAAATCTCGACCACCTGAACTGAGCCGATAGATTTCATGGTGGTGGATGTGAATGCTGCTTACAATGTCATTCTGGGCTGACCCGACCTAACTGTTCTCCAGGCTGTACCCTCAGCCTGCCACCTGAAGATGAAGTTCCCCACCACAGCAGGAGTGGAAAAAAGTGAGGGAGCCAGGAGACAGCTCGCAAATGTTATATGACTTCGGTGGGAGGGCCGGTCCTCTCCCTTGAAGCCCTTGAACTCTCCCAAGGGAGTAGCCAAGCTATATCAGAGCCGCTCGACGAGTTGGAAGAAGTGTCATTCTCAGAAGAATATCCGACCAGGACATTCCAGATTAGTAAGGTCCTTTCCCCTACTGTCAAAGCTGACATTATCCGATGTATAAGGGGAATCGCGATCTGTTCGCTTGGACCGCATCCGATATGCCTGGAATCTCCGAAGAACTTCTCATGCATCATCTTAGTGTTGCTTCTGGGGCAAAATCCATCCAACAAAATCGACGCAAATTCATTCCAAAATGCCAGTAGGTAATCAAAGAAGAAGTGGAGAAACTCTTGAATGCCCGGTTCATACAGGAGGTCAACTATCCCGAATGGCTGTCCAACGTTGTGATGGTTAAAAAAGCCAATGGGAGCTGGAGAATTTGCATTGATTTCACGGATCTGAACAAAGCTTGCTCGAAGGATTCGTTCCTGCTCCCGAGCACTGATGCCCTGATTGATGCAACCTTCGAACACGAACTCCTAAGTTTCATGGATGCCTTTTCTGGGTACAACCAGATCAGGATGTTCCCTTCAGATATTCTGAAGACCTCTTTTGTAATCGACCAGGGTCTATATTGCTACCGGGTCATGCCCTTCGAGCTAAAGAACGCCGGTGCAACTTATCAGCGCCTTGTTAACAAGGTATTCAGAGAACAGATTGGTCGGAACATGGAAGTCTACGTAGACGACATGTTGGTAAAGAGCGTCAGCAAATCGGATCATGTTTCATATCTTTAAGATGCCTTTGATGTGTTGAGGAGACACAACATGAGACTAAACTCGAACAAGTGTGCTTTCGGCGTCTCATTCGGCAAATTTCTTGGGGCATAGAGGCCAACCCGGAAAAGATTCAGGCCATACTGGAAATGGCTCCCCCTTCAAGTGTCAAAGACGTACAAAGACTCACAGGATTCTTGGCGGCCATAGGGCGTTTTCACTCCAAGTCAGGAAAAAAATGTCTCTCATTCTTCAAGGTCCTTAGAGGGGCAAAAGGCTTCGAGTTGGGACAACAGCAGCAGGAGTGCTTTGATCAGCTCAAGGCCTATTTGGTCAACCCCCCCGCTCTTAAGCAAGCCAAAGTCCGGGGAAGTCCTCTATATATACCTCGCCACCCCGGAACAGACTTTCAACGCTGTTCTGGTAAGGGAAGAAGATAAGATGCAAAAGCCAATCTACTATGTGAGTAAGGTCCTCAAGGATGCCGAACTCCGTTATCCAAAGATAGAAAAGATGGATTATGCGTTAGTCAGGGCAGCATGAAAGCTCCGTCCCTACTTCCAGTCTCACTCGGTGGTCATTCTTACAGACCAACAACTCAAACAAGTCCTCTACAAACCCGAAACCTCGGGGCGCCTCATGAAGTAGTCCATAGAGTTGAGTCAACATGATATCAACTATCAACCCCGAACCACTATCAAAGCACAAGCCCTGGCAGAATTCATAGTAGAAAGCACTATTTCCGACCCCAGCCTTGTAATAGAGGAACCCCCGATCTGGATCGTGTATGTTGATGGGTCCTTGTGTACTGACGGGAGTGGGGCTGGGGTTATTTTGATCGGCCCCGATGACTTCGTTCTCTAATACTCACTCTGTATTGATTTTCGGGCATCAAACAACGAGGCTGAATATGAGGCTCTCAGAGCCGAACTATGTATGGCATGCAAGGTCGGGGCCCAGCGAGTTCAAATATTCAGCGCTCACAGCTAGTAGTGAACCAAGTATCGGGGAAGTACGAGGCAAGAGATGGATGCATGACCAAATATTTGGCCAAAGTCAAAGAGCTGCTGGCCTCTTTCGATGATGCACAACTCCAGCAAATCTTCTGAGAAGAGAATGCGCAAGCAGATGCCCTCTCAAAGCTGGCCTCCTCTTTCCTCTAGGGCCTGGAACAAACCGTCTTTATAGAAGTCCTCATGAGGCTAAGCATCGAGGAAAATGGTCCCGAACTGATGGAGACGATGTCCCTGGTACTCTGGGAGAATTGGATGAGGCCCTTGCTCGAGTTCCTCAGAGATGGGATCCTCCCTTCAGACCCTAAAGAGGCTCGAAAAATCAGAACCAGAGCCGAGCAATACACTCTCATCAAAAGGGTCATGTACAAACGCTCTTACACTCAAGTGGATGGCAGGCCCTACTTGAGATGTTTCTTCCCCGAGGAAGCCCAATATGCTTTAAAGGAGGTCCACGAAGGGATATATGGTGCTCACTTGGGAGCAAGATCCCTCGCCTGCAAAATCTTGAATTATGGATACTTCTGGCACATACACCTCAGCGATGCCGAACAGCACGTTCGCTAATGCGGCCCCTGCCAAAAGTTCTCAACAATCCACCGCTTACCACAAGCCCAGCTCTCTTCCTTATCCAGTCCAACCCCTTTTGCAATGTGGGGAATGGACTTGCTCGGGCCGTTCCCTCTAGTGTCGGGCCAGCTGAAGTTCCTTGTCGTAGGAATTGACTAATTCTCCAAATTGATCGAAGCCGAGCCTCTAGCGACGATCACTGAGAGCAGAGTCCAGTGTTTCTTTTGGAAGAACGTTGTCTGCCATTCGGTGTACCTCGAATCTTGGTAACGGACAATAAGACCCAATTTATGGGGGCAGCCTTTCGCAATTTTTGTATAGACCTTGGTATCTAGCATCGATTCTCCTCGATATCCCACCCGCAATCCAACGGTCAAGCAGAGAACACCAATCGGCAAATTCTCTCCATCCTAAAAAAAGACTGGACAAGTCTGCTAAAGGATTATGGGTCGAGCAGCTCTCCAATGTGTTCTGGAGCTATCACACTACTAAAAGGACCACCACAGGAGAATCTCCCTTCAACCCCACATACGGCTCACAGGCCGTCATCTCGCTGGAAGTTGGCATACCTTCGCCCCGCTTGATTGCCTACAATGAGGAGAAAAATTCTAACTTGCTTCGAGGCAACTTGGACCTCATCGACGAGATTCGAGAAAGGTCCTCCATTCGTCAAGAGATTTATCGACGTAGGATTGAGCAGTCCCACAACAAGTGAGTCCGACCTACTAATCTCAAAGAAGGAGATTTGGTGCTTCGAAAGCTATCAATTTCTTTTCCAAGTAAGAAAAACAAGCTATCACCTAATTGGGAAGGGCCGTATAAGATCTCTAAAGTTGTCCGTCCTGGCGCTTATCAACTTGAAGACCCGGGGGGCAAGAGAGTACTGAGAACATGGAATGCGGAACACTTATTGACGTACTAAGAGGGTGTTTGAACGCCGCTCCAAGCAACTTCTAATCCTAGAGTATTTCTAAGTTGTTTCCTTCTTATTTAGTTCATTTTTTCAAATTTAATAATGGCTTGCAACTCAGAAGCAGCCACATAGTCATTTTTAATAAAAACAGTTTCCTTTATCAGAAAAGCTATTGTCTTGATATTCTGGTTGTCTTACCCCGAAGCATACACTAAGCATAAAAACTCTCTTAACGACAAGTTCGGAGTCTAATACTTGGTTCGATGCTACTTTAGCTACTTGCGAATGAGCAAGTACAAAGTAGCTAACAATTCGGAATTGCTTCAACAACTGTTGAAACTCTCTTAACGACAAGTTCGGAGTCCAACACTTGGTTCGATGCCACTTTAGCTACTTGCGAACGAGCAAGTACAAAGTAGCTCACCATTCGAAATTGCTCCCACAACTGTTGAAACTCTCTTAACGACAAGTTCGGAGTCCAATACTTGGTTCGATGCCACTTTAGCTACTTGCGAACGAGCAAGTACAAAGTAGCTCACCATTCGAAATTGCTCCCACAACTGTTGAAACTATCTTAACGACAAGTTCGGAGTCCAATACTTGGTTCGATGCTACTTTAGTTACTTGCGAACAAGCATGTACAAAGTAGCTTACCATTCGAAATTGCTCCCACAACTGTTGAAACTATCTTAACAACAAATTCGGAGCCCAACAATTGGTTCGATGCTACTTTAGCTACTTGTGAACAAGCTTGTACAAAGTAGCTCACCATTCGAAATTACTCTCACAATTGTTGAAACTATCTTAACAACAAGTTCTGAGTCCAACACTTGGTTCGATGCTACTTTAGCTACTTGCGAACAAACTTGTATAAAGTAGCTCACCATTCGAAATTGCTCTCACAACTGTTGAAACTCTTGTGAAAGTTAGCAAAGCAATTACTCTTAAAAGAAGCTCGAAAGATGCGATATATTATTTCATCAAAATTGGGGATACAAGTCTTATTCAAGACCAAAAACTCATACAAGATAAACTACAAAATTACAAGATTTCACCGTAGCTCCTCCTAGGAAGGGGGACGCTCCGATTAAGCGATACACGGGGTCGGCGAGCACCGTGTGGTTCTCTTCTCGTCTCCACAGAAGTCTCTAGGCCAGCGAGCCGAGTCGAGCTATCGGCACCCAGGGGCCTGACTGTCGCTCCGACAGACGCCTGCTCGACGAGCCCGCCACGCCACTTTGCGCATCCCCAGGATTCTGTGGGGCAGGGGACGTATAGAGTGCTAACTCATGGGATGATCTTCCCTGCGCATACTCCTCCCGTGGGAAAGAGTTGCTCCTCACGTTGCTCCCTTCGGAGAGTCGCTTCAAGCGAAGATTCTCCGCCTCTAATTCAACAAAATGCTCTTTGACAGAGTTGTCGGTGACTCTGATCTTCAAGCATGGTAACCTGCTCGTACTCCTCCCTTGGGATGGCTCTAAGATGGTCCTTCGCAGATGAGCCACATCAAAACTCTTCTCGAGCACCACATTCTTCAGCTCGTCCCTCTCCGACCTCACTTTGAATGAGTTCCTTAGCTCGTCTCTCTTCGCCCTTACTCTGGACAATGAGCCGTTCAGCTCGTCCCTCCCAGTCCTCGCCGCGTGTCGAGAGTGGCGAAGAAACTTGAGCCTCAGACCCTGGTTGACAGCCATCGAAGGGCAGGCCTCCTCACTGTCTGGGGGCACTTCGTGAATTCTCTTTTCGAGGCATCTCATCTCGATATCTCGGCGACCTAAGGTCAACTTCAAATGTCCCAATTCCCGCTCCGCTTTAAAAAGCATATCTCGAGATCGAGTGAGGCCTAACTTCGCAACGCCAAGCTTAGAGCGGAGAACTAATACCTTGCTACCCTGGGGAAACCAATCAAAGAGAAATGTAAAGCGCTCTGACTTCGAATAGAGCTACAATATAGTTCCCTGATCAACGCTCTAGATTGCGCCACGTCGATATTCCCTGATTAATTCTTTTATTTAATTTTTTAATTCGAATTAATTGTTTAAAATTGCAAAAAATAATTAAAAATTCTAAAAAATAATTATAAATTCAGGAAAATATTTTCTTACTTCTGGATAAATAATTATTAATTAGAATGATTAATTAATACTTTTTGAAAACAGATTGTTACATCGCAAAATTGGATAAATAATTCGAAAAATAATTTAAAGAATGGAAAAAAATCAGGAAAATTCAGAAAATTTGCAAAATCATTTTGGGCACCTTACAAGCTCGGACCGATGCCGTTACACCTCGAGCAAGATCCAAACTCCCTTGAGAACTGCGATAAGATCCCGTACGCCATTAGAACCTAGGAAGCACGGATACTTCCAAATGGCCGACGTACCCGTGTCGGGTGCGTATCGGGTGCCGATACACCTTGGGTACTCCCGGGTGCGTACCCAAGGAGCATCTAATTTTTTGATGCATTTTTTAGCAACTTTTAGACAATTATATTTAGATACATGCATGAGGTCCTATAGTAATTTCAAAAGTTTGTTGTTTACAATTATACTCAAATACAGAAAAAGTCTACACAAAGATTTGATATTTTCCAAAATACTGATAATTATAATGTATTAGTTATAGTTCTATGAAATTGTTTAAATATTTGCATTTTTAACAAGAAAAATATTTTTATACCTATAAATATAATATGAATTATCTTATATTTAACGTACCCACCAATGCACCCATATCCTACTTTTTTGTTAAATCACGTATCCCCATACCCGTGTCGTGTCGTACCCGCACCCCGTACCCGTATCCGTGTTTCATAGATTAGAACTGTAAAACTGCTCCTCAAAGGCAGTTGAACTCAGTCTTCAGGAGTGGGGAGCTCGTGATTGGCTAAAAATGGGACTAAATCGGGACCATTCAAATCGGGCGTGAATCTTTAGGAGTGGGGAACTGCGATAATTTTTCAATATTTTCTAAACACCAAACTAATGTGTTGCACGTACGACTCCCCAATTCTACTTATGAACATGTGCATTGCACGTACAAATCGTAGCTTTTTCTTTAAAATATTTTTCTCAATTACGTGCAACGCACCTCCAACTCTAAAACTATTTCTTAACACGTATATTGCACGTGAAAATCCTCCAACTCTTATCAAAATGTGCATCGCATGTGAAAAATACTAGTATATATTAATTAATTGGGGATTTGAACTCCTGACCTCTTACTCACCACACTTGCCTTATACATAGATGTTGATAATTGATCATGTAACACGGTTACACGAATTAGAACTTTTCTGGACTGTTGTGTACTGCCTCGTAACAACCCCCGCTGGAATCTTCTTATAATTATTATAATTTGATATTAATTGCACTGCTCTTTTCTGAGTGAAAATTTTGCCGTACTGCCCCACTTTTTGAAAATATTGGGTGCCTTGCCCCACTTCCGAACACATGTAGCGATATGCCCTTGTTTAGGACATGCCAGCAACAAACGTTCTTGGGAAAAACGGCATAGGTTATTACGATGCCGTTCTTCCCAATAACGGCATCTGTTTGGAAAAAAAGTTTCATGCCATTATTTGGAATAACGGCATCTGTTACTTTTTGTTTAAAGATCTAACAGTCTCAATTGTTAGCTGAGAGAGAATTGCAAATTTAAAATAACCAATGCCGTTCTTTGAGAGAACGGCAACGATTATACTGATGCCGTTATTTTGAATAACGGCATCAGTTATATTCGTTTTGCATAGTTACCTATAATCAATAACCCCCTTCTCCTTTCTCCTACCCCTTGTCATTCGTATTCTTCTCTCTCTCTCTTCACTCCTGTAACCCACAAACCCTAGATCCCAAAATTAAAAAATTCCAACCATTGGAGTGCTCTAAAATTTCATACATCCTACCTCCTTACTCCCACTCTCATTTCATTCTTCATCCACAACGAATTTTGAAGCTAGTGGCGGTACGGTTTAATTTGAAGGTATTATTATCTTAACCGTATGTTTGATATGTATTCGCATGTTATGCTTATTGTGAGTAGCGAATGACTTGAATATGTTTGAATATTTATGCTTAGGTATGGAATTTGATATCCCTATTTGGTTATATATTGGAGGTGAAGTAATTAAGGATCCCAAGATTGGATATTCTTATAGTGATGTTGAACCGGTAATTATTTGGGCTCTCCGCAACTTTATGTACTCAGAATTAATAGATAAGATATATGAAGTCATCAATTGGGATAGAAGTGAAACGAGTCTGAAAATTACAGCCCGTTATGCTGCTGGTAAAGGGGATGTACAGTATTTTGATGTGGTACCCGTAGACAATGACAATTCTCTGAGATCTATGATGCTTAGGACACTTGATCCAAGTTATAGTTAGAATGCAGTTGAGTTATATATCGATCAAACGAGGCTTCCAAATACTACACGAGTTGTTATTGAAAGTCTAAGGCCCACACGGACTTTGAAACAATCTGCAGAGTCACATGCTAGAATTTCAAATACAGACGAAGATACTAGCACAACTCCAACGGAACCTGTTTCCTCCGAATACGAGCATGTACATCTTACGCTATTGTCACAAAATATTTTGCTAGCTGGTATGACAATGGAAGACTTTGACAACGCCGTTGTAAATAACGATTTCGTCGAAGAGGAAGAAGATGAGGAACGCGGTCTCGAAGATGATGAGGAGGAGGTTGCCGTTGAAGCTCCGGTTGTTGATGTCAATGTTGATGTGCCGGTTAACAATGCCCGCATGTTGCCAAGTCAGGATACAAGTGCAGCGATGCGTGGCTCTCAATCCAATGAATGGATGTCTCGTGCCACCATACATGAACATGGACAGTCTTCTGTTGGTTCTTCCAACTTGGATGAACTCTTCATAGGTCAAAGATTTCCAACAAAAGATGCTCTACAAAATCAAAATGGTGGACATTGGTACACGGTAGACCTCGAGGACCGAACTTGTACTTGTGGCAAATTCCAACTATATCACATTCCATGCTCTCATGTGTTAGCGGCATGTGCTTCACGTGCGCTTGATTATCAACCATACATTGATGCCTTCTACTCTACCGATTCGTTAGCAAAAACATGGGCACCAACTTTCAATCCTATACCAGACGAATCTTATTGGCCGACCCAAAGCGTACCGGTGCTCATAGCTGATTTAAGTCTTCGTCGGGTAAAAGGGAGACCGAGGAGTACTAGCATTCGCAATGATATGGATGCTCGAGAAGGTGGGAGCAGTGGAAAAGTTTGTTCGAAATGCGGAGTGAGTGGACACAATAGACGGAGTTGTAAGAATGTACAAAGTGTGGGGACTTCACAATCTACCATCACTTGAACTTATTTCCAGTTATTGTATTTTAGTAATGTATAATCTTTCGTTAAGTTTGTATAAATTAATTAACTTGAATTTTTATGTAGAGTAATTTAAAGTTAAATAGTTTAGAATGAGATTTGTGGAATGAATGGTTGTTGGATATGGGTAAATTTGAATTTAGTAATATATCTTCACATAACATGCACAAAAAACATGTACAACTATTTAAATAACAGATGCCGTTCTTGCGAATAACGGCATAGTAAGAAGATGCCGTTATTCATAAGAACGACTGTGAAGACAGAAAGAATGGCAAAAGTCCTAAAATTCTGATTTTTGACACGTAACAAATGTCGTTATCTTGGAGAACGGCATGGTTAGAAGATGCCGTTATCTTGGAGAACGGCATGCGTAGCAGAATTCTTAGGAGATGCCGTGATTCAAGATAACGACATTCTTTGGAGATGCCGTTATTCAAGATAACAGCATCAGTTAAGGATGTCGTTATCTTGGAGAACGACTATGAAGACGGAAAGTTTGGCAGCTATACAAACTTTTCTAATTTTTCCTCTTAACTGATGCCATTACTCGCAATAACGTTACAGGATTCAGATGCCGTTATTTCCAATAACGGCATCTTTTATTCATGTTTTTCAAACAAAACATGCACAGACATGCACAAGCCATTTACTTAGACTTCGATACATGCACAGACCACATCCACTCATCACTTCGTTTCAAATTTTTCCAACTCATGAACTCATCAACTCATCATTTTTTTTTCCATATACTTTAATTGCACAAAAAATTATTTTAATTCACTTCACCACATGAAAATCAAGTTAATTAAGTTCATTCAATGTAATTCACTTCGACAAATATCATAATACTTCAATTTATTCAAAAACATACATTTACAAAACAACTAACTATTACTCATAAACATTTCCCCATAGTTACATGAACACCTCATCAAAAGCACATTAGCCTACGCATAAAGTTCAATAATTGAAAATACTAACTAGGCATGTATTGTTGGGGTGGTCTCCTTTTTCGAATCGGGACTTTCCTTCTACGCTCCCGGGTCTCTTGAGTTGCAGGTGCACTTGGACCAACATCTCCTTCATCACCTCCACCTGCTTCAATCTCGGGATTTGCCAATTCACTTTGTGTGGGAGGGAAGCGAACACTCTTACCCCTTCTCGGATGATGTGAAGGAGTTTGTGGTTGACTTTGAGGTGCGGCGGGTTGTGCTGCTTCAACTGTTTGTTGAGGTGGAGGTGGTGCTCGGCTGACGCTTGATCGGGCTTATTGAGTTGGTACTTCGGTTGAGCATAGAAGGTCATCGAAGTGCGAACCGTCTCCAACTTCTTCAAGAGAAGTACGATATGGAAGTAGGAGTTCTCTTGCCAATTTCTTGCATGCCTTCGAAGCATTGCTCTTCAGGATATAAGCACATTTCCTCGCAATATCCCATGTGTTGTCAATCTATTAAGAATAGAAATTATTAGTAGTAAACCGAACTTTACCATTAAACAAGCATAAGCAAAATAAAGTGAATAAAATTAATTAACACTAAAAATACTTTACCATTAAACGATATGAAGAAGCTTTCGGTTGATACATCGGTTGCGATGTAGAATGTGCGGGTGGTGGTTCCACTTGGTGCACAGGTATCGGTTGTTAGATTCCCGCGGGGAGATCCGTTCTTGGCGCTACATACAACCGTGTGATACGACGGTACCATGCCATGTACCCGGTTTGCATTGATCTATCGTACGGCACAATCCCTTCTACGACCAAGTCATACTTCCTCTCATTCCAACATGCTACATGAGCACGGTAGTGATCGGTTCAATCCATATTCGATAAACGACCTTGGCCCGTAATGTTGTGAAGTCTACGGTCGTACATTGAGTTTACGGGGACGGGCTGCTGTGCATTGAATTGGCGGAGGACGCGGCCGGGGTAATAGAACTCCACAATCGAGAAATTTACAAGTTGAGCTAATGTCAACCATAGTTGATTATTGGCGATGCAAATGGGGGTAGACGTTGTAGCCTATCCTCTATGTACGGTGTCCAGTGGACGTACTCTTCCCTCAACTGATCGAATTCGTCCCTGTAATATGTGAGGACACCACGTGGGTTATCCCTCCATATGTGCTTACCCGTCCAGTAGGCACCAAGAGGATCTCTCAACATGGGATTTTCCTGTTGCATTCTCCAACTTTCTGAAAGTACCGTTACCCGTGGTCGGCCGAGGTGTATTCGTTCCCAACACCATATTTGCAATATCGACATCGGTCCGGTCATTTGGATCGATCCCATCGAACAGTTGCAGAAGGCACGGTAGAGGGAGGCCAGAGCCGCACTTCCCCAACTATATCGGCCGGCTGTTTGTAGGTCGGCGATCAAGGGAAGGTACATGAGATGCACTACATCACCTGAAGAATTAGGAAATAGAATCCCTCCAATCATCGACAACAGATAAGCCCGCATATAACGCTGGAGTTGGATGTCAGTTGGTATATCTGAACTCCGTATAAAGCCAAGAACGTCTAACTGATTCCCCAACGAATACTCCCTTATCATCTTCTTCCACCTCGTGCCCAAGGTAATCTCGTATCAATGCAATCTTATTGAACATCAAGTTACCGGTGATGGCCACCCCATCGATTGGAAGACCCGCAATGATGGCTACATCTTGTAGGGTGACCGTCATCTCTCCAACCGGCAATTGAAACGTGTGTGTCTCCGGTCTCCATCGCTCTACAAGAGCGGTAAATAGTGCATGTTCACATTTGACTTTCGCCAACTTCGACATTCCGTAAAATCCGCTGCTTACCAAGTAATTTTGAATACGAGGGTGTGTCGCCATGATGGTGTGCATTCGGAAACTCATTTTTTCTACATCTCCTTTCTAAACCGCCTGCGATCTGTGATCTTCTTGCAGATAAAAAACGGTAGGATCTATTGGACCCGGATGTCCCCGTGGTCCATGCGAAATTCTAGATGAAGCACCCACATCATGGGAGGAAGATGGTTGTGTAGGATCCATTTGTCTGTCAACATTAAATATAACGTGTCAACTACAATATTAATAGACATTATTACAATACTAGAGATACTAAAAATTGTACTAAAATTTTACTAAACATTACTAAACAATAACAAACATTCACCACCACAACATCTCCACACAATACAAATAGATGAATCTAACTCGTGAAGATAGCAATATAGGTAATCCACATCTCAATCTCCTATAAAAATCACTTCAAATATCTATTAGTTACGTGGATCTATTCTACATCAATTTTAACTGTACTACCAATATAGCTCTTGCTAATCAATAACAATTTCACAAACCCTAGTTCAACATTTCACATACCCTAGATCACCAACAATCCATAAGAACTTTTTCAAAATTACTACTTAGATAACACAAATCTACATCGCTTATACTATACTACCAATGCATACATCTCTCATAGATCAAAATCAACATTGTAATAAATAAATTAGGGATTTTCAAAACTTACCACAAATTTGGATTCCGGTTGATTTGGAATAATCAATGAGATTATCAAAAGTAGAGTCTAGGTGATGTAAAATCAACCCTAAAATAGAGAATTTTCCAAGAATTTTAATGGGTTAATTTTACCAACATGAAAGTTCTGATCTAAGTTAGAAATTTAAAACAGTTAGCGGATTTGATGGATTTCAAGAACTGAATTATGCTAACAATTCCAATTAATAATTCAACCTCAATCAATAATTAAATCCCTATATGTTAGCAAGTAAAAAGAGCAATACCAATTCGTACCCTAATCTAGCATGTGGATCACTCAATCTCAGTATTTTGTGGTCGACAGTCAAATCAGATAATATACTAGATGATAAGGCAGTAAACACAAATATGTAAGAATGGAAAGAGTATACCGAATGTGAAGAAACTCAGCGTAGATGTAGGAGCGGACAACAACCAAAATCTCAGCAACACAAGGAGCAAAGTCAGCAACTAAGATCCCAGCAACACAGCTAACAAATCAGCACCGAAGCCACGTAGATGGCAGATCTGGTCGCCGGTGGTTGACAGCGAGCAGGGCGGTGGAGTCGTCGGCGAAGTACGACGGTGTGGTCGGCGCCGGCTGCAGGGAGGGGGAAGCAGCAGTGGTTGTCGGGGTGGTTGATTAAGGGTTGGGTTTTTCTGGTGGGGCTTCGGGAAAAGAGGAAGGAAGGAGAAGAAAGGAGCGGGAATCGGGGAGGCGACGGGAACTGGAGGGGGAGACTGGGATTGAGGGACGAAGGCAGACGATGGGTCGTCGTGAGGTCGGTTCGCCGGAGTGTGAAGTCGAGGATGGGGAAGAGAAGGCAGTAGGGTTAGGGTTCGGGAGAAGTTCGATGGACGGGAGGATTGGGTTGGAGCTCTGGTGGGTTTCGGGGTAGGGAGAAAGATGGGGAAGATGACGATGGGAAGTGGTGGTGACGGTAGTAGTATAGGATTGGGATGAGAGCGGATTGCTTGGGGTGAGTTGAAGAAGAAGGAGACGAAGAAGATTGTGGCGGCTGAGTATGTGGGGAGAGATGTTTAGGGTTTTGTTTATTTGGGATTAGGAGAGATTGTATTTGAGATTTTAATTGGGGATAAATTTTAGAATTAATCACTAATTCTAAAACTAGATTAGAATTTATCACAAACCCTAATTTGTATCTCGATTGTATCACACAAGGAGAAAAAATGAAGAGCAAAACTCAACACAGCTTTTTTTGATCAATAATGGCATGCCTTTCTCATTCATCTCAGGGCCTTTAAATAGGCTCAATTACATCTGGAAACACATCTCCAAAATATTTTCAAAATCTAAAAAATTACAAAAAGATTACATATGGCTATAATGGTAATAAAATAAAAATCCTAAACTGGAAAGATGTCCTCATCATTCTCTCCGGGTGGGAGAGAGCTCGACCCAGTCGAGTCAAAACCAGTGATCCTGCTATGGTGCTCCAAAAGATCTGGATCCAGCTGCGGGAGCCCCTCACGATCACTGCAAGTGTCATCCAACTTCGGCTTATTTTTCCACCTTACCAAATACTTGTGCATACCACCATCTCTAGTAGAGATTATCTGATCATCTAAAATATTATCCAATTCTTCTGTCGATGGGTAAGTAATATCTGGTAGTGGAGGTAATGGGGGAATCTCACCATTAGGCTGCAGGGTAGGCTCATCTATAAGAAAATTTCTAGGGTTGAATTTTGAGCCTTCATAAAGTACTAGATCCTCAATATTGAAAATTTTACTTATGCCAAAACCTTCAGGAAGGTCAACGACATAGGTACTATTATTGATTGCATGTAGAATCTTAAATGGGCCTGCAGCACGTATGTTCAAGTTCTTAACGGGTCCAACAGGAAACCGTTCCGGATGAATCCGAACCATCACTTCGTCACCAATATCAAAAGTTATAAATTTCCTTCTAGTATCTGCTATTAACTTGTAGTTAAAATTATTCTCATTAAGTTCCTTGGAAATTTCTCTATGCAAGTCATGAATGTTATATGCAAATGTGGGTGCAGACTCTGTGACTTTGTGATGTTCTAATACATGAGTAAAATCTATGGGTTGCCAAGTGACTTGGAAAGGACTGGGTGTCTCGGGTATACTCAATAGAGGTGACTGGATAGGCTGAATACAATTGAGAGACGGGTCATCCTCTTTTTCATCAAAGTCATCACTTATATTAGGTTCATAGGTAAACTCATTGACGGGCTTCATCAGCGATGACTGCGGTACCCTCTACTATATTAATCCTACTTGGACTAGGGACAGTTGCCAGCAACATGACCGTATCCCTTACATTTATAGCACTTAGTGAGAGGGTCAATCTTACTGTAATCTCTTTCGGTGTTCTTACCCTTATGTTCATCTCTATGTGAATTAAAATTTGAATTAGATTTACTGGGGTAAGATTTGTTGGGGTACTGAGAGGGAGGTTGAGGTCTAGGTGGGTCAGTAGAGGTCATTCTAGATGAATGATCTCTCGAGTCGCTGGACCTAGAATCAGAACTAGCTTTAAGGGAATCCATGTCGAGGACTAGGGCGTAGGCTGCTGCTATTGAGTCCACGTTTCTATAGATTAGCTCGTTCCTAAGGTCAGCTCGTAGTCCAGCTCTGAACCTAGAGAGAGTTTGTTCTTCACTCTCTTTACCTAACACATTGCACCGAATAAGGAAGTTATCGAATTTATCAACATATTCTTGGGTGGATTTACTTCCTTGATACAATTGGTTCCACGAATCTAGCAATCGGGTGTGGAACGATAACAGGTACATACCTCTCAGTGAGCTTCTCTTTCATGGCCTCCCAAGTGGCTATGGGTGCCAGGCCTCGGCCTCTGCGGGCATGTTCAAGATTGGTCCAATGCTGTTCAGCTTTACCCGTTAATTTCATAGTTGCAAATTTAACTTTAAGGGCTTCGCTCATGTCGAACCACACAAAATAGTGGTCCATGGCACGGATCCAATCAAGGTAAGCTTGGGGTTCCATGTGGCCTTCAAATTGGGGAAGGTCAGCCTTAACGTTCTTTTTATATTGTTCGTCAGGGTCACGTTCTTGACATCGATCGTCATGAACATTCCCTTGAGGGATCTGACGATGGCCATGAAGCTCAGGGACAATGTTTTGATTTAGCTCCACTTTCTCAAGCCTCTCATTGATATTGGCAAGAGTTGCTTGGATGGCAGCTAGGGTAGTGGAGATATCAGGGTTGTCCATTTCAGGTCTGGGGAGTCTAGGGTTCCTAATTGGGTGATTGGGAAGGGATAGAAAAGGCTCTTCAGGGTCTGTGATGGTGCTGCGAAGACGCATTCACCAAAAGTGGAAGCTAGGGGCCGTGTGTGTCCTAATTTTTTTTTTTTTTTTTTTTTGAATGATTCTGGACTAAACTAAAATAAAATAAAAATAAAATAAAAGACTACACGATAGTAAATGAATGCAAAAATGATGCCTACGATGCAAGAACTAAGGTTTTAAGAACCTTCGCTCTGATACCAAAATGATGTAAAATCAACCCTAAAATAGAGAATTTTCCAAGAATTTTAATGGGTTAATTTTACCAACATGAAAGTTCTGATCTAAGTTAGAAATTTAAAACAGTTAGCGGATTTGATGGATTTTCAAGAACTGAATTATGCTAACAATTCCAATTAATAATTCAACCTCAATCAATAATTAAATTCCTATATGTTAGCAAGTAAAAAGAGCAATACCAATTCGTACCCTAATCTAGCATGTGGATCACTCAATCTCAGTATTTTGTGGTCGACAGTCAAATCAGATAATATACTAGATGATAAGGCAGTAAACACAAATATGTAAGAATGGAAAGAGTATACCGAATGTGAAGAAACTCAGCGTAGATGTAGGAGCGGACAGCAACCAAAATCTCAGCAACACAAGGAGCAAAGTCAGCAACTAAGATCCCAGCAACACAGCTAACAAATCAGCACCGAAGCCACGTAGATGGCAGATCTGGTCGCCGGTGGTTGACGGCGAGCGTGGCGGTGGAGTCGTCGGCGAAGTGCGACGGTGTGGTCGGCGCCGGCTGCAGGGAGGGGGAAGCAGCAGTGGTTGTCGGGGTGGTTGATTAAGGGTTGGGTTTTTCTGGTGGGGCTTCGGGAAAAGAGGAAGGAAGGAGAAGAAAGGAGCGGGAATCGGGGAGGCGATGGGAACTGGAGGGGGAGACCGGGATTGAGGGACGAAGGCAGACGATGGGTCGTCGTGAGGTCGGTTCGCTGGAGTGTGAAGTCGAGGATGGGGAAGAGAAGGCAGTAGGGTTAGGGTTCGGGAGAAGTTCGATGGACGGGAGGATTGGGTTGGAGCTCTGGTGGGTTTCGGGGTAGGGAGAAAGATGGGGAAGATGACGATGGGAAGTGGTGGTGACGGTAGTAGTATAGGATTGGGATGAGAGCGGATTGCTTGGGGTGAGTTGAAGAAGAAGGAGACGAAGAAGATTGTGGCGGCTGAGTATGTGGGGAGAGATGTTTAGGGTTTTGTTTATTTGGGATTAGGAGAGATTGTATTTGAGATTTTAATTGGGGATAAATTTTAGAATTAATCACTAATTCTAAAACTAGATTAGAATTTATCACAAACCCTAATTTGTATCTCGATTGTATCACACAAGGAGAAAAAATGAAGAGCAAAACTCAACACAGCTTTTTTTGATCAATAATGGCATGCCTTTCTCATTCATCTCAGGGCCTTTAAATAGGCTCAATTACATCTTGAAACACATCTCCAAAATATTTTCAAAATCTAAAAAATTACAAAAGATTACATATGGCTATAATGGTAATAAAATAAAAATCCTAAACTGGAAAGATGTCCTCATCATTCTCTCCGGGTGGGAGAGAGCTCGACCCAGTCGAGTCAAAACCAGTGATCCTGCTATGGTGCTCCAAAAGATCTGGATCCAGCTGCGGGAGCCCCTCACGATCACTGCAAGTGTCATCCAACTTCGGCTTATTTTTCCACCTTACCAAATACTTGTGCATACCACCATCTCTAGTAGAGATTATCTGATCATCTAAAATATTATCCAATTCTTCTGTCGATGGGTAAGTAATATCTGGTAGTGGAGGTAATGGGGGAATCTCACCATTAGGCTGCAGGGTAGGCTCATCTATAAGAAAATTTCTAGGGTTGAATTTTGAGCCTTCATAAAGTACTAGATCCTCAATATTGAAAATTTTACTTATGCCAAAACCTTCAGGAAGGTCAACGACATAGGTACTATTATTGATTGCATGTAGAATCTTAAATGGGCCTGCAGCACGTATGTTCAAGTTCTTAACGGGTCCAACAGGAAACCGTTCCGGATGAATCCGAACCATCACTTCGTCACCAATATCAAAAGTTATAAATTTCTTTCTAGTATCTGCTATTAACTTGTAGTTAAAATTATTCTCATTAAGTTCCTTGGAAATTTCTCTATGCAAGTCATGAATGTTATATGCAAATGTGGGTGCAGACTCTGTGACTTTGTGATGTTCTAATACATGAGTAAAATCTATGGGTTGCCAAGTGACTTGGAAAGGACTGGGTGTCTCGGGTATACTCAATAGAGGTGACTGGATAGGCTGAATACAATTGAGAGACGGGTCATCCTCTTTTTCATCAAAGTCATCACTTATATTAGGTTCATAGGTAAACTCATTGACGGGCTTATCAGCGATGACTGCGGTACCCTCTACTATATTAATCCTACTTGGACTAGGGCAGTTGCCAGCAACATGACCGTATCCCTTACATTTATTGCACTTAGTGAGAGGGTCAATCTTACTGTAATCTCTTTCGGTGTTCTTACCCTTATGTTCATCTCTATGTGAATTAAAATTTGAATTAGATTTACTGGGGTAAGATTTGTTGGGGTACTGAGAGGGAGGTTGAGGTCTAGGTGGGTCAGTAGAGGTCATTCTAGATGAATGATCTCTCGAGTCGCTGGACCTAGAATCAGAACTAGCTTTAAGGGAATCCATGTCGAGGACTAGGGCGTAGGCTGCTGCTATTGAGTCCACGTTTCTATAGATTAGCTCGTTCCTAAGGTCAGCTCGTAGTCCAGCTCTGAACCTAGAGAGAGTTTGTTCTTCACTCTCTTTACCTAACACATTGCACCGAATAAGGAAGTTATCGAATTTATCAACATATTCTTGGGTGGATTTACTTCCTTGATACAATTGGTTCCACGAATCTAGCAATCGGGTGTGGAACGATAACAGTACATACCTCTCAGTGAGCTTCTCTTTCATGGCCTCCCAAGTGGCTATGGGTGCCAGGCCTCGGCCTCTGCGGGCATGTTCAAGATTGGTCCAATGCTGTTCAGCTTTACCCGTTAATTTCATAGTTGCAAATTTAACTTTAAGGGCTTCGCTCATGTCGAACCACACAAAATAGTGGTCCATGGCACGGACCCAATCAAGGTAAGCTTGGGGTTCCATGTGGCCTTCAAATTGGGGAAGGTCAGCCTTAACGTTCTTTTTATATTGTTCGTCAGGGTCACGTTCTTGACATCGATCGTCATGAACATTCCCTTGAGGGATCTGACGATGGCCATGAAGCTCAGGGACAATGTTTTGATTTAGCTCCACTTTCTCAAGCCTCTCATTGATATTGGCAAGAGTTGCTTGGATGGCAGCTAGGGTAGTGGAGATATCCGGGTTGTCCATTTCAGGTCTGGGGAGTCTAGGGTTCCTAATTGGGTGATTGGGAAGGGATAGAAAAGGCTCTTCAGGGTCTGTGATGGTGCTGCGAAGACGCATTCACCAAAAGTGGAAGCTAGGGGCCGTGTGTGTCCTAATTTTTTTTTTTTTTTTTTTTGAATGATTCTGGACTAAACTAAAATAAAATAAAAATAAAATAAAAGACTACACGATAGTAAATGAATGCAAAAATGATGCCTACGATGCAAGAACTAAGGTTTTAAGAACCTTCGCTCTGATACCAAAATGATGTAAAATCAACCCTAAAATAGAGAATTTTCCAAGAATTTTAATGGGTTAATTTTACCAACATGAAAGTTCTGATCTAAGTTAGAAATTTAAAACAGTTAGCGGATTTGATGGATTTTCAAGAACTGAATTATGCTAACAATTCCAATTAATAATTCAACCTCAATCAATAATTAAATTCCTATATGTTAGCAAGTAAAAAGAGCAATACCAATTCGTACCCTAATCTAGCATGTGGATCACTCAATCTCAGTATTTTGTGGTCGACAGTCAAATCAGATAATATACTAGATGATAAGGCAGTAAACACAAATATGTAAGAATGGAAAGAGTATACCAAATGTGAAGAAACTCAGCGTAGATGTAGGAGCGGACAGCAACCAAAATCTCAGCAACACAAGGAGCAAAGTCAGCAACTAAGATCCCAGCAACACAGCTAACAAATCAGCACCGAAGCCACGTAGATGGCAGATCTGGTCGCCGGTGGTTGACGGCGAGCGTGGCGGTGGAGTCGTCGGCGAAGTGCGACGGTGTGGTCGGCGCCGGCTGCAGGGAGGGGGAAGCAGCAGTGGTTGTCGGGGTGGTTGATTAAGGGTTGGGTTTTTCTGGTGGGGCTTCGGGAAAAGAGGAAGGAAGGAGAAGAAAGGAGCGGGAATCGGGGAGGCGATGGGAACTGGAGGGGGAGACCGGGATTGAGGGACGAAGGCAGACGATGGGTCGTCGTGAGGTCGGTTCGCTGGAGTGTGAAGTCGAGGATGGGGAAGAGAAGGCAGTAGGGTTAGGGTTCGGGAGAAGTTCGATGGACGGGAGGATTGGGTTGGAGCTCTGGTGGGTTTCGGGGTAGGGAGAAAGATGGGGAAGATGACGATGGGAAGTGGTGGTGACGGTAGTAGTATAGGATTGGGATGAGAGCGGATTGCTTGGGGTGAGTTGAAGAAGAAGGAGACGAAGAAGATTGTGGCGGCTGAGTATGTGGGGAGAGATGTTTAGGGTTTTGTTTATTTGGGATTAGGAGAGATTGTATTTGAGATTTTAATTGGGGATAAATTTTAGAATTAATCACTAATTCTAAAACTAGATTAGAATTTATCACAAACCCTAATTTGTATCTCGATTGTATCACACAAGGAGAAAAAATGAAGAGCAAAACTCAACACAGCTTTTTTTGATCAATAATGGCATGCCTTTCTCATTCATCTCAGGGCCTTTAAATAGGCTCAATTACATCTTGAAACACATCTCCAAAATATTCTCAAAATCTAAAAAATTACAAAAAGATTACATATGGCTATAATGGTAATAAAATAAAAATCATAAACTGGAAAGATGTCCTCATCATTCTCTCCGGGTGGGAGAGAGCTCGACCCAGTCGAGTCAAAACCAGTGATCCTGCCATGGTGCTCCAAAAGATCTGGATCCAGCTGCGGGAGCCCCTCACGATCACTGCAAGTGTCATCCAACTTCGGCTTATTTTTCCACCTTACCAAATACTTGTGCATACCACCATCTCTAGTAGAGATTATCTGATCATCTAAAATATTATCCAATTCTTCTGTCGATGGGTAAGTAATATCTGGTAGTGGAGGTAATGGGGGAATCTCACCATTAGGCTGCAGGGTAGGCTCATCTATAAGAAAATTTCTAGGGTTGAATTTTGAGCCTTCATAAAGTACTAGATCCTCAATATTGAAAATTTTACTTATGCCAAAACCTTCAGGAAGGTCAACGACATAGGTACTATTATTGATTGCATGTAGAATCTTAAATGGGCCTGCAGCACGTATGTTCAAGTTCTTAACGGGTCCAACAGGAAACCGTTCCGGATGAATCCGAACCATCACTTCGTCACCAATATCAAAAGTTATAAATTTCCTTCTAGTATCTGCTATTAACTTGTAGTTAAAATTATTCTCATTAAGTTCCTTGGAAATTTCTCTATGCAAGTCATGAATGTTATATGCAAATGTGGGTGCAGACTCTGTGACTTTGTGATGTTCTAATACATGAGTAAAATCTATGGGTTGCCAAGTGACTTGGAAAGGACTGGGTGTCTCGGGTATACTCAATAGAGGTGACTGGATAGGCTGAATACAATTGAGAGACGGGTCATCCTCTTTTTCATCAAAGTCATCACTTATATTAGGTTCATAGGTAAACTCATTGACGGGCTCATCAGCGATGACTGCGGTACCCTCTACTATATTAATCCTACTTGGACTAGGACAGTTGCCAGCAACATGACCGTATCCCTTACATTTATAGCACTTAGTGAGAGGGTCAATCTTACTGTAATCTCTTTCGGTGTTCTTACCCTTATGTTCATCTCTATGTGAATTAAAATTTGAATTAGATTTACTGGGGTAAGATTTGTTGGGGTGCTGAGAGGGAGGTTGAGGTCTAGGTGGGTCAGTAGAGGTCATTCTAGATGAATGATCTCTCGAGTCGCTGGATCTAGAATCAGAACTAGCTTTAAGGGAATTTATGTCGAGGACTAGGGCGTAGGCTGCTGCTATTGAGTCCACGTTTCTATAGATTAGCTCGTTCCTAAGGTCAGCTCGTAGTCCAGCTCTGAACCTAGAGAGAGTTTGTTCTTCACTCTCTTTACCTAACGCATTGCACCGAATAAGGAAGTCATCGAATTTATCAACATATTCTTGGGTGGATTTACTTCCTTGATACAATTGGTTCCACGAATCTAGCAATCGGGTGTGGAACGATAACGGTACATACCTCTCAGTGAGCTTCTCTTTCATGGCCTCCCAAGTGGCTATGGGTGCCAGGCCTCGGCCTCTGCGGGCATGTTCAAGATTGGTCCAATGCTGTTCAGCTTTACCCGTTAATTTCATAGTTGCAAATTTAACTTTAAGGGCTTCGCTCATGTCGAACCACACAAAATAGTGGTCCATGGCACGGACCCAATCAAGGTAAGCTTGGGGTTCCATGTGGCCTTCAAATTGGGGAACGTCAGCCTTAACGTTCTTTTTATATTGTTCGTCAGGGTCACGTTCTTGACGTCGATCGTCATGAACATTCCCTTGAGGGATCTGACGATGGCCATGAAGCTCAGGGACAATGTTTTGATTTAGCTCCACTTTCTCAAGCCTCTCATTGATATTGGCAAGAGTTGCTTGGATGGCAGCTAGGGTAGTGGAGATATCAGGGTTGTCCATTTCAGGTCTGGGGAGTCTAGGGTTCCTAATTGGGTGATTGGGAAGGGATAGAAAAGGCTCTTCAGGGTCTGTGATGGTGCTGCGAAGACGCATTCACCAAAAGTGGAAGCTAGGGGCCGTGTGTGTCCTAATTTTTTTTTTTTTTTTTTTTAATGATTCTGGACTAAACTAAAATAAAATAAAAATAAAATAAAAGACTACACGATACTAAATGAATGCAAAAATGATGCCTACGATGCAAGAACTAAGGTTTTAAGAACCTTCGCTCTGATACCAAAATGATGTAAAATCAACCCTAAAATAGAGAATTTTCCAAGAATTTTAATGGGTTAATTTTACCAACATGAAAGTTCTGATCTAAGTTAGAAATTTAAAACAGTTAGCGGATTTGATGGATTTTCAAGAACTGAATTATGCTAACAATTCCAATTAATAATTCAACCTCAATCAATCATTAAATCCCTATATGTTAGCAAGTAAAAAGAGCAATACCAATTCGTACCCTAATCTAGCATGTGGATCACTCAATCTCAGTATTTTGTGGTCGACAGTCAAATCAGATAATATACTAGATGATAAGGCAGTAAACACAAATATGTAAGAATGGAAAGAGTATACCGAATGTGAAGAAACTCAGCGTAGATGTAGGAGCGGACAGCAACCAAAATCTCAGCAACACAAGGAGCAAAGTCAGCAACTAAGATCCCAGCAACACAGCTAACAAATCAGCACCGAAGCCACGTAGATGGCAGATCTGGTCGCCGGTGGTTGACGGCGAGCGGGGCGGTGGAGTCGTCGGCGAAGTGCGACGGTGTGGTCGGCGCCGGCTGCAGGGAGGGGGAAGCAGCAGTGGTTGTCGGGGTGGTTGATTAAGGGTTGGGTTTTTCTGGTGGGGCTTCGGGAAAAGAGGAAGGAAGGAGAAGAAAGGAGCGGGAATCGGGGAGGCGACAGGGAACTGGAGGGGGAGACCGGGATTGAGGGACGAAGGCAGACGATGGGTCGTCGTGAGGTCGGTTCGCCGGAGTGTGAAGTCGAGGATGGGGAAGAGAAGGCAGTAGGGTTAGGGTTTGGGAGAAGTTCGATGGACGGGAGGATTGGGTTGGAGCTCTGGTGGGTTTCGGGGTAGGGAGAAAGATGGGGAAGATGACGATGGGAAGTGGTGGTGACGGTAGTAGTATAGGATTGGGATGAGAGCGGATTGCTTGGGGTGAGTTGAAGAAGAAGGAGACGAAGAAGATTGTGGCGGCTGAGTATGTGGGGAGAGATGTTTAGGGTTTTGTTTATTTGGGATTAGGAGAGATTGTATTTGAGATTTTAATTGGGGATAAATTTTAGAATTAATCACTAATTCTAAAACTAGATTAGAATTTATCACAAACCCTAATTTGTATCTCGATTGTATCACACAAGGAGAAAAAATGAAGAGCAAAACTCAACACAGCTTTTTTTGATCAATAATGGCATGCCTTTCTCATTCATCTCAGGGCCTTTAAATAGGCTCAATTACATCTTGAAACACATCTCCAAAATATTCTCAAAATCTAAAAAATTACAAAAAGAATACATATGGCTATAGTGGTAATAAAATAAAAATCCTAAACTGGAAAGATGTCCTCATCACTAGGTATAATTGTTGTTTGGCAACTTACAAATCACTCAAATAGTTAGGATTTTAGGATTTTTTTTTAGGGATTAGGGTTACGGGAGTGAAGATGAAGAGAGAAAAAATCGTAAGGCAAAAGGAGGAAGAGATGGGGGTTATTGATTATAGGTAACTTTGCAAAACGAATATAACTGATGCCGTATTTTCAGTGTAATCGTTGCCGTTCTCTCAGAAAACGGCATTGGTTATTTTAAATTTACAATTCTCTCTCAGCTAACAATTGAGACTGTTAGATCTTTAGAAAAAAAGTAACAGATGCCGTTATTCCAAATAACGACATGAAACTTTTTTTCCAAACAGATGCCGTTATTGGGAAGAACGACATCGTCATAACCTATGCCGTTTTTCCCAACAACATTTGTTGCTGACGTGTCCTAAACAAGGGCATATCGCTAATTGTTTTCGGAAGTGGGGCAAGGTGCCAAATATTTTCAAAAAGTGGGGCAGTACGGCAAAATTTTCTTTCTGAGTATTCTCTCAACCAATACTGTGTAATTTGTGCAAGCAGTTCCTATAACTGTAGAGTGGTATTTCTATGGAAATTTATTTATGTTTTATACTATGCATTACATTGCTCTCAACCACCAAGCTCGTTTTTTCAGTAAAGTTTAAAATAAAAAACAAAACAAAAAAATGTTTTTACTGATATCCTACTTATATAGTGGCAGGAAGTTTTGTTTTAAGCTTCAAGTTTTCAGTTACCTCAACTTTTTCATGTGTTTTCACATTAGCTTATATTTTTGTATTGGACATTCTTTCAGGGTGCTTAGTAGCTTAGGGATCTATGACATTTCAGCCTTGTGCTCAGAAAAGGAGAGGTATGTTATAATGTATACAATAAGGTTGTAACTCGTAGATATTGGTATCATATCGCATGACAGTTTTTCATATCAGATATCGGTTCGGGGATATGCCGGTGAAATTTAAAAGATACCAGGTTGTCATATTGGATGAAATTATGTGATTTAGATCATATTCACTATAGAATACCTTACATATAACAAATAAAATCTGCCAATATTTCAAGCAAGCATCCGCCTAAACTCGTATAATAAAGAGGGGGGGGGGGGGGGGATGGGCATAAAGATATCCCCGTCAGATTCAAGATCGAAATTTTGCGTGCAAGCTCCATTAAACAATTAAGGGTCTCTCTAAAATTAATCTTGCATCTCTTCTTGCATCTCATCTCGCATTCTCCTCATCTTGTTCTTATACTAATTAAATAACTTAACAATGAAAATTAGGCAAGTGAAAAGAGATTCTTAAATTCAGTCCCTGGAAACAATTTTGATTTGCATAGGTTTGGGTTTGAATTAGTCTTATTTTATTTAACACAAAGAAAGCAAAAGATCAACTGACCTTCTGCACTTCTACTGAAAAAAGTGATAATCAACATAGGAGAGAACATAGGTGAGTGGTGATGGAAGAGAGAGAGAGAGAGAGAGAGATAATACATTTTAGTCGAGGTGGTGAGAGGAAGAGGATGAGGGAGGGGAGGTTGTTGTGGTTGTTATGATTGTGATTGCAGATAGTGAGAGCAGAGGAGACAATGGAGAGAATTTGGTTAAAGTAGAGAGAGGAAATTCAGAGTCGGGAGGAAGTGGATGTGAGCCGCTGGTCGAGATGAATAAAACGAGAAATGATAAATGTGTTCTACTGTGGAGAGGAAGCAAATAAGATTTTGGAGCTTGTACAAATTTTACTTTGCAGAAGAATAAGGCTTTTTTCTTTTCTGCCCGTTCTGTTTCTCTGTCTGTTTATGTTTGTACTTTAACCTAAACCCTAGCCTCGAAAAAGCAAACTGTTTTCTGTAAAAAAAAATATTGAGTATATGCAGATATTTTGAATGCCAAAATATTGAATAACTGCTAATATTAGAGAAAAACTTAATGCCTTACAAAACTGCAGTAATGGTATCAGTAAACCGTTCAAAACGAGATAGTGGACGGTATAACGGATATAATGGCTATTATTTAAAAGAATGTTTTTGTTATCCTGTTCCTACTAAGTTGGAACAGGATAACAAAAAACTTCTGTTAGGTTTATCGTTAGGATTGTCAACTGGTGGAGGTTTTTAGGGATGTTTTTATCATCCTGATGTGAAAGTGCAAAATGATATGGAGAATTCAGGAAAATGATAAATCGTTCTACAAAATGGACCACCCAAAAAGGAAAGATTCACGGTGCGGTACCCTTGATTCATTTGTGTAACGCTCCGATTTTCATATACTGGAAAACCGTGACATAAGTCAGAATCTTACATTCAATTAGCCACAATACACAGAAAAACAAGAAAATTTACAATTTTTTACTTAATACAATATTACAAGCCGAGTGTTTCCATTGTTCAATATATTACATCAGAGTATACAAGAATGAAACAATAAACATCGGGTTCTTCACTTGGAAGCCATGCCTTGACTAGAGTTCTCCCGAGCTGGTGATCCTGTATCCACAACCTATTAGAGTGGGAACGTCAGTACATATACTGACGCTTAAAGGATGATGACTAGCAGCGAATCTAAAAAAAATCAAACATATCAAGCATGGTAAATGTGTTTGTGTAGTTTAAGTGTTCTTGAGTGCAATGTCTTAAAACCTAATGCAATGTAAACTAAGCTAGGATGCTCTTATTCTAATGCAAGCGAGAATCTGGAGTCGTATGCATCCCATAACTACATACGTCCATATCAAGCCGTTCTCCATATTTAGGGATTTGAACCCGCGTTATGAATTTCTACTTTTGTACACAACCTGTTCCTGACAGATATAACATGACTGATGAGGCTGCAGATGTGGTCAAGTCCCACCAATGCAGTACGCTCATGGTGCTTATGTTTACCACTACTACCCGGCACACCGGACCTATCTCAAAAACCATCGGAGTTACTGCAGCATAGGTTAGCTCGAAGCATCCCCTGTGACCCCCTAACTCATAGACCGTAGTCTATGGCCTGCTCGCTTTCTCGGTATAGAACATGACGGAGTTTCGAGGGTCCATCCCCTAGCTCCGCCTGTCCTTATCATGGTACTTCAGGAATTAATAGTGTGAGATACGCAACTCGTGCTCCCAACTCGTGAGCAGGTACCGTACGTATCTCTTTGACGGGAAGGTACAACCCAATAACATCACCTAGTGTCGGCCTATAGGACGAGTTGGGTCATAAGGTATCACCCCTAATATCAACTCCTCTCTTTTGGCAAAAATGGTTAAGTAAAGATCTTTATAAGTTACTACCCTAATGATGTCACTAATCCTAAGCAATCTTACAGGATTTCAACTTAGATTATCATGGTCCAACTCATGGTCCATTGATCCAAGACACTAGTGACGGGTTCTCCCTCACTCATCACTATCCCTAACTCGGATCTTATCAACACTCTCAGCCCACGATCAACCCACACCGGTTAAGATCCGTCGGCGCCCGAGGTGAGATTTATCTATAGTCTCCAAGGTGGTAAGATCCGGGTCTTGATGGTCGATGACCCCTAGGGTAATTAGAAGATCCTAGACTAGTTTTTTATCAAGCTAACAATTATTAGTGACTTTCCCAACCCTTATTACCCACGAAGATGAAGAATGTTTGCATGATATGGTCCAATTTTAATTAGAACCTCATACAATTAGAATCCATGGGTTCTTTTTTTCCAAATTGAACTAGAACTACATGCAACTAGATTCTTGGGTTCTTTCTCAAGTATGAGCTAGAATCACCTAGAAACTAAATGCATGAGTTCTCTTATCAATTGAGCTAGAACTGCCATGTTGCTAGTTTCATGGGTTTCTTTTTAAAGTCGACTAGAACAAACATGGAACATAGGTTTATTACAATAGTTAAACTAGAACATATAGCTCAAGCATGGGTTCATGGCTTCTTTTTAATCCTTCACTACAATACTACCATATACAATTCAAGCATGGGTTCTTTTAACTAGAATGCTATAATATACCATTCAAGTATGCATGGGCTCTTTTGAATCTAAAACAACTATGCAACTCAAGCATGGGTTCTTTCTAGGAAATTAACTAGAACAACTTGACATGAAGGTTTCTTTAATAAACACTACAACTACAACATGATGGTTTCTTTACTAAACACTACAACTACAACATGATGGGTTTTTTACTAAACAGTACAACTACAACATGATGGCTTCTATACTAAATACTACAACTACAACATGATAGTTTCTTTACTAAACACTACAACTGCAACATGATTCTTTTACTATAACTTAAGCATGAATATTTACTACAACATAAGCATGAATGTTTACTACAACTTAAAGCATGAACTTTACTACACTTAAGCATGGATATTTACTACAACTTAAGCATGAATATCTACAACTTAAAGCATGAACTTTACTACAGTTAAGCATGGATATTTACTACAACTTAAGCATGAATATTTACTACAACTTAAGCATGAATATCTACTACAACTTAAAGCATGAACTTTACTAGCTATTACAAAGATTACTTCTCTTTATGAACTACAATTCTTAAAATATTACAAAAATCTAACTTTATGAAATACAAATTTCTACATATTACAAAAAATTACTTTTTGTAAATTACAAGTCCTACATACAACAAAATCCACTTTCTTATAAATTACAAGTCCTACATATTCCAACTTTCTTTTCTTTAACCTCTTAGTTCCTACATACAACAAAGTCTACCTTTTTATGAACTAAGAGTTAGCAAGATTTGATATTTAACAAAGTAGAGAGCAATAAATAAATAAAAGAGTTATTTTTAATAGTTGTTGAGTTCCAAAAATGGGTATGTAAATTTTTCTTCTACACAAATCTTCATATGCTCATGTCAATTAGTCCAAGTTGTATATTTTTAACAAAATAACCATGATAAAACTTAAAGATTCAACCTTTATGTTGTTTGGGTTGAGTTCCACCATCCATCTTTCTTATGTGATCATTTTTGGTTCATACCATCATTTATATGCACAAGATCTTTAGTCCAAGTTATTAGTTTTTATTAGCCAAAAAATAACAACAATAACAACAAATAACTATATCCAATATTAAAGACTCCATCTTTATGTGTTTTTATTAAGTTTTACCATTCACTTTCTTTCATGTGATCATTTTGATCCATACAACCATGGTTATGCACATGATTTAGTTCAAGTAGTTTATTAGAACATACAACAAACACACAACAAAAGAGAACAATAATCAAACAAAATGAAATAGAGAAACCTCCACCTTATATACTAAGTAGGAAGAACTAGCCAACCTTCCTTCTCCGCCCTTCTAGTTCCTATGGAAAGCTTTTAAGGAAAACCTACAATGAAGAACTCTCTAGTTAGGGTTTGTTCTCTTTGTTTTCCTCTCCTTTGTTTTCTTGTAAAATGAGACAAGAGGTGAAGGGGGGGGGGGGGGGGGGTATTTATAGGGTGAAAGAGAAGGGGGAGAGTGCAAAAGCACCAAGGGGATTTGGAAAAATCCCCTTGGGTAAGGAATGGCTGGCCCCTGCCTAGGTGAGGTGGAGGTGAGGTGGAGGGGTGAGGTGGAGGAGAGAGACTTCTAGAAGAAACCCTTAAACTCTTATGTATCTTTTAATTAATCTTAGCTCCTAGGTTTAATCCTTCAAATAAAACCTAGCCATCCTAATTTGATTTATCATGACAAAATGAGATTTTTTTGTCCAAAATACACATTACCCGATTTGTACAAACATACGAAATCAATACAATACGCATACGTATATATTAATCTATATACCGATATTTTCGTTACTTAAACTGCACAATCCGTATAAAATTAATTTCGAAAATAATAATAAAATAAATTTTACTATCCGCTCGGAAGATTCCAGTACCAAAACGGTATAACGCATATACATATGGACTGGTATTCATACAGATGATGATTTATAATTAAACTAAGTAATATCCACAAAAAATATTTCAAATCTGAAAAATAAAATAAAATAATTAAATAATTAAATAATAATAAAAACAATATTATTAATAATTGATCGGGATATTACAATACTCGCTCCTTAGAATAGTTCTATCCTCAGAACTGTACTAAGTAGGAAAAACAGAAAAAAAAAAACAACACTCAAAATAACTCGGGAAAAGAAAGCTTCATTCGGCTTTGTGGCTCCCAAGTGGCTTCCTCCACAAACTGATTTGACCATCGGAATAGTCTTGCTCCTTAGCACTTTATCCTGACGTCGATAATTTTCACCGGCCACTCCTTATATGTAAGAACCACTCGTAGGTCTTCGGGAATATCTGGCAGCTGATGACTCGGATCTGGTACATATTTCCTCAGCATTGAAACGTGAAATACATTGTGCACCTGGGACAATTCGGCTGGTAGCTTTAGTCTGTACGCCGTCTTTCCGATCCTCTTCAAAATCTGGTAGGGTCCAATATATCTCGGTGCTAACTTGCCACTCTTTCCGAACCTGATCACTCCCTTTGTAGGTAAGACTTTCAGAAATACCGAATCACCTTCTTTGAATTCCAAATCTCGTCGGCGGTTGTCGGCGTAGCTTTTCTGCCTGCTTTGTGCTACTTGCGTCCTCTTTCTGATTAGCTCGATCTTTTCGGATGTTTGCTGCACTATTTCAGGTCTGAACATCTGCCTTTCCCCTAATTCGAACCAGCACATAGGGGTCCTACACCTCCTTCCATACAAAGCTTCACATGGAGCCATCTCAATACTTGCTTGATAGCTGTTATTATATGCAAATTCTACCAATGCTAAGTGTCGTTACCAGCTCCCTTCGAAGGCCATTATGTACGCTCTCAGCATATCCTAAAAAATTCTGTTAACTCTCTCTGTCTGCCCATCAGTCTGCAGGTGGAAAGCTGTGCTAAAATTTGATCTTGTTCCCAAAGCTTCTTGCAGACTGCCAAAATTGGGACGTAAATCTTGCATCTCGGTCGGAAACGATCGACACTGGCACCCCATGTAGCATTACAATGCCCTCGATGTAAACCTCTGCTAGCTTTTCCACCAACCAAGTCGTCTTCACTGGAAGAAAATGTGCGGACTTTGTCAAACGATCCACTATTACCCAAATTGAGTCGTTCCCTTTTGAACTTCTGGGCAGTCCCGTGATGAAATTCTTGCTGATGTTCTCCTATTTCCACTCTGGAATGGGCAGTGGTTGCAGTAAACCTCCTGGTTTCTGGTTTTCTGCCTTAACTTTCTGACATGTAAGGCATTTGGCCACAAATCCTGTCACATCCCGCTTCATTCCAGCCCACCAGAAATGCTGTTTTATGTCATTATACATCTTTGTGCTTCCTGGGTGAACTGTGAGTAAGGTGGAGTGTGATTCTTTCATGATATCTTCCCGCAACTCATCAATTTTAGGCACACATCCTGCTTCCAAACCAAAGCGACCCTTCCTTCACACTGAACTCTGAGGCTTTTCCTTCATTGACTAGCCGCTTTTGTGCTTCAATCTCTGCATCATCCATTTGAGCCTTCTTGACTCGGTCATTCAGACTCGGTTGCAATTCCAGCCGTGCCAAAACTGTGCTCAAATCTTGAACAATTATTTCAATACCGGCTTGTCTGATCTCTTCCTTTAGCTCTCTTCTTGTTGCAATGAGCGTGGCTACACTTCTTTTTCTGCTGAGCGCATCTGCCACGACATTGGCTTTTTCCGAATGGTATAAAATTTCTGGCCTGATGTCTTCTAAAAACTCCAACCATCGTCTCTGCCTGAGATTTAAATCATTTTGCTGGTAGATATACTTTAGACTTTTATGGTCCGTAAATATTTTTACCTTCGACCTATAGACATAGTGCCGCCACAATTTCAGAGCAAAGATTATCGCGGCCAATTCCAAGTCATGTGTCGGGTAATTCTTCTCATGTGGTCGAAGTTGCCTCGATCCGTATGCTATGACCTTTCCTTCTTGCATCAGGACACACCCAAATCTCAAAAACGAAGCATCACTGAAAATTACATATCCCTTATCTGGTTGAGGTAGAACCAAAATCGGTGCGGAAATCAATTTGTTCTTCAGCTCTTGGAAACTCCCTTCGCATTTCTCAGTCCAATCAAAACTTACGTTTTTCTTGGTCAGTGCTGTAAGTGGTACAACAATTATGACATAATTCTGGATGAACTTCCTGTAGTATCCTGTCATGCCTAAGAAACTTCTGACCTCCTTCACAGTTCTTGGCTGAGGCCTACTTTTTACTGCCTCGATCTTCTGTGGGTCTCTAGCCACTCCTTCCTTAGAAAGGACATGGCCCAAGAATGCCACTTCTGATTTCCAGAATTCACACTTTGACAGTTTGGCATAAAGCTGATGCTCTCGTAGCTTGATCAATACTGCAGTTAGATACTCAGCATGCTCTTTTTTTGTTTTTGAATATACCAAGATATCGTCTAGGAAGACAACCACGAATGAATCGATGAATGGCCGCAAGATGCGGTTCATCATGTCCATGAAGATCGCTGGAGCATTGGTCACCTCGAATGGCATCACCAAAAACTCGTAATGACCGTGCCGAGTTCGGAATGCTGTCTTGGGTATTTCTTCTTTTTTGACCCGAACTTGATGATAGCCTGAATGCAAATAAATCTTTGAGAATACAGCCGCTCCCTGAAGCTGATCAAACAAGTCATCGATCCTGGGAATGGGGTACTGGTTTCGAACATTAATCTTGTTTAACTCTCGTTAATCGATGCATATTCTCGCAGTTCCATCCTTCACAAGTAGCACGGATGCTCCCCAAGGTGAGGCACTTGGCCCGATGAATCCCTTCTGTAGCAGTTCTTCAATTTGCTCCTTCACTTCTTTCTGCCCTACTGGTGCCATCCGATATGGTGTCTTAGACACTGGTGCGCTGCCTGGCTAGATAGTAATGCTGAATTCAACATCCCTAAGTGGTGGGAGTCCAGGTAATTCTTCCAAAAATACGCGGGGAAATTTTCGTGCAATTGGTATCACCTTGACTTCACTTGGCACACGTATTCTAGTTGCAGCTGCAAGAATTTCTTCACTCTACTTCTTTCCTTGGAACACAAGTTCTGGTCCTCCGGATAGGGTAATGACTACCATCTTCTCCTTGCAATTGATGCTAGCCCTATGCCTGGACATCCAATCCATCCCAATAATCACGTCTGTCCCTGCAAAGCCCAGCTCTAGCAAATCTATACTCAGGGTCTCTCCGTCAATCCGGAGATTGCATCCCTTATAGCACGAATTTGTAAGGAGAGTTGCTCCAGATGGGGCAGCGACCAACAAAACCAATTTCGGAGTTACCTCCTGGGTGCATTTCAACTTCTTTGAGAATACTTAAGACACAAAAGCATGCGATGACCCTAGTATCAAATAAAACACTTGTCTGGATTTCATTTATATTAATCCATCCTGTTTACAAAAGTGTTTATATCAATATTGTCTTACGCCAAAATTTTCAAAATACTATAATAAACTTAGCCATAATTTCTTCACCTACCGGTGATGACTCCTTTGTCCTCATCGACGTCTTCCTCTGTGAGCACGAATACTCGCCCTTAGCGGGCAATCCCCTTCCTTTTGTTGTTTGCCTTAGGAGCTGGCCTACCGTTGCCCCTCCGAAGCTGGGGACAGTCTGGCCGAACATGGCTAATCTTCCTGCAATTGTAACATGTGCAGGTATCACTCTGAAAGTTCTTCGTTGGGCACTGGCTCTTGAAGTGTTCTTGCTCGCCGCATATGAAACAACCCCCCCGTCTTGGCGCCTCCGGTGTTGCTAACAGTCTTCTGAAATTTTTGATTTCCACCCTAGTTCGTGAATCCTGACGCTGGTGCAGGCATCTTTCCTTTGTTCCACCCTCCTGTATTAAGTTGTGCTTCGGGTCCTCTGCTCATATCCAACTCTGTTGTAGCTGCACGACGGACCAATTTCTCGAACCTCCGGATGCAAAAAGGTATCATTTTGGTTCTAAGTATGGGCCTAAGTTCCTACTCAAACCTCTTGGTCTTCTTGACCTCATCTTGTACCATTTTTAGAGCATAGCGGGATAGTTGTGTGAACTTGGTTTCGTATTCACGAACCGTCATGCTTCCTTGCTTTAGGTTGAAGAATTTCATGGCCTTTTCCTCCTGCACATCTAAGGAAAAGTAATGCTACCTGAACTCTCCTAAGAAATCTTTCCAGCCAATGGGTCCTCAGCCCATGTCCCTTTTTTGTCGACTGCCACCAGACCCCGGTGTCTTTCTCTAGCAGAATGCTGGCCAACCTGACTTTGCTGTCCTCCGGTGTCAGCATCACCTCAAACACTGTCTTGACTTGACGAATCCAGTCGTCAGCTACCGTCGGCTCTGCCTTGCCTTAAAAAATTGGTGGCCTCATCCTTCGGAAGGATTCGACCATCCGACGGGGTCGGTAGCTGCTACTCCATGGTTACTTGCGGGTGCTCCCTGTTGCTGCACATTATCTTGCCTCTGCCAGGTCACCGAGAACTTGGTACATACGAGCGAATTCTGCCCCTATATCCAGACCTGCGCCATTGCCTCCACTGCCTTCGCTCTCAATCGGGTCGATCCTACTGCTTCTTGTTCTGCGAGACATCTGATAGAGAAAAATAATGGAACATACAAAGATATCATATTATAATATTCCAAAAATAACATCCATCCAATCTCAACATGCACATAAAACTTGTAGAAAACGCAAAGCTAAACTTCATTTCATTATAACCCCATATCTTACATATGCATTTTTTCCCTTACATTATACCATACATATAGGTAGCAAAATAACAAAACCACAAAATAACCTACGGGCACCTAACCGCCTAATCGGTACTACTAGTGTCTCCTGCCGGGGCCCCCCTTGCAGGTGGTGGTCCAAGTAGTGCCTGCAACTGAGTGATCTGCGCCTGAAGCTCCGCGCACTTGACCACTGTCCTGCGGTCGGCCCTCGCCTTGGCCCTCCTCAATTCTGCCACTTCCCTCTCATTGTTGAGGATCACGAACTCGCAAGAGTCCATCCTGTTCTCGAGACAGGCGTGGCACCAACCCCATGTTGCGAGGTCGCGGAATACCTGCTCAAAGGTCTGTTCCACTGTAAGCTGGGGCAGTGGCGGGGGTGGCGGTACTGGGATCTGGCCATTTGCAGGGGCACCTCCTGCTGCGGTAGCTGCTGTGGCCCCATTGGCCAATCCAACTCCAACTGGTGACCCGTCGCCATCAGTGATGGGCTCTATATCTGAGCTCACCTCGACCGTTATCCCATTTGCCCACCCATTCCCAAGGGGAATCGCTCTGTCTGCCATCCTGCAAGGAGTGGACACGGGAATTAGCCAGGATATAGAAATATCATAAAACATAAGTTGAAGGAAACAACAGTATGAATTACAATTATCTACAACAAGCTAAAAACCTAACTCCTACAAGGCATCTAAGTCCATTTCCCTACTGTGTTGGGCTATAAATTGAAGTCGGCTCTGATACCAATCTGTAACGCCCCGATTTCCATATACGGGGAAATCGTGACATAAGCCAGAATCTTACATTCAATTAGCCACAATACACAGAAAAACAGGAAAATTTAAATTTTTTTACTTAATACAATATTACAAGCCCAGTGTTTCCATTGTTCAATATATTACATCAGAGTATACAAGAATAAAACAATAAACATCTGGTTCTTCACTTGGAAGCCATGCCTTGACTAGAGTTCTCCCGAGCTAGTGATCCTGTATCCATAATCTATTAGAGTGGGGACGTCAATACATATACTGACGCTTAAAGGCTGATGACTAGCAGCGAATCTAAAAAAAGCAAACATATCAAGCATGGTAAATGTGTCGGTGTAGTTTAAATGTTCACGAGTGCAGTGTCTTAAAACCTAATGCAATGTCAACTAAGCTAGGATGCTCTTATTCTAATGCAAGCGAGAATTTGGAGTCATAACTATATACGTCCATATCAAGCCGTTCTCCATATTTAGGGATTTGAACCCGCGTTATGAATTTCTACTTTTGTACACAACCTGTTCCTGACAGATACAACGTGACTGATGAGGTTGCAGATGTGGTAAAGTCCCACCAATGCAGTACGCTCATGGTGTCTATGTTTGCCACTATTACCCGGCGCACCGGACCTCACTCAAAAACCAGACGAACTATTGGAGTTATTGCAGCACAGATTAGCTCGAAGCATCCCCTGCAGCCTCCTAACTCATAGACTGTAGTCTATGACCTGTTCGCTTCCCCGACATAGAACATGCGGAGTTCCGGGGGTCCATCCCCTAGCTCCGTCTGCCCTTATCATGATACTTCAGGAATTAACAGTGTGAGATACGCAATCCGTGCTCCCAACTCGTGAGAAAGCACCGTACGTATCCCTTTGACGGGAAGGTACAACCCAATAACACCACCTAGTGTCGGCCTATAGGAAGAGTTGCGTCATAAGGTATCACCCCTAATACCAACTCCTCTCTTTTGGCAAAAATGGTTAAGTAAAGATCTTTATAAGTTACTACCCGAATGATGTCACTAATCCTAAGCAATCTTATAAGATTTCATCTTAGATTATCATGGTCCAACTCATGTTCCATTGATCCAAGACACTAATGACGAGATCTCCCTCACTCATCACTACCCCTAACTCGGATCATATCAACACTCTCGGCCCCCGATCAACCCACACCGGTTAAGATCCGTCGGCGCCCGAGGTGAGATTTATCCATAGTCGCAATGCTGGTAAGATGCGGGTCTTGATGGTCGATGACCCCTAGGGTAATTAGAAGACCCTAGACTAGTTTTTTATCAAGCTAACAATTATTAGTAACTTTCCCAACCCTTATTACCCACGAAGGTGAAGAATGTTCGCATGATATGATCCAATTTTAATTAGAACCTCATACAACTAGAATCCATGGGTTCTTTTTTTCCAAATTGAACTAGAACTACATGCAACTAGATTCTTGGGTTCTTTCTCAAGTTTGAGCTAAAATCAACTGGAAACTAAATGCATGTGTTCTCTTATCAATTGAGCTAGAACTACCATGGTGCTAGTTTCATGGGTTTCTTTTTAAAGTCGACTAGAACAAACATGGAACATAGGTTTATTACAATAGTTAAACTAGAACATAAAGCTCAAGCATGGGTTCATGGGTTCTATTTAATCTTTCACTACAATACTACCATATACAATTCAAGCATGTGTTCTTTTAACTAGAATGCTACAATATACCATTCAAGTATGCATGGGCTCTTCTGAATCTAGAACAACTATGCAACTCAAGTATGGGTTCTTTCTTGGAGATTAACTAGAACAACTTCACATGATGGTTTCTTTACTAAACACTACAACTACAACATGATGGTTTCTTTACTAAACACTACAACTACAACATGATGCGTTTTTTATTAAACACTACAACTACAACATGATGGCTTCTATACTAAACACTACAACTACAACATGATGGTTTCTTTACTAAACACTACAACTACAACATGATTCTTTTACTACAACTTAAGCATGAATGTTTACTACAACTTAAGCATGAATGTTTACTACAACTTAAAGCATGAACTTTACTACACTTAAGCATGGATATTTAGTACAACTTAAATATGAATATTTACTACAACTTAAGCATGAATGTTTACTACAACTTAAGCTTGAATATCTATTACAACTTAAGGCATGAACTTTACTACACTTAAGCATGGATATTTACTAGAACTTAAGCATGAATGTTTACTATAACTTAAGCATGAATATCTACTACAACTTAAAGCATGAACTTTACTAGCTATTACAAAGACTACTTCTCTTTATGAATTACAAGTCTTAAAATATTACAAAAATCTAATTTTATGAACTACAAATTTCTACATATTAACAACAAAATCCATTTTCTTATAAATTACAAGTCCTACATATTACAACCTTCTTTTCTTTAACCTCTGAGTTCCTACATACAACAAAGTCTACTTTTTTATGAACTAAGAGTTAGCAAGATTTGATATTTAACAAAGTAGAGAGCAATTAACAAATAAAAGACTTATTTTAAATAGTTGTTGAGTTCTACAACCCAAAAATGGGTATGTAAATATTTCTCCTACATAAATCTTCATATGCTCATGTCAATTAGTCCAAGTTGTATATTTTTAACAAAATAATCATGATAAAACTTAAAGATTCAACCTTTATGTTGTTTGGGTTGAGTTCCACCATCCATATTTCTTATGTGATTATTTTTGGTTCATACCATCATTTATATGCACAAGATCTTTAGTCCAAGTTGTTAGTTTTTATTAGCAAAAAAATAACAACAATAACAACAAATAACCATAGCAAATATTAAAGACTCTATCTTTATGTGTTTTTATTAAGTTCTACCATTCACTTTCTTTCATGTGATCATTTTGATCCATACAACCATGGTTATGCACATGATTTAGTCCAAGTTGTTTATTAGAACATACAACAAACACACACAACAAAAGGGAACAAGAATCAAACAAAATAAAATAGAGAAACCCCCACCTTGTATACTAGGTAGGAAGAACTAGCCAACCTTCCTTCTCCCCCCTTCTATGTTTTTAAGGAAAACCTACAATGAAGAACTCTCTAGTTAGGGTTTGTTTTCTCTTTCTTTTCCTCTTTTTTTTTCTTGTAAAATGAGACAAGAGGTGGGGGGGGGGGGGGGGGGGGGGCGGTATTTATAGGGTGAAAGAGAAGGGGGAGAGTGCAAAAGCACTAAGGGGATTTGCAAAAAACCCCTTGGGTAAGGAATGGCTGGCCCATGCCTAGGGGGGGGGGGGGGGGGGGGGGGGGGGGGGGAGGTGAGGTGGAGGAGAGACTTCTAGAAGAAACCCTTAAACTCTTATGTATCTTTTTATTAATCTTAGCTCCTAGGTTTAATCATTCAAACAAAACCTAGCCATCCTAATTTGATTTATCATGACAAAAATAGATATTTTTTTGTCCAAAATACACACTACGCGATTTGTACAAACGTACGAAATCGATACAATACGCATATGTATATATTAATCTATATGCCAATAATTTCGTTTGTTAAACCGCACAATCCGTATAAAATTAATTCTGAAAATAATAATAAAATAAATTTTACTATCGGCTCGGAAGATTCCAGTATCAAAACGGTATATACATATGGACTGGTATTCATATAGATGATGATTTATAATAAAACTAACTATATCCACCAAAAATATTTCAAATCTGAAAAATAAAATAAAATAATTAAATAATAAAATATTAATAAAAATAATATTATTAATAATTGATCGGGATATTACAATTTGTATTTAATTAATTCTCCAACAAAGTTCATAAACCTTCTGCTTTATTGATTATTAATGACAACGACTACATTGGGGTTCAGATTGTTGTGGGAAGAGTTTCTGGGTAATAATGTGGATAGTCAATTTATTAAACGAGAATTTATAAGGAGACTTGCTAAAAGGTCATATATATAAACTATAACTGTTTGTAATTGCATTATATAACATTTTGGCCTGAATGTCCAAGGGATTCAATGGAGTCCTTGCACATAGAGTGTGAAGTTTCATTTGATCTGAATGGACTATAACCTTGTAATATCTCGTGGAAAGACATACGTTGCATTCCGATGATATTTTCGTCTAGCAAAAGGGAAGACAATACCTTGCATCAGTGAAAAGTAATGAAATATTATTTTAGGTAACTATATGAATGTTAAGCTATATAGGAATATAGAAAAGGGTAAATAGCGAAAAACATCCTGATCTATGAGGCAAAATTCTTTTAACTCCCTAAACTATCGGTCAAAGTGATAAATCTCCATAACTACGAAACACAGTCAACTACTGTACGAAAACCCTAAAAATGTATGTGAAATGTCCAAATTGCCCTTATTTCAGTACACCATAAAATAAAAAAAAATTCAGATCCTGATCAAAGTCAAAATACAAAATCCAAAATCAAAATTCAAAATCAAAATCAAAATCAAATTCCAGTCATCTCCTATTACCACCACCATCACCACCACCACCATCTTCATCATCTTCCGAAAATTAAACCCATAAATTAAACTCATCTTATTAAACCCATCTTTAATCCATCTTAAACCAAAAAACAAACCTATCTTAAATTAAACTGAAAATTAAACCCATCTTACTATTTGCCATTTTATTAAACCATTCGATATGGCTAGAAATAGAACCAAATCGGGACTGTTCAAATCGGGTACGAATCTCAAAGCTCTCAGGGGTAAAACGGTAATTTTCACTACAAACAGGTCTAAAAATGGGAACTGGATCATTTTCAAGCCCAATAACCCAAAAATGGATCTACCTTAATGGTTTAGGGTGACTGCCCATTATAAATAAACCTAGGTCATTTAAAGGGTTATTTAAATTCATGATTTTCCCTAAGAGACTGTTTAAACCAAATCTTTTATTATGAATGAATTTAAACTCTATTTACTATCCAAAAACACCGAAAAGTAGAGATAAATGATTATCTCAAAATTGTTCCCAAAGGCGACTATAAATACCCCCTACCCCCGTCAGAATCAAGTAATCAATATATTTCTCCACAAAAGCTCTTTCATAATCCTTCATATTACTGACTTGAGCATCGGAGGGTTCATCGTCGGGATTAATCCCGGCATTTCGAATTTTGTGCATGTCAGCAGCGTTGAGAACGATCAATATCAACAAGTAATAAGAAGGTTAGCTTTTATTGGTTCCAAAAGAATTCACAAATCATCTGTTTGCTCCCACACCAGAATTAGTAGCAACAGATTGATCCCGTCTATGAGAATCAGAAAAAGCAATCCGACCATACTCGTCGGTGAAAGTAGTTTCCAACCATGCCTTTAAAGGAAAAAGGGAAGGCAGTGGCGTCAACCCGAAGAGCCACTCATTTTCCTCCCCCTCCACTTTAGGATGTTCCCCCTCGAGATTGCTAGGGCGACCATGTCGGTGAGTAGTTATTTGGACTCTCAAAACATATGAATTTGCCTTTCGATAAACTTAGTTTTTCCCTTGTTTTTTTAGATCACGTGCCACTTTAGCTACCTTTTAGAGCAGTTCGCCGAGCCGGAGAAGGAGCTCAAAGCGGCGAGTGACAAGGATCGGTCGGAGAGAGCCAAGGCCGTAAAGATGTACGAGGCGGAGCGGTGTCTGTCGGAGTCTCAGTCCGCTCAGATCAGCCTCCTCGAGTCTGCCTTGGCAAAGGCGAACGAGCAAACTATTTTGGAGATGGCGAGGGCGGACAAGGAGAGGGAGATGGCCGTGAAGGCTGCCGAAGTCATGGTGAGAGAGGAGTCAGCAGTGGACGCGGCTGCAGAGGCGATTAGGGCCGAGACGAAAGTCCATATGCGCACGAACATGGAACAGTCCTACGCCAGGGCCCTTAAACATGTGGTAGTACGTGTCCCCGGCTTCGACAGCTCGGGGTTCAATTTGTACACCCTTCTCGAAGGCGAAGTGGCCGAGGGGGCAGAGGGCGTCGGTGTACACCGCTCTTGTATCTTCTTTTTGGAAATGAAATGTGGTTTTTGGACTCAGTGTTTGGCTCTGAGGCATAAAGTTCATTACTTTACTAGCATTTGAATTTAGGATTAACTTTGTAGCTCCCCTTGGACCCAATACTTGGCCTCCTTAGAGTTAGAACTCAGAACTATCTTATAGCTCTATTCGAAATCCGGGCGTTTTACATTTCTTTCTTTGATTGGTTTCCCCAGGGTAGCGAGGTATCAGACCTCCACTCTAAGCTAGGCATTACCAAGTTAGGGCTCACTCGGTCTCGGGAGATGATTTTTAAAGCGGAGCGGGAGTTAGGTCATTTGAGGCTGACCTTAGCTCGTCGAGATATCGAGATGAGGCGTCTCTAAGAGAGAATTCGCGAAGTGCCCCCTGACGGTGAGGAGGCCTGCCCTTCGATGGTTGTCAGCCAGGGTTTGAGGCTCAAGTTTCTTCGCCAGTCTTTATTCGAAGCGAGATCCGAGTGGGACAGATTAAAGAACGTGGTACTCGAAAAGAGTCTGGAAGTGGCTCATCTTCGGAGGACTATCTCTGATGTCTCGTGGGATTGTTAGTTGGGGCCGAGTGCCTCGCTTGATGCTCAGAGTGACAGATGACTCTCAAAGAAAGGGTCGTGGAGTGAGAGGCGGAGAACCTTCGTCTGCAATGGCTTTCTGAGAAGAGTAACGTTAGAAGCACTTCGTGTTCTCGAGATGAGTACGCCCGAGGAAGATCGTTCCACGAGTTAGTGCTTCGTTCGCCTCCTCTTTAGCGAAATCCTGGGGATGCCCAAAGCGGAGTGGCCGGCTCGTCGAGCGGTGCATCTGTTGGGGCGACAGCTAGGTCTACAGGTCCCGATGGTACCACTCGACTCGCTGGCTTGGAGATCCCTTCGGAGGCCACGAGGGAGCGGCATGGCGCTCGTCGTCCTCGCGTATCTCTTAATAGAAGTGTACGACTTCATAGGAGGAGTTAGAGCAAGACTTTATAGTTCTGTAGGAGCCTGTAGCCTTGAATAAGACTTGTATCTCCATCTTCGGTGGAACAAAATGTTTGTAGCATAGTCTTTGAATAAGACTTGTATCTTGACTTTTAATGGAATAAAATTATCTGCAGTGTTCGAACAATGTTTTAGTCGAACGAGCTTCTTTCACCTGATAACACTGTGTTCAAGTGTTTTCAACAGTTGTGGGAGCAATTCCGAATGGTGAGCTACTTCGCACCCGCTTGTTCGCAAGTAGCTAAAGTAGCATCGAACCAAGTGTTAGACTCCGAACTTGTCGCTTTGAGAGTTTTAACAGTTGTGGGAACAATTCCGAATGGTGAGCTACTTCGCACTCGCTTGTTCGCAAATAGCTAAATTAGCATCGAACCAAGTGTTGGACTCCGAACTTGTTGTTTTGAGAGTTTCAATAGTTGTGGTAACAATTTTGAATGGTGAGCTACTTCGCACTTGCTTGCTGCAAGTAGCTAAAGTAGCATCGAATCAAGTGTTGGACTCCGAACTTGTTGTTAAGATAGTTTCAACAGTTGTGGGAGCAATTCCGAATGGCGAGCTACTTTGCATTCGCTTGTTCGCAAGGACTAATTATTTTATCGAGTACTGAAATTACTAGATTAGCTACTATTTGGAAAATCAAAATTCAATAAATAAAGCAACTAAATTAAATTAATCTAAAGACTTAACTAAATTAATTAAAAAGAGCGGAATCTGAAATTTTGTTGTTTATTAATTGCAAAATTAATTCTAGGGCTTTTGATTTCACCTAATTAATCTCACACAATTTATAATTCCATGTAAATAAAAATATTATTTTTCCAAGTTGCAGACCAAAATTTCCTAAGTATTCAATGTTTTCTCTCGAATAACACCAAAAATATCTCTAACTTATAGTTTGTCATATCTCTATGTAAATTTAATTAATTGAAGACTCATTAATATCTATGGATTTCTTTATAGTCACATCAATCACGGTAAATTATTTCTAATTTCGCTCAGTCAATGATGTTTAATTTTGTAGTTCTAAATCACAAATTACTTCTCGGTCTCTGCATGATCCAATAAATCATACAATAGTTGGCCAAACAAGTGTGAGCATTAAGCACAAAAATCAAACACAACCATAAAAACAATAGAAAAAAAATATGGAATTTAAAAATTGTGTTTTCAAAACTAGGCTACATCAAAGCCGTAGAAAAATAAAATTTAGTTCATAATAAAATTGCAACTAACAAATACTGTCTTGGATTGCATTATAGAATTAAACAAAGAGAAAAGATGTACAGAAAGAAGTGTTTTGTAAAAAAAAAATTGCAAACCGAAGCCTGGATTTCCGAGTCAGCATAGTCAGCACTTCTCTTTCTCTCTCTCTTCTCTGTCTCGTTTCTGTCTTGAATCGCGTGCCCGCTGACGTCACGTTGACGTCAGCACAGAGACTCGTCCCCCTCTCTGTTTTGGTCTTTGAGTACTGCGCTGCTGACTTCATCCTCGAGATCGAGCGCCCACGTCAGCACAGTTCTTCCCTCACGTTCCGTCTCTCTCTCTCCTGCTCGTCTTGAACACCGCGCCCACAGAGGCAACTCCTCTGTCTCTCTCTACTCTTATATATATATATATATATATATATATATATATATATATATATAGGAAATGCTCCATTGAAAATGCAAATGTTGTGAAAACACGTGAAAACCACCTAAGCCGTTGTTTCCAACAATGGCCTAGGCTTGTTTTCACGTTTTCCACGCTACAGTACGTTTTCAATGGAGCATTTCCGTATATATATATATATATATATATATATTAATTATATAGAGAAGTCAGCCGTCTACTTGGTAAGCATGTGTTCTCAGTCTCTTGCTGTTGTATTTATAGGAGCACGGAAGTGAGAATTAGGGTTTATTTTTGCAGAAAATCCCCACATCTACATTTATTTTTTCTTATGTGATTTTCTCTTCTCTTTGTTTTTCTTGAAACACGTGTTGCACAAAAAAAATCAGAATTTAAGAATAAATAAAATAAAATAAATTAGTTTAAATTAAACTAACTAATAATCACTTTAGTACAATTTAACCCTTTTAAATTTGTTTATTTCTTTTTCACCTCTATTGGCAACTTAAAATTTATATTTTGCTTTTCACATGGCCAAATTGTAAAATTCATAATTCAAAAATTCAATAAAAATTAATGAATCATTCTCCTTGTTTTCTTTGTTAATTTTTACTGAAAATCTTTCTCTTTTGCATCAAAAATCTTGTTCCTCCAAAAATAATTAATTAACTGAATTCTATGGAAATAAGATAAATTTTTAACAAGATAGACGAATACAAGCAATTTTTATGGGTAAATGAGTACAGATATTTATATAAAAATTATACACATCATTAAGCGATTATTATTTTTGCGATTTATAATATTTGAATAGTTAGCGATTTAATTGAGTATAATCGGCCGATTAGTGGTTAATCGGCCAATTTTTAAGTCGCCGATTAACTGATTAAATCTCCTCTAATTTTTATGCTTGTTTGTATTATTTGGGCTAAATCCGACTCTTAACTCATATTTAAATTCAAAATTCAAATCTCTTCTGGTCCTCGCACAAACCCAAACCCAACATATTGCCGCTCTTTTCTTCTTTCTCGTGCAAACCCAAACTGATTCTCTTTAAACCCAAACCCAAACCCAAACTGATTATCTTATTCTTCCTCGAGCAAACCCAAACCTGACCTGTCGTCGCTCTCCCTTCGCCGTTGCATACTTGACCCGGCCCGCATCTACTACTCCTCTTGCTACTCGCACTGCTCCTCCTCCCTGATTATTTTTGTTTGATGGAACCGACCAGCAAACCCGACCCGACCACATTCAGAATCCAAACTCATCTTAAATCAAGTACTCTCTTATTTTTCTCTATAACTATATGTTCTTATTTGATAATCTCATAACAGTTTTATGTTATGATTTAGGGTTGCTACATAATGAAGATATATCTTTTTTTGATTATATATATACTAGGTTTGCCCATTGACACGTGCCTACGACACGTCTTCGGAACGGTGCACCTTGTTTGATCATATAAAATAGTTTTGGAGCTCCTGCAAATTAATTGAAACAGCAAACATATTATATGTGAAACTTTTGGGGGTCCAGCAAAAAATAAATTATATGATTTTTTTGATTTTTTAAAAAAAGTTTTTAAAATTTTATTTTTTTTTAAATTAAAAAAAATTTATTTTCTTAATTTTTTGAATAGAAGAGGGAGGGAGAGAGAGAGGGGGGGAGGAAAAAGAAATTAAATAAATATAGGAGTTGTTTTGGGTGGAGGATTTGAATTTGAGTTTTGGGGGAAAACTTTTAGGGGAAAAAATATGTATTGTGAGGTTAGATCCGGACCTTTGATTTTTGGGGGATTGAAGAAGAGCCACTTGATAGCTTTCTTTGTGTTTTATTATATATATATATATATATATATATAGCATTGCTCAGTTGCAAACGGATCTGTTTGCACAAACCCGTGCAAACGACATTGTTGGCCATTGGATCAAGTTCATCTTGATCCAAAGGCTGTGATCGAGTCTCGCCCGTTGAATGAACCTAGGCCGTTGTATGGAACAACGGCCTAGGTTATTTGAAACAACGACATTTTATAACCTCGGCAGACAAAGGCGAGCTTGGATGGAACAGAAGAAGATTTGGCGAACGAATAAAAAGGTGTCAATGTCCTCATTGAGCGACCTAAATCCGTCGACCGACGGGAGTGGAGAGGTGTTGGGAACAACGGCCTAGGTTATAAAATGTCGTTGTTTCAGACAAGAATGAACCTAGGCCGTTGTTCCAAACAACGGCCTAGGTCGTTGTCTGGAACAACTGCCTAGATTATAAAAAACCGTAGTTTCAAACAACGGCCTCGGTTATAAAAAGCCGTAGTTCCAAACAACGACCTAGGTTCAAAAGTGGGAGTGAGTGAAAGAGCGAATGAGGCGAAGAATTATTTGTGACGAAATTCCCAAATTACCCCTCACAACTTAAGTGAGATGGGGTGATGGTCGGGTTCGATCACGGCCGTCGGATCTTTGATCGATCTGATCCAACGGCCAGCAACACTATTTGCACGGGTCTGTGCAAACAGACCTGTTTGCAATGGAGCATTGCTTATATATATATATATATATATATATATATATATATATATATATAACGATTTTTTCGATTTAATTCCCAATTATTTTCCGATTAACCGATTAATCACTAATCGCTCATAGATCGATTAGTTCCAAAAACTGATTTTAACTGCCTAGATTATGAGTGATAGTACTCATTGCCAATAATATACACCTTCATGCTAACAAATTATCTTCCATACATCAAGTTTGCTTATAGTTATTAGTACTATGTGATCGATTCGGATCAAAATTGATGCTATTCCACACTATCGTAAAAAGAAGGTTTACTCTGTATCTTTCCACATTTTTGGACACATCAAAGTTGAGGGGATTTACATGTAAGAAGTGGAGCACTACTTTACTTCTGTGCCCTCTACACTGTCATATTTTATTTAATAACTAGGTTTGCCCGTTGACACGTGCCTATAGCACGTCTTCGGAACGGTGCACCTGGTTTGATTATATAAAATAGTTTTAGAGGTCCAGCAAATTAATTGAAGTAGGAAACATATTATATGAGGAAGCAGCATATTTACCTTTAAACTCAACCATCGTCTTCTTGATCATTAACTTGAACTTACCTGGAATGTATATATTTTGTTAGAAACACTACATATAGTTTTTTTTAACTTCAGCACCATTTTTAAATGCTTGTAATAATTGTGCAAGGATATGATCATATAGGTCTTATAGAGCTTACTCCAATCTCATAACCACTATGAGCATGTTTAAATACAATGGTAATCCAAATACATGTGTGAAGGTATCTATAATACCAATAATCTAAACATTTGTTTGTCTGAGACTCAGTTTGCAATTGAAATATCTCTTATTATTATTTCAAACAAAATGTAATACATGAAGTTCTCAAAACTCTAATCCAAGCTAATCATTTCTTTTATCTCTACTTTGTCTCCCTATTGCACCTTTATAAAAAAAAATCAAAATGGATCAATAACAAATTTACTTTAGCTGTCTTTCTTGAGTATAGAGTTTGCACCCTTCACTGGTAAACTCCAGTCTTCCCAATTCTATATATCCAAACATACCCTAAAAGTTCTTATATGTTATGTTATCCATGGTTTCTAATAACTAGTGAAGGGAGCACTTCACGATAGTATATTCTCTTATAGTAAAGAAATTAGTGTTGCATATTTGCCAACTTATTTAAGGTTGTTGATCAACTTACCTGTTCTGCTATGGTTTGGAAGCCCAAATTGTGACCACCAAATAATCCATCTCACTTGTGTACACCTTAAATCAAAACCAATAAAAATCTCATCAAATAAATCACCAAATTAAAAAATTTTAAACCAAAAAATAAAACAATCATACTTCTCTGAACTTAGATCTTATGAACACACAAAATTCGAGTCAGCAAAAATAGAGTAATCCCATTCACACAAAATTAAAAATTAGAATGAGATTTCGGTTAATGAGATGAAATTAGAGTCGCCGCATCGCATATAGAGGCTCTCGATTCGGTGGAGGGGAGTCGCCGATACGGAGTCGCTTCATATTCGCTCTCGATTTGGTGGAGGGGAGTCGCCGATACGGAATCAGTAGCAGATCAGATATCGGCGACGAACTCTTGATTGGGGTTTGACATTGGATTTGGATTTGCTTTGAGATTCGAGCTTGAGAGGACGATGGAGGTTTCGCCAATGGAATGGAAGCGTAGGTTTAAGAAAATGGTTTTAGGGGGAGAGAGAAATTGGAGGTCTCTGGTTTGGGGAATAGAGGGAGCAAACTGATCTGAATAGGAGAGAGAGAGAGAGAGAGAGAGAGAGATAATTAAATGAATAAAGGAGTTGTTTTGGGTGGGGATTTGAATTTGAGTTTTGGGGGGACACTTTTGTAGAGGAAAATGTCTTTTGGTAGCTTTTCTTTGTGTTTCCTTACAATTGAAGGAGAGCCACTTGATAGCTTTTCTTTGTGTTTTATTATATAGATGTGGTGATGTTTCTTAGCATTTTATATGCTCAGCCAGAAGAGTTAATGTTGAACTAAATTCACCACCAAGTAATTGTTCAGTTTCTGATAATATAAATGTTTTTGTTAGATTGTTCTTTGAAGCATGTGGATTTGGGGAGGATTCTCTTGGCTCTACAACAATGATGTACACTCTGGTTGCCCCGAGCTTCTCTCAAGATTATCTGCCGATCAGTCCAGCTGGAAGAATGTTGCTATTTGTACCTCCTACTAGAGGGCCATTTATCTCTAAGAGTTCTCTTGAGATATCAACAGAAGATCCATAAGGTAAGAGGACAAGCACAAAATTTTGCTCGTTAAGTGCTGATTTTTTCTTAAAGTTTCAAAGATATGATTAGCTGAATTGGTTCCAATCATTTTATTGCAAACTAGAGTAGAAATTTATTGACAAACTATTTCACAAGCATTTCAAGATTGGCATCAACTTGAAAATTGATCTTGCCTGACATCATTAGGTTTGTTTTATCAGTTATGTATACTTCTTTTGGGGTTCGAGAAACCCAAAAATTCCAAGAGTGGAACATAGGTGTAGTGCATGTGTTGAAAAACCTAATAACTCCCCCACTGGAGACACATGCCATCTTTTGTTGTGCGATCTACTTTGATCAAGCATGCCTATGGTCCAACAAATCTTGTTTTTCCAGAACTATGTTTGGTACATTAAGCAAACCAGCCTGTATGGGTTCCACCCTAGCAACTTCGAGTATATCAATAATTTATAGTTTAAGATGTAATTCTACATATTTTTAAACTTTTCCCGTTCATTTATGTTAGTGTAGTACATTCAACATCTCTTTGCAAATACGTAAAATTCAACAAGTTTTGATGGAATTATTGTATCTTTTTTCAACCGAAACTACAGTTTCCTCAGGTATTCAGAAAGCCTGATGTGCAACCATGAGTAGAACCTTTGCTGTAATGATGTGTTATTATTTTAATCCCTTTCATTGATGATAGCAGATGGTCCTCCAGCATGATGGACTCGTTGCAAATAGTTCAAATTCACTACATTTTGAAGATGAAAAACAGCACGAAGCCTCATCCTGAAATGTGATATGACTAGTAAAAATTATTCAGTTGAAGCATGAACCGTGGTATACTTGTCATAGTTTTGGAATTTGCCTCTTTGTTTATGTAATGAAATGCAATCCAATTCCTTTTCTTGTCTTCAAAATTCTAATGATTGCATTCTCACTGCAGACACAATCCCTATGTAATCGTATGGTTTCACTGGCTACAACTGTCTTGCATATCCATTATTTGAGCTTCTGACAATTATTCCAGTAGTTACATATCCGATTTGACCGATGGATGAATATGCAAGTATATGTTTCATACTTGTTTGAGTAATAGCAATGAGATTTCCCAATATCATGCTAAGAATAACTAGGATTTCCAAAAGACGTCATTCGTTTGATGAGAAATAAAAAGGAATATCGAAGATTCGCGTTGTTGAAGCTGAAGCAGCTACTTTTCAAGTAATAGAAAGAAAAGCAATGACTGAAGTGGGAGAGTATCACGCTCCGCTTCCAAAAAAGAGAATACGGAATACGGATACGTGACTAAGCCTGACGAATGATTTTCATCATCCATAAATTGTTCAGAATCTTTACAATATCTCACAGAAATAATCAGAGGCGGAAGCAAGAGAATCAATCACATATGAATAATCGAATCAAATATAGTAATAGGAATTTACTTGAAATCAAAATATAATATTCTCAAATAAATTATATCTGAACAAGTCAATATCTTGGGTCACATTGCCCAAATACAAAATAAATCAAAGTATCGATTACAATATTCAAAAAAGCAACAGAAATAATAATAATAGCAAAACTCCAGTACTAATATCTCATATCACTAACTCCACCTAGGAGCTGATCACTCTGGTCTGTAATTAATAAATTGCAGGAAGAGAAAAAGAAAACAAACTCCCGCCAGTGCAATTTACGGGCCCGCTTGTAGTGCAGGATACAAGTACAGAGATAAAAAAAAACAGATATAAAATAACAGCAGAACTAACATAGCATAAAATAGGCATGTTAACAGAAATATAATATCTAACATGAATCTGGAAAACAAATCAGATAACATGGTATACCAACAGATACAGATAACATGTGTCAAGTGTCAAGTGGTATGCAGACAGATATACATATAATAGTGTCAGATGATAGTCTGACAAATTACTAATAATCAGATAACAGATGTCAGATAACAGATACAGATTAACGATAACAAATGTCATGTGCTTATAAGTTTTGTGTGATTACTATCTAGGTAGCACTTCATGCGTCCTAGGTCTATACCACATGGTTGCTACATTTAAACAAATTACGTTTAGACTTTGTAGTCCATAGGGTCGTGTACTCAGGGATCAGACAGGCAGATATCAGATGCAGATCAGACAGACAGATAGAACCTATGAGTTCTCTTCTGAGTACACCTTCCTATAGGAAAGTAATGTAGTCAGGGTTCAGATAAACAGAGTCGTGTATCATGTAGTCATGAACACGCAACAGGTAGGAAACATGGGCCCTCTTCTCAGTACACATTTCTATATTTTCCACTACTAGATCTTTCCCTTAACCCCGGCTTGGTTATTTTGTTATTATTATCAGACAGGCATGTATGTGCAGAAAACAGAGTGAGAATAGCATGGTATAAACAATTAACAGGTTCAGGGTGACAGACAAACATATACAGACTAAATATACGAACAACGAAAATTCTAGTTCAGAACAGCAAGACAGTACTGCACTAAAACTGAGATTCCCGTTGCTACAAAAATACAAATCTGAATCCGTCAAAGAATCTTGAAAATAGAATCCCGAACGAATCCAGCAAATATATATAAGTCATATAGTATTTCACAACATCATAACTCAAAACATGTTTGAATCCAGAAAAACACGTTCAGTTAGAAATCAGAAGATTGTATTCAAAGTCAGGAAAACAGCATGAAAACTCATTAATTAAATCCACAAAATATCTGGGGTATTCACATATATGTGTAGCATTCGAATACAAAGTTTCATAATTTTTCAATATAAATAGTTTAGTCAACAAAAATTAGAAAACATCAAGATGCAGTAGTTTTGTAAATCTGGAATTATAAACACTGCAGTACGAAAATAGCAATATCTCACAAACCATAAATCGAAATCCAAATTCGTCAAAAGGGTGATAAAATAGATACAGTAGGCTAACTTTCATATTCACAAATATTTTACAAACAGTAAGTAGAATTAGGACGAAAATCAGGTTCTTTACTGAACAGTATGAAAATTCTGCATGTATAGTAATTGTTTGGAAACATAGAATGGTTTGTAAAAATCATCAAACAAATCCACAAAAATTCAGGGTTAATCCCAATTAGGTCTATTTATACTGTGCAAAATATTGGATCAAAATAATACTTTTAACATCATGATAAAAATAGATTACTCTTCAGAATTCATAGAAAACAAAATATGCAAATCTCTCTACACCTCTGTAGTAAAATAGACATAAATCACAATCCATAAAACGAAACTGAGATCTGTCAGAAGGATTGGAAAATAGACAAAATTCTCTACATTTCATGTTCACAAAATATTTTCATATACTGACCTTAATAGGGTCTAAAATACTGAACAACATTAGGGTAACTTACAGAATTGTTCCTCATACACAAATCAACATAGATTATACGGAAATTGTCCAAATCATAACCAAACATGAAATATGGTGTACTAGATGTCCAGACAACATGATATAGGGTATTTTGCAATTCCATGACAAGTATAACATGAATAACACAACAAGCACACGATATCACGAAATAGCATGTATATATACATTCAAAAAAGTGGTCATCCCTAGTTGTTTCATGTTATGTATGTCGTGAGGAAACTATGGTCGAATCAACACAATAGAGACAATATATAACAGAGGATTCACACACAAATTGTCTCTAGAACTCAACTACACTACAAGCAGTATTTAGTACTTGTATTACACAAAGAAAAGAGTATAAGTTACTTGCCTGAGAGACGACGAAAATGACGATGATCAAGAATAATGGGAATGGATTTTCGGAACACGAACTCAAACGAATGAACAATGCAACCACGAACATAACGAACTCCGAACCGAACTAACACGTGCAAATACATGCATGTGCAGTGAAAGAGCGAGAGGGAGAAGCACGACACAATGATGGGGAGTGCACAGGAGAACGACGACGACAGCAATCGCTGTCGTTGCTCACTTTCTGACTGCGTCGAGAGGAGAGCACGGCGAAACTTCGGGGGGTGCACTGGTCGCTGCGGCACTGGCTGCCGATGGCGTTGTAGCCGCGCCAGAAGGAGACAACACCGTGGGGGGGGGGGGTTCTGCAGGCGCGCGCGCTTGAGAGGAGCAGGACAGAAGAGGGGACAGGAGGTCGGGGTAGGGGATGAGTGGTAGAAAGTGAGCAGGAGGGTTGGCGGATGATCGTGAGGAAGGCACAGGGTTGAAGATGATCGGCTAGGGTATTGACGGCTGAAAGTAGGGGATAGGTGAACATGAGGGTGCATGGGGGTAGTTATATATAGGGGAACAGAGTATTAGGGTTTAGAGATGGGTTTCGGGTAGTCTGATAATGGGTATCAGGGTGTATATGGGGTTTTGGTTAATAGGCTGTTTAGGTATATTGCATATTTGGGTTTATATTAGTGGGTTTGGGTATTCATTAATAGGGTTTTTAGGGGACTAAAACAGGGTATAGGTGTATTAGGATTGGGTTAGGTGTAATTGGGCTTAAGCAATGAGTTTGAAAACATATAGGGCATATAAACAAAAGATCCAATAAAGAATGGGAACAAGATGAATCAATTAAGATAAGACATGAGCAAATAAAAATAATAGGGATCAAAACAAAAGCTCGATCAAACAGAGATGAAAGAATAGACATACAATTGAATCAAAAAGACCAAATAAAAGGACGACAATCAAACAAATAAATATATTGAAAATGAAGATCCAATATACGGTCCAAAAGAGATACAATGAGAAGAATACACCCAAAGAAAAAAAAAATACCCAAAAAATATATAAAAAGAAAAACAGGAATTACAGAAAGTCAGATTTGAAAAGAGGATTCCTCACTTCTCTCATTCAAAACCGTGCAAGAGCCTAAAGATGCGAATCTTGGACCTTTTAACAGCACTTCTTTTTTGGACGAGGCTGTTAAAAAGTAATTATTAGCCTAAAGATGGTAATCTTTAACAACTCTTCTTTTTGGTCGTGACTATTAAAAAGTAAAAAGCACACATACATATCCGATTAAGGAAGGACTCTCATCTTCTTATTGCCTGCAAATGCCTTTTCCTCTTACCTGCACACTTTACGTCAACAGGGAAGGATCAGCCGTATCCATATTCAATTTATGTTTGTTCGATCACTTTTTTGTTATTTGCTGACGATACAATGCTAATACCTAATGGTGGTGGCATAAACTTCTGGAATCTGTCAATTCCATCGGGCTTTCTCTATTTATGAGAAAGGCACCGGATAGAAAATAAACAGGATCAAATCTCATTTCTTTTGCAATATTTGCCATGCGACTTTTTGAGTTTATCATTAACGTTAGCGCTTTTGTAACCCCCATTCCCGCAAATACGTATTTTTTGAATAATTTTTGTATTTCAATATTTATAAATTCATTATTTGTTAAAATCATTTTGAATTTTATATTAAAGTGTTTTTCCATCGATAATTATATTTATTTCAAATAATTGTGTATTTTAATCTACTTTCTATGTCTTATTGATCGACTATTTATATTTGAGTCTAAAACAAATATATTATAATTATTGAATTATTTCAATAAATTGATAAACCCGAATACTAAATTGTTATATAATTTTATTTTGATTAAAATTATTAATTGTTATTTCTTGATTATTTAATTAAAGTTCATCTGTTGAATTATTTTATTATTGTACTTGATCTAATTATCGTGGTGAATTCTAATTTAATTTCAAGCCAATTGATATCCTTTTTATTTGTATTATTTATTTATTTATTTGGATTTAAATTTTTGTTCAAGAAATTCTTCGTTCTTCGTGATTGAACTATTTTGTTGTCCTATTTTCTTTTATCTAATTGTGGGTATTTTTATTTGAACCCGATTGATTTAGATCTATCTCTTAATTGATTCCTAAAACCCCAATTTCATGTGTTCTTAACCGAAATCTGCTATTATTGAACCCTAATTCACCAACCCTGTATCCTAATTGTACCATATAAATACAACCCTAATGCAAACCCTAAAAATTACACAATTTGAAAACCCTAGCCGTCTAATCTCTCTCCTCTGCATTTCTGTCTCCCCGAATTTTTGCCCAAACAGCCAGCAGCACTGTTCATCTTCTCCGTTCTCCTTCCCCGACCTCCGGTGCTCCTCGCCGTCGACGCTCCTCCAGTCGCGACCCCCCAACCTCCGGTGACCTACCCTGTCGCCATCCCCTTCCCATCGAGCACCCCATCGACATCAGCAAAGACCCACATCGAAACCCTCTCGCAACCCCCAACCCCTGAGCCTCCTTCTCTGTCCTCGACATTAGCCACAGAACCCAAAAACCCCCGGCGCTGCTACCCTCTTTCCGTCGACGTCAGCCAACCCTAACGCCAGCGCCGTCGCTGCTCGACCCTCGCCGTCGACCTCCCGTCGACGCGCCAGTCTTCCTCGCCGCCCTTGGCCAAGCCGCCGTCGATTGTTGCTGCACTTTTCTATTGATTGGCTTGATCTTTTGTACATGTATTGTACACGTGCTTATTTATGTGTTCGTAGGTTCATTGCTTCGGGATTCTTATCCCGTTATTCTTGGTATTCGTTTTCACCATCTAACAAGCAAATTACCGTCATCTTGAATTGTTAATTGTATCAAATTCCAGTTTTGTTGAAACTCTTGCAAGTAGATCTCTTTGTTATTGTATTATCCATTGTTCATCCCTTCGTTGGGTTGAACCCAAGATCGAATCCCAATATTCTAGACATCGTGCCGCTTTTGACTTCCAGATCGAATCTTTCATGAGTGCATATAAAATTGATAATAGAGTTGTTCATATAATCATCACACAAATAAATTATTGTAGAGACAATTGATAGGTTATATGTTGTTTGATCGATTGATGATAATTTGATGTATGAGCGTGTTATAATTTTATTTATCATGTTTTGACACCCATCTTGCTGATTGTATTATTTATTGACTAAAGAATCGATACCCATCATGTTTAATTAATTTATTTTCATGGAAAAATACCCTAAAACCTATATCTTGCTTGCTGCCTGGAATTTGTCTGCTATTTTTGACCCAGTAAACGATCTTAAATTGAATTACTTTCTGAACAAGAGTTACAGCTTATTCTTTCTAGTTTCCAAAATATCTTGAATTTCTAAATTCCAAGTTCTGTAGCAAAAGTTATGCCCGTTTTACTATAGTTGTGTTTTTATTTTCAGAATTATACTTTTCAGATTTTCTTGAATTAATTATTCCTATATCATTGTATTGCATGAATTAATATGTGTATGTTTCATTGCATGAACCCAGTGTCTCATTGTCATCATTTTATTGTTCTATCTAAGTTATCGTCCTATTGTTCTCCTATTGATACTATTGTTCGTCTCATGTGTCAAATTACATATTGTATTGTTGTATTAATAAAATAATTAATAAGTCGAGGTTTAAGGGATTGACTTTAGTAGTGGACAATATAAGGACTGTACTCGGAGGAGGGGCCCGTGTTTCCCTATTTATCAGTCTATCGGTCTATCGGTTATCGATTAATTGTAGATTACTGACTACAGTATCTCGATTGATTCGGTCATCGGTCATTATTGAATATCATTGCCGAGTACATGAACTATAGAGCCCACCATTAAGTCTAAACGTGACTTGTTTGTATGTAGCAATCATGTGGTAAATGGATGAGACGTATGAAGTGCTACATTAGTTAGAATTAAAATAATTAATAGGCTTAAGGGTTTGCATCACATCGACATTGCATTTTGTTCAACATTATTCCTATTGATATCGATTATTATCTAAGTGTTAATGATACAGAACCGTTGCATCGATTACCATGTTATTGATTATTGCTATCGTGCCATGTTATTGATTCTTATTGATCCATTGACTTCATTTCCATTGCTCCCTACTTTCTCTACTTGCTGTCCATGACTTGCTCTGAGGACAAATTTTCTCCTCTTTTTAGAAGAAGTGTTTATAGGTGTTGATGGAAAGCTGGAATTGGAGAACAAGGATTCTGAAGATTTAATATTTTTTAGTTGCTCATTATTTTATTGAACTATTATTATTTCTCTGTATTGGGCTTATGACCCGAATATTTTGCTATTTGTTTCAAGACGTTGGATTATTATTGTATTTGGATATTTTTATTGCTTCATTCCAAGTATTATTGTTCATGAGATTATTATTATTGCCTGTGCATTTGTTGCCGTTGGATCTGGTGTGGGGGCAATAGACAGAATTTGTATGTTTGTAGGAACTCGAACAGGCTGAATCCTACTTCTTCCTTGTTGAAAAGTTGACTCCTTGGTGCTCCCGGGTACCTGCACAAACGTTCGAAACACTGGGATGGATTCCGGTGACGAACTCTCCGACGCTCTTGTCAATACCAGAAAAAGTAAAGGAAAAGAGCTTGAGTACGCAAAGAGTGATCACCTGTGACAGTAGGAGGTAGGGGGTATTTATAGTCGCCGTGGAGATCTCTTTCAGGATGAGGATGAATCCATACTTCCCAGGGTGGCTTGATAGGGATGGTTATAACCACCCCCTGAGGATAAGGACAAGCCAGGATTTCCTTCTATCTTGTTGAACTGGTTCCTAACGGGTTGAGACCCGTTCTCAACTGAACAGATCCGTTCGTGGGTTAGCGGGTCCAAGAGGAGAGACCCGGTTCCCAATTCAGACCCGTCTGTAGGTGAAATTACCATCTTACCTGTAACATCCTGGATTTTTAAAATCATATTAATTAGAATGTATTTTATTTTCCACGTGTTGTGCACGTGCAATTTTATGCATGTATCTTTCTAAAATATTTCATAAACTAGTAGTCCTAATTTAATTTTTGGCCTAATTGTCTCTTTGTAGCCCACCTTAATTAATTAATTAATTAAATTAATGAAGCACATGGTTAGTTAGCCCATTAGTGAGCCCATTTATTTTTAAAATCTCTTTTAATAACCTAACTTGTAGTGTTGACTCATTCAATGAACAAAAAAATTAATTAACATGAAAAACTTGTAACTAAGGGGGGCACTAGATGGCACGTGCTTGCACAAGAGTGTGCAAAGCACACCCTTTGGGTGTGGCGGGATGGGATCAAGTGAGAGGGAGAGTGGATGAGGTGGAGAGGTGGTTATTTGCATCATGGGAAGTTATAGAAACTCCCTATTTCATCTAAGCCCTTGATCCTTAACCATTTGATCTAATCCCCTAAAATTTTGTATAAATACCCCCCCTCCTCTTTTATTAGTTATCCTTGCACCTATTCTATATCATAAGAGAAAGAAATACATTAGTGAGCAAAAGATTGAGAGTTAAGTGAGTTCTAAAAGATTGAGTGTGCTTTGTGTGTGTTCCATCAAGAGGAGGCCGGCTACTCATCCAAGGAGCAAGGAAGAAGCTTGGACTCATCAAACCCTAGGAGAAGAAGGTCTTTTTGTTCATTCTAGGAGTTTTTCCTAGGACTTTTGTGAAATTTCTCTCCAAATAAGGTGGGTGTTTCTCTCTATCTTCTAAGTAGTACCATGCTAGGATGTATTTTTGATCATGCTAGAATAAACAAGTGAAAAACAATGTTTATGTTAGTACCATGATTAAGGGGAAAAATGAACATATGAACATTGCATGTTATAACTAAAAGAAATTGATTGAATGGTATGATTAAAATTGTTGTGGTGGTAAATTGATATTGCTCTAGCATGTTAACTTAGAATGAATGATTCTATATGTTGAAATATTCGTGTATGTGGGAAGAATGCAAATTTAAGGAATGTGTTTGTATGAAAAATGTGAACTTTGAGAATCTCTATGTTATTTAGATAAAATTGACTAGTAGATTATGCATGATTTTAGTTAATGTGATTGCTATTAAAAGACTCTAAAGATGTATGTTTTTGTTGGAAAAAATGAACATTTTGCAACTTAGGCCAAGTTAAGAAATAATTGACTTTTTGTGTTAATCAAAAGGAAAGAAGAAAACTCATTAGTCAAATGAAGAGGACCTAGTGATGATTGAAAAAATATCAAGGAAAAATGCCCTTCTTAAAAAGAAGTAGATATTATAACAATATGTGGTTTCATGTACATTTTGTAGTAATAAAAGAGTAGTACTTTTTATATGAAAAATGTGAGTTAAATGACTTTAAAAATCTTTAATTTACTGTTTAAATCGAAAGAATTCCAGTCAGGAATTTATTTAGTTTTAAAGAACAAATCACATTTTTGAAGAAACGAGTCTCTCTAATGAACTAGAATGGCTACAATCGTATACAAAACAAATTAGAATTATTTTTCCTACGGGTTAGTCACTCTGTCCATACTGGTGAGTGGGTGCAAATTAAAAACGTCACTGTATTAGGAGATCTTGGATTCGAGTCTTGGCATAGACTCTTTATTTTTCTTTTTGAAAATACTCCAAAACCGAGACTTTAACTATAAAAACAATTAAAAACCCCCCTTATGTCACGTGGGCGCTGCTGGCTTTTTGGTCAGCATAGTGCCACAGTACGGTACTGTAGCGCTGCTGCTGTGGCGGGTTCGAAACTTGGCTTCGACAAGGTTTTTACATTTTTTGATTTTTTTTTTTTTGAGATTTCATTTTTTTTTGTAATGGATTTTGTGAAATAAAATTTTTAAAATAAAAAAATATATATGATAATTATCTTGGAATTAAATGGAACTTATATAGAATTTCTATTGGATTAAATGAAGATTATAGATCAAGTTAAAGAGATTTCGAAAGTATATTTTGGGATAAATAAAGTAATATGTGTTCTCTTTTTAGAAAAAAAAAATTGTGTGAAGTTTACTTTAAAAATTCATGACACACTGCAATTGTGTTAGTCTAAACAAATGATATTTAAACTTGTGAATGCAAAAGATTTATTATGAGATTCGAATTATGAAATTTGAGAATTGTGACATAGTTGAATTATCTTGTCTCTTTTATATGAAAGAACTATGCATGAATAATTATAGAAAATCAAGATGACTTATGAGAAATATTGATGAGTGTGAATACTCAATGTGGACATGAAATGAGATTTGAACTAGAGGGTAGTTAAGTCCTTATACCGGCAATTGAACAAGTTGATTCTTTGAAATGAAATGTTGAGATAAAAGACCAGGTTTGGGTCAAATGTGTTGATTGATGGTTAAGACCGGTACAGTGGAAAGAGATAACTCTAGGAGTTGATGTTATTCATGATTCATACAACTAAGGACCAAACAATAGAGAAGATGTGATGAAAGTAAGAGAAAAATACAAATATGAGGGCCTCGAGTCTACGGTGTGAGAGTGATTCATAGGTTGCCTACTTGATGAGTCAAGTCTTGGAGTGGACATTACTCCGGAATTATCGGGATCGCGACGACGCTTGTGGAATGTTTGATTGACTACGGGTGATGCCATGGTCCATGACGGAGGCTGAATTGATCATAGGCTCTGCATGATGCGTCATGTCACGATGTGGGATTTCCCTCCAGGTTGTCTGGACATGAGCTCATAACTCGTAGGACATCTAGGATACTTATCGTAGTTACAGTAGTAGATTAAGTCATGGCGAGGGATCGAACCTTACAAGTTGATGAATGATTAAGGGCTTATCCTCGGACCTATGTAGTATGGGATGCATAGAATCCAAACAAGTGCTCATTAGTGTCATCTACTAATAATAATAAATTGCATTAAGGACTAGGCGCACAATCACAACACGACATCAATAGGATAGTCCCCTTAGCTTTGTTTGTGAACAAGTTTGTGGTTTGTTAAGTATTGAGAATTGTTATACTGTTTCGGCATAGAGAGGATGGCCGTGTATTGTAACACCCCAAATTTCAAAACATACTGAATTCGAAGTTCCACAGGATCTTTACACTTCTTTCGTACAATTTTACAAGGAAATAATTTTTTTTTGTTACATCAGAGTTTACACTTACATTACATATTTACAGCAAAAGCAATGTACAATAAATTACATGAATTGAAAATGTACAACTCTTGAATCAATCTTTAATCAGCATGCATTCTTTAGTCTTGTAAATCACTTTACCCTGCATAAAAACTGTGGGCGCGTCAGTTGCTTACAACCGACGAAATATTATACACGGCTATCCTTTCTATGCCGAATAGTATAACGATTCTCAAATACTTAAACAAATCACAAACTTGATCACAAACAGAACTACATGGACTATCCTATTGATGCCGTGTTGTGCTGTGCACTTAGTCCTTAATGCAGTTATTTATATTAGATGACACTAATGTGCACTTGTTCAGATTCTATGCATCCCATACTACATAGATCTGAGGACAAGTCCTTAACCGTTCTTTATCTTGTAGGGTTCAATCCCTCGTCATGACTTAAACTATTGCTGTAACTACGATAAGTATCCTAGATATTTTATGAGTTACGAGCTCATGTCCAGACAGCCTGGAGGGGAATCCCACATCATGTCACGACGCATCGTGAAGAACCTATGGACAATTCAGCCTCCGTCATGGGACATGACACCACCCGCAGTCACCAAACACCCCACGAGCATCGCCTGCGGTACGGACTCCTGGAGACATATCCACGTTATGTCACGACGCATCGTAAAGATAGCCTATGAATACTCTCACACCGTAGCTCCGAGGCCCTCATACTCGTGTTTTTCTTTTATTTTCATCACGTCTTCACATGAATCTAGTCCTTAGTTATTTGAATCATGAACAAAATCAATTCTCTAGAGTTAGCCCTTCCACTATACCGGTCTTAACCATTTATTCAACATGACCCAAATCTTGGTCTTTTCATCTCAAATTTCATTTCAACGCATTTCTTTTCAATGCCGGTATGAGGCTTAACTACACTCTAGTTCTCAATTTCAATTTATAATCACAAAATTGAGTCTTTATACTCATAAGTTCTTTTCATAATTAACATGATTTCTTTTCATTTCTATGAATCAAAACTCACAGATCAAGTTCAATTTCAATTCTTATACTTCATGCTCGCAAATTTTCTTTTCCATAAGCACAATAAATTCTCATACTATAGTTTCTTTCCTTACTTAATTCCATAATGATAAAGTCACATTTTTCAATATTCACAATAGGCAATAAAATTCGTAGATAGCCCACTTAAATTTTTTTCATTCAAAAATTCCTCTTTTATAACTTAGTGTAATCTTTTCATGAAAATAATCACATTTCATTTTATACGAATATCAACTTCATGCAATTTTACTTCTAAACCATCTTCATTTTAATCAAATCATGTCCCAAATATTTTTCATTAAGTCCATATAATTTTAGAATAATTATAGTATTTTTTCCAAATTTTTATAAGCCTCAAATCAATTTTTAAAACCAAAAAATCAAAAAAAAAAAAAGTTAAATTCCTGCCGAAGCTAGGAATCGAACTCATGACCACAGGGTAACCAACCGCCATCGAGAGCCAGAACAGCCAAGGCGCCACAACGATACAGAATGGGGTTAATTTTAGATAAGGTGGGAATCTCGGTTTTCGGATTTTTGAAAAAAAGAAAACGAAAGGCTCACGCCAGGTTTTGAACCCAAGACCACCAACCCAGACTCGTTGCTACAGTAACCGAACCCACTGCACCGACTAACCAGTTTGGCCATGGTGCTAAACTAATATGGTTTAGATTACTGGGGTTATAAGCGAGGTTTCTGTTCTTTTCGAATTTTTACAAAAACAAATATTTTTGTGTTCTCTTCTTCTCTAAATTTATTCAAAAACTCCATATTTTATTTTTCATCTCAGTATAGTATTTCAGTAAAAAAAAACAATTTTTGACACAAAAAAATAATAATTTGTTCTCTAATTCATTTTGCTCTTCAATTTTCGAATTTGGGGAAAAAGACATATTCTCCTTATAATTTACTCTTCAAATTTTCCTAAATCACAAATAGTATTTTTGTTAACATTGTACAATTATCTCAGTAATAAATTACATTTTTCATGTCATTTAACATCTCATTAATCAAAATCACCCATATCCATAGTTCTTTATTCAATTGTTCTACACACAAGCATGTATTTTTTTTTTATCTAGCACATCACAATAAAATAGAGCATGGTAGCATGGTAATCATTTAACAAATCATAATTTGGCAATCAATTTAACACTCTTTTAACATATATTCAAACTAGTAGCAATTTGTCTCATTTTCATGATGCATGGCTACATTAATTAAAATTTCTTCTTAATTTGTCAACCACATCCTAACATGATGTCTAATTAGAAGTTTAAGAGAAACACCCACCTTAAAATGGAGAGAAAATCAAAAGAACTTCTAGAGAATCTCCTACAACGAATGAACAAAGTTTTCTCCTCCTAGATCAAGCCACGTAAGTCGCCTCCTCCTTGATCAAGCTAGAATTCGAGCCTCTCCCTTCTTGGTCCTTGAAATGCCGGCCTCCTCCCTGTTGTTGAACACACACAATACTCTCTGTTTTCAATCTCACAAAAACTCCTCAATCTTTTGCCTTACAACTTGTATTTTTTTTTTCTCTCTTTCTATTCTTTCTTTTTAAAAATTTTCAAGTGCGAGAATGAAGAGTGTGGGAGGGGGTATTTATACAATTTTCTAGGATGAATGGAGGGCTAAGATTAGATCAAATGGTTAGAGACGAGCCCAAGCAATATTGCTTGTGAAAGCTACCCCTGTGCTCTTGATTATCGTCGAGCATCGAGGGCTTAGGGGTCGGCACAGAGCGACAAGCTCAAGGGACTTGGCTTGTGAAAGCTACCCCTGTGATCGAGATCACCATCGAGCGTCGAGGGCTTAGGGGGTTAGCAAGGAGCGACGAGATCAAGCGATATTACTTATACAAGCTACCCCTGTGCTCGAAATCATAGTCGAGCATCGAGGGCTAAGGGGTTGGCATGGAGGGACGAGCTCAAGGGACTTTGTTTGTGAAAGCTACCCCTATGCTCCAGATCACCGTCGATCGTCGAAAGCTTAGGGGTTGGCATGGAGGGACGAGCTCAAGGGGCTTTGCTTGTGAAAGCTACCCTTGAGCTCGAGATCGCAGTCGAGCGTCGAGGGCTTAGAGATCGGCAAGGAGCGATGAGCTCAAGCGATATGGCTTGTGGAAGCTACCCCTGTGCTCGAGATCGCAGTTAAGCGTCGAGGGCTTACGGGGCCGGTACGGAGTGACGAGCTCAAGTAACTTAGCTTGTGAAAGCTACCCCTGTGCTTGAGATCGCAGTCAAGCATCGAGGAGTTACAGTAAGCCATTTTTTTTGCGAGAATCAAGGAGTTACAATAACTATTTTAGTGAGAATCGAGGAGCTACATGAACCATTTTTTGCGAGAATTGAGGAGTTTTAATCCTTTATATATACGCATCCCACACCCCCCTTCTCATTTCTCACTTTTACCCTCTCTTTAGATCCCAGAGCTTCTCTCTAGAAGTTTTCCGACACCATCGGCGTGTTTTCTGGCGATCTCTAGTAGACTTCACTCAGGTTAGTAATTTTAATATGTCTAGGGCTCAGTCCGGCTCCTTGGCCTCTACCCCCGGCAGTGGTGTTCACACGGGCCTGTCGGACTCCTCTTCTTTTGACACGAAAGAGGAAGTGCTCTCCATGCAGCCGCTACGCACCTGCAAGATGGTTGTGGTGGAGAGCAGCGATTCGGATGAGGAGGAACATCCTGTCGAGGACATTGATGACGTGGACTAGGAGGTGGAATCTCCTGAAGGGTCCTTTGTCGAGGGGGTGCGCTCTGACGAAGGTGCCCGAGCAGAAGGTGAACAGGCAGAGGTGATGGGCTCCTTCTTGAGGGCCTCCGTCCTTGAGCTGCAGGCGACCCCATTGCTTGAGAAGGCCCCTAAGTGTAGCGCCCCGAATTTCTAATATAATATCTTAGAAAATACGCGGCACAATCCCAGCATCAACTTCAATGTAATAGTACACATAGCCCAAAAACACAAATAATTTTATTCCAAACTTTTAATACATCAATCTTTACAACACAGCGGGAATACATAACACCTTGAATTACAACTTTCTTTTTACAATACTTCTTTTTACAAAATTTACACAAGGCTCTATTACATCACTTATAATCTCCAAAGCTAACTCAGGCATCCAAACCCCCAAACTCTAAGCAACAACCTGCAACACATGAGGCTAGAGATGATCCCTAACCCCCAAACTAAAGGGGTCAGCCATAAATGGTGTGAGTGATATAAAACATACAACATAATTAAGTCATAACAACATAAAGTCATCAACAGCATGTATTAACAACAAGGATAAATGGGAAATAACAAAGATATAAAGCAGGAAAACATCATGGAATGAAAACAACAAGTGAAGCTAGACTAAGTGTCAAGTGTAGGAAAACTGGAAAACACAAGCATAAAATGAAGTCAAGAAAACACAACTCCATATGCAACTAATCCCACTATGGTGATCGGAAACAAGATTCAGAATACTCCGCGAATAGGCATCACCGCCCTCGACGCGCAAGCATCAAGTAAGATAGCTCAAGAACAACAACCGGAGAATCATCTCCCTGCCGTGTACCCCACGAATAGGCCTTCAAGACCCTCAACGTGCAGATACACCCGATACATTCCTTGAATAGGTCTGCCGACCCTCGACATGCAAATGCACCCTGCATGCTCCGTGAATAGGCCCGTAGACCCTCGACACACGAACACCTAAATATTATGTACCCCACGAATAGGCCTTCAAGACCCTCGACATGCAGATACACCCGATACATTCCGTGAGTAGGTCTGCCGACCATCGACACGCAAATGCATCCTGCATGCTCCGTGAATAGGCCCGTAGACCCTCGACACGCGAACATCTAAATATTATGTACCCCACGAATAGGCCTTCAAGACCCTCGACGTGCAGATACACCCGATACGTTCTGTGAATAGGTCTGCCAACCCTCGACATGCAAATGCATCCTGCATGCTCCGTGAATAGGCCCGTAGACCCTCGAGACGCGAACATCTAAATATTATGTACCCCACGAATAGGCCTTCAAGACCCTCGACATGCAGATACACCCGATACATTCCGTGAATAGGTCTGCCGATCCTCGACACGCAAATGCATCCTGCATGCTCTGTGAATAGGCCCGTAGACCCTCGACACGCGAACATCTAAATATTATGTACCCCACGAATAGGCCTTCAAGACCCTCTAGTTGGACTAACAAATCATGAGTCTGTACTTACGTCGATTATTATCAAATACACCAAAAATCCTTATCTCTAGAGTTAGTGTATTTTGCTGGTTCGCAGGACTCCCACTCAACTCCTAGAGACCTCAATGTGATTATAACTCACTATTCCATCGTCAAACAATCAAAGGAGAAATCTCTCCACTCAACAAAACTCAATTCTTTAATAGATTCCATAATCCAAATCCAACCATAATATATATTGAAAGCGTATGTTCTGTAGAAGAATAATATTTATAAGGGTAGGTTATAGACCCAAAAAATTTAAAGAAATAGTCGTTTAAAGAACATCAAAACACCTTAGAAAAGTATCAGTACCAGTCGACTGTCCAGAGTGAAAACTAACATCTTTAAGAAGTAAGATCTAAGTGTCTACAGTCGACTGCAAAACTCACCGGTCGACTGTCCAGAGGGAAATCCAGTAATTTTAAGAAAATAGGTTAAGTATTATAAGTTGACTTATAAAAATCATAACTTGACTTACCAGAGAATATTAGTTGACTTATATAAGCCATAAGTCGACTTATCAGAGAATATAAGTTGACTTATAAAAGCCATAAGTCGACTTACCAGAGAATATAAGTTGACTTATTAAAGCCACAAGTCAACTTAAAAGAGATTATAAGTCGACTTAAAAAGTCATAAGTCGACTTACCAGAGAAAAATCAACAATAACTTTGAAAAATAAATTCTAAGTGTGCCAGTCGACTGAAAAGGGTCTAAGTCGACTGTCCAGAACGGATTTTCAAGAAAACTAAAGATCTAGCAGCCGGGTCATACCAGTCGACTGTCGGCCTACAGACTGCAAGGTTTTGGTTGTACATGATAATCAAAATTAGGGTTTTCCAAAAGCGATCATTGTTTACTAAAATAATTTGTATTCAGGTAAAAATGATAATCTCAATAATCCTTATTATAGATACAATTCCTCAAATCAACCAATATCTCAAAACTTAATTCTCATGTTCTTAATTCCTAATTCTTCCATTAGGATTTCTCAATACTGAATTTCTTCCACAACTCATAACCAAAATCTGATTTGTAATCACAAGATCCAGATGTTCATCCATCCAATCCCTTATTATCATAACTGATGTGGCTAAAAATAGGGGTTCAATCGAGACCGTCCAAATTGGACACGAATCCTGAAGCCCAGGGGTGAAATAGTAATTTCACCTACAAACGGGTCTGAAGCGGGTACTGGGTCTCCTTCTCACAGATCCGATAACCCGTGAATGGATCCACCTCAACTGGGTGCGGGCTTCAACTCGCAACAAACCCAGTCCAGCAGGATAGAATTAGGGTTTCTGATTAACATTAATCAACGGCCCTGATTCATATCTATCCTTTCACTGGGGATTAGGGATTACATTCCTTATCTATACACAGGAATTACATGCCTAATCTGTTCCCTGAGATGCCTATAAATACCCCCCATCCATCTATATTAAGAGGTAATCAATCTTTCTCCAGTTTTTGCGCTCTTTCATAATCTCTCTGATTACTGACTTGAGCGTCGGAGGGTGCGTCGCCGGGAACAACCCCGGGTCTCGCACTTTTTGCAGGTGTACGGCGGGAGTCAACGGTCAAACCCCGACGGAACAGGTATACAGGTTTACTATTCAGTTTCCCTAAGAATCCACAAATACTATCTGTTTGCCCCCACACCAGATTTAGCGGCAACAGATTGGCGCCGTCTGTGGGAAACTAACGAATAGAAACCTCCCCTCTTCCCGGTGAACAGATCTTCTCCAGCCATGCCTCCTAGGAAAGTCAGATCAGGAGGGTCCAACAGAGGACCCAACCCCGAGCAGCAGCAAGAAGTTCCCATCCAGCCTACCCAACAGCAGGGGCAACTTCCTCCTCCAGCGGAAGACCCGCTCCAACAGGACCTTCCTCCTCCAAATCAGCCACCCCCAAAGGGTCCTAATCCTCAAAAATAGCCTCTTCACCAAGAACACGCTCCATCCACAACTCCTCTACGGACTCTATGGCCTCCCATCATCCCCGAGCCTCTGGTCGCCATAATAACGCCCTCAACCGCCAGAAAGATGATGACCTCCGCCGCCATCTGGATGAAAAGCGGAACCGAGAGGGAACCTCCCGCCAACACCGTCCGGACGAGCGGTCCCCTCGCCACCGGGAATATAGAAGGTTGCTTAACCGAAGGGGTCGGAAAGAATCCCCCGAGCACTGCAGGTCGGCAACAGTCCAGGAACAATGAGGCACCCATCACACGTGCCGAGTTCCAACAGTTCCAAGCGACCGTCCTACAAGCTCTCAATCTCTGTCCCAACATGGGCTCCCCAGATTCCATCTCCTCCCCCGGTCCGCAGCCCTCGCCGACGGTCCCCATTTCCTCGTCCTGCTCCTACCAAGTCCCGGCGTACCCCAAGTCCTCGTCGCTCCCGAAGTTACCATCGCCGTAGCCCTCGCTCTCCTTCATACGAAGACGAGTCTAGAGGCTCGGCTGATTACCGTCGGAGGGATGACACCATGTACCGCCGTCTTCATGAAGTAGAGAGGCGCCTGGGACAGATAGACCGAGAAGAGGAGCTTAGGGGGAGGACCCTACGTCCTAGCCGACCCCCTTTCTCCCGAACCATAGTGGATGCACCTGTGCCGTTCGGTTTCAAACCTCCCCAGTTCGAGACTTATACCGGGGAGACCGACCCCATTGATCACATCGAAAGCTTCAAGACCCTCATGCTCATCCATCAAGCTTCCGATGCCCTCCTCTGCAAAACCTTCCCCGCAACTCTCAAGGGCCCAGCACGAGAATGGTACTCTCGCCTCGCCCCCTCCTCAATATTCTCCTTCGAGCAGTTCGAGACCCTTTTCGTCACCCAATTCGTAAGCAGCCGTAAGACCAGCATCTCACTATTGCACCTCCACCAGAAGAAGGGAGAGAAATTGAGAGACTATGTGAAGAGGTTCACAGCTGAAGCTAGGTCCATAGCATCCCTTGACCAGTCGGTCGCTACGGCAGCATTTCAATCTAATGTCCTCAATTCCAACCTCCGCTCCTCCCTCGCCAAGAAGCCTCCACAGAACTTTTCCGACCTCCTCCTTCGCAGTGAAAAGTACATCCGGGCCGAAGAAGCCGAGCATCGACCCAACTGGGAGGGGTCTTCCTCCGGGTTGAAGAGAAAGGGAACAGAAGAGGAAGGAGCTAAGAAGCTCCAGAAGGATAATGCCGGCCAGCGGCGACCTCCCCCCAGATTCGAGAAGTTCACTCCCCTCACCACTAATGTCTCAACCATTCTCATGGAAGTCGAAAAGGAAGGGATAATACCTCCTGCTCCGAGGATGAATACCCCCGCCAAGAGGAGAGACAAAGAAAAATGGTGCCGTTATCACCGGGACCACGGGCATGACACCAACGATTGTCGCGCCTTAAAGAACGAGATAGAAGCCCTTATCCAGAGGGGGCAGCTGACCAGGTTTGTAAGAAAGGATCGAGCCGAACTTCCTCCCCCGCCTCGGGGGGCTAACAAGCGACCGGAACGAGAAGAGATGCCTGACTTTGAGGAAGAGCGAGTCCTCCACCTCATTCATTGGGGCCCAATAGGGGGCTCCTCGAACTCCTCTCGGAAGGCATTCATAAGAGAAGTCAACTCGGTCCGAACCACCCCTCCTTCCAAAGGCCTCGGAGTGCCTGTCACATTCTCAGACGAAGATCTTGAAGAAGTTCGCACCCCACATTGTGACGCACTCGTCATTAGCCTCCACATGGCGAACTTCAAAGTGGAGAGGATACTGGTGGATAATGGCAGCTCTGTAAACATCCTCTTCCTCGCCGCTTTCAAAGGCATAAAGCTCTCCCGAGATAGACTCAAGCCCGCCGGTTACACGCTCCATGGGTTCACGGGAGTACCAGTGACTATTGAAGGGGTGATTACCCTCGACGTAACCGCTGGCAAAACTCCTACTACCCGAACGGAGTCGATGGACTTCATGGTCGTAGATGTCCCAGCAGCCTACAATGTCATTTTGGGTCGGCCCGGTCTGGCCGCCCTTGAAGTCGTCCCTTCTGCCTACCATCTCAAAATGAAATTTCCCACTCGGGCCGGAGTAGGGGAAGTAAGGGGCAATCAGGAGCAGGCCCGCAAGTGCTATATGACCTCTACCCTCGGACCCGTCCTCTCCTTAGAAACTCTGGAAATCCCCCAAGATGTTGCTCGACCAACGTCCGAGCCGGTGGACGAATTGGAGGAAGTGCTCTTCTCTGAGCAGGAGCCAGCCCGCAAGTTCTTTGTTAGCAAGACCCTCCCGTCCGCCCTATACTCCGACATTGTACAATGCATCCGACAGAACCAAGACCTCTTTGCTTGGTCAGCTGCAGATATGCCCGGTATCTCCGAAGAGCTCTTAGTCCACCGCCTAAGCATTGATCCGGGGTCCAAACCGGTTCAGCAGAAGAGGCGCAAGTTCGCCCCCGAGCGTCAGCTCGCTATTAAAGAGGAGGTAGACAAGCTCTTGAAGGCTCGGTTCATACAAGAGGTGAACTATCCTGAGTGGTTGTCGAATGTAGTGATGGTGAAGAAGTCCAATGGGACTTGGAGGATTTGCATTGATTTTACCGACCTCAACAAGGCTTGCCCCAAGGATCCATTCCATCTTCCGAGCATTGACACCCTGATCGATGCAACCTCGGGACATGAGCTCCTTAGCTTCATGGACGCCTTTTTAGGCTACAATCAGATCCGGATGTTCCCCCCGGATATCCCGAAGACTTCATTTGTGACCGACCAAGGCCTCTATTGCTACAGAGTCATGCCGTTCGATCTAAAGAATGCAGGTGCAACATACCAACGCCTCGTCAACAAGGTTTTCCAGGCTCAGATCGGCCGGAATATGAAGGTGTATGTTGACGACATGCTTGTGAAAAGTATCCGAGGCGTGGATCATGTGACCGACCTCCAGGAAGCGTTTGACGTTCTGAGAAAGCACAATATGAGACTCAACCCGAACAAGTGTGCGTTCGGCATCTCATCAGGGAAGTTCCTCGGCTTCATGGTTAGCCAACGAGGAATTGAAGCAAACCCGGAGAAGATCAAGGCCATATTAGACATGGCCCCTCCTAGAAATGTTAAGGAAGTTCAGAGATTAACAGGCCGCCTCGCCGCCATAGGGTGCTTTCTCTCAAAGTCCGGGGAAAAATGCCTCCCCTTCTTCAAGGCCCTCAGGGGGGCTAAATGATTCGAATGGGGGCAGCAGCAACATGAGTCTTTTGACCAGCTCAAGGCTTACCTCGTCAATCCCCCTCTCCTCAGCAAACCGATCCCTGGCGAACCCCTCTACCTCTACCTGGCAGCCTCCGAGCAGACCCTCAGTGCAGTCTTAGTGAGGGAAGAAGAGCGGGCTCAGAAGCCCATCTACTATGTCAGCAAAGTGCTTCGGGACGCCGAGCTCCGGTACCCGAAGATAGAGAAAATGGCCTATGCCCTGGTGATGGCCGCGAGAAAGCTTCGCCCGTACTTTCAGTCCCATTCGGTGGTCGTTCTTACCGACCAGCCGCTGAAACAGGTTCTTCACAAGCCCGAGACTTCGGGTCGCCTTATGAAGTGGTCAATCGAGCTGAGCCAACACGATATAACTTATCAGCCTCGAACCGCGATCAAGGCTCAGGCGCTAGCCGAATTCATAGTTGAGACTACTATCCCCGAGTCCATCCAAACAGTGAAGGGCCCACCCGTCTGGTCGGTTTATGTTGACGGATCCTCCTGCAATGAGGGAAGCGGGGCAGGAGTCATCCTTGCAGGCCCAGATGACTTCATCCTCCAATACTCCCTCCGTATAAACTTCAAAGCCTCGAACAACGAAGCTGAATATGAGGCGCTCATAGCCGGCCTTGGAATGGCCCGAAATGCAGGGGCGCAATGCCTCCGAATCTTTAGCGACTCTCAGCTAGTCGTCAATCAGGTCCTCGGCGAATATGAAGCACGTGATGATAGGATGGTTAAATACTTAGCCAAAGTCAAGAGCCTCATGGCATTGTTTGAAGAGGCCCTCATCCAAAGGATCCCCCGAGAAGAAAATGCACAGGCCTACGCCCTATCCAAACTAGCCTCCTCTTCCCTTCACGGCCTCGAGCAGACCGTATTGATAGAAGTCCTCCTGAAGCCGAGCATAGAGGACGAAACACTGGACTCCGTAGAAACATTGCCTGTCCTCCTCGAAGACAATTGGATGAAACCCCTTATCGAATTCTTAAGGGATGGACTCCTCCCCGAGGATCCCAAAGAAGCACGAAGGGTAAGAACCCGAGCCGAGCGTTACACACTAATCGGAGGCATCCTGTACAAATGCTCCTTCACCCAGGTGGAAGGTCGGCCCTACCTGAGGTGCCTCTCCCCCGGGCAAGCCGACTACGCCGTGCAAGAACTTCATGAGGGCATCGGCGGGGCCCATTCTGGCTCCAGAGCCATGGCGCGCAAAGTTTTGAACTACGGGTATTTCTGGCCCACTCTCCTACGGGACGTCGAACGACACGTTCGGCAATGCAGCTCCTGTCAGAAGCACTCCAACATCCGACGCCTTCCACAAGCACCACTTACTTCCCTATCAAGTCCGACCCCCTTCGCAATGTGGGGGATGGATTTACTAGGGCCGTTTCCGTTAGCCCCCGGACAACTCAAGTTCCTAGTCGTGGCAGTCGACTATTTTTCGAAATGGATAGAGGCCGAGCCCCTGGCCATGATTACCGAGAACAAGGTTGTTCAATTCTTCTGGAAGAGCGTGATCTGCCGATTCGGCATCCCCAGGGTCCTGATTACGGACAACGAAACGTAATTCACGGGGGCTACCTTCCGAGCTTTATGTGAAGACCTCGCCATACAACACCAGTTCTCCTCCGTCTCCCATCCTCAGTCGAATGTCCAGGCCGAGAATGCCAACCGACAGATCCTTTCAGGCATTAAGAAGAGGTTAGACAAGTGTTCCAAAGGCTTGTGGGTCGATCAGCTGCCCAATGTGCTCTGGAATTACCGCACCACGAAGCGGACCCCAACAGGCGAGAGCCCATTCAATCTCACCTACGGGTCCGAGGCCATTATCCCCCTAGAAGTCGGGTTACCCTCTCCTCGCCTGATAGCTTATGAAGAAGAACAGAACACTAAGGAGCTCAGAGCAAGTCTAGATCTGATAGACAAAATCCGAGAGAGAGCTGCCATACGCCAGCAAACTTACCGAAGAAGGATCGAGCTAGCATATAACAAAAGAGTCCGCCCAACGGACCTCAAAGAAGGGGACCTGGTCCTCCGAAAGTTGGCCATCTCGTTCCCTAGTCAGAAAAGCAAATTGGCCCCGAACTGGGAGGGACCTTACAAGATTTCTAAAGAAATCCGCCCCGTCACATACAGACTAGAAGATCTCGAAGGCAGGGAGATTTTCAGGACTTGGAATGCCGACCATCTCTTAAAATACCAAGAGAGAGCAACAACGCCTCTCTAAGTAATTCGTAGTAATTTTCTTTTATTTTTTATTGTAATAACGGCTAGCAACTTTAAAAGCAGCCGATCATTGGATATTAATAAATAAAGTTTTTTCATATTTTTGCTACTGTTACATCTCTCTGCTTTTAACTCTTCAATCTAACGATGGTTCGGAGTCCAACACTCGGCTCGACTTTACTTCCCCGGCTCGCCCATAGGCAAGCCATAAGTAGATCGCCGTTCGGAATTGCTCCCACAGCCGTTGAATGGTTCGGAGTCCAACACTTGGCTCGATTCTACTTCGCAAGTTCTCTCGCGAGCTAGAAGTAGTTCGCCATTCGGAATTGCTCCCACAACCATTGAACTAATCTAACGATGGTTCGGAGTCCAACACTCGGCTCGACTTTACTTCCCCAGCTCGCCCATAGGCGAGCCAGAAGTAGATCGCCGTTCGGAATTGCTCCCACAGCCGTTGAATGGTTCGGAGTCCAACACTTGACTCGATTCTACTTCGCAAGTTCGCTCCTAAGCAAGCTAGAAGTAGTTTGCCATTCGGAATTGCTCCCACAACCGTTGAACTAATCTAACGATGGTTCGGAGTCCAACACTCGGCTCGACTTTACTTCCCCAGCTCGCCCATAGGTGAGCCAGAAGTAGATCGCCGTTCGGAATTGCTCCCGCAACCGTTGAATGGTTCGGAGTCCAACACTTGGCTCGATTCTACTTCGCAAGTTCGCTCCTAAGCGAGCTAGAAGTAGTTCGCCATTCGGAATTGCTCCTACAACCGTTGAACTAATCTAACGATGGTTCGGAGTCCAACACTTGGCTCGATTCTACTTCGCAAGTTCGCTTCTAAGCGAACTAGAAGTAGTTCGCTATTCGGAATTACTCCCACAACCATCAAACTAACCTAACGATGGTCGGGGTCCTATGGCTCGACTTTACTTCACCGGCTCGTCCTCAAGCGGGCCGGGGGTAGATGGCCATTCCGAACTGCCCCCACGACCATCGAGCCGAGCGGACGAGGTACCGACCCTCGTATATGGCGAAAAAACCTTCCGAGGCGAAACCACCGTCAGATCGTCTCAAAATGTGTGCTAGAGTGTGATGAACGGATCTGATCAAACCACGTGTCCACAAAACGACAATATAACGTTTTCTTGGGAACTGGACCCGCCTCAAGATTCGTGCCACCATCCGACGGCTCTGATCACCTCACTTCACTCGGCCCCAAATGCCGAGCGACAGGCAACCAGAACCAACCTTCGGCAAAAGTCACTCCGGTTACCGAGCTACGAAAGCGCAGCCGACCCATGCCGAGCAAGTATCCAGCCGAGCCTCGAAAGAAAGTTTGAGTTAAGGTTTAGGGGAACTTTCCCCTCGGTTCCGGACTTTGGTCATCGCCTCATCCACCATGATCTCCCCTGACCCTGACACCCACATCGGAGCCATCAGAGTCAGGAGAAGATCATGGTGGAAGAGCGACCACCCGTCCTCCCGAAGCGACCTCCCTTCAAGGTTCCGGACTTCGGTCACCACCTCTTCTACCGTGATCTCCCCCGATCCTGACCCCCACATCGGAGCCGTCAAAATCGGGAGAAGATCACGGTTGAAGAACGACAACCCATCCTCCCGAAGAGCCTTTCCCTCGGGTCCGGACCACGGTCGCCAACTCTTCTGCCTTGTCCTCCCCCGCCCCTGACACCCACATCATTACCGTCAGGAACGGGAGAAGAACAAGGCAGAAGGGTGACCACCCCTCCGAACCTCTCGAGGTCAAAATTTTTCACATGGTTGGCATCCGCCCAAGGGCAGACACCATCGATGCCACTAGAATTCAAAATTGCAGTGACTGAAACTACAAGGGGGGGTGTGGTACTTATAGCCTTCCCCCAAGAGACTGTCATTATGACCCTCGTAAGTCCAACAGTCGCGCCTAGGGAGCTGAAGCGCCGCGTATTAATTAAAGGGCACCACTCTCAACGCCGTTGGGAAGGTGGAACGCCCCCACGGATCCTGGAGCACCATTAGTGCTGTCAGGGAACTGGTCCCATCTTCTCAGAATGACGCTCGAACGGCCAAGGGCTCGCACCCCAAATCAGGCCGCGTGACCGCGGCTTCAAAACAGCTATACCTCGGCCGCCGCAATGAGCCGCACCTGAAGGTACCGAGCAAGATTCAGAACCACGGAAAAAGCATGAGTTTCGAGGCTGAGATGCTCGACGAAGCAAACACTCACCTTGCTGGTTCATTTCGAGCCTACCCTAGCTAGCGCGATTACAGCACAACAAGAAGCCAGCAAAAGATAGTTCGGATAAATCAACTCCAATTTTATTAATATAACTTGGATAAATTCAGAAAAAGATTACAACAAAACCCAGTTTGGAAGTCCGAAGACAAGACACGACCCGTTTACTGCCTCCGCGGAAGGGGGACGCTCCGGTTCAGCGACACCTTGGGTCGGCGCTTCTTGACCTCCGAGCTCGTCTCTAGACCAACGAATCGAGATGCCCCCTCGCAGCTGACCCTGACAGTCGCTCCAACCGAAGCACCACTTGAAGACACCGCCACCCTGCTTTGGGCATCGGCTGCTGTCCTACCTATGATGGGGGTTCAGCTCGCGGCTTGATAGAACGTGATCCCTCGCTCAATCTCTTCACGAGTGCACGAGGTGCTCCGGATGTTAGCCCTCACCGGCTGAGGTTTGAGCCGAGCAACCTCTTCCTCCAGTTCGACGATCCGGTCCTTCAACGTGTCGTCCTTCACAATCACTTTGAATCGAGGAAGTTTCGCCGAACCAGGATACTCGGCGCTGTCAGATATAACGCGTCGCAAGTTGGTCACCTCGATGCTCTTGTCGACCATCACCCTTTGCAACTGTTCTACCTTCCTTGCGAAGTCATCTCGTTCTGCCGAAACCCGGACCAACTCTTCCTCCTTCGCAGATAGTTCGGCCTCGACTATCCGCAGATGGTGCAGCTCGACCAACAGCTCACTGTTCCTCTTCTCTACATTATAAAGTATTCTCCTCGTCAGACGAACCTCGCCCTCGAGACGATCCTCCCGGGACTGCTGAAATAGCTCTGCGCGGCGCCGAGCCGCTGCGGTGATAAGAGTATGCTCGGCGATCTGAAATGAAAAAGGGACAACATTGAAGTACTATATGGCCGAACCAAACACTTAGACAGAAGTCCAAATTCAAAACGCAACACTTTTCATTCATCAAAGCGGTGGCCAGTCCGCAAAAGGCATTACACTGTTTGAAAGAAAAAACAAAACAAAAAAACTACAAAAAATTTTACGAGGGGATCAGGGGTCCACCTGCGTCGCCGCTTCGACCACGGACGCGTCGCCAGATGGCCCCTCGATCCTTCCCTCGACCTGGGCGTTCGCCACAGGTGGGTCGGCCTCCTCCTCCTCGTCATCGCCTTCGACCTCGTCGCCTTCGCCTCCTTCCTCCTCACCGCCTGAGGGCGACCCGGGCCACAGTCTGTAGCCGACCTGCTCGAAGCCGGGGACACGATCCTGAACATGGTTGAGTGCCCTCTGATAGGACCTCTCCATGTTCTCGGCCATGTGTTTCTTCGCCTCAGCCTCGACCTCGGCCCTTAATCTTCACGGCCAGCGCCTCCTTCTCCGCCTTCAGGTCAGCCAGAGACTTCGCCGACGCGGCCTAGCTCCTCGGCAGCCTTCGTGGCCTTGGCAGAATCCGTATCAAGTCGCCCTTTGGCTCTCTCCAAGCCGGCCACGAGATCGGCGATCCGGACTTCCAAGGCCTCGACCCGCCTCTGCTCGGCCTCGAGCTGCCGAACCGCCTTGACCTTCTCCGCCCTGTCTTTGTCGCTGGCGGCCTTCAGCTCCTTCTCCTGCTTGGCGAACGTCTCGAGAAGGTGGCCGAAGTGGCAGGTGGCCTGCAAAGACAACGATCAGAGCAATGTGCAAGCCGAGCAGAAAACTTGAAGAAATTCGCAAAGAGAAACTACCGACACGAGCGACCGAGCCACTTCATAGGTGTCGTCGCCGACCGTCCCCGCTTTCAGTGTAGCTCTGTCCTTCGGCATCGCCAAGTGCTTGACGACCTGCACCGACATCTGCGAGTTGCCGAGGAATCCGTCGTGATTCTTCACCCGCCAGTTCGGCACAAACAACTGCTTGTGCTGCTCGGTCAGGATTTCCTCGGCCGCCTTGGTCAACGGCGGAGCCTCAAGCGCCAGCGCCGCGTTAACATCAAAGCCCCCCTCAACCATGGTCGGGGCCACAGGGACCGAGGGCTCCTCGGCAACAACCACCTCCGAAGGCACCTCAGTAGCCGGAGGAGGCGGGGTGGTGGTAGAGGCAACCATGGGCTGCGGAGTCGACGAGGCAGCCGCGGTCGCCCTCTTCCTCTTTCTGCCCCCGGCCAACTTGGACCTATCAGCCATCATAGCGTTGAAATCAATCTTCATCGCTTCTGCATCGGACAACAAAAAACGAGTCAGCAAGACGAACTAAAAACTTGAAAGAAAAACGAAAATAAATGAGATGTCAGCAGCATACTCGGGTCGATGGGGCTAAGGCCGGACCCGAACAGCACCTCCTCCGTCAACTCCCTCCAACTCAGCAAGGGAAGGGCCATGATCTTCCTCGCCTGCCTCCTCCTCGGCCGCAGACAGTACAGGGTCGGCTCTCGCAAATTTCGGCACCTCCACTTTCCACCGGGTCGGAATGTGCCGTATCGCCTCACCCCTTAATATAAAATACTTCTCTTTCCAACCCTTAATTGAGTCTGGGTTTTCTATGATCCTAACACCCTTCCTCGGCCCCAAGTAGTACTGATGCTCCGTCTTGTGCATCCGGTTTATCCGATACAGGCCTCGGAAGACTGTTAGGTCCGGCTCTACTTCAGCTTTGTAGCACTGAAGCAAGAAAGCATTCACGTGACGCCATGTGTTCGGCATGAATTGGGTCGGCACGAGGCAGAACCAGCCAAGGATCTGGAGGATGAAAGGATGCAGCGGAAAACGTAGTCCGGCATTCAAGGAGTCGAAGTCGAACATGCACATATCCAACGATGACAGCTTGGAATTCGCTCGCATCCCAGGGCCGGGGATCATCAGCTTGTACTCCGGAGGGATGGCGAACCCCTTTCTGATCCGAAGGAGATCCCTCTCGGATAGCACCGAAGTGAGCTCGTCGGCTTCGGTGGGAAGGGTCGGGTTGGGTTCTTCGAGGACTTTCGACTTTCCGTAGACCGCTTTCTCCAAAAGGTCGCCCTCGTACTGCCTGACCCCCGAATGCCCGGACAGAACGGAGGGATATCGTCCCATCTCGGGGGCTTGCTTCGGGTTTTCCACAATCACCTCAACCACGGGAGATTGGGTCGCCACCCTCCTCTTCTTCTTCTCCTGCCTCGCCTCGGTAGCTGACGGTTCGGCAACCTGCTTTCCCTTCCTTCGGACCTCCGCCCTTCTCCTCTCCTCGGCGCCATCATCGCCCGAAGACGAGGCCCCACTCCCCGAGTTCACTCTTGACATCTCTAGAAAAAAGCTAAGGCTAAGTAGACTGACCTTTGAAGTGACGTTCACGGTCGGAATGTGCTCGTCGGAAATCGCCTGGCCCATGCGGCAGCTAACGTCACCACCTTGGAGCAAGAGTCGCCGCTAGCAGAGAACTTAGAGAACAAAAGTGAAATCTTGGGAGTGAAAAGTAAGAAATGAGCTTGGGGGTGGGGGAGTGAAAACTTATAACCCCAAGGGATAGTGGGCCTCCTTGGGAACCTCAAAGGCCCACTAAGAAGCCAAAGCGCCAAGCAGAAAGTTGCGACTTTACGAAAAGCGAAAAACTCTTCAAATCACTCAAGTCAACGACTCGGCCACCGGTCTGCCAAGCCGAGCTATCGAACAACCCGGCTAAGCAACCGAGCTACTGAGTTCCTTCAAAATATCCAACTCACTGCCTCGGCCAACAGCACCGAGGCTCCGAGCCGAGATGACGAGGAACCCACCCTCGTATATGGAGAAAAATCCTTCCGAGGCGAAGTCACCGTCGGATCTCTCCAAAATTCGCGTCAGAATTCGATGGACGGTTCAGATTGCGCCACGCCCACAAAACGACAAGATAACGTTTTCTCGTGATCTGAACCCCATCCTCGTGATTCGCGCCATGATGGACGGACCAGATCCGGGCACGTGTACCTTCCAAACTGCCTGCCATCGGCCTGCTCAACCGAGCTACTGAACAGCTTAGTCGAGCAGCCGAGCTACAGGGCTCGGAAAAATGGAACCATCAAGAGACGCTTCCTTCAAAATATCTAACTCAGCACCTCGGCCAACAGCTCCGAGCCGAGATGACGAGGAACCGACCCTCGTATATGGAGAAAAATCCTTCCGAGGCGAAGTCACCGTCGGATCTCTCCAAAATTTGCATCAGAATTCGATGGACGGTTCAGATTGTGCCACGCCCACAAAATGACAAGATAACGTTTTCTCGTGATCTGAACCCCATCCTCGTGATTCGCGCCATGATGGACGGACTAGATCCGGCCACGTGTACCTTCCGAACTGCCTGCCATCGGCCTGCCCAACCGAGCTACCGAACAGCTTAGTCGAGCAGCCGAGCTACAGGGCTCGGAAAAATGGAACCATCAAGAGACGCTTCCTTCAAAATATCCAACTCAGTGCTTCAGCCAACAGCACTAAGGCTCCGAGCCGAGATGACGAGGAACTGACCCTCGTATATGGAGAAAAATCCTTCCGAGACGAAATCACCGTCAGATCTCTCCAAAATTCGCATCAGAATTCGATGGACGGTTCAGATCTTGCCACGCCCACAAAACGATAAGATAACGTTTTCTCGTGATCTGAACCCCATCCTCGTGATTCGCGCCATGATGGACGGACCAGATCCGGCCACGTGTACCTTCCGAACTGCCTGCCATCGGCCTGCCCAACCGAGCTACCGAACAGCTTAGTCGAGCAGCCGAGCTACAGGGCTCGGAAAAATGGAACCATCAAGAGACGCTTCCTTCAAAATATCCAACTCAGTGCTTCGGCCAATAGCACTAAGGCTCCGAGCCGAGATGACGAGGAACTGACCCTCGTATATGGAGAAAAATCCTTCCGAGACGAAATCACCGTCAGATCTCTCCAAAATTCGCATCAGAATTCGATGGACGGTTCAGATCTTGCCACGCCCACAAAACGATAAGATAACGTTTTCTCGTGATCTGAACCCCATCCTCGTGATTCGCGCCATGATGGATGGACCAGATCCGGCCACGTGTACCTTCCGAACTGCCTGTCATCGGCCTGCCCAACCGAGCTACCGAACAGCTTAGTCGAGCAGCCGAGCTACAGGGCTCGGAAAAATGGAACCATTAAGAGGCTTCCTTCAAAATATCCAACTCAGCGCCTCAGCCAACAGCACTGAGGCTCCGAGCCGAGATGACGAGGAACCGACCCTCGTATATGGAGAAAAATCCTTCCAAGGCGAAGTCACCGTCGGATCTTTCCAAAATTCGCGTCAGAATTCGATGGACGGTTCAGATTGCGCCACGCCCACAAAACGACAAGATAACGTTTTCTCGTGATCTGAACCCCATCCTCGTGATTCGCGCCATGATGGACGGACCAGATCCGGCCACGTGTACCTTCCGAACTGCCTGCCATCGGCCTGCCCAACCGTGCTACCGAACAGCTTAGTCGAGCAGCCGAGCTACAGGGCTCGGAAAAATGGAACCATTAAGAGGCTTCCTTCAAAATATCCAACTCAGTGCCTCGGCCAACAGCACTAAGGCTCCGAGCCGAGATGACGAGGAACCGACCCTCGTATATGGAGAAAAATCCTTCCGAGACGAAATCACCATCAGATCTCTCCAAAATTCGCGTCAGAATTCGATGGACGGTTCAGATTGCGCCACGCCCACAAAACGACAAGATAACGTTTTCTCGTGATCTGAACCCCATCCTCGTGATTCGTGCCATGATGGACGGACCAGATCTGGCCACGTGTACCTTCCGAACTGCCTTCACATCGGCCTGCCCAACCGAGCTACCGAACAGCTTAGTCGAGCAGCCGAGCTACAGGGCTCGGAAAAATGGAACCATCAAGAGACGCTTCCTTCAAAATATCCAACTCAGCGCCTCGGCCAACAGCACTGAGGCTCCGGGCCGAGATGATGAGGAACCGACCCTCGTATATGGAGAAAAATCCTTCCGAGACGAAATCACCGTCGGATCTCTCCAAAATTCGCGTTAGAATTCGATGGACGGTTCAGATCTTGCCACGCCCACAAAATGACAAGATAACGTTTTCTCGTGATCTGAACCCCATCCTCGTGATTCGCGCCATGATGGACGGCCCAGATGATGCCACGTACCTCGGAGGGTTCGAGCCGAGGAGCCAATCTACCGAGCCGAGGAACCAATCCTCCGAACCGAGGAGATGAGGAACCGACCCTCATACCTCGTAAAGGGTAAGGCCGAGCCGAGATGACGAGGAACCGACCCTCGTATATGGCAAAAAAACTCGCCGACCCATATCAGCCGTTGGATCTTGTAAAAAAGCGCGCCCGTCATGATGGACGACCCAGATCTTGCCACACCCTACTAAACGACAAGATAGCGTTTTATGGGGATCCACGCTGAGATGGACGGCCCAGATGATGCCACGTACCTCGGATCCTCCGAGCCAAGGCACTGATCCTCCGAGCCGAGGCGCTGAACCTCCGAGCCGACCCTCGTATACGGCAAAAAAGCCTGCCGAGGAACGGGGACCGTCGGATTACTCAGAAATTCGCGCTCCGCGCTGATCGAAGGTCCAGATTACGCCACGTCATAAATTAGTATTTAAAAATTGATTTTCATTTATTTAAATCGTTTTATTTATTTAAAAATTGCGAAAAATTGCTAAAAATTCGGGAAAATTAGCTAAAAATTCTAGACAATAATTAAAAATTCGGGGGGATATTTTTGAGCCCCTGAACAAACAATTATTGCCTAGAATGTACTGTTAAGCCCCCCGAACGATTAGTTAACACATTGCAAAATTAAATAAATAGCCCGAAAAAATAGATAAAAACTCGATACGGCCTCGGAACATCGTATGGCTTCAAAAAAGAAGAAGTTACCTTACCACCCACTTTAGGATTCCAAATCACCCATTCGGACTCCGATACAACTCCACTAGCCACTAAAACAGTCAAACTACTCCTCAAAGACTGATCGCCCTCAGCCTCTAGGAGTGGGGGGCTCGTGATGTGGCTAAAAATAAGGGTTCAATCGAGACCGTCCAAATTGGACATGAATCCTGAAGCCCAGGGGTGAAATAGTAATTTCACCTACAAACGGGTCTGAAGCGGGTACTGGGTCTCCTTCTCACAGATCCGATAACCCGCGAATGGATCCACCTCAACTGGGTGCGGGCTTCAACCCGCAACAAACCCGGTCCAGCAGGATAGAATTAGGATTTCTGATTAACATTAATCAACGGCCCTGATTCATATCTATCCTTTCACTGGGGATTAGGGATTACATTCCTTATCTATACACAGGAATTACATGCCTAATCTGTTCCCTGAGACGCCTATAAATACCCTTATCTATACACAGGAAATACACAGGAATTACATGCCTAATCCATCTCCATTAAGAGGTAATCAATCTTTCTCCAGTTTTTGCGCTCTTTCATAATCTCTCTGATTACTGACTTGAGCGTCGGAGGGTGCGTCGCCGGGAACAACCCCGGTGTCTCGCACTTTTTGCAGGTGTACGGCGGGAGTCAACGGTCAAACCCCGACGGAACAGGTATACAGGTTTACTATTCAGTTTCCCTAAGAATCCACAAATACTATCTGTTTGCCCCCACACTAGATTTAGCGGCAACAATAACCATACTCAAATCTTGAACATGTTTTCAAGCAATAAAGAATTCTTCAATCAAGATCTACTAAACGTTCATAGATTTCACATACATAATACAACAATAACCATTGCATCGTTCTTATACGAAATACACCAAGTAAACATACATGTCAAACAAACAACAAAACAATCGTTCACATAAATCAAATCACAAAACAAAGTTCATATCACTCACCTTAGAAATGAAGAGATCCGACAAGAAAGTCTCTCTTTTTGCGAGATCCAAAATCCTCCTCTTCAATTACCAAGAAAATTAAAGATATAATAAAACTTGAGTTGTGCAGCGAATGACGGCTGCACACCCACTTTATATAGGCCGGAAATCAAGATTTAGGGTTTTGGAAATGCATTTGCAAAATAGTCCTCCCAAAATATGACTTTACATATATAATCTTTCCTTAGTTAAATAGGTTAACTAAATCAAAACCAAATCAAATATTTTATCACTGAGTTGTCCAACAATCCAGAACAGCCCAGTAAATAAGAAAAAAATCGGATTTATAACTCAGGGTGGCGATTTTGCACAAAAACTCTTCTTTTTGTAATATTTGCAAACATATCATAAAATATTCATAAAAATCCATCAAAATCAGAAATAATATCTAATAATACATATTATATTTTCCAATCAAAATATTTGACTTTTACTTTCCAGAAAAACACTTGCACAAAATTCTACATGAATTCCATATTTGCAAAAACACCCTTTTTGTTTAAATCTTCACCAAATCGACTTTAAATAAAATATAAATATATTTAAATTCAAATGATAACCATGGAGAACCAAAATATCAGTAAAAACGAATTTTCATAATTTATTTAAGATCCAAACGACTTTTCACATAAAAGCCCCTCCCTTTCGAGGTATTTATAAAAATAGTTTCTCTACTCAGAAAAATTCCAAAATATAGAATATGCTCCATTATAATTAGGAGAATTTACTAAAAATATAAAATTGGTTATTTACACCGAAAATATTTGCACGTGTTTCGCACGTGTAAAAAGATAAATCTTTAGAAAATATTTATTAAATCTCCAGAAAATCATTTTAATTCATTTTCAAATCTTTAAAATAATATTTGAAAATACGGGGTTCTACATCACTCCCTCCTTAGAAGAGTTCTGTCCTCAGAACTACTGCTAATGGGGTCCAAACAAACACACCAATAAGGAATGAAAACTCATGGATAGAAACATAATTTAAGAAAATACAATCACACGAAAGAATGCATTCCAACAAGAGAAATACAAACATGCAGAAGAAACACAATCATGCAAAGAATTCAGAAAATCAATCTTCCGCTGCGCAACTCTGATAACTTGCCATCGGAAGCCACGCTGCAACAACTACTGAACTCCTGCATCCCACTCTAACCTTCTGCTTCATCCTTCTGAGAATCAGTGGCCACTCCCTCCTTAAAAAGGACATGACTAAGGATAGCCACCTCAAGACCTTGCTTGGAAACACCTTAAGCTCCCCACTTAAGACTAGCAATAAATGGGCGACACAATTGCATGCAAGAAAACAATATCAAATATAACTTTGTCTTCATTTCATTAATCCAAATAAATCTTGTTACATGAAGAAAAATACTTAATCTTCAATTATTCCCCAAATGAAAGTTTTACTTAATACAAAAGAATGAATTTCAAAATTCTTGCACACACAGATCACATTCCTGAGTTACCCGCATCCTCCTCAGTCAATGCGGTCTCTCGCCCCTGCCCCTGATCCTTACCTTTCCCTGCACCATCTATCTTCAGCTGCGGATAGTTTGATCGAATATGCCCTTCATGACCACAACAATAACAAGTCCGCTTCGCCAACTTCGACACGTTGATCTGTAATGACCTGCCTCCTTGCAGTAATAACAAGTCACTTCCTTAGTTGCAGGTGCCTTCTGCACCGGTCCACTGAACTTGACTTGCTTCACTGGAAACTCCTTCCCACTCTGATCTGATGCTGGCGTCCTCCTTTTGAAAGACTCGACCTGATTGTTAGGATCAGCGTTAATAAACACTGGTCCAATCCTATGGTTTCGATTCTGGTTCCGAGTCTGCGCCAAATTAGCTGCTATTAGTGCATTCAAGGTCTGATACACCCTGGCAAATTCGGCCTCGAGATCAATTCCAGTTCCTCGAGAACTTCCAGATCCGTCCTCATTATCACCACCATTCCTGGTTCTGGGTCTTGTCATTCTACCGAATAATGCAAAACGAGGGTAAAGTTAGAGCATCACACACAGTTCACATTCACAACCATACCCTATGGCAAAACCTTAACCATACCCCAAACCAAACATCATGTTCTAACTCTATGTGATAATCACACTCTAATGTCCACACCTAGGTACTCACTCTCTAGTGTCCACACCTAGGTTGGTTTTCATACTATGTCTATTATTACTATTGAAGCATGCTCTGATACCAATCTGTAGCACCCCGAATTTCTAATATAATATTTTAGAAAATACGTGGCACAATCCCAGCATCAATTTCAATGTAATAGTACACATAGCCCAAAAACACAAATAATTTTATTCCAAACTTTTATTACATCAATCTATAAAACACAGCGGAAATACAAAACACCTTGAATTACAACTTTCTTTTCACAATACTTGTCTTTTACAAAATTTACACAAGGCTCTATTACATCACTTATAATCTCCAAAGCTAACTCAGGCATCCAAACCCCCAAACTCTAAGCAACAACCTGCAACACATGAGGCTAGAGATGATCCCTAACCCCCAAACTAAAGGGGTCAACCATAAATGGTGTGAGTGATATAAAACATACAACATAATTAAGTCATAACAACATAAAGTCATCAACAGCATGTATTAACAACAAGGATAAATGAGAAATAACAAAGATATAAAGCAGGAAAACATCATGGAATGAAAACAACAAGTGAAGCTAGACTAAGTGTCAAGTGTAGGAAAACTGGAAAACAAAAGCATAAAACGAAGTCAAGAAAACACAACTCCATATGCAACTAATCCCACTACGGTGATGGAAAACAAGATTCAGAATACTCCGCGAATAGGCGTCACCGCCCTCGACGCGCAAGCATCAAGTAAGATAGCTCAAGAACAACAACCGGAGAATCATCTCCCTGTCGTGTACCCCACGAATAGGCCTTCAAGACCCTCAACGTGCAGATACACCCGATACATTCCGTGAATAGGTCTGCCGACCCTCGACACGCAAATGCACCGTGCATGCTCCGTGAATAGGCCCGTAGACCCTCGACACGCGAACACCTAAATATTATGTACCCCACGAATAGGCCTTCAAGACCCTCGACGTGCAGATACACCCGATACATTCCGTGAATAGGTCTGCCGACCTTCGACACGCAAATGCATCCCGCATGCTCTGTGAATAGGCCCGTAGACCCTCGACATGCGAACATCTAAATATTATGTACCCCACGAATAGGCCTTCAAGACCCTCGACATGCAGATACACTCGATACATTCTGTGAATAGGTCTGCCGACCCTCGACATGCAAATGCATCCTGCATGCTCCGTGAATAGTCCCGTAGACCCTCGACACGCGAACATCTAAATATTATGTACCCCACGAATAGGCCTTCAAGACCCTCGACGTGCAGATACACCCGATACATTCCGTGAATAGGTCTGCCGACCCTCGACACGCAAATGCATCCTGCATGCCCCGTGAATAGGCCCGTAGACCCTCGACACGCGAACACCTAAATATTATTTACCCCACGAATAGGCCTTCAAGACCCTCTAGTTGGACTAACAAATCATGAGTCTGTACTTACGTCGATTATTATCAAATACACCAAAAATCCTTATCTCTAGAGTTAGTGTATTCTGCTGGTTCGCAGGACTTCCACTCAACTCCTAGAGACCTCAATGTGATCATAACTCACTATTCCATCGTCAAACGATCAAAGGAGAAATCTCTCCACTAAAAAAAATTCAAGTCTTTAATAGATTCCATAATCCAAATCCAACCATAATATATATTGAAAGCGTATGTTCTGTAGAAGAATAATATTTATACGGGTAGGTTATAGACCCAAAACATTTAAAGAAATAGTCGTTTAAAGAACATCAAAATACCTTTGAAAAGTATCAGTACCAGTCGACTGCAAAAAGTCACCAGTCGACTGTCCAGAGTGAAAACTAACATCTTTAAGAAGTAAGATCTAAGTGTCTACAGTCGATTGCAAAACTCACCAGTGGACTGTCCAGAGGGAAATCCAGTAATTTTAAGAAAATAGGTTAAGTATTATAAGTTGACTTATAAAAATCATAAGTTGACTTACCTAGAGAATATAAGTTGACTTATAAAAGCCATAAGTCGACTTACCAGAGAATATAAGTTGACTTATAAAAGCCATAAGTCGTCTTACCAGAGAATATAAGTTGACTTATAAAAGCCATACGTCGACTTACCAGAGAATATAAGTTGACTTATAAAAGCCATAAGTCGACTTAAAAGAGATTATAAGTCAACTTAAAAAGTAATAAGTCGACTTACTAGAGAAAAATCTACAATAACTTTGAAAAATAAATTCTAAGTGTGTCAGTCGACTGAAAAGGGTCTAAGTCGACTGTCCAGAACGGATTTTTAAGAAAACTAAAGATCTAGCAGCCGGGTCATACCAGTTGACTGAAAGGTCGTACCAGTCGACTGTCGGCCTACAGACTGCAAGGTTTTGGTTGTCCATGATAATCAAAATTAGGGTTTTCCAAAAGCGATCTTTGTTTACTAAAATAATTTGTATTCAGGTAAAAACGAAAATCTCAAATAATCCTCATTATAGATACAATTCCTCAAATCAACCGATATCTCAAAACTTAATTCTCATGTTCTTAATTCCTAATTCTTCCATTAGGATTTCTCAATACTGAATTTCTTCCACAACTCATAACCAAAATCTGATTTGTAATCACAAGATCCAGATGTTCATCCATCCAATCCCTTATTATCATAACCATACTCAAATCTTGAACATGTTTTCAAGCAATAAAGAATTCTTCAATCAAGATCTACTAAACGTTCATAGATTTCACATACATAATACAACAATAACCATTGCATCGTTCTCATACGAAATACACCAAGTAAACATACATATCAATCAAACAACAAAACAATCGTTCACATAAATCAAATCACAAAACAAAGTTCAAATCACTCACCTTAGAAATGAAGAGATCCGACAAGAAAGTCTCCCTTTTTGCGAGATCCAAAATCCTCCTCTTCAATCACCAAGAAATTAAAAGATATAATAAAACTTGAGTTGTGCAGCGAATGACGGCTGCACACCCACTTTATATAGGCCGAAAATCAAGATTTAGGGTTTTGGAAATGCATTTGCAAAATAGTCCTCCCAAAATATGACTTTACATATATAATCTTTCCTTAGTTAAATAGGTTAACTAAATCAAAACCAAATCAAATATTTTATCACTGAGTTGTCCAACAATCCAGAACAGCCCAGTAAATAAGAAAAAAATTGGATTTATAACTCAGGGTGGCGATTTTGCACAAAAGCCCTTCTTTTTGTAATATTTGCAAACATATCATAAAATATTCATAAAAATCCAGAAAAATCAGAAATAATATCTAATAATACATATTATATTTTCCAATCAAAATATTTGACTTTTACTTTCCAGAAAAATACTTGCACAAAATTCTACATGAATTCCATATTTGCAAAAACACCCTTTTTGTTTAAATCTTCACCAAATCGACTTTAAATAAAATCTAAATATATTTAAATTCAAATGATAACCATGGAGAACCAAAATATCAGTAAAAACGAATTTTCATAATTTATTTAAGATCCAAACGACTTTTCACATAAAAGCCCCTCCCTTTCGAGGTATTTATAAAAATAGTTTCTCTACTCAAAAAAATTCCAAAATTTAGAATATGCTCCATTATAATTAGGAGAATTTACTAAAAATATAAAATTTGTTATTTACACCAAAAATATTTGCACGTGTTTCGCACGTGTAAAAAGATAAATCTTTAGAAAATATTTATTAAATCTCCAGAAAATCATTTTAATTCATTTTCAAATCTTTAAAATAATATTTGAAAATACGAGGTTCTACACTAAGACTCGGAAGAAGAGGTTGAAGTGGACTATGCTCAGCAGTCCGGACAGGCTAATCGCTCCCTGAAAGCTAGTGGTCCCCTTCCTACCGCAGCCGTTGCCGATCAGGGAAGTACCCAGACGATGTTGGGGACTTGGTCATATACAGGGTGCAGCCCTCCTCATCGAGCCGTGTGAAGATCAAGATGGACGGTACCCCCATGATTTTGAAAGGGGATGACCTATCAGTGATTCGCGTGAGCTACTTCATTGGGAGGGTGTTCGAGTTGATGGTCCCCAGTGCTGATCTTAGGCCTATCGACCATCTGGCATCCTGGTACTGCATCTTTCTAGTGGACACGTTCACCTCGCAGCTGAGGCTGCTCATCCATCCCTTCATCCGCGAAGTCCTGAATTGGGCCTCGTTATGCTCGATGCAGTATGGGCCGAGCTCGTGGAGGTAGATGGTGAGCTTCGTCTTGCTGTGCGAGGAGAGGAGGGTGCCGCTAGCAGCTGAATATTTTTCTAGCGATGCTGGGTGCAAGCTCGTCTGGCGAGTTTGAGAGGACCTATTACGTATCGCCTCGGAGCGGGGGTAAGGTCGTGCATGGCCACCCCGACTCAATCAAGGAGTGGAAGAAGAAATACTTTGTCGTCAGAAGAGAGGAGCCATGGGAGATTCCGACGCGTTGGAACTTCAAGAGCCTAACTTCAAAGGCCCCAAGAAGAGCGATCTTTCGGGCGAGGAGTGGGGCTTTGTAGAGCACCTCCGGAAGAGTAACTGGCATAAGTTGACCGAAGGTGATAGAGAGTCACATGGCCCGCATCGGACTGAGTCCCCGTCCCGTCTTGTATGTTTTTCGTTCGTTTTTTCTTTATGTAGTTTTCTTTTGTGTTCATCACTCTTTAATGGATTTTCGTGCAGAGATGGACCCCGAAGCGATCAAGGAGAGGAGGCTCGCCCTGAAGAAGCAAAAGGCGGAGAAATTAGAGAAGAGGAAGCAGGCATGGGCCTATTCCTGAGTGGCTCTCGAGGCTTAGCTCGAGCCGAAGGCAAAGAGGACGAAGACCAGTCAGACGAGAAAGACCGCGATCATGCCAAGATCCAAAGCCTCCAAGGTGATGGAGGTCATGCAAGGGGGTGTCCCTCCTCTCCATGCCAACGCCCAAACCATGGTCGGGGAAGAGGGGCTTCAGCCTTGGACCCCGAACTGGTCCATTCGAAAGGGGGATACCCTGCCCGAGGGTTCCAATGCCGCGGAGTTCATGGAAAAGATGGCCACGCCTCGGGATCATCAGAGCATGGGTGCCGACACCCTCGAGTCGGCTTACATGAGGTGGGCTCAGGCGAGCGTGCACGTAAATTTCAAGGCTTTGTATTTCAGTCTTCATGCACTTGTCTTCACGACTTTGTTTCTACTCAAGTGTGTTTTACCTCGATTGTAGGCTTGCCTGTCCAGCAATCAGGTGATGAAGATCCATGACCTAGAGCTGAAGTACGAGCGGAGCTAGACCAATCGCTTCAAACGTGAGATGATGGACCTGATGCTCGCTCTGGATGCCTCGATGAAGCGAGAGCAGGCCCTGAAGGCTGACTTGGCTTTGATGGCCGATGACGGACTGAGGAAGGAGGCGGCACTGAGGCAGGCATTTGAAGTGAAGAAGGGGTTGCTCACCTTGAAGGCACATGACATGGTCATCGAGGCCCAGAACGAGGTGTATGACAAGGCGCTGAGCCACGTCAAACACTTCTATCGGACCCTGGACCTGACGGGCTTCGACCTTGACATGGAGATCAACAAGCCGCCGAGGACCCCAGGGGGCGATGCTCCAGTTGAAGGCGGACCGGTGCCGGAGGGGCCGACACCGAGCCAGTTGTCGACCCCATCATCACGGCCGGATCCGAGGGAGAGGTTGGCCCTATGCCGTAGTTCTTTTCTTTTCTTTTCGTTTTTTGAAATTTTATTTTCCGAAGGCGGACTGGCCCACCGTGGTATTTTGTAAAAGTATTATAATTTATGATAAGGGATTTTTGGTTGGCCCAGTGTTTTGACTTCGACGTTTGCTTTGATTTTGGGTTGACCTTCTTAGCTTATCCGACTCTTTTTGACTTGTATTGTTTTTTGAGATCATAAGTTGTGAACTATTGGCCTTGGAATGATCTTTTGTTTTGCTTCTATCAGATGTCGGCCTCCCTCCTCGAGTCGGATCCTCGACGATTCGAGGGGACATGACTTCGGAGTAAGATCAGGGTATTGGAGTCCAGCCTTGACCGATACCGGAAGGAAGCTTGTGATCACGATGCCGCTTTCCACTACTTCTGAAACAAGTCGAAGGAGCTGAGCACGGAGGCGGCTCAACTGAAGAAGGCGATAGTCGATCGCGACCTGGGAGGTGTGGGCCTTGGATTTTCCATGTCGAGTGCCTCGGTTCAAAGGCCTACCTCGGAGTCGCTGCTACGCGAGGTTATTGTGGAGAAAGATATCGAGATTCAGTGTTACAAGATGATGTTGGGGATGTCGGTCTCTACAGGGGGTGGGCGCTCCTCAGGCCGCAAGCTGTCTCCGATTTGACAGTTGGAATATGTGAGGCTGGGAGATGCTCAAAGCTCTGTGGCCGGTGTGTTTACCTTGGCTGCTCCTATGGGTTCTGCTGGGCAGGCCGTGGAGCCAAGCCGATCGGTAGGGTTTGAGTTAGCCCGTGCTAGTTCAGAAGGGCTCTGAGGATAGTTTAGGCCGAGGTGATAGCCGTTGTAATCAATCTTATCGTATTGTGCTCCCCCCAAGGCGTTATAATAAAAAAATATGTTCGTTTTGAATTGTCTGAACTTGTTTTTGAGGACGAGCATTATGGGTTTGAGGGGGGTCCCTGTTTGGCTTCGGAGCTGAGCCGAGGGTCGAGGACTTGGGAGATTGAGAAATCTCCCGTTTGTAGAACGTGGTCCCTACTGAGTGGCGAGGACGTGGGGCTAAAAAGGCCCGTTTGGCTTTGGAACTGAGCTCCTTCAGCTTGTAAGAAAGTTAGGACTTCTAATTTCCAAAGACAGGTCTTCGACGGCCTGGCTGAGGGAGGTGTTTGGGCGGAAGGGTGATGACGAGGAAGAGGGATCCTGAAAGCCTGGCAATTGAGGACATTTCGTCTTCCACCGTCATTAATGTAGGACATTTCTTCTTCCAACGTTTCGACTTCCCATGTCATAAATAGGCTTTTCCTGAGGGCTATATAACCCACACCCCCTCACCAGAATATGTCCCACTTCACCATGTTTTCTCGTCGCCGGTGGCTCCCCTGCCACCCTTTGCCAATTTGGGGTAACGGCTATGGGTGCTGTTTGTCCCCAGTTGCCAGCGAGTTTAAGGGGGTCGATCCTGGAGATAGGGCTCGAGGAACTTGCCGAAGGTGAGCGACCTAAATGAAACTTTCGTCTGAGATTCCTAGGTCGGTGGCCCTCCTGCCACCCTCTGACAATTGGGGGTAACAGCTATGGGTGTTGTTTATCCCCAGTTGCCTAGTGGGTGAAAGGTGGGTCGATCCATGGTTCAGGGCTCGGGGCGCTAGCCGAAGGCGAGCGTCCTAAATCTTAATGAAAACATTGGGTACAGGGGTTAGCTGGAGTCTCAGCCAAAGGTTAAAGACTTGGTTGTCTTGATGAAGCCCCTTTTAGCGTGAGAAGGCTACCTATGTACTCGAGATCATCGCAGGGTGTTGAGGCATGAGGATCGGCATAGATCATCGAGCTCTGTTGCCTTATCTTAAGAAAGCTACCCATGTGCTCGAGATCACCGTCAGGTGTCGAGGCATGGGGGTCGGCTCAGAGCGTCGAGCTCTGCTGCCATAGTTTGAGAAAGCTACCTATGTGCTCGAGATCACTGCAGGGTGTCGAGGCTTGAGGGTCGACACAGAGCGTCGAGCTCCGTTGCCTTAGCTTGAGAAAGCTACCCATGTGCTCGAGATCACCGCAGTGTGTCGAGACTTGAGGATCGGAACAGATTATCGAGCTTCGCTGCCTTAGCTTGAGAAAGCTACCCATGTGCTCGAGATCACTGCAGGGTGTCGAGGCTTGAGGGTCGGCACAGAGCGTCAAGCTCCATTGCCTTAGCTTGAGAAAGCTACCCATGTGCTCGAGATCACCATCAAGTGTCAATGCGTGGGGGTCAACACAGAGCGTCGAGCTACGCTACCTTAGCTTGAGAAAGCTACGTATGTGCTCGAGATCATCGTCATGTGTCGAGGCTTGAGGATCGGTGCAGAGCATCGAGCTCCGCTGCCTTAGCTTGAGAAAGCTACCCATGTGCTCGAGATCACCACAGGGTGTCGAGTCTTGAGGATCGGCACAGAGCGTCAAGCTCCATTGCCTTAGCATGAGAAAGCTACCCATGTGCTCGAGATCACCATCAGGTGTCGAGGCTTGAGGGTCGGTGTAGAGCGTCGAGCTTCGCTGCCTTAGCTTGAGAAAGCTACCTATGTCCTCGAGATCACCGCAGGGTGTCGATGCTTGAGGGTCGGCAAAGAGCGTCGAGCTCTGCTACCTTAGCTTGAGAAAGCTACCCATGTGCTTGAGATAACTGCAGGGTGTCGAGGCTTGGGGGTCGGCACAGAGCTTCGAGCTCCGTTGCCTTAGCTTGAGAAATCTACCCATGTGCTCGAGATCACTGCAGGGTGTCGAGGCTTCGGGGTCGGCACAGAGCATCAAGCTCCTCAGCCTTATCTTGAGAAAGCTACCCATGTCCTCGAGATCACCGCAGGGTGTCGAAGATGGAGTGGAAATTGCGTGAATTTACATAGAGAATTTGAGAAGAAAAAACTTGGAAAGAAATACGCCCATTTTCTTTAATCTTTTCATACAAAAAAGTAGTGGCATGTAATGCCGATTACAAGGGATCGGTTACATAAGAAATTTAGTCATCCGCTTTAAGGTACTTGATGAGGTGCTCCACATTCTAGGGCCTCTTGACTTTATTCCCTCCTAGGTCTGTGAGTCGGCATGTGCCGAGGCATACCACTTCGGAGACCTTATACGGGCCCTCCCAATTAGGGGCCAACTTTCTCTTTTTGCTGGGGTCCGTTACCGCCAATTTCCTGAGGACGAGGTCACCCTGCTTGATGTTGGCGGGGTGGACCTTCTTGTTGTAAAACTTCTCGATCCGTTGTTGGTATATGCTTCTTCTGATGGCGGATTTTTGCCTGACCTAGTCGATGAGGTCCAGATTGGCTCTGAGGTCCGAGGAGTTTTCCTCGTTGTTGAAGGCCATGATCCTGGGCGAAGAGAGGCCGTTCTCTAGGGGAATAACAGCCTCGGTGCCGTAGGTTAGTGTAATTTTCTGGTCGGATATTATATTTGTATTATTATTATTTTTAAAATTAAAATATTTTTGTGGAAATTTCTTGGTTGTACTAATAAAAAGTTATCTGTATAAATATACTAGTAAGTATATATATGTATTGTATCGGTCTTGTGCACTTGTACAAAATCCTATAAAATGCATTTTCGAAAAATGTCTGGAAAAATCTCGGGCTCGTATTAAAAATTATTATTTTATTATTATTTTATTATTATTTTTCAGAATTGAAATATTTTTGGTGGATATCACTCGGTTTTGTTAATAAACATTATATATATGCATACATCTCGGTATATATCTGTATTGTATCAAATTGATACTGGAATCTTCCGAGCCGGTAATAAAATTTTTATTATTATTATTTCTGAATTAAAACATTTTTGGTAGAGATTATTCATTTCAACGAATAAAAGTTATCTATATATATAGATATATGTGCATACATGTACCATATCGATTTCGTACGTTTGTACGAAATCATGTAGTATGTGATTTTTGGATAATGTCTCTTCTTCTTGATCAATCATGATCAAAATGAAGGGTTAGAAATGTGTTTGGGTGTTGATTGTAATATAAAATTGCAAATTAATTTCCAATTGATTAACCATGAAATTGTATGACATGTGGCCTCATTCTCCAACACAAAACCCCAACCCCTCTCCTATAAAACACCCCCCCAACCCCTTGGCCGGCCAGCACTCCTCAAGGGCAAGAAACCCTTCCATTTTTGTGTCTCTCCATCTCTTTCTCATCTCATTTCTCCTTCTTTTTACTTATTTTTATTTAGAAAAAAAATGAGAAAGAAAGGAAAAGAAAGAGAGATCAAAATCAAAAAGAAAAAGAGTGGGTTTTATCTCTTGATTTGTTCTTGAAAGGAGGAGCAAGAACAAGGAGCAAGAACAGGGAGGAGAAGTGAAGAGCAAGTCCTTCCTACACTAGTTTGGGTGGGGGTTCTCATTTCTTGTTTTGTTATTATTATTATTATTGTTGTTATGTGTTTAAATTAAAAACATGGACTAATTTATTGTGCATATGAGTGTTATGAACTAGAATATAATGGCATATAAGATTTGAAGTGGTAGAACACAAAAATAAACCCTAAAGATTCAATCTTTGTAGTTTTAGGGTTAGAATTAATTTGTATTGGTAAACGTGGAATCTTGAGCCCAAATTAATTAAAGAGGTTCTTGTATGTGTTGTTATAATGTTCTAAGTTTTATAGATTTTTTGGGGTTAAATTGATAGGCGAAACAAACGTTTCCTCCAAAACAACGAGCTTTTAAGCTAAATGCTGTTTTGGTGGATTCAGCTTGTATTCAAAGGGTTGTATCTTGATGTTCCTTTAAGAATTTGAAAAAGTGATCAACTAGGAAGTTGTACTAAACGTTCTCACCTTTCAAAAATGCCATATTTGGTTAGATTCCGATATGTGGTGCAAAAGTTATGATCGTTACAAAAATGCTATTTTGTTTGCTTGAAGTTTTTGGACCTCTTCTTGATTGAATCTGGAAAAGTGGTAAACTAGAGAGTTGAAGCAGAGTCTCTCACCTTTCCAAAATGCTTTACTTGGTTAGATTCTGATAGGTGGTGCAAAAGTTATGACCATTATAAAAATACAGCAGCCAGCTTGGCTGAATACTTGCTGTTTTGTTTGCTTGATGTTTTTGTATCTCTTATTGATTGAATCTGGAAAAATAATAAACTAGAGAGTTGTTGTAGAGTCTCACCTTTCCAAAATGCCCTATTTGGTTAGATTTCGATAAGTGGTGCAAAAGATATGACCGTTCCAAAACAAAGCAGTCAGCTTTTGGCTGAAAGCTCACTGTTTTGATTGCTTGATGTTTTTGTACCTCTTACTTGCTGAATCTGTGAAAGTGATCAACTAGAGAGTTGTATTAGAGTCTCTCACCTTTCCAAAATGTCCTACTTGGTTAGATTCCGATAAGCGGAGTAGGAGTTATGACTTTTACAATTTACAGCACCCAGTTTTGGCTGAGAACTTGCTGTTTTGATTTCTTGATGTTTTGTACCCTCTTACTTACTAAATTTGGAAAAATGTTCAACTAGAGAGTTGTAGTATAGTCTCTCACCTTTTCCAAAATATCCTATTTGGTTAGATTCCGATAAGCGGAGCAAAAGTTATGACCTTTACAAAATCACAGCAGCAGACCTTTTGGCCGAAAGCTCGCTGTTTGCATTGATCAAAGTTTTTGCACCTCTTATTGATTGAATCTGAAAAAGTGTTCAACTAGAGAGTTGTAGTAGAGTCTCTCACCTTTCTCAAATGCCCTATTTGGTTAGATTCCGATAAGCGGAGTAGTTTTTAAGACCTTTGCAAATTTCAGCTTTGGTGTATCTTTTGGCTGTTTTTTGTTGTTTTTGCATGTATTCAAAGGACGGTGGGTTGAATTCCATAAGGAATCTGAAAAAGTCATCAACTAAAGAGTTTTAGTATATGAGCCCACATTTCCAGAAAGTATAATTTGGTTAAATTTCGACAAGTAGAGCAAAAGTTACAAGCTCTAGAAATTTAAGCTTTTTGTTGCAATTCTGCAGTTTGGTTAACTTGTCGTATGTTCGAGGGGCTGGAATTTGGAATTCCTTACGGATTCTGAGAAAGTATTCAACTAGGAAGTTGTTGGAGATGTTCTCACCTTTCTAAAAAGTCTAATTTTGTCGAATTCCAATGAGCGTAGCACTATTTGCTTCAAGGGGTGTTAGAAGGCTTTTTATGTCGCTTTCGGGTTTTTCATTGGCAGTATGTTTATATTAGGCTGTTAGAAAATTCTTCTGTTGCTTCTAATTATAATAGATCAATTTTTTGTTAGTAAGCTTATACACGAAATTCTAGTTCATGTTAACTAGAGTTGTCGTGAATTATTTGTAGTTTGAATCATGCACTTGATTATGAGTAACAAGTATTTCTTGTGCTCATAAGTCATGTATTAAGTATTGGTCCGACTCATACGTAGCTCACCTATCTCGTATGTAGTTGTTTGTTCATGTGTAGCTCATTGGGCTCGAATGGAGTAATTATCTTGAACAGATAGGCGATGCGTGGATCCGAGGAGATCTTGTGAAGTCTATGTTGATTCTTGGTAAATTGTGTCAATAATTGTTGTACTCTCTTGAAGAGGAACACTTGCTGTGCTTTTTCATGATAAGTTGGAAGCACAATGAAATGTCTCGCTTGTTTGAATCTTTTTGTGCCATCTCATGGCAAGTTGAGAGTACGACTTGGGGTTGAAAGTACCTTGTAGCTCGTACGGCCCAATTTGATTGGTTAGGGTTAGTGACATCGTTAAGGTAGTAACTATTACTTAACCATTTTTATCTATGAATTGCCGAAGGGTGAGAGTTGGTGTTAGGGTTGATACCTTATAATCCAACTTCTCCTATAGGCCGACACTAGGTGGTGTTATTGGGATGTATTCCCCTATCAAAGGGATATGGGTGGTGCTTTTTCTTGACGAGTTAGGAGCACGGGATTCGTATCTCGATTGTTAATTCCTGAACTGTCATGATAAGAACGGGATGTTTTCCTAGGGAAATAGACCTTACGATTCTGTCACGTTCTATGCCTTCTCATGACGAGTTGAGGGCACGGAAGAAGGTTTGCTAGTATCTTGTGATTCGTTTTGGCTTTTGAGCGAGGTCCGGTTTGCCGAGCAATAGTGGAAAACGGGGGCACCACTATTGTACTAAAGCAGTGGAACTAGACCGTAGCTGCAACCTCATCAGTCATGTAGTATTGTGTTAGGAACAGGATGAGTACAAAAGTAGAATTCATGACGTGGGTTCAAATCCCTATATATGAAGAAAAGGCTTGATATGGGGCGTATGTAGTATGGGTTGCATAATGTTCCAGAGTCTTGCTTGCATTAGAATAAGTCCATCATTGCATTAGTTAATAAAAGTTTTAAATTTTTCCGTTTTTCTGTATATTGTGGCTAATTGAAGGAAAAGATTCTGGCTTGTGTCATGGTTTTTTAGCGTATGGAAATCGGGGCGTTACAGAGTGGTATCAGGGCCGACTTCAATTTACAGTCCAACACAGTAGGAAAATTAAACTTGGATGCCTTTTAGGAGTCGGGTTTTAGCTAGTTGTAGACAGTTATAATTCATATTGTTGTTTCTTTCAACTTATGTTTTATAATTTTTCTATATCTGGACTAATTCCAGTATATATGTGTTTTAAGGATGACTTAGTCACTCGAGAAATTAGTGGAAGTCCACATTGAAGGCGCAATGAAGCAGCATGGAGTGCCAGCGTCAGTAGTTCTGACCAAGATTCGAGAGTTACATCTCGATTTTGGTGGAGTCTGCAGGCAGCTTTGGGGATCAAGGTCGGGTTCTTTGAAGAACCAGTTCGTGGAGGAGTCACTTGGGAGCCGGGAAGCCATATAAGCTTTCTTTCCCCGAGTTATTTAGCGTATGAATTTTTTTCATTTCTCCTGACTAAACGTAGTTATGAGGACAGAACTATTCTAAGGAGCGAGTATTGTAATATCCCGGTCGGATATTATATTTGTATTATCAATATTTTTTAAATTAAAATATTTTAATGGAAATTTCTTGGTTTTACTAATAAAAAGTTATCTGTATGTATATACTAGTAAGTATATATATGTATTGTATCAATTTTGTGCACTTGTACAAAATCCTGTAAAATGCGTTTTGGAGAAAATGTCCGGAAAAAACTCGAGCTAGTATTAAAAATTAATATTTTAATATTATTTTATTATTATTTTTCAGAATTGAAATTTTTTTGGTGGATATCACCCTGTTTTGTTAATAAACATTATATATATGCATATACCAGTCTGTATATATCTTTATTGTATCAAATTGATACTGGAATCTTCCGAGTTGGTAGTAAAATTATTTTTATTATTATTTCTGAATTAAAATATTTTTGGTAGAGATTATTCGTTTCAATGAATAAAAAATATCTGTATATACGGATATATGTACGTACATGTACCGAATCAATTTCGTACGTTTGTACGAAATCATGTAGTATGTGATTTTCGGATAATGTTTCTTATTCTTGATCAATCATGATCAAAATGAAGGGTTAGAAATGTGTTTGGGTGTTGATTGTAATATAAAATTGCAAATCAATTTTCAATTGATTAACCATGAAATTGTATGACATGTGGCCTCATTCTCCAACACAAAACCCCAACCCCTCTCCTATAAAACACCCCCCCAACCCCTTGGCCGGCCAACACTCCTCAAGGGCAAGAAACCCTTCCATTTTTGTGTCTCTCCATCTCTTTCTCATCTCATTTCTCCTTCTTTTTACTTATTTTTATTTAGAAAAAAATGAGAAAGAGAGGAAAAGAAAGAGAGATCAAAATCAAAAAGAAAAAGAGTGGGTTTCATCTCTTGATTTGTTCTTGAGAGGAGGAGCAAGAACAAAGAGCAAGAATAAAGAGAAGTGAAGAGCAAGTCCTTCCTACACTAGTTTGGGTGGGGGTTCTCATCACTTGTTTTGTTATTATTATTATTATTGTTGTTGTTATGTGTTTAAATTTAAAACATTGACTAATTTATTGTGCATATGAGTGTTATAGACTATAATATACTGGCATATAAGATTTGAAGCGATAGAACACAAAAATAAACCCTAAAGATTCAATCCTTGTAGTTTTAGGGTTAGAATTAATTTGTTATGGTAAAGGTGGAATCTTGAGCCCAAATTAATTAGAGAAATTCTTGTATGTGTTGTTATCATGTTCTAAGTTTTATATATTTTTTGGGGTTAAATTGATGGGTGAAACAAATGTTTCCTCCAAAAAAGCGAGCTTTTAAGCTAAATGCTGTTTTGGTGGATTCGGCTTGTATTCAAAGGGCTGTATCTTGATGTTCCTTGCGGAATTTGGAAAAGTGATCAACTAGGAAGTTGTAGTAGACATTCTCACCTTTCCAAAATGACCTATTTGGTTAGATTCTGATAAGTGGTGCAAAAATTATGACCGTTACAAAAATGCAGCAGCCAGCATGGCTGAATGCTTGCTATTTTATTTGCTTGAAGTTTTTGCACCTCTTATTGATTGACCTCTTATTGAGTGAATCTGGAAAAGTTGTAAACTATAGGGTTGTAGTAGAGTCTCTCACTTTTCCAAAATGCCCTATTTGGTTAGATTCCGATAAGTGGTGCAAAAGTTATGACCGTTGCAAAAATGCAGCATCCAGCTTGGCTGAATGCTTGCTATTTTGTTTGCTTGATGTTTTTGCACCTCTTATTGATTGAATATGGAAAAGTAATAAACTAGAGAGTTGTAGTAGAGTCTCTCACCGTTCCAAAATGCCTTGGTTAGATTCCGATAAGTGGTGCAGAAGTTATGACCGTTCCAAAACAGAGCAATCAGCTTTGGCTGAAAGCTCACTGTTTTTTATTGTTTGATATTTTTGTACCTCTTACTTGTTGAATCTGTGAAAGTGATCAACTAGAGAGTTGAATTAGAGTCTGTCACCTTTTCAAAATGTCCTACTTGGTTAGATTCCGATAAGCGGAGTAGGAGTTATGGTTTTTACAATTTACAGCACCCAGTTTTGGCTGAGAACTTGCTATTTTGGTTTCTTGATGTTTTGTACCATCTTATTTACTGAATTTGGGAAAGTGTTCAACTAGAGAGTTGTAATAAAGTCTTTTACCTTTTCCAAAATGTCCTATTTGGTTAGATTCCGATAAGCGGAGCAAAAGTTATGACCTTTACGAAATCACAGCAGCTGGCATTTTGGCCGAAAGCTCGCTGTTTGCATTGTTCGAAGTTTTTGCATCTCTTATTGATTGAATCTGAAAAAGTGTTCAACTAGAGAGTTGTAGTAGAGTTTCTCACCTTTCCTAAATGTCCTATTTGGTTAGATTCCTATAAGCGGAGTAGTTTTTAAGACCTTTGCAAATTTCATCTTTGGTGTATCTTTTGGCTGTCTTTTGTTGTTTTTGCGTGTATTCAAAGGACGGTGGGTTGAATTCCATAAGGAATCTGAAAAAGTCATCAACTAGAGAGTTGTAGTATATGAGCCCACATTTCCAGAAAGTATAATTTGGTTAAATTTCGACAAGAGAGCAAAAGTTACAAGCTCTAGAAATTTAAGCTTTTTGTTGAAATTCTGCAGTTTGGTTAACTTGTTCGTATGTTCGAGGGGCTGGAATTCGGAATTCCTTACGGAATCTGAGAAAGTATTCAACTAGGAATTTGTTCGAGATGTTCTCACCTTTCTAAAATATCTAATTTTGTTGAATTCCAATGAGCATATCACTATTTTCTTCTAGGGTGTTAGAAGACTTTTTATGTCGCTTCTGGGTTTTTCATTGGCAGTATGTTTATATTAGGCTGTTAGAAGATTCTTCTGTTGCTTCTAATTATAAAAGATCAAGTTTTTGTTAGTAAGCTTATACACGAAATTCTGGTTTATGTTAATTAGAGTTGTCGTCAATTGTTTGGAGTTTGAATAATGCACTTGATTATGAGTAACAAGTATTTCTTATGCTCATAAGTCATGTAATAAGTATTGTTCCGACTCATATGTAGCTCACCTAGCTCGTATGTAGTTGTTTATTCATGCGTAGCTCAATGGGCTCGTATGGAGTAATTATCTTGAATAGAAAGGTGATGAGTGGATCCGATGAGATCTTGTCAAGTCTTGGTTGTGTCTTGGTAGATTGTGCCAATAATTGTTGCACTCTCTTGAAGAGGGACACGTGCGGTGCTTTTTCATGATAAGGTTGAAGCATAGTGACATGTCTCGCTTGTTTGAATCTTTTTGTGTCATCTCTTGGCAAGTTGAGAGTACAACTCAGGGTTGAAAGTACCTTATAGCTCGTACGGCCCCATTTGATGTTTGGTTAAGTGACATTATTAGGGTAGTAACTGTTAACCATTTTTATCTATGAATTGCCAAAGGGTGAGAGTTGGTATTAGGGGTGATACCTTATAATCCGACTTCTCCTATAGGCCGAAACTAGGTGGTGTTATTGGGATGTATTCCCCTGTCAAAGGGATACGGGCAGTGTTTTTTCATGACAAGTTGGGAGCACGAGATCTGTATCTCGATTGTTAATTCCTGAACTGCCATGATAAGAACGGGAGGTTTTCCTAGGGAAATTGACCCTACGATTCTGTCACGTTCTATGCCTTCTCATGACGAGTTGAGGGCTCAGAAGAAGGGTTGCTAGTATCTTGTTATTCGTGTTGGCTTTTGAGTGAGGTCCGGTTCACCGGGCAATAGTGGAAAATGGGGACACCACTATTGTACTGCAGTAGCAGAACTAGACCGTACCTGCAACCTCATTAGTCATGTATTATTATGTTAGGAACAAGATGGGTACAAAAGTAGAATTCATGACGTGGGTTCAAATCCCTATATATGAAGAAACAGCTTGATGTGGGGCGTATGTAGTATGGACTGCATACTGTTTCAGAGTCTTGCTTGCATTAGAATAAGTGCATCATTGCATTAGTTAATCCTGCATTCGATTCTAAGTCATAGCATACACTAACACATCAATTACATATACGCGTTTCTTTTTCCATCAATCTGTTTGTTTAAAGTTGAGAATCGCTGCTAGTCATCAGCCTTAAAGCGTCAGTATATGTACTAACATCCCCACTTCAATAGTTACTGGATTGCAGAGCTACAGGTACAAAATTCAGGAGGACTCATGGCAAAAGAAGCAAGTGTTGATTCATTTCAATTGTAATATACATTGTAATTTATTTATTGTTGAGAAGCATCCAAGTGAAAGTACCAAGTGTTATGTATCATTCTTTGTACTCTGATGTAAATTTGTTGAAAGTTGTAACACTTGGTCTTGTAAAAGTATTATTGTTACACTGATGTAATGTATTGCAGTTTTATAACATTCAGACTGGTAATACATTTGTGTTGAATAAAAAGTTTTAAATTTTCCTGTTTTTCTGTGTATTGTCGCTAATTGAAGGAAAAGATTCTTGTTTATCTCACCATTTCCTAGTGTATGGAAATCGGGGCATTACAGTCGGGTTGAATGGAGATTCTCCCATGGGGATCCTTTTAGTTGTCTGATGAGCCCAGAATATGCTGGGTAGTTCGTCGCCCCATAGCCCCTTTGGTGAATTATCCAGCTGCTTTTTGAGGCCGTCTAGGATTTGACGGTTTGCATTTTTGGCTTGGCCGTTTGATTGAGGGTGGCATATCGAAGAGAAGCGTTGCTGAACACCGATGTCTTCACAGAATTTTCGAAAGTTTTTGCCCGCGAACTGGGTCTCATTGTCGGTGATGAGCACTTGTGGGATCCCGAACCGGCAGATGATGTGTCTCGAGAAGAATTGTTGAGTTTGATGCATGGTGATCGTGGCCAGGGGCCCTACCTCGATCCACTTGGTAAAGTAGTCAATGGCCACCACCAGAAATATCCTTTGGCCCGTTGCTTGAGGAAGGAGCCGACCAGTTCCACCCCCACATAGCAAAGGAGGTCGGACTGGCCAGGGATCGGAGGTTGGCCTGCGGGAGTCTCTTCACCGATGAGAATCTTTGGCAAGGGCCGCATCTCTTGATGAGATCCTGGGAGTCTTGTAACATGGTCGGCCAGTAGTACCCATGATTTAGGGCCTTTCGGGCGAGCGACCTGCTCCCCATGTGACATCCGGTGATCCCCTCGTACAGTTCCTTCAGAGCGTACGTGGCCTCGTCAGAGGCTAAGCAACGGAGGTAGGGCCTACCGTCTGTTGTCATGTATGAACGCTTAAAGAGCGTTTTGCTGATTAGGGTGAATCTTTCGAAGTGGACTCTGATTCTTCTTGGCTCGGACCGGTCTTGAGGGAGCTCGCCTTCCGAAAAGAACTTTTGAATAGGCATCATCCAGTTATCTGGTTGAAGATCAGTGGTGAGGTAGGAGGCTTCAGGGAGGTCAATGCTGGGCTTGAGGAGGACTTCGATCAGAACGGTGCGGTGGAGCCCTTCGAAGGATGACGAGGCGAGCTTCAACAATGAATCTGTCTGGGTGTTCTATTCCCTAGGGATTTGTTCTACCGAGTGGTATTCGGAAGATGCCAGGAGATGATGGACTACCGCTAAGTATTGCACCATTCGAGCATCGCAAGCTTCGTACTCCTTAGTGATCTTGTTGACCACGAGCTGGGAGTCGCTAAAGCCCTTGATGTGTCTGGATCTGGCCTTGTGTGCCAGGGTGAGTCCAACGATCATAGCTTCATATTCTGCTTCGTTGTTTGAGGTCGGAAAATTCAGATAGAGAGAATACTGAAGGACGAAATTATCGAGACCCTTCAGAATGATGCCCGTGCTGCTTTCTCCCTCGCAAGACGAGCCGTCGACATAAACCTCCCAGATCGGGTCTATCTCCTGGATGTCGGGTGGCTCGGAAATAGTGCATTCCGTGATGAATTCGGCGAGGGCCTGCCCCTTGATGGCTGTCCTGGGCTGGTAGCTGATGTCGTACTGACTTAGCTCGATCGACCACTTGACCAAGCGGCCAGAAGTTTTGGGCCTGTGAAGGATAGCTTTGAGAGGCAGATCTGTATGGACCTAAATAGAGTGGGCTTAGAAATAAGGGCGAAGCTTTCGTGCGGCCATTACCAGTGCATAGGCCACCTTCTCCATCTTAGCATATATGGTCTCCGCCGAAAGCAAGTCTTTGCTCACATAGTAAAGGGGCTTCTAGGCACTGTCCTCTTCCCGAACGAGAACGGTGCTGAGGGTACTCTCCGAGCCTGAGAGACACAGCTGGAGTGATTCGCCCGATTCGGGTTTACTCATAAGTGGATGGTTGGCGAGATAGGATTTCAGTTGTTCGAACGCCTGTTGTTGGGGGTCCCCCCACTCGAAGACTTTTTCTCCTCGAAGAGCCTTGAAGAAGGGGAGTGATTTCTCCACAAATTTTGAGAGAAAGCGGCCGATGGCCGCCAGCCTCCCATTAGCCGCTAAACTTCTTTAATATTCCTAGGAGGGGCCATGTCGATAATGGCCAGAATTTTTTAAGGGTTTGCCTCTATGTCTCGCTGGCTGACGACGAAACCCAAGGAATTTTCCAGAGGAAACGCTGAAAGCACACTTGGTGGGATTGAGCATCATGTCATGGGATCGGAGAACGACAAATGCTTCTTCAAGGTCATCCACATGGTCTAGACCTCGCCGGCTTTTGACGAGCATGTCATCAATGTATACCTGCATGTTGCGACCGTTCTGATTTTTAAAGACCCGGTTGATGAGTCTCTGGTAGGTGGCTCCGGTGTTCTTGAGCCCGAAGGGCATGACCCGGTAACAGTACAGACCTTGGTCGGTAACAAAAGACGTCTGGGCAATGTTGGGAGGAAACATGCGGATTTGATTATAGCTTGAAAAGGCATCCATGAAGGTCAGCAGCTCGTGAACTGACGTTGCATCGATTAGGGCGTCGATGCTCGGGAGAGGGAAAGGATCTTTGGGGCACGCCTTGTTGAGATCTGTGAAGTCTATGCAGATCCTCCAGCTTCCGCTGGCCTTCTTCACCATCACGACGTTAGCCAGCCACTCGGGGTAGCTGACCTCCTGAATGAACCGGGCGGACAACAGTTTTTCCACCTCCACGTTTAGGGCTTGTTGCCTTTCCGAGGTGAACTTGCGTCGCTTCTGATGAATAGACTTGGTGCCCGGGGCAACGCTCAGCCAGTGCATGATCAGATCTTTGGAAATCCCGGGCATGTCGGACAGAGTCTTGGTGAAGAGGTCGATGTTGCGGCGGACGAAATCAATCAGGCTTGGCTTCAAGTTGGGTGAAAGGGTGTGGCTCACACAAAAACATTTGGATTTGTCTTTTGCCTCGAATGAGACTTCCTCCAGCTCGTCCGCTAGTTCCAACTCCAGATGGTCCCTCTCGGGGGGAGCTCAACTGTGTCGAGGGGAAATACCCCACCCCGACCGCAGTAATGTAGCATGAACGTGCCAACTCTTGGTTTCCTCGGAAAACCCCAACCCTAAGGTCGGTGGGGAATTTCAGCTTCAGATGGTAGGCCGAGGGGGCGGCCTGGAACGAGTAGATCCCAGATCGGCCGAGGATGGCATTGTATGCCACCTTGATGTTGACCACCATGAAATCCATTGACTCGGTTCAGAGGATGGGGGTCGTGCCTGCCGTTACATCTAGTGTTACAATCCCCTCAATTTGTACGAAGATGCCGGAGAACCCATGAAGGGTGTAACCAACCGGCTTCAGCTTTTCTCGGGGGAGTTTAAGGTTCTCAAATGCTTCCAAGAAAAGAATGTTAACCGCACTGCCGTTGTCCACCAGAATACGGCAGACCTCAAAGTTGGCTATGACGAGGCTGATGACGAGGGCGTCATAGTGTGGGAGCTGAATGCCTTTGAGGTCTTCTCCAGAGAATGAGACCCCCCACTGCTGAACCCGAGGGGAGGGATGGTCCCGAACGGAGTTGACCTCTCGGACGAAGGCCTTGCGAGAGGTATTGGATTCTCCACCCATGGGTCCGCCGTGGAGGCAATGTAGGAAAGCCTTTCCCCATATTTCCTCGGGTCGCCGGTTGGTCGTTCGAGGAGGAGGCGAAGGCCTCAGGCTCCTCAATTCTATCCGGTCTCTAGGATTGGCCCGAGTGAACTCCCTCAGATACCTTCGTTGGATGATGTCTTCGATCTCGTCCTTTAGGGCCCGGCAACTGTCCGTATCGTGCCCGTTGTCTTGGTGGAAGCGGTAGTAGAATCTCTGGTCCTGCTTCTTGTTGTTGCTTGGTCAGGAAGGGAGTCAGACGATCCTTTTATCCCCGATCTCCATCAGGATTGTCGAGATGTTCTGGGTCAGCTGCGTATATCTCTCGAATCGGGGGACTGGAGGGACCCTCTTGAGACTTGCTGTCTCTTTTGTGGTCTTCGTGATGGGCTCGACGTTGTCGGCCTTCCGCTTCCCCTTGGCCGTGGCTTCTTTGGTTTCCTCCAGATTTAGGGGCTCCTCCGCTTGGATGTACTCCGGTCGGGAAAGTCGACGGGGGGTTTTTCGTCAATGAAGCTTTCAGCTAACCGTGCCCAATGTTGTGCCGGAAAGCCTCTGAAGCGACCCCTGCATCAAGGGAGGACATGGACCTAGCCTAAGCGGTGAATCTCCGAACGAACTCGCAGAGTGACTCTCCTTTTTTCTGCCTCAGGTCCAGAAGGGACAAGCTCATCTTCTCGACCTTTTTGCTGGTCACAAAGTGGGCTAGGAAGTTCGCTTCCAACTGTTTGAACGAGAAGACTGAGCCGGGGGTGAGCTTTGAGAACCATTCTTGAGCAGACCACGAAGGGTAGCGAGGAAGGCACGGCAGAGCAGGGGATCCGCAGCGCTGTGAATCATCATGAGGGTTTTGAACCCCTCCATGTGATCAGTGGGATTACCCTCGCCGTTGTAGATCTCGAATTGGGGAGGCCTGAAATTTTGGGGGATCTCTGCTTCCAAGATTTGGGGGGGAGAATGGGGGGTCCGTTTGGCCGATATCCATGACCATGCATTGGTCCTCCCTCGCCGAGATGGGCAAGGCAGTTCTCCATCTCCTGTAAATGTCGGAGGACGACATCTACCTGTTCCTAGGGGCGGGCCGATCCGTAGGATTCGCCGCCCCTAACTCCTAATCGTGGATCAGAGCTGTTTCGGACCTCGGTTCCCTGGCCACCTCGGATTGCTTGAAGGACCTCGTCCCAAAAATTTTGGAACTCAGCCCTCGTGACGGGGGCTTGTCGCACCAATTCCTACAGGGGCGGAGGTCAATGGGATGAGCAGCTGTGTTCTGGATCACGCTCTGGGACGGCCGTTTACGATGGTTCGAGACCGAGTGGGAAGCGGCCTTTCCCCTTATGCGACTAGCCTATCGATTCAAAATGACGCGTCGCAAATCGGTCGCGTTCGAGTGAGAAGCACCTGACCGCATCTGGCCGCACTGTGGACCCGTGGTCGGTTGGAACCCTGGGCATCCGCAGGGCTGTGATGTGGGGATCCAGATGTCATGCCGATGTGACAGCCCTTCTGGCTTTAGGAGCCATGGGAGAGCTCGGACTAGAGACGACGTCCCTTGCTGGGCTCGAACAGGCGACAGTGCCTGGGTTCCCACCGATGGTGCCAACCTAATGCTGTTTGTTTTTAGGGTGTGGGGGCAGCCGGTGTGAGTTCTTGTAATTTGTGAAATGGAAACTGTGGTACTGGCGTCCGTCCGATCCTGGGAAGTAGGACCGGCTCGGGAGTAGCATCAGAGAGGTAGAGGCCGGGTGTTCGACTCGGATCTAGTAGCTCGGCTCGGATGGAGTAGCTCGGCTCGGATCTTCTGTACATGGACTCTACCTAGAAACACCGGGAGAAGTCCCAGTGACAGGCCCTCCGACGATCTAGTCAGTCACTGACAAAGCAATAGTACTAGGGGTCCGGTGGGGAAAGATTGACTACCTTTAGAAGTGAGGAGGGGACTGGGTATTTATAGGCAGGGGCAAACGGGTCTGGAACCCTAACGGGCCGGGTCGGACCCGTTTGCCTGTGGGCCTGAACTGGGTGAGGCCCGTTGGACTTCAGTTGACCTGATGATCATAATTTACCCGATATCAATCTGAATGGACTATAACCTTGTAATATCTCATGGAAAGACATACGTTGCATTCGGATGATATTTTCGTCTAGCAAAAGGGAAGACAATACCTTGCATCAGTGAAAAGTAATGAAATGTTATTTTAGGTAACTATATGAATGTTAAGCTATATAGGAATAAAGGAAAGGGTAAATGGAAAAAAACACCCCTGATCTACGAGGCAAAATCCTTTTAACTCCCTAAACTATCGGTCAAAGCGATAAGTCCCCATAACTACGAAACAAGTCAACTACTGTACAAAAACTCTAAAAATGTATGTGAAATGTCCAAATTGCCCTTATTTTAATACACCATAAAATAAAAAAATTTCAGATCCCGATCAAAGTCAAAATACAAAATCCAAAATCAAAATTCAAATTCAAAATCAAAATCAAATTCCAATCATCTCCTATCACCACTGATCTCCACCACCACTATCACCACCACCACCATCATCTTCATCATCTTCCGAAAATTAAACCCATAAATTAAACTCATCTTATTAAACCCATCTTTAATCCATCTTAAACAAAAAAATAAACCCATCTTAAATTAAACTAAAAATTAAACCCATCCCATTTTATTAAACCATTTGATATGGCTAGAAATATAACCAAATTGGGACCGTTCAAATAGGGCACAAATCTCAAAGCTCTCAAGGGTAAAATGGTAATTTTCACTACAAACAGGTCCAAAAATGGGAACTGGATCCTTTCCAAACCTAATAACCCAAACACGGGTCTGCCTTACTGGTTTAGGGTGACTGCCCATTATAAATAAACCCAGGTCATTTAAAGAGTTATTTAAATTCATGATTATCCCTAAGAGACTGTTTAAACCTAATTTTTTATCATGAATGAATTTAAACTCTATTTACTATCCAAAAACACCAAGAAGTAGAGATAAATGATTATCTCAAAGTTGTTCCCAAAGGCGACTATAAATACCCCTTACCCCCGTCAAAATCAAGTAATCAATATATTTCTCCACAAAAGCTCTTTCATAATCCTTTATATTACTAACTTGAGCGTCGAAGGGTTCGTCGCCAGGATTAATCCCGGAATTTCGAATTTTAGGTCAGCAGCAACGTTGAGAACAATCAATATCGATAAGTAATAAGAAGGTTAGCTTTTATTGGTTCCAAAAGAATTCACAAATCATCTGTTTGCTCCCATACCAGAATTAGCAGCAACAGATTGGCCCCATTTGTGGGAATCAGAAAAAGCAATCCGACCATACTTGCCGATGAAAGTAGTTTCCAGCCATGCCTCTAAAGAAAAAAGGGAAGGCGGCGGGGTCAAGCCGAAGAACCACTCCTTTCCCCCCCTCTACTTCAGGATGTTCCCCTTCAACAAGATCAACAAGTTCAGTAGCCTCAACCTGAACAGCTGCCTCCCCAACAGGCTCTCCCTATGTCCAGAGGGGATGTGCCATAGGGCTCCTATCGAAGCTGTCAAGAACAGTAACTTTTCCACGACCATGTTTGGGTCTATAATCCTTCCACCGACTCGATGGCCTCGCGAGGCCCTCTGGGGTCAAGAAAAATTATCGTCAACCGTCAACAAGGGATCGACCTCCAAACCTGCTTGAATGAGAGACAATCCCATGAAGAGATCCCTTATCCAAAACATCGGGAAAGTCAAAGGAGTCGTTCTCCCAGAAAGTTGTGATCCAGAAGGCCCGCCTCCCCAACGGGGTGAAATGGGGTCTTCTCCCCGTCGACAGCGAAGAAGCCACACCGCTGTGATCCGATCAGCACCAAGGGATCACCATGATGGAGGGGCACCGGTCACTCACGTGGAATTCTGAAATTTCAAAGATGACATTCTGCGAGCCCCTAAATTCACCCCAAATCACGACCGATAAGCACATAACCCTCGCCATGCCACCACTCATGAAGGAGAGTCTCGAGGGTCGATTAGATCCGACCAGAGGGACGACTCGGTTCATTGCCGTCTTTGAGAGATGGAGAGGCGCCTCAGTAAGATCAATCTCGAGAAGGTCAACAGACCAAGAACTTCCACCCGAGCAGACCCCCCTTTTCCAGGACCATCATGAAAGCTCGTGTTCCTGAGACCTTCAAGTTGCCTAATTTTGAATCCTATAATGGGAAGTCTGATCCGACTGATCATATTGTGAGTTTTAAAACCCTCATGATGATCCATTAAGCCTCAAATGCACTCCTTTGTAAAGCCTTCCCAGCAACGTTGAGGGGACCAACGAGAGAATGGTACTCCCATTTATCCCCAGCCTCCATCTTCTTGTTTGACCAGTTTGAGGAGCTCTTCCTTACCCACTTCGTTAGTAGCCGCCGAGCCGAGAAAATAAGTGCATCCTTGCTAGCCCCCAGTCAAAGGAAAAATAAACGCCTAAGAGATTATGTTCGGCGCTTTACCACCGAAGCTTGGTCTGTCGGCTCTCAAAACCAATCAGTAGCCTCTGCAGTATTCAAACACAACATCAACCATGCCGACCTAAAGACATCTCTCTCTAGGAAGCCTTATCAGGACTTCTCCAAACTTCTCTGAGGAGTGAGAAGTATATCCGAGCTAAAGGCTCTCAACTCCCCGTCAAGAAGAGCCCTTTTCCGGGAACAAACAGAAGAGTGCAAACGAAGATGGATCCCAAAAATTTTAGGAAGATGACATTGGTTAGCATCGCTCTGCTCTTCGTTTTGAGATGTTCACCCCCATCAATGACAGTATATCAACAGTTCTTATGGAGGTGGACAAGGAAGGACTACTCTGCGCTCCCCTTAGAGTGAATAACACAGCGAAAAGAAGAAATAGAGACAAGTGGTACCGTTTTCACAGGGATCATGGCCAAGACATGGATGACTGTCGGGCTCGAGGAGATCGTAGAGCCCATACAGCGGGGGCACTTAGCCAAGTTCGTCAGAAAGGTCAGTGCTGACCCTCCTCCACCCCAGGGAGCTAACAAGCGATCTGAGAAGTCCTCTAAGTCCCCAGACTCGGAGCCAGGAGAAGTCCTCTATTCGATCTATGGAGGGCCTATAGGGGGAGAATCAAACTCTTCTCGAAAGGACTTCATCCGAGAAGTTAATTCAGTGCAGAACTTCCCACCGCCCAAAAGCCTTGGGATTTTGGTGATGTTTAGGGATCTAAAAGGTGTTCAAATGCCCCACTGTGATGTCCTCTTCATCAGCCTCAACATGTTCATCCACGAAGTGTGCCGAATCCTAGTCGACAATGGCAGTTACATTAATATCCTCTTCCTAGAAGCCTTCCAAGGTCTCAAGCTTTCTCGAGATCGTCTCAAGCCTATCGGATACTGTTGCTGCTAATTTTGGTGTGGGAGCAAACTGATGAATTTGTGGATTCTTTTGGAAACAATAAAGGCAAACCTGTTGACTTTCACCGGCATTTGACTGGTTTCCTGCCGCTGTCGTTAACCTGCAAAAAAGTTCGATACAACGGGTGGGATCCCGGTGAAGAACTTTCCGATGCTCAAGTCAGTAATCAGGGAGATTATGAAAGAGCATTTTGGTGGAAAAATATTGATTACCTCGTTACGGTGGGGGGAGAGGGGTATTTATAGTCGCCTTAAGAGACAGTTTAGAGATAATTATTTATCTCTATATCCCGGTGTTTTTGGAAAAGATGTAGAGTTTAAACTTGTTTCATGATAAGAGAGGCAGTTTAAACCGCCTCTTGGAGATAATCACGAATTTGAGTAACTCTTTAAGTCTTTGGGCTAGTTTGTATCGGGCTGCTATCCGTACCGTATAGGACAGATCCGTTTTTGGGTTACTAGGCCTTGAAGAAAATCCTAGTTCCCATTTCGGACCCGTTTGTAGGTGAAAATACCGTTTTACCTCTGAGAGCTTTAAAATTCGCGCTCTAGTTTGAACGGTCTCAGTTTAATCCCATTTTTAGTCATATCATGAGCCCCCCACTCCCGAAGACTGAGTTTAACAGCCTTTGGGAGGTAATTTTTTGGTTTTAATGGCGTACGAGATTTTATCGGAGTTTTTTAGGAGGTTTAGATTCGCCCATGGGGCTTAACAACGCTTAATTGAGCTTGCATTGTACTTAGATGTGTTTGAAGGATCTTCTAGATCTTCCAATGATTTTTTCCAGTTTTTTAATCATTTTTTAAATTATTTATTCAATTTTACGAAGTAACAATCTATTTTCAAAAGTATTAATTTCTCATTCTAATTAAAAATTATTTATCCAAGAGTTCAAAAATATTTTTCTCGAATTTATTGTAACCCCTGTTTTCCATTTTATGTATTTTTGAGTGTATTTTTCTTTTTGGAGTATTTTCCTTTTATTGTATCTCTCTTTGGACTGTATATTGGATTTTATTTTCAATATATTCATTTTACTATTTTTGTCTTCTTTTATTTGAGTTTTTGGTTCTGTCGTCTCTTTTTGTTTTGTCCTTGCTTGTTCGTGCCGGCATTTTTTATCCTTATTGATTGATTGATTTGTGCCCTATTTTTTTCTTTTTATTCATTTTGCCATATATATATATATATATATGGATCCCTAATACCCATTTTAAAACTCCTAAAACCTAATTGAGACCAGATCCATTACCCATTATATATATATCCTATACCGTATTACCCACTAAACCAAACCCATCTAACTACTACCTACCTTACCCGTTTGTCCAAACCCATCACCCCAGACCCGTTTAGCCTGCCCACCCGACCCCGTTGCACCCTATACTGTGCTGCTTTCCTCTCCCTAACCCTAATACTAACTTACCCCATATATATAAAAACCCATGCACCATCCCTATTCCCCTTCCCTATACCCAACCATCTCTGAGCTCTAGCCTACCCCCGAGCACCCTCCATCTCTCTCTTCTGATCATCCCCTGCACCCACGACCCATCTCTCCATCTCTTCCCCAGTCTCTCTGCTGCTCCTCTGCATCGTGCTCTACCAGCACCGTGCACCTGTCTCTCGGTGCTCTCCCTACTGCCGTCTTCCGCTGGAGTTGTTGCAGAAAACCGTAGAAACTGCAGTCGTCTGACCAACCCTCGCTGACCCCATTTTCGGTGCATCTTCCCCCCATTCGCTCTCTCTCTTGTTGGCGTGCGTGTGTTGCACGAGTTGGGTGTTCGTGCCTCGTGTTCGTTAGCGTGTTCGTATTTGGTTCTCGATTCTTGGTTCGTGATTCATGTTCCGTTCGGAGTTCGTTCTTTGAGTTCATGTTCGTTGCCTGGGAATCCGTTCCCGTTATTCTTGCTTGGTGTCATTTTCATCGTCGGTTAAGGCAAGTAACTTGTATTCGTTTCTTTGTGTATTACAAGTACTAAATACCTCATGTAGTGTAGTTGGGTTCTAGAGACAATTTGAGTGTGAATCCCCTTGTTGATATTGTCTCTATAGTGATGATTCAACTATAGTTGCCTCACGACATACATGACATGAAATAACCTAGGGTTGACCACTTCTTGTTGTATATATGCGTGTTGTTCATATGATATGTTGTGCTCGTTCGTGTTATTCGTGGTAGACTTGTTCTGGACTTGTGAAATACCCTATATCATGTTGTTTGGACATCTGGTATACTTTATGTTTGGTTGTGGTTTGGATGAGTTTCATGTGAACTAATGGATCTTGTGCATATGTGATATTTTTAGTTTTGCTGGCTTTTCCTTTTTGATCAGTATTTTAGACACTATTAAGGTCAGTATTTGAAAGTATTTTGTAAACATGATTTGTGGAGAATTCTGTTTATTTTCTAATCCTTTTGACGGATCTCAGTTTCGATTTACGAGTTGTGAGTTATGTTTATTTTACTACAGTGGTGTCGAATGATTTTCAGATGTTGTTTTCTATGAATTCTGAAGAGTAAACTACTTTTATTCTGGTGTTAAAAGTATTAGTTTGATCCAATATTTTGCACAGTATAACTAGACCTGATTGGGATTAACCCTAAATTTTTGTGAATTTTTTGATGAGTTTTACAAACCGTTCTATGTTTCCAAACAATTACTATACTAGCAGATTTTTCATACTATTTAGTAAAGAACCTGATTTTCGACCTAATTCTACTTGTTGTTTGTAAAATATTTGTGAATATAAAAGTTCGCCTACTGTATCTATTTTATCATCCTTCTGGCAGATTTGGATTTAGATTTATGGTTTGTGAGATATTGCTGTTTTCGTAGTGCAGTGTTTATGATTTCATATTTAAAGAACTACTGCATTTTGATATTTTCTGATTTTACTTGACTACTCTATTTATATTGGAAAATTATGAAACTTGATTTTCTGTTACTACACCTATAGGGGAATACCCTAGATTTTTCGTGGATTTATTTAAAGAGTTTTCATGCTATTTTTTGACTTGAATACGATCTTCTGATTTTTGGCTGAACGTATTTTCTGGATTCGAATCAGTTTTGAATTATGTTTTTGTGAAATACCATATGACTTATATATGTTTGCTGGATTCGGCTGGGAGTCTATTTTTCAGATTCTTTGACAGATTCAGGTTTGCATGTTTGTAGCAATGGGAATCCCTGTTTTAGTGCAGTACTGTCTTGCTGTCCTGAACTAGAATTCTCGTTGTCCCACTCTTTGATGTGTTGTCTTTCGCCTGTGCGTGTTTGTTTTTCAACCTGAACTTGTTACATGATCATGCCATATTATTCTTGCTATATTTTGTACACATACATGCTTTTTTGATAGTAATAATAAATAACCAAGCCGAGATTTAATGGAAAGATCTAATAGTGGATAATTCATAAATGTGTACTCAGAAGGGGATCCACAGATCCTACGTGATTACTTGATACATGATACTTGACACGTGATTGCTTGAAACTTGCACACAAGACACGTGATTACTTGCCACTTGCAAAATTTGACACGTGATACATGATACATGATACTTGGAGCTTGGAGCTCGATACTTGATACTTGTCCCTGAGTACACTGCCCTCTATGGTCTACTATGAAATCTAAAGCAAAACTGTTTGAATGTAGCAACCATGTAGTAAAAACTGAGATGCATGAAGTACTACCTAGATAGTAATAACTACAAGACTTGATTATGATACTTGAACATGATACGTGATTACATGATCCTTGATACTTGTTTACATGATACTTGATGCTTATTTACATGATACTTGACACTTGTTACTCATTTACATGATACTTGATACTTGATACAAGCTACTTACACTTGTTCACCTTACCATGCTAGTTGTTTTATTTTATTATCATGCCTATTCCATGCTATTTGTTTATCTTTTCCCATGTACTTGTATCCTGCACTACAAGCGGCCCGTAACTTGCATTGACGGGACTTTGTTTTCTTTTTCCTATTCCTACAATTTATTTAATTGCAGACCAGGATGATCAGCTGCCAGATGGAGTTGGCAATATGAGATATTAGTGCTGGATTTTGCTATTATATTTATTCTTGTTACTTATTTTGAACAATTGTATTTTGTACTTGGATTTATTTTGTATTTGGGCAATGTGTCCCAGGATATTGACTTATTCAGATCTGGATTATTTGAGATTTATATATTCTATTTCAAGTATTCCTGTTGGTGTTTTGATTCATATGTGCATGCTTGGTTGATTCTTTTGCTTCCGACTCTGATTATTCTTGTGAGATGTTGTAAAGATTTCGAACAGCTATGGATGATGAAAATCATTCACTAGGCTTAGTCATGTATCCGTATTCCATATTCTCTTTTAGGAAGTGGGGCGTGACATTTATAATTATTTTTTAATATTTTTTAATATTTTTCCCAATTTTTAAATAATTAATTCAAATTAATAATAAAAATTAAAGGATTAATCAGTTAAATACCGAGTGCCACAATCTGGAGCGTTGATCATGTTGCTGGCATGAATTTCCGAATGATCAGATGGTTGATCTAGTGCTAGTTGTCGTGGCTCGATCTGGGTGCTCTGGTCAAGTGCACGCATCAGGAGGTAAGCATTTTCCCCATTTCGATGCTCGGTAATTTGGATCCTCGGATTTTAGAACTGAGCTACTTGGCATGATCAGAGCCGTTGATGGAGATCAAGCACGAATCATGAGGTGATGTTTTTCGCCATTTCAAGGCTCGGTAGTTCCGATCCTCGGATTTTAGATCCGAACAATGTGGCATGATCAGAGCCATTGTTGAAGATCAAACGTGAATCATGAGGCAGTGTTTTTCGCCATTTTCACGCTCGGTAGTTCGGATCCTAGGATTTTAGAACCGAGCTACATGGCGTGATCAGAGCAGTTGATGGAGATCAAGCGCGAAGCATGAAGAGATATTTTTTGCCATTTCAAGGTTCGGTAGTTCGGATCCTCGGATTTTAGACCCGAGCTATGAGGCGTGATCAGATCCGTTGATGGAGATCAAGCGCGAATCATGAGGCGATGTTTTTTGCCATTTTCATGCTCGGTAGTTCGGATCCTCGGATTTTAGAACCGAGCTATGTGGCGTGATCGGTGTCATTGATGGAGATCATGCGCAAATCATAAGGCGATGTTTTTTGCCATTTCGAGGCTCGGTAGTTCGGATCTTCGGATTTTAGATCTGAGCTACGTGGCGTGATCACCGCCATTAATGGAGATCAAGCGCGAATCATGAGGCGATGTTTTTCTCCATTTTCATGCTCGGTAGTTCGGATCTTCGGATTTTAGAACCGAGCTACGTGGCATTATCAGAACCGTTGATGGAGATCAAGCACGAATCATGAGGCAATATTTTTTGCTATTTCGAGGCTCGGTAGTTTGGATCCTTGGATTTTAGATCCGAGCTACGTGGCCTGATCTGAGTCGTTGATGGAGATCAAGCACGAATCATGATGTGGTCTGACTGGTCAATGAGTTTTGGGCATCGTATCGTGTTTCCGCCTTTACGGATTCTGTCGTTTAGCATTACGATGGGCTTTTCTAGTGGTTTAGGGGGCCTAGAGCTCTCAGAAGCCCAAGTGGCGCCCCCTCTTCTACTATAAGACTCCACTTTTCCCTCACTTTCGCATTCTCTCTTTTTACTCTTGGCAGAAATTTACTGCTGGGTGCCTCGACTGGCATACGCGGACCAATCGCTAGTGCTTTCCGGTGATCTTTTCCGATCGTAATTGTTACATCAAGGTAAATATGTATTTTATTTTATATATTTTACGAGATGTCTAGGGTGTCGTCTGGGAGTGAGACCTCCACCTTGGACCAAGGGGGTGATCGGCTGTTGGTAGTTCCCCTAACCGTGGACAAGGGGAAGGAGGTTCTTGGGTCGGTGGTTGTCGAGACGATAGTGGAGGAGGTGAGGAGAGCAGGTGAGTTGGGAATGCTACCGTCTACTCTGTCTAGCCTCGGGAGAACCAGAGAGTACTCTGACGATCTTCTCGCCAAGTTGTCTACGGGAGCTCGGCTTCGTACAAGGAGAACAAGTCGTGGGAATGCTCCGAGGTTGACAACATCCCTTCGGTTCTCGCGGAGAGGGATTTGCTGCACATCAGAAGAAGCTTTATGATACCGGCAGAGTTTACCCTCCTTCCGGGTCCGGGGTTCCGAGCATGTTCGGCAACCTCCGCCGGATACGTGCGTCTTCCCTTTTGATCCGCACAACGTCGGTCTTCGTCTAGCCCTACCGCCAGTCGTGGTCGAGGTGTTGCGGTGGTATGGACTGAGTCCTGTTCAGTACATGCCAAACATGTGGCGGCATGTCATTGGCGTCATACTCCAATGCCAAGCAGTGGGGGTTGAGCCTCAGCTCAGCGTCCTCCGAAGTCTTTATCGGATCAATCACATAAGCAAAATGGAGTACCAGTACTATTTGTCGCCACAGTGGGGTGTTAAATTGATCGAGAACCCGGACTCCATCAAGTTCTGGAAAGAGAAATATTTCTTGATCCGAGGTAGCAAACCGTGGGATTTTCCTACGAGATGGATGGAGGATGTGCCGAGGTGGGCGAAGGCCGAGCCCATATTGAATCCGGAGGAAGATAAGGTCGTATCGAAACTCCTCAGTCGCCCTACCTTGAGTTAGAAGGATATGACGGAGGAGGTTCTATTTGGTGGGGGTCTAAGTCCGATCGACCCCAGTATGCTCCAGATATTTTCTTTTGTTTTTACTTTCTTCTAATCTTGCTTTCTTCTTGTGCTAACTTTTTGGCCTTTGTTCCTGTAGAGGCACCTGATATGGATTTTCGAGCAATGTTATTTGATCGAGGAGGAGTAGGTGGAAAAGCCACCGATAGCAAGAAGAGGAAGAGAACATCAGCGGGGCCATCGTCAGGTAGAACTGCGAAGGGTTTGGCGGCAGCAGCCCCGTTGGTTGACTTGGAATCCCCCTCTTCCACTGTGTCTGCTCCGTATGCCCCTCCCGACCCCTCAGCCGAAGAATTCACTCTCGGTGCTGCACTGGTGCTCGAGGCGCCACCACTTACCGTCGAGGCAGAGAAGATTCTCACTGAGGAGCATAAGAGGCTCTTCGTTCCTGATTGGCGAGTGTTGAAGCATGATGGGGCTTCCTTGGGGACTCTGTCATGAGCATGCAGGCGATTCGTCACCTGCCGACCCCGAAGGATTGAGCAGCGTTGAAGGCAGGGACAATGGGCGACGATGCCTTCGAGATTGCTAGGGTGACCATGTCGGTGAGTAGTTATTTGGACTCTCAAAACATATGAATTTGCCTTGTGCTAAACTTAGTTTTTCCCTTGTTTTTTTGTAGATCATGTGCCACTTTAGTTTAAGAGCAGTTCGCCAAGCAGGAGAATGAGCTTAAAGCGGCGAGTGACAAGGATCGATCGTAGAGAGCCAAGGCCGTAAAGATGTACGAGGCGGAGCGGCGTTTGTTGGAGTCTCAGGCCACTCAGATCAGCTTCCTCGAGTCTGCCTTGGCGAAGGAGAACGAGCAGACTATTTTGGAGATGGCGAGGGTGGACAAGGAGAGGGAGAGGGCTGACAAGGAGAGGGAGATGGCCGTGAAGGCTGCCGAAGACATGGCGAGAGAGAAGGAGGCGGCAGTGGAAGCGGCTGCGGAGGCGATTAGGGCCGTGGTGAAAGTGCAATGCGCACGAACATGGGACAGTCCTACGCCAGGGCCCTTAAACATGTGGAAGTACGTGTCCCCGACTTCAACAGCTCGGGGTTCAGTTTGTACACTCTTCTCGAAGGCAAAGTGGCCGAGGGGGGAGAGGGTGCCGGTGGAGGCGAAGAAGAAGAAGAAGAAGAAGAAGAAGAAGAAGAAGAAGAAGAAGAAGAAGAAGAAGAAGAAGGAGAAGAAGAAGAAGGAGACGAAAAGGAGGATGTCGTGGTGGATCCCTAGTTAGCGATCGTGGAGGTACCGGAGGTGATGGCAGAGCAGCCCCTTAAGTTGGCTTCTTGACCTTTTGTATCAGCACTTGTTATTTTTATCAGCGCTTTTGTACTCATGCCTTATAGCGGGCTGGCCACCACTCTTGTATCTTCTTTTTAGAAATGAAATGCACTTTTTGGACTCAATGTTTGGCTGTGAGGCTTGAAGTTCATTAGTTTACTAGCATTTGAATTTAGGATTAGCTTTGTAGCTCCTCTTGGACATAGTACTTCGCCTCCTTAGAGCTGGAACTCAGAACTATCTTATAGCTCTATTCGAAGTCCGGGCATTTTACATTTCTTTCTTTGATTGGTTTCCCCAGGATAGCGAGGTACCAGATCTCCGCTCTAAGCTAGGCATTACCAAGTTAGGGCTCACTTGGTCTTGGGAAATGCTTTTTAAAGCAGAGCGAGAGTTAGGTCATTTGAGGCTGACCATAGCTCGCCGAGATATCGAGATGAGGCGTCTCTAAGAGAGAATTTGCGAAGTGCCCCCGACAGTAAGGAGGCCTGCCCTTCGATGGCTGTTAGCTAGGGATTGAGGCTCAAGTTTCTTCGCTAGTCTTTATTCGAAGCGAGATCTGAGAGGGACGGATTAAAGAATGTGGTGCTCGAAAAGAGTTTGGAAGCGGCTCATCTTCGGAGGACTATCTCCGATGTCTCGAGGGATTGTTAGTTTGGGCCAGTGCCTCGCTTGAAGCTCAGAGTGACAGATGACTCTCTCAAAGAAATGGTCGTGGAGTTAGAGGCGGAGAACCTTCGTCTACAACGACTTTCTGAGGGGAGTAATGTTAGAAGCACTTCATGTCATCGAGATGAGTACGCCTAAGAAAGACCGCTCTACGAGTTAGAGCTTTGTTCGCCTCCACTTTTGCGAAATCCTGGGGATGCCGAAAGCGGAGTGGCCGGCTTGTCAAGCGGTGCATCTGTTGGGGCGACAACTTGGTCTATGGGTCCCAATGGTACCACTGACTTGCAGGCTTAGAGATCCCTTCGGAGGCCATGAGGGAGCAGCATGGCGCTCGTCGTTCTCGCCTATCTTTTAATTGATGTGTACCACTTCCTAGGAGGAGTCAGAGCGTGACTTTATAGTTCTGTATGAGCCTGTAGCCTTGAATAAATGTATCTCCGTTTGCGGTGGAACAAAATGTTTGTAGCATAGTCTTTGAATAAGACTTGTATCTTGACTTATAATGGAATAAAATTATTTGTACTGTTCGAACAATGTTTTCGTCGAACGAGCTTCTTTCACCTGATAAGACTGTGTTCAAGTGTTTTCAATAGTTGTGGGAGCAATTTCAAATGGTGAGCTGGTTCGCACTTGCTTGTTCGCAAGTAGCTAAAGTAGCATCGAACCAAGTGTTGGACTCCGAACTTGTCGTTTTGAGAGTTTCAACAGTTCTGGAAGCAGTTCTGAATGGTGAGCTACTTCTCACTCGCTTGTTTGCAAGTAGCTAAATTAGCATCGAACCAAGTGTTGGACACCAAACTTGTTGTTTTGAGAGTTTCAACAGTTGTGGGAGCAATTCTGAATGGTGAGCTACTTCGCACTCGCTTGCTCGCAAGTAGCTAAAGTAGCATCGAACCAAGTGTTGGACTCTGAACTTGTTGTTAAGAGAGTTTCAACAGTTGTGCGAGCAATTCTGAATGGCGAGCTACTTCGCACTCGCTTGTTCGCAAGTAGCTAAAGTAGCATCGAACCAAATGTTGGACTCCGAACTTGTCATTTTGAGAGTTTTTGTTCGCTTCAGAGTAAGAAAATCAGAACATTTAGACAATAGGTTTTCTGAGAAAGTAAACTGCTTTTATTAAAGATGACTAAGTGGTTGCTTCGGAGTTGTAAGCCATTATTACATTGAAAAACTCAACTAAATAAGAAGAAAAACAAACTTAGAAATGATCTAGGATTAGATGTTGCTTGGAGCGGTGTTCAAACACCCTCCTGGTACTTCAATAAGTGTTCCACATTCCATGTTCTTGGTACTCTCTTGCCCACCGGGTCTTCAAGTTGATAAGCGCCAGGGCGGACAACTTTGGAGATCCTATACAGCCCTTCCCAATTTGGTGATAGCTTGCATTTCTTACTCGGGAAAGAAATTAACAGCTTTCTAAGCACCAAATCTCCCTCATTAAGATTAGTGGGGCAGACATTCTTGTTGTAGGACTGCTCAATCCTACGCCGACAAATCTCCTGACGGATGGAGGATCTTTCTCGAATCTCATCGATGAGGTCCAAGTTGCCCCGAAGCTGGTTCGAATTTTGCTCTTCATTGAAGGCAATCAACCGGGGCAAAGGTAGGCCAGCTTCTAGTGGGTTGACAGCTTCAGAGCCGTAAGTAAGGTTGTAGGGAGATTCTCCTGTGGGGGTCCTCTTAGTAGTACGGTAGCTCCAGAGCATATTCAGGAGTTGCTCGACCCATAACCCCTTGGCTGACTTTTCCACTCTCTTCTTTAGGCCTGAGAGAATTTTTCGATTGGCGTTCTTCGCTTGACCGTTGAATTGCAGGTGGGATATCGAGGAAAATCGTTGCTGGATTCCTAGGTCCGTACAAAAGTTGCGAAAGGTTGCCCCTGTAAATTGGGTCCCATTGTCTGTTACTAAGATTCGAGGTACACCGAATCTGCAGACGATGTTCTTCCAAAAGAACCGCTGGACTCTGTTTTTAGTAATCGTCGCTAGAGGCTTGGCTTCGATCCATTTGGAGAAGTAGTCGATTGCAACAATAAGGAACTTCAGCTGGCCCGGTGTTGGAGGGAACGGCTCGAGCAAGTCCATCCCCCACATTGCAAAAGGGGTCGGACTAGATAATAAGGAGAGTTGGGCTTGTGGTAAATGCCAAATTGTTGAGAACTTTTGGTAGCGGCGCATTGGCGAATGTGCTATTTGGCGTCGCTAAGGAGTGTGGGCCAGAAGTATCTATAATTTAAGATTTTGCGGGTGAGGGACCTTTCTCCCAAATGAGCGCCGCACATCCCATCATGGGCCTCCTTTAGAGCGTACTGGGCCTCCTTGGGGGAGAGGCATCTCAAGTAGGGTCTGCCATCCACTTGAGAGTAAGAGTGTTTGTACATGACCCCTTCGATGAACGTGTATCGCTCGGCTCTGGTTCTGATTCTTCTAGCCTCTTTAGGTTCTGGAGGGAGCATTCCATCTTTGAGGAACTCCAGCAGGGGCCTCATCCAATTCTCCCCGAGTTCTAAAGGCAGCATCTTCATCAGTTCGGGACCATTTTCCTCGATGCTAGGTCTCAAGAGGACTTCTATCAAGATGGTTTATTCTAGCCCCTGGAGGGAAGAAGAGGCTAGCTTTGAGAGGGCATATGCCTGCGCATTCTCCTCTCTGGGGATTCGCTGGAGTTGTGCATCTGCGAAAGAGGCCAACAACTCTTTGACCTTGGCCAAATATTTCGCCATGCGACAATCTCTTGCCTCATACTCTCCCGATACCTGGTTCACTACTAGCTGTGAGTCATTGAATATTTTGACGCACCTGGGCCCCGATCCCAGCAAGGCAATAGAGGAACCTCTGATCTGGATCGTGTATGTTGATGGGTCCTCATACACTGACGAGAATGGGGCTGTCTCCGATGACTTCGTTCTTCAATACTCACTCTGCATTAATTATCGGGCATCAAACAACGAGGTCAAATATGAGGCTCTCATAGCCGGTCTGTGTATGTAACACCCCGAATTCCAAATACAACTGAATTCGAGATTTCCACAGGATCTTTGCGTCCCATTCGGTACAATTTTACAAGGTATTAAAACTTTCCATATCACATCAGAGTTACATGAGATTTTACACTTTGCATTTTACAGCGGAAGCATATACATCAATAATTTACAAATAATGACAGCGAAAGCAATTACAACATTATACAAAAGATATAGATAATAATTAATCTTTGAGCATCGGTTCTCCTTTAACCTTTACAAGCCAATTATCCTGCATATAAAACTGTGGGTACGTCAGTTTATTCAACCGACGATAATTATACATGGCCATCATCTCTATGCCAGAAACAGTATAACGATTCTCATTTCTTAACAAATCACAAACTTGTTTACAGATCAAAACTAAAAGGGACTATCCTGTTGATGTCGTGTGGTGGTTGTGCACTTAGTCCTTAATGCAGTTATTATGTTAAATGACACAAATGCGCACTTGTTCGGATTCTATACATCCCATACTACATAGGTCCGAGGGCAAGCCCTTAATCGTACTTCGTCTTGTAGGGTTCAATTCCTCGTCGTGATTTAATCTACTACTATAACTACGGTAAGTATCCTAGATGTTTTCTGACATACGAACTCATGTCTAGGCGCCCTGGAGGGAATCCCAACGCACTGACAAATGACTCATCATGCAGGCATCCTGTGGTAATTCAGCTCAGAACATAGACATGACACCACCCGTAGTCGTCAAACACCCCACGAGCGTTGCCACCGGGACGGTACTCTGGAGCAGTATCCATGCCCTATCATGATTCATCATGGGACATCCTGGGATACTCTCTCGCCGCCAATCCAATGGCCCTCATACTCAATGTTTTTCTCTTACTTTCATCACATCTTCACTATGTATCTAGTCCTTATTTTCTTTGAATCATGAACAAAATCAAAGCTCTAGAGTTAGCCTCTCCACTAAACCGGACTTAATTATTCATTCAACATGACCAACCTTGGTCTTTCTTTTCAAATTTCATTTTATTTATTTCCAATTGCTGGTGGGAGACTTAGCTACTCTTTTGTTTCAATTTCAATTCACAATTTCCAAAGATTGAGCATTTTCATCTCATGAGTTCATTTTCATAATCACAGAGATTTTCTTTTTCATGCTCAAAGCTTTTACATTCATATAACTTTCGCCAATTCTAATAAATGATTCACTTCATATAAATTCATGCAAGAACAAATTGAGTTTACTTCTTCTAAACTGTCACAACCAATATTCAACATAAGATTCACAATCTTTATCATAAAACAAATCATGGAATTTCTGATATACCAAAAAGTGATCTGGACAGTCGACTTAGAGCTTATCCAGTAGATTTGTTTAGCCAAATAAAGTTCTTCAATAACTGCTCGGAAGAGTTGACTGCTGCACATGGCCAGTCGGCTGTTCCGCAGCGTTCAAAATCTAAATATCATTATGGGGAAGTCGGCTATCATTTAAACCAGTCGGCTGTTCTACAGAGTTCAATCATACAACTTTTCAAGTTCAGTACAGTTGACTGTTACATACATTTGGTCGACTGAAACAGGGTTAATTTCCAAATTAGGGGATCATCTCTCCCTTCTGTTCTTCAATTAACACACATCACTTTTGTCACACTACAATATGTTCATTGTCAGCACAAACATGTGATCCTTATCTGTTTATTAACATCATAACATAGTTTTCAATTAAGTGTAAATTTTGCACAACTAGTATTTTCTTTCATCTCAATACAATTTTAATCATACATTTGTATTACTTGTCTACGGAGATAAATACCAATTCCAAACTTAGCATGCTAGGAAATCAGGATTTAAAATTCATCAGTTCATGGAATTTCAATCTGTACATAATATATATTCATCGTACCAGTCGACTGCTCCTAAAATCAGTCGACTGTACAGGTAGTTTCCAGTTTTCTAAATATCATTAGTTATTTATCAATCCTTCACATTACATATAGCATAAAAGATTTCAATTAAGCAATCATTCTATCACTTCAGTTTACACATACATACACAATTCAATCTCAATTCTAACATGAATTCTATTCTAGAAGTCATGAGAAACACCCATCTTGTTGACGAAATAAGGAATCCCGTAAAGCTTCTTAATGCGATGCACGTCTCCTTGCTCCTTGCTCCGCACCGAAGCTCCCTCTGTAGTGATGATCGGCCTCCAAAGTACTCACTCTCAACTCTCTTACAATATGTCTCTCTTATAAGTGAAATCCTTAGTGTAAAAGATAACAAATGAGTGAGGGCGTATTTATACTAAATCCTTGGGTGAAATGGAGGGCTAGGATTTAGTAGATGGTTATGAGATGGAGGGCTAGGATGAGAGTAGGAGTTGTAGTAACTATCCACAACTAGGTAACCACCCATGCATGATCCCCACTTCTCCAAAACCGGCCAAAGAAGAATAGTGTGCAATGCACATCATGTTGCATGCACGTGCTATTCTAGTCTCCATAATAAAAACTTGTACACAATACATTTTTATAAAAATAATCTTTTAAAAAAAGTTTTACCTCACAAGTTGTTGGGCCAAAATATTAGTTTTTACAAAATAACTAAATTAGGTTTTGGGCTTAAGTTTGTTTGAAACAAAAGGGCCTTTTATAAAAAATAATTTAAAGAACACACATACATATATATATTCATACACTCATCATTCATAAGGAAAATAATTATAAGATTTCATATTACGAAAATTGCACGTGCACACTACGTGCAAAATAAATAAGTAATTTTCATAAATGAAAATCGGGGCATTACAACACTCCCTCCTTAGAATAGTTCCGTCCCCGGAACTACAATCAAGTGCGAGGAACAAAAAGCAAGCACAAGAAAATACAAAAAATACAAATCAAACAAAAGCTCAGGATGATCTCTCAACATCCTCTCCTTAGATTCCCAAGTAGCCTCTTCAACCAAATGGTTTCTCCAGACTACCTTGACCATCGATATCGTCTTATTTCTCAAGACTTTCTCTCGACGATCAACAATCTCGATAGGAGGCTCGATGTAATTCAGATCCAACTGCAAACCTTCCGGCACTTCAGGCAAATGATGACTCGGATCTGGAATATAACTTCTCAGCATAGACACATGAAAGACATTGTGTACCTGAGACAACTCTTCCGGTAACTCAAGCCAGTAAGCAATTTTTCCGATCCTTTTCAATATCTTGTACGGGCCTATAAACCTCTGGGCTAACTTCCCACTCTTGCCGAAACGGATCACGCCTTTACTGGGTGATACTTTCAGAAAGACAAAGTCACCAACCTCAAACTCAAGGTCCCTTCTCCGGTTGTCTACATAGCTCTTCTGCCTGCTCTGAGCCTCTACCATCCTCTTCCTGATCAGATCAATATTTTCAGAGGTTTGCTGCACAAGCTCAGGACCAAACAATTGACGCTCCCCAACTTCAAACCAACAAACAGGCGTCCGACACTTCCTGCCATACAAAGCTTCGTACAGCGCCATTTCGATGCTAGTCTGAAAACTGTTGTTGTAGGCAAACTCTACCAAAGGTAAGTGCCTTTCCCAACTGCCTCCAAAGTCTAGTATACAACCCCGAAGCATATCCTCAATAATACGGTTGACTCTCTCGGTCTGCATATTGGTCTGGGGATGAAAAGCAGTGCTGAACTCTGTCTTGGTACCCAAAGCTGTCTGAAGACTCCTCTAGAAATGCGAAGTAAACTGCGCATCTCGATCGGATACAATCGACAACGGAACGCCACGAAGCCTGACAATCTCACCAACATACATCTCAGCCAACTTGTCCATCGAAGCAGTAAGTTTTGCCAAAAAGTGAGCAGACTTGGTTAATCGATCGACTATAACCCAAATTGCATCATTGCCCTTAGAACTCTTGGGTAAACCCGTAATGAAATCCAAACTGATGTTATCCCACTTCCATTCCGGAATATGTAACGGTTGCAATAGACCTCCAGGTTTTTGATTCTCGGCTTTGACTAGTTGACAAACCTCACACCTCGAGACAAATTCGGCCACATCCCGCTTCAAACCTGACCACCAGAAATGCGGTTTGATGTTCCTATACATCTTGGTACTCCCAGGATGTACAGACAAAAGAGTAGCATGCGCCTCCTGAAGGATACTCTCTTTCAGGTCTGCCTGATCCGGAACACACAGCCTCTCTCCAAACCACAGCACTCCATCCCTGATTTGAAATTTGGGCAATTTGCCAGCACCAACCTACTCCAACATCTTCTGAAACTCTGCATCAGCCTTCTGACTTGCAATAATCCATTCGTTCAGTGTCTGTTGAAGTCTCAACTGAGCTAAGGATGCTCCCAAGTCATGCAGAACAACTTCAATACCTGCCCGATCCAACTCCTCTGCTAGCTGCCACTGAATCGTAATCAAACTCGCCAGACTGCTCTTGTGACTAAGTGCATCAGCAACAACATTAGCCTTCCCTGGGTGATACTTAATCTCTGGACGAATGTCCTCAAGTACCTCCAACCATCTCCGCTGCACCAAATTCAGATCCTTCTACTGATAGATGTACTTCAAGCTTTTGTGGTCTGTGTACATGTTCAGCTTCTCGCCATACACATAATGTCTCCATTGCTTTAGGGCAAATATAATCGCATCCAACTCCAGATCATGAGTCGGGTAATTCTTCTCATGCGGTCGTAGTTGCCTAGATCCATACGCGATCACTTTTCCTTCTTGCATTAAGACACAACCAAGCCCACGATGTGAAGCATCGCTGTAAACATCATACTCAACACCTGCTCTAGGCAAAGCCAAAATAGGTGCAGTAGTCAGTTTCTCTTTCAACTCCTGAAAGCTCACCTCACATTGTTCAGTCCACTTGAAGTTCACATTCTTCTTGGTCAGACCAGTAAGCGGCACGGCTAACTGAGCATAACCTTGAATGAATCTCCTGTAATATCCAGTCAATCCAAGAAAACTCCTGACTTCCTTTACTGTAGTAGGCCTTGCCCAATCTCTCACTACCTCTATCTTCTGAGGGTCAGTTGCCACTCCCTCCTTAGAAAGGATGTGACCTAGGAATGCCACTTCAGATTTCCAGAAATCACACTTGGATAACTTGGAATACAACTCCTGCTCTACCAGCTTCCCCAAAACTGCTGCTAGATGCTCAGTGTGCTCCTCCTCCGACTTGGAGTACACGAGAATATCGTCGATAAAAACCACGACGAAAGAATCAATGAACGGCCTTAGAACTCTGTTCATCATGTCCATGAAGATTGCAGGTGCATTCGTCACTCCAAATGGCATAACTAAGAATTCGTAATGCTCATGTCGAGTTCTAAATTCAGTTTTGTGCACATCTTCAGCTTTCACTCGAACTTGGTGATATCCTGATCGAAAATCTATTTTGGAGAAAACAGCTGCTCCTTGTAGACGATTGAACAAGTCATCAATTCGAGGAATAGGATACTTATTCTGAACAGTGACCTTATTCAGCTCTCGGTAATCAATACACATTCTCATCGATCCATCCTTCTTCTTTACCAAAAGTACTGGTGCTCCCCAAGGTGATGCACTAGGTTGAATAAAGCCTTTCTCCAACAGTTCCTCAATCTGCCGTTTCACCTCATCCTGTTCCACTGGAGCCATCCTATACGGTGCCTTAGAAATGGGTGCACTCCCTGGTTGAACAGTGATGCCAAACTCTACATCACGATGTGGGGGTAACCCAGGGAAATCATCCAAGAACACAGTCGGATAGTCCCGAACCACAGGAATCAACTGCACCTCTGCCGGAATCCCTTCCTTGCGGATAACTGCCACCAGCCCTGAACATCTCCTCTTCCCTTGGAAAGTGACTTCAGGTCCACCTGGAGCCTTCACTGTTACCGTCTTGGTCTTGCACTCGATGCTTGCACTGTACACCGACATCCAATCAATGCCAATGATAACATCGACTCCCAAAACATTCAGCTCGATCAGATCGATCCCAAAGATTTGATCACCAATCACGATCTCACAGTCAGCATAGTACCTATCAGTGGTTAAAGTCTCCCCTGATGGAGTAGCAACTGCTAAGATCTTGCCTGGAAAGATCTTCGGTTCAACTCCCAATACTTTAGCAAATTTAGGAGACACAAAAGTATGAGAGGATCCAGTATCGAACATAAAACAGATTTCATTCCATTCAAATAAAGTTCGCCTGTTACATAATACATACTCATTACGCAACAGTTCACTAAATAAGCGGGAAAAGAAAACAACATGAACCTCTAAATATCTGCCCTCGTACCAGTGATGACATGATCAACCTCATCGGCATCAGCTTCGATCAAGGCAAATACTCGTCCTGGTTGGTACGGTGTCTTCCCAGTCTGCTGCATTTGCATATTGTGATTGCCAGTCCGTGGTTTGAGACATTGAGATTGGTAATGTCCCGTCTCACCACAGTTGAAGCAAGTTATCGCAGGAGGTCTCACCGCATTGTTCCCAGGTCCTCCAACCACACTAATACCATTCGTCCCTGTCGGTTTGAACCTTTGTGCAGATGGTTGTCCCTTGAAACTCCTAAAAGTTGTGGGCCTCTTTCCAGACTGCCAGTTGTTCCTCCGATTCTGAACAACATGAAACTGCTCCATGTCTGCCTCCGTGGTTGCTGCTCGCTTGACCAACTTGTCAAACCTTCTGATACCAGGAGGTATCATCCGGGACCTCAAGCTCGGCCTCAGCCCATGCTCGAACTTACGAGCCTTCTTCGCCTCATCCATCACTAACTCAAGAGCATACCTAGAGAGTTGAGTAAATTTAGTCTTATAACATGCCACCTTACTGTAGTGACAGAAACTCCATAGCCTTCTTCTCCTGGACATCGGAGGGGAAATAGTGATTGCAGAATTCTTCCAAAAATTCCTCCCAGCCAAGAACTATGCTTCCCATTGTCCGCTTCATCGACTGCCATCAAACAGCCGCATCCTTCTCAAACTGTAGAGTCGCCAACTTCACCTTGCTGCCTTCCGGGGTCTCCAGCACTTCGAAGATAGTCTCTACCTGACGAATCCAGTTGTCAGCCGCATCTGGATCTGACTTTCCTTTGAATACAGGTGGTTTCATCTGCTTGAACGATTCCACTAGTTTAATTGCCTCGGGCACTGGATTCACAGGTACCCTTCCTTGGTTCTGATTCATGGCCACGGTGTTGAGTGTCTGATAGACCCTCGCAAGTTCCATTTCCAGATCCAGACCTTCCCCATTTCTAGCTTCTCTTCTAGCCATATTCTGATGCAAAAGATCCATTAAATTCGAAGTATAAGACATGAATTTTAAGTCAACTTGCATTTCATTGAATTCCAAACTTTATACATTCGAATTGAAAAATATTTCTTGATATCAGAATAAAAACAGTAGAAGCCATAACAGTCTAACTCCTACGGTTCCTCTTCGCTTCACGAAGTTCTCCCCGTAGTTCATCAACTTCTTCCTTCAGCACCTCGGTCATATTCTTCCTCTTCTTGAGTTCCCATACACGATGACTGAGAACTGAAAAGTCGTCTTTGCGCTTGGCTAACTGAGCCTCCAATAATTCAACTCTCTCGCTCAGTGATTCAACCTGCCTTTGAAGAGATGCAACAAGACTATTCGAAACTGGTCCCTCTTCTTCATTAGAAGAAGAATCATCAGACGAGTCTGGAGGTGGGGTAATCTCTCGAGACTCAGGCCATTCCTCTTCATCAGAATCTGCTTGCCCAGGATGATACTCTTTCTCGGGATCTGCTTGTCCAGGATAGTACTCTTCCTTAATGATATGCCAATTGTCGTCGCCAGCAGGGTCGTAGTGATCAGCCATCTTTAGAAATAGAGAGGAAGAAAACATAAGTCATAGACCAACACAATACTTACATTTAAATCTCTAGACTCAAACACACACTCTAATGTCCACTTCTAGGGTGTCGTTCCTTATAAATTTGTACTAGTGTGAAACGAAGCTCTGATACCACTCTGTAACACCCCGAATTCCAAATACAACTGAATTCGAGATTTCCACAGGATCTTTGCGTCTCATTCAGTACAATTTTACAAGGAATTAAAATTATCCATATCACATCAGAGTTACATGAGATTTTACACTTTGTATTTTACAGCGGAAGCATATACATCAATAATTTACAAATAATGACAGCGAAAGCAATTACAACATTATACAAAAGGTACAACAATAAATAATCTTTGAGCATCGGTTCTCCTTTAACCTTTACCGAAGCCAATTATCTTGCATATAAAACTGTGGGTACGTCAGTTTATTCAACCGACGATAATTATACATGGCCATCCTCTCTATGCCAGAAACAGTATAACGATTCTCATTTCTTAACAAATCACAAACTTATTCACAGATCAAAACTAAAAGGGACTATCCTGTTGATGTCGTGTGGTGGTTGTGCACTTAGTCCTTAATGCAGTTATTATGTTAAATGACACTAATACGCACTTGTTCGGATTCTATGCATCCCATACTACATAGGTCCGAGGGCAAGCCCTTAATCGTACTTCATCTTGTAGGGTTCAATCCCTCGTCATGACTTAATCTACTACTATAACCTACGGTAAGTATCCTAGATGTTTTCTGACATATGAACTCATGTCTAGGCGCCCTGGAGGGAATCCCAACGCACTGACACATGACTCATCATGCAGGCATCCTGTGGTAATTCAGCTCCTACCATAGACATGACACCACCCGTAGTCGTCAAACACCCCACGAGCGTTGCCACCGGGATGGTACTCTGGAGCTGTATCCATGCCCTATCATGACTCATCATGGGACATCCTGGGCTACTCTCTCGCCGCCAATCCAATGGCCTTCATACTCAATGTTTTTCTCTTACTTTCATCACATCTTCACTATGTATCTAGTCCTTATTTTATTAAAATCATGAACAAAATCAAAGCTCTAGAGTTAGCCTCTCCACTAAACCGGACTTAATTATTCATTCAACATGACCAACCTTGGTCTTTCTTTTCAAATTTCATTTTATTTATTTCCAATTGCTGGTGGGAGACTTAGCTACTCTTTTGTTTCAATTTCAATTCACAATTTCCAAAGATTGAGCATTTCTAGCTCATGAGTTCATTTTCATAATCACACAGATTTTCTTTTTCATGCTCAAAGCTTTTACATTCTTATAACTTTCACCAGTTCTAATAAATGATTCACTTCATATAAATTCATGCAAGAACAAATTGAGTTTACTTCTTCTAAACTGTCACAACCAATATTCAACATAAGATTCACAATCTTTATCATAAAACAAATCATAGAATTTCTGATATACCAAAAAGTGATCTGGACAGTCGACTTAGAGCTTATCCAGTCGATTTGTTCAGCCAAATAAAGTTCTTCAATAACTGCTCGGAAGAGTTGACGGCTGCACATGGCCAGTCGGCTGTTCCGCAGCGTTCAAAATCTAAATATCATTATGGGGAAGTCGACTATCATTCAAACCAGTCGGCTGTTCTACAGAGTTCAATCATACAACCTTTCAAGTTCAGAACAGTTGACTGTTACATACATTTGGTCGACTGAAACAGGGTTAATTTCCAAATTAGGGGATCATCTCTCCCTTCTGTTCTTCAATTAACACACATCACTTTTGTCACACTACAATATGTTCATTGTCAGCACAAACATGTGATCCTTATCTGTTTATTAACATCACAACATAGTTTTCAATTAAGTGTAAATTTTGCATAACTAGTATTTTCTTTCATCTCAATACAATTTTAATCATACACTTGTATTACTTGTCTACGGAGATAAATACCAATTCCAAACTTAGCATGCTAGGAAATCAGGATTTAAAATATATCATTTCATGGAATTTCAATCTGTACATAATATATATTCATCGTACCAGTCGACTGCTCCTAAAATCGGTCGACTGTACAGGTCGTTTCCAGTTTTCTAAATATCATTAGTTATTTATCAATCCTGCACATTACATATAGCATAAAAGATTTCAATTAAGCAATCATTCTATCACTTCAGTTTACACATACATACACAATTCAATCTCAATTCTAACATGAATTCTATTCTAGAAGTCATGAAAAACACCCATCTTGTTGACGAAATAACGAATCCCGTAAAGCTTCTTAATGCGATGCACGTCTCCTTGCTCCTTGCTCCGCACCGAAGCTCCCTCTGTAGTGATGATCGGCCTCCAAAGTACTCACTCTCAATTCTCTTACAATATGTCTCTCTTATAAGTGAAATCCTTAGTGTAAAAGAAAACAAATGAGTGAGGGGGTATTTGGAATACCCCGATTTTTCCAAATATATGAAAGATTATTTATTTTTACATATGGTATGCATGTGTAATACTTTGGCTATTATTTTCAACATGATGAGTGAGAGAATTGTTTTTATAAAGGATTTTCCCTAAAGCCCAAGTGTTAATTTATTAATCTCTTCTACAAAATAATTATTTTGGCCCAACTGATTTTATGCCCATGAAATCAATCTTTTATTTTCTACAACTTGTATGTGTAACATTTTCCCTTTAAAGGACTTATATTTTTATGTACAAATTATGTAGTGTGGTTTGTGTGTGCACGTGCACTCAATGTACACGTGCACAAGGCACAAAGCATGGCCGGATTGGGTAGAGTGGTGGACTTAGATCATGGGCGGTTACTTTGGAGGTATGGGTAGTTTTTACAACCCCCTAATCAATTCTAGCCTTTGATCGTATAACCATCTAATGAATCCTAGCCCTCCATTCCACTTATATTCTAGTATAAATACCCCCCTCTCATTCCCTATCTCTTTTACAGTAAAATTATTATTGTAAGAGAGGCATTCTGTGAGTTGTGTGTGGGAGCTTTTCTGTGGAGGCCGAGTAGCTTTCTGAAGGATTCGGTGTGGAGCAAAGGAGCAGGGAGCTAGGAGTCGTTCACTACACTAAGGAACTTTTTGCTGGATTTTGATTATTTCTTCAAATAAGGTGGGTGTTTCTCAGGACATCTAATGTAGGAGTTATACCATGATTATTATGATTGCTACCATGTTATGAAAAGTAAATTCAATGTATTAGAAATTGCCTGAGCATGCTGTTGATAATAAGAACAAAAGAGTCGGTACAGTCGACTGTCGCATGAACCAGTCGACTGGTACGAGACAATCATTTTCATGATGTGGTAATAAACATGTATGCAAATAGACGTAATAGTGTGATTACTAAGTTTATATTTTCCCTATGACACATATGATGGAGGGAAGGTGAATGGATGAAAAGAACTAACGATGATAACAAAACTAAGAACTGTCGGTACAGTCGACTGACAATGTGTTCAGCCGACTGGTGCATCGATTTAATTATGATTAATCGGCAATTCCATGAAATGAGATATTCCATCATGTCGACCTAGTGTAATGATTTGAGAATTATATCTTCATCTTCGTAAGAAAGTTATGAATAAGTGTAAATTCATGTTTAAAGTATTTTCCTCAAAGAAAAGACCATATTAGTAACTTGAAATTCCATGCTGTGATGTTACTGAACAAGTAAGAAGTGTGGTGTTTATAAGATATGAATGTATGTATGCTGTGATGAAAGTGCATGTGAGAACGGTTGGAAAGATAATTTCTGTTCGAATTATGAAACTGTCCAGTCGACTTAGTGCGTGTAGCCAGTCGACTGAGCTGAACCTGAAAATGTGCTGTTAGAAAAATTCCAGGACAGACGACTGATGGATGAACAGTCGACTGTCACGAGGATAATATTTTGAATATGAAAAGTTGCGGGACAGACGACTGGCCGTATGCAGCAGTCGACTCTCCCGAGTGTTTATGATGAACTTGTATTGACTGTATGAGTCGACTGGTGTCCTTCCAAGTCGACTGTACAGAGTGGATCTTGATATGTATGAGATTTCATTTTTTATTGCTGTTGGAAGTTGTGAACTTATGATTGAAGTCTATGAACTCTTTTATGACTGTATGGATTGATGTAAAATGAATCATAGATGGGAATTGAGAATTAAATGAACATGAAAGGCTAAGATCATGATAAGAAAGTCTGTGAGACTCTAAATTGAATTATGAGCTGAAAGTGCTCAATTGGAAGTTGTGAATTGTAAATTGAAACCAAGAGTAGCTAAGTCTCCCCCGGCAATGGAAATGAAATAAAATTGAAAGGAAGACCAAGGTTGGTCATGTGTAAATGAAATGAATAAGTCCGGTTTGGTGGAGAGGCTAACTCTAGAGCTTTGATTTTTATTCACGATTCTAATGATTTTAGTACATAGTGAAGAGGTGATGAAAGTGAGAGAAAAACATAAGTATGAGAACTAGAGTTTACGGTGCGGGTGTGTGAGCCGCAGAATGCATGCTTGATGAGTCAAGACATGGCGCGGGCACAACTCAGAATGATCGGACTTTAGTCACGCTTGTGGGATGTTTGGTGACTGCAAGAGGATCGTGTTCAGGGAGGAGGCTGAATTGCCGCAGAATGCATGCTTGATGAGTCAAGACATGGCGCGGAATTCTACTCCAGGGGCCAGGATACGTGCTTGTACTCTTAGATCATCTAGGATATTCACTGTAATTACAGAAGTAGAGTAAGTCATGGCGAGGGATTGAACCCTATAAAAATGAAGAACGGTTAAGAGCTTGCCCTCGGACCTATGTAGTATGGGATGCATAGAATCCGAACAAGTGCGCATTAGTGTCATGTAAATTAAGTAATTGCATTAAGGATTAAGTGCACGATCACGACACGACATCATTATGATTTTCCCTTTTACTTTAATTGTTATGTGAATAAGTTTTGTGATCTGTTAAGAAATGAGATTCATTATACTGTTTCTGGCATAGAGAGGATGGCCATGTATAATTATCGTCGGTTGAATAAACTGACGTACCCACAATTTTGTATGCAGGATAAATTACATGTTAAAGAGGAATGGATGCATAGAGATTTACCATGTTGTTGTACATTTATGTAAATGTTGTATATTCTTACTTCCGCTGTGCAAAAATGAAAAGTGTTATATGATGTAAACTCTGATGTAAAGTGAAAAGTTTAAATTCCTTGTAAAATTGTACTGAAGAAAGTGAAAAGATCCTGTAGAACATCTCGAAATCAGTGTTTTTGGGATTCGGGGCGTTACAGAGTGGTATCAGAGCCACGCTTTGTACGCTTTCACACTTGTACAAATTTATAAGGAACGACACCCTAGATGTGGACATTAGAGTGTGTGTATGAGTCTAGAGATTTAAATGTAAGTGACTTACATTTGTGTTGCTCTAAGATTTATGCTTCTTCCTCTCTATTCTAAGATGGCTGATCACTTCGACCCTGCCGGAGGCGACTACTGGCATATCATTGAGGAAGAGTACCATCCTGGACAGGCTGATTCCGAGGAAGAGTACTATCCAGGGCAAGCAGATTCTGACGGAGAAGAATGGCCTGAATCCCGAGAGATCACCCCACCTCCGGATTCATCTGATCACCCTGGGCAAGCAGATTCTGATGAGGAGGAGTGGCCTGAATCTCGAGGGATTACCCCACCTCCGGATTCCTCTGACGATTCTTCTTCCGATGAAGAAGAGGGACCAGCTCTGAGTGGCACTGTGGCTTCTCTTCAGAGGCAAGTGGAAACCCTGAAGGACAGAGTTGGAGTTTTGGAAGCTCAACTGGCGAAGCGAAAGGACGATTTTTCTGTTCTCAGTCACCGAGTTTGGGAACTTGAGAAGAGAAAGAACCTGACAGATGTGCTGAAGGATGAAGTCGATGAACTGCGGGATGAACTTCGAGCAGCGAAAAGGACCCGTAGGGATGAGATTGTCTTAGTTTCTACTATCTTCTATTCTGATGTTAAGAAATGTTTTTTTAATTCGAATGTATAAACTTTGGAATTCAATAAAATGCAAGTTGATTTAAGTTCTTGTCTTATACTTCGAATTTAATGGATCTTTTGCATCAGAATATGTCGAGAAGAGAAGCTAGGAGTGGGGAAGGTTTGGATCTGGAGACCGAGCTTGCAAGAGTCTACCAGACGCTGAATACAGTGGCTATGAATCAAGGAAGGGGGCCTGTGAATCCAGTGCCCGAGGCGATTAAGCTGGTGGAATCGTTCAAGAGAATGAAACCACCTGTATTCGAGGGTAAGTCAGACCCAGATGCGGCTGACAACTAGATTCGGCAAGTGGAGACGATCTTCGAGGTGTTGGAGACACCGGAGGGCAGCAAGGTCAAGTTGGCGACTTTGCAGTTGGAGAAGGATGCGGCTGTTTGGTGGCAGTGGATGAAGAGGACCATGGGAGGCATAGTGCTTGGCTGGGAGGAATTTCTGGAAGAATTCCGCAGTCACTATTTCCCCTCCGATGTCCAGGAGAAGAAGGCAATGGAGTTTCTGTCGCTTCAGCAAGGCAGCATGTCAGTGAGGGAGTATGAGACTAAGTTCACTCAGCTCTCTAGGTATGCTCCAGAACTGGTGATAGATGAGGCGAAGAAGGCTCGCAAGTTCGAGCATGGGCTGAGACCAAGCTTGAGATCCCGGATGATACCTCTTGGTATCAGGTGATTTGACAAGCTGGTGAAGAGGGCGGCAGCGACGGAGGCGGATATGGAGCAGTTCCATGTTGTTCAGAACCAGAGGAACAACTGGCAGTCCGGGAAGAGGCCTGCACAATCGGGTAGTTTCAAGGGGCAACCATCTGCACAGAGGTTCAAACCGACAGGGGCGAAAGCTATTGGTGTGGCTGGAGGACCTGGAAACAATGTGGTGAGACCTTCTGCAGTGACTTGCTACAACTGTGGGGAAGTGGGACATTACCAATCTCGATGTCTCAAACCACGGGCTGGCAATCACAATGTGCCAATACAGCAGACTGGGAAGAGGTCGTACCAATCAGGGCGAGTATTTGCTTTGACGGAAGCTGATGCTGATGAGGCAGATCAGGTCATCTCTGGTACGAGGGCTGATGTTTAGTGGTTTTTGTCATTTCTTCTTCCCGTTCATATTGTGAAACTGTTATGTAATGGTGTGTATTATATAACAGGAGAACTCTATCTTAATGGAATGAAAGCTGTTGTATTGTTTGATACTGGATCCTCTCATACTTTTGTGTCTCCTAAGTTTGCTAAAGTGTTGGGAGTGGAACCGAAGACCTTTCTAGGAAAGATCTTAGCAGTAGCTACTTCATCAGGGGAAACTTTGACCACTGATCGGTATTACGCTGATTGCGAGATCGTAATTGGAGATCGAATCTTTGGCATCGACCTGATCGAGCTGACTATCTTGGGAGTCGATGTTATCATTGGCATTGATTGCATGTCGGTGTACAGTGCAAGCATCGAATGCAAGACCAAGATGGTAACAGTGAAGGCTCCAGGTGGACCTAAAGTCACTTTCCAAGGGAAGCAGAAGTGTGCTAAGCTGGTGGCAACTATCCGCAAGGAAGAGACTCCTGTGGAATTGCAAGGGATTCCTGTGGTTCGGAACTATCCGACTGTGTTCTTGGAAGATTTTCCTGGGTTACCTCCGCATCGTGATGTAGAGTTCAGCATCACTGTTCAACCGGAAAGTGCACCAATTTCTAAGGCACCATATAGGATGGCTCCAGTGGAACAGGATGAGGTGAAACGTCAGATTGAGGAACTATTGGGGAAAGGTTTTATTCAACCTAGTGCGTCACCTTGGGGAGCACCAGTGCTTTTGGTAAAGAAGAAGGATGGATCGATGAGAATGTGTATCGATTACCGAGAGCTGAATAAGGTCACTGTTCAGAATAAGTATCCGATTCCTCGAATTGATGATTTGTTCGATCGTCTACCAGGAGCAGCTGTATTCTCCAAAATAGATCTTCGATCAGGGTATCACCAAGTGCGAGTGAAAGCTGAAGATGTGCACAAAACTGCATTTAGAACTCGGCATGGGCATTACGAATTCTTAGTTATGCCATTCGGAGTGACGAATGCACCCGCAATCTTCATGGATTTAATGAACAGTGTTCTGAGGACGTTTATTGATTCTTTCGTCGTGGTGTTCATCGACGATATTCTCGTGTACTCCAAGTCAGAAGAGGAGCACACCGAGCATCTTGCAGCAGTGTTGAAGAAGCTGGCAGAGCAGAAGTTGTATGCCAAGTTATCCAAGTGTGATTTCTGGAAATCTGAAGTGACATTCCTAGGTCACATCCTTTCTAAGGAGGGAGTGGCAACTGACCCTCAGAAGATAGAGGCAGTGAGAGATTGGGCTAGGCCTACTAAAGTGAAGGAAGTCAGAAGTTTCCTTGGGATGACTGGATACTACAGGAGATTCATTCAAGGTTATGCTCAGATAGCTGTACCGCTTACTGGACTGACCAAGAAGAATGTGAGCTTCAAGTGGACTGAGCAATGTGAGGTGAGCTTTCAGGAGTTGAAAGAGAAGCTGACTACTGCACCTATTTTGGCTTTGCCTAGAGCAGGTGTCGAGTATGATGTTTATAGCGATGCTTCACATCATGGGCTTGGTTGTGTCTTAATGCAAGAAGGTAGAGTAATCGCTTATGGGTCTAGGCAACTACGACCACATGAGAAGAATTACCCGACTCATGATCAGGAGTTGGCGGCGATTATCTTTGCTTTGAAGCAATTGAGGCACTATGTGTACGGTGAGAAGTTTAATATGTACACGGACCACAAGAGCTTGAAGTATATATATCAGCAGAGGGATCTCAATCTGAGGCAGCGGAGATGGTTGGAAGTGCTCGAGGATATGCGACCTGAGATCAAGTATCATCCTGGAAAGGCTAATGTTGTTGCCGATGCACTTAGTCGCAAGAGCAGTTTGGCCAGTCTGATTACAACTTAGAGGCATTTGATTGAGGAGTTGGATCGAGCAGGTATTGAAGTTGTCTTGCAAGGAGTGGGAGCATCTCTGGCACAGTTGAGGCTTCAGCCTACTTTGAATGCAAAGATCATTGCAAGTCAGGAGGTTGATGCTGATGTTTTGGAGATGAAGGAGCAGGTTAGTGCTGGCAAGTTGCCCGGATTTCAAATCAGGGATGGAGTGCTGTGGTTCGGAGATAGGCTGTGTGTTCCAAATCAGGCGGACCTGAAAGAGAGTATTCTTCAGGAGGCGCACGCTACTCTTTTGTCGGTACATACTGGGAGTACTAAGATGTACAAAGACATCAAACAGCATTTCTGGTGGTCAGGTTTGAAGCGGGATGTGGCTGATTTTGTCGCGAAGTGTGAGGTTTGTCAGCAAGTCAAAGCCGAAAATCAGAGACCCGGAGGTCTATTACAGCCGTTGCCTATTCTGGAATGGAAGTGGGATAACATCAGTATGGATTTCATTACGGGATTGCCTAAGAGTCCTAAAGGCAATGATGCGATTTGGGTTATAGTCGATCGACTAACCAAGTCCGCTCACTTTTTGGCGATGAAACTCACTGCTTCGATGAACAAGTTGGCTGAGTTGTATGTTGGTGAGATTGTCCGACTTCATGGTGTTCCCTCAACTATTGTGTCTGATCGAGATGCGCGGTTTACTTCGCATTTCTGGAGGAGTTTTCAGACAGCTTTGGGTACCAAGACAGATTTCAGCACTGCTTTTCATCCGCAAACCGATGGGCAGACCGAAAGAGTCAATCGTATTCTTGAGGATATGCTTCGGTGTTGTATACTAGACTTTGGAGGTAGTTGGGAAAGGCATTTACCTTTAGTAGAGTTTGCCTACAACAACAGTTTTCAAGCTAGCATTAGGATGGCACCGTATGAAGCTTTGTATGGCAGGAAGTGCAGGACTCCTGTTTGTTGGTATGAAGTTGGGGAGCGTCAGTTGTTTGGTCCTGAGCTTGTGCAGCTGACTTCTGAGAAGATTGTTCTAATCAGGAAAAGGTTGGTGGAAGCTCAGAGCAAGCAGAAAAGCTATGCAAACAACCGGAGAAGGGACCTTGAGTTTGAGGTTGGTGACTTCGTCTTTCTGAAGGTATCGCCCAGCAAAGGTGTGGTTCGATTTGGCAAAGGCGGGAAGTTAGCCCCGAGGTTTATAGGCCCATATAAGATATTGAAAAGGATCGGGAAAACTGCTTACTGGCTTGAATTACCGGAAGAGTTGTCTCAGGTGCACAAAGTCTTCTATGTGTCTATGCTGAGAGGTTATATTCCAGATCCGAGTCATCATTTGCCTGAAGTGCCGGAAGGTTTGCAGTTAGACCTAAATTACATCGAGACTCCTGTCGAGATTGTTGACCGTAGGGAGAAGGTCTTGAGGAATAAGACGATACCGATGGTCAAAGTAGTCTGGAGAAACCACTTGGTTGAAGAGGCTACTTGGGAATCTGAGGAGAGGATGTTGAAGGACTATCCTGAGCTTTTTGCTTGATTGTATTCTTGTATCTTTTTATTCTTGTGTTGTGTTGTACTTTCTGTTTTCTCGCACTTGACTGTAGTTCCGGGGATGGAACTATTCTAAGGAGGGAGTGATGTAATACCCCCGATTTTTCCAAATATATGAAAGATTATTTATTTTTACATATGGTATGCATGTGTAATACTTTGGCTATTATTTTCAACATGATGAGTGAGAGCATTGTTTTTATAAAGGATTTTCCCTAAAGCCCAAGTGTTAATTTATTAATCTCTTCTACAAAATAATTATTTTGGCCCAACTGATTTTAAGCCCATGAAATCAATCTTTTATTTTCTACAACTTGTATGTGTAACATTTTCCCTTTCAAGGACTTATATTTTTATGTACAAATTATGTAGTGTGGTTTGTGTGTGCACGTGCACTCAATGTACACGTGCACAAGGCACAAAGCATGGCCGGATTGGGTAGAGTGGTGGACTTAGATCATGGGCGGTTACTTTGGAGGTATGGGTAGTTTTTACAACCTCCTAATCAATTCTAGCCTTTGATCCTAAAACCATCTAATGAATCCTAGCCCTCCATTCCACTTATATTCTAGTATAAATACCCCCCTCTCATTCCCTATCTCTTTTACACTAAAATTATTATTGTAAGAGAGGCATTCTGTGAGTTGTGTGTGGGAGCTTTTCTGTGGAGGCCGAGTAGCTTTCTGAAGGATTCGGTGTGGAGCAAAGGAGCAAGGAGCGAGGAGTCGTTCACTACACTAAGGAACTTTTTGCTGGATTTTGATTATTTCTTCAAATAAGGTGGGTGTTTCTCAGGACTTCTAATGTAGGAGTTATACCATGATTATTATGATTGCTACCATGTTATGAAAAGTAAATTCAATGTATTAGAAATTGCCTGAGCATGCTGTTGATAATAAGAACAAAAGAGTCGGTACAGTCGACTGTCGCATGAACCAGTCGACTGGTACGAGACAATCATTTTCATGATGTGGTAATAAACATGTATGCAAATAGACGTAATAGTGTGACTACTAAGTTTATATTTTTCCTATGACACATATGATGGAGGGAAGGTGAATGGATGAAAAGAACTAACGATGATAACAAAACTAAGAACTGTCGGTACATTCGACTGACAATGTGTTCAGCCGACTGGTGCTTCAGTTTAATTATGATTAATCGGCAATTCCATGAAATGAGATATTCCATCATGTCGACCTAGTGTAATGATTTGAGAATTATATCTTCATCTTCGTAAGAAAGTTATGAATAAGTGTAAATTCATGTTTAAAGTATTTTCCTCAAAGAAAAGACCATATTAGTAACTTGAAATTCCACGCTGTGATGTTACTGAACAAGTAAGAAGTGTGGTGTTTATAAGATATGAATGTATGTATGCTGTGATGAAAGTGCATGTGAGAACGGTTGGAAAGATAATTTCTGTTCGAATTATGAAACTGTCCAGTCGACTTAGTGCGTGTAGCCAGTCGACTGAGCTGAACCTGAAAATGTGCTGTTAGAAAAATTCCAGGACAGACGACTGATGGATGAACAGTCGATTGTCACGAGGATAATATTTTGAATATGAAAAGTTGCGGGACAGACGACTGGCCGTATGCAGCAGTCGACTCTCCCGAGTGTTTATGATGAACTTGTATTGACTGTATGAGTCGACTGGTGTCCTTCCAAGTCGACTGTACAGAGTGGATCTTGATATGTATGACATTTTATTTTTTATTGCTGTTGGAAGTTGTGAACTTATGATTGAAGTCTATGAACTCTTTTATGACTGTATGGATTGATGTAAAATGAATCATAGATGGGAATTGAGAATTAAATGAACATGAAAGGCTAAGATCATGATAAGAAAGTCTGTGAGACTCTAAATTGAATTATGAGCTGAAAGTGCTCAATTGGAAGTTGTGAATTGTAAATTGAAACCAAGAGTAGCTAAGTCTCCCCCGGCAATGGAAATGAAATAAAATTGAAAGGAAGACCAAGGTTGGTCATGTGTAAATGAAATGAATAAGTCCGGTTTGGTGGAGAGGCTAACTCTAGAGCTTTGATTTTTATTCATGATTCTAATGGTTTTAGTACATAGTGAAGAGGTGATGAAAGTGAGAGAAAAACATAAGTATGAGAACTAGAGTTTACGGTGCGGGTGTGTGAGCCGCAGAATGCATGCTTGATGAGTCAAGACATGGCGCGGGCACAACTCAGAATGATCGGACTTTAGTCACGCTTATGGGATGTTTGGTGACTGCAAGAGGATCGTGTTCAGGGAGGAGGCTGAATTGCCGCAGAATGCATGCTTGATGAGTCAAGACATGGCGCGGAATTTTACTCCAGGGGCCAGGATACGTGCTTGTACTTATAGATCATCTAGGATACTCACTGTAATTACAGAAGTAGAGTAAGTCATGGCGAGGGATTGAACCCTATAAAAATGAAGAACGGTTAAGAGGCTTGCCCTCGGACCTATGTAGTATGGGATGCATAGAATCCGAACAAGTGCGCATTAGTGTCATGTAAATTAAGTAATTGCATTAAGGATTAAGTGCACGATCACGACACGACATCATTAAGATTTTCCCTTTTACTTTAATTGTTATGTGAATAAGTTTTGTGATCTGTTAAGAAATGAGATTCATTATACTGTTTCTGGCATAGAGAGGATGGCCATGTATAATTATCGTCGGTTGAATAAACTGACGTACCCACAGTTTTGTATGCAGGATAAATTACATGTTAAAGAGGAATGGATGCATAGAGATTTACCATGTTGTTGTACATTTATGTAAATGTTGTATATTCTTACTTCCGCTGTGCAAAAATTGTAGCGCCCCGAATTTCTAACAAAATAAGTTAGAAAATACGTGACACTTTCCCAGCGATCCACTTCAATGTAACAATATACATGGACCAAAAACTCAAGTCATTTTATTCCAAATTCTTATTACAATATTCTTTTTCAATTGCAGCGGAAATACAAAACACCTTAAAATACATTTAACTGTTACAACCCTTTTTCTTTACAAATTTACCCAAGGCTCTATTATATCACTCTCTAAAATCCAAAGCTAATCCAAGCCTCCAACTCTAAGCAACCTGCATCACATGAGGCTAGAGTTGAACCCTAACCCCCAAAACTACGGGGTCAGCCATAAATGGTGTGAGTGATATAAACAACAAACATAAATAAACAATAAACATAAATTCTCGAACAACATGTACTGAACAAAAAATACATAAACTGAACATGTAATGTGCAACAAGAAACGATAGGCCAGTACAAGCGTGAAGTCAAGTCGAGAAACAATACCAACGATCAAGTATCCATCAATCAATCACTCTCAAAATAGTACAGCTCAACTGCACTGTACAGTCGACTGTTTAACGAACCAGTCGACTGTTCTGAACTAACAGTAATCCTTGCATCTCAGAATGTGTCCAACCATCAATAAATCTCAATACCACGATGTATGTCCAATCAATCGATCACCAATAATGCCATAGATCGGATACCCATATATCCATCTACAAAAAAAACTAAAGATAATATAGATCGAATACATACCCGGTATGCAATCACTAATAGTGACTCTTACACCGAAGAACATATCCATCTACAAACAAACTAAGAGGGTATAGATCGAATACGTACCCGGTATGCAATCACTATAGTGACTCTTACACCGATGAACATATCCATCTACAAACAAACTAAGAGGGTATAGATCGAATACGTACCCGGTATGCAATCACTGTAGTGACTCTTACACCGACGAACATATCCATCTACAAACAAACTAAGAGGGTATAGATCGAATACGTACCCGGTATGCAATCACTGTAGTGACTCTTACACCGACGAACATATCCATCTACAAACAAACTAAGAGGGTATAGATCGAATACGTACCCGGTATGCAATCACTGTAGTGACTCTTACACCGACGAACATATCCATCTACAAACAAACTAAAAGGGTATAGATCGAATACGTACCCGGTATGCAATCACTATAGTGACTCTTACACCGACGAACATATTCATCTACAAACAAACTAAAGACTGAAAGAACACTCAAGATTATGAAGAACTCCTCAGGACCAGTCGACTTATGCGATAGTAAGTCGAATGCCCCGAGAACCAATATCCAAGATTATAACAAGTGCTATAAGTCGACTTAATAAACCATCAGTCGACTTACCCGGAACAATTACCAATAATTCCCAAGAACATTCCAAGTGTTAACAGTATAAGATGACTTATAAAATCATAAGTAGACTTATCAACAATATAAGATGACTTATAATAATCATAAGTAGACTTATCAAAACATAAGATGACTTATAAAAATCATAAGTAGACTTATCAAAACATAAGTCGACTTAAGGGAGACATAAGTCGACTTATAAGAACATAAGTCGACTTATAAAAACATAAGTCGACTTACCCGAGAGAAATTCTACGATAACTTTGAAAAATAAATTCTACGTGTACCAGTCGACTGAGAAGGGTCTAAGTCGACTGTCCAGAACGGATTTTCGAGAAAAACTAAAGATACAGCAGCTGGGTCGTACCAGTCGACTGAATAGTAGACCAGTCGACTGTCGGCCTACAGTTTTCATAAATTAGGTCTGTATGCGAAAACAAGTCTGATGTTCTTCTAAAGATTCATTGCTTTGGAAATTAACTTATATTTAGTTAAAAGTGACCATCTCAAGATGATCTGCATCATAGTTACAATACTAAATTCTCATGTTCTCAATTCTTGAATCTCCCAATAGGGTTTCTCAATACTCGATTCTTTCACCATCAATAACCAAGATCTGTTTATAAACCCCAGATCCAGATGTGCATACATCCGATCAAAACCATACTTAAATCTTAACACGTTTCAAGCAATCAATAGTTGTCAATCGAGATCTACTAATCTTTCATGGATTTCACATGCATATTTTGAATAACTACCATGGCATCGATTTCATACAAGATACGAAAACATCAAACAAAACAGCATGCAATCATACACATAAACAAAACAAGTCCATATCACTCACCTTTAGAATTGCAAAGATCCAATGGAAAGCCTTCTTCTTGCTAGATCCAAGGACTCCTTCTTCAATCACCAAGAGAATAAGAGGTATAATAAGATCTGAGTTGTGCAGCGAATGACGGCTGCAAACTCCCTTATATAGGCCGGGAATCAAGTATTAGGGTTTCCAAATATATTTGCAAAACAATCCCTTCAGAATACAATTATACATATATATATATCTACTCTTGGAAATTCATCTAAAATTCATTAAATTTAGGATTTAAAAGAAAATATACTTCTAAATCTTAACCAATACTGTTCAAAACGTCCAGGATTACATTTTTACACTTTAAACCCTTAAAATGTCAATTTTGCAAAAAGGTCCTTCTTTTATCAAAAATTGCAAATAGATCCATTTAATTTCAGAAAAAATCTGGAAAAATAGTAAATAATTCCCAAATAATAAATAATGATTTTTCATAAAGAAATCTTAATTTTCCAAACTTCTCAAAAGTCATTTGCACGTGTTTTGCACGTGTACAAAAGATAAATCTTTTAGAAAATATCAATTAAATCCTAAAAAATCATTTAAATTCATTTTCAAATAATTAAAATAATATTTGAAAATACGGGGTTCTACAAAAATGAAAAGTGTAATATGATGTAAAGTGAAAAGTTTAAATTCCTTGTAAAATTGTACTGAAGAAAGTGAAAAGATCCTGTAGAACATCTCGAATTCAGTGTTTTTGGGATTCGGTGCGTTACAGTATTTATACTAAATCCTTGGGTGAAATGGAGGGCTAGGATTTAGTAGATGGTTATGAGATGTAGGGCTAGGATGATAGTAGGAGTTGTAGTAACTATCCACAACTAGGTAACCACCCATGCATGATCCCCACTTCTCCAAAACCGGCCAAAGAAGAATAGTGTGCAATGCACATCATGTTGCATGCACGTGCTATTCTAGTCTCCATAATAAAAACTTGTACACTATACATTTTTATAAAAATAATCTTTTAAAAAAAGTTTTACCTTACAAGTTGTTACTCAAACAATTAATTAATGGGCTTACATTGATGGGCCAAAATATTAGTTTTTACAAAATAACTAAATTAGATTTTGGGCTTAAGTTTGTTTGAAACAAAAGGGCCTTTTATAAAAAATAATTTAAAGAACACATATACATATATATATTCATACACTCATCATTCATAAGGAAAATAATTATAAGATTTCATATTACGAAAACTGCATGTGCACACTACGTGCAAAATAAATAAGTAATTTTCATAAATGAAAATCGGGGCATTACAGTGTATGGCACGCAAGACCGGGGCCCGGTGCGTCAAAATATTCAATGACTCAGCTCTATAGCGGTGTGGGGCTTGTGCTTGTGCTTTGATAGCGGTGCGGGGCTTGTGCTTGTGCTTGTGCTTGTACTATATATTCTGCCACGTGATGCTGAATATTTGCAAGTGTACAAAATCGCACAAGTAATATAGATAGATGAGTAGAGTGTCGAACCCACAAGGACTAGATATTTTACTGAGTACCGATATCACTAGATGAATCACTATTTGGATGATCAAATTTTATGAATAATAAAACAACTAAATTATTCTAATCTAATTTAATCTAACTAAATTGGTGAAGAGGGAGAGGGCTGTTAAACTATGAAGCTCTTGTAATTTGTTAAGGGTAAAATTTGTTCTAGGGCTCTTGGTTCACCTCGTTTATCACACACACAAATTATAATTCCTTATAAATTAAAGATATTATTTTTCCCAAATTGTCGACCAAAATCCTAAAGATATTAACCACTCTATCAACGTAGTCTAAAAATTATGCTCAACTAATTCTTCGCCTATCCATCAAATTATTAATTGAGAAATTGGATTTCTTAACGGTCACGTCCTCCAATATACGGTCTTTATTTTTATTAATCACAAATAACCTTTTCGGTCTCTTCATGATTTGAAAAATCATACAAATGTCTATCCACCATGTTGTACGCATAAATAATAAAAATTAAAAACAATCAGGAAAAATAGAGTAATAATAAGGAATTAAAAATTGTGTTCTACAAAACTTGGATACACCTTAGCCTCTAGAACAATAAATTCAGTTCATATTTGTTTGGGATTGCATCAAAAATTATAGAGAAGAAAAGATACAAAAAGAAATACAAAAATTAATTCAAACCAGTCCTTTCTCTATTCTCTGTCTCAAAAACTGGACCCCAAAAACTGTCAGCCGTCGTGTCAACTGCTCGCTGTCATGTTGTGTAGGTCCCGCGCCAGCTGTCGGCCTGTCACGTCGCCAGCTATGTCGTGTGGGGCCCACGTCAAAGAAGAAGCAGCCCAGTCAAAACGCGTGAACACTGCTGCTTTTGTTTGCTTCGTCCAACACGCAAGAAAGAGAAGAAGAAGTCGCACATGTCACGTCGAAGATGTTGAAGCCTTGGGTTCCGCGCGAGAGAGAGAGAGTCAGAGAAGAAGAGGCAGCAATCGTTGGGTGCACTTCGAATACTGCGCCAAAGAAGACAGCAGCCCTACTGCCCACACGCTGCTGTTTTCGTCTTGGAACTCGCACACGCCTTCTCTCTCTCTTATATTTTTCTTTGTATTTTGTAGCCGTCACCTCTTACCTCTTTTCTCTCCCTTGATTTGTATTTATAGAGAACGGAAGAGGAGTTTAGGGTTTGCATTTTTTTCATAAAAGTCCACACTCTTCTCTTATTTCCTTCCTTTAATTGATCTGAATTTATTTCTTTCTCTTTCTTTCTTTTCTTCCTTTTCTGCCCACCACGTGCTTCTGCATATACAAAATAAAACCTGAAATTAGGATTTTTTAAATAAAATAAATTAAATTAGTTTAAAATTAATTAAACTAACTTAATATCATATTAGCGTATAAAAATCCTTTTGAAATTTATTTGTCGCCATTTTAACTCAACAAAACAATAAAATCGATAAATCAATTATTTTACTTTGTTTGTTGATTTTTTTCCACAATTCTTTACTTTTTGCATCAAAAATATTATTTCTTCAAAAATAATTAATTAAATGAAATCATATAGAAATGAGATGAATTATAGACAATATCAGCGAAAACAAGCTATTTTAATAGGTAAATGAGTACAAATATTTGTATATAAATTAGACACATCACCACGGCTTGTGCTTTAATAGCGGTGTGGGGCTGATAGTTAATATCATGCTGAATCTTTTTCGGGTTGGCTTCTATGCCTCTTTGGCTAACCATGAACCCAAGGAATTTGCCGAATGAGACGCCGAAGGCACACTTGATTGGATTTAGTCTCATGTTGTGTCTCTTCAGCACATCAAAGGCCTCCTGAGGATCGGAGACATGATTCGATTTGCTAATTCTTTTTACCAACATGTCGTCTACATAGACCTCCATGTTCCGGCCGATCTGTTCTCTGAAAACCTTGTTGACAAGGCACTGATAAGTTGCACCGGCATTCTTAGGCCCGAAGGGCATGAGCCGGTAGCAGTATAAACCCTGATCGGTTACAAACAAAGTCTTTGGAATATCGGGGGGGGGGGGGGCATCCTGATCTGGTTGTACCCAGAAAAGGCATCCATGAAACTCAAGAGTTCGTGTCCGGAGGTTGCATCAATCAGGGCATCAATGCTTGGGTGTGGGAATGGATCTTTCGTGCAAGCTTTGTTCAGATCCGTGAAATCAATGCAAATTTTCCAGCTCCTGTTTGCCTTTTTGACCATCATCACGTTGGACAGCCGTTCGGGATAGTTGACCTCTTGTATGAACTGAGCATTCAAGAGTTTCACTACTTTGATTGCCTACTGGCACTCGGGAGTGAACTTGCGTAGCTTTTGCTGGACAGGTTTGGCCCCAGGAGCAACACTAAGGTGATGCATGGAAAGTTCTTCGGAGAATCCAGGCATGTCGGTCGCGGTCTAAGTGAATAGATCGTGATTTCCCCATACATTGGATAATGTAGGTTTTGACAGGAGGGGGAATGACCTTACTAATTTGGAATGTCCTGGTCGGATCTCCTTCTGAGAAGACTTCTTCTTCCAACTCGTCGACTGGCTCTGAGATGGCTTGGCCACTCCCTTGTGGGAGTTCGAGGGCTTCAAAGGAGAGGACCAGCCCTCCTACCGAAGTCATGTAACATTTGCGAGCCGTCTCCTGGCTCCCTCTCACTTCTCCCACCCCTACTGTGGTGGGGAATTTCATCTTCATGTGGTATGCTGAGGGTACAGCTGGAGAGCAGCTAGACCAGGTCGGCCCATAATGACATTGTAAGTGGCCTTCATGTCTACCACCATGAAATCCATCAGTTTTGTTCGGGTAATCGGGGTTTTGCCAGTGGTTACGTCGAGAGTAATCACTCCTTCGATCGTCACTGGCACCCCAGAAAACCCGTGGAGGGTGTAGCCGGCGGGCTTGACTCGATCCCTAGACAACTTAAGACCTTGGAAAGCTTCTAGAAAAAGGATGTTGACCGAACTGTCGTTGTCGACCAGGACTTGGCATACATCAAAGTTTGCCATTTGAAGGTTTATTATAAGAGCATCACAATGAGGCGTTTAGATGCCTTCCAAACCTTTGTCTGAAAAGGTAACAGGAACCCCAAGGTCCTTGAAGTGAGGATGGTTCTGCACAGAGTTCACCTCTTGGATGAAGACTTGTCAGGAGGAGTTCGAATCTCCCCCAAATGGGCCTCCGTGAATAAGATATAGGACAGATTCAGTCTCGAAGTCTGGGGTCTCAACGGGTCGTTCTGTTCGCTTATTTGCCCCTCGGAGAGGCGGAGGAGGATCTACCCTGTCCTTCCTCACGAACCTAGAGAGCTTCCCCCTCTAAATGAGGGCTTCATTTTCGTCTTTGAGAGCTTGACAGTCATCTATGTCGTGGCCAAGAACCCTATAGAAGTGGCACCATTTGTTCATATTCCTTTTCTTGTCTGGTGTATTCATCTTTGGAGGTGGTGGGAGCAGTCATTCTTTCCCAGCCTCCATTAGGATGGCTGAAACACTAGCATTAAGTGGAGTGAACTTCTCAAAATGGGGAGGAGGGCGGCGCTGGCCACCATTGTCTTTTTGGAGCTTCTTAGCCCCTTCTTCATTGCCTTTCCGTTTATTTCCGGGCAGGGGCTCTTTCTGATCAAGTGGGAGGAGGGCCTCCTCTGTCCTAATATATTTCTCGCTCCTCAGCAGGAGTTCTGAGAAGTCTCGAGGCAGCTCTTTAGTGACAGATGCCTTCAAGTCGGCGTGGTTGATGTTGTGTCGGAAAGCAACAAAGGCTACCAACTGGTCTAGGGGAGGCGACTGACTGGGCCTCAGTGGTGAAACGCTTGACATAGTCCCTTAACTGCTCGCCCTTCCTTTGACTGAGTGCCAACAAAGATGTGCTTGTTTTTTTGGCGCGACGGCTACTCAAAAATGTGTAAAGAAGAGCCTCTCGAACAGATCAAAGGAGAAGATGGAGGCAGGGGCGACTCAGGAATACCATTCTCTCACAGGTCCCTTCAGCATGGTCGGGAAGGTTTTGCAAATAAGCGCATCCAAAGCCTGGTGGATCATCATGAGAGTTTCAAAACTCTCAATGTGGTTAGCGAGGTCTGACTCCCCGTTATATGACTCAAAGTGAGGGGCTTGAAGTTTTCTGGGACCGGGGCTTCCATGATGGTTCGGAAGAATGGAGGCCTACTTGGGCAGAAATTCCTCGCCCGTTGTTCCTCTTCTCTATCAAGTCCGCCAAGGCACCTCTCCATCTCATGGAGACGGCGGTAGACCGGGTTTTCCCTCTGGTCAAATCTTGCTGATCCCCGGGCTCATCTTCATGCGGAAGGGGACTGGGAGTGCAACGGTGATGGCTTGGGGCAGGCTATGGACTAGGCGCCCGTTGATCGTGGTTAGGAGCAACATTGAGGGCCCACAGAACAGCTTCTTGAAAATCCTTGCCTCCCGATCTCGGTGGTCCCTTGGGGCGGATAGACCGGTCGGGGTGCGGCTCCTCCTCTGACGGCGCAGGGGTGACTCCCTCTGCCTCCTGGGAGAGTTCGATCTTCTACGGTCTGCCCTACGGGGGGATCGGGCTCTAGGAGACAGAATTGCAAGACCCCATTGAAGTTCATGGCGGGGGATTCCGTCATGGGTCTACCTCTCATTCAAGCAGGTCCAAAGATTTATCCCATGTTGCCGATTGACAATATCTTGTCGGAGATCCTTTGGTGTTGGAGGACTGTGAGAGGCCATGGAGTCGGATGATGGGTTATGTACTGAGACATTGTCATGAAGAGGAGGTTGCCTTTGACGACTTCGACGGGAGCCCCCCGGAGCAGCCCTTTGAGGCCCTTTAGGGGCTTGCTGGGGGTGAGGTTGTTGAGGAAGAGGCTGTCCAGGCTGTGGTTGCTGGACAGGTTAAGGGAGAGGCTGTCCAGGCTACAGTTGCTAGACTTGCTGGACGGGTTGAGGGAGAACATCATGAAGTGGAGGAGGAGAAGAAATGGGAGTGGCTCTGGGGCTGGAGACCAGTGCCTTCCCCTTCTTTGGAGGCATATCTTGGGAGACAACTTCGCCAGCGCAGTAAGGTTGGACTGCTTTAAGTTTCCCACAAACGGCGCCAATCTGTTGCTGCTAATTTTGGTGTGGGTGCAAACAGATGAATTTGTGGATTCTTTTGGAAACCATAAAGGCAAAACAGTTGACTTTCACCGGTATTTGACTGGTTTCTTGCCGTTGCAATTGACCTGCAAAAAAGTTTGATACACCGGGATGGATCCTGGCGACGAACCCTCCAATGCTCAAGTCAGTAATCACAGAGATTATGAAAGAACATTTTTGTGGAAAAATATTGATTACCTCGTTACAGTGGGGGGATAGGGGTATTTATAGTCTCGTTAAAAGACTGTTTAGAGATAATCATTTATCACTATGTCCCGGTGTTTTTGGATAAGATGTAGAGTTTAAACTCGTTTCATGATAAGATAGGCGGTTTAAACCGCCTCTTGGAGATAATCACGAATTTGAATTACTCTTTATGTCTTTGGGCTGATTTGTAGTAGGTCGCTACCCATACCTAATAGGACAGATCTATTTTTGGATTACTGGGTCTTGAAGAAAAGCCCAATTCCCATTTTGGACCCGTTTGTAGGTGAAATTACCGTTTTACGCCTGAGAGCTTTAAGATTCGCGCCCTGGTTTGAACGGTCTTGATTTAATCCCATTTTAGCCATATCAGATATATACTCTACTGGTTCTCTAGGGTTTCAGTCTCAATCGACGAAATAGTCACTCTTGATGTGACTGCAGGAGAAGCCCCGATAACCCGCACTGAGGTAATGGACTACATGTTTGTCGATGTTATGACCGCTTACAATGTTATTCTAGGACAACCAGGCCTAGCAGTACTTAATGCCGTACCTTCAGTCTTTCTCATGAAAATGAAGTTTCCAACCTCAGCAGGAGTAGGGAAAGTCAAAGGAAACCATGAGACGACTCGGAGTTGCTACACAACTACAATGGGGGGCTCGATCCACCCACTTGAAGCATTAGAGCTCCCCCAACGGAACAGTCCAATCCTTCCTGAACTAGTTGATGAACTCATGGAGATCCCCTCTTCAAGAAAGGTGGACTTGAAATACAGAGCATCAAATGAAGTACACGAGGGTGCCTAACATCCTCTCGTAGATGTAGGTTTTTAGTTTTCAATAAGACTGCCGCTTGCGATACGGCCAAAACATGTAATAATGACTCGTCCCCCTCAAGGCATCTACTTAGTTTGTTTCAATAAAACTTAGCTTTTTTCTTATAAAGATCATTGTTGTAATACCCTGAATTTTATTAAATGAGAAATTGTTGATTTTACGTGTTGTGGACGTACAAATTTTTGTATAAATATTTTCTTATAAAATTATTTTCTCTAACATGAACAAACAATTATTTTCTTTCCTTCTCGTTATTTTAAGTTTTAAGCCCATTTTAAAAAAGCCCAAGCCTGTTTTTAAATTTAAGCCCACCCTAATTAATTAAATTATTTATTTTTGAAGCCCACAAACTACTTAATCTTTTAATTGTCATAACTTGTCATGTAGACACAATTAGTAGACAATTGATTGATTAATAATGTACAACTTAATAACAGGAGGTACTTGGGGGCATGTGCACACACTAGGGAGTGCTTTGCACACCTTTGTGGGAGGCCGGGTTGTGGCCAAGAGAGAGAGGGTGAGTGGGTTAGAGTTGAGGGGTAGCTATTGAGTTTGTGGAAGTTACTACAACTTCCCAACTCATCTTGGTCCTTAATCTCTAACTCCATGATTAAATCGTAGCCATCTACTCTCATCCTAAAAGTGTATAAATACTCCTAGCTTTTCTTCTCATTAGTGCACTAAACAAATTGCTAAGAGAAAAGATTAAGAGAGAAAAGATAAGAGAGCAAAAGATTGAGGAGATTTGTGAGCAAAAGATTAGAGTGTGCAAAATTGTGTGTGTTCCAACCTAGAGGTGGCCGGCCAATCATTCAAGGGAGCAAGGAGGCTTCGGCAAACACCAAGGAGCAAGGAGGAGAAGGCAATTTGCAATACATTCTAGGAGGAGAAGGCTACTTTCTTGCATTCTAGGAACTTTCAATTCATTTTCTCCAATAGGTGGGTGTTTCTCACGCTTCTAAATCTAGATACCATTCTAGGAATGTTTTGATGAAATTATTAAAGAATAACTAGTTGAAATTGGACTCATGTTTGCTAAATTAGAGATGAGATGGTAATTTAGAAGATGTTTGTTAAAATGATTGCTAGTTGATTATTTGTGAATTAAAATGTTAGAAGCTATCATGTTTGCCATGCTAGATATTTAAGAATCATGTTGTGTGAAGAAAATCTATACATATGAGACAAAATTGAATGCTTCATGTGAAATTGATTTGGTTAATTGTGAATGATTTCATTGTAGTAAAGAAAGGAATTTTTTGTGTTCTAAATAAATGTGATTGACTAAGAGCATCTATAGTCGTTTGCTCTAAAAATATCCATATATGGATAAATGGATATAGGAATCTCACTTTTGCTGCACTCGTGCAAAGCTATTTTTTAGCAATCTACATTATAATATTAAGCGACGGCACTTGAAGTGCCGTCGGAGAGGGAAAAAATTAAAAGAAATTGAAAAATTTTGTGGGACGGCACTAGAAGCGCCGTCGGAGCACGAAAATAAAAAATAATTAATTTTGAAGAACGGACGGCACATGTAGTGCCGTCGGAGAAGGAAAAAAAAGAAAAAAAAAAAAAAAATCAAACCATATGGACGGACGGCACATGAAGTGCCGTCCAAGAGCCATATGGACTTTTTTTGAAATTTTCCACTTTTTCCGAAATTACAAAAACATTTCATTAATTACAAAAAAATTTCAAAAAATTACAAAAACAATTTAGAAATTGCAAAAAAAATTAAAAAATTGCAAAAACATTTTCACAAATTGCAAAAAAAATTAAAAAATACAAAACCCTCCGGACGGCACTTCAAGTGCCGTCCGAGGATTTGGGGAGCGCTAGGATTTTTTTAATTGGAAAAAAAAAAAATCAAAGGACGGCACATGAAGTTCCGTCCGAGGGATTTGGGGGATTTTTTAGCTGAAAAAAATTATAAAAACTCAAACGACGGCACTTGAAGTGCCGTCCCTCAAATATATTGATAAAAGCTATATCGATTCTCATTTATAGCAATCGACTGTAGCGATTTATCGATAAAATGGATATTTGGCAAACGAGTGCAGCACGTTCGTTTGCCAAATATCCATTTTATCGATATTTGGCAAACGACTACAGATGCTCTAATAAATGAAAGAATGAGAGAATGAAGTATTTTTGTAAAAAATTATATTTCAAAATGTGTGCAAATGTGGTTGTTCTAAATGTCGAAATTATGGACATTAGAATATAAAATGAATTAGAAATGCATGTTTTATTAGTAAATAATGATTTTAAAATCACTGATTTACTGCATTTGTATATATATTAAGAACTGGAAAATTTGAGTTCAAAAAGAGAAGAAAAAGAAACAAAAATCGTTTTGAAAATTGAGAAATTAGAGATGAACAGAAAGTTGGGTTATAAATAATTCAACTCAAATTGAGAGAATTTGGCTCCTTAGACCAGTTGGCTTGCGGTCGCTTTGGGTGTCATTATTGTAGCACTCCGGATCCCCATTACCGGACATCCGTGACACTCACCAGAATCTTTACCTTCAAATGTATCTCAACATAGTAATAACATCGAAATTTAAAAACTTTTTATTGCCAAATAAGTCATTACATCATTGATTACAACCGATAACTTGTTCTTGGACAAGGAGTACAAATTACATCTGCTCATTACAACTTATTACGAAATATTTACAGACTCCACTTGTAAAGCTATGAGCTGCCTCCTAGAATGGTAATCGACTGATTACTGCCGAACTTCGCTGAGTGGTCCATCGGCTCCCCTAAGACTTGCTCCTCGGCTTCAGGCTTCTGCTGCGGGACTCTGATATCTCTGCACCTGTTTTTAAGGTAGAACCGATACCTAAAAGGTGGGGAACGTCAGTACTTCGACTAATGCAAAGCTGATGATAACAGCGATCCTCTAAAATTCAATCACAACCAGTAATTTATGCAAAAAGAAAAAGTGTTGTGCCAAAACAAGGGTTTAGTGGATTCGGGTTCTAGTGCAGTGTTATGCCATGACCCTATGACTAGATGCAACAAACTCACATGTCTGATTCTAATGCAAGCAAGACTTTGGAGCACAAATGCATCCCATACTACATACGCCCCCAAATCTAGCCGTCTTTCTCCACAATTTAGGGATCCGAACCCTTGCCATGCATCCTACTCTTGTACTCAATCCAGTTCCCAATAGATTGTCCATCGCCCAAGGAGGTTGCAATAGGTCGGTCTAGTTCCGCCCTGCAGTGCCTAAGTGGTAGCCGCCACTTGGTACCCGCAAACGGACCTCCTTAGAAAGCTGCGTTGAATCCGGCCACCCTATCGATTGATTCCCTATGTCCACCTATGGATTGACGCATGCGTGTTCACCCCTGATCGGGTTATGAACTTATATATATACCAAAACACAAAACCCCTGCGCATAGGGACGTGAGCACCTCAGGAGGTCAAATCCTCCTAGCCTCTCGTACCTTAGTGACTAACTCGAGTCACACATCCTACTCTGGAAGTCAACAACCTCAATAACATATATCAACCATCCCTAGACAAGAGTCATCAACTCTGACAGTACACAAGGGAAATGTCCTCATAATACTCAGTCAAAACCAAGACTAACAACATACGAGGTTTCTGCTCGAATCTTAAAATGGTCATAACTCTCGATACAACTCCGATGGGAGTGTACGAGCCCAATCCGAAATGGTAAGATCATAGGATACAACTTTCTAGTTGATCATAAACTCAAATTCAATTATCTTGATCCCCAAAATAGCCTCTCAAGCCTCAGCCTGTGTAATTCCTATACACGGGCTGTACTTTACCGGTAGCACCAAAGACTACTCACTCATCAGAATGTCACAAACCCAAGTTCTATAGAAAGGTGTGGGTATCCTCAACAACTCTCTAGTTGATCATGAGTCCAAATTATACCCATAGATCGCCATAACACACACATCTCTCACAATTGTACCAAGTCACACACTAGGTCTTTCTAAATTAGAGTACTTAGATCCATTTCTAGTCTCTATCCAGTATTACAAAAATCACAGTAAATCAACCATTTACTGGAATCACCTCAAATTGGTCTTGTTGGAAAGATCTAGGTGTCTACTACAACTCTCTAATGAATCAGGTTCTTAAATTGTCCTCTTAATGAGCCCCAAATATCCAATCTCTACAGGGTATCAAAACTGGCTGAAACTAGCACAGTGCATACTTATAAAATCAAATTAAATTTCGTATTCATCCAAATGACACAAAATTTATGGTGATGAATCTAGAGATCATACTAAAGAACATGCAATAGATTTTATGTCAAAACTCCAAGTATACAGTGAGTTCTCTCTATTTAAATTTAGCTATCCTTGCATAATTCTGAATAAACCTTCGGTAATATGCAGTCATACCCAGAAAACTCCTTACTTTCTTCACCGTCCTTGGTTGTGGCCATTTCCTGACTGCTTCCATCATCTGAGGATCCGTTGCCACTCCCTCCTTAGAAAGGATATGGCCTAGGAATGCAACTTTCGATTTCCAAAACTCACACTTAGATAATTTGGCATACAACTGATGCTCTTGTAGCTTGCTCAAGACTGCTGTCAGATGTTCATCTTGCTCTCTTCTGTCCTTGAATATACCAAAATGTCGTCGATGAAGACCACGACAAATGAGTCAATAAATGGACGTAAAATTCTGTTCATCGAGTCCATGAAGATTGCTGCAGCGTTAGTTACTCCAAATGGCATTACCAAGAATTTATAGTGTCCATGTCGAGTTCGAAAAGTTGTTTTAGGTACATCCTCTTCCTTGACTCGCACTTGATGATATCCAGACCGTAGATAAATCTTGGAAAATACTGCTGCTCCCTGAAGCTGATCGAACAAATCGTCGATCCTGGGAATTGGGTACTTGTTCCGAATAGTGAATTTATTCAATTCTTGATAATCGATACACATCCTAGATGACTCGTCCTTCTTCTTAACAAGCAATACTGGTGCTCCCCAAGGCGATGCACTTGTTCTGATAAATCCCTTCTGCAGGTACTCTTCAATTTGTTTCTTGACCTCATTCTGCTCTACTGGCACCATTCGATAGGGTGCTTTGGATACTGGAGCGCTACCTGGTTGAACTGTGATGCTAAACTCAACATCACAGTGTGGGGGGAATTCCAGGTAAATCCTCCAAGAATACAAGTGGAAAATTCCTCACCACCGGTATCTTGTTCACCTCTTCTGGTACCCGTGCTTCACTAGCAGTTGCGAAAGTCATTGCCTTCGATCTCTGCTCCCCGTGGAATTCAAGTTCCACACCTTCAGCTGAGATAACTACCTCCTTCTCCTTGCAGTCAATGCTTGCCTTGTGCCTCGACATCCAATCCATACCAATAATGACATCTATCCCTGCAAAACCCAATTCCAACAAATCGATACTTAGGGTTTCTCCGCTAATCTGGAGCTTACATCCCCTAGAGCATAGATCTGTAGTAAGGGTTGCCCTTAACGGCATAACTACCGTCAAAGCTAGATCTTGAATTGCCTTTAATTTTCTCGAAAAAGATTTTGACACAAAATAATGAGTCCATGCACTATCAAACAAGACCGTAGCCAAAATTTCATTTATATATATGTCCTGTTACAACAGTACATCATCCATCAACTTCCAAAAACCCAAAATTCAACTTAAACTTGATTACATTACTTCTTCATCTTCCAAAATATCTCAAAATATAGTAGGTCCACATAACATTTTCACCTTGTTATTTATCCGGTTACTTGCTTGATGAGCATCCCTTTTGTAATTCTGGGCAATTTGACTTGATATGCCCAAGTTCCTTATAGTTGAAACAACTCTTGATCGCTGTTGCGCAACGTGGCTTGTAGTGTCCGACTTCCCCGCATTTGTAGCAACTCTTAGTCGCAATTGCTCCCTTGGGGCATTCTCCTTTAGAAGGTTTGGTGATTTTTCCTATAGTTTTTGGCTTGGGGCCTTTTTGAAGTCCCCACCAGCATTTCTGGAGGTGTGTGATGCCGTCTTGAAGCTGCTTTTGTTCTTCCTTCAGGTGTGTTATATGTGCCTGATGAAATTTGATCTGCTGCTGGGCCCGGTGGATCGCCCTGTCCATGCGTTCCTCCAGCCTTTTCATTTCCAGATACCCGATGGCTATCCTCTGCTGCTCCGCCGTTGGGTCTAGCGGTGGTGGAGGTGAGTTCTCCTCACCTTCAGTCTTCTGTAGCACTTCCCTCATTTCTTCCTCCATCGTCATCATTTTCCTTGTAGGTATTGGCTTACCTACTGTTACTGACCTGTCCTGGGTGAAGATATCTTCGAACACCATCTGCAAAACATAAATAGGGTTTAGTTTCGGAATCACAGACACATATTGTTCTGTATGCCTCCACTAATGTCTGATAACAGACTAGCCACCATTTGGACTTGACTGCTCCAAGCTTGTTAGTAAAAATGAAGTAAACTGAGACTGGTTCACATATAGGGAAAATCATAATCATAAGTTGTAAGCGCTACAATATGATTTATAATCATCCTATCTGCCAACTAGAATCAATTTATCTGGTCTTCAAGTCTAATTTCCTACCGCGTTAGACTGCAATTTGAAGTCAGCTCTGATACCAACACTGTAGCGCTCCGAATCCCCGTTACCGAACATCCGTGATACTCACCAGAATCTTTACCTTCAAATGAATCTCAACACAGTGATAACATGGAAATTTAAAAAAAATTATTGTCAAATAAGTCATTACATCATTGATTACAATCGATAAATTGTTCTTGGACAAGGAGTACAAATTACATCTGCTCATTACAACTTATTACGAAATATTTACAGACTCCACTTGTAAAGCAATGAGCTGCCTCCTGGAATGGTAATCGACTAATTACTACCATACTTCGCTGAGTGGTCCATCGGCTCCCCTGGGACTTGCTCCTCGGCATCAGGCTTCTACTGCGCGACTCTGATATCTCTGCACTTGTTTGTAAGGTAGAATCGATACCTAAAAGGTGGGGAACGTTAGTACTTCGACTGACGCAAAGCTGATTGATATGGCTAAAAATGGGGTTAAATCAGAACCGTCCAAATCAGGAACGAATCTTAAAGTTAGGGGTAAAATGGTAACTTCACCTACCAATGGGTCTGAAGCGGGTGTTGGTTCTCCTTCTTGAAGACCCGTTAACCCACGAACGGATCCACCCCAATTGGGTGCGGGTTACGACCCGCAGCAAACCCGGTCCATTAGGATAGAATTAGGGTTTCTGATTAATCTTAATCAGCGGCCCTGATTCATATCTATCCTTTCACTGGGAATTAAGGATTACATTCCTTATCTATACACAGGAATTACATGCCTAATCTGATCCCTGAGACGCCTATAAATACCCCCATCCATCTCCATTAAGGGGTAATCAATCTTTTGCCAGTTTTACGCTCTTTCATAATCACTTCTGATTACTGACTTGAGCATCGGAGGGTGCGTCGCCGGGAACAACCTCGGTGTCTCGCACTTTTTGCAGGTATACGGCGGGAGCGACGGTCAAACTCCGGCGGAACAGGTAAACAAGTTTGCTATTCAAAGTTTCCTAAGAATCCACAAATACTATCTGTTTACCCCCACACCAGATTTAGCGGTAACAGATTGGTGCCATCTGTGAGAAACTAACGAATAGCTACCTCCCCTCTTCCTGTGATTCAGAACTTCTCCAGCCATGCCTCCTAGGAAAGTAAGATCCAGAGGGTCCAACTGCGGACCCAACCCCGATCAGCAACAGGAAGTCCCTATCCAGCCCGCTCCGCAGCAGGGGCAACTTCCTCCTCAAGCAGAGGACCCTCTCCAGCAGGACCTGCCTCCTCCTCAGAATTAACAACCTCCTAAGGGACCCCCCGCCACTCACAATGCCGGTGCGGGGGTCTCGCGTCCGAACCCGCAGAAACAACCTTTCCACCAGGACCATGTCTCAATCCACAATGCCTCTACAGACTCTATGGCCTCTCACAATCCCCGAGCTTCCGACCTTCGCAACACCATCCTCAATCGGCAAAAGGATGAGGATCACCGCCACCGTCTGGATGAAAAGCGGGTCCGAGAGGGAGCCTCCCGCCAACAACGTCCGGATGAGCGATCTCCTCACCGCCGAGACTACAGAAGGTCCCCTATCCGAAGGGGGCAGAGAGAGTCCCCCGAGCATCACAGAAGAAGACCACACTCCCCTGCCGATCGGTAACATCCTAGAAACGATGAGGCACCCATCACCCGTGCCGAGTTCCAGCAGTTCCAGGTAACCGTCCTATAAGCTCTCAACTTCCGTCCCAATAACACCAATGCTCCAAGGATCCCTAGTCCTCCTCAGGTCCGAAGTCCTCGCCGACGGTCCCTAACTCCTCCACAAACTCCTAGCAACCCCCGCTACATGCCAAGTCCTTGCCACTCCAGGAGCCACCGTCGTCATAGCCCCCGCTCTCCCTCGTACGAAGACGAGTCTAGAGACTCGCCGGATTACCGTCGAAGGGAGGACGCAGTTTACCACCGTCTCCATGAGATGGAGAGGCGCTTGGGTCAGTTAGACCAAGAAGAAGAGCTTAGAGGAAGGACCCTTCATCCTAGTAGACCTCCTTTTTCCCGGACCATAATGGATGCACCCGTACCAATCGGCTTTAAACCTCCTCAATTCGAGACCTATTCCGGGGAGACTGACCCCGTCGATCACATCGAAAGCATCAAGACCCTCATGCTCATCCATCATGCTTCCGATGCTCTGCTCTGCAAAACCTTCCCCGCAACTCTCAAGGGTCCAGCTCGAGAATGGTACTGTCGCCTTGCTCCTTCCTCAATATTCTCCTTCGAGCAATTTGAGACCCTCTTCGTCACCCACTTCGTGAGTGGCCGCCGAACTGAGAAGACCAGCATTTGGCTACTCTACCTCAACCAGAAGAAGGGTGAGAAGCTGAGAGACTATGTAAAAAGATTCACAGCTGAAGCCAGGTCCATAGCATCCCTCGACCAGTCGGTCGCTGCAGCAGCATTTCAATCTAATGTCCTCAATTCCAGCCTCCGCTCCTCCCTTGCCAAGAAGCCCCCACAAAACTTTTTTGACCTCCTCCTCCGGAGCAAAAAGTATATTCGGGCCGAAGAAGCTGAGCACCGCCCCAACTTGGAGGGGTCTTCCTCCGGGTCTAAGAGAAAGAGAACCGAAGAGGAAGGGGCCAAGAAGCTTCAGAAGGATAATGGCAAGATCTTGGAGGGGTCCCCTGATGGAGTAGCTACTGCCAAGATCTTACCTGGAAAAATCTTCGGTTCAACTCCCAACACTTTAGCGAATTTAGGAGACACAAAAGTATGAGAGGATCCAGTATCGAACAACACAACAGCTTTTATTCCATTCACATAAAGTTCGCCTGTTACATAATACACACCATTACATAACAGTTTCACGATATGAGCGGGAAAAGAAATGACAAAACTTCTAGACATCAGCCCTCGTACCAGAGATGACATGATCAACTTCCTCAGCATCAACTTCTGTCAAGTCAAATACTCGCCCTGGTTGGTACGGCCTCTTCCCAGTCTGCTGCGCTGGTGCATTGCTATTACCATTCCGTGGTTTGAGACATTGAGATTTGTAATGTCCCGTTTCACCACAGTTGTAGCAAGTCACCGCAGGAGGTCTCACCACATTGTTCCCAGGTCCTCCAGCTACACTAATCGCGTTCGCCCCTGTCGGTTTGAACCTTTGTACAGATGGTTGCCCCTTGAAACTTCCAGATTGTGCAGGCCTCTTTCCAGACTGCCAGTTGTTCCTCCGGTTCTGAACAACATGGAACTGCTCCATATCCGCCTCCGTTGTAGCTGCCCTCTTGACCAACTTGTCAAATCGCCTGATACCAAGAGGTATCATCTGAGACCTCAAGCTTGGTCTCAATCCATGCTCGAACTTACGAGCCTTCTTCGCCTCATCCATCACCAGTTCAGGAGCATACCTAGAGAGCTGAGTAAACTTAGTCTCGTACTCTCTCACTGACAAGCTGCCTTGCTATAGCGACAGAAATTCCATAGCCTTCTTCTCTCTTGAACATCGAAGGGGAAATAGTGACTGCGGAATTCTTCCAGAAATTCCTCCCAGCCAAGCACTACGCCTCCCATGGTCCTCTTCATCGACTGCCACCACACAGCCGCGTCCTTCTCAAATTGCAAAGTCGCCAATTTGACCTTACTGCCCTCAGGGGTCTCCAACACCTCAAAGATTGTCTCCACTTGACGAATCCAGTTGTCAGCCGCATCTGGGTCTGACTTTCCCTCGAATACGGGTGGTTTCATTCTCTTAAATGATTCCACTAGCTTAATCACCTCGGGCACTGGATTCGCAGGCCCTCTCCCTTGGTTCATAGCCACTGCATTGAGCATCTGGTAGACCCTTGCAAGTTCTGTCTCCAGATCCAACCCCTCACCATTTCTAGCTCCTCTTCTCGACATATTCTGATGCAAAAGATCCATTAAATTCGAAGTATAAGACAAGAATTTAAATCAACTTGCATTTCATTGAATTCCAACTTTATACATTCGAATTAAAACATTTCTTAACATCAGAATGAAAGAAAATAGAAGCTACAACAATCTAACTCCTACGGTTCCTCTTCGCTTCTCGAAGTTCTCCCCGTAGTTCATTAACTTCATCCTTCAGCACATCTGTCAAGTTCTTCCTCTTCTCAAGTTCCCATACCCGGTGACTGAGAACTGAAAAGTCGTCCTTCTGCTTTGCCAGTTGAGCCTCCAATAATCCGACTCTCTCTCGCAGGGTTTCTACCTGCCTCTGGAGATATATCACCAGACTATTTGGAACTGGTTCTTCTTCTTCGTCAAAAGAAGAGTCATCAGATGAATCCGGAGGTGGGGTGATCTCTCGGAATTCAGGCCATTCTTCTCCGTCAGAATCTGCTTGCCCTGGATAGTACTCTTCCTCGGAATCTGCCTGTCCAGGATGGTACTCTTCCTCAATGATATGCCAGTCGTCATCTCCAGCAGGGTCGAAGTGATCAGCCATCTTAGAAATAGAGTGGAATAAGCATGAGTCATAGAGCAACACAAATGTAAGTCACTTACATTTAAATCTCTACTCAAACACACACTCTAATGTCCACTTCTAGAGTGTCGTTCCTTATAAATTTGTACAAGTGTGGAAAGTATAGAAAGCGTGGCTCTGATACCACTCTGTAACGCCCCGAATTCCAAATACACTGAATTCGAGATGTTCTACAGGATCTTTTCGCTTTTCTTAGTACAATTTTACAAGAAAATTTAAACTTTTCACTTTACATCAGAGTTTACATCATTTATTACAATTACATTGCACAGCGGAAGTAAAATTTACAACAATGAACAAATGTACAACAACATTGAATGAATCTTTAAGCATTTGTTCCTCTTTAATCTTTTTCATGCCATTGATCCTGCATACAACACTGTGGGCACGTCAGTTTATTCAACCGACGATAATTATACATGGCCCTCCTCTCTATGCCAGAAACAGTATAACGATTCTCATTTCTTAACAGATCACAAACTTGTTCACATATCAAAAATAAGGTAAAAGGGAAATCTTAATGATGTCGTGTCGTGATTGTGCACTTAATCCTTAATGCAATTACTTAATTTACATGACACTAATGCGCACTTGTTCGGATTCTATGCATCCCATACTATATAGGTCCGAGGGCAAGCCCTTAATCGTTCTTCATCTTTATAGGGTTCAATCCCTCTTTATGACTTAATCTACTACTGTAATTACGGTAAGTATCCTAGATGTTTTCTGACCTACGAACTCATGTCTATGCACTCTGGAGGGAATCCCATCGCTGACATGACTCATCATGCAGACATCCTGTGGTAATTCAGCTCTCACCATAGACATGACACCACCCGTAGTCTTCAAACATCCCACGAGCGTCGCCATCGGGACGGTACTCTGGAGCAGTATCCTTACCCAGACTCATCATGGGAATTCTTGGGATACGCTCTCGCCGCTACCCAATGGCCCTCATACTCATGTTTTTCTCCTACTTTCATCACATCTCCACTATGAACTAATTCTTAGAATCATGAATAAAAATCAAAGCTCTAGAGTTAGCCTCTCCACTAAACTGGACTTATTCATTTCATTCACACATGACCAACCTTGGTATTTCCTTTCAAAATTCATTTCATTTCCATTGCCGGGGGAGACTTAGCTACTCTTTGGTTTCAATTTCCAATTCACAACTTCCAATTTGAGCATTTCCAACTCATGAATTCATTTTTCATTATCTCAGCATATTATGTTCATAGCTTTCATATTCATGTAATTCTCAATTCAAAACTATGATTCATTTCATGTAAATTCATAAAACAACAAATAGAGTTTACCAACATCAATCACAGGATTCACAACTTTTAACAGAAATCAAATGAAATCTCTGACATATCAAAATATACTCTGGACAGTCGACTTGGAGAAAGTCCGGTCGACTTGTTCAGTCAATTCAAGTTCTTCATAACCCCTCGGGAGAGTCGACTGCTGCACATGGCCAGTCGGCTGCTCCGCAACTTTCTATGTTCAAAAAAATCATTCACGTGACAGTCGACTGTCATTAAATCAGTCGTCTGTCCTGGGTTTTAACTGTACATTTTCATTCTCAGCCCAGTCGACTTGCTACTTGCTTTAAGTCGACTGAACAGGTTCACATTTCAAATTAGGGATTATCTTTCCATCTGTTCTTCCATGCACATGTATCATTGTGTCACATTACAATATATTCATATATCCATGCTGCATAAACACGTAATTTCTTAGCTGTTCACTAACACACAACATGGAATTTCACATAACTAATATTTTCCTTTCCTCAAGGAAATGGTAAACATGCATTTTCATTTGTTCATCACTTACTTACAGAGATGAAGTATTAATCTCAATTTATTACACTAGGACAACACCATGGAAATACCTCATTTCAAGGAATTACTGGACTATTCATAGTTTAAATCAATGCATCGGTCGGCTGTTCACATTAGCAGTCGACTGCACAGATTATTCTCAGTTTTTCTAATCATCCCTAGTTCTTTTTCATCTGTTCATGTCCCCTCAGTCATGTATAACATGGGGAGATAAATCTAGCAATCATTCTATCACTTCAGCTTTGCATACATGTACTTTATTAAAGCATGAAAATTATTCGCCTCGTACCAGTCGACTTGTCCACGTGACAGTCGACTGTACAGACCTATTTCGGTCTTATTTACAGTGTCATTACTTCATTATTAGTCCTTCACAACTTTTATCATAAGCATACACAGAGTAATCTAATATAGTCAAACTTACTTTTCACAAGCATGGTAACAATCATTATTGCCATAACATAATTTCTACATTAGAAGTCCTGAGAAACACGCACCTTATTGACGAAATAACCAAAATCCAGAAAAACTCCTTAATGCAAAGCTCGACTCCTTGCTCCTTGCTCCTTGCTCCTTGCTCCACACCGAAACCTTCAGAAGTGGTACCCGGCCTCCACAGAACAGTCACACACAACTCTCTCACAATATATCTCTCTTACAATATGATCTTAGTGTAAAAGAAACAATGAATGAGAGAGGGTATTTATACACCAATTTGGGTGAGATGGAGGGCTAGGATTTAGTAGATAGTTATAGGATCAAGGTCTAGGATGCACTAGGGAGTTGTAATAACTACCCACACTCTAGATAACTACCCATGACTAGAACCCACTCCTAACCCAAACCGGCCAAGAGAAGTGTGCTCTTGCACGTGTATGTAAAATGCACGTGCATGCACAAGTCACCCTAACAAAAACTTGTACACCAATAAAAGTCTTTTTTCTAAAAAAAATGTTACACATTACAAGTTGTAAAGGAGAATTAAGCCATGGGCTTAGATAAATGGCCCAAACAATAGTTATTTGAGAATACATTATATTTTGGGCTTTAAGAAAAAAAAACTTTTTATTTAATTAAAAATAAGGCTTTGGTACAAAACAATTAAAAGCACAAATTGAAATATCTTTACTCATCTTGATGAAAATATTAACCAAAAAATATTACACGTGCACACTACGTGCAAAATAAATAATTTTTCATTAATTTGAAAAATCAGGGTATTACAGCAGGCGCCACATATCAACGCCTCGTCAACAAGGTTTTCCAAGCTCAAATCGGCCGGAATATGGTGGTATATGTTGACGACATGCTCGTAAAAAACATCCGAGGGACCGATCATGTGACCGACCTACAGGAGGTGTTTGATGTACTAAGAAAGCACAATATGAGGCTCAATCCGAATAAGTGTGCGTTCGGAGTCTCGTCAGGAAAGTTCCTCGGCTTCATGGTCAGCCAACGAGGAATTGAAGCTAACCCTGAGAAAATCAAGGCCATATTAGACATGGCCCCTACCAAGAACGTTAAGGAAGTTCAGAGGCTAACAGGCCGCCTAGCCGCTATAGGGCATTTTCTCTTGAAGTCCGGGGAGAAATGCCTCCCCTTCTTCAAGGCCCTCAGAGGGGCTAAAGTTTTCGAAAGGGGTCAACAGCAACAGGAGTCGTTCGACCAGCTCAAAGCTTACCTCGTCAATCCTCCTCTCCTCAGCAAACCAATCCCTAGTGAACCCCTCTACCTCTACCTGGCAGCCTCTGAGCAGACCCTCAGCGCCGTTTTAGTAAGGGAAGAAGACCGGGCTCAAAAGCCCATTTACTATGTGAGCAAGGTACTTCGGGATGCCGAGCTCCGCTACACGAGGATAGAAAAGATGGCTTATGCACTAGTGATGGCCGCGAGGAAGCTACACCCATATTTTCAGTCCCATTCGGTGGTCGTTCTTACCGACCAACCGCTGAAGCAAGTGCTCCACAAGCCAGAGACCTCGGGTCGCCTTATGAAGTGGTCTATCGAGCTGAGCCAGCATGATATAACGTATCAGCCTCGGACCGCGATCAAGGCTCAGGCCTTAGCAAATTCATAGTTGAAAGTACCATCCCCAAGTTCAGCCAAGCAATGAAGGGACCGCCTGTCTGGTCGGTATATGTGGATGGATCCTCCTGTAACGAGGGAAGTGGAGTTGGGGTCATTCTGGCAGGCCCAGATGACTTCATCCTCCAATACTCCCTCCGTATCAACTTCAAGGCCTCTAACAACGAAGTAGAATACGAGGCACTCATAGCCGGCCTTGGAATGGCTTACAATGCAGGGGCGCAACGCCTCTGGATCTTTAGCGACTCTCAGCTGGTCGTAAATCAGGCCCTAGGCGAGTATGAAGCACGTGACGACCGAATGGTTAAGTACTTAGCCAAGGTCAGAAGCCTCATGGCCTTATTTGAAGAAGCCCTCATCCAACGAATCCCCCGAGAAGAAAATGCCCAGGCTGATGCCCTCTCCAAGCTAGCCTCTTCTTCCCTCCAAGGTCTCGAGCAGACCGTCTTAATAGAGGTCCTCCTGAAGCCAAGTATAGAGGACGAAACTTCCGATTCTGTGGAGTCTCTACCTGTTTTGCTTCAAGATGACAGGATGAAACCCCTCGTTGAGTTCCTGAGAGATGGGCTTCTCCCCAAGGACCCTAGGGAAGCTCGCCGAGTAAGAACCCGAGCAGAGCGATACACACTGATCGGAGGCATCCTATATAAGCGCTCCTTCACACAAGTCGACGGCAGGCCTTATTTGAGATGCCTCTCCCCTGAACAGGCCAACTACGCACTGCAAGAACTTCACGAAGGCATCGGCGGGGCACATTCAGGGTCCAGATCACTAGCCTGCAAAGTGTTGAACTACGGATATTTCTGGCCCACTCTCCTACAAGATGCCGAACGACACGTTCGGCAATGCAGCTCATGTCAGAAGTACTCCAACATCCGTCGCCTCCCACAAGCTCCACTCACTTCCCTATCAAGTCCTATCCCTTTCGCAATGTGGGGGATGGATTTACTAGGGCCATTCCCACCAGCTCCCGGCTAGTTCAAGTTCTTAGTCGTGGCAATCGACTACTTCTCGACGTGGATAGAGACCGAGCCATTGGCCACCATCACCGAAAACAAAGTACTTTAGTTCTTCTGGAAGAACGTAATTTGCCAATTCGGAGTCCCTCGGGTCCTCATAACAGACAACGGAACCCAGTTTACCGGGACTGCCTTCCGAGCTCTATGTGAAGACCTCGCCATCCAACAACGCTTCTCCTCCATCTCCCATCCACAGTCGAATGGCCAAGTTGAGAATGCTAACCGACAGATCCTCTCTGGTATTAAGAAGAGGTTGGAAAAATGCTCTAAAGGCTTATGGGTCGACCAGCTCCCCAACGTGCTGTGGAACTACCGCACCACAAAACGGACCTCGACAGGAGAGTCCCCATTCAATCTCTCCTATGGGTCCGAAGCAATGATCCCCCTAGAAGTTGGTATACCCTCTCCTCGACTAATGGCTTATGAAGAAGAAAAAAATGCCAGAGAGCTCCGAGCAAATCTAGACTTAACTGATGAAATTCGTGAACGAGCTGCCATTCGCCAACAAAGCTACCGAAGAAGGATCGAGTTGGCATATAACAAAAAAGTCCGTCCTACCGACCTCAAAGAAGGGGACTTGGTCCTCAGAAAGTTGGCCATCTCCTTTCCTGGTCAGAAGAGCAAACTTGCTCCAAATTGGGAGGGACCCTACAAGATCGTCAAAGTAGTTCGGCCCGGGGCATACAGACTAGAAGATCTCGAAGGAAGGGAGATCCCCAGGACATGGAATGCCGACCATCTTTTGAAATACCAAGAGAGAGCACTAACGCTTCCCTAAGTACTCTGAGATGTCGAACCGTTCCTCTTCTTTTACTTGTATTTTTTCCTTTATTTCACTCTTGTAATAACGGCTCGCAACTTTAGAAGCAGCCAACGATTAGCCATTAGTAAAGAAAGTTTTTTCGCATATTACTTGTAAAATTACTTGCATCTCTCTGCTTTTACTCTTCACCCTAACGGCGAGTTCGGAGTCCAACACTTGGTTCGATTCTCCTCCGCAAGCTCGCTCTTAAAAGCGAGCTAGGAATGGGTCACCATTCGGAATTGCTCCCACAATCGTTGAACTAACTCTAACGACGAGTTCGGAGTCCAACACTTGGTTCGATTCTCCTCCGCAAGTTCGCTCTTAAAAGCGAGCTAGGAGTGGGTCACCATTCAGAATTGCTCCCACAACTGTTGAACTAACTCTAACGACGAGTTCGGAGTCCAACACTTGGTTCGATTCTCCTCCGCAAGTTCGCTCTTAAAAGCGAGCTAGGAGTGGGTCACCATTCGGAATTGCTCCCACAACCGTTGAACTAACTCTAATGACGAGTTCGGAGTCCAACACTTGGTTCGATTCTCCTCCGCAAGCTCGCTCTTAAAAGCGAGCTAGGAGTGGGTCACCATTCGGAATTGCTCCCACAACCGTTGAACTAACTCTAACGACGAGTTCGGAGTCCAACACTTGGTTTGATTCTCCTCCGCAAGCTCGCTCTTAAAAGCGAGCTAGGAGTGGGTCATCGTTCGGAATTGCTCCCACAACCGTTGAATTAACTCTAACGACAAGTTCGGAGTCCGACACTTGGTTCAATTCTCCTCCGCAAGCTCACTCTTAAAAGCGAGCTAGGAGTGGATCACCATTTGGAATTGCTCCCACAACCGTTGAACTAACTCTAACGATGTGTTTGGAGTCCAACACTTGGTTCGATTTCGCTCCGCAATCTCGCTCTTAAGCGAGCTAGGAGCGGGTAGCCAGTAAGAAAGAAGATTTGCTTCTGATTCTGAGTAGTTGTCAAAAGATGGAGGAGTTATACTTATTAGTTTACCAGCCAACACAGCATTCAAACATAGGAAGCAAAACAAGCCTTTTTATTAAGGGCTCGGACAAAGCCGACAGTACAAGATTTTTACAATAACTTGAAGAGCATAATACAACTTGTCTAGCATTTCTTTGGGAGGAGAACGCTTCGGTTCAGAGACACATGAGGACGGCGTCGCCTCGTCTCTGCGCTCGACTCCAGACCAGTGAAGCAAGAGCCCCCTTCGCCGCTAGTTCTAGTTGTGGCCCCAACCGAGGTGCCACTAGACGAAATAGCTACGATGCTCTGAGCATCAGCAGGGCTCCGCCTAACGACAGGCGAGCGAGTCGCGAGTTCGTAGAACGAGATTCCTCTTTCGCTTTCCTCGCGAGTACACAACGTATTGCGAACATTGGTCCTTACAGGCTGAGGTTTTAGCGTTGCAATCTCCTCCTCCAACTCGACGATCCTATCTCTCATAATCTCATCCGCCGCCGATGTTTTGCGACGAGGAAGTTTAGACGAGCCTGCGATGTTAGTGCTATCGGCCACTATACGACGAAGAGGAGTCACTTCGATACCTCTGTCGATCGTGATTCTCCTCAGTTTGTCGATTCTGGCCAACAACTCGTTGCGCTCGGACATCAACATCCCCACCTTCGAAGCTAACTCCTCTTCTTCGGCCGAGTGTTCTTTCACCGTCACCTCCAATTGGCGAATCTCCGCTAGCAGTTCACTGTTTCTTTGTTCGACATCAAAAAGCCCCTTACGGATCAACTCTACCTCGCCTTCGAGAGGATTCTTTCGAGACTGCTTCCGCAGTTGCCTTAACTCGCCTAAATACCCTCTCTCCGTTGCTTTGATGTCCTCCAATTTCAAGAAGTCGTAAAACGCTTTGTTCCGATTACGAGAAAGAGCCTCCTTCATTTTCTCCAGCTCAGTGCGGAGATGGGAGACCTCAGTAATTGGACCCAACTCAACCTGAAAAGTGGAGAAATATCAAGAGAAGTCCTCGACACATAGGGACGCAATCCGAGCGAAAAGAGTTAAACATTTTTGTAAAAATTTCGTAATCCTCAGCCAAAACAGCACAAGTTTTCATTTGAAAGTCAAAGGTTTACAAAAGGCGGTGACCAGTCCGCAGTTAGGCGTTACAAAAAGGAGAAAAAGAAAACAGAAAAGAAGACGACAAAGTCAAGGGCCGACCTCATCATCGGTCGGCACAGTTACAATCGCACGACCAGCACCATCCTCGCCCTCGGCATCTTCGCCCTCCGACCTGAGAGCGAGTGCTGCCAAGGGCATCTCTTCCTCGCCCTCCACAGAGTCGTAGAAGTAATAGTCCGAGATGTCAAACCCAGGGTTCCGAGCGACGATGTGCTTCAGAGCTCGGCCATACGCCTCCTCCATGTTCGTCAGCATATGAGCTTCGGCCTCGTCCCGGACTACCTTCTCTGCGGCTGCCACCTTCGATGCTTGCTTGCTCAGGGCCTCCTCCATCGCCTTTCGAGCTTCGGATAGTTCCCCTTCAAGCTGAGCCCTCTCCTTTTCAATGGCCTCGACCTTGGAGGCTTTGGCGGCCGAGCTCCTCAGCGCCTCGGCAAGCTGAGCCTTCAAGTTGGCGACTTCGGCCTCGAGCGAAGAAGAACGCAGCTGCTCGGCCTCCAGCTCCTTCACCGCTTTAGACCGTTCTGACCGTTCACGGTCGTTCAGAATTGTCATCTCCTACTCCTTGCTCTCGAATTCCTCGAGCAAATAGTTGAAGTGGCAGAGGGTCTACAGGCAACATGAGAAACTATCAAGAACGAGCACAAAAACATAGAAAAATTTTCAAGAAAGTGATTCACTACTTACCGACATGGTATTCCGAGCGATCTGCATCGCAGCGTCACCAACTTCACGTGCCTTCAATGCCGCTCGGTCTTTGGGGGTCGGCAGGTGTTTCACCGCCTGCATACAAATGTTTCCGTCCCCCAAGAACCCGTCGACCTTCATCACCCTCCAGTCGGGGACGAAGATGCGCTTGTACTCCTTGGTCAAAATCTGCTCCGCCTCGGCTGTAAGTGGCGGAACGTCGAGAGCCAGCAGCGCGCCGATGTTGAACGCTCCGCCAGAAGACCCCAAAGCATCCGTTTGCACCGGCGGGGTCAGCACATCCGAGGTTGGTAAAACGGTCGGCACGACGAGGCCTTGCTCGGTCTCTGCCTGAGAAACCCCAATAACTGGACGCTTGGGGGTCGGAGAAACCGATGGTACTTTGGGCGCTCGGCCGCCTTGAGGACCGACATGGTCCTCTTCCGCTTCCTCGTCTCCTGCTCCCTAGCCGCTCTGGCCTTCGCCATCAAACCTTTGTAATCCATGCCGGAGGATTCTGCACAAACCGGGCAAAAAGAGTTAGAAAAATTTTCAAAAAAAACTTCAAAGAAAAAACTAGTACAGAAAAGGCGTACTTGGATCAATCGGACTGAGACCCCCTCGGAATAATGCCTCCTCCGTGATGTCCTTCCAACTGAGGGTCGGAAGGCCGAGCAACTTCTCCACGACCTCCGCCTCCTCATTACTGAGCACGGGCTCTTTCTTCGCCCGCTTCGGAAGACCGTCCCTCGACCACACCGTCGGTATCACCCACGGCTCGGGAGCTCGGACGAGGAAGTACTTTTCCTTCCAATGCTTGATCGAGTCTGGGTTCTCGATCAGCTTCACGCCCTTCCTCGGCGAAAGGTAGTACCTTTGCTCATTCTTGCTAGGCTGGCAAGGTCGGTAGAGACTCCGAAGGATGAACATGTTTGGCTCGGCTCCGACCTCATGGCATTGAAGAACGAACGCCATCACATGCCGCCACGTGTTCGGCATCAGCTGAGCTGGACACAAGCCGTACCACTACAGCACCTCGACCACAAAGGGGTGCATCGGCAGACGAAGTCCGGCATTCAGTGAGTCGGCGGGAAAAACACAAATATCGGCCAAGGACGAGGTGCACGCTTGGAAGCCGGGGCTCGGGAGCAGAAGTCCGTACTTTGCTGGGATTTGGAACCCGCTACGGATCCGATGCAGATCCGCCTCGGTCAGCACCGAGGAGATATGATCCACCTCGGAAGTTTCCCTCGGCTCGTTCTCCTCGATTGATTTGGCTGTGCCCTACGTCACCTTCTCCAATAGTTCTCTAGAGTAGCTCCGTACACCACCGACGCTCGACAAAATGCTCGGCTGCCGACCCAGCTCCCCCGCTGTCTTCGGGTGCTCAATAATGGTTTCCACACCCTTGCCCTTGTTAGACCGGGTCTAAACCTCCTGAAGTGGCTTGGCAACCTCCCCGTCATTGTTCGGCCGAACCAAAGTCCCTTCGGCCGGCCCCACAACCTTCTTCCCTTTATCTTTGCTCAGCCTGACAACTCGGCTGATGCCTAGGTCCGAGGAGGGGGTCTCGTCCGTGGAAGAAAACTTAACCATTTTTACAAAGATGGGGAGAGGGACTGACCTTGAAGTGACTATTACGGCCGAAAAGATCACCGGAGATTCAAACACCTGGCTGCGACAGCTAGCAGCACCGCTCGAGAGCTAACAGCTATCGCTTGCAAGTAAAAATCAAGAGTGAGAAAGTGAAAGTGAGAAATGAAGTGAAATGTTGGGGGGGGTGAAAACTTACAGTAAAAACGATGCCTCTTGGGCTTTATAACGAAAGGGCGCGACTCTTGGGTCCCCCTTGAACCGTTACAAAAGCCCAAACGGCCAAGTAATGAAGATACACGACTGATGGCAAAGGGAGCAACGTTTCGACCCCCTAAGTAAAGCAGCTCGGCACTCCACATGCAACGGCTGAGATCGCCCCACGTCCCTCGAATCCAACAGCCGAGCGACAGGCGATCCAACAGCTGAGCAACAGGTGATCCAACACATATCGCCCGGATTCCGAGCAAGTGCCAATCCGAGCTACGAAATGGAGAAAAACAACTTTCTCCTCAAGATTCGCACAAGATTTCGATCAGACGGCCCAGATCATGCCAGCGTCACTAAACGACAAGATAGTGTTTTCTTGGAAACTAAGCCAGCATCGAGATTTGCGCCAAGACTCGACGGCCCAGATCGCTCCACGTCGCTCGGTATTCCGAGCCGAGCGACTAGCAATCTGAGCCACTTGCGTGGGGGATAAAACCGATCCATATCGCTCGGATTCCGAGCAAGTGCCAATCCGAGCTACGAAATGGAGAAAAACAACTTTCTCCTCAAGATTCGCGCTTGATTTCAATCAAACGGCTCAGATCTTGCCAGCGCCACTACACGACAAGATAGTATTTTCTTGGAAACTGAGCCAGCATCGAGATTTGCGCCAAGATCCGACGGCCGAGATCGCTCCACGTCGCTCGGTATTCCGAGCCGAGCAACTAGAAATTCGAGCCACTTGTGCGAGGGTAAAACCGAGCCTTATCACTCGGAATCCGAGCAAGTGCCAATCCGACCCTCGAACGTGAAGAAAATTACTGCCGAGCGTCTCCGACCGTCGAATCGTTACGAAATTCGAGCCTCAGATGATGGACGACCCAGATTGCGCTGCGTCCACTAAACGACAAGATAGTGTTTTCTTGGGAACTGTGCCTGCCTCAAGATTCGCGTCAAGATCCAACGGCTCAGATCGCCCCACGTCGCTCGAAGTTCTGAGCCGAGCGACTAGCGATCCGAGCCACTTGCGCGAAGGACGAACCGAGCCACTTCGCTCGGATTTCGAGCAAGTGCCCATCCGACCTACGAAAGCGAGAAAAATACTACCGAGCGACTCTGTCCATCCGATCTTCCAGAAAACCGCGCTCGCTCAAGATCAATGGTCCAGATCGCGCCACGCCATAATTCGGTATTTTATTCATTAAAATCATTTTATTTATTTAAAAAATTGTGAAAAAAGGTTAAAAATTTGGAAAAATTAATTAAAAATCTTGGAAAATAATTATAAAGTCAGAGAAATATTTTTGAACCCCCGACTAAGTGATTATTGCCCAGGACCATTTATTAAGACCCCCGAACGACGAATCGACACTTCGATAATTAAGTAAATATTCCGAAAAAATAGATAAATATCGCCGGATGACCAGAAGAGCTCAAGAACAACTTAGAGTGCAACCAACTTAAAAAGTCACCACACTACCCCCTGCAAAGATTCGAAACCTTGCATTTGGACTCTGATCAAACTCCGCTAGCCATCAAAACAGTAAAACTACTCCTCAAAGGCTGATCAAGCTCAGTCTTCGGGAGTGAGGGGCTCGTGATATGGCTAAAAATGGGGTTAAATCAGAACCGTCCAAATCAGGAACGAATCTTAAAGTTTAGGGGTAAAATGGTAACTTCACCTACCAATGGGTCTGAAGCGGGTGTTGGTTCTCCTTCTCGAAGACCTGTTAACCCGTGAACGGATCCTCCCCAACTGGGTGCGGGTTACGACCCGCAGCAAACCCAGTCCATTAGGATAGAATTAGGGTTTCTGATTAATCTTAATCAATGGCCCTGATTCATATCTATCCTTTCACTGGGAATTAGGGATTACATTCCTTATCTATACACAGGAGTTACATGCCTAATCTGATCCCTGAGACGCCTATAAATACCCCCCATCCATCTCCATTAAGGGGTAATCAATCTTTTGCCAGTTTTACGCTCTTTCATAATCACTTCTGATTACTGACTTGAGCGTCGGAGGGTGCGTCGCCGGGAACAACCCCGATGTCTCGCACTTTTTGCAGGTATACGGTGGGAGCGACGGTCAAACTCCGGCAGAACAGGTAAACAGGTTTGCTATTCAAAGTTTCCTAAGAATCCACAAATACTATCTGTTTACCCCCACACCAGATTTAGCGGTAACACTGATGATAACAACGATCCTCTAAAATTTAATCACAACTAGTAATTTATGCAAAAAGGAAAAGTGTTGTGCCAAAACAAGGGTTTAGTGGATTCGGGTTCTAGTGCAGTGTTATGCCATGAACCTATGACTAGATTCAGCAAACTCACATGCCTGATTCTAATGCAAGCAAGACTTTGGAGCACGAATGCATTACATACTACATACGCCCCCAAATCTATCCGTCTTTCTCTACAATTTAGGGATTCGAACCCTCGCCATGCATCCTACTCTTGTACTCAATCCAATTCCCAATAGATTGTCCGTCGCCCAAGGAGGTTGCAGTAGGTCGGTCTAGTTCTGCCCTGCAGTACCTAAGTGGTAGCCGCCACTTGGTAACCGCATACGGACATCCTCAGAAAGCTACGTTGAATCCGACCACCCGACCGATTGATTCCCCATGTCCACCTATGGACTGATGTATGCGTGTTCACCCCTGATCGGGTTATGAACTTATATATACCAAAAACACAAAACCCCCGTGCATAGGGACGTGAGCACCTCGGGAGGTCAAATCCTCCTAGCCTCCCATAGCTTACTCCGGCAAAGCTTTGGGAATTAACAGATCGAGATACGAGCCGAGGACTCATCCATGAGTGTCGAAAACATATCCCTACGACTGGAAGGTACAACACCGACTATGGTTTACTAGGACTAATGCAATGTCCCAACCCCTTAATATGCTTACTCTAATTACTTCGGATAAAGATAAAACTGCTTCCACACTTGCCTATCAACCTCTAGCCCTGGCGATACCGGTCTGGTTCGCCACTTCCCCAGCTTGGAATTGTCCAGCATTCCGGCCTACATTTGCTGCTGCCCCGACTATGAATGTATGTTCACCCTCGTGAACTTATAATAATGGCACGGCTCGGATGTCCTATGCTTCGGCGGAAGTTTATAATGTAGGGTTGATAGGTGCAGGGTATCCCTTACCCTAGTGACTAACTCGAGTCACACATCCTACTCTGGGAGTCAACAACCTCAATAACAGATATCAACCATCTCTAGACAAGAGTCATCAACTCTGATAGTACACAAGGGAAATGTCCTTATAATACTCAGTCAAAACCAAGACTAACAACATACGGGGTTTCTGCCCGAATCTTAAAATGGTTATAACTCTCTCGATACAACTCCGATGGGAGTGTACGAGCCCAATCCGAAAAGGTAAGATCCTAGGCTACAACTTTCTAGTTGATCATAAACTCAAATTCAATTATCTTGATCCCCAAAATAGCCTCTCAAGCCTCAGCCTGTGTACTTTCTGTACACGGGCCGCACTTAACTGGTAGCACCAAAGACTACTCACTCATCAGAATGTCACAAACCCAAGTTCTATAGAAAGGTGTGGGTGTCCTCAACAACTCTCTAGTTGGTCATGAGTCCAAATTATACCCATAGATTGCCCTAACACACACATCTCTCACAATTGTACCAAGTCACACACTAGGTCTTTCTAAATCAGAGCACTTAGATCCATTTCTAGTCTCTGTCCAGTATTACAAAAATCACATTAAATCAACTCTTTATTTGAATCACCTCAAATTGGTCTTGTTGGAAAGATCTAGGTGTCTACTACAACTATCTAATAAATCAGGTTCTCAAATTGTGCTCTTAATGAGCCCCAAATGTCCAATCTCTACAGGGTATCAAAACTGGCTGAAACCAGCACAGTGCATACTCATAAAATTATATTAAATTTTGTACTAATCCAAATGTCACAAAATTTATGCTGATGAAACTAGAGATCATACAAAACAACATGCAAAGATTTCATGTCAAAACTCTAAGTATACAATGAGTTCTCTTTATTTTAATTTAGCACAGAAAGTCATCATGTTCTTCAGTTTTTCTCAAGCCTATGAACTCATCCAAACATTTTCCTGATTTTTGTATAGAATCTAGATGCATGCAGGAATCTAGGGTAAAACTTTTAGATCAAGAACATGCTCCAATAAATTATTAAAATTCCTACAACATCAGTCATCCTGTTAATCAATTGATGATCCTGCCTTATGGCACAGTTCTACCATTCGATTTTATTAAAATATCAAATGACCTCAGAAAATCCAAAATAAATCATCAACTATCTACACATATATATGAACCATCCCTGAATTTCATGGTCTAATTCTTTCTAGTTTGTTCTCGGAAAAATCTACAAAATGGCATTCTGAACCAGTTTTCTAGTTTCAGTTATGATTTCAACTTTCAAGCTCTTAGATGTTCATCCTAGCACAACCTACCATACATGCATGCAAGAAAATCAATTAAATGACAATAAATGAAGGTTTAGAGTAACTCCCCACCCTTGGTTGCTGAAGAGGAATGGATCTCCTTGAGCTTTCTCTTTGAAAATCCTTCCTTGAGACCTTCTTCTTCACTCTCTCTTCTTTCTCTCCTATTTCCTCTTGAAGGAGTTCTGAAATTTCCAGAGCAAGGAGGTGGAATGGAGTGGAGAAATGATGGAGAAGGGAGGAGGATATGGCCGGTTTTGCGCTAGGGGGGGGGTAGGTTAGGTTAGTAGGTGGTTTGGGATCAAAACCATGGCTTCTAGTCCATGGTTTGGTGGTTGTTGTGTTGGCTGCCCTTCTTAAGTTAAATGGGTTCCTACGAGTGCGAGACGAGAGGTTTATTGAGCGTACGCAATATATATCCACTGTAGTATTATACAGTGTTATATTTGCATAGGCGTCGTACCGAAAACTAGCGTTTATACTAGTATCGGTCCTCCTCATTCTCGTGCATCTTTTAGAACACAATCCTCCCATGAACCATCCCGTAACCCTAACCACACACCACGATAGCAAAATCAACTCATAATACTACAATTAAGTGCACGCATACAGACAATATACATACATACATATATATTCAGGTATTGTACAATACGGGGTGTTACAACTGTAGCCGTGGGTGATCTCTTAGGTCGCGGGTTCGAGTCCTAGGCATGGACTTTAAATTTCGATTTTTTTAATATAAAATCCAAATTCGAAAGTAAAACACTTACTCACTTAATCCCCTTCAATTATCGCATGTGCACTCTTGCCTAGTTGGCTTGCAGTTGTAGTTGGTTTCCTTCAGGTCGCGGATTCGATTCAGGGTCTCGGCCTGTATACTTCTTTTGATTTTTTGAGTTTTAAAATGGATTCTTATCTTCTAAAAATAGCGAAAACAATTGTGTTAATTACTCTAAAATCATGTGGAACTTATGAAAAATATTTGGGTACTATTTGATTAAAATAAAATGGAGTTAGAAGTAAAATTGTGTTGAAAACTATTGAAATCTATATTTGGAGAATTTCTAGATTTGATGAGAAATTACACTAAAGGATAAAGAAGAAATTTGAATGATTGAGTTGGTTTATTTATGAAAATACGACGTATGAACTGTTGAATTGAATAGATGAAATAAACAATAGTATGAGAATTGAATAAACTTGTAGAGATAAATTTTGAATATGAGATACATGAATTGCAATTGAATTATTTGTATGAGATTTGATTCATAGAAAAGATTGGGAATTATGTTAATTGTAAAAGAGAACTTTTTGAGTATGGAAAAAAACTCCATGTTGTAATTATGAGTTGAAATTAAGAACTATGGTATAGCTAAGCCTCATACCGGCAAATTGAAAGAAAAGTTGAAATGATATTTGAAATGAAAAAACCAAGATGGAGTCATGAGAAATGAATGAATAAGACCGGTATAGTGGAAGTGCTAACCCTAAGGGATAGATTTTGTTCATGATTCAATTAAATTAAGGACTAGTTACATAGTGAAGACGTTATAAAAGTACGAGAAAAATATTGAGTATGAGGGCCATTAGATTGGCAGCGTGAGAGTATTCACAGGATATCCCATGATGTGTCATGAGTAGGACGTGGATACTGCTCTAGAGTACCTTCCCAGTGGCGATGCTCGTGGGGTGTTTTGCGACTGCGGGTGGTGTCATGTCTATGGTAGGAGGTGAATTACCACATGATGCCTGCATGATGAGTCATGTGTCAATGCGTTGGGATTCTCTCCAGGATGCCTAAACATGAGTTCGTAGTTCGTAGAACATCTTGGATACTTACTGTAGTTACAGAAGTAGATTAAATCATGGCGAGGGATTGAACCCTACAAGACGAAGAACGGTTAAGGGCTTGCCCTCGGACCTATGTAGTATGGGCTGCATAGACTCTGAACAAGTGCGCATTAGTATCATATAAAGTAAATAGTTGCATTAAGGACTAAGTGCACATTCTTAACACGACATCAATAGGATAGTTCCCTTAGCTTTGTTTGCGAACAAGTTTGTGGTTTATTAAGTATTGAGAATCGTTATACTGTATCGGCATAGAGAGGATGGCCGTATATAATATTTTGTCAGTTGAATGAACTGACGTGCCCACAATTTTCTATGCAGGATAAATACATGAAAAATACTAAGGAGGAATTGATGCATAAAGATTATTCAAGTGTCGTTGTATTTCATTTATGTAATAGTTGTAACATTGCTTTCGCATTTTAAAAGTGTAAATATAAATGTAACTTGATCTAAAGTAAAGTTTTAATTTTCTTATAAAATTGTACGAAGTGAAGTGAAAAGACCCTGTGGAACTCGAATTCAGTCTATTTTGGAATTTGGGGTGTTATAATTGCATTGGTCTCAAATCTATCTCCATGAGTCACATCCACGACTCGTTAAACGGGAAGTTCGGAGTCCAGCTTGTCCCCCAGGGCTGCTTCCACAACTTACTAGTCTCAAAACTCGAGTTTGGAGTCCAACATTTGGTTCGACGCCACTTTAGCTTCTTGCAAACAAGCAAGTGCCTAGCAGCTCACCATTCGGAATTGTTCATACAACTCGTTGAAACTTTCAAATAAGTTTGGAGTCCAACACTTGGTTCGACGCTACTTTAGTCGCTTGCAAACCATTCGGAATTGCTCCTACTACTCGTTAACCCCCTCAAACAATAAGTTTGGAGTCCAACACTTGGTTCGAAGCCTCTTTAATCGCCTGCGAACAAGCAAGTGCGGAGTGGCTCACCATTCAGAATTAACAACTGGTTTGGAGTTCACAATCATGGTTCGAAATTGCCCTCACAGCTTGCAAGTGTGCGGGTTTGGGGCTTGAAACGACCATTCAAACTACTCCCACTACTGGTTAAATTTTGCATCAAGCAAGTTCGAAGACCTACTCTTTTTAGGGCTATCACAAAAATTTGACTCAAACATACTGAATCTAGGGCCTAGCTCGCACCTGGAGCTGCTCCCTCGGCTCGACAACCCTCATCAATGAGCTCCATGCTCAGTTCGTCTTCCGAGCCACACCAGCAACTCCTTAACTTCTTGCGATGGTGCTGGAGCCCAGCTCGTCCGAAGAGCTTCTCCTACAACCAGTTCACCTTCAAGCATCAGATATGACATTCAACTCACTCCTCGAGTTGCCTCTACCAGCTTGCTGGGTCCAAACAACATGTTTGGAGGAAAATTTTCTCCTTAAGATTGACTCCCCAAGCTTGTCGGATCCACACGGCAAGGTCGGTGCCAACCCCCTCCTCCAGTCGCCTCTACAAGCCTGTCGGGTCCAAACGGCAAGGTCAGAGCTCAACTCACCCCTAGAGTTGCTCCTTAAATTTGCATCTCGAATGGCTCTGTCCTAGAGCATAGTGATGTTATTCGTCTTGCCCACCTCCCAAGAAACCTTCTTCCAAATGAGTTCGGAGATCAACTCACCCAAAGAGTAGTTCCCCAAACTTGCCTCCTGAACGGCTCTCTCCTAGAGCCCGATGATACTCTTCATTGCACTCGCTCCCCAAGCGACCTTCTTCTTCTCTAACAACGAGTTCGGAGCCTAACTCGTTTAGAGTCATTCCCAAAACTCGCCTCCAAGAACGGATCTTCCCAAGAGTCAGACAAAACTCTTCTCAATTTCATGGAGGTAAAGATATTGCGGGCCTGTTTTGACCCTCAAGAAGGATGATTCTTCGACTGACTTCTGAAGAGAAATTGTAGATCTTCGAGTCAACTTTGAAATAAGGGGTCACATGCTCCAATCGAATCTCTATAGCACCGGGAATGCTAGTTACAATGCAGCTTACTGAAGCAACTCTAACGTTTGGAGGCCAGATCCGAGCAAACGAACAATCGAACGAAATGAGGGCAAAATGGCGTTGACTAGTCAATAGTCAAATGGCATGTGTCGCCTCACCATTGTTTGCTAGCGCTCGCTGAAGGCATCAAATCGTTCGCTAATACTCGCCGAGCAAACAAGAAACCGAAGGAAATGAGGGCAAAATGGTGTTGACCAGTCAACAATCAAACGCCATGCGTTGCCTCACCATTGTTCGCCAGCACTTATAAATGGTGCCACATTGTTCGCCAGCGCTCACCGATGGTGCCAAATCATTTGTCGAAACCCGCCAATCAAACAAGAAACTGAACGAAATGAGGCCAAAATGGTGTTGACCAGTCAACGATCAGCCTCACCATCATTCGTCAGTGCTTGTCGAAGGCACCATATTGCTTGTCAGCACTCGCTGGAGGCTCCAAGTCGATCGCCGAATGCACCGAGCAGATAAGAACCGAACGAAATAAGGTCAAAAGGTGTTGACCAGTCAACGGACAATGTTGACCAGTCAACAGTCAAACCCTACGTGTTGTCCCGTCATCGTTCGCCCATGCTCTCCACATTGTTCGCCAGAGCGCGCCGAGCAGACGGGAAACCAATCGAAAAATGAGAAAAATGGCTCTCCCGATCCACACTCAATACTTGATAAACAGCTGAGATAGGATTCAAAAATAGTCAATAGTTAACATTGACCAAGTCAACGATCAAATGTTGACCACCACGTGTCGACTGGCCGATTCATCGAACCGTTTGGCAATGCACGCTGAGCAACCGCAAAACCGAGCTAAAAATGCAAGAAAATACTCCCGAACCACGCCCAATTTTGATCGATAGCTGAGATTCTCCAAAAAAGTCAACGGGCAATGTTGGCCAGATCAATGGTCAGCGTTGACTGCCACGTGTCGCGATGCCTAACTTTCTCATCGGTCGGCAGAAGGAGAACTGAATAGAAATTGAGAGAAAAAAAAATCCTCCGCCTGATCTGCACTCGATCATGATCGATGATCCAGATTTTGCCACGTCATCAAGGTAATTTCCTTTTTAATTAATTTCCGGATTTTTTTATTAAATCGAATTAATTTTTAAAAATCCGAAAAATGATTAAAAAATAAAAAAATAAATTAAAAATTCTAAAAATAGTTATTAATTTGAAAAATATTTAAAAATTTCAAAAATATTATTATTAAATTAGAATAATTAATTGAAATTTTCGCAAATTAATTATTAAAATTCGGAAATTGAATAAAAATTCGAAAAATGATTAAAATTTGGAAAAGTTAAAATATGAAAAAATCACAAACAAATGAATTATAATCACAACCTGTGTGCAACACCATTGCACAACCTTCCTCATCTGCCACCTTCTTACCACGCCCAAGGGGTGTCTCCTCGGCATGGAACTCAAACTCTGCATGCTCCGGAATCCTGAACAAAACCTTCTTCGCTCGGCAATCAATAACTGCATGAGACTCCCCAACCAATCCATGTCGAGAATCACATCAAACCCTGAATTGCCAATCACTATAAGATCTACCTTGAAATCTGTGCCCCCAATAACCATAGGGCTCTGCTTGCACACCCTAGAGAAAACGACAACACCGCCACCTGTGGTGATGTTCCAAGCTGCTGGCATAGCACTGCACTCCAACTGATGCTAATCCACAAAGCGGGAGGAGACGAAAGAATGGGTTGCCCCGGAATCAAATAGGACATGGGCGGGAAAAGAATGAACTAGAATGATACCTATGATAGAATCAAAAACATGGGAAGAGATGAATAGTGTAGGATAATAAGGATTAAGAAATACTAATGTGAAAAGAAACTACTCATGAATGATGCAAGATAAACAAATAAACCAAGGAACAGATAATAAAACAACAAAACACAAATATACCTGTAACGACCTCCTCTGCGGTCTTGGCTTCCTCTGCAGTCAGGTTAAAGGCCTGACCTCTCCTCGGGGCAGCGGTCCTCTGACTGACGATCTGATCTGAGGAGGAAGTGGCGGCCTGACCTGACCCTGAGCTGGCACACCAGCGGGTGGCGCAAACCTCCTCTGCAGACAGTCCTGAACGGTGTGATCACCAGCACCACACTCGAAGCACCGACGGTTGGACCACCTTTAATCCCTGCACACATGCCCTGGAATCTGACAGAAGTCACAGTAGCCTCCCTTCTGTGGAACAGCAGTAGGGTAGGGAGCAGTCCTGGCAGGATGGGCTGGAACTGGCCTCCTGATTGGCCCTCCAGTGGGCCTAGCAGCGACAGGGTGCGGAGTGGACCGCTGAATGGCACGCTTCCGCCTACTCGTCTGTTCCTGGCTTCTAGCAGCCTCTAGCATGTCTCCATAGGATTGAAGTCTCAAGGCAGCTAAGCGATCCTGGATATCAATGACCATGCCCAATAGGAAACGGCGACCCTTATCCTCATCATTCGCCACCATGGACGTGGCAAAGCGACTCAGTCTAGTGAACACCGCAGCATACTCATCTACGGTCCGACTCCCCTGATTCAAGATAGTGTTTTAGTTAAACATAAATATATCATGAATTTAACAATGAAAAATTGCATAATAAACACTATCTGACGAACCTGAGTAAGCGTGACAAATTGCCGCTCCATTTCATTCCTAGTGACATCGGGAAAGAACTTCGTGAGAAAGCCCTCCCTGAATATGGTCCAGGCGATGGGCGCCCTAGCCGTTCCATCCAAGCTCGCACCAGATGTGGGCGAGGTTAACAAGCTGGATGCTTACGACATCCATGTGATCCACATCAGCTATACGCGCTGCAATCAAAAGCTACTCAGTCGTAATGAGCCACTGCTCGGCATCCAGTCGACATTCCGTACCTGAGAATTTGTCTGGGTGTAGCCTCATGAAGTCCGCTATATTGCTAGGTCTTGGTGGTAACACCCCACGCATAGGTACAAGGGGCTCTCTGTTGGCAGCTCCCAAAGCTGCTCATCAGTTCACCATGTTCTCGCTACATCTGCATCATTTGCTACATCAGCCGCTTATTCTGTTCACGCTGCATCTGCAATACTTGCGAAATAGTGGGCTCCACTGACTGATCACCCCCAGATTGGAAGGACGAAACATTCTTACGAGCCATAGCCTGCACAAACCCAAAATAATTAGTATCTAGATCATGTTGATAATTAATTTTTCATGCAATTACATGACCTGTTAAATTTTGAGTTAATCCTGACTGAGTCAAGCCTTTCTAATGTATTAGTTAACTAACAAATTAGCCAAACCTGGCTCTGATACCACTAAAAACCTTGTCATGCCCCGCTTCCTAAAAACACAGAATACGAGCGCGTGACGAAACCCAGCGAATGATTTTAACATCATCCATAAGCTGTAGGATCGACTCAGCATCACAACAAGAATTTAACAAGTATACACAGCCACGCATGCATGAATAATTTATTAAGCAACAGAAAACAATTGAAACAATTAATAATATTCCAAATAGTTTTCAAGTCTGGATCAAAAGATAAAACTCGGGAAATTATGCCCGTTACAAGGTTCAAGTAACAAAAGAAATAAATAATTCAAGAAAACAATTTATTTAAGCAAGTCCTTGCTCCAAGCGAAGCGTAGAATGTCTCCTCACCAATTCCAGCAAGTAACACGTCTCCAAAGTCTGTTCATAAATATAAAATGAGAAAATATAGAAAACAAGAGAAACGCCCTTAGTGTAAGTTAGGGCCACAAATAGTAAAACAAGTACAAGTACCTTGGAACAAGATTTGGAATCAAGAATGTAATAGAGATGCAACAAGTAGTGGGGATTCAAGAAATTAGCTAGCAAGGAAGACAACTCAAGTGATAAGGTTGGGTAACAAGTACTAGTAGAAGAACATGTGGCTAGTGAACATGTAATGGTGTCAAACATCAAGTAACAAGTATCACGTTCAAGTGCCAAGTAACAAGTCTCAAGTCTAATGTGTCAAGTTATCAAGTACAAGTATCAAGTAGCAAGTGTCAAGTATTATGCTCAAGTATCAAGTCTCATGTATCATGTCATCAAGTATCAAGTAAGCATGTATCATGTCCAATTATCATGTGTCAAGTCTTGTAGTTATTACTATCTAGGTACCACTTCATGTGCCATCCTTTTATCACATGGTTGCTACAGTCAATGCAATTTCGTTTAGGCCTAGTGGTGGACTTTAAAGAGCAGTGTACTCAGGCGTCAAGTATCAAGCAAGCATGGTTTATGAATAGAAAAATAAAATAACAAGTTCACGAAACAAGTTCGTGAATCCACTAACAAGTTCAAGAACCACAAAGTGGGTTCATGAATCAAACAAGTTCATGAGCCAAGTAATGGCTCCATGAATCGATCAAGATACAACAAGTTCATGAACCAAGTATTGGGAAACACGGGCCCCCTTCCGAGTACACTTACCTATATTGTACATTACTATGGTCTTTTCCTTAAACCCCGGCTTATTATTTATTATTATCATCAAGCAAGCATGAAAGTGTGTGAAACAAGTCAAATAAACATAAAAAAGTACATGGAACAAGTCTAGGCTAGGTAGGATACAAGTTTGAGGGTCAAAACAAATCAAAATATCAAGAACAACGGAAATCTCAAATCTGGACAGCATGACGTTGCTGTTCCAAAACTGCGATTTCCGTTGCTACAAATGTGGATCCATCAGAAGGTCTAGAAACTAGAATTTTGCCCGGTTCCAACGCATATAATTAAGGTGCATAAAAGTTATGGTAACATGTGTCAAAACAGTAAACTATATAGCTTTTGTGTTCAGCCAGAATTTGTAAAACTGAGTTTGTACATATGAAACGGGGTTGAAACAGTATTAATTAATTCTAAGAAAATTTGGAAATGTTCTCTAGGGTGTCCAGCAACAGTATGCAAAATTTTAAGTCAATTACTTACTGGTAGCAAAGTTAAAATAGTTGCAAACTAAAGAGGTGCAACAGTTTTTTTGTGATTTTACGACTTCCGACACAGCAGTAGTAAAACTATGATATCTCCTACACCGTAACTCGGAATTCAAAAATTCTGGATGTTATTGAAAACTAGACATTTAGGGCTACATTTCATATTCAAGGTTCAAGTTCAGATTTTGGTTTTATTGGGGTCGAAACAGCAAGTAAAGATAAGAACATTAGCAAGTGTAAATTTCTTCTATATACAAGTTGCATGATAAATGACTATTATGAGTCTAGATTCGCATGTGATACAAAATGGATGTAGTGGTCATCAAATCAGCAAGTAACATCTATTTCTCAACTCAAAGGAACATACATGATACAACACACATCCACAAGTCTAGGGTTTCTTAGTTTCATGTGTTCAAGTAACTAGGAGATAAAATGAGTCCAACTAGTTTATATAATACATCAACGAAGGGTTGTGACTCTTGAGATCATAGGATCGATGATGAATAATTCAAGATCAACAAATGATGAGACAAGAAGGAGTCACAACTACGACCTATTTGTAGTATTTTCAATTAAAGGCTTATACTATAACAAAAATTTGTACAAGAAGAATACTTGCCTTAGGGGAGTAGTTGATGAATCCGACGGAGAGCACGATCGGTACGGATCTTGATGGAATGATCAAGATCAAGGTGATCAACGGCTGTGATCAGATCTGATGGTGAAGATCAGATCATATCAGATCAAGATCGGATCTTGATGAAATCCAACGGCCCAGATCAAATCAGATCACTCTTTTATTCTTCCCTCATTCACCATAAGAGAGAGAGAGAGATGGACCTCGGTGGTGGTGGCTGGCTAATGGCGCAGGCAGTAGCGACATCGAGAGAACTCGACGTAGCGAGGTGACGGCGGTAGGCGGCGACAACATCGAGAGGAAACTCGACGCGTGGGCAGCTCTGTTCTGGGTTCAAAAGCAGGGGAGCAAAACAAGGTGGGAGCTCTGGGATTTGGGCTTGGGCGAGGCGACGAGGATAATGGCGGTGAGAGTGGAGGTTGAGGGTGATGAGGAGGTGGGTTTTTGGCGATGGTGCAGTGGTTAATGGCAGCGAGTATTGGCGGAGGTGAAGAAAACGATGGGTTCGGAAGAAGGATGAGGCGAGGAAGACGATGGAGATGGTCTCGGTGTCGAGGATGATGGCGAGGATGTGCGGGGGAGAGGAACGACGCTGGCTGAAGGGAATGGCGATGGTTCGAAAACGGGAGAACGAAAGGTAGGGGATGAAGGTGGTTAGGCGGCTAGCGTAGGATTAGGGTTAATACAGTATTAGGGTTAGGGTTAGTAGGTTAAGGGTTTATATAGAGGGGTTTTGGGTTATAGGGTATTTGGGTAGCGGGTTTAAGGGGGATCCAACAAGAGATTGACCCAAAATTCATTAAAATTGGGGGAAATGAAATAGATGGAATGAACAGTCCATTTCTACATGAAGAACGACACAAAGGAGCAGAAACGAACAATACAATTGAAATAAATATTGGCACCAAAATTGAGTTGAAACAACTGAAATGATTTTATTTGAATTGGAACAAAAATACAGATTTCCAATTGAATACAAGAATACCAGGAATGAAAATACAGTAGAAAAATACAGATACAGGAAATAGGAGTTACAAATCCTACCCACCTAACAAGCAGAATTTCGTCCTCGAAATTCAGACAAGTGGTACATAGGGCAACCCCCAAAGGAAAAAGAAAAAACAACAACAACCAAAAGCTACTGAAACAGATGGGAAAACTTCTGCTGAATCTCCTCCTCCAATTCCCAAGTCGACTCACTCGGCGAATGAGGATTCCAAGAAACTCGGACCAGCTTGATGACCTTGTTCTTCAACACCTTCTCACGCCTGTCCAAGATAGTAACCGATGGAATCTCATAAGACAGATCTGGCTGCACTGACAACTCTGAGTAGTCGATCACATGGTTCTCATCCCTGATTATCTCCTGAGCTGGGAGACATGAAAGACGTCATGCACCCTAGAAAGAGCCGGCGGCAATGCAAGTCGATAGGCCGCCTTGCCTACTCGCTCCACAATATCAAAAGGCCCGATGAACCTGAAGCTTAGCTTGCCTCTACCTCTGAATCGGATAACCCTCTCCACAGCGATACCTTAAGGAACACATGGTCTCCCACCTCAAACTCCAAGGGTCTTCTGTGGACATCTGCCCATTTCCTCTGCCTTTCCTGCGCTATCAAAAGGTGCATCCTGATCTGAACCACCGCCTCGACAGTCTTGGTGATCAATTCTGGCCCCAACATTTTCCTCTTACCAATGTTGTCCCAGCACACTGGTGACCTAAACTTCTGACCATACAATGCCTCGTACGGTGCAGCTTTAAGACTGACTTGATAGCTGTTGTTGTACGAGAACTCTACCAAGTGCAGGTGATCTTCCCAAGACCCTCCAAACTGAAGTACACAGGACCTCAACATGTCCTCTAATGACTGAATGGTCCTTTCTGATTGCCCGCTTGTTGAGGGTGGAAAGTTGTACTGTACTTCAACTTGCTCCCAAGACTGCTCTGAAGGCTCTCCCAAAACTGAGATCTAAACCTGGTATCCCTGTCGGAAACAATGTTGACCAGAACCCCATAGAACCTGACAATCTCCTGCATGTACCTCTCTGCGAGACTCTCAGTAGACTGGCCAACTCTGAAGGGGATGAAGTGAGCATTATTCGTCAGTCTGTCGATAATCACCGAAATGGCGTTGTAACCCTTAGGACTCCTTAGCAAGGCGGTCACAAAATCCATGGTGATATGCTCCCACTTCCACTCCGGAATGGAAAGAGGCTGAAGAAGTCCGGCGGTCCTCTGTTGTTCTGCCTTCACCTGCTGGCAGATCATGTACTGAGACACAAATTTGGCTACTACCCTCTTCATTCCATGCCACCAGAAGTGGAGCTTCAAATCCCGATACATCTTGGTACCACTGGGATGAATAGAGTATGCCGACTGGTGGACTTCCTCGAGCAATTTCAGCCTGACTTCACCCTTTGGGACACACAGCCTAGCCCCAAAGCGAAGTGATCTATCTGAGTGAATGACCATATCGGTCCACGAATGTGGCTTAACTTCTGCCCTGAACTTCTGCAACTGCTCATCACCTGCCTGTGCTTCCTTAATCTGCTCTACCAGAGATGACTACAACTGAAGCATCATACAACTCCGATCGGTGCCTAGCAAAATCACATTCAAGTCCAACCTTCTCATCTGCTCAATAAGCTCCTTCTACTGAGTCAAGAACATGGCGACTGGCCTCCTTCTCAACGCATCTAGCACCAAGTTGACCTTACCGGGGTGATACTGCAAACTGATGTCGTAGTCGGCCATCAACTCTAACCAGTGCCTCTGTCTCATGTTCAACTCTTTCTGAGTGAAGACATACTTAAGAATTTTGTGGTCAGTAAAGATTTGCACTCGGTCTCCAAGTAAGTAGTGTCTCTACAACTTCAAAGGGAAGATCACTGCTGCCAACTCCAAGTCATGAGTAGGGTAGTTCTTCTCGTGCGGCCTCAATTGCCTGGACACAAAAGCAACAATCCGATCCTTCTGCATCAACACTGCACCTAGACCTTTACCTGAAGCATCGTAGTGAATCACAAAACTGCCCGAACTATCTGGTATAGTCAACACTGGTGCTGATGTCAACCTGCTCTTCAATTTTGCGAAAGCTTCACTGCAGGCCTCATCCCAAGCAAAATTCTGATCCTTCCCTGTCAGTCTAGTCAATGGCCCAACAATCTTCGAGAAGTCTGGACAAACTTCCGATAATACCCTGCTAGCCCGAGAAAACTCCTCACCTCAAAAATTGATTTAGGCACTGGCCAATCCCTAACTGCAGCAATCTTCGACGGATCTACAGAGATTCCCTCGACTGAGATAATATGTCCCAAGAATGTAACTCGGTCAATCCAGAATTTGCACTTGCTGAGTTTTCCAAAGAGCTTATTCTCCCTCAGAGTCTGCAAGACTAACCTCAGATGTTCAGCATGCTCATCCCGGTTCCACAAATACACCAAGATGTCATCTATAAAGACCACCACAAGTCTGTCTAGGATGGAGAAAACTCTGTTCATCAGGCTCAAAAACACTGTTGGGGCATTCGTGACTCCGAAGGGCATCACCAAGAACTCGTAATGCCCATACCTGGTCCTAAACACAGTCTTCGGCACATCTGCTGCCTTCACCTTCACCTGATGGTACCCCGAGCGAAGGTCCAACTTCAAAAAGACTGCAGCACTGCCCAACTAATCAAACGGTTCATCGATCCTGGGTAGTGGATACCGATTCTTCACAGTGACACTGTTCAGCTATCGATAATCCATGCTTAACCTGTGGCTTCCGTCCTTATTGTTGAACAGAACATGAGCTCCCCATGACCACTGGGCCTGATGAAACCCAAATCCAACAAATCTTGAATCTGCACCTTCAGCTCTGCTAGCTCAATCGGTTCCATCCTGTACGGGCTCTTCAATATCAGAACTATACCCGGCTGAACCTCAAAGCCGAACACCACCTTTCGATCTGGAGGTAACCAGGGAAATTTCTCTGGGAAGACATTCAGGAATTCCAGCACTGTAAGAGGTGCAGCCTCACAGCCTGTGTGAAACTCCATTGCACAACCTTCCTCATCTGCAACTTTCTTACCATACCTAAGGGGGGTCTCCCCGGTATGGAACTCAAACTTTGCATGCTCCGGAATCCTGAACACAACATTTTTTGCTCGGCAATCAATAACAGCATGAGACTCCCCAACCAATCCATGCAGAGAATCACATCAAATCCTGAATTTCCAATCACTATCATCTGCCTTGAAATCTGTGCCCCCAATAACCATAGGGCTCTGCTTGCACTCCCTATAGCAAACGACAACACCGTAACCTGTGGTGATGTTCCAAGCTGCTGGCATAGCACTGCACTCCAACTGATGCTGATCCACAAAGCGGGAGGAGACGAAAGAATGGGTCGCCCCGGAATCAAATAGGACATGGGCGGAAACAGAATGAACTAGAATGATACCTATGATAGAATCAAAAACATGGGAAGAGATGAATAGTGGAGGATAATAAGGATTAAGAAATACTGATGTGAAAAGAAACTACTTATGAATGATGCAAGATAAACAAATAAAGTAAAGAACAGATAATAAAACAACAGAACACAAACATACCTGCAACGACCTCCTTTGTGGTCTCGGATTCCTCTGAAGTCAAGTTAAAGGCCCGACCTCTCCTCGGGGCAGCGGTCCTCTGACCCTGAGCTGGCACACCAGCGGGTGGCGCAAACCTCTTCTGCGGACAGTCCCGAACGGTGTGATCACCAGAACCACACTCGAAGCATCGACGGTTGGCCCACCTGCAATCCCTGTGCACATGCCCTGAAATCTGACAGAAGTCACAGTAGCCTCCCCTCTATGGAACAGCAGTAGGGTAGGGAGCAGCCCTGACAGGATGGGCTGGAACTGGCCTCCTGATTGGCCCTCCAGTAGGCCTAGCAGTGACAGGGTGCAGAGTGGACCGCTGAATGGGACGCTTCTGCCTACTGGTCTGTTCCTGGCTTCTAGCAACCTCTAGGATGTCAGCATAGGATTGAAGTCTCAAGGCAGCTAAGCGATCCTGGATATCATTGTCCAAGCCTAATAAGAAACGGCGACCATTATCCTCATCATTCACCACCATGGACGTGGCAAAGCGACTCAGTCTGGTGAACTCTACAGCATACTTATCTACGGTCCAACTCCCCTCCTTCAAAATAGTGTTTTAGTTAAACATTGATATATCATGAATTTAACAATGAAAAATTTCATAATAAACACTATCTGACGAACCTGAGTAAACGTGACAAATTGCCGCTCCATTTCATTCCTAGTGACATCGGGAAAGAACTTCGTGAGAAAGCTCTCCCTGAAGATGGCCCAGGCGATGGGCGCCCTAGCCGTTCCATCCAAGCTCGACACCAGATGTGGGCGAGGTTGACAAGCTAGATGCTCACGACATCCATGCGATCCACATCAGCTATACGCACTGCAATCAAAAGCTACTCAGTCGTAATGAGCCACTGCTCGGATTCCAGTGGACCTTCCGTACCTGAGAATTTGTCTGGGTGTAGCCTCATGAAGTTCACTATATTGCCAGGTCTCGGTGGCAACACCCCACGCACAGGTACAAGGGGCTCTCTGTTGGCAGCTCCCAAAGCTGCCCTCATCAGTTCACCATGTTCTTGCTACATCTGCATCATTTGCTACATCAGCTGTTCATTCTGTTCATGCTGCATCTGCAATACTTGCAAAATAGCGAGCTCCTCTGACTGATCACTCCCAGATTGGGCAGACGAAACATTCTTACCAGCCATAGCCTGCACAAACCCAAAACAATTAGTATCTAGATCAAGTTGATAATTAATTTTTCATGCAATTACATGACCTGTTAAATTTTGAGTTAATCCTGACTGAGTCAAGCCTTTCTAATATATTAGTTAACTAACAAATTAGCCAAACCTGGCTCTGATAACACTAAAAACCTTGTCACGCCCCGCTTCCCAAAAACACGGAATACGAGCGCGTGACGAAGCCCAGCGAATGATTTTAACATCATCCATAAGCTGTAAGATTGACTCAGCATCACAACAAGAATATAACAAGTATACACAACCACGCATGCATGAATAATTTATTAAGCATCCGAAAATAATTGAAACAAATAATAATATTCCAAATAATTTTCAAGTCTGGATCAAAAGATAAAACTCGGGAACATAAGCCCATTACAAGGTTCAAGTAACAAAAGAAATAAATAATTCAAGAAAACAATTTATTTAAGCAAGTCCTTGCTCCAAGCGAAGCCAAGAATGTCTGCTCACTAATTCCAGCAGGTAACACGTCTCCAATGTCTATTTATAAATATAAAATGAGAAAATATAGAAAACAAGAGAAACGCCCTTAGTGCAAGTTAGGGCCACAAATAGTAAAACAAGTACAAGTAGCATGGAACAAGATTTGGAATCAAGAATGTAATAGAGATGCAACAAGTAGTGGGGATTCAAGAAATTAGCTAGCAAGGAAGACAACTCAAGTGATAAGGTTGGGTAACAAGTACTAGTAGAAGAACATGTGGCTAGTGAACATGTAATGGTGTCAAACATCAAGTAACAAGTATCACGTTCAAGTGCCAAGTAACAAGTCTCAAGTTTAATGTGTCAAGTTATCAAGTACAAGTATCAAGTAGCAAGTGTCAAGTATTATGCTCAAGTATCAAGTCTCATGTATCATGTCATCAAGTATCAAGTAAGCATGTATCATGTCCAATTATCATGTGTCAAGTCTTGTAGTTATTACTATCTAGGTACCACTTCATATGCCATCCTTTTATCACATGGTTGCTACAGTCAATGAAATTTTGTTTAGGTCTAGTGGTGGACTTTAAAGAGCAGTGTACTCAGGCATCAAGTATCAAGCAAGCATGGTTTATGAATCTAAAAAGAAAATAACAAGTTCACGAAACAAGTTCGTGAATCCACTAACAAGTTCAAGAACCACAAAGTGGGTTCTTGAATCAAACAAGTTCATGAGCCAAGTAATGGCTCCATGAATCGATCAAGATGCAACAAGTTCATGAACCAAGTATTGGGAAACACGGGCCCCCTTCCGAGTACACTTACCTATATTGTACACTACTATAGTCTTTTCCTTAAACCCCGGCTTATTATTTATTATTATCATCAAGCAAGCATGAAAGTGTGCGAAACAAGTCAAATAAATATAAAAAATTATATGGAACAAGTCTAGGCTAGGTAGGATACAAGTTTGAGGGTCAAAACAAATCAAAATATCAAGAACAACGAAAATCTCAAATCTGGACAGCATGACGTTGTTGTACCAAAACTACAATTTCCGTTGCTACAAGATAGCAAATGTGGATCCGTCAGAAGGTCTAGAAACTAGACTCCTGCCCGGTTCTAACGCATATAATTAAGGTACATAAAAGTTGTGGTAACATGTGTGAAAACAATAAACTATACAGCTTTTGTGTTCAGCCAGAATTTGTAAAACTGAGTTTGTACAAATAAAACGGGGTTGAAACAGTATTAATTAATTCTGAGAAAATTATGAAATGTTTTCCAGGGTGTCCAGTAATAGCATGCAAAATTTCAAGTCAATTACTTACTGGATTGCACACTAAAGAGGTGCAGCAGTTTTTTTGTGAATTTGCGACTACCGACACAGCAGCAGTAAAACTGCGATATCTCCTAGACTGTAACCCGAAAATTAAAAAATCTGGATGTTATTGACAACTAGACATTTTTCTCTACATTTCATATTCAGGGCTCAAGTTCAGTTTTTGGTTTTATTGGGGTCGAAACAGCAAGTAAAGATAAGAACAATAGCAAGTATAAATTTCTTTTATATACAAGTTGCATGATAAATGACTATTATGAGTCAGATTAGCATGTGATACAAAATGGATGTAGTGGTCATCAAATCAGCAAGTAACATCTATTTCTTAACTCAAAGGAATGTAAGATCATCACATACATGATACAACACACATCTACAATTCTAGGGTTTCTTAGTTTCATGTGTTCAAGTGACTAGGAGATAAATGAGTCCAACTAGTTTGTATAATACATCAACGAAGGGTTGTGACTCTTGAGATCATGGGATCGATGAGGAATAATTCTAGATCAACAAATGATGAGACAAGAAGGAGTCACAACTCCGACATATTTGCAGTATTTTCAATTAAAGGCTTGTACTAAAACAAAAATTTGTACAAGAAGAATACTTGCCTTAGAGGAGTAGTCGACGAGTCCGAGGGAGAGCACGATCGGCACGGATCTTGATGGAATGATCAAGAACAAGGCAATCAACGGCTGCGATCAGATCTAATAGTGAAGATCAGATCAGATCAAGATCGGATCTTGATGAAATCCAACGACCCAGATCAAATCAGATCACTCTTTACTTCTTCCCTACTACACCGTAATAAAGAGAGGGAAAGAGGGGGACCTTGGCGGCGGTGGCTGGCTAACGGCACAGGCGGTAGCGACGTCGAGAGAACTCGACATAGGGAGGTGACAGCGGTGACTGGCGGTAGGCGACGACAGGAAAGTTAACGCGTGGGCAGCTCTATTTTGTGTTCAAAAGCAGGGGAGCGAAATAAGGTAGGAGCTTGGGGATTTGGGCTTGGGCGAGGCGACGAGGACAATGGCAGTGAGAGTGGAGGTCGAGGGTGATGAGGAGGTGGGTTTTCAGCGATGGTGCAGTGATTAATGGCGGTGGGTATTGGCGGAGGTGAAGAAAACGATGGGATCGGGAGAAGGATGAGGTGAGGAAGACGATGGAGATGGTCTCAATGTCGAGGATGATGGAGAGGATATGCGGGGGAGAGGAACGACGCCGGCTGAAGGGAATGGCGATGGGTCGAAAACGGGAGAATGAAAGGTAGGGGATGAAGGGGGTTAGGCGGCTATAGTAGGATTAGGGTTAATACAATATTAGGGTTAGGATTAGTAGGTTAAGGGTTTATATAAGGGAGGGGGATTTTGGGTTATAAGGTATTTGGGTAGCGGGTTTGAGGGGGATCCAACAAGAGATTGACCCAAAATTCAACAAAATTGGGGAAATGAAATAGATGGAATGAACAGTCCATTTCTACATGAAGAACGACACAAAGGAGCAGAAACGAACAATACAATTGAAATAAATATTGGCACCAAAATTGAGTTGAAACAACTCAAATGATTTTATTCAAACTAGAACAAAAATACAGATTTCAAATTGAATACAAGAATACCAGGAATGAAAATACAGTAGAAAAATACAGATACGGCAAATAGAAGTTACACATATAAATGAGGCGAACACACATCAAAGAATTTCTGCTATTATTATTATTGTTTTGCTTATTATTATTGGTATTATTATTATTATTGTTAGCAGTATTACTATTATTAAGATGTATTTTTTTTACTATTTTATTTTTGTTGTTAATATTGAATTATTTTCACAAAAATGATGAACCCCAAATTATATTCTGTCTTGCATTATTATCCTTACCAGTGTTGTTAATATTTTTATTATTATTATTATTATTATTATTATTATTATTATTATTATTATTATTATTACCAGTATGATTATGATGTTTATTATTGTTATTATTATTTTTATTATTTTGTTTTTATTATTTTATTATTAATATGTGTTGATTCTTGTATTATTAATTTATTTTTGTTAACAACCATTAGTTTTGACCTAATTATTTAAATTAAAGCCATCATCTAAAGCCCAATTTTATTCTGGTGTCTCACTCTTTTCTTCCTGCTCGGATCGTCGCTTGGTGTCACGTGGTCTACAACGACATGTCTGCAGCTTGGAACGTCACCATCAGAGTGTCGCAGCGAAAGCGTGGTGGGCCCATAACCCACAGGTCCCAGGATCCTATTATTGCTTCTCCTTCCTTGCATTGTTTGCTTTCCCCTATTTCTTGCATTTGTCCTCATCCGTTGACTCATTTGCTTGGTTCATCTCTTCCTTGTCCATCATTTCTTCGATTCCAGCTCTATCTATTCCTTCATCTTCTTGCTTTGTTATCTTGCAAGTCTTGTGTTGTTTTCTTCATTTTTGATACCGGTTACTTCTTTCTTACATTCCATTTTGCCATCAGGCACTCATTCATTATTTGATTCAATTTTTCCCTATTCATTCTCTCTTTGATTCCAGTTCTACCTACTTCTTATCTAGCTTTGTTATCTTGTACTGTTCCATCCTTTTGATATTGTTCAACCCCTTTCCTTGCACCCCCTTTGGCATCATTATTATCCACTTCCTTCTTTTTCTGTATTGTCGCTGCTTTGTTCCTTCCCCATTAGCCCTCTACTTTGTTACCCTTCCCCCCAGTTAGTTTGCATTTACCTTGTCCTATGTACCGCCTAAGCAAATTCCGGGAACGAAATTTTGTTGTAAGGTGGATAGGATTTGTAATCCCTGTTTTCCCAAATATGTATTTTCTGTGTATTTTCTGTATTTAAAATTTTTGTAAATTATTTTTCTGCTTTCAAATTCTTTTTTCTCAAAATGTATTGTTGGATCTCCTATTAAAATCTATTTTCGACCAATAAATTTACTTGTAAATGTTTTCTATGATTTTTATATTGTAATACAATTCGTATTTTTGTTATTATTACTCTTATTATTATTAGTAGTATTTATAAAAATCCTGATTGTATATTTTTATTATTTGGTTATTTTATTTTACCCTATTTTCCCTATTGGATTTTATCCTATTTTAAAACCCAAAACCCAATTACCTATTATCCATTTAATACCCTATAACCCCTTAAACCCATTTAACACCCATATACCCATTTAACCCATTCCCTTTACTATTACCCAGACACGTTTAGCACATAACTACCTACACCCGTTTACCCTATACCCTTCAGCCATATTACCCAAAACCCGTTTACCTCTCTAAACCTACAACTACATACCATCCCCTCCTGTTAACCCTATGTGCAGCCGCCTTTTTCCCCTGCCTCTTCGTCTTCCCCTCCCCCTCTTCCTCCTATTGTGTCGCGCCGCCATCCAGTGCCGCAACAGCCCCGGCCTCCACTCCTCGTCACCATCAGTTGAGCCTCTCCGCAACCCATCCCTCTTATCTCTCTCCCGACCACCCATCTGTTCTCCCTCTCCCTGTGTGTGCGTCTCCGGTGCCAGCCCCCTGCCTGTATTCTCCCTACAGCGATGCACTGCAACGTCGATAGCCCTATGCCCTACCTTTCGTCATGTCGTCGATGCAGGCTCTGCCTACAGTCTCCGATGTCGTAGCACCCTAGAGCGAGGCTTCCCCTCACTGCTGCTGCATCCACCTATGGCGCTGCCGGTAGCCCTGCTAAACCCCGGCGAGCCCCAACAACAACCTCCCATTGTCGTTTTGCCGTTCAGTCATCACCTTACGCAACACCATTAATGGGTGTGTTATTGATCAAGGTTGTGATCATCTTGATTGTGAGCCGTCCAATCGACTTGATCATCTCAATCTTGATTGATTGATTCCTAGCTGTCTGTTGATTTGATCTTGATGGTTTGATTCTGGCCGTCCGTTGGATCTTGATCATCATGCTTGATTGGATGTGGACCGTCGATCTCTTCTTGATCATCCTATTAGATCTTAGCCGTCCAATCTTTTCTTGATCGTCACGATCATGATGATCATCAACTTTCTTTGATCACAGCAGTTCGATCGATTGATCTTGATCTTCATTATTATCTTCATCATCAAGAGATCTAATTGCCCGATCTGATCCGATCATCTTAATTTTGATCTTCGATCTCAGCTATCCGATTGTGTTCGTGATCTCGATCGTCTTCATCTTGTTCGTTGTTCGTGTGATCGTGATTGGTTCGTGTGTTCGTTCGATCCATTCGTTGTGTTTGTGTTCATGCCCCGGGATCCGTTCCTGTTATTCTTGCCCTTGCTCCGTTTTCGTCGTCTCTCAGGCAAGTAACTTGTACTTAAATTCCTTTATATAATACAAGTCAAAAATACCGCTTATAGTGTAGTCAGGTTCTGCAGACAACTCGTGTGTGATGTGTGTTTGATAAGTATTGTCTGTATAGTACTATTGACCATAGTTGCCTCACGACACATATGACATGAATTAACCTAGGTTTTGCCATTCTTGATGTGATGTATATATGAAACAAATGGGAGAACTTGTGTGCTTGTGAGATCCATGGGATAAACTTGTTGTGGACATGTCGTATACCCTATTTCATGTTGTTTGGACACTTAGTAGACTCTGATTCATGTTTAGTTATATTTCGATCAAGTTTCGTGTGATTCATGTGGGTTTTGTTCCTAAAGAAAATTCTGTGTTTTTTGATAATCTGTCTTGATCAGTAATTTAGACCATATTAAGGTCAGAATCTTAATTTCAGTATAAAACATGAGTTGTAGAGAAATTCATCTTCTTTCCAACCCCTCTAACCCTGATTAATTTTGTTTTTGTATGTGTGAGATATGACTGTTTTACTACAGAGGTGTAGATAAATTTCAGATTTCGTTTCTTGATAATTTTGATGAATAAATTATTTTGATACTTGTGCTAGACATATTATTTTGATTTGAAACTTTGGTCAATATTCTTATATCTATCTAGGGATTATCCAGAGTTTTGGTGGATTTTATTAGTTTATATGCCGTTTCATGCTTGTTTTGAAAGCCATACTTGCTGTATTTTGCTCGCTGTTCTGTAAAGAATCGTATTTTCACCCTATTTCCTTTTACTGTATGAAAAATATTTGTGAAATATGAAAGTTAGATTATGTTTTCTATTTTAAGCTCCCTTTGACGGATCTGGAATTCGTTTCACGGTGTGCGAGATATTACTGTTTTCGTACAGCAGTGTTGGGAACTCCAGATTTGCCAAACTACCGTTTCTTGATGTTTTCTGATTTTCTTTGACTAAACTAATCTTTCTGGAAAATTATGAAACTTTATATTTTGATGCTAGACATAAAAGGGGAATACCCCAGATTTTTCCTGGAATTTATTATGATGATTTCTTGCTGTTTTCCTGTACTTGAATATAATTTACTGATTCCTGGCTGAACGCATTTCCTAGTTTAGATTTAGTTTTGAGTTATGATTTTTTGAAAAACTATATGACTTATATATGCTTGCTGGATTCGGTTAGAAGTCTATTTTCCAAATTTTCTGATGGATCTAGATTTGGATGTTTGTAGTAGCGGGAATCACTGTTTTAGTACAACACTGTCTTGCTATCCTGAATTAGAAAACTAGTTATTTTGCCATGTTATGTGTTATCTTGTACTTGTACTTATTTATCTTGCACCCTGAACCTGATACATATTTATAGCCTGTTATCCTTGCTTTGTTTTGCGACACATACATGCATGCCTGATTATAATAATAAATAACCAAGCCGGGGTTAATGGAAAGATCTAGTAGTGAAAAATATAGAAACGTATATTGAGAAGAGGACCTGTGTCCTGCCTGCCTGTTACGTATTCATGACTACATGATTCACGATCTTGTTACCTGTACCTAACTGTATGCTTTCCTATAGGAAGATGTACTCAAAAGATAACCACTAGGTTATGCCTGTTTCCTGTACCTGACTACATACTTCCCTATAGGAAGGTATACTCGGAAGAGAACCACTAGGTTCTACCTGTTCCTCTTTCCTGTATCCTGATCCCTGGGTACACTGCCCTATGGACTCCACTACGAAATCTAAAGCGAAACTGTTTGTTGTAGCAACCATGTGTTATGTTTTTGAGGTGCATGAAGTGCTACCTAGATAGTATTAACACCAGACTTGATATGACATAACCTTATTTCCTGATTACCTGTTTTCCTGATTACTTGTTCCTGATCACCTGATACCTGATTATCCTGTTCCTTGATTACCTGTTCCTATTTACCTGTTACATGATATATGTTTATCGGTTTACCTGTTCACTTGACACTTGATACATGTTACCTTTACCTGTTTGTATACTATGTTGCTTATTTCTATTTTCCTGATTCATGTTAGATATTACATTTCTGTTGACACACTTATGCTATGTTTGTTTATTCGTGCTGTTATTTTGTATTTGTTCATCCTTCCCCATGTACTTGTATCCTATATTATAAATGGTTCGTAACTTACATTGACGGATACTTATTTTCTTTTTCCTTCTCCTGCAATTATCATTTGCAGATTTTGGTGATCAGCTACCCGATGGAGTATGTGATCTAAAGTTCTAGTTGGTTGGAGCTTTTGCTATCTTTATTTATTTTCTGTTGCTCATTTTGAACAATGTATCTGTTACTTGGATTCTTTGTGTTTGGGCAGTATGACCCAGGATTATTGACCTGTTCAGATCTAATTTATTTGAGATTAATACATTTTGTTTCAAGTGAATTCGGTTGGTATATTATTTCAATTATGCATGCCTGGTTGTTTCTTTGCTTTCGCTCTGATTATTTCTGTGATATGTTGTAAAGATTCCTGAACAGCTTATGTATGATGAAAATCATTCGCTGGGCCAATGTTACGTGCTCGTATTCCGTATTTTTGGGAAGCGGGGCGTGACAGATTCAATTATGCATGTGTGGTTGATTGTCTTGCTTCCGACTCTGATTATTTTGTGAGATGTTGTAAAGATTCCTGAACAGCTTATGAATGTTAAAAATCATTTGCTGGGCAAATGTTACATGCTCGTATTCCATATTTTTGGAAAGCGGGGCGGGACATTAGCCCACACAGACAATTTCTCATGTTTTCAATAATTCACAACTTGCCGGTATCCTATGTCTCGCTCAGCCTCTAGAGTCCACACAATGGTCCACACAATTCAAACAAAGAATTTTCTAGGTTATCCTTAACCTCATTTATAATCATTATAAATTTTATTCAATTATATACTCAATTCATCTCTTATTCATTCCATCCAACTAGTCATCATCAAATAACTAGATAAAATTTTCTAAATTGTTATAATAGGACTTCAAAAAGCCTCAATTCAATCAACATCATCTCTGTTCTAATATTTCAAATTCAATTACCAAATCTGTACTAAATCATTCACTATATTCTGGAATTTAATCAAAACATTTGTACCAATTTTCGTTAAGATAACATCCTTCAAAATTAATTCTTAATTTTCTCAAATACTTCCAAAACATTTGTACCAATTTCCATTAAAATAACATCCTTCAAAATAAATTCGTAACTTTTCCAGGTACTTCCTAAACATTTGTACCAATTTCCATTAAAATAATATTTCTCAAAATCAATTTCTAATTCTCCAGAATACTCGAAGGATAATATCCCTCAAAATCAATTCCTTAATCCTCCAAAATACTCAAAATGACTAAATAAAATTAATCCAACCTCACCTAAACTCGAACTCGCAACCTGTAACAATGCACAGTGCCCAAACCCACATGCTACAACTGGAACTCCAAATCATTTTGTAACCCCTGCTTTCCTAAATATGTATTTTCTGTATTTAAAATTTTTGTAAATTATTTTTCCGCTTTCAAATTCTTTTGTCAAAATGTATTGTTGGATCGTCTACTAAAATCTTTTTTCGATCAATAATTTTATTTGTAACTATTTTCTATGATTTTTATATTGTAATACAAATCTTATTATTGTTATTATTATTATTAATTTTGACTGGTTATTAAAAATCCATTTCTCTGTACTAATTGTATTTGTGGTTATTTCAAATAGTTCTATAGTGTAATGCAAATTACATTTTATTATAGATCATATTTTTATCTAATATTTTTATAATTATTTTTCTATTGGATTTAATACCCTAAACCCATATATCCAATAACCCCATTACCCATTAAACCCAAAACCCTATATTACCCAAACTTAATACCCTGTTTTACACCCACACCCATTTGCACCTATACCCGAAACCTAATATAATACCCTAGCAGCCTATATTCCCCCCCCCCCCCCCCCCCCTCTCTCCCCCCTGTTAAACCCTAATAAACCTAATACCCTATATATATCCCTACCCCTGTGCTTCACCCCTACTCCCTATTACCCATCTGCCATCTTCATCTCTTCGACCCTCTCTCCTCCCATCCCCTACCTCATCCTTCAACCTCTACTTTGTTTTGAAACCCATTGCCCTCTTCTCCTTCCTCCGCTCGACCCCGCTGTCCTATCCGCCGCTCATCCCTCTCATCTTCCCTCCCGTTCGTCTATCTCCCCTCGGTGCGCCTCCCTGTGTGCTCCCTCGTGCCAGCCAGCCCAGGTGCAGCCACATCCAGCACCTCCTCCCTCCCGTGTTGTGCCCTCTGACTTGATACTTGATACTTGTCCCTGAGTACACTGCCCTCTATGGTCCACTATGAAATCTAAAGTGAAACTGTTTGAATGTAGCAACCATGTAGTAAGAACTGGGATGCATGAAGCGCTACCTAGATAGTAATAATTACAAGACTTGATCATAATACTTGAACATGATATGTGATTACATGATACTTGATACTTGTTTACAAGATACTTGATGCTTGTTTACATGATATTTGACACTTGTTATTCGTTTACATGATACTTGATACTTGATACTTGCTACTTACACTTGTTCACCTTACCATGCTAGTTGATTTATTTTATTATCATGCCTATTCAATGCTATCTGTTTATCTTTTTCCATGTACTTGTATCCTGCACTACAAGCGGCCCGTAACTTGCATTGATGGAAGTTTGTTTTCTTTTTCCTATTCCTGCAATTTATTTAATTGCAGATCAGAATGATCAGCTGCCAGATGGAGTTGGCGGTATGAGATATTAGTACTGGATTTTGCTATTATATTTATTTTTGTTGCTTGTTTTGAACAATTGTATTTTTTACTTGGATTTATTTTGTATTTGGGCAATGTGACCGAGGATATTGACTTATTCAGATCTGGATTATTTGAGATTTATATATTCTATTTCAAGTATTCTTGTTGGGGTTTTGATTCATATGTGCATGCTTGGTTGATTCTTTTGCGTCCGACTCTGATTATTCTTGTGAGATGTTGTAAAGATTCCGAACAGCTTATGGATGATGAAAATCATTCGCTAGGCTTAGTCACGTATCCGTATTCCGTATTGTCTTTTGGGAAGCCGGGCGTGACATTTATAATTATTTTTAGAATTTTTAATTATTTTTTGCAATTTTTAAAAAATTAATTTGAATTAATAATAAAAATAAAAGGATTAATCAGATAAATACCGACGTGGCACAATCTGGAGCATCGATCAGGTTACTGGCGTGAATTTCCAAACGATCAGATGGTTGATCTGGCGCTAGTTGTCGTGGCTCGATCTGGGCGCTCTGATCATGTGCACGCATCGGGAGGTAAGCATTTCTCCATTTCGACGATCGGTAATTCAGATCCTCAGATTTTAGAACCGAGCTACTTGGCATGATCAGAGCCGTTGATGGAGATCAAGCGTGAATCATGAGGCGATGTATTTCGCCATTTCGAGGCTCGGTAGTTCTGATCCTCGGATTTTAGATCCGAGCAACGTGGCATGATCAGAGCTATTGTTGAAGATTAAATGTGAATCATGAGGCGGTGTTTTTTGCCATTTTCACACTCGGTAGTTCGGATCCTCGGATTTTAGAACTGAGCTACGTGACGTGATCAAAGCCGTTGATGGAGATCAAGTGCGAATCATGAGGCGATGTTTTTTTCCATTTCAAGGTTCGGTAGTTCGGATCCTCGGATTTTAGACCCGAGCTATGTGGCGTGATTAGAGCCGTTGATGGAGATCAAGCACGAATCATGAGGCGATGTTTTTCGCCATTTTCATGCTAGGTAGTTTGGATCCTCGGATTTTTGAACCGAGCTACGTGGCGTGATCTGTGTCGTTGATGGAGATCACACACAAATCATAAGGCAATGTTTTTCGCCATTTCGAGGCTCAGCAGTTCGGATCTTCGAATTTTAGATCTGAGCTACGTGGCATGATCAACGCCATTGATGGAGATCAAGCATGAATCATGAGGTGATACACTCGATAGTTCGGATCTTCAGATTTTAGAACCGAGCTACGTGGCATGATCAGAGCTGTTAATGGAGATCAAGCGCGAATCATGAGGCAGTGTTTTCTACCATTTCGAGGCTCAGTAGTTTGGATCATCGGATTTTAGATCCAAGCTATGGTCAGATCTGAGCCGTTGATAGAGATCAAGCGCGAATCATGATGTGGTCTAACTGGTCAATGAGTTTTGGGCATCGTATCATGTTCCCGCCTTTACAAATTCTATCGTTTATCATTACGATGAGCTTTTCTAGTGGTTTAGGGGGCCTATAGCTCTTAGAAGCCCAAGTGGCGCCCCCCTTTTTACTATAAGACTCCACTCTTCCCTCACTTTTGCATTCTCTCTTTTTACTCTTGGCAGAAATTTCTTACTGCTGGTGGCTCGACTGGCGTTCGCGGCCAATTACTAGTGCTTTTCTGTGATCTTTTCTGACTGTAGTTGTCACATCAAGGTAAATATGTATTTTATTTTATATATTTTACGAGATGTCTAGGGTATCGTTTGGGAGTGAGACCTCCACCTCAGACCAAGGGGGTGATTGGCTGTTGGTAGTTTCCCTAACCGTGGACAAGGGGAAGGAGGTTCTCGGGTCGGTGGTTGTCGAGATGATAGTGGAGGAGGTGAGGAGAGCAGGCGAGTTGGGAAGGCTACCGTCTACTCTGTCTAGCCTCGGGAGAACTAGAGAGTACTCCGACGGTCTTCTCACCAAGGTTAGCTACAGGAGCTCAGCTTCGTACGAGGAGAACAAGCCGTAGGAATGCTCCGAGGTTGACAACATCCCTTCGGTTCTCACGGAGAGGGATTTGTTGCGCATAAGAAGAAGCTTTATGATACCGGCGAAGTTTACCCTCCTTCCGGGTCTGGGGTTCCGAGCGTGTTTGGAAACCTCGCCAGATACGTGCATCTTCCCTTTTGATCCGCTCAATGTCGGTCTTCGTCTACCCCTACCGCCATTCGTGACCGACGTGTTGTGGTGGTATGGACCGAGTCCTGTTCAGTAAATGCCAAACATGTGGCAGCATGTCATTGGCTTCATACTCCAGTGCCAAGCAGTAGGGGTTGTGCCTCAGCTCAGTATCTTTCGAAGTCTTTATCGGATCATGCATGAGCAAAATGGAGTACCGGTACTATTTGTCGCCATGGCAGGGTGTTAAATTGATGGAGAACCCGGACTCCATCAAGTTCTGGAAAAAGAAATATTTCTTGATCCGAGGTAGCATACCGTGGGATTTTCCTACGAGATGGATGGAGGATGTGCCGAGGTGGGCGAAGGCCGAGCCTATATTGAATTCGGAGGAAGATAAGGTCGTATCGAAACTCCTCGGTCGCCCTACCTTGAGTTGGAAGGATATGACTGAGGAGGTTCTCTTTGGTGGGGGTCTAAGTCCGATCGACCCCAGTATGCTCCAGATATTTTCCTTTGTTTTTACTTTCTTCTAATCTTGCTTTCTTCGTGTGCTAACTTTTTGGCCTTTGTTCCTGTAGGGGCACTTCATACGGATTTCCGAGGGCTGCTATTCGATCGAGGAGGAGTAGGTGGAAAAGCCACCGATAGCAAGAAGAGGAAGAGAACATCAGCGAGGCCATCGTTAGGTCGAACTGCGAAGGGTTCGACGGTAGCAACCCCGGTGGTTGACTTGGAATCCCCTCTTCCACTGCGTCTGCCCCGTCTGCCACTCTTGTCCCGTCTGCCCCTCCCGACCCCTCAGCCAAAGAATTCACTCTCAGTGTTGTACTGGCGCTCAAGGCGCCACCACTTACCATCGAGGCAGAGACAATTCTCACCGAGGAGCACAAGAGGATCTTCGTTCCTGATTGACGAGTGATGAAGCATGATGGGGCTTCCTTGGGGACTCTGTCATGAGCATGTAGGCGATTCATCACCTGCTGACCCCGAAGGACCGAGCAGCATTGAAGGTGGGGACAATGGGCGACGATGCCTTCGATATTGCTAGGGTGACCATGTCAGTGAGTAGTTATTTGGACTCTCAAAACATATGAATTTGCCTTGCGCTAAACTTAGTTTTTCCCTTGTTTTGTTTTTTTTAAGATCACGTGCCACTTTAGCTACTTTTGAGAGCAGTTCGCCGAGCAGGAGAAGAAGCTTAAAGCGGCGAGTGACAAGGATCGGTCAGAGAGAGCCTAGGCCGTAAAGATGTACGAGGCGGAGCGGCATCTGTCAGAGTATCAGGTCGCTCAGATCAGCTTCCTCGAGTCTGCCTTGGCAAAGGAGAACGAGCAGACTGTTTTGGAGATGGCGAGGGCGGACAAGGAGAGGGAGAGGGCTCACAAGGAGAGGGAGATTGCTGTAAAGGCTGTCGAAGACATGGCGAGAGAGAAGGAGGCAGCAGTGGAACCGGCTGCGGAGGTGATTAGGGCCGAGGCGAAAGCTCACCTGGTCTCGAGAGATGTTTTTTAAAGCGGAGCGAGATTTAGGTCATTTGAGGCTGACCTTAGCTCGCCAAGATATTGAGATGAGGCGTCTCTAAGAGAGAATTCGCGAAGTGCCCCCTGATGGTGAGGAAGCCTACCCTTCGATGGCTGTAAGCCAGGGTTTGAGGCTCAAGTTTCTTCGCCAGTCTTTATTCGAAGCGAGATCTGAGAGGGACGGATTAAAGAATGTGGTGCTCGAAAAGAGTCTGGAATAGGCTCATCTTTGGAGGACTATCTCCGATGTCTCGCAGGATTGTTAGTTTGGGCCGAGTGCCTCGCTTGAAGCTCAGAGACAGATGACTCTCTCAAAGAAAGGGTCGTGGATTTAGAGGCGGAGAACCTTCGTCTCCAACAGCTTTCTTAGGGGAGTAACGTTAGAAGCACTTTGTGTCCTCGAGATGAGTATGCCCGAGGAAGATCGTTCTACGAGTTAGCGCTTCGTTCGCCTCCTCTTTTGCGAAATCCTGGGGATGCCAAAAGTGGAGTGGCCGGCTCATCGAGCGGTGCATCTGTTAAGGCGATAGCTAGGTCTACAGGTCCCAATGGTACCACTCGAATCGCAGGCTTGGATATCCCTTCGGAGGCCACGAGGGAGCGGCATGGCGCTTGTCGTCCTCGTGTATCTCTTAATAGAAGTGTACCACTTCCTAGGAGGAGTTAGAGGGAGACTTTATAGTTCTGTATGAGCCTGTAGCCTTGAATAAGACTTGTATCTCCATCTGCGGTGGAACAAAATGTTTGTAGCATAGTCTTTGAATAAGACTTGTATCTTGACTTTTAATGGAATCAAATTATTTGTAGCATTCGAACAATGTTTTAGTCGAACGAGCTTCTTTCACCTGATAAGACTATGTTCAAGTGTTTTCAACAGTTGTCGAAGCAATTTCAAATGGTGAGCTACTTCGCACTCGCTTGTTCGCAAGTAGCTAAAGTAGTATCGAACCAAATGTTGGACTGCGAACTTGTCGTTTTGAGAGTTTTAACAGTTGTGGGAGCAATTCCGAATTGTGAGCTACTTCTCACTCGCTTGTTCGCAAGTAGCAAAATTAGCATGAAACCAAGTGTTAGACTCCAAACTTGTTGTTTAGAAGTTTCAACAGTTGTGGGAGCAATTCCGAATGGTGAGCTACTTCGCACTCGCTTGCTCACAAGTAGCTAAAGTAGCATCGAAGCAAGTATTAGACTTCGAACTTGTTGTTAAGAGTGTTTCAACAGTTTTGGGAGCAATTCCAAATGGTGAGCTAGTTCGCACTCGCTTGTTCGCAAGTAGCTAAAGTAGCATCGAACCAAGTGTTGGACTCCGAACTTGTCGTTTTGAGAGTTTTTGTACGCTTCGGGGTAAGACAATCAGAACATTTAAACAATAGGTTTTCTGAGAAAGTAAACTGCTTTTATTAAAGATGACTAAGTGGTTTCTTCTGAGTTGTAAGCCATTATTACATTGAAAAAATCAACTAAATAAGAAGAAAAACAAACTTAGAAATGCTCTACGATTAGAAGTTTCTTAGAGAGGTGTTCAAACACCTTCTTGGTACTTCAGTAAGTGTTCCACATTCCATGTTCTTGGTACTCTCTTGCCCCCCGGGTCTTCAAGTTGATAAGTGCCAGGGCGGAAAACTTTGGAAATCCTATACGGCCCTTCCCAATTAGGTGATAGCTTGACTTTCTTGCTCGGGAAAGAAATTAACAGCGTTCTAAGCACCAAATCTCCCTATTTATGATTAGTGGGACAGACATTCTTGTTGTAGGACTGCTCAATCCTATGCCGACAAATCTCCTGATGGATGGAGGATCTTTCTCGAATCTTATTGATGATGTCCAAGTTGCCCTGAAGCTGGTTCAAATTTTGCTCTTCATTGAAGGCAATCAAGCGGGGCGAAGGTAGGCCAACTTCTAATGGGATGACGGCTTCGGAGCTGTCAGTAAGGTTGCAGGGAGATTCTCCTATGGGGGTCCTCTTAGTAGTACGGTAGCTCCAGAGCACATTAGGGAGTTGCTCGGCACATAACCCCTTGGCTGACTTTTCCACTCTCTTCTTTAGGCCTACGAGAATTTTTTGATTGGTGTTCTCCGCTTGACCGTTGAATTGAAGGTGGGATATCGAGGAGAATCGTTGCTGGATTCCTAGGTCTGTATAAAAGTTGCGAAAGGCTGCCCCCGTAAATTGGGTCCATTGTCCGTTACAAAGATTCGAGGTACATCGAATCTGCAGACGATGTTATTCCAAAAGAACCCCTGGACTCTGTTCTCAGTAATCGTCGCTAAAGGCTCGACTTCGATCCATTTGGAGAAGTAGTCGATTGCAATGACAAGGAACTTCAACTGGCCCGGTGCTGGAGGGAACGACCCGAGCAAGTCCATCCCCCATAATGCAAAAGGGGTCAGATAACGAGGAGAGTTGGGCTTGTGGTAAACACCGAATTCTTGAGAACTTTTGGTAGCGGCGCATTGGCGAACGTGCTGTTTGGCGTCGCTAAGGAGTGTGGGACCGAAGTATCCGTAATTTAAGATTTTGTGGGTGAGGGACCTTTCTTCCAAATGAGTGCCGCACATCCCTCCATGGGCCTCCTTTGGAGCGTACTGGGCCTCCTCGGGGAAGAGGCATCTCAAGGAGGGTCTGTCGTCCACTTAAGTGTAAGAGTGTTTGTACATGACCCCTTCGATGAGCGTGTATCGCTCGGCTTTGGTTCTGATTCTTCTAGCCTCTTTAGGGTCTGGAGGGAGTATTCCATCTTTGAGGAACTCTAGCAGGGGCCTCATCCAATTCTCCCCGAGTGCTAGGGGCAGTGTCTCCATCAGTTCGGGACCATTTTCCTCGATGCTAGGTCTCAAGAGGACTTCTGTCAAGATGGTTTATTCTAGCCCCTGGAGGGAAGAAGAGGCCAGCTTTGAGAAGGCATATGCCTGCACATTCTCCTCTCGGGGGATTCGCAGAAGTTGTGCATCTTCGAAAGAGGCCAACAACTCTTTGACCTTGGCCAAATATTTGGCCATGCGACCATCTCTTGCCTCATACTCCCCCGATACTTGGTTCACTACCAGCTGTGAGTCATTGATTATTTTGATGCACTGGGCCCCGGCCTTGCGTGCCATACACAGACCGGCTATGAGAGCCTCATATTCAACCTCGTTATTTGATGCCCGAAAATTAATGCGGAGTGAGTATTGAAAAATGAAGTTATCGAGGCCAGTCAAGATGGCCCCAGCCCGCGCATGATGACCCATCAACATACACAATCCAGATCGGGGGTTCCTCTATTGCCTTGCTGGGGTCCGGGATGATGCTTTCTACTATAAATTCTGCCACGGCTTGTGCTTTGATAGCGGTGCAGGGCTGATAGTTGATATCTCACTGACTCATCTCTATAGACCACTTCATAAGGTGCCCCAAAGTTTCGGGCTTGTAGTGAACTTGTTTGAGAGGCTGGTATGTAAGAACGACCACCGAGTGGGACTGGAAGTAGGGGCGGAGCTTTCGGGCTGCCATGACTAACGCATATGCCATCTTTTCTACCTTTGGATAACAGAGTTCGGCATCCCTAAGGACCTTACTCACATAGTAGATTGGCTTTTGCATCTTATCTTCTTCTCTTACTAGGACAACACTGAGAATCTATTCTGAGGTAGCAAGGTATATATAGAGGACTTCCCCAGGCTTTAGCTTGCTCAAGAGTGGAGGGTTGACTAGATAGGCTTTAAGTTGATCGAAGGACTCCTACTGCTGTTGACCCACTTAAAGCCTTTCGGCCCTTTAAAGGCCTTGAAGAATGGGGGACATTTTTGTCTTGACTTGGAGAGAAAACACACTATGGCAACGAGGCACCCTGTGAGTTTCTGTATGTCTTTGACACTGGAAGGGTGAGCCATGTTGAGTATGGCCTGAATCTTTTCTGGGTTGGCTTCTATGCCTCTTTGGCTAACCATGAACCCAAGGAATTTGCCGGATGAGATGCTGAAGGCACACTTGTTCGGGTTTAGTCTCATGTTGTGTCTCCTCAACACATCAAAGGCCTCCTGAATATCGGAGACATGATTCAATTTTCTAATGCTTTTTACCAACATGTCATCTACATAGACCTCCATGTTCCGGCCGATCCGTTCTCTGAAGACCTTATTGACAAGGCACTGATAAGTTGTACCGACATTCTTAGGCCCGAAGGGCATGACCCGGTAGCAATATAGACCCTGGTTGGTTACAAACAAAGTGTTTGGAATATCGGGGGGGGGGACATCCTGATCTGGTTGTACTCGGAAAAGGCATCCATGAAACTCAAGAGTACATGTCAGGAGGTTGCATCAATCAGGGCATCAATGGTTGGGAGTGGGAACGGATCTTTCGGGCAAGCTTTGTTCAGATCCGTGAAATCAATGCAAATTTTCCAACTCCTGTTTGCCTTTTTGACCATCATCATATTTGCATGCTAGAATACATATTGTTGAATCCTGTAGGCAAGGCAAGAAACACTAGAGGGGGGGGGGGGGTGAATAGTGTTTTATAAAAATTAATTGCAGAAATAAAATTTATCTTCTGTTCAGTCGACTTGAAAAAGAAGTTCAGTTGACTGAGGCGTCAGAGTAGAAGAGTATTTTGATACAAGTCTGATAAGTCGACTTAATACAAAGAGGCAGTCGACTGGCCAGAACAGTTTCTGAGAAGATTGTAATACCAGTCTGATCAGTCAACTTAAGATGGGAATACAGTCGACTTACCAGAACGGTTTTGAGAGAATTGAAATGCAAGTAATAAAAGATTCAACAGATACAACCACAGAAACTCCAACCACAGAGTACACACGATGTATCCTGGTTCGGTCCTCCCGACCTACATCCAGTCCCCAAGCAACCCACTTGAGATTTTTCACTATTCTTGAAAAATGTACAAGAATACCTTACGGCGTTAGACAACAAGCTTGCCCAACCCGTAGTCCTCTCTCACCACTATAGAAAGCAACCCACTCTTCCACCAAGAGTGAAAACCTGACTCTACACCCTAGAGTCCTACTCTCCAACCGGGAGGAAAAGAAAACAATAAAATTGTTTACAATCAACCTATAGCCTTGTTGTGATTGTGATTTTGTACGTGGCTATTCTGTCAACTTCTGAATTCAATCCAAAACGAATTCAATGTTATATTGGATTGAAATCAAAGAACCAAGTCTTAAGAATTAGAGTGTTTGAAAAGAAACTTATTCTCTTTGAAAGTAAGAACACTTAAATTTTTTTCTCAAAAGGCTTGGGAACCCTACCATGGTGATTCTAAGCCTTTATTTATAGAGTAGAATCCCTGGAAGTTTTAAAAACAGTTCTTACAACTGTTTAAAAACGGATATATCGTTTTGAAATCAAAAAATCAAATTTTGAAATCAGAAATCTGTCAAAACGGATTGAACAATCTATTGGGTTGCCGTTATGAGTCGACTGGCCAGTGTTTGAAGAAGCTCAGACAGTTTTGTACAGGTACAATTGACTGGTCCTTATTGGCAGTCGACTGGTACTCAACAGCTGACCTAGTTCAAACTGTTTTACCTATATTTTTGAAAACTACACAGTTATAAAATTATATGTGAGTGTGTGTGTGTGACAAGGCTTTTACATCAATCTAAGACTCAACAAAATAAGATTACATTTGTTTTTACAAGACACAGAAAATAAAACTTTGAAGCTTTGGTCTTGATTTGAGTCTTTAGTTGTAACGCCCCGAATCCCAAATACACTGAATTCGAGATGTTCTACAGGATCTTTCCACTTTCTTAGTACACTTTTACAGGGAAATTAAAACTTTTCATCATACATCAGAGTTTACATCAAATTTACATCTTTCTTTTGCACAGCGGAAGTAAAATACAACAATTGAATACAAGTATAACAGCTTGATAAAATCTTTAAGCATCCAAATCTTCCTTAATCTTTAGCATGACATTTACCTGCATGTTAGACTGTGGATACGTCAGTTTATTCAACCGACGATCATTATACACGGCCGTCCTCGCTTGCCGAAAATAGTATAACTTAACAATTCATATTTAGCAAACACAAACTTGTCACATTCAAACTAAAGGGACTACCCTATTGATGTCGTGTTGTGATTGTGCACTTAGTCCTTAATGCAGTTAATTATGTTACATGACACTAATGCACACTTGTTCGGATTCTATGCATCCCATACTACATAGGTCCGAGGGCAAGCCCTTATTCGTTCTTCATCTTGATAGGGTTCAATCCCCCGTTATGTTTTAAACTACTACTGTAACTACGGTAGTGTCCTAGATGTCCTATGATCTATGAGCCCATGTCCAGGCAGCCTGGAGGGGAATCCCACGCACTGTCACGACGCATCGAGCATGCAACCTATGGACAATTCAGCCTCCGCCATGGAACAATGGCACCACCCATAGCCACTCGAACATCCCACGAGCGTCGCCACCGGGACGATAATTCCGGAGTAGCGCCCACGCACTGTCTTGACGCATCAAGCAGGCAACCTGTGAATCGCTCTCACACCGCTATCCGTTGGCCCTCATACTCATGTTTTTCTTCTACTTTCATCACATCTCCACTATGTACTAGTCCTTAGTTTTATTTAAAAATCATGAACAAAATAATCACTAGAGTTAGCCTCTCCATCAACCGGACTTATTCATTCGTTTTACCATGACCAACCTTGGTCTAATTTCAATTCAATTCATCTTTCTCAATGCCGGGGAGACTTAGCTACTCTGTTTCAAATTTCATTTCACAATCTTTAAGTCATAACCACTTTCATGTCACAATTTCATATTCTTTCTTATTCATGATTTACTCTTTGTTCACAAGTCCATAGTGAACACTTATAACTCAAAAATTCATATTCAAGGCCAACAATTTCATCAACATGATTTCTAAATTTCCAATATCATACAATGCACTCATGCACTTATAATTAAACACCCATACTTTACATTTTGCACAATATTCTCAATTGAAAATTGATAATCTCATGTCACACCACAAAATTCTTTGTCAATTGCTTTCTAATAAGTTCATTTCAATATATCCTTATAAAGTGTAAATTTTCATAAGTATGTATTTTAGAACCATAGCTTTACTATACTTTTTGTTCACAAACTATATTATATTTTCTTCAAATAATACCCAAACCAATCCCATAAAATTCCTTGTATTTTTATGAAAATTACCATATTTTTCTCACATTTTTTGGACATCAAAATCTCACAAAAAAAATATTTTTCCCTAAGTGCTAGGGGAAGGATTTGAACCCAGCACAGTAGAGAAGAAGGCCAGAGCACCCGCCGATAGGCCAATCGGTGCTAGCGATTAGAAGAGGGGAATTAAGTATATATGCTATCAGTTCGCTGTTCATATATATTTATACACAGTCAATTAAAAAGATGGTGAGGCCGGGTTTCGAACCACACCGCTCAGGGAAACCGAACAGAGTCACCGACCGCCTGAGCCACTGGCTCAGGTTGTCACAGTGTTGATTAAAACCCATTAGATTCATATTCACACTGTTTTTAGAAATCAACTCGATGTTCCAAAACAATTTGATTCATATTGCCTTTATATAAACCACTGAAAAATTCCAGATTTAATCATCTTAATTTAATCTTCAAAACAGCAAGTATAAAAATAAATTTTGTACTAAAAACATAATTTTTCCACCCAACTAATAATTTGTTTATTAAAACTAGCAGATCCTTTATTTTCGAAAAAAGAATCGATTGATCTTCTAATCTCTCTTTTATCCCAAAATTTTCCATGATAATTTACTGGTTATTAAGCTACATTCACGACACATACAAATTTGGATTTCCCCATACTCATATTAGCACAAAAATTCGTGTAACACATGAATAGGTGATACTCAAAATTTACTAAGTTTGGTATATTTCTAATTTGATGACAACAAGCAATTCTTTGGTTCATTTATGCCACTTCTACACATGAATTCAAAGCATTCAATATACTTTTCTATTCAAATTCCATAGTGTTATTATCTTTATCAATTGTCATGTCTCAACCACACAATTTGCAAGTAATTAATAAAGATTTCCACACATCATGCTAATCACATTGCATCATTACTCAATTAAACTAAATAATCATAGAAAGTGCTTCATATGGTATAATTTCATGCAAGCAATTCACATACACAATTAATCACATCATTCTAAGCCATTCACATACTAACTTTTTAATTAGAGTGGTCTCTTATTAGTATTTTCCATGTATAGTGTTATCAATATACTAGCATGAACCCTATATTAGAAACATGAATTGTTTTACCCACCTTAATTGGAGAGAACACAAAAGCAATGAGTCCTAGTAGATGAGAACACCTCCTCCTAGCCAAAAGAGTGCACCACTCCAAGCTCCCAAGCCCTAGCCGAAAGCTTCTCCTCCTTGGCCGAAAGCTACCCTAGCCGAATGCTCCAAGCAACCAAAGAACCACACACTCTCTTATCTTTTATAACTCACAATTATAATACTATTAGCTTTAGAAATTACACTTTGCATAGGAAAAATTAGCCATGAGAAGGGGGGTATTTATACTAAAAAATGAGGGGAATGGAGGGCTAAGATCATCTTGGTGGTTGCAAAATGAAAGGCTTAGATTCAAGTAGGAGTTAGGAAAACTACCCACCTCCTTGAAACTACCCCCATGTTCTCCACACCAAAAATTCAACTTTCCCTCCAAAAGAATGCTACCGGCCTCACAAATAGAGTGTGCAATGCACGTGTACGTGTAGTGCACGTGCATGCAACTAGGCCAAATTTTGTACATTCTAAAATTGTATAAAAATAATTTTGTTTAAAAAAGTCTTCTACATGACAAGTTTAATTAAAATAAATTAATTCATGGGCTTTCTTTTTGGGCCAAAATAATTTTATAAAAATAATTAAAATAAAAATGCTTTTGGGCTTTTTAAGAAAAGGCTTTTTAGTTAGATCAAATAAGGCTTTTAAAGAAAGCTTTTTTGTACTAAAATAATTTGAGAAAATTATATTCAAACATACACATCATGATAAAATAGTCCAAAAAATATTGCACGTGCACAACACGTGCAAAATAAATAATTTCTCATTAATTGAAAAATCAGGGTATTACATTAGTCTTGAGAGAAGCTTTAGCCATTGTCCTTGTATGAAGATTTGTTTGATCATTCTTCAGCTTTAGAACAACTTGCTTGATCAATTTTGCTTTGAGGCCTTTGTGTATCATACATGATAAACTTTTGATACAACCTGCAATATATGAGAGGTAGCATAACAACTTTGCATTGTGTTGTAATCATCAAAATCAAGAATCAACATTCTCCCCCTTTTTGATGATGACAACACAATAGCTTACAATAATGAAAATAAATATTACAAAAGCTCACATGGTCCCCCTATCAAATTTACAACATGCATAGGTGTGAAAACATGCACAACAAAATAACATAAAACGACACAAAGCTTATAGCTATATTTTCTCCCCCTTTGTCATCAAAAAAAAATGGAGGAAAAAAATAACCACACACAGTACATAGCAAGAGGAAATGCAATCAACGGCTAAGGGTGGTCAAAGTGAGCAGTAGAAAGTAAAAAGTCGCCTCAAAAGGTGTGCCAAAATTCGAATTTGAAGAAAACTGATTTGCGACAATCGACTGGTATTAAAGGGCAGTCGACTTAGTCGAGAGCAAAATAGAAAACCGAACATAGAATTAATACAATGGGTTAGTCGACTGGATACTTTGCACAGTCTACTGTCCAGAACATAAAACTCAGACATAAACTTATAAAAATAAAGTTACTTGGAAGTCGACTGAAAAATACTTGTAAGTCGACTTACCAGAGAAAAAATTCAAGAAACATCATGAAAACTACATATCCCTAGTTTTCTCCTTAAGGTGATAAATGTGTCTTCCTTAAGAGGTTTGGTAAAGATGTCAGCTACGGAAAAATTGACTCCCTTAAGAGGTTTGGTAAAGATGTCAGTTACTGTTTATCAGTAGAAATAAAGTCTAAAGAAATGTCTCCCTTTAATACATGATCACGTAAAAAATGATGTTGAATATCAATATGTTTCGTACGTGAGTGTTGAACCGGATTTTTAGAAAAGTTAATGGCACTGGTATTATCACACATTATTGAAGGTTTTTCAAATGAAATACCATAGTCTAATAGGGTTTGTTTCATCCACAAAATTTGGGCACAAGCCAAACTTGCAACGATATATTCAGCTTCTGTAGTAGATAGGGATACCGAATTTTGCTTCTTACTGCACCAAGAGACTAGTGAATGTCCCAAATAGTAACATGTCCCACTAGTGCTCTTGAGGTCAGTTTTACTACCAGCAAAGTCTGCATCACTATATAACAAAAGTTGAAAGTTATCGGTGCGTGGATAAAATAGACCATATTCAGACGTGCCTTTAAGGTATCTTAAAATACGTTTCATAGCTTTTAAGTGAGACTCTTTAGGACTTGACTGATATCTCGCACACAAACATACACTAAACATAATGTCCGGTCTACTTGCAGTTATATATAAGAGTGAGCCAATCATACCTCGATAGAGTTTTTGATCGACACTCTTACGTAATTCATCTTTGTCAAGGGTAGTGGTAGTAGCCATAGGTGTGGTCTTACTACTCGTGCTATCCATGTTAAACCGTTTGAGTAATTCCTTAGCATATTTTCCTTGATTAATAAATATGCCATTATGTGACTGCTTAATTTGTAGTTCAAGGAAATAATTGAGTTCACCCATGTGACTCATCTCAAACTCGTTTTTCATGGTGTAAGCAAACTCTTGACATAGTTTACTATTAGTAAAACCGAAAATTATGTCATCAACATATATTTGTATGATTAAAATATCATTCTTAATTCTTCTAATAAACAAAGTAGTATCTACTTTACCTATTTCAAAACATGTTTCTAAAAGAAAAGTCTTCAATCGATCATACCAAGCACGTGGTGCTTGTTTAAGACCATATTAAGCCTTTTTCAATTTAAAAACGTGGTTTGTAAATTGTTCATGTTCAAAACTTGGTGGTTGTTTAACATAAACATCTTCCTTCATAAAACCATTAAGGAAAGCACTTTTAACATCCATTTGAAATAGTGTAAAATTCATAAAACAAGCAAAAGATAATAAGATACGAATTGATTCTAATCTAGCAACAAGAGCATATGTTTCATCAAAATCTATGCCTTCTTCTTGATTATACCCTTGATTAACTAGTCTAAATTTGTTCCTAACAACTTTACCTGATTCATCTAACTTATTCTAGAATGCCCATTTGGTACCTATTGTAGTATGATCAGGAGGTCGTAGAACTAAATCCCATACATCATTCCTTTTGAATTGGTTTAACTCATCTTCCATGGCATTCATCCAAAATTCATTCTCACATGCTTCTTGTATATTCTTCGGCTCAAAATCCGACAAAAAGGCTGTGTGGGATATCATGTTAACATGTAATCTCGTTTGAATATCATGTGAAATGTCACCAATTATTAAGTCATGAGGATGATCTCTAACTTCAACAAAAGACTTTGGCAAAGTTGGAGACATTACAACAGGATCAGTCGACTTGACCATTCCATCAATCGACTGATTTACAGCAGTCGACTTGACTTCCTTATCGGTCGACTTATCCGCAAGGCTAGTTTGCTCTAAAGATGTAATTACTTTATTTAAAGGTAATGAATCAGTTTCATCATCTTCAATTAAAGCTGATGAAGACAGAGATTCATCAAATGCAACATGCATGGATTCTTCATTAGTCATTGTTGACTTGTTGAAGATTCTATATGCCTTACTCCTATTTGAGTATCCTACAAAGATACCCTCATTAGATCTAGGATCAAACTTATCTAAATTATCCTTAGTGTTCAGAATAAAACACTTACTTCCAAATATTTTAAAGTAAGAGACCTTAGGAATTCTATCAAAAAATAGCTCATAACAAGTTTTCTTTAGCTTAGGCCTAATCAAAATTCTATTTAAAATATAACAAGCTGTAGCAACAGTTTCAGCCCAAAAATACTTAGGTAAATTGCTTTCAACAAGCATGGTGCATGCACATTCTTGCAAAGTCCTATTCTTCCTTTCAACCACTCCATTTTGTGGTGAAGCTCTAGGAAATGCAAACGAATGAGTTATACCATTCTTGTTGCAATATTCTGCAAACGTTTCATTTTCAAAATTTACCACCATGATCACTTCTGATAGTGACTTTGGATAGAGACTTTGATTTTGAATTCGTTTAAAAAAATTGGCAAATTCTACGAAAGCATCATTCTTATGTTTTAAAAAGAAAGTCCAAGTGAATCGTGAAAAATCGTCTACTAAAGCAAATACATACCTACTTTTATTTAAAGAAGTAATTCTAGTAGGGCCAAATAAATTCATGTAAATTAATTCGAGCGGCCTACTAGTAGAAATTACTTCTTTTGTTTTAAAAGTAGATTTAATTTGTTTACCTAGTTGACATGCATCACATAACTTATCCTTTTTAAAGGATAGTCTTGGCAGCCCTTTAACTAGGTTGTACTTAGACAATTTAGAGAGATTTTTTATATTCACATGGCCAAAACGTTTATGCCATAGCCAAGAATCATTATTAGAAGCTACTAAGCAAAAATCATTCAAAAACTCATATACTTTTAAACACAATTCATAAATGTTATTTTTCCTAAATCCTTGAAAAATTATATTTTGCTTGGTAGAATTATAAATTAAACATGCATCTTTTTCAAACATGATTTTATAACCCTTATCACATAGTTGGCTAATACTTAACAGGTTATGCTTAAGTCCACTAACTAATAAGACATCTTCTATAGAGGGGTTAGTGTGCTTACCAACCATACCTAATTTCTATGACCTTTCCTTTGTTGTTGTCACCAAATGTGACTGTTCCTCCATCAATGTCTTGTATGGAATATAGGAGGTTGGCATGACCAATCATGTGCTTCGAGCATTCGCTGTCAAGTATCCAACGATCTCTCTTAGGTACCTACAAAATATTCAATGTGAATATGGTACTCTTTTCATTGGGTCCAAATTAGATTAGTTTGTGGGAAACCAAACACATGAAGAGTTTGGTTTTCCACAATAAGCAGAATATAATTAGCAGAATTACATAAAGTAAGCATATATGAATTAATATAAGCAATTCTATCTTTCGAACTCAGGTTGACTGGAACCCATACATATTTGCTCTGTCCTGTTGACTTTACTGTACCTTTCAGTCGACTTTTACTGTTATTCAGTCGACTGGGAGGTAGTATAGGTCGACTTATCTGAGGTATTGGTCTCGTTGAATGAGACTCAGTATCTCTGGACAGGCGACTGATATGTGGATTCAGTCGACTGGTCTGAACTGTAGATTTTCCTTTTTCATGAAAAGTTACAGTTTTAGGTTTTTCAAAAAACTCATAAAGTTTATTTTTAACACTAGAAATAGATACAGATTTGTTTACACTAGTGTTCTTAGAAGAATGAGATTTTTCAAGGGACTTTTTAAAACCAAGTCCAAACTTTTGATTAGATTGCACTTGATTTTGAAGAACATCATTTAAATCCTCTTTTTCTTTATTAAATTTAGATATGTTCTTGGATATCTCTTCATAATTTTTCTTTAGAGACTCAAGATCCATATTTAAACTAGATAGACGAGAATTTAAGGGTTTTACTTCTTTATCAAGGTTAAGATTTTCTTAAGAAAGTGTTTGATTAACTTTCTCTAAGTTCTTAACTGTAATCTTTTCTTTTTTAAGTTCTTGAAAAATCTCGTTGAAAGCATCAAGTAAATTATTAGAATCATAGTCATTACTTACTTGATTTTGAGACGCCATAAAATACATGTTTGCAACCTCGTTTGTCTCATCAATTTTTTCTTCCGACGAAGAATCGCTATCATCCCAAGTTGCTTGGTATGCCTTTTTGTTCTTCACGAACTTGTTCTTTGTGTACTTGTCCTTCTTGAAGATGGATGCCTTTCCCTTAGATTTTGCATTCTCTAGTGAGCAATCATTCTTCATATGGCATGTCTTGTCACACCTGAAACAAGTTGGAGGTTCATTAGATTCTTAGATTTTGAATTAAACTTACCTTTTCTTAGGAACTTTTTGAAGGAACTTTTTGAACTTTCTCGTGAACATGGCAATCTCTTCCTCATCTTCTTCTTCATCCTCGGAGTCCAACATGACTTTGAATGCTAATGTCTTCTTCTTTGATTGTTGTGGTTCAGCATCCTTCTTGCGCTCTTCAAGTTGTACCTCATAAGCCATAAGATTTCCCACAAGATTCTCAAGAGAAAGTTGTGTTAAATCATTGGCCTCTTCTATGGCGGTGGTCTTTTTTTTTCCATTCGGGGGTTAGTGCACGAAGTACCTTCCTTACCATCTCGGCTTGAGTATACGTCTTTCCAAGTGTCATAAGTGAATTGGTAATGTCCGTGAACCTTGTAATCATCTCAGACACATTCTCATTCTCCTTCATGCGGAACATTTCATACCTGTGAACAAGAACAGATATTTTTGATTCTTTTACTTTATTTGTTCCTTCATGAGTTACCTCGAGTGTGTGCCAAATTTGATGTGCAGTTGTTGCATTGGACACACAGTTGAACTCCTCCTTTGTAAGGGCACAAAACAGCGCATTCATCACCTTTGCATTGTTCATTGTTTGGTTCTTCATGTCATCGTTCCATTGTGCATATGGAATGGTAGGAGCGGTGTACTCGGTCTCTGTCATGTTCCATATTTCATAGTTGATGGACTGAAGGTAGATCTTCATTCTACACTTTTAGTAGTTGTAATTGGTTCCATCGAAGAGGGGTAGACTTTTTGTAGATTGGCCTTCATGGTATTGATTTGCATTAGAAGTAGTTGCCATTGCACTCAGCCAGGCTCTAATACCAAGTGTTGGATCCTGTAGGCAAGGCAAGAAACACTAGAGGGGGGGGGGGGGGTGAATAGTGTTTTATAAAAATTAATTGCAGAAATAAAATTTATCTTCTATTCAGTCGACTGGAAAAAGAAGTTCAGTCGACTGAGGCCTCAGAGTAGAAGAGTATTTTGATACAAGTCTGATAAGTCGACTTAATACAAAGAGGCAATCGACTTGCCAGAACAGTTTATGAGAAGATTGTAATACCAGTCTGCCAGAACAGTTTCTGAGAAGATTGTAATACCAGTCTGATCAGTCGACTTAAGATGGAAATACAGTCGACTTACCAGAACGGTTTTGAGAGAATTGAAATGCAAGTAATAAAAGATTCAAGAGATACAACCACAGAAACTCCAACCATAGAGTACACATGATGTATCCTGGTTCGGTCCTCCCGACCTACATCCAGTCCCCAAGCAACCCACTTGAGATTTTTCACTATTCCTGAAAAATGTACAATAATACCCTACGGCGTTAGACAACAAACTTGTCCAACCCGTAGTCCTCTCTCACCACTATAGAAAGCAACCCACTCTTCCACCAAGAGTGAAAACCTGACTCTACATCCTAGAGTCCTACTCTCTAACCGAGAGGAAAAGAAAACAATAAAATTGTTTACAATCAACCTATAGCCTTGTTGTGATTGTGTTTTTGTACGTGGCTATTCAGGTCAACTTCTGAATTCAATCCAAAATGAATTCAATGTTATGTTGGATTGAACTCAAAGAACCAAGTCTTAAGAATTAGAGTATTTGAAAAGAAACTTATTCTCTTTGAAAGTAAGAACACTTAAAATTTTTTCTCAAAAGGCTTGGGAACCCTTCCATGGTGATTCTAAGCCTCTATTTATAGAGTAGAATCCCTGGAAGTTGTAAAAATAGTTCTTACAACTGTTTAAAAACGGATATATCTTTTTGAAATCAAAAAATCAAAATTTGAAATCAGAAATCTGTCAAAATGGCTTGAACAGTCGACTGGGTTGCCGTTATGAGTTGACTGGCCAGAGTTTGAAGAAGCTCAGATAGTTTTGTACATGTACAGTCGACCGGTCCTTAATGGCAGTCGACTGGTACTCAACAGCTGACCTAGTTCAAACTGTTTTGACCTTTATTTTTGAAAACCACACAGTTATAAAATTATATGTGAGTGTGTGTGTGTGACAAGGCTTTTACATCAATCTAAGACTCAACAAAATAAGATTACATTTGTTTTTCCAAGACACAGAAAATAAAACATTGAAGCTTTGGTCTTGACTTGAGTCTTTAGTCTTGAGAGAAGCTTTAGCCATTGTCCTTGTATGAAGCTTTGTTTGATCATTCTTCAGCTTTAGAACAACTTGCTTGATCAATTTTGCTGTGAGGCCTTTGTGTATCATACATGATAAACTTTTGATACAACTTGCAATATATGAGAGGTAGCATAACAACTTTGCATTGTGTTGTAATCATCAAAATCAAGAATCAAGAAAATGGCTGAGATGCGATTCAAAAAAAGTCAATAGTCATCATTGACTGAGTCAATGGTCAAGCGTTGACCACCACATGTCGACTGGCCGATTCATTGAACCATTTGTCATTGCACGCCGAGCAACCGCAAAATCGAGCTGAAAATGGAACAAAATACTCCAGATCCATGCCCAATTTTCATCGATTGCTGAGATTCTCCAAAAAAGTCAATGGGCAACGTTGGCCAGATCAATGGTCAGCGTTGACCACCATGTGTCGCGATGTCGAACTTTCTCATCGGTCAGCAGAAAGAGAACCGAATAGAAATTGAGAGAAAAAATACTCCGCCTGATCTGCACTCGATCGTGGTCGACGATCCAGATTTTGCCACGTCATCAAGGTAATTTCCTTTTTAATTAATTTCCTTATTTTATTATTAAATCGAATTAATTTTTAAAAATCCGAAAAATGATTAAAAATAAAAAAATTAATTAAAAATTCTAAAAATAATTATTAATTTGGAAAATAATTTAAAATTTCAAAAATATTATTATTAAATTAGAATAATTAATTGAAATTTTCGAAAGTTAATTATTAAAATTCAGAAATTGAATAAAAATTCGAAAAATGATTAAAAATTGGAAAAGTTTAAAGATGGAAAAATCACAAAAAATCCAGAAAATTATAAAAACAATTCTAAGTATTTTACAAACTCACAAAAGCACTGTTACACCCCAAGCGAGATCTGAACGTCCCCGAGAATGCGGATAAATTCTATAAGCCATTAAAAACGGGCAAACTACTCCTCAAAGACTATGAAACCATGTCTTCGGGAGTGGGTGGCTTGTGATATGACTCGAAACTGAACCAAATCGGGACTGTTCAAATCGGACACGAATCTCAAAGCACCAAATGGTAAAACGGTAATTTCCACTTCAAACTAGTCCGAAAATGGGAACTGGCTCTTTTCCGACCCCAATAACCCAAAAACAGGTCTGCCTTACTGGGTTAGGGTCACAGCCAATTATAAATAAACCCAGATCATTTAAAGAGTTATTTGAATTCATGATTATCCCTAAGAGATAGTTTAAACCAAATCTCTTATCATGAAGGAATTTAGACTCTATTTCCTATAAAAAATACTAGAAGTAGAGATAAATGATTATCTCGAAACTGTTCTCAAAGGTGACTATAAATACCTCTACCCCCGTCAGTATTGGCTCTCGCCTCAGAACTCTGGAGATTAATCTCTATCCACAGATTATTCTAGAGACTATTTCATTTTCGTCTAGGAATCTTCGAGAATACCTTACCCCGTAGGTCACTCCGGAGCCCTCAACCTCATGTTTGCTCTAGCTTCGTCACATCCCCCATCTAGTGCATATCCTTATATCCAATCATAATTAATATTTCCTAGAGCTATCTTACCTTACCGGACTTAATTCTGTTTCTCATTATTCTTGCTTTTTTGCCGTTTCCGTCGTCTCTCAGGCAAGTAACTTGTATTCTTTTCTTTGTGTAATACAAGTACTAAATACCACATGTAGTGTAGTTGGCTTCTGAGACAATTCGTGTGTGAATCCTCTGTTATATATTGTCTCTATTGTGTTGATTCGACCATAGTTGCCTCACGACATACATGACATGAAACAACTAGGGATGACCACTTTTTGATGTGTATATGCATGCTATTTTGTGATATCGTTTGCTTGATGTGTTATTCATGCTAAACATGTTGTGGACTTGCAAAATACCCTATGTCATATTCGTTGGACATTTAGTACACTATATCTCATGTTTGGGTTGATTTGGATGAGTTTTACATGAACTAGATGATTTTATGTTCGAAGAATAATGCTGTATTTTCTGTCACCTTGCTTTTGATTAGTATTTTAGACCCTATTAAGGTCAGTATATGAATTTTATTTGTGAATAAGATTTGTAGAGAATTCTGTCTATTTTCCAACCCTTCTGACGGATCTCGTTTTACGAGTTGTGAGTTATGTCTATTTTACAACAATGGTGTAGAGAGATTTCCAGATTCTGTTTTCTATGAATTTGAAGAGTAATCTATTTTTATCATGATGTTAAAAGTATTATTTTGATCCAATATTTTGCACAATACAACTAGAATTGATTGGGATTAACCATGAATTTGTTTGGATTTATTTGATGAGTTTTAAGAACCATTCTATGTTTCCAAACAATTATCATATATGCAGAATTTTCATACAGTTCAGTAAAGAACCTGATTTTCGACCTAATTCTACTTGTTGTTTGTAAAATATTTGTGAATATGAAAGTTAGCCTATTGTGTCTATTTTATCACCCTTTTGGCAGATTTGGATTTCAATTTATGGTTTGTGATATTTTGCTTTTTTCGTACTGTAGTGTTTATAATTCCAAATTTACAAAACTACTTCATCTTGATGTTTTCTGATTTTTGTTGACTAAACTATTTATATTGAATAATTATGAAACTTTATATTTTGATGTTGGACATATAAAGAAATACCCCAGTTTTTTTGTGGATTTAATTAATGAGTTTTCATGCTGTTTTCGTGAATTTGAATACAATTTTTTGATTTCTGGCTGAACGTGTTTTTTGGATTCAAATCTGTTTTGAGTCCTGTTGTTGTGAAATACCATATGACTTATATATATTTGTTAGATTCTTCTGGGAATCTATTTTCCAGATTTTCTAACGGATCCAGATTTGCATATTTGTATCAACGGGAATTCCAGATTTAGTGCAGTACTGTCTTGTTGTCCTGAACTAGAATTTTCGTTGTTATATTCTTTTATGTGTTGTCTTTCACCCGTGCATGTTTATTTTTCAACTTGAACTTGATACTTGTTTATACCATGTCATACTTGTCATGTTTTGTACACGTACATGCCTGTTTGATAATAATAATAAGAAATTAAGCTGGGGTTTAAAGGGAAAGATCTAATAGTGAAAAGTATAGAAACGTGTACTCCGAAGAGGATTCATAGATCCTACTTGGTTATTTGCAGCTTGTTATTTGGTTATTTGGAGATCGACACGTGATTACTTGACACTTGCACTCTTGACACAGAGCTTGATATTTGGTTACTTGGAGCTTGATATTTAGTATTTGGAACTTGATTACTTGAGAGCTTGTCCCTGAGTACACTGCCTTCTATGATCCATTATGAAATCTAAAGCGAAACTGTTTGAATGTAGCAACCATGTGGTAAAAGGATGGATGCATGAAGTGCTACCTAGATAGTAATAATACAAGACTTGAACATAATCACTTGACACTTGCTATTTGATACTTGTACATGATACTTGATTCTGACACTTGATACTTGACACTTGCTACTTGTACTTGATTCTTGACACTCGTTACTTGTTACTTTTTTACATGATACTTGTTCACTTGACTCTTGTTACATGCCACTTGCACTTGTTCATGTTGCCATGCTAGTTATTCAAATTTGTTATCATGCCTATTCCATGTTATTAGTTTACCCATTTTCCTATACTTGTGCCTGCACTAGAAGCGGCCCGTAACTTGCATTGACGGACATTTTGTTTTCTTTTTCTCTTCCTGCAATTTATTAAATTGCAGATTTTGGAGATCAGCTGCCAGATGGAGTAGGCGAGATGAGATTCTAGTTGCTGGAGTTCTTGCTATTATTATTATTATTTCTTGTTGCTTATTTGAATAATTGTACTTGATTACTTGGATTATTTGTATTTGGGCAATGTGACCCAGGATTATTGACTTGTTCAGATCTGGTTTATTTGAGATTAATATATTTTGTTTCAAGTAAATCATGTTGGTATTTTGATTCATACAAGCATGCGTGGTTGATTCTTTTGCTTCCTTTTCTGATTATTCTTGTGAAATGTTGTAAAGATTCTGACAGCTTATGGATGATGAAAATCATTCGCTGAGCTTAGTCACGTATCTGTATTCCATATATCTTTTTGGGGAGGGGGGCCTGACTCATTTTCTCTATCATCAATTTCATCAGTTCAATTTTAATTCAAAATGACCCATTTCTAACTCTAGATAAATTAAAAGAAAAACCAAAGTGAACCGACCCCCTGGTTCGAACCCGAGCACAGTCCTGCACTCAAAACCATAACCGCAAACCAGGTTTCCAACCACTGTTTCTTCAGAAGTCTTCACAAATTAATATATAGCTTACTGACCTAAAATACATTTCTTCACATTAAACTGAAGCACAATATCTAACTCTTAAGTTGTAAATTGTGAGCTCTACAATACAATTCAATTAACAGGATTTACTAGCATGGAAATCTAATTTTTATAATAACCACAAATATACTTATATATATGAGACATCAATTTAATCTACACATACCAAATGTTAACGAACCATTTTCTACGGCTATATTTCATTCAATCTCCTATTAAATTATACTCAATTCTACTTACAATTTTGCTAATAAATCAGAGCATTGTCACATTGTAACAATGATGAAGAGTTATACATGAATTTGTCTCGCATGCATACAACCCTAAAGGAGAAGCAATTTGCAACTTTAAAGAGAATTACATCTACTTATAAAATAATTTCCAAAGAAACTAGAGAAAATTAAGGAAGTACCCGCATATATATTTTACACATAATCTAGCTACAATCTACACACAATGGATTGAATTACTACAAAAAATTTAGAAAGTTGGAGAACACCCGCCCAATCCTTTCCGAAACCAATTATTTCTAGATTCCAACAAAAACTCTCCAAAACTCGAGATGACGTGGAGTATATATATATATATATATATATATATATATATATATATAGAGAGAGAGAGAGAGAGAGAGAGAGAGAGAGAGAGAGAGGGAGGTGAAAGGAGGTAGAGTTTGGAGTTTCGGAAAATGAAAGGAAGGGAAAGAGAAAAGATGACAGTGGGGTGATGGAAAAAAAAAATTAATATAACAATATATATAGAGAGAGAGAGTAATGTTTCGTTGTGCACCAGGCCTCCGTGTGCACTCGGTCTTCCCGCCTTCGTATCGATGATCCGAACCGTCCAAACAGATCTACACATATAAATTAGTCTAAATATGTAAAATCAAATCATTTGAAATTTATTTGCCCATCCATTGAAGTGTTACAAAATTGTATGGCTGAAAATCGTTGTTTTTTATAGTCACATGATGGATGAGCAAAGAAATTTCAAATAATTTGATTTTACATATTTATACGAATTTTGACGTGTAGATCAATGTGAACGGTTCGGATCGTCAATACGAATGCGGGAAGGCCGGGTGCGCACGAGTGCACACGGAGGCCTGGTGCACAACGGAACATTTCTCTCTCTCTCTTTCTCTCTCTCTATATATATATATAGATTTATATAGAATTTGAGTAGGGTTGGTTGAAAGTGATGGGGAGTTACATAACCACCCCATAATCTTCTAATAACTATCCATTAACTCCACCATTCCTACCCTAATTCAAATCTTTAAATTTAATTCCAATTCCTTTGTTTTCCCTTTATTAAAAGAAGTGGCCGACCACCTAGTGTATGGGGTGTGCACTGGTTTTTGATTCTCCACAAATGTATATACAAATGTCACAAAATTATGTACCATAGTGGTACAAGTTCAAAAATAAAAGAATAAGCTTAATTAAACATTGTTTGTGTTATTTCTAATCTAATCCTTTAAATTAAGCAAATAAAATTTATATGCATGACTTCACAAATTTTTATATTGAAAAGATACATTCAACATGTGCACTGAAAACACGTGCATTATACGTATAAACAAAATTATACTTGGGTTGGCTCAAAATAGGAGAAAATGAATTTCGAGAGAGCAAAAAAATATATAAACAATCGAAATACAAAATACGTAGGATATTTGTATTAAAAATATTATGGATATTTTTTATAACAGTACAAAATACATGTATATAAGTTCTATCCTCAGAACTTACTAGAGAAAGTTGTATTTTGAACACACCAAATAAAGAATTTGAAAAATAAACGTAGTATGAAAATACATAATGCAGAAAACAAAGTAAAAATTAGAATAAAGTATATATATATATACAAAGAAAACATGAATATCAAGTAAGATACACAAAGTAAATAAGATGCAAGGCAAGAGAGATTAATAAGAACAATTACACAAATTTTAAACGAATTAGAATAATAAGTAGGAAAAGAAATGTGATAGTGAAAGATAATATGGGTTGAAATAAATTTTCATACAAAATAATATTCGGTTGAGTATTAGATAATATAGTAAAAGGAGAAATAAATTAAGTCATCAATTGTGAAAGAAATTGAAAACAAAATAGATTGAAAAGAATAAAGAAAAGCATAGTAAAAATAGATGATTTTCAAAAAATAATAAGTATACAACAACAACAAAGCCTTTTGTCCAACTTGTTGGGATTGGCTACATGAATCATGGTTTTCCATTCTGCTCAGTTTAGTGCAATATCTTCTGTAAGGTCAGAAGCTATTATATTGTTTTCACCATTTTCACCCAAGTTAGTTTAGGTCTTCCTCTACTCCTAACTCTACCCTCAATACTTATCAAATCACTCTTTCTAACGGGGGCACTACTAGGTCTATGTGTGACATGTCCAAACCACCTGAGGCAATTCTCTCTTAACTTCTCTTGGATTGGAGCTACCTTTAGCATGTCTCGTATACGCTCGTTTCTAATTCTATCCTTCCTTGTTTTACCACACATCCATCTTAGCATCTTCATCTCTGCTACACTCATTTTTTAGACATATTTCTTTGTTGCCCAATACTCTGCTCCATACATCATTGCTGGTCTAACATCCATCCTATAAAATTATTCCTTCTACTTCAAAGGTATACCTTTGTCTCACAAAACACCACTGGCACTTCTCCACTTAAGCCACCCTGCTTGCATCCTATGTATAGAATCTTCACATATCTCCCCATCTCTTTGTATAATCGGGTCTAAATATCAGAAACGATATCTCTTAGGTATCTCTTGGCCATCAAGCTTCATTACTTCCTTAGTTGTGTTCCGAATATCACTAAAATTACACTCCCTATACTCTATTTAGTTCTACTTATCCTAAAACCTCTAGCTTCCAAAGTTTCTCTCCACAATTCTAATTTAGCATTGACTCCTGCTCTAGTCTCGTCGACTAAGATGATTTCATCGACCAAAAGTATACACCAAGGAACCTCATCTTGTATTTCTCGCGTCAATTCATCCATAACCAAAGTAAAAAGGCAGGGCTTAAAGCCGAACCTGGGTGTAAACCTACTATAATAGGAAAATTGCTGGTCTCTCCTGTGGTTGTTCTAATTATGGTCGTTGAGCCTTCATACATATCCTTAATTACCTTAATATACCGAATGGTTAGTCTTTTATTATTTAACACCCACCGTAATATGTTACTAAGAACTTTATCATATGCTTTTTCTAGAACTATAAAAATAATATGTAGATCATTTTTATTCTCCCTATATTTTTCCATAAGTCTCCTTAGTACATAAATTGCTTCCATTGTTGACCTCCCATGCATAAACCCAAACTGATTCTCAAACACTGTAGTTTCTAGTCTCAGTCTATGTTCGATCACTCTCTCCCAAATTTTTATCGTATGACTCATTAATTTAAATCCTCGGTAGTTTGAACAACTTTGTATATCTTCTTTATTTTTATATATAGGTACTAAAATAATTTTTCTCCATTCATCGGGTATCTTCTTAGTCCTCAAAATTTTATTAGACAATTTTGTTAGCCAACCCACTCCTGCATTCTAAAGACACTTCCAAACTTCAATGGGTATATCATCCGGTCCTAAATAATTTCCTATTTTCATCCTTCTTAGTGAATTTTGAACATCCGAGGTCCTAATTCTACGGAAAAACATATGCTCTCGACTCTCCCACGAGTCCTCTATATTTAAGTTAAAACTTTTTCATTTAATAACTTCTCAAAAAAATTTTGCCATCTTTCCTTAATTTCCTCATTTTTTACTAAGACTCTTGAATTCTCGCTCTTAATATACCTAATTGTATCCAGATCTTTTATTTTTCCATCTCTTTGTTTAGCAAGCTTATAAATTTAATTTCTTCTTTTGTTTCTAATTTTGTGTATAAATCATCATAATCTTTTTCTTTTGTATCTTATCACTTTCTTAAATTTTTTTATAACGGTCTTATATCTCTTCAAATCCTCTTCATTTCTATTGTTTTACCATATTTTGAAGCTTGATCTTTTTTCTCTCACAATTTTTTGAGTCCTTTTTGCCACCACCATGTTTCTTTATTTAGCAACCCTCTATCTTTAGATTCTCCAAGTACCTCCTTCGAAATCTCTTATGTACGTAGCCATTTTAGTCCACATCATATTTGTCTGCCCTTTCCGATTCCACGATGCTACTTTAAGGACTTTTTCTCTAAAAAAATTTAGTTTATCTCCCTTCAAGTTCCACCACCTAATACTTGGGTTCCTAGTCTCTTTCCTTATACATAGTGTTTTCCAATCTTAACATCCAATACCATTAATCTATGTTGTGAGGTTAAACACTCTTCCTGTATAACTTTACAATCTTTACATGTCAAGCGATCTACCTTTCTAGTGATGAAAAAATCAATCTGATACATATTTGCCCCACTTTTAACGGTTATCATATATTCCTCCCTCTTTCTAAAATAAGTATTTACTAGTATAAGATCATACGAAGCCGCAAAATCTAATAGAGCCTCTCCACCATCGTTCTTATTTTCAAAATCATGTCCTCCATGCACCATCTCATATCCCATGTTATCTTCTTCTACATGTCCATTGAAATCTCATCCACAAATAGTCTATCACTGTTACCGCTGATTTCGGTGTGGGGGTAAACAGATAGAATTTGTGAGTCCAGGAAAAACCTGAACAGTTGACTCAACCTTCTTGCTCCTGCCGCGACCTGCAAGGAAGTGCGAAACACCGGGGTTGATTCCGGCGACGCACCCTTCGACGCTCTTGTCAGTAATCAGAAGAGATTAAGAAAGAGCTTAAAAGTGGTGAAAAAGTGATTAACCTGGTCACGGTGGTAGAGGGGTCGTATTTATAGTCGCCTTTGGAACGGTTAGGGGCCTGATTTCCTGCCTAACAGCCAGGAGGAAAATCCTCCTATTCTGTTCTGGGAAATTAGCCCCTGATTCCCTGGTGGGAGTCAATCAGGCCTGTTGATTTGATCTAGTCAAATCAATGGCCCTGATTCTCCTCTTGGTGAACTGGGTTTGTATCGGGTCGGGACCCGTGCCCAGTTAAAGTGGATGCGTTCGCGGGTTGCTGGTTCTGTGAGAAAGAGACCCAATACCCGTTTTGGATCCACTTGTATGTAAAATTACCTTTTTACCCCCGAGCATCAAGATTCGTGCCCAATCTGGACGGTTCCGATTTAACCCCATTATTAGCCATATCACGAGCCCCCCACTCCTAAAGACTGAGCGTGATCAGTCTTTGAGGAGTAGTTTGACTGTTTTGTGGGCTAGTGGAGTTGTATCGGAGTCCATATGGTGGACTTAGGATCTCGAAGGGGGTAGTGAGGTAACTTTTTGATGCCATGTGTTGTTCTCCAGCCTTATCGAGTATTTGGCGTCTTTCATCTATTTTTCTCAGATTATTTATTTAATTTTGCGATGTGTTTACTAATTGTTCGGGGGCCTTAACTGTACATTCTAGGCAATAATTGTTCGTTCAGGGGCTCAAAAATATACCCTCGAATTTTTGATTATTTTCCAGAATTTTTAGCTAATTTTCCCGAATTTTTGGCAATTTTTTTCGCAATTTTTAAATAAATAAAACAAATTAAATAAATAAAAAACGATTTTTAATACTGATTTATGGCGTGGCGCAATCTGGACCTCTGATCATCGTCGAGCGTGATTTTCTGGGAGATCTGACGGTCTCCAACGCTCGGCGTCTTTTTTCTCCATTTTCGAGCTCGGGATGGCACTCGCTCGGCTGCCGACCGGAGACTAGGGGGTTCGGCATTCCGAGCGACGTGGCGCAATCTGAGCCATCGGATGGCAGCACGTTTCCCAAGAAAACGTTATCTTGTCGTTAGTGACCTCGGCGCTCAATTTGGACCGTTCATCATTAGGAACGTGAATTTCTGAAAGATCCAACGGTCGTAGTAGCTCGGTGTCTTTTTTTCTCTCCATTTACGAGCTCGGGAAGGCACTTGCTCGGCATCCGATCGGAGACAGGGGGTCTCGGACACTTTTTTCTCCGTTTGGCGAGCTCGGAAAGGCACTTGCTCGGCTTCCGACCGAAGACAGGGGGTTTCGGCAGGACGAGCGATGTGGCACAGTCTGAGCCGTTGGATGACGGCGCGCATCTCTAGGCGGGCACATTTCTAAAGAAAACACTATCTTGTCGTTTAGTGTTCTCGGCGAGATCTGGGCCGTCTGATTGAGATCATGCGCGAAAGTTGAGGAGAAAATGCGATTTCTCCGTTTGGGAGCTCGGAAAGGCACTTGCTCGGAATCTGACCGTAGACAAGGGGTCTCGGCAGGACGAGCGACGTGGCGCAGTCTGAGCCGTTGGATGACGGTGCGCATCTCTAGGCAGGCACATTTCTCAAGAAAACACTATCTTGTCGTTTAGTGTTCTCGGCGAGATCTGGGCCGTCTGATTGAGATCATGCGCGAAAGTTGAGGAGAAAATGCATTTTCTCCGTTTGCGAGCTCGGAAAGGCACTTGCTCAGAATCCGACCGTAGACAAGGGGTCTCGGCAGGATGAGCGACGTGGCGTACTCTGTCTCGAGACGATCTTGTTCCCAAGGGCATTAATGGTGCTTCGGTGTTCGCGCGGCGTTCCATTTTCCCAAGTTCATTAAGGACAACTCCTTCAATTAATGCATGGCATTTCAAATTCCGAGGGTCATAATGGCTGGACCTTGGAGGGGAGCTTATAAGTACTCCACTCCCTTTGTCATTTCAATCGCACCAAATGTAGAGTTTCAAACTTCGGGGGCATTGGCCTTGGGTAACTTGTCTTTCGAGGTCCGAGGGGGTTGTCGCTCTTTTGCCTTTTTCTTCTCCCGTTCCTGACGGCCCCAAAGTGGATGTCAGGAGCGGGGTGGAACGAGGCAGTAGTGGTGACGACTATGGTTCGGACTCGAGGGATGAGTTACTTCGGAAGGATGGGTGGTTGCCCTGTTGCCTTGTTCTTCTCCCGTTCCTCACGTTTCCGAAGGGGATGTCAGGAGCAGGAGAGAATGAGGCAGTAGTGGCGACGACCATAGTCCGGAACCCGGGGTGTGAGCTGCTTCGGAGGGACGGGTGGTCGTTCTCCCACCAAGATCTTCTGCCTACTCTGTTTGCTCCGCAGCGGGTGTCAGGGTCGGCAGAGATCTTGGCGGGAGAGGTGATCATCCATGTCCGAGTCCGAGGGGTGAGTTCGTCGGAAGGACGAGCAGGTCGTTCTTCCGGAAGAAATGAAGGGCGTTCCGGGCAAGTTGTTTGCAACTGTGAAGGCGCGGTTGCCAGAGCATGCCGAACCTTTGCAGTTGCAATCGACTGGCTCGGAATGGTTTGCTTCTTTCGATCTCCGGGTGTTGATGGGCCCCTTCCCATCTCTGTCTTCCTTCCGGGCTGATAGCTTCTAACGAATGTCAACCCAGAGGAGTTAGAGACGGGGGGAGTGCCGATCTGTTTTTGACCGGGCCCTGTGGGTCGGTGGGATACCGACCGAGAATAGGGCCCGGGGGTGCTCGCCGAGGGCGGTGCCTTAAAGCTTTGAATCAAAACTTTTTCGGTTCCTTTAGACATAGGTGGGGCGTCCGAGGATCCAGTCGTCCGAGCGATGTGGTGCAACCCGAGCCGCTGGATGAAAGTAAGTTTTCCCCGTTTGCAGGCTCGGGAAGGCACTTGCTCGGATTCCGAACCCATTGCGCCGAACTAGCTGACTTGGTGAGGAAGGCAGTGGTGATGGGCCTTCGCGACGTTTCGAGAGCAGCCCAAAAGTCGCGAACTTTCGTTTGGAAGTCCAAGGGACGTTCCTTTTTACTATAAACTTTACCCCCCCCCTTAGACCAAGTATCATTTTTCACTTTTACTCTCTCTTCAGTTTTTACTTTGCTTCGAAGTTTTTACTTGCTCCTTGTTTCCGGCGAACTTTCCGACCGCACCTGTCACTTCAAGGTCAGTCTCTTTCCCTTCTCTTTTAGGAAAAATGGTTAAGATTACGGATGAGACCCCCGCCTCGGAGCAAGCCGTTGGCCGAGGGGATAAAGGGAAGGGAGTAGTGGAGCCGAGCGAGCAGGACGTCGTTCGTCCGGACAAAGAGGGCGAAATGGCCGAGCTACCCGAGGAGGTCGTGGCGGCGTCCCGAAAGGGTAAAGCCGTGGTCACGATAGTGGAAACGCCGAAGAGAGCGGGGGCGTTCGGTCGGCAGCCTATCGCCTTGTCGAGCGTGGGAGGCGTCCGGGACTATGACGAGGGTACCTTGGAGAGAGTCACTCAAGGCATGGCTAAGCAGGTTGAGGAGAATGAGCCGAGGGAGCTGTCCGAGGTGGACCACACCATCTCGTCACTTACCGAGACCGACCTTCGTCTGATCCGAGAGGGTTTCGGATCCCCGCCGACTACGGACTGCTGCTCCCTGGGCCGGGTTTCCGAGCCAACACAAAGTCCTCGTCGGACGTGTGCATCTTTCCGGTCGACTCCCTAATTGCCGGACTCCGGTTTCCCCTCCACCCGTTCGTTGTGGATGTGTTGACATGGTACGGGTTGAGCCCCGCCCAGCTGATGCCGAACACATGGAGGCACGTCACGGCATTCGTCCTCCGATGCCAAGAAGTCGGCGGCAAGCCGACTATGTTCCTCTTCCGGAGCCTCTGCCGACCATGTCAGCCGAGGCGAGATGAACAAAGGTTCTTTCTTTCGCCCCGGACGGGCGTGAAGCTGATCGAGAATCCGGACTCGATCAAACATTGGAAGGAGAAGTACTTCCTCATCCGAGCTCCTGCGCCGTGGGTGATACCAACGGTTTGGGCGAAGGAGGGTCTGCCCAAGCGGACCAAGAGGGAGGCGCCGCTGAGTGATGAGGAGGCGGAGGTCCAGAGGAAGCTCCTCGCCCTGCCAGCACTAAGCTGGAAAGATATTACCGAGGAGGAACTGTTCCGAGGGGGTCTCAGTCCGATCGACCCTAGTATGCTTCTGGTATTTATATTCTTTGTTTAAAGTCCATGAAAATTTTTCTAAGTTTCTTCATCTGGCTCGTGCAGGTACGATGAAGCTGGATTACAAAGCTTTGGTGGCGAAGGGTAGGTCGGAGCAGGAGGCGAAGAAGAAGAGGCCTTTGGTGGCGCCTCAGGACAGCCGAGCCACGAAGAAGCCTTCGGTGGCGAAGGTTGCCGACCAGCCAAAGGTCATGGTCCTCGCGAAGGGGGAAGCCATGGTCCTCGACCCTCCGACCTCGAATGCGCCGATCCTCGACCCTCCGACCTCGAATGCGCCGGTCCTCGACCCCCCGACCTCGGATGTGCCGACACCGATCTCGAAGGGAGATGCTCCCGGCTCGTCGAGCGGTGTGTTCGGCGCGAAGGAGGCGTTGTCCCTCCAAGTTCCGCCCCTCACTGCCGATGCGGAGAAGATCTTGACCGAGCGTCATAAGCAGATCTTCGTCCCCAACTGGCAGGTGATGAACGTCGACGGCTTCTTGGGCGACGGGAACATCTGCATGGAGGCGATGAGGCACCTGCCGACCCCGAAGGATCGAGCGACCCTGAAGGCCAGGGATGGCAGGGGACGCCGTGATGCAGATTGCTCAGAATACTATGTCGGTAAGTGGGTCGAGCCCTCCTTCATCCAAATTTCTTCCTTAGAATTTTTCTAAGTTCTTGGGTTCGGATTTTAACGTGTTGTTCTCTTTCAGACTCTCTGCCACTTCAATTTCCTGGTCGAGGAGTTGGCGAACAAGGAGCGGGAGAAAGAGCGGGAGAGGGCGGAGCGTGTCAAGGTCGCGCAGCAGCTTGATGCCGAGCAGCTTCTCTCGACGAAGAGGGCTGCTGCAGTAGGGGGCCTGGAGAAGCAGCTGGCTGACGCCATTCAGCTGTCGAAGGATACGGCGGCCAAGCTTGAGAAGGAGGCAGCCGAGCTGAAGGAGGAGCTGGCCAACGCTCGGTCGGGAGCGGATAAAGAGGTTGCCGAGCTGAAGGAGGCGCTGGCCAAGGCTCGGTCGGAAGCGGAGGCGGCTCGGAAGAGGGCCGAGAAGATCAAGGCCAAACACCTGAAGAAGGTGAAGAAGGTGAGGAAGGCCGTGCAGGAGGAGGCCGCGCAGCACATGATCCAGAACATGGAGGATGCCTACGGTCGAGCCCTGCTCCACGTAGCCGCCAAGAACCCGGGCTTCGACACGTCCTCCTATCATTTTTACGACCCTGTGGAAGGGGAGGAAGGGATTACCGAGGGTCTGCTCGGCCCCGAGGGAGAGACGGAACCTGTCGAAGGCCCTAGGGAGACCGAAGGCGAGGGCGAGGAGGAGGATGACTCCGGGGAGGAGAGTTGGAGCGAAGGCAGAGGCGAGGGCGATGGCGAGGACAAGACGGGGGGGTCGACGGACCCGAACGGCAAAAAGGTCGACCCCTGACTCGGTTGTCTTCTTTTAGTCTTTTATTGTTTTGTTTTCTTTTTGTAAGCCTCATTGCGGACTGGCCACCGCTTGTGTAAAACTTTCACCTCGATTTTGAATGAAAAACATTTTGTTTGGCCAAAATTTGTCCAAGTGTTGAGCTTCGGATTTGCGTGTGACTAGTCGTAGATGTTTCCGAGTGTTGGGTATCGGATTTATCTCTGCTTTTCAGGTGAAGTTCTGTCCGATCACGGAGGTTGTCTACCTTCGGAAGGAGCTGGCCAAAACGAAGCGTGAGCTCTTGGACAGCCGACAAAGGCGGTTTCTCCTGCTCGGCCAACTGGAGGAGACGAGGGCAGCTCTACGGAGGTACTGTCGCGAGCTGTGGCAACTGCGGAAGTACCCCCAAGCTCCTTGTCCCGGCGGGGAAGTCGAGCGGCTCCGTGGGGAGCTTACTGCCGCCGAGCAGAAGAATGACGACCTTTTGGCCGAGGTCCAACACTTGGAATTAGCGGGGAAGGAACGCTCGGCGGCGGAAGAGAAACTGACTTCCGAGCTGGAGAAGGCATCGACCGAGCGCAAGAAGGATCACGATAGATAGGGGGATCGAGGTCACCCACTTCCGACGGCTTGCGACCGATGGCGCCACCGTCTCTGGCTCGTCAAGACCCTCTCGTCCGAAGAAGACGGCGAAGGACGACGTTTTGAGAGACAGAATCATTGAACTGGAGGAAGAGGTCGCGTCGCTCAAGCTTGCGCCGGAGAGGGCTAACGTCCGTAGCACGTCGTGCGCTCGTGAAGAGAGCGAGAGGGGGATTACATTTTACGAACTCGCGATACGCTCGCCTGTGACCAGACGGAGTCCAGCCGACGCTCAGAGCAGTGCGGCCGTCTCGTCAAGTGGGGCCTCGGTCGGCGCCGCCATTAGAGTCAGCAGCGAAGGGGGATCGCGCTTCGTTGGTTTAGGATCGAGCTCGGAGGGCAGGCCTCGTCGTCCTCGTGTTTCCTTAAACCGAAGCGTTCCTTTCCCGAAGAGGACCTGACTATGTCGCTTCGTGTCCCTTCTGATTTGTTGTAAAACGTTGTTGTAGACTTGGTCTTGTTGTATTGTGGAACCATTATGTCTGAATATGATTGGAAAATTCTTCAAGTGTGGTGCCTCGGAAGTATATTGAAATCTTGTTGTTTGCTTTCCCCATTTTTCAGCTCTAGGTGTCCGATTCATATGCTGATCTTTGCGGCTCGGATGATGACTCTGAATCCGGAGCCTCTTCTGGGACGGCGGCTCTGAGTCCTAGGAGCGTCGAGCTGGAGTTACGCCGGGCTGAGGGTGAGCGGACTCACCTTTTGTCCGTCCTCGACCTAAGGGAAGCCGAGATCCAGCGTCTGGAGGATAGGATCGTCGAGCTGAACCCTGCAGAAGGGGACGAGGACTCGCAAACCGCATTCAGCAACGCTCTTCGGGTCAAGTGTATTCGGCACAACCAGTCGAAGGTCATAGCCGAGCGGGATGATTTGCTCTCAGAGATTCGACACTTGCAAAGTGTGGTAGCGAAGCTCCGGAACGGTGCAGGGAAGCTACCAGCCGTGGAGGACGAACAGTCGGCCGAACAGTCCAGTGAAGATTTTTTCTACATGAGGGCTAAGTGTAGTGGGTCGGCGTTGTGTATTTTGTTTCCAAACACTTTGTAATCATGTGTTTTGTATTGAGGTCTGATTGTTTAATAAAATATCTTTCATTGCACCGCGTATTTGTCTTGCTTATAACTGTATTGGTCGTGCCGAGGTCCTTGGGCCGAGTGTGTTAGTTCCGTCGGCAAGAGTATTTGGACCGAACGGGTTCCCATGAGTACAGTGTTTTGTCGTTTAGCGACTCTGACAAGGTACGACACGAGTTCCCAGGCGGCTCTGTCCCTTAGAAAGTGCTATCTTGTCGTTTAGTGTCGGTGGCAAGATCTGAGCCGTTGGGTGTTGGCACGAATTTCGAGGCGGCTCAGTTCCCAAGAAAACGCTATCTTGTCGTTTAGCGCAGGTGGCCAGATCTGAGCCGTCTGATCGAGATCATGCACGAAAGTTGAGGAGAAAGTGAGTTTTCTCCGTTTGCGAGCTCGAGAAGGCACTTGCTCGGTGGCCGACCGGAGACGTAGGGCTTCGGTCTTCGGCAAGTGGCCAAGATCGCTCGGATTACATGGCCAAGATCGCTCCGGCATCGATCTTATGGAGAAGCTGGAACGGACTGGGAGCCAAGTGCTGGACCCTAGGACCATTTTTGTAGCTCGACGGTTGTGGGAGCAATTCCGAACGGCGATCTACCCCTGGTTCGTCCGGAGACGAGCCGAGGGGGTAAAGTCGAGCCGAGTGTTGGACTCTGAACCATCGGTGTAGTTCAACGGTTGTGGGAGCAATTCCGAACGGCGATCTACCCCTGGTTCGTCCGGAGACGAGCCGAGGGGGTAAAGTCGAACCGAGTGTTGGACTCCGAACCATCGGTGTAGTTCAACGGTTGTGGGAGCAATTCCGAACGGCGATCTACCCCTGGTTCGTCCAGAGACGAGCCGAGGGGGTAAAGTCGAGCCGAGTGTTGGACTCCGAACCATCGGTGTAGTTCAACGGTTGTGGGAGCAGTTCGGAACGACGGTCTACCCCTTGTCCGTCCGGAGACGAGCCGAGGGGATGAGGCCGAGCCGAACGTGGACTCCGAACCATTGGTCGAAATCACAATTTAAAAAGTAGGTGACAAGAGGGGATAGAAACATGCGAATTCACAAACATAATAGAGCTTTCTTTATTGATAATTGACGGCGAACCGTTTTACATAGTACAATTTATGAAAAATGGGTTACAAGTCGGAGGACTGGAATGACTCGATACTCCACGATACTTAGAGTGGCGCCGGAGCGCTTTCTTGGTATTTTAGGAGGTGGTCGGCATTCCAGGTCCTCGGAAGCTCTCTGCCCTCTAGGTCTTCGAGGCGATATGTTCCGGGCCGAACCGCCTTTGTGATCCTGTACGGCCCTTCCCAGTTCGGAGCCAGCTTGCCCTTCTGACTGGGGAAGGATATGGCTAGCTTCCTCAAGACCAAATCTCCTTGCTTAAGGTTGGCGGGTCGGACCCTTTTGTTGTACGCTAATTCAACTCTTCTTCGGTAGATCTGCTGCCGAATCGACGCCCTTTCCCTCAGCTCGTCTATTAAGTCCAAGTCTGCTCTGAGGTCCCTGGCATTCTGTGCTTCGTCATAGGCTGTGAGCCGGGGGGAAGGTATTCCGACCTCGAGCGGTATCACGGCCTCGAACCCATAGGTGAGGTTGAAAGGGGACTCGCCTGTGGGGGTCCGCTTGCTCGTGCGGTAGTTCCATAGGACGTTGGGGAGTTGGTCGACCCATAAGCCCTTGGAACTTTTGTCCAACCTTTTCTTGATGCCTGTGAGGATCTGCCGGTTGGCATTTTCTGCCTGTCCGTTCGACTGAGGGTGGGAGACGGACGAGAAGCGCTGCTGAATGGCCAGGTCGTCGCATAGAGCTCGGAACGCTGCGCCTGTGAACCGAGTCCCGTTGTCCGTTACGAGGACACGGGGGACGCCGAACCTGCATATGATGCTCTTCCAGAAGAACTGTATCACTTTGTTCTCGGTTATAGTGGCGAGGGGCTCGGCCTCGACCCACTTCGAGAAGTAGTCGATGGCCACGACTAAGAACTTGAACTGATCCGGAGCCGGAGGGAAGGGTCCTAGCAAGTCCATGCCCCACATTGCGAAGGGGATGGGACTTGATAAGGAGGCGAGGTTGGCCTGAGGGAGGCATCGGATGTTGGAGTATCTCTGGCAGGAGCTGCATCGCCGAACGTGTCGCTCGGCGTCTTGAAGGAGGGTCGGCCAGAAGTACCCATAATTCAAAGCTTTTCGGGCCAAGGACCTAAATCCCGAGTGCGCCCCCCCCAATGCCTTCGTGGAGCTCTTGTAGGGCATATTCGGCCTGATCCGGGGAGAGGCACCTTAGGTACGGTCGGCCGTCTATTTGAGAGAAAGAGCGTTTGTATAGGATGCCCTCGATCAAGACATAGCGCTCGGCCCGAGTTCTGACTCGGCGTGCCTCTCTGGGATCCGAGGGCAGAACCCCATCCCTTAAGAATTCTACCAGTGGCTTCATCCAATTGTCTTGTAGCATGACCGGCAATGATTCCGCCGAGGCAGGGGTCTCGTCTTCGATGCTTGGCTTGGAGAGGACTTCGATCAGTACGGTCTGTTCGAGACCTTGCAGTGAGGACGAGGCCAATTTGGAGAGGGCGTCGGCCTGCGAGTTCTCTTCACGAGGGACCCGCTGATGAGCGCCTCCTCGAAATGGTTCATGAGGGCCTGAACCTTGGTAAGGTACTTCGCCATCCTCTCGTCTCGGGCCTCGTATTCGCCCAAGACCTGATTTACGACGAGCTGGGAATCGCTGTGGATTCGGAGGCGCTGCGCCCCAGCACTCCGTGCAAGTCCGAGGCCAGCAATGAGTGCTTCGTACTCCGCCTCGTTGTTCGAGGCCTTGAAGTTCATGCGGATTGCGTACTGGAGGACGAAGTCGTCAGGGTCGTTTAGAATGATGCCGGCGCCGCTTCCTTCATTACATGAGGATCCGTCTACGAAGACTGTCCAAATGGGGGGTCCATTCGGGACGTGGCCGACCTCGGGAATAGTGGACTCCACGATGAAGTCGGCGAGCGCCTGCGCCTTAATTGCTGTCCGAGGCTGGTAAGAGATGTCATGCTGGCTCAGCTCTATGGACCACTTCATCAGCCCGCCTGAGGTCTCAGGCTTGTAGAGGATCTGCTTTAGGGGTTGGTCGGTGAGGACGACGATGGAGTGGGACTGAAAGTATGGCCGAAGCTTCCTCGCCGCCGTGACTAGGGCGTAGGCCATCTTCTCTATCTTCGGATAACGGAGCTCGGCGTCCCGGAGCACCTTGCTCACGTAGTAGATAGGCCTTTGAGTTCGATCCTCCTCCCTCACAAAGACAGCGCTCAATGTCTGCTCAGAAGCAGCCAAATAGACGAAGAGGGTCTCGCCCGGGACCGGTTTGCTGAGCAGTGGGGTTTCCACCAAGTATGCCTTCAACTGGTCGAACGATTCCTGTTGTGGTTGGCCCCATTCAAAACCCTTAGCCCCCCTGAGTGCTTTGAAGAAGGGGAGGCACTTTTCCCCCGACTTCGAGAGGAAACGACCGATAGCAGCGAGCCGACCGGTGAGCTTCTGCACCTCCTTGATGTTCCGAGGCGGGGCCATGTCTAATATGGCCTTAATCTTCTCGGGGTTAGCTTCGATTCCTCGTTGGCTTACCATGAAGCCAAGGAATTTTCCCGAAGAGACCCCGAACGCACACTTGTTCGGGTTCAGCCGCATGCTGTGCTTTCTCAACACGCCGAAGGCCTCCTGGAGGTCGGCTACATGATCGGTGCATCGGACGCTCTTGACAAGCATATCGTCAACGTACACCTCCATGTTTCGGCCGATCTGGCACTGGAAGACCTTGTTGACGAGGCGCTGGTAGGTGGCGCCTGCGTTCTTCAAGCCGAACGGCATTACCCGATAGCAGTAGAGGCCTTGGTCGGTGACGAAGGAGGTCTTCAGAATGTCCGGGGGGAACATTCGGATTTGATTGTACCCCGAGAAGGCGTCCATGAAGCTGAGGAGCTCATGGCCCGAGGTGGCGTCAATAAGGGTGTCGATGTTCGGGAGAGGGAATGGGTCCTTCGGACACGCCTTGTTCAGGTCGGTGAAGTCAATGCATATCCTCCACGAGCCATTGGACTTCTTGACCATTACAACATTCGACAGCCACTCGGGGTAATTTACCTCCTGTATGAATTTGGCCTTCAGCAGTTTATCCACCTCCTCTTTGATGGCCTGCTGTCGCTCGGGAGCGAACTTTCGCCTCTTCTGCTGAACCGGTTTGCACCCCGGTTCCACACTTAAGCGATGGACGAGCAGTTCCTCGGAAATGCCGGGCATGTCCGCGGCCGACCATGCAAACAAGTCCTGGTTATCTCGGATGCATTTAATCAGGTCCGAGCACAGTGCGGTCGGCAAGGATTTGCTGATGAGGAACTTCCGGCTCGGATCCTCGTCCGAGAAGAGCACTTCTTCTAACTCGTCCGCCGGCTCGGACGTTGGCCGGGTCTTCGGCTCGGGGATTTCTAGTGTCTCGAGCGAGAGCACTGGTCCCCCGGTGGAAGTCATGTAGCACTTTCGGACTGTTTCTTGGCTTTCCCTGACTTCCCCAACTCCCGACCGAGTGGGGAACTTCATTTTCAAATGATACGCTGAGGGGACAGCCTCCAGGGTGGCTAGGCCGGGTCGGCCTAGAATGACATTATACGCTGCCGGGACGTCGACGACCATGAAGTCCATCGGCTCGGTCCGGGTAGTAGGGGTGCTTCCCGCAGTAACGTCTAGGGTTATCACCCCCTCGACGGTTATCGGGACCCCCGTGAACCCGTGGAGTGTGTAACCGGCCGGCTTGAGACGGTCTTGGGACAGCTGCAGGCCTCGGAAGGCCGAGAGGAAGAGGATATTGACCGAACTCCCGTTGTCCACCGAAATCCTCTGCACCTTAAAGTTGGCCATGCGGAGGTCGATGACGAGGGCATCACAGTGTGGGGTTCGGACCCCTTCGAGGTCGGCAACGGAGAAAGATACAGGGACGTCGAGACCTTTGGGAGGAGGAGCACTGTGAACCGAGTTGACCTCTCGGACAAAGGCCTTCCGGGAGGAATTGGAGGAGCCCCCCATGGGGCCTCCATGGATCAGGTGCAGAATCCTTTCCTCCTTGAACTCGAGTGTTTCCTCGCGCCGCTCGGAGCGCTTGTTAGCCCCCCGAGCCGGAGGAGAATTGCGATCCGCCCGATTGTTCGCCTTCACGAACTTGGCCAACTGCCCCCTCCGGATGAGGGCTTCAATCTCATCTCTCAAGGCCCGGCAGTCGTTCGTGTCGTGGCTGTGGTCTCGGTGGTAACGACACCACTTATCTTTGTTCCTCCTCTTTGCCGGGGTATGCATCCTCGGAGTTGGAGGGATGACCCCCTCCTTCTCCACCTCCATCAGGATAGTAGAGACGTTGGTGGTGAGGGGAGTGAACTTCTCGAACCTGGGGGGAGCGCGACGCTGACCGCCATTGTCCTTCTGAGCTTTCTTGGACCCCTCTTCCCCCGTTGCCTTCCTCTTCGACCCTGCGGAGGGCCCTCCGAAGCTCGGAAGGGCTTCAGCCTCCTCTGCTCGGATGTACTTCTCGCACCTCAGGAGGAGGTCGGCGAAGTCATGCGGCGGTTTCTTGGCTAGGGACGATCGGAGGTTGGCGTTGAGGACGTTCGACTGGAACGCCACGGTTGCCACGGACTGGTCTAAGGAGGCGATAGACCTTACCTCTGCGGTGAATCTTTTCACATAGTCCCACAGCTTCTCTTCCCTTTCCTACCGCAGGTTCAGCAGGGAGAGACTTGTCTTCTCGGCTCGCCTGCTACTCACGAAGTGAGTAATGAACAGTGTTTCAAACTGCTCGAACAAGAAGATGGAGGAGGGGGCTAGCTTGGAATACCATTCCCGAGCCGACCCCCTGAGGGTGGCAGGGAAGGTTCTGTAGAGCACAGCGTCAGAAGCTTGATGGATTAGCATCAGGGTCTTGAAGCTTTCGACGTGATCGACCAGGTCGGATTCCCCTGAGTATGTCTCAAACTGTGGCAGTTTGAACTCCTCGGTATGTGGGCCTCCATGATCGACCGTGAGAAGGGGGGTCGGCTGGGACGGAAGGTTCCTGCTCGGGACTCCTCCTCCCTGTCCATGCGGCCGATACGCCTTTCCACCTCGTGGATACGGCGGATGAGGGCGTCGTCCCTTCGCTGGTAATCGTATGACCCCCCGGACTCCTCTTCATAGGAGGGGGAGCGCGGACTCTGGCGCCGGTAGTCCTGGGATCGGCGAGGGCTGCGTTGCTGCCGCTGGCGGCTGGGAGCCGGGGAAGGACTTCGGGTTCGGCGGCGAGGACTGGGGTCCCTCGGGGGCGTCGGAGCCCTCTGAGCATTCTGGACGTTCTGCCGAAGGTTGAGAGCCTGTAGAACGGTCTCCTGAAATTGGAGGAATTCAGCCCGACTGATAGGCACTTCTCGGTCCCTCGGATGACGCCGATCCCCGGGGGAACGCGACCTCCTCCTTTGGCGCTCGGGGGACGCCGCTCGGCCTCTGCGGTCCGGGGACCTTCTGCCGTCTCGGCGACGTGGGGACCGCTCACCCTGACGCTGGCGGGAGGCTCCCTCTCGGGCCCGCCTCTCGTCAAGATGGGTGCGGAGGTCGTCTTCTTTCTGGCGGTTCAGGAGTGTGATGCGGAGGTCGGGATGATGAGAAGCCATCGAGTCCGAGGACCCATTATGGACCGAGACATGGCCCGGATTGAGGGGCTGCTTCTCCTTCCGACCGTTATGACCGGACGGACCATTGTTGGGCTGCTGCTTGGGAGGAGGAGGTGGGCCACGCTGGGCCGGCGGAGGGAGGTCGGACTGAGGAATAGGATTGACTGGGACTTCATTCGTCGGGTCGGCGAGGTTGGCCACACGGTTTGACCCTCTGGATCTGACCTTCTTCGGAGGCATGACTGCAGAGGACGACGGAGAAGGGGCTGAGGCTGTTCGTGTGGTGTTTCCCACAGACGGCGCCAATCTGTTACCGCTGATTTCGGTGTGGGGGTAAACAGATAGAATTTGTGAGTCCGGAAAAAAACCTGAACAGTTGACTCAACCTTCTTGCTCCTGCCGCGACCTGCAAGGAAGTGCGAAACACCGGGGTTGATTCCAGCGACGCACCCTCCGACGCTCTTGTCAGTAATCAGAAGAGACTAAGAAAGAGCTTAAAAGTGGTGAAGAAGTGATTAACTTGGTCACGGTGGTAGAGGGGTCGTATTTATAGTCGCCTTAGGAACGGTTAGGGGCCTGATTTCCTGCCTAACAGCCAGGAGGAAAATCCTCCTATTCTGTTCTGGGAAATTAGCCCCTGATTCCCTGGTGGGAGTCAATCAGGCCTGTTGATTTGATCTAGTCAAATCATTGGCCCTGATTCTCCTCTTGGTGAACTGGGTTTGTATCGGGTCGGGACCCGTGCCCAGTTAAAGTGGATGCGTTCGCGGGTTGCTGGTTCTGTGAGAAAGAGACCCAATACCCGTTTTGGATCCACTTGTATGTGAAATTACCTTTTTACCCCCGAGCATCAAGATTCGTGCCCAATCTGGATGGTTCCGATTTAACCCCATTATTAGCCATATCAATCACCTAAGCGTACTCCTTGAATTATCTCATTCATATCTTCCCAAAATTTATTTTTAGCTTGTGCATCTAATCCTACATGGGGTGCGTAAGTACTAATAATATTAATTATGTTTCCCCCTAATGGTAGCTTAATTTGTATTATTCTATCCCTTTTCCTATTAACACCTACTACATCTTTTTTGAATTTCTTATCTACTAAAATTCCTAGTCCATTTCTATTTCTAATTTTACCGGTATAATATAATTTAAAACCATCTATCTCTTTAGCTTTCTCCCCTAGCCACTTTGTTTCTTGTAAACAAGCTATATTAATTTCCTTCTAATCAAGGTATCTACTAGTTCTATGCATTTTTCTGTCAATGTTCCTATATTCCATGTCGCTAACCTAAGCCTATTTTTCTGAACTAGCTTCTTTACCCGCAAACGTCCAGATTGGTATAGGAACCCTTGTCAATTTTTTACCACACCCGTGCGCTGGTGCGACGTCCCTTGCACATTTTTCGAAGCACCCGGAGGCAGATACAACACATTGCTTTCAGGAAATGTCCTAGCATTTGCGCGTATATTATTAGGATTCATATTCATAAGATTTGACAAAATTTTATGCTGGCTATTAACTGCCTAACGCAACCCTCCTCCTTACCCGGTTTGTGGCCAGATTCCTGGCTTGGGACAGCCAATGGTAGAGTTTAAAAAAAAATTGAAAAAAAGTATAGCAAGCAAAATAATGAAAGTAGTAAGAAGTAGAATGAAAAAGAATAAGACAAAAATAAAAATCGAACTACAGAAATAAATGAAAAAGAAAAGAAGTGTAAGTGCAAAGAATAGAATCATTGAAATAGTATAGATAAATTGTAATGAAGTAAGAAAACTTAAAAATAAATGGAATAAGAGCGTAAATAAAGATTAAGTTGCTGAAAAATTAACTATGATAGGAAGCGCAATATTATTGTAACCCCTGTTTTTCACTTTTGTGTATTTTGGTGTATTTTTTTTTCCTTTCTTGGTTATTGTACTCTCTTTTGTTTTTTCTGAACTGTATATTGGAGTTTGATTTCAATATATATTCATTTATTTCATTTTGAGCTCCTTGTGTTGGTTTTTGTTCGTCTTTTGTTTCGTTCTTCATCAATTATTGTTTTTCTTTCTTTTGGTTCTTGTCCTATTTATTTTTGTTTTTGGGGTGCTTGTGGTGGTGATTGGTTGCTCATCCTACTCCCAATCCTATTATTTGATCCTTAATAGATTTACCAAAGCTAAATTAAACCCAATCCTATTTTGAATCCTATGCAATTAATCCATATCAATACCCATTAAACAATCCTATTACTACTCCGAATTACCCACAACCCAATTACCCAATAACCTTAATCCCCTCATATATATATAACCCTCTCTCCCCTCAAACCCTAACCCTAACACCTAAACCCTAGTCCCCAGCCTATAGCCCCCGGCTTCCCCCTTGCTTGCGCTGTACACACCCGACGCCAGCCCTAGGCCAGCACCCGACCCCTCTTTCCTCCCGGCTGCACCTTGGCCGAGCACACCTCCCCTCATCCCGATCTGCATCCGACCTCCGACCACCACCATACTCCCTCTCATCCCCTCTTCGATCATCTTTCTCCCCCTTGGTCGACCAAGCTTCCAAGCCTCAAGCACCGCCATTCATCTATCTCTCTTTTGTGGGTTTTCTCTTCTCTTGCTTTGAGAAGCGTGTCGTGTGTTCGTGCTATTGTTCTCGTTATTCTTGGAGTTCGTTTCGTCTCGGTTAAGGCAAGTAACTTGTACTCAAATTCTTTTTGTATGATACAAGTCAAAAATACCACCTATAATGTAGTTGGGTTCTAGAGACGACTCTTATGTGTTATTCTTGTTGGGCTTCATCTCTATAGTGCTATTTGACCATAGATGACTCACGACACAAATTCGACATGAAACAACTAGGTTTTCGCCCATTCTTGATTTGATCATGTATGTGAACTATTTGTGAGAATTTGACTGTTTGTTGAGATCCATGTGATTAACTTGTTGTGGACTTGTTATATACCCTAATCCATGTTTTTTGGACACTTGGTAGACTCGATTTCAAGTTTGGTTGTGTTTGGTTCTGGTTTCGTTGGATCTATATTGATTTTAGTTTTTGAGGAAAATCTGTATTTTGTCGATGTTCTGTTTTGAATTGTATTTTAGACCATACTAAGATCAGATTCGTAATTTCGGTATAAAACATGAATTGTAGAGAAATTCGTCTGGTTTCTAACCCCTCTGACCTTGCTTGATTTTGTTTTTGTATGTGTGAGATACGAATGTTTTACTACAGAGGTGTATACTAATTCCAGATTTCGTTTCTTGTTGATTTTGATGACTAAATTATTTTGATACTTGTGCTAAACATATTATTTTGATCTGAAACTTTGGTCAGTATTTCTATAACTATCTAGGGATTACCCAGAATTTTGGTAGATTTTATTGATGAGTTGTATATGTCGTTTCATGCATGTTTACAAAAGTCATACTTGCTGTATTTTGCTCGCTGTTCTGTAAGAAATCGTATTTTCACCCTGTTTCCTTCTACTGTATGGAAAATATTTATGAAATATGAAAGTTAGTTTAATTTGTCTATTTTCATCTCCCTTTGGTGGATTTGGATTTCGTTTCACGGCTTGCGAGATATTTTAGTTTTCGTACAACAATGTTGGGAATTCCAGATTGGCCAAAATATCGTTTCTTGATGTTTTCCTATTTTTGATGGCTGAACTATTTTTACTGGAATATTATGATACTTTATATTTTGATTCTAGACATATAGGGGAATATCCAAAATTTTTCCTGGATTTATTTGAGGATTTTTAATACTGTTTTTCTGACTGAGAATTCGTTTTACTGATTTCTGACTGAACGTGTTTTTTTGGATTCAAATCAGTTTTGAGTTATGATTTTGTGAAATACAATATGACTTATTTATATTCAATGGATTCGTGTGGAAGTCTATTTTCCAGATGTTTTGACGGATTCAGATTTGCATTTTTGTAGCAACGGGATTCACTGTTTTAGTATTGTTTTGTCTTGCTGTCCTGAATATGAACATACACTGTTTTGCTCGTTTATGTGACTGTATGTTATCTATGCATGTTTATTTGTTTCCCTGAACCTAATACTGATCATACCATTTTAGTTTGATACTATTCCTTACACGTTCATGCCTGTTTGATGACCATAATAAAAGTAACCAAACCGGGGTTTATGGGAAAGATCTAGTAGTGGGAAAGCATAGAAATGTTTACTTAGAAGGGGCCCGTGTTTCCCATATGATTATCTGTTATCTATTATGAGATCATGCAAGATTTTGACTATCTGATTCCTGACTACATACTTTCTTATGAGAGGGTGTACTCAGAAGGGGGCCCGTGATCCCATCTGTTACCCAACTACATACTTCCTACGGGAGGGTTTACTTGGAGAGGACTTAGTCTTATCTGTTGCCTGATCGTCTGTTATCTATCTGTTTGGATCTGTTATCTGATATCTGTCTATCTGAACCCTGAGTACACAGCCCTATATGATCGCCTACGAAATCTAAAACGAAATTGTTTGTTGTAGCAACCATGTGTTATGTTTTTGGGGCGCATGAAGTGCTACCTAGATAGTAATCACACAAGACCTATAAGAACATGAAATCTGTATCTGAATCTGAAATATGAATTTGAATCTGTTATATGTATCCGGCAATCTGTTATCTGACCATCTAATTACTTGTTATCTGTCTAATATTATCACTTGACACCATTATTTGACACTTTCTGTATATCTGTCTGCATGCCTTTTGACTTTGACACGTGACACATGTTATTATACAATGCTAGGTCTTTTTATGCTATTATTTAGATTTATTTAGTTTCCTTATGTACTTGTATCATACATTATAAGTGGCCCGTAATTTGTAATTGACGGGTACTTGTTTTCTTTTTTCTTCTCCTGCAAATTTACTAATTGCATATCAGGATGGTCAGCTGCCAGATGGTATTGGCGAGATGATATATTAAAGCTGGATTTTTTGCTTTATTATTTTTATTATTTGTAGCTTGAACTTGAATAAAATATACTTGATTACTTGAATATTTATTTGTATTTTGCGATGTGACCCAGGATAATTGACTTGTTCAGATCTTGATTATTTGAGATTATTAAATTTGGTTTCAAGTAATTTCTTGTAGCGCCCCGAATTTCCAGATTAATAACATAGAAATTACGTGGCACATTTCCAGTGATCCACTTCAACATAATATTAAACATCAACAACACCACTAAAATTTTCAACTTTTATCTCAACAAATCTTTTACAATGCACAGCGGAACTCAAATAACTCAACTCAATATTCACTTCATTTACAACACAATTTTGTCTCAACAACTGATATTACAAATTTACACATTCTCTTATATGCCAACTAATTCTCAAAACCAACTTTAGCATTCCATCTCCAACTCTAAGCACAACCTGCAACATGTGAGGCTAGAGATGATCCCTAACCCCCAAACTAAAGGGGTTAGCCATAAATGGTGTGAGAAATATAAAAATAAACAAACAACATAAAAATCATACCACATAAATTCTTAAACAACAAGTACTAAGTAAGAAAATGGGAAATACGAAATGACAGTACCCTAAACATCAAGTGATACTAAGCTAGATGTCATGTGTAGAAAACCGGAAAACCAAATGCATAAAACCAAGCCAAGCAAACACAAGTTCTAAATGCAGACTCTCTAATGCGTACTTGTCGAAGTCTATGCATCCCATTCTACATAGGTTCGGTGCAAGCCCTTAACGTCTTCACTTCATAGGGTTCAGTCCCCACGTTATGAACTAATCCTAACACGATGACGACTATGAGATAAAGATAAACTATGGTTAGTATCTCATGCCCGATAATTCCGGAGATGGATCCCACACCCAAGGTATTTCACTTGAATAATTTCGGAGATCATCCCACACCGAAACATTGACACTTCACCACAATATACCACATATGCTTCACCTCGACTCCGATAATTCCGGAGATCAATCCCACACCACAAATAGTTACCGTGATAATTCCAGAGATTGTCCCACACCGAATGCCATACTGAGGTTCGTGACTCATGTTCCCGTTCATCATATCACCACTAGTGCCTATCCTTAATATTTGGTTAATTAATCACTTAACGAATCTCCTAGAGTGATGTACCCTACCGGCCTAAATTCAAATTCAAATAACTGAAATGCCTCAACGGGCCTCAACCAAATACTCAACACCGGTATACTAGGGTCATACGCCTCTAGAGACTCAAACTCAAAAGTCTAAACTGAAATTCCACTAGACAAGTGGCTTAACTAAGTGTCTCAAAGACATGCTCAACTGAATATCTCAAGGTCAATTGCTTAATCTTAAACTGAACTTGAATAACAAGTATATAAAAACTAATCATTCGAATTAACACTGAAGTTTACAAATATCCTTCAGTATCAGTCGACTCATACTGATGATAAGTCGACTGTCCAGAGGACCAAATTCAAGATCTTACAAAAATAAACTAAGTCTCGTAACAGTCGACTTAAAAGAGAGTCAGTCGACTTACCCGAGATAATTTCCAATAATCTTCTCAAAATTTTTCTAAGTATACAAGTCGAGTTAAACGGTTAATAGGTCGACTGTCCAGAAGGACAAATAATTCTTTCAAAAATAATTTCTTACAGTGGACCAGTCGACTGCCTGTGGGCTAAGTCGACTGTCCAGAACAACTTTTTCAACAATTCTAAAATAAGGTATCAGGCTCGTACCAGTCGACTGCACAGTAGGCCAGTCGACTGTCGGCCTACAGAATTTCAAGATTCAAGTCTGATTACAAAATCGAAATTTGGAGTTTCTAATGAATCAATGTTAATAAAAAAAATAGTTCGTATTCAGGAAAATAATAAATCTCCACGAATCTTCATCAGGTATATGTATATATATATCACTCAAAACATCAATATGTCAAGATCTAAATTCTCATATTCTAAATCACAAATCCTTTTGTTAGGGTTTTACAAGATCTAAGTCTCTTTCACAAAATCAATAAGAATCTGATTTATAATTCTAATGTCCAGGTGTTCATGCACAAATCTCAACATGCTTTTAGCAAACAATTTCAATATTAAAGATCTACTATTTCATTCACAATTATTCACATGATTCACACCACATTACGAGATCTAAATTGTTCACCACAACCAATCATTACATCATGATATTCTACATCACTCCCTCCTTAGAAGAGTTCTGTTCTCAGAACTACTACTAGTGAGTCCAAACAACACGTCATCAAAAGAAATAATATCTCATAAATAGAACATAGTCCAACAATATACCAACAAAGAAATCAACATCTCATAATGGAAACATAATTCAAACAATTGTAGATGACATCTCAATCAAAATGAAAGAAATACAATTCCATTCAAAGTACTACCATTCAAAAATTACAATCACATAACATAAATACACTCATGCAAATAATTTAGGGAAATCCTTCTGCATGCTATCCTCAGGTTCCTAAGTAGCCTCCTCAAACTGCTGATTCCTCCACAACACCTTGACCATATCACCTTTCGCCTGAGAACTTTCTCTCTACGGTCAACAATCTCAACAGGTCGTTCCTTGTAACTCAAGTTCACCTGTAAATCTTCAGGGACCTCTACCAACTAATGATTCTGATCTGGCACATATTTCCTCAACAATGACAAGTGAAATACATCATGCACCTGTGCCAACTCCTCTGGAAGCTTCAATCTATAAGTGGTCTTGCCAATCCGCTCCAAGATCCTGTATGGCCCAATATACCTTGGCGCCAACTTGCCTCCCTTACCAAACCTGATCACTCCCTTGGTCGGCGAAACCTTGAGAAAAACTGCATCCCCAACTTCAAACTCCAAGTCTCTTCGTCGTGTATCAGCATAACTCTTCTGCCGACTCTGAGCCTCGACCAACCTTTTGCGAATCAGCTCAATCTGCTCTGACGTCTGCTATACGATCTCAGGACCATACATTTGCCTCTCGCCAACCTCATACCAACATACAGGTGTCCTGCACCTCCGCCCGTACAAAGCCTCATACGGTGCCATCCCAATACTCGCATGGTAACTGTTGTTATAAGCAAACTCAACCAATGCCAAGTATCTCTCCCAACTACCACCGAAATCCATAACACAAGCTCTCAACATATCTTCCAGCACTCGATTCACCCTCTCAGTCTGACCATCGGTCTGTGGATGAAAAGCTGTACTGAAATCAGTTCTGGTGCCTAAAGCTGCTTGTAGACTCTTCCAAAACCTTCAAGTAAACCTTGCATCTCGGTCCGATACAATCGACACAGGAACTCCATGAAGTCTCACAATTTCCCCAATGTACAACTCAGCCAATTTCTCCATCGACCAAGTAATCTTCATGGCTAGAAAGTGAGCCGACTTAGTCAAACGGTCCACAACAACCCAAATCGAGTCATTGCCCTTCGAACTCCTCGGCAAATCCGTGATGAAATCCATGCTGATATTCTCCCACTTCCACTCCAGAATGGGTAACGGCTGTAACAAACCTCCAGGTCTCTGATTTTCTGCTTTGATCTGCTGACAAGTCAGACACCTTACCACAAAATCTGCTACATCTCGCTTCATACCAGACCACCAAAAATGCTGTTTGATGTCCCTGTACATCTTCGTGCCCCCTGGGTGAACTGACAACAATGTGCTGTGTGCTTCCTGCAAGATACTCTCTCTCAAATCTGCATTATCTGGAACACACAACCTCTCACCCAACCAAAGAACTCCATCTTGGACACGAAACTCTGATAGCTTGCCTTCTGATACCTGCTGCAACATCTTCTGAATCTCTGAATCTGATCTCTGACCTTCCACAATCCTCTCTCTCAAGGACGGCTGCAGCCTCGACTGAGCCAAAGATGCCCCTAAACCTTGCAGTACCACCTCGATACCTGCCTGATCAATCTCTGCTGCCAACTCTCTGCGAGTAGTAATCAAACTCGATAAACTACTCTTCCTGCTAAGTCCATCAGCCACCACATTCGCCTTGCCTGGATGATACTTGATCTCGGGACGTATGTCTTCCAATACCTCTAACCACCTTCTCTGCCGAAGATTTAAATCCTTCTGCTGATAAATGTACTTCAGGCTCTTGTGGTCGGTGTACATGTTAACCTTCTCACCATAGACATAATGCCTCCACAGCTTCAAGGCATAAATGATAGCTGATAGCTCCAAGTCATGCGTCGGATAATTCTTCTCATGCGGACGCAATTGCCTTGAACCATAAGCAATAACCTTGCCTTCTTGCATCAAGACACAATCCAAACCTCTGAGAGATGCATCACTGTAGATATCATAATCCTTCCCTGCTTGCGGCAAAGCTAAGATAAGGTGCAGTAGTCAGCCTTTCCTTTAACTCAAGGAAACTCTCCTCGCACTTATCTGTCCACACAAATGCCACACTCTTCCGGGTCAAACCTGTCAAAGGAACAGTGATCTGAGAATATCCCTGAATAAATCTCCTGTAGTATCCAGTTAAACCCAAGAAACTCCTGACTTCCTTCACAGACGTCGGCCTGGGCCAATCCTTCACTGCTTCAACTTTCTGAGGATCAGTAGCTACTCCCTCCTTAGAAAGAATATGCCCAAGGAAAGCTACCTCAGACTTCCAAAACTCACACTTCGACAACTTGGCATACAAGCTATGCTCCTGCAATTTCTGTAATACAGCTGTCAAGTGCGTGGAATGCTCCTCCTCCGACTTCAAATACACCAAAATGTCATCAATGAAAACCACCACGAAGGAGTCAATAAATGGCCTCAAAACCCGATTCATCATATCCATGAAAACTGCTGGCGCATTCGTCAACCCGAATGGCATTACCAGAAACTCATATAGTCCATGACGAGTCCTGAAAGCTGTCTTACTCACATCTTCCTCCTTGACTCGTACCTGATGATATCCTGACCTCAAGTCAATCTTCGAAAATACAGCTGCTCCTCGAAGCCTGGCGAACAAATCATCAATTCGCGGCAACGAATACTTGTTCTGAATAGTCACCCTATTCAACTCCCGATAGTCAATGCACATCCTCATTGACCCATCCTTCTTCTTGACTAACAGCACTGGCGCTCCCCACGGAGAAGAACTCGGCCTAATAAGCCCCTTGCTCAACAGCTCCTCAATCTGCTTCTTCACTTCATCCTGCTCTACAGGTGCCATCCTGTACGGAGCCTTGGAAATCGGTGCACTCCCCGGCTGAACATTGATGCAAAACTCCACATCTCTCTGCGGCGGTAATCCTGGAAAATCATCCAAGAACACCCGAGGAAAATCTCGAACAACCGGAATGCCCTTGACTTCATCTGAACTTGCCATCTTAGATACCATTGCAGCTACCTTCGGAACCTTCTTCTTCCCTTGGAAGGTCACTGCAGGTCCACCTGGTGCTTTCACTAACACCTCTTTCTGCTTGCATTCGATCGTGGCATCATAGATTGCCATCCAATCAATGCCCACGATGACATCCACGCCCAATACCTTCAGCTCGATCATATCAATGCCGAACAACCTCCCACCAATCTCGATATCACAGCCTTCGTAATATCGATCCGCAATCATCTCTTCACCTGACGGCGTTGCCACCGACAAAACCCTGTCTGGAAACAACTTGGGTTCCACACCTAAGATCTTGGCAAAACTGGGCGATACAAATGTATGCGATGAACCAGTGTCAAATAAAACCTTGGCCTTTATTCCATTAATTAAAACAACTCCTGTTACAATAAGAATGATACTCAATCTTAAATTGTTCTCAATAAAGGTTTCATTTATTACATTGATTCAAAATAAAAATTCAAAATTCTTGCATACCCTGTATTACATTTTCCGAGTTACCAGCGTCCTCCTCGGTTAATGCAAATACTCGCCCTTGCCTCTTCTGAAATTTGCTCCCACCAGAACCATCCTTCTTCGATTGTGGACAATGAGACTGAGAATATCCAGCCTGCCCACACTGGGAACAAACCTGCTTTGCCAACTTCGGACATGCTGACCTGTAATGTCCTGCCTCCTTGCAGTAACAACAGGTCACCCCTTGAGCTGCGGGTGCCTTCTGCACTGGATCACTGAATTTGGCCTGCTTCGCGGGGAATCCCTTCCCACTCTGGCCTGATGCTGGCCTCTTGTTCCGGTTCCAAGTATCTTGCTTCTTCTGGAACTGGTCCATATCCTCTTCGGTCATAGCTGCTCTCCTGACCAGCTTGTCGAATCGTCTGATACCCAATGGAATCATCCTCGACCTCAAGCTTGGCCTCAAGCCCTGTTCAAACTTTTTGGCCTTCTTTGCCTCATCAACAACCAATTCTGGTGCATACCGCAAAAGCTGAGCAAATTTGGTCTCATACTCCCGCACGGTCATGCTGCCTTGTTGAAGGTTCAAGAATTTAGTCGCCTTCTTCTCCTGGACATCTAGGGGAAAGAAGCGATCTCTGAACTCCTCCAGAAAAGCTTCCCAAGTCAATGGATGATCTCCCAAAGCCCTTTTCACTGACTCCCACCAGACACCAACGTCCTTCTCAAGCTGCATCGACGCTAACTTCACCTTGCTGGCTGCTGGAGTCTCTGATACCTAGAAGATCGTCTCCATCTTCCGGATCCAATCATCTGCTGCAGTTGGATCAGCTTGCCCCTCAAAGACTGGCGGCCTCATCCTCTTAAAGGATTCAATCTGCTTAATCGGATCGACGTTCACCAATCCATGTCCAGTTCCATGATTTGGCTGCGGATTCTGCTGCTGCACTTGCTGCTGCGCCACATTGAATGCCATCAGCGTATTCAACGTCTGATATACTTTGGCAAATTCAGCCTCCAGGTCGATCCCATTTCCTCGGGAACTACCAGATCCATCCTCATTGTTGCCACCATTCCTGCCCCTGGGTGCAACCATTTTGAATACTGCAAAACGAGGGAAAAGTTAGAGCATCACACACACAATTCAAATTCACATCAACATCCTTTGGCAAAATCTCAGTTGAATCCCAAAGGTAAAACATCATATTCAATTCTATGTGACACTCACTCTTTAATGTCCACACCTAGGTACACACACTCTAGTGTCCACACCTAGGTTATTTTTATGTCATGTTTAGTATTACTATTGAAGCGTCGCTCTGATACCAATCTCTGTAGCGCCCCGAATTTCCAGATTAATAACATAGAAATTACGTGGCACATTCCCAGTGATCCACTTCAACATAATATTAAACATCAACAACACCACTAAAATTTTCAACTTTTATCTCAACTAATCTTTTACAATGCACAGCGGAACTCAAATAACTCAACTCAATATTCACTTCATTTACAACACAATTTTGTCTCAACAACTGATATTACAAATTTACACATTCTCTTATATGCCAACTAATTCTCAAAACCAACTTAAGCATTCCATCTCCAACTCTAAGCACAACCTGCAACATTTGAGGCTAGAGATGATCCCTAACCCCCAAACTAAAGGGGTTAGCCATAAATGGTGTGAGAAATATAAAAATAAACAAACAACATAAAAATCATACCACAAAAATTCTTAAACAACAAGTACTAAGTAAGAAAATGGGAAATACAAAATGACAGTACCCAAAACATCAAGTGATACTAAGCTAGGTGTCATGAGTAGAAAACCGGAAAACCAAATGCATAAAACCAAGCCAAGCAAACACAAGTTCTAAATGCAGACTCTCTAATGCGTACTTGTCGAAGTCTATGCATCCCATTCTACATAGGTTCGGTGCAAGCCCTTAACGTCTTCACTTCATAGGGTTCAATCCCCACGTTATGAACTAATCCTAACACGATGACTACTATGAGATAAAGATAAACTATGGTTAGTATCTCATGCCCGATAATTCCGGAGATGGATCCCACACCCAAGGTATTTCACTTGAATAATTCCGGAGATCATCCCACACCGAAACATTGACACTTCACCACAATATACCACATATGCTTCACCTCGACTCCGATAATTCCGGAGATCAATCCCACACCACAAATAGTTACCGTGATAATTCCGGAGATTGCCCCACACCGAATGCCATACTGAGGTTCGTGACTCATGTTCCCGTTCATCATATCACCACTAGTGCCTATCCTTAATATTTGGTTAATTAATCACTTAACGAATCTCCTAGAGTGATGTACCCTACCGGCCTAAATTCAAATTCAAATAACTGAAATGCCTCAACGGGCCTCAACCAAATACTCAACACCGGTATACCAGGGTCATACGCCTCTAGAGACTCAAACTCAAAAGTCTAAACTGAAATTCCACTAGACAAGTGGCTTAACTAAGTGTCTCAAAGACATGCTCAACTGAATATCTCAAGGTCAATTGCTTAATCTTAAACTGAACTTGAATAACAAGTATATAAAAACTAATCATTCGAATTAACACTGAAGTTTACAAATATCCTTCAGTATCAGTCGACTCATACTGATGATAAGTCGACTGTCCAGAGGACCAAATTCAAGATCTTACAAAAATAAACTAAGTCTCGTAACAGTCGACTTAAAAGAGAGTCAGTCGACTTACCAGAGATAATTTCCAATAATCTTCTCAAAATTTTTCTAAGTATACAAGTCGACTTAAACGGTTAATAGGTCGACTGTCCAGAAGGACAAATAATTCTTTCAAAAATAATTTCTTACAGTGGACCAGTCGACTGCCTGTGGGCTAAGTCGACTGTCCAGAACAACTTTTTCAACAATTCTAAAATAAGGTATCAGGCTCGTACCAGTCGACTGCACAGTAGGCCAGTCGACTGTCGGCCTACAGAATTTCAAGATTCAAGTCTGATTACAAAATCGAAATTTGGAGTTTCTAATGAATCAATGTTTATAAAAAAAATAGTTCGTATTCAGGAAAATAATAAATCTCCACGAATCTTCATCAGGTATATGTATATATATCACTCAAAACATCAATATGTCAAGATCTAAATTCTCATATTCTAAATCACAAATCCTTTTGTTAGGGTTTTACAAGATCTAAGTCTCTTTCACAAAATCAATAAGAATCTGATTTATAATTCTAATGTCCAGGTGTTCATGCACAAATCTCAACATGCTTTTAGCAAACAATTTCAATATTAAAGATCTACTATTTCATTCACAATTATTCACATGATTCACACCACATTACGAGATCTAAATTGTTCACCACAACCAATCATTACATCATGATATTTGCACACATAAATCAACCACAAGACAAATTTCTTCCATACATGATATCAAATCAAACAACAAACATACATCAAACAACAAACAAATTTTTATATTACTCACCTTAGAATTTGAGAATAGTCCACAAAGAATCCTCCTTTTTCGCTAGATCCAAAAGTTCTTGCTCTACCAAAAAAAAAATTTCCAAATTCAATATTTTTCAACAATGACGGCTGGGAGAAAAATCCCTTATATATGCCGTATTGATAATTAGGGTTTTACCCACACTTTGCAAAACAACCCTTCCCAAAATACAATTTACATATATAGATCATTCTTTGGAAATTCCATCAAAACTCATTTAAATTGGGTTTTATTAGAAAATATACATTCTAAATCTCGATCAATACTGTTCAAAACGTCCAGAATGTACCTTTTGCACTTTAACCCCTAAAAATGTCAGTTTTGCAAAAAGGTCCTTCTTTTCTCAAAAATTGCAAATAGCTCCAATAAATTTCAGAAAAATCTGGAAAAATACTAATTAAATCTCAAATATTAAATAAAGATTTTTCATAAGGAAAACTTAATTTTCACACTTCTCATAAAAGCGTTTGCATGTGTTTCGCACGTGTACAAAAGATAAATTTTCTGAAAATGTTCATTAAATCTCCAAAAATAAATTTAAATTCATTTTCGAATATAAAAATAACATTTGAAAATACGGGGTTCTACATTTCTGGTTGTATCTTATTTCAATTATGCGTGTCTGGTTGTATCTTTTGCTTCCGACTCTGATTATTTTGTGAGATATTGTAAAGATTCCTGAATAACTTATGGATGATGAAAATTATTTGCTGGGCTTTTGTTACGTATCCGTATTTCGTATTCTTTTTGGGAAGCAGAACGTGACAAGGTTTTTAGTGGCATCAGAGCCCAGGTTTGGCTAATGTATTAGTTGCCTAATATATTAGACAAGCTTGGCTCGAACTGAGATCGGTTCAACATTTCACCAACCATGCATACATAAATGAATTTATACCAAATCTGATTCTGGATGCTAATTGTTTTTGGTTTCGTGCAGACTATGGCTCGCAGAGGTTCTACTTCTCTGTCGCAGGTTGATCCGATTGAGGCTGTCACTGCTGTGCTTGAGCGGCTGATTAATCAGCAGCAAAACCACAGTGATCTTGTGATGGCTGCTCTTGGAGCTATCCGAGTTCCACCTCCTGTTGTGCCTGTGCAGGTAAATATTCTGCCTCGTTTAGGAACAGTTACAGATTTTATGAGGCTGCATCTCGACCGTTTTTTCGGCACTAAGACGGCTTTGGAGGCTGAATAGTGGTTGATCCGGACTGAGCGCTTGTTGTTAGCGGCTCGTGTTGCTGAGGCTGATCGGGTGGACGTGGTTTCCATCCAGCTGGTGGATTTGGCTCATATATGGGGGATGGCCGAGTGTGAGCGTCTTGAGAGACCTATTGCTTGGGCTACTTTTACTCGGAAATTCTTGGAGAAGTTCTTCCCTAGTAGTACTCGAGTTGAGATGGAACAGCAATTCCTGGCCCTAAAACAGGTTAAGTCATCATGCTATTTTGAGATTTTTTACATAATTGTTCATGCAATATTGTAACATGGACTTTCTTGCAATAGGGTTCCAGGTCAGTGGATGAGTACGCAGCTGAGCTTACTAGACTTAGCCGCTTCGCTGCCGTTCTTGTGGCAACCGAAGAGGATAGGGCTCGTAGATTCACAAATGGACTTGAATAGGATATCAAGCGGCATCTTGTCTCTCTTCGCTTGCGTACTTATGCTGAGGCTCTTGATGCAGCCCGAGCTCAGGAGCAGGCTCGTGGTGGTTTGTCTTCTTCTCAGCGGACTGTTCCCGCTGCTGTGGCTAGGCCTTCCGCTGGTCCTTTTAGGAGATCTGGGCATGCCCATCCTGTCAGGGCAGCTCCGTATCCTTCTGCTGGATTTTCGAGGGGCAGTTTCTCCGATTTTTGCCAGATCCCTGGGCATGAACGCAAGAACTGTTTCCGTGCCTTCTCGCCGATGCTTTAAGTGTGGCTCTACTGATCATACAGTGCGAGATTGCCCACAGCAGCCAGTGGCTCTTCCAGCCAGGGGTCCTGTTTAGCAGGCAGCTCTAGCTCGTGGTCAGGTTAGGCCACCGCTTCCTCCTCAGCCTAGATTGTCGGTCAGAAAACCGCTGTTCCGAGAAAAGGTCAGGCTTTCAACTTGACTGTTGATGATACTAAGACAGCAGAAAGAGTTGTAGCAGGTATATTTTGTTTTGTTGTTTTGCTGTTTTGTTTCTCTTTTGTTTTCTTTCTTTTGGGCTTGCTTGGCTTTTTTATGTTATCTTTCTACACTGTTGTTTTTTTCCTCACCCTTAACTGTTTATGATTTCTCCTTGTCTTTGATTCCTTTTAGGTATCATCTTTGTTTGCTCCTTTCCTGCCTATGTTCTTTTTGATTCTAGGGCAATCCATTCTTTTGTCTCCTCTTGATTTGTCGCTCGCCATCAGTTAGAGTGCAGCAACATGTCAGAGGCTTGGAACATTGTGACAGGTGGTGGAGTTGTCATATGTTTTCGTGAGTGCAGGCAATGTTCCGTTGTTATTGGGAACGCAGATTTCAAAGCCAACCTGATTATAATTGGAAATTCAAGATTTGATGTCATTCTCGGTATGGATTGGTTGGGGAAGCCCATGCCATTATTGATTGCCGTGCCAAGAAAGTTGTCTTCAGAATTCCAGATCGAGCAGAATTTGAGTTCAATGCCGGGAAGTCTTCCCTTGGCCGAGCAAAGACTGTAGTTTAACAGGTGGATTGTGCGATGGAATTGCACTCAAGCTGTGAAGTTGTGCCTCTAGTAGTTCGGGATTTCTTGGATGTTTTTCCAGATGAGTTGCCTTGCTTACCCCCTGAAAGGAAAGTAGAGTTCGGTATTGATGTTCAGCCTGGAACAATGCCGATATCGAAGAGTCCCTACAGGATGGCACCGGTTGAGCTGGCAGAGCTTAAGGTGTAGATTCAGTAGTTGCCTTGATTTGGGTTTCATCAGACCTAGTGTTTCGCCTTGGGATGCTCTGGTCCTTTTTGTCGACAAGAAGGATGGTGGTCGTCGATTGTGCATGGATTATCGAGAACTGAATAGAGTTACTGTGAAGAATCGATATTCGTTGCCCAGGATCGATGATTTGTTTGATCAGTTGAGTGGGGCTGCTATTTTTTCGAAGTTGGATCATCGTTCTGGGTATCACCAAGTCAAGGTGAAGGCTACTAATATACAGAAGACTACTTTCAGGACTAGATAAGGGCACTATGAGTATCTTGTAATGCCGTTCGGGGTCACGAACGCGCCGGCTGTATTCATGAGTCTTATGAACCGGGTTTTCTCTCAATACTTGGATAGATATGTGGTGGTCTTCATTAATGATATTTTGGTGTATTCTCAAAATCAGGAAAATCATGCTGAGCATCTTAGAGTGGTTCTGCAGACTTTGAGAGAGAATCAGCTCTATGAAAACTCAGCAAGTGTGAGTTTTGGTTCGACATGATTTCTTTCTTGGGGCACATTATTTCTGGCGATGGTGTTTCTGTGGATCCATCCAAGGTTGAGGCTGTGAAGGATTGGCCTATTCCCAAGTTAGTTTCAGAGGCTAGGAGTTTCCTTGGTTTAGCTGGCTATTATCGGAAGTTCGTTCAAGATTTTTCAAAGATAGCAGGACCGTTGACTAAATTGACTGGGAAGGATCAGAGGTTTTGTTGGTCTGATGAGTGTAATAAGGCTTTTGTTGAGTCGAAGAACAGATTGATGTCAGCGCCTGTGTTGACTATTCCAGATGGTTCAGGCAGATTTGTAATTCACTGTGATGCTTCTAGTAAGGGTCTTAGAGCAGTTCTTATGCAGAAGGGCAGTGTTGCGTATGCATCGGGATAGTTGAGGCCACATGAGAAGAACTATCCTACTCATGACTTGGAGTTAGCGGCAGTGATCCATGCATTAAAGCTATGGAGACATTATTTACATGGAGACTGAGTGGAGATCTTTATAGACGACAAAAGTCTCAAGTATGTCTTTACCCAGAAGGAGTTAAACATGCGGCAAAGGTGTTGGTTGGAACTTATAGCCGATTATGACATTAGTTTGCAATACCATCCTAGTAAAGTAAACTTGGTGCCTGATGCTTTGAGCAGGAGACCAGCAGTTATGATTCTTACTCAGTAAAGTGATCTCATTGAACAGATGAGGAGGTTGGAGTTAGATGTTATGTTTCCGAGTTCTGGTCGGAGTTGTTTGGCACTCCAGCTGCAGTTGTCTCTTGTTGAGCAGATTAAAGAGGTGCAAGCTGGTGATGCACAGTTGCAGGGTTTTCGAGCTGAGGTTGAGTCTTGGTCCAGGACAGACATGATTATTCATGCAGATGGTTCGCTTCGATTTGGTTCCCGGTTGTGTGTCCCTAAGGGTGAAGTTCGTCAGAGGTTGCTTGAGGAAGCTCATCAGTCTTCGTATTCTATCCATCCCGGCGGTACTAAGATGTATCGGGATTTGAAGCTTCATTTCTGGTAGCATGCTATGAAGAGGGCTGTTGCTCTATTTGTTGCTCAGTGTTTGATCTGCCAGCAGGTTAAGGCAGAGCATCAGAGAACTGCTGGACTTCTTCAACCGCTTCCTATTCCAGAGTGGAAGTGGGAACATATCACTATGGATTTTGTGACCGATTTGCCGAGGAGTCCTAAGGGTCATAATGCTATTTGGGTGATTGTCGACCATTTGACGAAGAGTGCTCACTTCATTCCCTTTCGTGTTGGGCAGTCTACTGAGAGCCTAGCTGAGAGGTATATGCAAAAGATTGTTAGACTTCATGGGGTTCTAGTCAGTATTGTATCTGACTGGGATACGAGATTCAGATCTCAGTTCTGGGAGGGTCTTCAAAACAGTTTGGGGAGTAGATTAAAGTACAGCACAGCTTTTCATTCCCAGACTGATGGACAGTTAGAGCGGACTATTCAGATTCTTGAGGACATGTTGAGATCCTGTATGCTTCAGTTTGGTGGATCTTGGGAGAACCATTTGCATCTCGTAGAGTTCTCGTACAATAACAGCTTTCAGGCCAGTATTAAAGCTGCTCCGTTCGAGGCACTCTTTGGGCGGAAGTGCAGATCGCCAGTGTGCTGGGATGACATTGGGGAGAGGAAGTTGTTGGGTCCAGAGTTGATCACCAAGACAGTGGATGTTGTGATTTAGATCAGGAAGCATTTGCAGGCAGCTCAGGATCAGTAGAAGCGATGGGCAGATGTCCATCGAAGGGCTTTCGAGTTTGTTGTTGGTGACTATGTTTTCCTTAAGGTATCGCCGGGGAGTGGTGTCATTCGGTTCGGTGGCGGGGGCAAGCTTAGCCCGAGATTTATTGGACCGTTTGAGATTTTGGATCGAGTAGGCAAGGTGGCCTATCGTCTTGCATTGCCACCAGCTTCATCAGGAGTGCACGATGTTTTCCATGTCTCGCAACTCAGTAGATATATCCGAGATGAGAGCCACGTGATCGACTATTCTGAGTTGACCGTTCGGCTGGATTTGACCCGTGAGATTCCGCCAGTTGCTATTGTGGATCGGCGGGAGAAAGTGCTTAAGAACAAGGTCATCAAGTTGGTTCGTGTTGCTTGGAATCCTCACCGCCTGGTGAGTCGACTTGGGAGCTGGAGGAGAAGATTCAGCAGAAGTTTTCATATTTGTTTGAGTTGTTTTGTTTTGTTCTTTTTTTTTCTTTTGGGGATTACCCTATGTATCTTCTTTTTGAATTTCGAGGACGAAATTCTTTCTGTTAGGTGGGTAGGATTGTAACCCCTGTTTTTCACTTTTGTGTATTTTGGTGTATTTTTTTCCTTTCTTGGTTATTGTACTCTCTCTTGTTTTTTCTAAACTGTTTATTGGATTTTTATTTCAATATATATTCATTTATTTCATTTTGAGCTCCTTGTATTGGTTTTTGTTCGTCTTTTGTTTCGTTCTTCGCCAATTATTGTTTTTTCTTTTTTTTGGTTCTTGTCCTCTTTATTTTTGTTTTTGGGGTGCTGGTGGTGGTGATTGGTTGCTCATCCTACTCCCAATCCTATTGTTTGATCCTTAATAGATTTACCAAAGCTAAATTAAACCCAATCCTATTTTGAATCCTATGCAATTAATCCATATCAATACCCATTAAACAATCCTATTACTACTCCTAATTACCCACTACCCAATTACCCAATAACCCTAATCCCCTCAAATATATATAACCCTCTCTCCCCTCAAACCCTAACCCTAACACCTAAACCCTAGTCCCCATCTTATAGCCCCTGGCTTCCCCCTTGCTTGTGCCGTACACACCTGACGCCAGCCCCAGCGCAGCACCCGACCCCCCTTTCCACCCGGCTCCACCTTGGCCGAGCACACCTCCCCTCATCCCGATCTCCATCTGACCTCCGATCATCTTTTTCCCCCTTGGCCGACCAACCTTCCAAGCCTCAAGCACCGCCATTCATCTATCTCTCTTTTGTGGGTTTTCTCTTCTCTTACTTTAAGAAGCGTGCCGTGTGTTCATGCTATTGTTCATGGGTTCGTTGCTCTTGATTTGTGGATCTCTTGTTCGTGGATTATCGTTTTTTGTCCGGAAATCGTTCTCGTTATTCTTGGAGTTCATTTCGTCTCGGTTAAGGCAAGTAACTTGTACTCAAATTTTTTTTGTATGATACAAGTCAAAAATACCACCTATAATGTAGTTGGGTTCTAGAGACGACTCTTATGTGTTATTCTTGTTGGGCTTCATCTCTATAGTGCTATTTGACCATAGATGACTCACGACACAAATTCGACACGAAACAACTAGGTTTTCGCCCGTTCTTGATTTGATCATGTATGTGAACTATTTGTGAGAATTTGACTATTTGTTGAGATCCATGTGATTAACTTATTGTGGACTTGTTATATACCCTAATCCATGTTGTTTGGACACTTGGTAGACTCGATTTCAAGTTTGGTTGTGTTTGGTTCTGGTTTCGTTGGATCTATATTGATTTTAGTTTTTGAGAAAAATCTGTATTTTGTCGATGTTCTGTTCTGAATTGTATTTTAGACCATACTAAGATCAGATTCGTAATTTCGGTATAAAACATGAATTGTAGAGAAATGCGTCTGGTTTCCAACCCCTCTGGCCTTGCTTGATTTTGTTTTTGTATGTGTGAGATACGACTGTTTTACTACAGAGGTGTATACTAATTCCAGATTTCGTTTCTTGTTGATTTTGATGACTAAATTATTTTGATACTTGTTCTACACATATTATTTTGATCTGAAACATCGGTCAAGTATTTCTATACCTAACTAGAGATTACCCTAGAATTTTGGTAGATTTTATTGATGAGTTTTATATGTTGTTTCATGCATGTTTACAAAAGTCAAACTTGCTGTATTTTGCTTGCTGTTGTGTTAAGAATCGTATTTTCACCATGTTTCCTTCTACTGTATGGAAAATGTTTATGAAATATGAAATTTAGGTTAATTTTTCTATTTTCATCTCCCTTTGGCGGATTGTGATTTCGTTTCACGGATTGCGAGATATTTTAGTTTTCATACAACAGTGTTGGGAATTCCAGATTGGCCAAAGTATCGTTTCTTGATGTTTTCCTATTTTTGATGGCTAAACTAATTTTACTGGAATATTATGAAACTTTATATTTTGATTCTAGACATATAGGGGAATACCCCAGATTTTTCCTGGATTTATTTGAGGAGTTTTAATGTTGTTTTTCTGACTGAGAATTCGTTTTACTGATTTCTGACCGAATGTGTTTTTTTGGATTCAAATCAGTTTTGAGTTATGATTTTGTGAAATAGGATATGACTTATTTATATTCTCTGGATTCGTGTGGAAGTCTATTTTCCAGGTTCTTCGACGGATCCAGATTTGCATTTCTGTAGCGACGGGATTCACTATTTTAGTACTGTACTGTCCTGCAGTCCTGAATATGAACATACATTGTTTTGCTTGTTTATGTGACTGTATATTATCTATGCATGTTTATTTGTTTCCCTGAACCTAATACTGATTATACCATATTAGTTTGACACTATTCCGTACACGTTCATGCCTGTTGATGACCATAATAAAAGTAACCAAGCCGGAGTTTATGGGAAAAATCTAGTAGTGGGAAAGCATAGAAATGTGTACTTAGAAGGGGGCCCGTGTTTTCCATCTGATTATCTGTTATCTGTTATGAGATCTTGAAAGATTTTGATTATCTGATTACTAACTACATACTTCCTTATGAGAGGGTGTACTCAGAAGGGGGCCCATGATCCCATCTGTTACCCAACTACTTACTTCCTACGGGAGGGTGTACTTGGAGGGGACTTAGTCCCATCTGTTGCATGATCGTCTGTTATCTGGCTGTCTAGATCTGTTATCTGATATCTGTTTGTCTGAACCCTGAGTACACGGCTCTATATGATCCCCTAGGAAATCTAAAACAAAATTATTTGTTGTAGCAACCATGTGTTATGTTTTTGGGGCGCATAAAGTGCTTCCTAGATAGTAATCACACAAGACTTATAAGAACATGACATCTGTATCTGAATCTGAATCTGTTATATGTATCTAGCTATCTGTTATCTAATCATCTGATTACTTGTTATCTGTCTGATGTTATCACTTGACACCATTATTTGACACTATCTGTATATCTGTTTGCATGCCTTTTGACTTTGACACGTGGCATATGTTAGTATACCATACCAGATCTGTTTCTGCTATTATTTAGATTTATTTAGTTTCCCCATGTACTTGTATCCTACATTATAAGTGGCCCGTAACTTGCAATTGACGGGTACTTGTTTTCTTTTTCCTTCTCCTGCAAATTTACTAATTGCTGATCAGGATGGTCAGCTGCCGAATGGTATTGGCTAGATGATGTATTAGAGCAGGATTTTCTGCTTTATTATTATTATTATTTGTTGCTTGAACTTGAATAAAATGTATATGATTACTTGAATATTTATTTGTGTTTGGGCGATGTGACCCAGGATATTTGACTTATTCAGAATTTGATTATTTGAGATTAGTATATTTGGTTTCAAGTAATTTCTGTTGGTCTTGTTTCAATTATGCATGTCTGGTTGTATCTTTTGCTTCTAACTCTGATTATTTTGTGAGATATTGTAAAGTTTTCTGAACAGCTTATGGATGATGAAAATCATTCGCTGGGCTTTTGTTACGTATCCGTATTCCGTATTCTTTTTGGGAAGTGGGACGTGACAATTATGATAAAGAAATAAATAGTATAAAACAAAATAAAAATATCGTAATATAAAATTGATAAAAAGTTGAGAAGAGTATAATAATTAAAATTAGTTAGCAATAGCTAATAAGAATTGGAAAAATTCAAGGAAAGAGAAATTAACTAAAAGAAAATGTGAAGAATAGAATGATTAAAATTGTAAACAAAATTAGGATTATATATTAAGAGATAAATAGAATGTAGCAATTTTAGAGAAGACTATTGGATAAAAATTTGAAAAAATATATGAGTGTTAAATTCAGTTTAAAGGTATAAACGATATAAGATAAGTATGATAGTAAAAAAAATGGTGTATATAAAAAAATTTATTTGTAAAAGCAATATATTAACTATATTTATGATTTAAAATTAAATATATAAAATGCTGATTGGTATATATATAAAAATATTTGCAAATTGTCAAGTATAGCAAGAAAATTAACATATAATATTGTATACATAAATAGGCGTAAAAATATATGATAAAACAAATAATACTATAAATATGAAAATTGTAAGTAGTTGTAGTAGTAAAAAAATGTATAATATTAGTAAAAATAATAATGTATTATTGAAATAATATATAATATTAATTATCTAGAAATAAAAAGTAAATAGTAAATAAAAGTATAAATAATAAAAGTTATATTATATGAGTGGCAAACAAATATAAGATAAGTTAGCAATAAAATAAAAAATAAAATGAAATAGTATAAAAATACAAAAATATTAACATATGTAAAGATAAAGTAAATATACAAAATAATAATATTAAGATAAAAAAAAATAGTTAATAGTAAACAGTAATAATTTAAGTTAAAAAATAAAATAAAATAATAGCAACGCATATATGATAGATATAGAAGCAAGTATAACTAATTGCAGTGTTCTAAATAGCGGCCGCCTCGAACGCCTAGGTGGAGCCTAGGCACTCAGATGGAGGAGAACGAACTGCCTTTGCCATAGGTGGTGGTCTAGGCGGTCGGGAGCGATTAGGCGGTCGTCTTGTTAAGGAGGCGTCTGTGGCGCTGATCAGGCATCCGTCTGATGTCTAATGCCTAGGCATTTTCTAATTTTTTTAATACTATAAAATAACCAAAAAAAATTACCCCACGCAAAAAATAACATTAAAAAGATGAAGATATTGAATTTGAGTCCGATAAGAAGAGAATTATGAATGTTGCGGATGGTGAATATGTAGACTTAGAAGATTAGGGAACTAGTAAGCTTAATCAAGTCATTGTTGGACTTGAAACTTTGAATTTCAATTTTAGGATTTTGGTAAAAGCAAACTATTATGAATCTATTATATACTACGTATGGATCTTTAATATTAGTGAAAATGTTTTTACTTTTTTTAGTGCTATTGTGATGGATTACACATATTACACCTATTACATATTACAATTGGACAATTGCTTTTTTAAGGCTAAATTTGAAAAAACCCCTGGAACTATCCCCTTTATGCAGGAAACCTCACTGAACTTTTTTTGCACAGAAAACCACACTTAAGTATGATTTTCAAAAAACCAATATATGATTGCAAAAAAACTCTAACAAGTTTGCTTGTATTAGATAACCTCATTCATCTTTACAAGTTGGTTAAGAAAACATCATTTATCTTTCTCATTATTTTCAAAAAACCTCACTTAACTTCAGCAAAAAGCTCATGCCGTCAGAGTGAGTTTTTTGCAACTATACTTGAGTATGGTTTTCTGCGTTAAAAAAAAGTTCAGTGAGGTTTTCTACATAAAGGGAATAGTTCAAGGGGTTTTTTCTTTTTCTTTCAAAATTAGCCGTTGATATGGCTAAAAATAGGGTTAAATCGGAACCGTCCAGATTGGACACGAATCTTGAAGCTCAGGGATAAAACGGTAATTTCACATATAGATGGGCCCGAAGCTGGCATTGGATCTCCCCTTCACAGATCCAATAACCTGCGAAACGGATCCACTCTAGCTGGGTATGGGCCTCGACCCAAGACAAACCCAGACCAACAAGAGGAAATCAGGGTCTCTGATTTGACTAAATCAACAGGCCTGATTTACGGTTATCCTCTCACCGGGAATCAAGGATCAGTTTCCTAAACCAATTATGAGGATTTTACTCCTAACGGTATCACAGGAAATCAGGTCCCTAATCAAATTCCCATGGCGACTATAAATACCTCCGACCTACCACTGTTATAAGGTAATCACTCTTTTTTCAATTAAAGCTCTTTCTTAATCATATCACTGGTTACTGACAAGAGCGTCGGAGGGTGCGTCGCCGGGATCAACCCCGGTGTATCGCACTTCCTTGCAGGTGAACGGCGGGAGTCAGCAACCCAACTCCGACGAACAGGCTTGGATTCGCTATTCAGATTTTTCTACGAACCCACAAATTCTATCTGTTGGCCCCCACACCAAATTCAGCGGCAACAGATTGGCGCCATCTGTGAGAATATCAGACGAATAGCAGCTCCTCCTCTTCCCGTTGGTAAGACCTACTCCTGCCATGCCGCCTAGAAAAGTAAGATCAAGGGGATCCAATCGTGGGCCCAATCCAGATCAGCAACAAGAAGTCCCCTTCCAACCGCTCATCAACAGGGACAACTTCCGCTTCAAACCGAGGATCTACCTCCTCTCCCAAATCAGCAACCTCTTAATGGTCCCACGGGCCCTTCAAATGCCGTCGCGGGGGTCTCGCGCCCCGACCCGCAGAAACAACCCCTCCACCTGGACCACGTGTCCATCCACAATGCCTCCTCGGATTCCATGGCTTCCCACCATCCTCGAGCTTCCGACCTCCATAATACCGTTCTAAACCGGCAAAAGAATGAGGATCTTCGCCACCGCCTGGATGATAAGCGGGCCCGAGAGGGAGCCTCCCGCCAACAACATCCAGGTGAGCGATCTCCTTACCACCGAGACACCAGGAGGTCCCCGGACCGAAGGGGTCGGAGGGAATGCCCCGAGCATCATAGGAGGGGACCGCGTTCTCCCGCTGGTCGGCGTCATCCGAGGAATGATGAGGCGCCCATCACTTGTGCTGAGTTCCTACAATTCCAAGCGACAGTATTGCAAGCCCTCAACCTTCGCCCCGCCAATAATAATCCCCAAAGGGTTCCGACACCCCCACGGGTCCCAAGTCCCCGTCCTCGGTCCGTAACAACTCCTCCGGCTCCTAATCACCAACAGCACAACCATAGTCCTCGCAGCTCCCAAGACTACCGCCGTCGTAGTCCCCGCTCCCCTTCCTATGAAGACGAGTCCAGGGGCTCGATCGACTACCACCGAAGGGACGATGCTCTCTACCACCATCTCCATAAGACGGAGAGACGCATCGGTCGAATGGACAAGGAGGAAGAGTCCAGAGGTAGGACCGTCCACCCCGGCAGACCTCCCTTCTGCCGGACTATCATGGAGGCTCCCATCCCGAGGGGTTTCAAGCCTCCGCAGTTTGAAACGTACTCGGGGGAGTCGGACCCTGTTGATCATGTCGAGAGCTTCAAGACCTTGATGCTAATCCACCAAGCTTCCGACGCCATGCTCTGCAAAACTTTCCCCGCCACTCTTAAGGGCTCGGCTTGGGAATGGTACTCCCGGCTCGCTCCCTCTTCCATCTTCTCTTTTGAGCAGTTCGAAACGCTCTTATAACTCACTTTGTGAGTAGCAGGCGAACGGAGAAGACCAGCCTTTCTCTACTCCACCTCCGCCAGGAGAGGGGAGAAAAGTTGAGGGACTATGCGAGGAGGTTTACTGCGGAGGTCAGGTCCATCGCCTCCCTCAACCAGTCAGTGGCGACCGTCGCATTCCAATCCAACGTTCTCAACTCTAACCTTCGGTCGTCCCTCGCCAAAAAGCCCCCGCATAACTTCGCCGACCTTCTCCTTAGATGCGAGAAATATATTCGGGCGGAAGAGGCCGAGTGCCTCCCGAGTTTCGGAGGATCCACTTCTGGGTCGAAGAGAAAGATAACGGAAGAGGAAGGGGCCAAGAAGCTACAGAAGGACAATAGCGGTCAGCGCCGTTCTCCTCTCAGGTTCGAGAAATTTACTCCTCTCAATACCAACGTCTCTACCATCCTGATGGAAGTTGAGAAGGAGGGGGTTATACCTCCCGCTCCGAGGATGAACACCCCAGCCAAGAAGAGGAACAAGGAGAAGTGGTGCCGTTACCACCGGGATCACGGCCACGACACCAACGACTGCCGGGCACTGAAGAACGAGATAGAGGCCCTCATCCAGAGGGGGTAGTTGGCCAAGTTTGTAAGAACAAATGATCGGGGAGATCGCACCACTCCACCGCATCGGGGGGCTAACAAGCGCTCCGAGCGACGCGATGAAACCCCCGAGTTCGAGGAGGAACGTGTTCTGCACCTCATCTACGGAGGTCCCATGGGGGGCTCTTCCAACTCCTCTCGGAAGGCCTTCGTCCGAGAGGTCAATTCAGTTCACGGTGCCCCTCCCCCCAAAGGTCTCGGCGTCCCAGTAACTTTCTCTGATGAAGACCTCGAGGGGGTCCGAACTCCCCACTGCGACGCACTTGTTATCGACCTCCGCATGGCGAACTTCAAAGTGCAGAGGATCCTGGTAGACAACGGGAGCTCCGTGAACATCCTCTTCCTCTCGGCCTTCCGAGGGCTGCAACTATCCCGGGATCGCCTCAAACCGGCCGGCTACACGTTCCACGGGTTCACGGGGGTACCAGTAACTGTCGAAGGGGTTATCACCCTGGACGTAACTGCTGGGAAGACCCCTACCACCTGCACAGTGCCGATGGACTTTATGGTCGTCGATGTCCCGGCTGCATATAATGTCATCTTGGGCCTACCTGGCCTAGCTGCCCTGGAAGCCATTCCTTCGGCGTACCACCTCAAGATGAAGTTCCCCACTCGGGCGGGAGTGGGAGAAGTCAAGGGCAGCCAAGAGACGGCTCGGAAGTGCTACATGACTTCCACTGGGGGCCCGGTGCTCTCCCTCGAGACTTTAGAGATCCCCGAGCCGAACGTCCGACCAACGTTCGAGCCGGCGGACGAATTGGAAGAAGTGCTCTTCTCGGACGAGGACCCGAGCCGAAAGTTCCTCATCAACAAGTCCCTACCGACTGCCCTATGTTCCGACTTGGTGCAGTGCATCCGGAAGAACCGCGACCTATTTGCTTGGTCCGCCGTGGATATGCCCGGGATTTCCGAGAAGCTTCTAGTACACCGCCTCAGCGTCGAACCAGGGTGCAGACCGGTTCAGCAGAAGAGGCGTAAATTTTCTCCCGAGCGACAACAAGCCATCAAGGAGGAGGTGGACAAGCTCCTAAAAGCTCGGTTCATACAGGATGTTAACTACCCCGAGTGGCTCTCCAATGTTGTCATGGTTAGGAAGTCCAATGGTTCTTGGAGGATATGCATCGGCTTCACAGACTTGAACAAGGCATGTCCGAAGGATCCGTTCCCTCTCCCGAATATCGACACCCTCATCGATGCCACCTCGGGACATGAGCTCCTCAGCTTCATGGACACCTTCTCCGGCAACAACCAGATAAAAATGTTCCCCCAGACATCCTGAAGACTTCCTTCATTACCGACCAGGGCCTCTACTGTTATAGAGTTATGTCGTTCGGATTGAAGAACGCTGGAGCCACCTACCAACACCTCGTCAATAAAGTCTTCCAAAGCCAGATAGGCCGCAACATGGAAGTATACGTCGACGACATGCTTGTGAAGAGCATCAGAGGTACCGACCACGTGGTCGACCTACAGGAGGCATTCGGCGTACTGAGAAGGCACAACATGAGGCTTAATCCGAACAAGTGTGCATTCGGGGTCTCGTCAGGAAAGTTCCTCGGCTTCATGGTCAGCCAGCGAGGTATCGAAGCAAATCCTGAAAAAATTAAGGCCATACTGGACATGGCCCCACCCCGAAACGTCAAGGAAGTGCAGAGGCTCACGGGTCGCCTCGCTGCTATTGGGCGATTCCTTTCGAAGTCTGGGGAAAAGTGCCTCCCTTTCTTCAAGGCTCTCAGGGCTGCCAAAGGCTTCGAATGGGGCGAACTGCAACAGGAGTCGTTCGACCAACTGAAGGCCTACTTGGTCAACCATCCCCTGCTCAGCAAGCCTGTTCCAGGAGAAACCCTCTACTTAGCAGCTTCCGAGCAGACCCTAAGTGCTGTTTTGGTGAGGGAAGAAGACCGGGCTCAGCTATGTGAGCAAGGTGCTTCGAGATGCCGAGCTCCGCTACCCGAAGATAGAAAAGATGGCCTACGCCCTGATTATGGCGGCAAGGAAGCTCCGCCCATACTTTCAGTCCCACTCGGTTGTGGTCCTCACCGACCAACCGCTTAAACAAGTACTCCACAAGCTGGAAACCTCAGGCCGGCTTATGAAATGGTCCATCGAGCTGAGCCAACATGACATCTCCTACCAGCCTCGAACCGCAATAAAGGCTCAGGCCTTAGCGGAATTCATCGTCGAGAGCACCATCCCCGAGGTCAGCCAAGCAGAGAATGGACCACCCACCTGGACGGTTTTTGTGGACGGTTCCTCTTGCAACGAGGGGAGCGGCGCCGGTATCATCCTAACAGGTCCAGATGACTTCGTCGTCCAGTATGCCCTCCGCATGAATTTCAAGGCCTCAAACAACGAAGCAGAGTATGAGGCACTAATCGCCGGCCTCGGACTGGCCCGAAGTGTCGGGGCGCAACGCCTCCGAATCTATAGTGACTCTCAGCTGGTTGTGAATCAAGTTTTGGGCGATTACGAGGCACGAGACGAACGGATGGCGAAGTACCTCGCCAAAGTCCGAACCCTCATGGCCCAGTTCGAAGAGGCACTCATCCAACGAGTCCCTCGAGAAGAGAATTCACAGGCCGACGCCCTCTCCAAGTTGGCCTCATCCTCCCTCCAAGGTCTCGAGCAGACCGTCCTGATCGAGGTCCTCTTGAAACTGAGTATAGAAGACGAGACCCTTGACTCAGTGGAGTCATTGCCGGTCCTACTGCAAGATAATTGGATGAAACCGTTAGTGGAATTCCTAAGGGACGGACTCCTCCCCGAGGACCCCAAGGAAGCACGCCGAGTAAGAACCAGGGCCGAGCGGTACATCCTGATCGAGGGGATCTTGTACAAGCGCTCCTTCTCGTAGATAGACGGCCAACCATACCTGAGATGCCTTTCCCCGGAACAAGCCGACTATGCCTTACAGGAGCTCCATGAAGGCATCGGCGGAGCACATTCAGGGTCTAGGTCCTTAGCGCGGAAAGCTCTAAATTACGGATACTTCTGGCCGACTCTCCTCCAAGACGCCGAGCGACACGTTCGGCAATGTAGCTCTTGTCAGAGACATTTCCACATTCGTCGCCTCCCCCAAGCTAACCTCGCCTCCTTATCAAGTCCTATCCCCTTCGCAATGTGGGGGATGGATTTACTAGGGCCATTCCCTCCAGCTCCGGGCTAGTTCAAGTTCTTGGTCGTAGCCATCGACTACTTTTCAAAGTGGATTGAGGTCGAGCCCCTAGCCACTATCACCGAGAACAAGGTGCTTCAATTCTTTTGGAAGAACGTCATCTGCCGATTCGGCGTCCCCCGTGTCCTCGTAACAGACAACGGAACTCAGTTTATTGGGGCCGCGTTCCGAGCTCTATGTGAAGACCTTGCCATCCAACAACGCTTCTCCTCTGTCTCCCACCCACAGTCGAATGGCCAGGCAGAGTGTAACAACCTGAAAAATAGCATATGGCTATTTTGCATCGTAATCTGTGCGCAATTGAGAACTGCACGCGAGTATGTATTTTCTGATAAAAGCTATTTTTTAAGAAATATCAGTTATTGTCTACTTTATTTTATTAATTATTTTCAAAATTAAATTATTTTATACAGATTATTACAAAGTAGTTTTAATGTATTTTGTATTGTTTGGAATTATTAAAGTAGAGAGTTGGGTTTTATTTGAAATGTATTGAGATTTGGGGGCTTATACGCAATACTCCTTTACATTATCTATTTAATTATTACTATTTACCAAAAACCCCCTTCTCTCCTTCTCCTTCCCTTCTCCTTCTCCTTCCCTTCTCCCCGTCTGGTTCCACCCAGACCCAGTTAATACCCCCCCAGGCTCTCCCCCACTCCTTCTCCTTCCCCCTACTTATTCCTCCTCCCGTTCACTCCCAACCAAAGAAAACTCCCCCTCACTCCCGTTCCCTTCGTCCTTCTTCTTCCCCCTTCCTGGTTCGATGCCGACCCAAAAGAAAACCCCGATCTCCCTTCCTCCCTCTCCCGTCCACGCCGGCGATCGGAAGAAACCCCGACCCCCTCCCCCGTTCCCTTCTTCCTCCTCCTTCTCTCCATTTCCATCCCGATCGAAAGAACCAAACGAACCCATCGCCGATCACTTGCCCATGCTCAAATCCCCTCCGATTCTTCGTCGATTCCAAATTAAATCGAGGGATAGACTAATGGAGGGATTCTCTACGTGGTGGTAGCGTCGGATTTTCGAATGGATTCGGGAAGGTAAAACCCTAATTATTTTATTGTATAAAAGTTAGTTGGGTTTATTTCTATTGAGTAGGAATATTATTATATAGAGATTTAGAGATGTTGGAAATTGTAGATATGAGAAATTAGTGGATTGTTGGAGAGATTGTAAGTTATTAGTAAATTGGGGTTTTGGGTTTGTAAAAGAGAATTATATGGATGTGAATTAATTCTCGTATAGCAGTGGAAATTATAGTTGGGCTATTAGAACAATTAGGAGTGCTTTTAGTAATTGTTCGGTAAGAAGGATCTCGTCGGCATTAGTTTATTACGTGCATCGCACGTATATATCCCAAGCGTTCAGTAAACACTTGTGTGATATTTGGGATAATGTTATTAGCTTTTATAATTGGTTTGGATTATTGAGTTTTAATTGCTTGAAATTGGTGATAGGATATATTCGCGACTTCGGATGCGGGGTGGCATGGCGACGCTTCGAATCTTCGCGAAATGTGGTGAGTTAGTATATTTATATATTTTGTGGGTTGATGAATATGAGAGTTAATTTATCTAGGTATTTTGTGATTTAAGAAATATGTGGTGAGTTATATTATATATATATATATATATTTTTTCGTGGTTTAAAGATATGTGTGAGTTATTTTAGTTATATATTTTGTGGTTAAGAATATGTGAGTGTTAATTCATTTATGTATTTTGTGGTTTAAAGAAATAAGTAAGTATCGATTTATTTATGTATTTTTGTGATTGTAAAAATATGGTGAATTTAACTATTCTTGAGTATATAAAAACCTATATAATGGATGAGTTATATTTAGATGATGATATCAAAATATGGGTGTATGGTTTATATACGTATTTTGATGTTTTGAAGAAGTTCGAATAAACTAAAGCATTGATATAAATTTATGGATCAAAAGGATCCTATGAAGAGCATGAATGGTAGAACTTGAGAAAATAACATAAAGATGAGTGTTGTCTATGTCAAAAAAAAGAACCCATTCATGCTATGTGACATTCTAGTTGACTTATCATGTTTGAGTTAGTAAGTAGGACTACCATGCTTGAGTTGTATTAGATCATGCTTGAGTTGTTGTCTATGTCAAAAGGAACCCATTCATGCTCGTGAACAATGAAGAAGATCATGCTTGAGTTATAGTAGAATATCATGCTTGAGTTGGTGTGCTATGTCAAAAAGAGAACTACCATGCTTAAAGATTTGTTGTAGTTAATGATTCTAAGAGAAGAACCCATGCTAAGATGAGTAGTTGTTCTAAGGTTCAAAGAAACCATGCTTAAGTGAGTATAGTAATGGTTTTAGCTAAGAGTCTAAAAAAGAACCCATTTTAGTTGTTAGTAGTAGTGAGTAAAAAGAACCCATCCTATGGATTTGGATTGTTGGAGAGAAAGAACCCACACTTGTGCTATAGTAAGAATCCATGCTTGAATTGTTGTAGAAAGAAACCCATGGTTAAGTTGTAGTAGAATATCATGTTTGGGTCGATTTTAGAAAGAAACTCATGTTTGAGTTGATTATAGTAGGTATGCCATGATGAGTTGATTTTAGAAGAAACCCATGCTAAGTTGATTATAGTAGATTCTTCTGTTACTTCTAATTATAGAAGATCAAGTTGCTAGTAAGCACAGTTGGTTGTTTCTAGGTTTGATTACCTGTATGATTGTTTGTATGTGGTTTTGCGCGTACGTGGCTCGACTGGCCCGTAGGTAGCTGTGGGTCTCATATGCAGCTTATTTGGCTCGTATGTGTATTGTTGTCTCATACGCGGCTCGACTGGCCCGTATGTAGATGTTGGTCTCATACGGAGCTTATTTAGCTCATATGCATGTTGTTGTCTCATACACGGCTCGACTGGCCCGTATGTAGCTGTTGGTCCCATACGTAGCTGTTTAGCTCGTATGTGTTTTTGGTTACTCGTATTGTAACGCCCTGAATCCCAAATTACTGAATTCGAGATGTTCTACAGGATCTTTTCGCTTCCTTCACATACAATTTTACAAGGAAATTTAAAACTTTACTTTTACATCAGAGTTTACAACATATTACATTTGAATTTACACAGCGGAAGCAAATTATACAATATTTACATAAATGAACAACAACATAATGAACTCTTTATGCATCCATTCCTCTTACATGTGATTATATCCTGCATAAACACTGTGGGTACGTCAGTTTATTCAACCGACGATAATTATACATGGCCATCCTCTCTATGCCAGAAACAGTATAATGAATCTCATTTCTTACAAATCACAAACTGGTTCAACATAAGCATGCAAATAAGAGGGAACTTTTAATGATGTCGTGTCGTGATTGTGCACTTAAATCCTTAATGCAATTTACTTAATTAACATGATACTAATGCGCACTTGTTCGAATTCTATGCATCCCATACTACATAGGTTCGAGGGCAAGCCTCTTAATCGACCTTCATTTTTGTAGGGTTCAATCCCCCGCCATGACTTATTCTACTTCTGTAATTCCAATGAGTATCCTAGATGAATCTATGAGTACAAGCATGTATCCTGGCCCCTGGAGTAGAATTTCGCGCCATGTCTTGACTCGTCAAGCATGCATTCTGCGACAATTCAGCCTCCTCCCTGAACACACTCCTCTTGCAGTCACCAAAACATCCCACAAGCGTGACTAGAGTCCGATCATTACTGAGTTGTGCCCGCGCCATGTCTTGACGCATCAAGCATGCATTCTGCGGCTCACACACCCGCACCGTACCCTAGCTCTCATGCTCATGTTTTTCTCTCACCTTCATCACCTCCACACTATGTATTTAAGTTATATTAGAATCATGAATAAAAATCAAGCTCTAGAGTTAGCCTCTCCATCAACCGGACTTAACAGTTCATTTCACTTGACCAACCTGGTCTATTTCTCAATATCATTTCATTTCACTGCCGGGGAGACTTGGCTACTCTTTCGTTCAATTTCAAATTCACAATATCCAATGGAGCATCATCAGCTCATAATTCATTTTAGAGTCTCACAGACTTTCTTATCATGATTTAGCCTTTCATAATTATTCATAAAATTCTCAATTCTCATCTATGATTCATTTACACAATTCATGCAGCCATAAGCAGAATCCATTGACTTTAATCATATAGTTCACAATTACCAGCAGCAAAATAACATGAATTCAAATATGTCAAGTCCTTTCTGTACAGTCGACTTGGAAGAACACCAGTCGACTTATACAGTCATATACAGGGTTATCAAAAGGCTCGGGATAGTCGACTGTGTATACTACCAGTCGCCTGTCCCGCAATTTTCAAGTTCACAATATTAGTCACACGACAGTCGACTGTTCACACCTCAGTCGTCTGTCTTAGCAATTTCAACAGCATAATTCTATGTCCAGATCAGTCGACTTGCTACACGCAATCGGTCGACTGGACAGATCCAATTTCAATAGATCATTTACAGTTCTTGCGTGCATTTCACCATGATGTCAATCAACGGCATACATAAATTCATGTTTCACAGACAAGGTCTCTTATCATTCAGTAACACTACAACATGGATTTTCGAATTACTAACATGCTCTTTCCGTTAGGAAAATACTTTAAACATGCATTCACATATGCTCATAATTCCTTACAACAATAAAGATGTAAATCCCAAGTCATCAAACTGGGTCCACATGATGAAAATATCTCAATTTATGAAACTACCCAACAGTCACAGTCAGATTGAAGTACCAGTCGACTTAACACACTATCAGTCGACTGCTTCGACAATTCCAAATTATTAACTACCATTTGCTCTTTTTATTCATTTACCTTCCCTCCATCATATGTGTCATAGGGAAACCATGCAAATAGTATTCATACCATCATGTTCATTTATACACACGTTTATCATTACAATCATGCAAAAATAATGTCTCGTACCAGTCGACTGGCTCACATGGCAGCCGACTGTACCGACAGTCTCGTTTTCAATATTAATAGCAAGTTCAAGCAATTTCTACCGCATTCAATTCACTTTTATAACATAATATCAATCATAGCCATTGTAGCATTATTCCTACATTAGAAGTCCTGAGAAACACCCACCTTGTATGAAGAAATAAACCGAAATCCCGCAAAGTCCTTCAATAACACAGCACTTCTTGTTCCTTTGCTCCACACCGAAATCTCCAGCAATGCTGCTTGCCTCCACAGAAAAGCTCCCACACAACTCACAAATACTCTCTTGAAAACTTAGGGAAATTTAGTGTAAAAGATAGGGATTAGAAGGGGGTATTTATACTAGAATATAGGTGAAATGGAGGGCTGAGATCTATTGGGGAGTTGGAGAATCAAAGGTTGAGATCAAATCGGGAGTTAAGAAACTACCCACATCCCAAAAGTAACCACCCATGATCTACACTCCTAGCTTCCCATCCGGCCAAGGGTTGTGCCTTGTGCACGTGTACATGGAGTGCACGTGTACACACAACTACACCCTACAAATAGCATATCAAATACCCGGAATATATAAAAAAGAAAGATGCTACACAGATAAGTTATGAAATAAGAGGTTAAGTTTATGGGCTAAAATTTATTGGGCCAAAAAAATATAAACAAGTTAACATTTGGGCTTTTAAAGAAAATATTACTTTATTCATCATGGAAAAATAATAGCCACATGTCACCAAGCATACCATAAAAAGAGAAATAAATAATCTTTATATATTAAGAAAATCGGGGTATTACATCACTCCCTCCTTAGAATAGTTCCGTCCCGGAACTACAACCAAGAGCGAGAAGAAGAAAATACAACAACAAGAGATACAAAAAAAACACAAAATACAAAAATACAATCAACAGGACAATCAAGCAAAAAGCTCAGGATAGTCCTTCAACATCTTCTCCTCAGATTCCAAAGTAGCCTCTTCAACCAAGTGGTTTCTCCAGACTACCTTGACCATCGGTATCGTCTTATTCCTCAAGACCTTCTCCCTACGGTCAACAATCTCAACAGGAGTCTCGATGTAATTTAGGTCTAACTACAAACCTTCCGGCACTTCAGGCAAATGATGACTCGGGTCTGGAATATAACCTCTCAACATAGACACATGGAAGACATTGTGCACCTGAGACAACTCTTCCGGTAATTCAAGCCGGTAAGCAGTTTTCCCGATCCTTTTCAATATCTTATATGGGCCTATAAATCTCGGGGCTAACTTCCCGCCTTTGCCAAAACGAACCACACCTTTACTGGGTGATACCTTCAGAAAGACGAAGTCACCAACCTCAAACTCAAGGTCCCTTCTCCGGTTGTCTGCATAGCTTTTCTGCCTGCTCTGAGCTTCCACCAACCTCTTCCTGATCAGATCAATCTTCTCAGAAGTCAGCTGCACAAGCTCAGGACCAAACAACTGACGCTCCCCAACCTCATACCAACACACAGGAGTCCTGCACTTCCTGCCATACAAAGCTTCGTACGGCGCCATCCCGATGCTAGCCTGAAAACTGTTGTTGTAGGCAAACTCCACCAAAGGTAAATGCCTTTCCCAACTGCCTCCGAAGTCTAGTATACAACACCGAAGCATATCCTCAAGAATACGGTTGACTCTCTCGGTCTGCCCATCGGTCTGTGGATGAAAAGCAGTGCTGAAATCTGTCTTGGTACCCAAAGCTGCCTGAAGACTCCTCCAGAAATGCGAAGTAAACCGCGCATCTCGATCAGACACAATAGTCGAAGGAACGCCATGAAGTCGGATAATTCTTCTCATGCGGTCGTAGTTGCCTAGACCCATAAGCGATTACTTTACCCTCTTGCATTAAGACACAACCAAGCCCCCGATGTGAAGCATCGCTATAGACATCATACTCAACTCCTGCTCTAGGCAAAGCCAAAATAGGTGCAGTAGTCAGTCTATCCTTCAACTCCTGAAAACTCGCCTCACATTGCTCGGTCCACTTGAAGCTCACATTCTTCTTGGTCAACTCGGTAAGCGGCACAGCTATCTGAGCATAACCTTGAATGAATCTCCTGTAGTATCCAGTCATTCCAAGGAAACTTCTGACTTCCTTCACTGTAGTAGGCCTCGCCCAATCTCTCACTGCCTCTATCTTCTGAGGATCAGTTGCCACTCCCTCCTTAGAAAGGATGTGACCTAGGAATGCCACTTCAGATTTCCAGAAATCACACTTGGATAACTTGGCATACAACCTCTGCTCTTCCAACTTCTGCAAAACTGCTGCCAGATGCTCGGTGTGCTCCGCCTCAGACTTGGAGTACACGAGAATATCGTCGATAAACACCACGACGAAAAAATCAATAAACGGCCTCAGAACTCTGTTCATCAAGTCCATGAAGATTGCGGGTGCATTCGTCACTCCGAATGGCATAACTAAGAATTCGTAATGCCCATGCCGAGTTCTAAATGCAGTTTTGTGCACATCTTCAGCTTTCACTCGCACTTGGTGATATCCTGATCGAAGATCTATTTTGGAGAATACAGCTGCTCCTTGTAGACGATCGAACAAGTCATCAATTCGAGGAATCAGATACTTATTCTGAACAGTGACCTTATTCAGCTCCCGGTAATCGATACACATCCTCATCGATCCATCCTTCTTCTTTACCAAAAGCACTGGTGCTCCCCAAGGTGACGCACTAGGTTGAATAAAGCCTTTTCCCAACAGTTCCTCAATCTGCCGTTTCACTTCATCCTGTTCCACTGGAGCCATCCTATAAGGTGCCTTAGAAATGGGCGCACTTCCCGGTTGAACAGTGATGCTGAACTCTACATCACGATGCGGAGGTAACCTAGGAAAATCTTCCAAGAACACAGTCGGATAGTCCCGAACCACAGGAATCCCTTGCAATTCCACAGGAGTCTCTTCCTTGCGGATAGTTGCCACCAGCTTAGAACACTTCAACTTCCCTTGGAAAGTGACTTCAGGTCCACCTGGAGCCTTCACTGTGACGGTCTTGGTCTTGCACTCGATGCTTGCACTGTACACCGACATCCAATCAATGCCAATGATAACATCGACTCCCAAGATAGTCAGCTCGATCAGATCAATGCCAAAGATTCGATCCTCAATCACTATCTCGCAATCAGCATAGTACCGATCAGTGGTCAAAGTTTCCCCTGATGGCGTAGCTACTGCTAAGATCTTGCCTGGAAAAATCTTCGGTTCAACTCCCAACACTTTAGCAAACTTTGGAGACACAAAAGTATGAGAGGATCCAGTATCAAACAACACCACAGCTCCCTTTCCATTAATATAGAGTTCTCCTGTTACATAACATACATCATTACATAACAGTTTTACACTATAAATGGGAAGAAGAAATGACAAAACCACACTAAACATCAGCCCTCGTACCAGAGATGACCTGATCCGCCTCCTCAGCATCAGCTTCTGTCAAAGCAAATACTCGCCCTGACTGGTACGGCCTCTTCCCAGTCTGCTGTATTGGCACATTGTGATTGCCAGCCCGTGGTTTGAGACATCGAGATTGGTAATGTCCCACTTCACCACAGTTAAAGCAAGTGACTGCAGAAGGTCTCCCTGCATCGTTTCCAGGTCTCCCAGCTACACTGACGGCGTTCGCCCCTGTCGGTTTGAACCTCTGTGCAGATGGTTGCCCCTTGAAACTCCCCGATGGCGCGGGCCTCTTCCCAGACTGCCAGTTGCTCTTCTGGTGCTGAGCAACATGGAACTGCTCTATATCCGCCTCCGTTGCTGCCGCCCTCTTCACCAGCTTATCGAATCTCCTGATACCAAGGGGTATCATACGAGATCTCAAGCTCGGCCTCAGACCATGCTCGAACTTGCGAGCCTTCTTCGCCTCATCCATCACTAGTTCTGGAGCATACCTGGAGAGCTGAGTAAACTTAGTCTCATACTCCCTTACTGACATGCTGCCTTGCTGAAGTGACAGAAACTCCATGGCCTTTTTCTCCTGGACGTCGGAGGGGAAATAATGGCTGCGGAATTCTTCCAGAAATTCCTCCCAGCCAAGCAACAAGCCGCCCATAGTCCTCTTCATTGACTGCCACCAAACAGCCGCATCCTTCTCCAACTGCAGAGTCGCCAACTTGACCTTGCTGCCCTCCGGTGTCTCCAACACCTCGAAGATTGTCTCCACTTGCCGAATCCAGTTATCGGCCGCATCCGGATCTGACTTTCCCTCGAACACTGGTGGTTTCATTCTCTTGAACGATTCCACTAGCTTGATTGCCTCGGGTACTGGATTCACCGGCCCCCTTCCTTGGTTTGCAGCCACTGCATTCAGCGTCTGGTAGACCCTTGCAAACTCGGCCTCCAGGTCCAAACCTTCCCCATTCCTGGCTTCCCTTCTCGCCATATTCTGATGCAAAAGATCCATTAAATTCGAAGTATAAAACAAGAATTTAAACCAACTTTCATTTCATTGAATTTCAAAGTTTATACATTCGAATTTGAAAAACATATTAACATCAGAACAGAAGAAAAAGAAACCAAGACAATCTAATCTCTACGGGTCCTCTTCGCTGCTCGAAGTTCATCCCGCAGTTCATCCACCTCATCCTTCAGCACATCAGTTAGGTTCTTTTTCTTCTCAAGTTCCCAAATCCGATGGCTAAGAACAGAATAGTCAGCATTCCGCTTCTCCAGCTGAGCCTCCAAAACTCCAACTCTGTACTTCAAGGTATCCACTTGCCTCTGCAGAGAAGCCACAGCGTTACCCAGAGCTGGTCCCTTTTCTTCATCGGAAGAAGAAGAATCATCAGGTGAGTTCGGCGGTGGGGTGATCTCTCGAGATTCAGGGTACTCCTCATCATCAGAATCAGCTTGCCGGGGTGATACTCGTCCTCAGAATCAGCCTGTCCAGGATGGTACTCTTCCTCAATAATGTGCCAGTCGTCGCCTCCAGCAGGGTCGAAGTGATCAGCCATCTTAGAATAGAGAGGAAGGAGCATAAATCATAGAGCAACACAAATGTAAGTTACTTACATTTAAATCTCTAAATCCAAACACACACTCTAATGTCCACATCTAGGGTGTCGTTCCTTATAAATTTGTACGAGTGTGAAAGTATAGAAAGCGTGGCTCTGATACCACTCTGTAATGCCCCGAATCCCAAATTACTGAATTCGAGATGTTCTACAGGATCTTTTCGCTTCCTTCACATACAATTTTACAAGGAAATTTAAAACTTTACTTTTACATCAGAGTTTACAACATATTACATTTGAATTTACACAGCGGAAGCAAATTATACAATATTTACATAAATGAACAACAACATAATGAACTCTTTATGCATCCATTCCTCTTACATGTGATTATATCCTGCATAAACACTGTGGGTACGTCAGTTTATTCAACCGACGATAATTATACATGGCCATCCTCTCTATGCCAGAAACAGTATAATGAATCTCATTTCTTACAAATCACAAACTGGTTCAACATAAGCATGCAAATAAGAGGGAACTTTTAATGATGTCGTGTCGTGATTGTGCACTTAAATCCTTAATGCAATTTACTTAATTAACATGATACTAATGCGCACTTGTTCGAATTCTATGCATCCCATACTACATAGGTTCGAGGGCAAGCCTCTTAATCGACCTTCATTTTTGTAGGGTTCAATCCCCCGCCATGACTTATTCTACTTCTGTAATTCCAATGAGTATCCTAGATGAATCTATGAGTACAAGCATGTATCCTGGCCCCTGGAGTAGAATTTCGCGCCATGTCTTGACTCGTCAAGCATGCATTCTGCGACAATTCAGCCTCCTCCCTGAACACACTCCTCTTGCAGTCACCAAAACATTCCACAAGCGTGACTAGAGTCCGATCATTACTGAGTTGTGCCCGCGCCATGTCTTGACGCATCAAGCATGCATTCTGCGGCTCACACACCCGCACCGTACCCTAGCTCTCATGCTCATGTTTTTCTCTCACCTTCATCACCTCCACACTATGTATTTAAGTTATATTAGAATCATGAATAAAAATCAAGCTCTAGAGTTAGCCTCTCCATCAACCGGACTTAACATTTCATTTTACTTGACCAACCTGGTCTATTTCTCAATATCATTTCATTTCACTGCCGGGGAGACTTGGCTACTCTTTCGTTCAATTTCAAATTCACAATATCCAATGGAGCATCATCAGCTCATAATTCATTTTAGAGTCTCACAGACTTTCTTATCATGATTTAGCCTTTCATAATTATTCATAAAATTCTCAATTCTCATCTATGATTCATTTACACAATTCATGCAGCCATAAGCAGAATCCATTGACTTTAATCATATAGTTCACAATTACCAGCAGCAAAATAACATGAATTCAAATATGTCAAGTCCTTTCTGTACAGTCGACTTGGAAGAACACCAGTCGACTTATACAGTCATATACAGGGTTATCAAAAGGCTCGGGATAGTCGACTATGTATACTACCAGTCGCCTGTCCCGCAACTTTCAAGTTCACAATATTAGTCACACGACAGTCGACTGTTCACACCTCAGTCGTCTGTCTTAGCAATTTCAACAGCATAATTCTATGTCCAGATCAGTCGACTTGCTACACGCAATCGGTCGACTGGACAGATCCAATTTCAATTGATCATTTACAGTTCTTGCGTGCATTTCACCATGATGTCAATCAACGGCATACATAAATTCATGTTTCACAGACAAGGTCTCTTATCATTCAGTAACACTACAACATGGATTTTCGAATTACTAACATGCTCTTTCCGTTAGGAAAATACTTTAAACATGCATTCACATATGCTCATAATTCCTTACAACAATAAAGATGTAAATCCCAAGTCATCAAACTGGGTCCACATGATGAAAATATCTCAATTTATGAAACTACCCAACAGTCACAGTCAGATTGAAGTACCAGTCGACTTAACACACTATCAGTCGACTGCTTCGACAATTCCAAATTATTAACTACCATTTGCTCTTTTTATTCATTTACCTTCCCTCCATCATATGTGTCATAGGGAAACCATGCAAATAGTATTCATACCATCATGTTCATTTATACACACGTTTATCATTACAATCATGCAAAAATAATGTCTCGTACCAGTCGACTGGCTCACATGGCAGCCGACTGTACCGACAGTCTCGTTTTCAATATTAATAGCAAGTTCAAGCAATTTCTACCGCATTCAATTCACTTTTATAACATAATATCAATCATAGCCATTGTAGCATTATTCCTACATTAGAAGTCCTGAGAAACACCCACCTTGTATGAAGAAATAAACCGAAATCCCGCAAAGTCCTTCAATAACACAGCACTTCTTGTTCCTTTGCTCCACACCGAAATCTTCAGCAATGCTGCTTGCCTCCACAGAAAAGCTCCCACACAACTCACAAATACTCTCTTGAAAACTTAGGGAAATTTAGTGTAAAAGATAGGGATTAGAAGGGGGTATTTATACTAGAATATAGGTGAAATGGAGGGCTGAGATCTATTGGGGAGTTGGAGAATCAAAGGTTGAGATCAAATCGGGAGTTAAGAAACTACCCACATCCCAAAAGTAACCACCCATGATCTACACTCCTAGCTTCCCATCCGGCCAAGGGTTGTGCCTTGTGCACGTGTACACACAACTACACCCTACAAATAGCATATCAAATACCCGGAATATATAAAAAAGAAAGATGCTACACAGATAAGTTATGAAATAAGAGGTTAAGTTTATGGGCTAAAATTTATTGGGCCAAAAAAATATAAACAAGTTAACATTTGGGCTTTTAAAGAAAATATTACTTTATTCATCATGGAAAAATAATAGCCACATGTCACCAAGCATACCATAAAAAGAGAAATAAATAATCTTTATATATTAAGAAAATCGGGGTATTACACGTATGTAGCTTCTTAGCTAATACGCAGTTTGTTGTGCTTGTCTAGGGTGATATCATTGCCCTGGGGCTATCGACCATCAAGACGTGTGTTTAGCTTACTCCTAAGGGACTGTAGACGAGTCACTTCGCGGGTGCCGTCAGATCTTAACCGTTGGTTGATTGCGGACCGGAGTGTGACGAAATCCAAGTTCAGGTAGTAGCATGCGAATGCGTTCGTATTGTCGGGGTCTTGGATCGATAGGCCATGAACCAGATCCTGAGGGATTCTGGTGAGTTTAGGTTGAGCAGCCTAATAGAGTTATCTTGCGAAGTCTAATTTAAGACTAGCATGTTGTGTAATGTTGTCATTCCTAGGATTGTTCAGGGTTAGGAACATCATTAAGGTAGTGACTTATAAAGATCATTTTACTTCGACCCTTTGCCGAAAAGAGAGGAGTTGGTTGTAGGAGGCGCCTTACGACCAACTTGTCCCTCGAAGCAGGCCTTAGGTGGTGATATTGGGTTGTACCTTCCCGTCAAAGGAATACGTACGGTGGCGTCTCACGAGTTGGGAGCACGGGTTGCGTATCTCGCGCTGTTAATTCCGAAGTGCCATGATAAGGCGGGCGGAGCTAGGGGGATGGACCCCGGAACTTCGTCGGGTCCTTGGCCAGGGAGAGCGAACAGGCCATAGATCACGGTCTATGAGTTAGGGGTGACACAAGATAGGCTTTATGCTATACTGTGCTCGGGAGACCCTGTGTTCGTCTGGTTTTTGAGTGAGGTCCGGTGTACCGGGTAGTAGTGGCAAACATAGACACCACGAGCATACTGCATTGGTGGGACTTGACCACGTGTGCAACCTCCTCAGTCATGTAGTATCTGTCAGGAACAGGTTGTGTACAATTAGAAATTCATAATGCGGGTTCAAATCCCTATATATGGAGAAACGGCTTGAGATGGGCGCATGTAGTATGGGCTGCATGTTGCTTCGGACACTTGCTGGCATTAGAATAAGAGCATCATCGCATTAGTAATCTTGCATTAGAATAAGAGCATTGTTGTATTGGTAATTTTGCATTAGAGTTTAAGTCATAACGTACACAGGCACAAATTATATGTAAACGTGTCTTTTCCATTCGAGAAATTTCGAGTGTGATAGTGAAGTAAATTAATAACCAAGCTATGGGCTTGGGATGTGATGTGATATTACCCAAGTTGGGCTTGGGATGTGCGTGATTATTACCCAAGCTATCGGCTTGGCGTGTGATATGTTATTGCCAAAACTATGTTGGGATATGGGGTGTATTGTGATAAAATGCAAGTAAATGGTAAGGTGAAATGAGATGTTAGGTTGGACATGAATGAATGTGGTAGTATGAGATTGAAGACATATGTTTATGATGGGATACGTGATATAAGGAAACAAAATCAATATTGTATTATGAGTGGTTATTCAAATGGTTACTAAATATAAGTATGTTATGAGCGGGTATAGATATACATACAGGTGATGACTCAGAGAGTATTTGATGTAAAATCTCATTTATGATGTTTACATATTCAGATGTCAAGTAAGATTTGTTTATCTTGGAAATTGTGAGTTCGTTATGTTTTTACTTGTAAGTTTAATTTATTTACTTATTTTAATAAATTATACTCACACCAGAAATGGCTAACCCCTTAGTGTTTGTGGGTTAGGGAGTCCCTGGGCTACCCTAGGTCCCTACTGTTACAGGTCCTCAGCAGTGCAGAGGTGAGGTGTAGGTACAAGTTCCGTGGAGTGGAGCTCCAGTTATAATTCGTTGTTATGTTTAATTGTAAATAGTAAAGATTTATGCTTTAAATTGTATTTTTGATGTATAAGTATGAGGATGATGATGAAGAGTATAGTGTGAGGCAGCACGATATGGTTTGGACCCGTACCCATTTCGTTGTGGAGTGCCGGGCGTCGTGGTAGGTTTTACAGGTTATTTTCTAAAAACTTACTACGTTTTCAAAGGGATTTATGCTTTTTAATTGATATTTGTTAAACCGTTATGAGTTTGGCCCCCAGAGCATATATATATATTGCCTGTGTGATGATGCTCATTTTGGCCTGGCGAGTCCGTATTATTATTGCCTGTGATGTAAGCTACGGAATTTAGAGCAAAATTCCGTAAGCTTTTCTGTGTTTTGGGCAAAAAATACAAGGGAGACTCTGCCCAAATTTTCTTTGAAACATAACTATTTTAGTTTATGTTTAAAGTGGTATAGAAATTGGAAGAATTGATTTTGGAGTCAAAAAGAAAAGAAAAGGGGCAGGCAGTACAGTTTGGTATTACAAACTTATATTTGTAATTACTGCATAGTAACTCTGTGTTGAATAAAAAGTTTTAAATTTTCCAGCTTTTTCTGTGTATCGTGACTAATTGAAGAGAAGATCTTGGCATGTGTCACGGTTTCCCAGTTACGGGGAGATCGAGGCGTTACACAGAGAACGCTAACCGGCAGATCCTCTCTGGTATCAAGAAGAGACTGGACAAGTGTTCAAAAGGCTTATGGGTCGACCAAATCCCCAACGTGTTGTGGAACTACCGCACCAACAAACAGACCCCCACAGGAGAGTCCCCTGTTCAACCTCACCTACGGGTCCGAGGCAGAGATACCCCTCGAAGTCGGCATACCTTCTCCTCGCCTCACAGCCTACAACGAGGAACAGAACGCCAGAGAACTCCGGGTGAACCTAGACCTGATAGACGAGATGAGGGAAAGAGCATCAATTCGTCAACAGAGCTATCGAAGGAGGATCGAGTTGGCATATAACAAAAGGTCCGACCTACCAATCTCAAAGAGGGGGACCTAGTCCTCAGGAAGCTAGCTGTCTCCTTCCCTAGTCAGAAGAGCAAGCTGGCCCCAAATTGGGAGGGGCCCTACAGGATCACGAAAGTAGTCCGGCCAGGAGCCTACCGTCTCGAGGACCATGAAGGCAGAGAAATCCCTAGGACCTGGAATGCCGACCATCTTTTGAAGTACCAAGAAGGTGCCCCGGCACCCCTCTAAGTATTTCAGGATGTCGAATCATTCCTCTCCTACCCCTGTATTTTCTCTAATATTGTTTCTCATATGTAATATCGACTCGCAACTTTAGAAGCGGCCGACCATTAATCAATAAAGAAAGCTTTCTCATATTTTACTGGTAAAAACTATTCGCAACTCTCTGCCCTTACTCTTTGTTCTGCCGATGGTTCGGAGTCCAGCACTTGGCTCGAATCTACTTCGCAAGCTCGCTCCTCGGCGAGCTAGAAGTGGGTCGCCATTCGGAACTGCTCCCACAACCGTTGAACTACTCTACCGATGGTTCAGAGTCCAACACATGGCTCGAATCTACTTCGCAAGCTCGCTCCTCGGCTAGCTAGAAGTAGGTCGCCATTCGGAACTGCTCCCACAACCATTGAACTACTCTACCGATGGTTCAGAGTCCAACACTTGGCTCGAATCTACTTCGCAAGCTCGCTCCTCGGCAAGCTAGAAGTAGGTTGCCATTCGGAATTGCTCCCACAACCGTTGAACTACTCTACCGATGGTTCGGAGTCCAACACTTGGCTCGAATCTACTTCGCCCGCTCGCTCCTCGGCGAGCTAGAAGTAGGTCGCCATTCGGAACTGCTCCCACAACCGTTGAACTACTCTACCGATGGTTCGGAGTCCAACACTTGGCTCGAATCTACTTCGCAAGCTCGCTCCTCGGCGAGCTAGAAGTAGGTCGCCATTCGGAACTGCTCCCACAACCGTTGAACTACTCTACCGATGGTTCGGAGTCCAACACTTGGCTCGAATATACTTCGCAAGCTCGCTGCTCGGCGAGCTAGAAGTAGGTCGCCATTCGGAACTCCTCCCACAACCGTTGAACTAATCTACCGATGGTTCGGAGTCCAACACTTGGCTCGAATCTACTTCGCCAGCTCGCTCCTCGGCGAGCTAGAAGAAGGTCGCCATTCGGAACTGCTCCCACAACCGTTGAACTACTCTACCGATGGTTCGGAGTCCAATACTTGGCTCGAATCTACTTCGCAAGTTCGCTCCTCGGCGAGCTAGAAGTAGGTCGCCATTCGGAACTGCTCCCACAACCGTCGGGCAACTCTAACGGTGGTTCGGAGTCCATCGTTCGGCTCAGCTGCGCTCACTCAAAACCCCGAGCCGAGCAGACGAGGAACCGACCCTCACATATGGAGAAAAATTCTGTCGAACCAATTTCGCCATTGGATCATCTCAAAATGCGTGGTAGAATGTGATGAACGGATCTGATCGTGCCACGTGTCCACAAAACGACAAGATAGTGTTTTCTTGGAACTTGTGCCTCCCACCTCGTGATACGTACCACGATCTTGATCGACCGTCTAGATGTTGCCATGTGGCCGGAATCTGATGTCCGAGCTGTCGCACCTCGGAAGCGCACAGTCACCTCGGAATACTCCGAGCGAAAAACTAAAGTTTTGCGGCTAAAACCTACAAAGAAGAACTAAGGGTCCTTATGGTTCGGCGTCAAGAATAAGGCGACCACGGTTCGGCGTCAAAAATAAGGCGACCACGGCACGACTATGAACAAAGCAACTTTGATTTTATTAAGACACTTGGTAAATTTACATGGCAAACCATTACAACGGGAAAGCAACTAAATAAATTACAAGTAAAAGGCTCGACGCCATTCGTTCAATGCCTCCTCGAAACAGGGACGTTCCGATTCAGAGACAACCATGGTTTCCGCCTTTTCACCCCCGAGCTTGTCTCTAGGCCGACGAACTAGGACGCCGCCTCGCCACTAACCCTAACGGTTGCTCCGACCGAAGCTCCGCTCGAGCTAATAGCTACTCCGCTTTGTGCGTCGGCCGCTGTCCGACCAATAACTTGGCCACGAGTCGCTAGCTCGTAGAAGGTGATCCCCCGTTCTCTCTCCTCGCGAGTGCAAGAAGTGCTGCAAACATTAGCTCTCACAGGCTGAGGCTTCAGTCGAGCCACCTCCTCCTCGAGCTCGACGATCCTATCCTTTAGAGTGTCGTCCTTCACAATTATCTTGAACCGAGGGAGCTTTACCGAACCGGGGTACTCAGCGCTGTCGGATATAATACGACGCAGGTTAGCCACCTCAATGCTCTTGTCAACCGTGACCCTTTGCAACTGTTCGACCTTACTCTCGAGCTCATCTCGCTCGGCCACCACCGAAGCCAGCTCCGCCTCCTTCGCCGACAGTTCTTCCTCGACTATCCGCAGATGATGCACCTCGACCAGAAGCTCGCTGTTCTTCTTCTCCACGTTGAACATCAACCTCATGGTGAGCTCGATTTCACCGACGAGGCGAGCCTCGCGAGATTGCTTAAACAGCTCGGCGCGACGCCGAGTTGCCGTGGTATTTGGGGCGTGTTCGAGGATCTGAAATACAAGAACATCGCAATTGGATAACTACACACCGACCCAAACACTTGCACAAATTTGAATTGAAACAAAGATTTTTCATTCATTGAAAGAAGCGGTGGCCAGTCCGCAAAAAAGGCATTACATTTTTGAAAAAAGGAAAATAAAGACTACAAAGAGACGAGAAGATCAGGGGTCCACCTGCGTCGCCGGTTCGACCACAGGCGCCTCGCCAGATGCCCCCTCATTTCTCGCCTCGCCCTGGGGGTTCGTCTCCAAAGCGTCGGCGACAACCTTTTCCTCGTCGTCGCCCTCAACCTCCTCACCTTCGCCTCCTTCCTCCTCGCCGTCCGATGGGGATCCGGGCCACAGTCTGTAGCCGACCCGCTCAAAGCCAGGGATGCGGTCCTGAACATGGTCGAGCACCCTCTGGTAGGACTTCTCCATGTTCGAGGCCATGTGTTTCTTCGCCTCGGCTTCGACCTCCGCCTTGATCTTCGTTGCCAAGGACTTTTTCTCCGCCTTCACATCGGCCAGAGCCTTCGCTGATGCAGCCAGCTCCTCGGCAGCCTTGGCGGCTTTGGCAGACTCCTCAGCGAGCCGCCCCTTGACTCGCTCCAGGTCGGCCACAAGATCGGCAACCTGAACCTCCAAGCCCTCGGCTTGCCTCTGCTCGGCCTCGAGCTGCCGAACTGCCTTGACCTTTTCCGCCCTGTCTTTGTCGCTGGCGGCCTTCAACTCTTTCTCCTGCTCGGCGAACGCCTCAAGGAGATGGCTGAAGTGACAGGTGGCCTGTAAAGACAAAACAATGGTGAGCGCAAGATACGGGCCGAGTAATAGACTTGAAGAAATTCACAAGAGAAACTTACCGATACGAGCGACCGAGCCACTTCGTAGGTGTCGTCGCCGACTGTCCCTGCCTGCAGCGCGGCTCTATCTTTCGGGGTCGCCAGGTGTTTGACGACCTGCATCGACATCTACGAGTTTCCGAGGAATCCATCATGATTCTTCACTCGCCAGTTCGGCACGAACAGCTGCTTGTGCTGCTCGGTCAAGATCTCCTCGGCCGGAGCGGTCAACGGCAGAGCCTCGAGCGACAATGCTGCCATGACATCGAAGGCCCCACCGACCGGGGCAGAAGCAACGGGCACCGAGGGCTCTTCGGCAACAACCATCGACGAGGGCACCTCGGTCACCGGAGGAGGCGGAGTGGTAGTCGAAGCAACTTTGAGCTGCCGACCTGACGAGGCGGCCGTGCTCGGCCTCTCCCTCTTCCTACCATCAGCCACCTTGCCCCTATCGATCATCATGGCATTGAAGTCCATCTTCGGCGCTTCTGCACCAAACAAAAAAAAAACAAAGTGAGTCGGTAAACTGAGCTAAAGACTTAGGAAAAAATGATAATACGAGATGTCAGGAGCGTACTCGGGTCGATCGGACTAAGGCCTGACCCGAACAGCACCTCCTCGGTCATCTCCCTCCAACACAACATCGGGACGGCTACGATCTTCCTCGCCACTTCCTCCTCGGCCGCATTCAGTTCCGGGTCGGCCCTCGCAAATTTGGGCACCTCGGGCTTCCACCGGCTCGGAACTTGCAGCATCGACGCCTCCCTCAATATGAAGAACTTTTCCTTCCAGCCTTTGATCGAGTCCGGGTTTTCTATGATCCCAACTCCCTTCCTCGGCGCCAGGTAGTATCGATGCTCGGTCTTGTGCATCCGGTTTATCCGATACATGCTTCGGAAGATCGTCAGGTCCGGCTCAACTTCGGCGTTGCGGCACTGGAGCAGGAAGGCGTTCACATGACGCCATGTGTTCGGCATAAATTGGGTCGGCGCGAGGCAGTACCATCCGAGGACCTGGCGAATGAAAGGATGCAGCGGAAAATGCAGTCCGGCGTTCAGAGAGTCGTAGTCGAACATGCACATATCCGACGACGACAGCTTGGAGTTCGCCCGCATCCCAACACCAGGGAGAATTAGCTTGTACTCCGAGGGGATGGCGAACCCCTTTCTGATCCGAAGGAGGTCCCTCTCAGATAGCACCGATCCGATCTCGTCTGCCTCGGTAGTCAGAATCGGGTTATTCTCTTCGTAAACTTCCGACTGGCCGAAGATCGCCTTCTTCAAGAGGTCACCCTCATACTGCCTAACCCCAGCATGCCCGGACAGTACGCAAGGGTATCGACCCGTCTCGGGGGCTTGCTTCGGATTCTCCACAATCACCTCGACCACAGGAGATTGGGCCACTACCCACCTCTTCTTCTTCTCCTTCCTCACCTCGGCCATTGACGGCTCGGCTACTTGCTTCCCCTTCCTTCGGATCTCCGACTGCCTCCTCTCCTCGGCACCACTATCACCTGAGGACGAGGCCTCGCTCCCCGAGTTCACCCTTGACATCTCTATAAAAAAAGCTAAGGCAAGAAACTGACCTTGAAGTGACGTTTATGGTCGGAATAAGCTCGCCGGAAATCGCCTGGCCCACGCGACAGCTAACGTCACCGCCTTGGAGCAAAAGTCACCGCTAGCAGAGAGCACAGAGAGTAAAAGTGAAATCTTGGAGTGAAAAGTGAGAAATGAGCTTGGGGGGTGGGAGAGTGAAAACTTATAACCCCAAAAGCGATGTTGGGCCTCCTTGGGAATCTAAAAGGCCCACTAAGAAGCCAAAGCATCAAGCGGAGAATTGCGACGTTTCGAAAAGCAAAAAACTCCTCAAATCACTTAAGTCCACGACTTGGCCACCGGTCTGCCAAGCCGAGCTATCGAACAGCCTGGCTAAGCAACCGAGCTACTGAATCCCTTCAAAGAATCTAACTCCATACCTCGGCTAACGGTTCCGAGCTTCCGAAGCGAAGAGATGAGGAACCGCCCCTCGAATATGGAGAAAAATCCTTCTGAGGACAAATCACCTTCGGATCTCTCCAAAGTTCGTGTCAAAACACGATGGACGGTTCAGATCGCGCCACGCCCACAAAACGACAAGATAACGTTTTCTCGTGATCTGAACCCAGCCCTCGTGATTCACGCAATGATGGACGCTTAAGATCTGACCACGTGTACCTTCCGAGCTGCCTGCCACCGGACCGCCTAGCCGAGCTACTGAACAGCTTGGCTAAGCGGCCGAGCTACTGACCCGGAGTACGACGACGCTCCAGAGCCAAGACTCCTCAAAACATCTAACTCCATACCCCGGCTAACGGTACCGAGCTTCCGAACCGAGGGGACGAGGAACCGACCCTCGAATATGGAGAAAAATCCTTCCGAGGACAAATCACCGTCGGATCTCTCCAAAGTTCGTGTCAAAACACGATGGACGGTTCAGATCGCGCCACGCCCACAAAACGACAAGATAACGTTTTCTCGTGATCTGAACCCAGCCCTCGTGATTCACGCAATGATGGACGCTCAAGATCTGACCACGTGTACCTTCCGAGCTGCTTGCCACCGGTCCACATAGCCGAGCTACTGAACAGCTTGGCTAAGCGGCCGAGCTACTGGGCCGGAGTACGACGACGCTCCAGAGCCAAGACTCCTCAAAACATCTAACTCCATACCCCGGCTAACGGTTCCGAGCTTCCGAACCGAGGGGACGAGGAACCGACCCTCTAATATGGAGAAAAATCCTTCCGAGGACAAATCACCGTCGGATCTCTCCAAAATTCATGTCAAAACACGATGGACGGTTCAGATCGCGCCACGCCCACAAAACAACAAGATAACGTTTTCTCGTGATTTGAACCCAGCCCTAGTGATTCACGCAATAATGGATGCTCAAGATTTGACCACGTGTACCTTCCGAGCTACCTGCCACCGGTTCGCCTAGCCGAGCTACTGAACAGCTTGGCTAAGCAGCCGAGCTATTGGGCCGGAGTACGACGACGCTTCCAATCCAGGATGCTTCAAAACATCTAACTCCATACCTCAGCTAACGGTTCCGAGCTTCCGAACCAAGGGGACGAGGAACCGACCCTCGAATATGGAGAAAAAACCTGTCGACCATCCTCAGCCATTGGATCTTGTCAAAAAGCGCGCTCGTCATGATGGACGGCTCAGATCTTGCCACGTTCACTAAACGACAAGATAGTATTTTTTGGGGATCCGCGCTAAGATGAACGCTCAGAATCACGCCACGTAGTTCGGCTGATTCCGAGCTATGGACCGACCTGCCGAGCTGAGAGGACGAGGAACCGACCCTCGAATATGGAGAAAAAACTTGCCGACCATCCTCAGCCGTTGGATCTTGTCAAAACGTGCGCTCGTCATGATGGACGGCTCAGATCTTGCCACGTCTACTAAACGACAAGATAGTATTTTTTGGGGATCCGCGCTGAGATGAACGCTCAGGATCATGCCACGTAGTTCGGCTGATTCCGAGCTATGGACCGACCTGCCGAGGCGAGGGGACGAGGAACCGACCCTCGAATATGGAGAAAAAACTGCCGACCATCCTCAGCCATTGGATCTTGTCAAAAAGCGCGCTCGTCATGATGGACGACTCAGATCTTGCCACGTCCACTAAACGACAAGATAGTGTTTTTTGGGGATCCACACTGAGATGAACGCTCAGGATCACGCCACGTAGTTCGGCTGATTCCGAGCTTGGCGACGAGCAGCCGAGCCGAGGAGATGAGGAACCGACCCTCGTATGTAAAGAAACTATCTGCAGAGGAGCACGGATCGTCTGATCACCCAGAAAGTCGCGCTCGCCGCTGATCAAGGGCCCAGATTACGCCACTCCATAAATTGGTATTTAAAATTAGTTTTTATTTATTTTAATCGCTTTATTTATTTAAAAATTGCGAAAAAATTACTACAAATTCGGGAAAATTAGCTAGAAATTCCAGAAAATAATTACAAATTCAAGGAAATATTTTTGAGCCCCTGAACGAACAATTATTGCCTGGAATGCGTTGCTAAGACCCCCGAACGACTGGTTAACGCATCGCAAAATTAAATAAATAAACCGAAAAAATAGATAAAAACCGTCGGATATCCAGAGAAGCTCAAGAACAGCTTACATCTTCAAAAATCACCTCACTACCCCTTTCGAGATTCAAAACCCTCCATTCGGACTCCGATACAACTCCACTAGCTAGCCACTAAAACAGTTAAACTACTCCTCAAAGGCTGATCACACTCAGTCTTTGGGAGTGGGGGGCTCGTGATATGGCTAAAAATGGGGTTAAATCGGAACAGTCCAGATTGGACACGAATCTTAAAGCTCAGGGGTAAAACGGTAATTTCACATATAGATGGGCTCGAAGCAGGCACTGGATCTCCCCTTCACAGATCCAATAACCCGCGAAACGGATCCACTCCAGCTGGGTACGGGCCCCGACCCAAGACAAACCCAGACCAGCAAGAGGAAATCAGGGTCACTGATTTAACTAAATCAGCGGGCCTGATTTACGGTTATCCTCTCACCGGGAATCAAGGATCAGTTTCCTAAACCAATTATGAGGATTTTACTCCTAACGGTATCACAGGAAATCAGGTCCCTAATCAAATTCCCATGGCGACTATAAATACCTCCGACCTACCACTGTTCAAGGTAATCACTCTTTTTTCAATTAAAGCTCTTTCTTAATCATATCACTGGTTACTGACAAGAGCGTCGGAGGGTGCATCGCCGGGATCAACCCCGGTGTATCGCACTTCCTTGCAGGTGAACGGCGGGAGTCAGTAGCCCAACTCCGACGAACAGGCTTGGATTCGCTATTCAGATTTTTCTACGAACCCACAAATTCAATCTGTTGGCCCCCCACACCAAATTTAGCGGCAACAGCCGTTTTTCTAATTGCTCATATTGTACATATTACACAATAATTGCACAATGAAGCTTTTTTTTATGCTTAAACAGCCTTTAATTACACAAATTATACAAGAACATGATGAATATATGCAATTGGATGGATAATTACACTTCAGATTGAAGAATATGGGCTAAAATTAACTAAATCAGCAAAAAATATTCAACCGCCTAGGCGCTATGCTCCCTTTGACCGAACTGCCACCGCCTAACGCCGTTTACAACACTGACTAATAAGGTAGTTAAGTAAATGTGTATGTAAGTATAACTGTATTATGAACAATAAAGTTGAAGTAGTATAGGATAAGTTGTAAAACATTATAAAATAGTATAAACTAGTACAAAAGAATAAAATAGTGATATAAAAATAGAAGTAAAAGTGTTGGATAGTAAAAGTAGAAAATTATAAAGATAGAATATAATGAAATAAAAGCAATGATCATAAATATTTGATATAAATAGTACAAATTAGTAGTAATGATAATAATACATAAAAAGTAAGAAGGAGAAAATAAAATAAAATAAGTACATAAGCTTAAATGCAAATGAGAATGCGAAATGAATATGTAGTTTAGTAAGTTAGCATTATAAACATAAATAATTATACATTATGAAATATACAATAACATAGTAATTTAAAATAATATGTATGGTAAGTATGTTCAAATATATATAGTATAAACAGCAAATAGTAGAAAGTATATGTAGTAAGAAAAATAGCAAAGAACGTAAAAAAATAAAAAATAATCAAAATTGAAACAAAGTAAAAATATAAGCAGTAAATGAACATTGTATATTTGAGAAGTATAAGTATAGAAATAATAAAATAAAGTAACTAAATTAATAAGTAGCTAAAGAGTAAATATAACAAAAAATATAGTAAATAATAAGTAATAACAATAGTACAAATATAAGCCGGAAAAAAAAATTAGTAGTAAAACGAAAAATTTTAATGTGCAGAAGTATTTTATATTATATTAGAAAAATTATGCAAATCATGTTAAAATACATTGAAATAAATAAGACAATATTAAATAATGATTTTTTTTATAGTATCATGAAATCAAAGCATATAAAAATGAATTAAAATATACTAAATTTTTTTTAAAATATAATAGAAATAGTAATAAAAGAAAATAATAGTCGTAATAATAATATATAAGTAGTAATTAAAACGAATAAAATACATAAAATTAATAGCAAAATAAATGAGTAAATAGAAAAGCACATAAAAAAATATGAAGGACAAAAACTTAAGAAAGAAAAATAAGTAAGACAAAATTAAAGGATTAAGACTAAAGAAGGTAGATAAAATTATAAATATCAATGTGAATTAATAGTAAGAGAGAATTTTTTTGAAAAAATCGTTAGCGTTAAAGATGAAAAGTAGTATAAAAAAATACATTAGGAAAAGAAAATAAAGAGAAAAGTTAGTCTACGTACAAGGTATCATAAAGGCTAGGTTCAAACCAACCTTAGCACTCGTGATACAAAAGAAAAACATGCTCGCATACAATATCACATCAATGTATACGAAGAGAGTATCATGAATGCAAGTTAAATTACTATAACATTCATGACTCAAAACTAACACTCATACATCTAATGTCCACCTTGATTTAATTTCCCTATTATTTTTAAACTACTCATTGATCTGTGCTCTGATACCAATCTGTAACGCCCCGACTTCCAAACACAGTTAATTCGTAGCACAACCAGAATCTTTACTTCAATTTCCTACAAAAATTACAAGAAAATTAAAACTTTTTCAGTACAACATTATTTTTTTACAATGCACAGTGGAAATACACATATAATATATCTTATATCATCATCAATATTCAATCTTGCTACATCCATCGACACCAAACTCATGCCCACATCGCTTGCGAGTTACGAATCCAAATCCTGCAACACTTGAGAACTGCGGGCATGCCCGTTTAATACAACTGACGCAATGCTATAACGAAGCAATTTTCAACTTTAACAATCACAAAATTGAATGCAGAAAATAAAGTATAAAAGTGACTATCTTAAGTATGTTAGTGTATGCCATGAGTCTAATGACTAATGCAACATCAATGCACACAATGAAATTCTAATGGGCCTTGTTCGGATTTTATTCAGCCCATACAACATAGGTCCGAGGGAAAATCCTTAATGTTCTTCTCATTATAGGGTTTAAACCATCGTTATACAAACCTAAAATCATGATGAATTTCAAGATTCACATTTTGTGAGTATTGGCTCTCGCCTCGGAACTCTGGAGATCAATTTCTATCCAAAGATCATTCTGGAGATTATTTCACTCATCTTGAAATCTTTGTGAATACCTCACCTCGTAGATCACTCTGGAGACCTCATTACACAAATGTCTAATAAGCGTAGCTTTCGCCTCGGAACTCTGGAGATCAACTTCTATCCACAGATCATTCTGGAGACTCTCGTCTGGGAATCTTCGAGAATATCTCACCCTGTAGGTCACTCTGGAGCCCTCAAACTCATGTTTGATATAGATTCTTCACATCCCCATATAGTGCCTATCCTTATATTCAATCATAATTGATATTTCCTAGAGCTAGCTTACCCTACCGAACTTAAATCAACACACCGAGAACATTAGCCCTCAATGGCAATTTCACAAATTTTCAATAATTCACAACTTGCCGGTATCCTGTGTCTCGCTCAGCCTCTAGAGTCCACACAATTGAAACAAAGAATTTTCTAGTTTATCCTTAACATCATTTATAATCATTATAAATTCCATTCATTTATATACCCAATTCATAACTTATTCATTCCATCTAACTAGTCGACCTCAAATAACTAGGTAAAATTTTCCAAACTGTTATAATAGGACTTCAAAAAGACTCAATTCAATCAACATCATCTCTGTTCTAATATTTCAAATATAATTACCAAATCTGTACTAAATCGTTCATTCTAATCTGAAATTTAATCCAAACATTTGTACCAATCTCCATTAAGATAACATCCTGCAAAATTAATTCTTAATTTTCTCAAATACTTCCAAAACATTTGTACAAATTTTCATTAAAATAACATCCTTCAAAATCAATTCTTAATTTTTTAAAATACTCAAAGGATAATATCCCTAAAAATCAATTCCTTAATCCTCGAAAATATTCAAAATGACAAAATAAAATAAATCCGACCTCACCTAGAATCGAACCCGCAACCTGTAACAAATAAAATAAATCCAACCAGAACTCTAAATCATTTTCTTTGTCATCAATTTCATTAGTTCAATTTTAATTCAAAATGACCCCTTTTCTAACTCCAAATAAATTAAAAGAAAAACCAAAGTGAACCTACCCCCTGGTTCGAATCCGAGTGCTGTCCAACAATCGAAACCATACCCGCAAACTAGGTTTTCAACCACTGTTTGTGTAGAATTCTTTTCACAAATTAATATATAGCTTACTAACCTATAATACATTTCTTTACATTAAACTGAAGCACAATATCAAATATTAAGTTGTAAATTATGAGTTCTACCGTACAATTCAATTAACACGATTTACTATCATGGAAATCTAATGTTTATAATAACCACAAATATACTTATATATATGAGACATCAATTTAATCTACACATACCAAATGTGAACGACCCATTTTCAACGGCTATATTTCACTCAATCTCCCATTAAATTATACTCAATTCTACTTACAATTTTGCTAATAAATCAGTGCATTCTCACACGATAATAATGATTAAAAATTTAAAACATGATATCAGATTTTTATCATAATCTAGTTATACATGAATTTGTCTAGCTTGCATACAACCTTATAGGAGAAGCAATTTGTATCTTTAAAGAGAATTACATCCCCTAATAAAATAATTTTCGCTACACAACATTGACAAAATTCTACTAAAAGAAACTATAGAAAATTAAGGAAGCACCCATAGATATATATTTCACACACATAATCTAGCCACAATCTACACACAATTTAAGCAAAAATAATACTACACAAAATTTATAAAGTTAGCAAACACCCACCGAATTCTTTCCAAAATCGATTACTTCTAGATTCCAACGAAAACGGTCCAAAACTCGAGATGACGTGGAGTATATATATATATATATATATATATATATATATATATATATATATTCATCACCCCATTGTCATCTTTTCACTTCTCCTTTTCATTTCCCGAAACTCCAAACTCTCCCTCTTTTCACCTCCATATATATATATATATATATATATAAGAAAATCTTCCATTGTGCACCACCCCTCTGTGTGCACTCGTGTGCACTCGGCCTTCCTGCCTTCGTATCGACGATCCGAACCGTTCACATTGATCTACAAATTTAAATTAGTATAAATATGTAAAATCAAATCATTTGAAATTCATTTGTCCATCCATCATGTGACTATAAAAAATAATGATTTTCAGCCATACACTTTTGTAACACTTCAATGGATGGACAAATGAATTTCAAATGATTTGATATATATAGGAATACTTCCCTCTATATATATATATATATATATATATATATACTACACGTCATCTCGAGATATATAAACAATCGAAATATAAAATATGTAAGATATATGTATTAAAAATATGTTACAGATATTTTTCATAACAATACAAAATACATGTATGTAATACATATGTTGCAAAATTGTAATAACCCAATTTTGTGAAGTGTTACAGAGGTAACTTCTTTGCCACCTCCTGCAAACGACATCTATGAAAGCCGAACGCTCCCTCCCGGTCGGTCGCCTCTTTCTGAAGACGAGCGATGACACCATCGGCTTGACTCAACTTGTCTCGGAGGATTTGCACTTCATCCTAGAGTGCTACCTCCATGGACACGTACCTCACAATCTGATCAGCCGAACAACAATCTCAAATCTCTAACGAATAAGAAACAAAACATAAAGAAAAAAACACCATATGAATTTTCATTAAGGAAATAGTTACAATGCGGTGGCCAGTCCGCAGTCGACATCCTTACAAAAGGAGGAGAGATTGGAAAAATTTTCTATGGAGAAGGGCGCACCTCCTAAGAAATAGACCGTGGAACCTCGGTCTCGACCACCTCACTATTAGCGTGAGCCTCCTCACCATCGGAAGGCAATTCCGTAGGAATCGAAGGATTACTATCTAGATCCCGCTCAAAACAAAGGCCATCAAGATTGATGCCAGGGTGCCTCTCCCGGACGTGCTGAAGGGCCCGTTTGTAGCCCTCATCTTGAGCTGGAATGATCTGGCCTGCCGACTCATCAATCTGCCCCTCTAATTCTTTCACTCTCTTCTCCAGCACTTCAACACGATATTTCTCATCACGGCTCTTCAAGTCGAGGTGCTGCATCCTCCCGATAGTGCACTTCATTTCATAATCAAACTACCTCTTCAATTCTACCCCGTGAAGCATAGCTTGCGGAAATTGGTGGAACAGTTAGGAAATGTGCCCAAAAGAAAGAAAACAGAAACAAAAACATAGTTACTCAATACCGTGTGCCTACCCCGACGGAAGCCTGAGCGTACTTGAGATAGCATGAGAAAGTTGCCTTCTTTGCCAGTTTTTTCCTATCTCTCAGCGGGGCAATGTTGTTCACCACCTCGAAGGCCATGCAGGACTCCATGATGTAGTCAATCACCTTCACCGCCCAATCAGGCTTGAAGGTCTCCTCTGCCTCCTTGGGAAGGAAGGTCCTCACAATTGGATGAAACAGTTGGGGGGAGGGGAGACTCAGCCAATTCTTACGCTCTGAGCAATTTCTCTATCGGTGCAGTCCTCGGAGATTCCTCTTGATCACGGATGGTCAAGGCCTCTTTAACTTCCATAACTTCGTTGGCCGTCCCTTCGGAGACCCATCAGAGATCAAAGTCATCACCCGCTTCCCCTTTCTGTCCATCACGACCCCTATTTTGTTTGCTCGATAAGTACAACGTTTATTTCATCATCGACCACCGCTGCGAAAGAAATGCATAAGAACAGAACCAGATAACACCTTAGAAAGAAAGTAGTACGGTTAAGAACTTATGAGGGACGTGAGGGCTCAGGCTGCTCAATAGAAGCGACTGCTCTATCACCCTGGCCCAATCAATGCTATTACCTCCAGCGAACAATGCCTCGAACTCGACTTTTTCTTTAACAGTGAACTCTATAAGCTTTTGGGACTTCCTCGGCGGAAACTTGTACGACCACACAGTCGTAATATCCAAAGGCTCAGGACTGTATACAATAAAATACTTTGCCTTCCAGTCCTTTATAGAGTCTGGGTGATTATGCACCACACAATACCTGTGACGAGGGGAGATGTACCATCAGTTCCGATACCCCGAGAGAGCATTCAACCCCAAGCACATTCGGAAGTACTTGAGCTTAAGGGGATGTTCTTCTCTTACAACGCATGATGAAGCTAGTCAACTGCTTCCACGAGTTTGGCCCATACTGCACGACTCATCGCCGTCCAGTTCAAAATCTCTTTTGTAACCCCACGCAAAATTGAGTTATTACAAATTTGCAGCACATGTGTAACGTACATATATTTTGCATTGTTACCAAAAATATACGTAATATTTTTTTAATACAAATATCCTACATATTTTGTATTTCGAATTTTATATATATTTCCTTTCTCTCGAAATTTATTTTCTCCTATTTTGAACCAACTGTCACGCCCTGCTTCCCAAAAGAGAATACAGAACACGGATACGTGACTAAGTCCAGTAAATGATTTTCATCATCCATAAGATGTTTAAGAATCTTTACAACATTTCACAAGAATAATCAAAGTCGGAAGCAAAAGAATCAACCAAGCATGCACATATGAACCAAAACCAACAAGAATACTTGAAACCAAAATATTATAATCTCAAATAATCCAGATCTGAATAAGTCAAATATCCTGGGTCACATTGCCCAAATACAAATAAATCAAAGTAATCAAATATAATTGTTCAAAACAAGCAACAAGAATAATAATAGTGAAATCCAGCACTAATATTTCATATCACCCATACTATCTGGTACTTGTTCTCCAAAATCTGCAATTTAACAATTGTAGGAATAGGAAAAAGGAAACAAACTTCCGTCAATACAAGTTACAGGCCACTTATAATGCAGGATACAAGTACATGGGAAAACTAAACAAATAGCATGGAATAGGCATGATGACAACATGGAATACTAGCATGGCAAGATAAACAAGTATAAGTAGCATGTATCAAGTGTCAAGTGAACAAGTATCATGTATACATGTAACAATTATCAAGTATCATGTAAACATGCATCAAGTATCAAGTATCAAGTATCACGTATCATGTAGTCAAGTATCAAGTAGGCATGTATCATGTTCAAGTGTCATGTATCAAGTCTTGTAGTTATTACTATCTAGGTAGCACTTCATGCATCCCGGTTTTTACTACATGGTCGCTACAACAAACAGTTTTGCTTTATATTTCATAGTGGACCATAAAGGGCAGTGTACTCAGGAACAAGTATCAAGTAATCGAGCTCCAAGCTCCAAGTATCATGTATCATGTATCACGTGTCAGGTTGTGCAAGTGGCAAGTAATCACGTGTCTTGCATGCAAGTATCAAGTAATCACGTGTCACGTATCATGTATCAAGTAATCACATAGGATCAGTGGATCCCCTTCCAGTACACGTTTCTGAATTATCCACTATTAGATCTTTCCCTTAAACTCCGGCTTGATTATTTATTATTAGTGTCAAACAAACATGTAAGTGTGCAAAACATATCAAGAATAACATGGCATGATCATGTGACAAGTTCAAGTTGCAAAATATACATGTACGGGTGAAATATAACACATAAAGGATAAAATAACCAAATTTCTAGTTCAGGACAGCAAGACCATACTGCAGTAAAACTGAGATTCCTGTTGTTACAAACATGCAAACTTGAATCCGTCGAAAGGTCTAGAAAATAGACTCCCGTCCAAATCCAACAAACATATATAAGTCATAGTATTTCACAAAATCATAACCCAAACCGATTTGAAACCAGAAAATATGTTTAGCCAGAAATCAGAATATCGTATTCAAAGTCAGGAAAAACAGCATGAAAACTCATTAAATAAATTCGCAAAAAATCTAGGGTATTCTGCTATATGTGTAATAACAGAAAAACAAGTTTCACAATTTTCCAATATAAATAGTGTAGTTAAGTAAAATCAGAAAACGTCCAAATGCAGTAGTTTTGTAAATCTGAAATCACAAACACCGCAGTACGAAAACAGCAATATCTGACAAACCAAAATTTGAAATTCAAATCTGCAAATGGGTGATAAAATAGATACAGTATGCAAAATTTCATATTCAGAAATGTTTTAGAAACAACAAGTAGAAATAGGTCGAAAATCAAGTTCTTTACTGTAGTAAACCCCAATCAAGTCTAGAAGTACTGAGCAAAATTTCAGATCAAAGTAATAATTTAAACATCACAATAAAAATAGTTTACTCTTCAGAATTCAGATAAAACAAAATCTGGAAATCTTTCGACACTACTGTAGTAAAATAGACATAACTCACAAATCGTAAATCAAAACTAAGATCCATCTAAAGGGTTAGAAAATAGACAGAGTTCTCTAAAAATCATGTTCACAATATATTCTCAAATACTGACCTTAATAGGATCTAGCATACTGATCAAAACAAGAAAACCGGCAAAACTGAAAATATGCTTCTTGCACAAAATCAACTAGTTCACATAAAACTCATCTAAATCATAACTGAACATGAAATATAGTGTACTAGATGTCCAAATAACATGGTATAGGGTATATCACAAGTCCACAACAAGTCTACCACGAATAACACGAACGAGCAAAATATATCACATGAATAACACATATATATGCAACAAGATGTGGTCAATCCTATCATGTCATGTATGTCGTGAGACAACTATGGTCAAATCATCACTATAAAGACAATATCAACACGGAAATTCACACACAAATTGTTTCTAGAACCCAACTACACTACAAGCGGTATTTAGTACTTGTATTTACAAAGAAATTTAATACAAGTTGCTTACTTTAACTGATGATGAAAACGACTCCAAGCAAGAATAACGGGAACAGATTCCTGACCAACAAACTCAACGAACACACGAGCCAAAAATGAGCAACACCCACGAACCATGAGCAAAACACGAACAAGCGAACTTAACGAACACAATAACGAGCGAGTTTATGAGCCGAAACAATCACACGGATCCACCAACCACAACACTCACACCAATAGATGGTGAGAGAGAGTTAGAACCACACGAGGAGAACTCGGGACTGCAAAATAGCGTTAGAAGAATGTCGCGACGCTACTGCTATGGGAGACAGCAAGCGTAGGGCGTCAGGATGAGACTGGTCGGTGCGGCAAGGGGGTGACAGGATGAAAGAGAGATCGGGAGAGAGATACGGGATGAGCAAGGGGTGGCTAGGGTTTCACGAAGAGAAGGGGACAGTCGGGGTGCATGGGTTTGTATATATATAGGTTAGGTGATCTAGGGTTAGGGAGAAGGCGACACAGGCACAAGGGAGTAACGGGTCAGGTCTGGGCATGCGGGTGAAGAACACAGGGTAGTGAGTAGGTAAATGGGTTTTTGTAGGTTTAAAAGATAATGGATATTTGGATAATTAGTTTAGTGGGTAAGTGGGTTGACTAGGTGGATATAGAGAGTATAAATAGGTATTAGGGTTTCAAGCAAAAAAACATAGATAAGGCAAAATGAACCAAATAATAGAAAAAATAATGATAAATATAGGGTGTGAACAAACAAACAAGAATGTTAAAAAATAACAGCTCGAACAAAAAGGAACGAAACAAAAGACGAACATACTCAAGAATCCACATAATAGAAGACAAGAATAATAAAATGAAAATATATTGAAAATAAAATCCAATATACGGTCCAAAGAAATACAGCAGAATCAAATACAAGAAAAAAGAAAATACACTCAAAATACACAAATGAAAAAAAAACAGGGGTTACAATCCTACCCACCTAACAGGAAGAATTTTGTCCTCGAAATTCAAACAAGAAGATACATAGGATAACCCCAAGAAACAAGCAAAAAGAACAAAACAAAAACTACTCAAGCAAATAAGGAAACATCTGCTGAATCTCCTCCTCTAGCTCCCATGTCGACTCACTAGGCGAGTGAGGATTCCAAGCAACACGAACCAACTTAATGACCTTGTTCTTAAGCACTTTCTCCCACTGGTCCACAATAGCAACTGGCGGAATCTCACTAGTCAAATCCGGCCGAACGGTCAACTCAGAATAGTCGATCACGTGGCTCTCATCTCGGATATATCTCCTGAGTAGTGAGACATGGAAAACATCGTGCACTCCTGACAAAGCTGGCGGCAATGCGAGACGATAAGCCACCTTGCCTACTCGCTCCACAATATCAAACGGTCCAATAAATCTACGGTTGAGCTTGCCCCCACCACCAAACTGAATAACATCCTACCAAGGCGATACCTTTAGGAAAACATGGTCACTAACCTCAAACTCCAAAGCTCTCCGATGGACATTGACCCATCGCCTCTGCCTATCCTGAGCTGCCTGCAAATTCTTCCTGATCTGAACCACTACATCAACTGTCCTGGTGATCAATTTCGGACCCAACAACTTCCTCTCACCAATGTCATCCCAGCACACTGGTGATCTGCACTTCTGTCCATAGAGTGCCTCGAACGGAGCAACTTTAATACTGGCTTGAAAACTGTTATTGTACAAGAACTCTACGAGATGCAAATGGTCCTCCCATGATCCACCAAACTGAAGCATACAGGACCTCAATATATCCTCAAGAATCTGGATGGTCCTCTCTGACTGTCCATCAGTCCGGGGATGAAAAGTTGTACTGTACTTTAATTTACTCCCCAAACTGTTCTGAAGACTCTCCTAGAACTGAGATTTGAATCTCGTATTCCTATCAGATACAATAATAACTGGAACCCTATGAAGTTTAACAATCTCTTGTATGTACCTCTCAGCAAGGCTCTTAGTAGACCGCTCGATACGAAACGGAATGAAGTGAGCACTCTTCGTCAAACGGTCAACAATTACCCAAATGGCATTATGACCCTTAGGACTCCTCGGCAAAGCGGTCACGAAATCCATAGTAATATGTTCCCACTTCCACTCTAGAATAGGAAGCGGTGAATAAGTCCAGCAGTTCTCTGATGGTCTACTTTAACCTACTGGCAGATCAAACACTGAGCAACAAACCGAGCTACAGCTCCCTTCATATCATGCCACCAGAAATGAAGCTTCAAATCCCGATACATCTTAGTACCGTCGGGATGGATAGAATACGATGACTGATGGACTTCCTCAAGAAACCTTTGATGAACTTCACCTTTCAAGAAAAATAACCTGGAACCAAAACGAAGCGATCCATCAGCATGAATAACCATGTACGTTCTGGATCCAGACTTAACCTCAGCTCGAAATCCCTGCAACTGCGCATCACCAGCTTGTGCTTCCTTAATCTGATAAACAAGAGACAAATGAAGCTGGAGCGCCAAACAAATCTAACCAGAACTCGGCAAAAATACCTCCAACTCCAACCTCTGCATCTGCTCAATCAGATCCCTCTGCTGAGTCAAGAACATAACTGCCGGTCTCCTGCTCAAAGTATCTGGCACCAAGTTTACTTTACCAGGGTGGTATTGCAAACTGATGTCATAATCGGTCATAAGTTCCAACCAATGCCTTTGCCTCATGTTTAACTCCTTTTAGGTGAAGACGTACTTGATACTTTTGTGGTCTATAAAGATCTCCACTCGGTCCCCAAGTAAATAATGTCTCCATAGCTTCAAAATATAAATCACTGTCACTAACTCTAAGTCATGAGTTGGATAGTTCTTCTCATACGGCCTCAACTGACTCGATGCATACGCAACAACTCGGCTCTTCTGCATCAAAACCGCTCCAAGACCCTTACCAAAAGCATCATAGTGAATTACAAATCTGCCTGAACCATCAAGAATAGTCAATACAGGTGATGACGTCAATCTGTTCTTCAACTCAACAAAAGCCACACCACACTCATCAGACCAACAAAACTTCTGATCCTTCCCAGTCAACTTAGTAAATGGTCCTGCTATCTTCGAAAAATCTTGGACGAATTTCCGATAATAGCCAGCTAACCCGAGAAAACTTCTGACTTCTGAAACTGACTTGGGAATAGGCCAATCCTTTACAGCCTCAACCTTGGCTGGATCCACAGAAATACCATCACCAGAGATAATGTGACCCAAGAATGAAACCCAGTCGAGCCAAAACTCATACTTGCTGAGTTTCCCATAGAGCTAATTCTCTCTCAAAGTCTGCAGAACCACTCTAAGATGCTTAGCATGATCTTCCCGATTCTGAGAATATACCAAAATATCATCAATGAAGACCACCACAAATCTATCCAAGAACTAAGAAAAGTCCCAGTTCATAAGACTCATGAATACTGCAGGCGCGTTCGTAACCCCGAACGGCATCACAAGATACTCATAGTGGCCATATCTGGTCCTGAATGCAGTCTTTTGTACATCAGTTGCCTTTACTTTCACTTGATGAAACCCAAAACGAAGATCCAACTTCGAGAAAATAGAAGCCTCACTCAACTGATCAAACAAATCATTAATCCTGGGCAATGGATATTGGTTCTTCACAGTAACACTGTTCAGTTCCCGATAATCCACACATAGTCGACGGCTACCCTCCTTCTTATTGATAAAAAGGAATAGAGAACCCCACGGCGAAACACTGGGTCTGATGAACCCCAAATCAAGTAACTCTTGAACTGCACCTTAAGCTCTGCTAACTCAACCGGTCATCCTGTAGAGACTCTTAGATATAGGCGCCGTACCCGACTAAACTTCAATACCGAACTCCACATCCCTATCAGGGGGTAAGCCAGGCAACTTCTGTGGAAAAACATCCAAGAAATCCCGAACCACTAGAGGTGCAGCCTCACAGCCTGAATACAATTCGATCGCACAAACCTCCAGATCGACTGCAGTTCGGCCAAGGCACATCTCCCCGGCATGGAACTCACTCTGCACAATCTGGAATTCGGAATGCAACTTTCTTAGCACGACAATCAATAATAGCATGGGTTTCACCCAACCAATCCATACCCAGAATGACGTCGAATCCTGAATTCCTAATTACAATCAGATTGGCTTTGAATCTGCGCTACCAATAATCATGGGACACTGCCTGCACTCCTGGGAAGAAATGAAAACTCCACCACATGTCACAATATTCCAAGCCTTTGACATGTTGCTGCACTCCAACTGATGGCGAGCCACAAATCGAGAGCAGACAAAAGAATGGGTTGCCCCGGAATAAAAAAGAACATGAGCAGGGAAAGAGCAAATAAGGACAATACCTAAGACAGAATCAAAAAAGATAAGAAAAAGAATGGTTGAACAGGGGTGAGGAAAAACAAAATGCTGAAAGTTAAACAGAAAGAAATGAAGCCAAAGGACATGAAGGAACAAAAGAGAAACAATAAAACAATAACAAAAGCAAAAGATACCTACAACCACACCCTCGTCTGACTCAGCATCAGCAGCAGTCAGGTTAAAAACCTGACCTTTCCTGGGAGCAGCGGTCCTCTGACCGACAATCTGGCACTGCAGAGAAAGCGGTGGTCTAACTGGACCACGAGCTGGGGCAACTGGCTGAACTGGACCCCTGTTTGGAAAAGCCAACTACAGGTAGTCCCGTACTGAATGGTCAGCAGCACCACATCCAAAACAGTGATGATTTGCACGTCGGCAATCCTTGCGCTCATGCCGTGGAAACCGGCAAAAGTCACAAAAACCAACTCTCAGAGGACCCGCAGTAGAGTAAGGAGTTGCCCTGACCGGAGGGACTGGAACAGGTCTCCGAACAGGCCTACCAGAAGGCCTAGCAACTGACTGCGGAACATCCGCTGAGAATGAGCCAATCCACCATGAGCCTGCTCCTGAGCTCTAGCTGCCTCAAGAGCCACAGCATAATTACACAAGCGAAGAGAGACAAGCTGCACCTTGATGTCTCGCTCAAGCCCCAAAATGAACCTATGAGCCCTATCCTCTTCGTTCACCACAAGAACGACTACGAAGCAACTAAGCCTTGTAAATTCAGCTGCGTACTCATCTACAGACCTGGAAGCCCTGTTTCAAGAAAGTCTCATGTTACAACATTGCATGGACAATATGTAACAAAATTTCATTACTAGAAATAACGACCAAACTGTTTCCGGGCCAAGAATTACTGCTCCATCACGACTCTAGTGCTGCTAGGAAAGAACTTCTCCAAGAAGCTCCTAGTAAAAGTGGCCCAAGTGATCGGTTGTTCGAGCCTTTCGGACTCGGACCTCCACCAAATATGAGCCAAGTTCACCAACTAGATGGCCACCACATCCACTCTATCTGCAACAGCCACTCTATCTGCCAAAAGCAGTTACTCAGTCCGAAACGACCACTGTTCAGCCTCCAAAGGCATCTCAGTGCCTGAAAACCTGTCGGGATGCAGCTTCATGAAGTCTGTGACTGTTCCCGGACGAGGAGAAAGAGCTACCTGCATAGGCACGGCAGACGGCAGAACCCAAGCAGCTTCCAAAGCAGCCATCACCAAGTCACTGTGGTTCTGCTGTATGTTAATCAAGCGCTCAAGCATAGTGGTGATAGCCTCAAGCCCAGACCACTCATCATGGGGACGAAAAGAACCTCTGCGAGCCATAGTCTGCACAAAACCAAAAACAATTAGCATCCAGATCAAAGTTGATAATAATTCATTTATGTATGTATGGTTGGTGAAATGTTGAGCCGATCTCAGTTCGAACCAAGCTTGTCTAACATATTAGGCAACTAATACATTAGCCAAACCTGTCTCTGATACCACTAAAAATCTTGTCACGCCCCGCTTTCCAAAAGAGAATACGAAATACGGATACGTGACTAAGTCCAGCGAATAATTTTCAACATCCATAAGCTGTTCAAGAATCTTTACAATATTTTACAAGAATAATCAGAGTCGGAAGCAAAATAATCAACCAAGCATGCACATATGAACCAAAATCAACAAGAATACTTGAAACTAAAATATTATAATCTCAAATAATCCAGATCTGAATAAGTCAAATATCCTGGGTCACATTGTCCAAATACAAATAAATCCAAGTAATCAAATACAATTATTCAAAACAAGTAACAAGAATAATAATAGTAAAATCCAGCACTAATATTTCATATAACCAACACCATCTGATACCTGTTCTCCAAAATCTGCAATTTAACAATTGCAGGAATAGGAAAAAGAAAACAAACTCCCGTCAATGCATGTTATGAGCTGCTTGTAATGCAGGATACAAGTACATAGGAAAACTAAACAAATAGCATGGAATAGGCATGATGACAACATGGAATACTAGCATGGCAAGATAAACAAGTATAAGTAGCATGTATCAAGTGTCAAGTGAACAAGTATCATGTAAACAAGTAACAAGTATCAAGTATCATGTAAACATGCATCAAGTGTCAAGTATCAAGTATCATGTATCACGTAGTCAAGTATCAAGTAGGCATGTATCATGGTCAAGTTTCATGTATCAAGTCTTGTAGTTATTACTATCTAGGTAGCACTTCATGCATCCCGATTTTTACTACATGGTTGCTACAACAAACAGTTTCGCTTTAGATTTCATAGTGGACCTATAGAGGGCAGTGTACTCAGGGACAATTATCAAGTAATCGAGCTCCAAGCTCCAAGTACCATGTATCATGCATCATGTGTCAAGTTGTGCAAGTGGCAAGTAATCACGTGTCTTGCGTGCAAGTATCAAGTAATCACGTTTCAAGTATCATGTATCAAGTAATCACGTAGGTTCAGTGGATCCCCTTCCAAGTACACGTTTCTGAATTATCCACTATTAGATCTTTCCCTTAAACCCCGGCTTGATTATTTATTATTAGTGTCAAACAAATATGTATATTTGCAAAACATATCAAGAATAACATGACATGATCATGTGACAAGTTCAAGTTGCAAGATAAACATGTACAAGTGCAAGATAACACATAAATGATAAAATAACCAAATTTCTAGTTCCGAATAGCAAGACCATACTGCAGCAAAACTGAGATTCTCGTTGTTACAAACATGCAAACCTGAATCCGTCGAAAGGTCTAGAAAATAAAATTCCAGCCGAATCGAGCAAACATATATAAGTCATATAGTATTTCACAAAATCATAACCCAAACTGATTTGAAACCAGAAAATATGTTCAGCTAGAAATCAGAAGATCGTATTTAAAGTCAGGAAAACAGCATGAAAACTCATTAAATAAATCCACGAAAAATCTGGGGTATTTCCTTATATGTGTAATAACAAAAAACAAGTTTCATAATTTTCCAATATAAATAGAGTGGTCAAGTAAAATCAGAAAATGTCCAAATGTAGTAGTTTTGTTAATCTGAAATCACAAATACCACAGTACGAAAATAGCAATATCTCACAAACCATAAATCGAAATCCAAATATGCAAAAACTGTGATAAAATAGATACAGTAGGAAAACTTTCATATTCAGAAATATTTTACAAACAGCAAGTAGAAATAGGTCGAAAATCAAGTTCTTTACCGAACAATAGTAAAATTATGCATGTAAAATCTTTATTTGCAAGCATGAAACGGTTTGTAAAACTATTCAAATAAATCCATAAAAGTTCTGGGTAAACCCTAATCCAGTCTAGAAGTACTGAGAAAAATTTCACATCAAAATAATAATTTAAACATCACAATAAAAATAGTTTACTCTTCAGAATTCATAGAAAACAAAATCTGGAAATCTTTCGACACTGCTATAGTAAAATAGACATAACTCACAAATCGTAAATCAAAACTGAGATCCATCTAACGAGTTAGAAAATAGACAAATTTCTCTACAAATCATGTTCACAAAATATTCTTAAATACTGACCTTAATAGGCTCTATCATACTGATCAAAATAAGAAAACTGGCAAACTGAAATATGCTTCTTGCACAAAATCAACTAGTTCACATAAAATTCATCTAAATCATAACCGAACATGAAATATAGTATACTAGATGTCCAAACAACATGGTATAGGGTATATCAAAGGTCCACAACAAGTCTACCACGGATAACACGAACGAGCACAAGATATCACATGAATAACACGTATATATGCAACAAGATGTGGTCAATCCAAGGTTGTATCATGTCATGTATGTCGTGAGGCAACTATGGTCAAATCATCACTATAAATATAATGTCAACAAGGGAATTCACACACAAATTGTCTCTAGAACCCAACTACACTACAAGCGGTATCTAGTACTTGTATTTACAAAGGAATTTAATACAAGTTACTTACCTTAACCGATGACAAAAATGACTCCAAGCAAGAATATGGGAACGGTTTCCTGGCCAACGAACTCAATGAACACAAGAGCCAAAAACGAGCAACACCCACGAACCACGAGCGAAACACGAACGAGCGAACTCAACGAACTCAAACGAACACAATAACGAGCGAGTCTACGAGCCAAAACAATCACACGGATCCACCCACCACAACAATCATACCAAGAGAGGGCGAGAGAGAGTTGGAACCACACGAGGAGAGCTCGGGACTGCAGAACAGCGCCGGAGGAACGTCGCGACGTTGCTGCTGTGGGAGACAGCAGGCGCAGGGCGTCGGGATGAAACTGGTCAGCGCGGCAAGGAGGGTGACGGGATGAGAGAGAGACCTGGGAGTGAGGTACGAGATGAGCAAGGGGTGGCTAGGGTTTCACGAAGAGAAGGGGACAGCCGGGGTGCATGGGTTTGTATATATATAGGTTAGGTGATCTAGGGTTAGAGAGAAGGCGACACAGGCACATGGAAGTAGCGGGTCGGGGCTGGGCATGCGGGTGAAGAACACAAGTGAGTGAATAGGTAAATGGGTTTTTGTAGGTTTAAAAGATACTGGATATTAGGATAATTAGTTTAGTGGGTAAGTGGGTTGACTAGGTGGATATAGAGAGTATAAATTGATATTAGGGTTTCAAGCAAAAAAATATAGATAGGGCAAAATGAACCAAATAATAGAAAATAATAATAATAAATATAGGGTGTGAACAAACAAACAAGAAGGATAAAAAAGTAACAGCTCGAACAAAAAGGAACGAAACAAGAGACGAACAAAATCAAGAATCCACATAAAAGAAGACAAGAATAATAAAATGAAAATATATTGAAAATAAAATTCAATATACGGTCCAAAGAGATACAACAGAATCAAATACAAAGAAAAAGAAAATATAGTCAAAATACACAAATGAAAAAAAATAAGGGTTACACCAACTCAAATATATTTTGTTTATGCGTGCAATACACGTGCTTTCATTGCACGAGTTGATTATAAATTGAATATATAAGATTAATGAAGTGTGTATATTAAATTTTCTATTTATGCCTAACTTAAACACATGGAAAGACTAGATTGAAATAACCAATATTATTATGTTATATTAAACTCATTTTTAAACTAATGAGAAATGCGACTTCATTTTTTTTAATAAATATGTACACATTATTTTGTGCACAAAAATGTAATGATAAAATACACACACATACCTTGTTAACCGATCAATTTTAATTGGAGGGGGAATTGGAATGAGTCACGAGGTTTTAGATAGTGGAGAGTGAGTGAGATCCTGGAGTGAGTTATGGGTGGTTTTGTAACTAACCCATCACACACACACACACACACACACACACACACACACACACACACACACACACACACACACACACACACACACACATATATATATATATATTCATACATACACTACCACATTTTCTTTCTTCTTCTCTGTTTATTCAGGAGCCCATTCTCTCTCTCTCCTTCCACTCACTCACTCCTATTGTAACTCTCATTCCCATAAATACATATTTTCTGAATATTTTCTATATTTCGATTATTAATAAATTTATTTTGTGTTAAATCCGTTTTGGGATTTTCTATTAAAATATGTTCCAATCGAAAATTATATTATTTCAAATGATGGTATATTTTAAACTTTTTTTATAATCTTAATTTATCGGTTAATTATATTCGGACCCAAATCATATATATTATTATTATTGGATTATTTTAATAAAAATTGTTAAACCTGAATAATTATTTTATTGCATGATTTTATTATTTTATAATTATAAATATTAATTTTTATTCCTTCATTATTTAATTAAAGTACATTTAACGAATTATTTTGTTTTCGTACTTAATCTAATTTTCTTGGTGAATTCCGATTTATTTTCAAGCAATTTTATATTTATCGTATTACTTATTTATTCATTTGAATTTAAATTTTTGTTCATGGGATTCTTTGTTTTTCTTAAATGATCTATTTTCTTGTTAATCCTTTTTTTTCCTTTATTGAATTGTGGGTATTTTAATTTAAACCCTATTGATTTTGATCTATCTCTTAATTGAACCATAAAACCCAATTTTAATTGTTCTTGATCCAAAACTGCTATTATAGAATCCTAAACCACTAACCCAATACCCTAATTGAACCTTATAAATACAATCCTAATGCAAACCCTAAAAATTGTACAATTTTGAAACCCTAGCCACTTATTCTCTCTCCTCTCTCTCTCTCTCCTCCCTGTTTCTCTCTCCCTGTCACCTGGTTTCCCGCCCAAATCATGTTGTCTGCTGCTGTTCTCCTTCCCAATTCAATCTCGACACTACCCCTCTTCCCCGGCCATCCTCCGGTGACCACCACTCGTCGCCCCTCCCGGCGCCGCCTCCTAGCACCACCCCCGAACCCCCCTGTTCCCTCCCTTTCGCTCTCGTCGACACATCAGCCAAACCTATCTCCCTATTCTTCTACCCCGGCCGCCAGTAATGCCACTGAAGCCCCCTGGTCGTCGACCTCCTATCGATGCTTCTCCCATTGTCGCCCTCGCCCAAGTCCACCCTCCTCTTCGACACCCTTTCAGCAGCAACTCCCGACCTCCTCCACTGTCTACTCCTCTTCCTGATTGACGTAGCAGCATAGAGCCGCCCCGCTGCTCCCCCAGTCCGGCTTGACGCCGCCAGCGATGCCTGCCCCCTTGCTGGACCCTCCAGCCACCTTTGACTCCTTTGTCGTTGCTTCTGTCTCATTGTGTTTTGGTTGGGTTCCCTTTTGCACATATATTGCACATGTTAAATTGCTAGTTCGTGTGTTCGTGGATTCGTTGCTCCGGGATTCTTATCCCATTATTCTTAATATTCATATTAACCATCTAACAGGCAAGTAAATGTCCTCTTGAATTGCTAATTGTATCAAATTCAAGTTTCATTAGAAATTCTTGCAAGTAGATCTCTTTGTTATCGTATTATCCATTGTTCATCTCTTCGTTGGGTCTATTAAGGGTTTATACGAGCTAACCCCAATATTTTTGACATCGTGCTACTTTTGACTCTAAAGTTTGGATCTTTCATCAGTGCATATAGAATTGATAATAGGGTTGTTCATATAATCGTCACACAAGTAAATTATTGTAGAGACAATTGATAGGTTATATGTTGTTTGATCGATTGATGATTAATTGATGATAAATTGATGTATGAGCGTATTCTAATTTTATTTATCATGTTTTGACACCCATCATGTTGATTACACAATTTATTGATTAAATAATCGACGCCCGTCATGCTAATTAATTTATTTTCAAGAAAAACTACACAAATCCTATATATTGCTTGCTGACCTGAATGTTAACTGCTATTTTTGAATCAGTAAACGATCTTAAAATGAAATACTTTTTGAATATGAATTGTAGCCTTATCTTTCTGGTTTTCCGAACATCTTGAATTTTTAGTTTCCAGAACATCCGGGTTTGGTAGCAAAAGTTATGCCCGTTTTACTACAACTGTGTTTTTAATTACAGATTCTCATATTATTGTACATTCCATGTTCAAACGGTAAAAAGGCTGATCAAATGATAAAATTTTAATCTGAAAATTTTCAGATTGTTTCTTAACATGTTTATGAGTCCAGAAAATTGTTTTGCAAAATTTAATATTGAGTTTTTGCTGTTTCTAAAATTATAACAACATGATATGGAAATTCTGCCTGAACATGAAATTTGTAAAAAAACATTGTGATTGACGTAGCTACTGATGTCGGATTTTGAACTTTAAATATGAGTTGGAACCGTGTGAAAGTCTAGTTTCTAGAATTTCAGACGGATTCAATTTTCGAGTTCTAAAATAGCAGAAAACTGTATTTTTGTACAGACCACTCTTGCTGTCCAGAATTGCACTTTTCAAATTTTAATAGATTAATTATTCCTATATCATAGTATTGCTTGAATTAATGTGTGTATGTTGCATTGCATGATCCTAGTATCCTATTGTCATCATGCTAATTGTCCTATCTAATTATCATCATATTGTTCCCCTATTATTGCTATCGTTCATCTAATTTCTCTCGATTGCATATTGTATAAAACAATTAACAAGCCAGGATTTAAGGGTTGACTCCAGTAGTGGACAATATAGGAACTGTACTCGGATAAGGGGCTCGTGATTCCCTATACCATTATCTTGTAAACATGTGTTCTTGTGATCTTGTGAACTTGTGATCTTGTTATCTTGTAGCATCTTATTGATAAATTACCATTATGGATGGAATATTGTTATCGTGCCGAGTACGTGAACTATAGAGCCCACCACTAAGTCTAAACATAACTTGTTTGTATGTAGAAACCATGTGGTAAATGGATGGGATGCATGAAGTGCTACATCAGTTAGGATTAAAATGATTAATAGACTTAAGGATCACATCACACCAACACTGCATATTATTCATCATTGTTCCTATTGATATCGAATATTGGCTAAGTGTTATTGATATTGGTCATTGATTATTGTTACCGAATACTGAATCATTGTTTATAGCCATTGTATCGATTACCATGATCTTGATTACTGATTATCGTGCTAGGTTATTGAGACCTATTGATCCATTGACTTCATTGTTATACCGTTATTCCATTGTTCCCTACTGTCTCTACTTGCTATCTACGACTTTCTCTAAGGAAAATTTTTCTTCTCTTTTTAGATGAAGTATTCACAGATGTTTATGAAGAATTTCCTGCTAGGATTGGAGAACAAACTTTCTGAAGATCTAATGCTTTCTAGTTGCTTATTAATTTATTGAACTTATTGTATTGAGACTTATTACTTTTGTGTTTGGGATTTATTATTGTTTTGGGCTTATGTCCTGGATTTTATTATTGTTTGCAGATATTGAATTATTATTGTATTTAACTTTCTAATTTATTCTTAGTAGTGGCATGCTATGTGTGTGTGTGTGTGTGTGTGTGTGTGTTCTCCAACTTTAATTTGTTTTGTAGTATTATGATAGTTTCAATTATTGTGTAAAATAGATGGCTATGAAGTAATAAAAGTAGAGAGCATAGTATATATTTACCTTTATCTTCGTGTTTGAATATTAGTCACGAAATTTAATAAAGTGCATAAAAAGATTTATGAAATTATTTAATGTCAAGATTGAATGTTGTTATTGGAAATATTATTATTAGTATGTTAATTATTTTTTAGAGGGAGTATATTAATTTTATTCATGATTGAGAGTATATGATGGGGTAAATAGTTGAATTGTATGGAACTGTCTAATAAGATGATTTTGGAAGATGATTAGAATCTGAGTAACATGTTTATATTTGTTTCCCCGAGGAAAACTAATAGATGGTGAGGCTGGATAGCCTAGTTAGTGTGTGCGGTTTGGAGCACTGTGTACTACGGGTGGTCTTGGGTTCGATCCAGCAAATATGAATTTAAACATGAGGCAGTAAGCATTAATTCAATTTTTTGAAAGAAATTTTCATACCCGGAGGCTTGGGAGTTTGGTTGATGGGTTTGAATCCGAAGGGGGTTCATTTCTTTATTTTTGAAAATTTGTGTTCATATTTTAATAATTCCCTATTTTTTTAAATTGTACTCTTTTAAGTATGAATTTTAAGTAGATTTAATTATATTGTGTAAAGGTATTATCTAGACTAAATTATGCAAAATTTTAATCAGTATGTTAAATGAAATGAGAAAATAAGTTCGGAAATTATCTATATTTTCATTAAAATTGAGTTTAATCTTGTGGAGTTTGGATTTTGTTTAAAAATTCACTATTTGAGTATTTTTAACACAAAAATTATATTTTTGGAGTTTCAAATAAATAGAAATGGGTATAAGTATTTTGGGGTTAATTTCCATATGAATTAAATGATTAACTACAGTTATGATTTTATTTACTCCTTTTGAATATTTTGGAGGATTAAGGAAGTCATTTTGAAGGTTATTATCTTTTGAGTATTTTGGAGAATTAGAATTTGATTTTGAGGAATATTATCTTTGGAAAATTAGAACTTGATTTTAAGGAATATTATTTTAATGAAAATTGATACAAATGTTTTGGAAGTATTTGGGAAAAATAAGAAATTTATTTTGAGGAATATTATCTTAATGGAAATTGGTACAATTGTTTTGGATTTAGTTCCTGATTTGATTGAACGATTTAGTACATATTTGGTAATTGGATTTGAAATATAATAAAGATGATGTGGATTGAACTGATGCTTTTTGAAGTCTTCTTATAAGAGTTTGGGAAATTTTTTATCTAGTTATTTGAGGATGGCTAGTTGGATGAAACGAATAAGAAATGAATTGGGTGTATGAATGAATTAAAATTTTTAATGATTATAAAAGAGGCTATGGATGACCCAGAAAGTCTACGAATTTTGGAATGTATGGCTTGTAGAGGCTGAGCAAGACCCAGGATACTAACAAGTTGTGAATTATTGAAAATTTGAAAATTTGCCTGTGTGGGCTAATGTTCTCATGTGTTGATGTAAGCCCGGTAGGGTAAGCTAGATCTAGATAATTTTACTTATGTGTGAATTTAAGGATAGACCCTAGATGGGGAATATGATGAAACTTGAGCAAACGTGAGTACGAGGGCCCAGAGTGATCCGCGGAATGAGATATTCCTATGCGGGATTGATCTCCAGAGTTCTAGGACGAGTGCGACGCTCATGGGACATTCATGTGATGAGGGCTCCAGAGTGAACTATAAGGTGAGGTATTCTCGAAAATTCCCAGACGAGGGTTTGTTGATAAAGATTGACTTTCAGAGTTTCGGGGCGAGTGCCAATACTCACACGTTGCCTAAATCTTGAATTCATCATGGTTCTAAGTTTGCATAATTAGGGATTGAACCCTATAATGAGGAGAACATTAAATGCTTTCCCTCAGACCTATGTAGTATGGGCAGCATAGTATCCGAACAAGTGTGCATTAGAATTGCATTATGTGCATAGATGTTTGCATTAGTCATTAGATTCATGACATACATCAACATACTTCGGATGATAACTTTTATACATTGTTTTTCTGCATTCAATTTTGTGATTGTTAAAGTTGAGTATCACTTTGTTATAACTGTAACCCAGGTTTCCCGTTTTCCATATTTTGGGTGTATTTCTGTATTTAAAATTTTTGTAAATTAGTTTTTTCGCTTTCAAATTATTTTGTCAAAAATGTATTCTTGGATCTCCTATTAAAATATGTTTTCGATCAATAATTTTAATTGTAACTATTTTCTATGATTTTATATTGAAATACAATTCTTATTTTGTTATTATTTCTCTTATTATTATTACTTTTATTATTGTTATTATTATTATTAATTTTGGCTGGTTATTGAAAATCCATTTATATGTGCTAATTGTATTTGTATCTATTTTAAACAAATTCTATGTTTTAACGCAAACTACATTTTGTTATAAATATTATTTTTTATGTTATTGATTAGTTTATTTTCCCATTGGATTTTAAAACCCTATTTTTATTTAAATTCAAAATAACCAATTAAATACCCTAATACCCAAAACCCATTATATTAATCCCCAAACCCATTAAAATACCCATTACCCTATTTCTTATTAACCAACTACCCTGACCCACTTAACCATCAGCCCGACCCAATAGCTCCCTATACCCACACCCGTTATCATCTTTCCCCTAACCCTAAGCCTACCCTGCTTTATAAAACCCTAGGTGCCGCCTCTTCATCTTCCCATATCCTCAGCTGCACCCTTCCGCTATCTCTCCCTTTCCCTCTCCTGTGCTGCACCTCCACGACGCCAGGAGCAGCATCGCAACGCTCTGTCTATGCTCTCCCTCCTGCATTCCTTCTGCCGTGGTCGTCGCAGATAGCCACAGCGACTGCAGACACCAAACCAGTCCTCGTGACGACCCCCGTCTCCTACTGTGCCGTGTCGCCCTCAGCCTGAGCGATAGCACGACTGGGTCGCTGTCCACCTGGCCACCTCGTGCCTCCTGTGCCGACCGCTGCAGCCACCTATGGCCAGGTAGACATCCCTTAGCGCCTCGTTGCTCTCCCTGAGCGCTGCCGCCAGTGCTCTGCCAACCTCCCTATGCGGCTCCGTCCTGACGTCGACCAGCAACAGTGAACAACCGTTAAGGGTTGGTGTTTGTATGGGTTTTGATCAAGTGGATCATGGGCCGTTGATCACCATCTTGATCCACCTTTGATTTTGGACCGTTGGATTGCTTCACTATCATCTTGGAGTTCTTTGATTACTTTGATTGGTGGCCGTCTGATCGTCGGTCTGATCCGATCATCTTCCTCGTCATCAAGATGCTGATCAAATCTCGATCTTCGATCAGAGTCGTCCGATCTGATCCGATTGCCTTGATCTCTTGATCTCATGATCTCAGCCGTCCGATTGTGTTTGTGGGTTATTTGTTCTTTGGATTAGTGATATTGTTCGTGTTCTATTCGTTTGTTTATTGAGTTCGTGCCCGGGAATCTGTTCCTGTTATTCTCTTTCTCTCTATTGGATTCGTCATCTTCCAGGCAAGTAACTTGTACTCCAATTCATTTGTTTGATACAAGTCAAAAATACCACCTATAGTGTAGTTGGGTCTAGAGACGACTCTTGCTTGTGTTATGTTTGATGGCTTTTGTCTCTATTGTGAAAATTTGACCATAGATGACTCACGACACAATATGGACATGAATTAACTTAGGATTTACCCGTTCTTGATTTTAATCATGTATGTGAGACTTTTGTGAGAATTCGTGATTTAGTTGAGACCCATGTGAAATACTTGGTGTGGACATGCTAGATACCCTAATTTATGATGTTTAGATACTTGGTAGACTTGATTTCATGTTTAGTTGTATTTTGAACAAATTTTGTATGATATATGTTGAGTTGTTGTTAAAGGAAAAAATTTGTATTTTGTCGCTGATCTGTTTTGTTTGGTGTTTTGGACTGTCTTGAAGTCAGTATCTTAATTTCAGTATAAAACATGAGTTTTAGATAATTTCGTCTATTTTCAAACCGCTCTGACCTTGATTGATTTTGTTTTCGTATGAGTGAGTTATGACTATTTTACTATAGAGGTGTCGATCTTTTCCAGATTTTATTTTTCGATATTCTTGATGACTAAATGATTTTATTAGCTATGCAACACATATTATTTTGATCCAAAACTTTGGTCAGTATTTTTTTATCTAGTTAGGGATTACCCTGAATTTTATTGATGAGCTTTAGATGTTGTTTCATGCTCGTTTATGAACACTAGACTTGTTATATTTTACTCGCTGTTCTGTAAAGAAACATATTTTCACCCTGTTTTATTTTACTGTATGAAAAATATTTGTGAAATATGAAAGTTAGTATATTTTATCTATTTTCATATCCCTTTGGCGGAATTGGATTTCGTTTCACTGGTTACGAGATATCACAGCTTTCGTACAACAGTGTTGGGAATTCCAGATTTGCCAGACTATGGTTTCTTGATACTTTCTTATTTTGGATGACTGATCTAATTTCACTGAAAAATTATGAAATTTTATATTTAGATACTAGACATATAGGGAAATACCCAAGATTTTTTGTGGTTTTATTTAATGTGTTTCCATGCTGTTTTCCTGTTCTTGAATTCGTTTTCCTAATTTCTGGTTGAACCTATTTTCTGTATTCAAATCAGTTTTGTGCTATGTTATTGTGAAACACTATATGACTTATATGTATTCACTGGATTCGGGTAAAAGTCTATTTTCTAGACGTTTTGACGGATTTAGATTTGGATTTTTGTAGTAACGGGAATCACTATTTTAGTACTGTACTGTTATTCTGTCCTGAATATGAACATACACTGTTTTGCTCGTTTATGTCACTGTTTATCATCTATGCATGCTTATTTGTTATCCTAGGCCTGTTACTGATTATACTATGTTAGTTTGACACTGTTTCATGCTTATACATGTCTGTTTGAGAATAATAATAAATAATCAAGCAAGAGTTTTAATGGGAAAGATCTTGTAGTGGATAGTGCAGAAATGTGTACTCGGAAGGAAACTTATGTTTCCTGTATGACATGTTACCGATCAAGTTAATTTCTGTTACTGATCAAGTTACCGATCAAGTTACCGATCAAGTTTACCGATCAAGTTAATATTCTGTTACCGATCAAGTTACTGATCAAGTTTATTGACCAAGTTCTGTGATTCTGTGAATACCCGTATACACTGCCCAGTATGGTCCCCTACAAAATCTAAAATGAGATTGCATTGACTGTAGCAACCATGTAGTAAAAGGATGGATGAATGAAGTACTACCTAGATAGTAATCACTATAAGACTTGATACATGATCCTTAAACATAATACTTGAACATGATACATGCTTGCTTGACACTTGACTACATGATACATGAGACTTGATACTTGACACTTGATACATGATTACATGATACTTGACACTTGATGCATGTTTACATGATACTTGATTACTTGATACTTGACTTATGCTATTTATACTTGTTCACTTTGCCATGCTAGTTGTTTATTTTGATATCATTCTTATATCATGTTACTAGTTAGTTTCCCCATGTACTTGTATCCTACATTATAAGTGGCCTGTAACTTGCAATTGACGGGTACTTGTTTTCTCTTTCCCTCTTCCCTGCAATTGTTGAATTGCAGATTTTGGAGAATAGGTTCCAGATGGTATCAGTGACATGAGATATTAGTGCTGGATTTACTATTATCATTTCTTGTAGCTTGCTTGAACAATATTGTATTATGTACTTAGATTTATTCTTGTATTTGGGCAATGTGACCCAGAATTATTTGTATTATTCAGATCATGACTATTTGAGATTTACATATTTTATTTCAAGTATTCTTGTTGGTATTTTGTTCATATATGCATGTGGTTGACTTTTCTGACTTCTGACTCTGATTATATTGTGATATGTTTTAAAGATTCTTGAACAGCTTATGGATGATAAAAATCATTCGCTGGGCTAATGTTACGTGCTCGTATTCCGTATTTTTGGGAAGCGGGGCGTGACAGAGTTTTTAGTGGTATCAGAGCTCAGGTTTGGCTAATATATTAGTTTAACTGATATATTAGACATGCTTGGCTCGTACTGGGATCTGCTCAATATTTCACTAACCATGCATGCATAAATGAATCATAAATCAGCATTGATCTAGATACTAGTCTTATTCCTTTCTTTTTTATCCCTTCTTATTCAATTCCTTGATTCCTTGTTTTTACCATCTCTTTTAGTCGTTCTCATTTGTTGATTCTTTATTAGGTATAGTTTCGGTCTTTCCGTACCCATATTTCTTTGATTCTTTCATTCATCTTCATTTGTTGACTCATTTTGAGTATCGTGCTAGTTATTCCTTTCCTGCCATATTCTCTTCAAATTCTGCTTGTGCCCCTCGTTCCTCTTCCTTCATATTCAATCCTTTGATTTCTTATTTTCTTCGTCCCTTGTAGTCGTCTTTCTTTGTTGACTCTTTATTGAGTATAAAATTCATTCTTCTCCTACCTATATTTTCTTAATATATATATATATATATGTGTGTGTGTGTGTGTGTGTGTGTGTGTGTGTGTGTGTGTGTGTGCGTGTGTATTTTCTGAATATTTTGTGTATTTCGATTATTATTTATTATATTTTGGGATCTTCTATAAAACTGTTTTCTAAAACAAAAATTTTGTTATTTCGAATAACTATGTATTTTAATATCAAAATTTTCAAAACTTAACTTCGTACTTAAATTGAGCAATAAATATCTAAGTACGTGTGGAAGATTGCATCATCTTGTTCATCATTTTGTTGTAACTGGATGTCGAGATGGCAAACATGCAACTAGACATCAATGGAGGTAAATTGCAACTGGATATCGGGGAGGCAAAATGTGCAACCGAATATCCAGATGGTAACCTGCAACCTGATGTCATGGAGGCAAACCTGCAACTTGATGTCGAGAAGGCAAGTCTACGGATGGATATTGATGAGGCGAACCCACATCAAAGAATTTCTACTACTACTATTATTATTGTTTTCCTTATTATTATTATTATTATTATTATTATTATTATTATTATTATTATTATTATTATTATTATTATTATTATTATTATTATTACTATTACTATTATTATTATTGTAATTTTTTACTATTTTATTATTGTTGTTAATATTGAATTATTTTCACAAAAAATGATGAACTCCAAATTTTATTCTGTCTTGCATTATTATCCTTACCGGTATTGTTAATATTATTATTATTATTATTATTATTATTATTATTATTATTTTTACCAGTACAATTATGATTATTATTATTGTTATTATTATTTTTATTATTTTTGTTTTATTATTTTATTATTTATAGGTGTTGATTTTAGTATTTATTAATATCTAACCCGAGCCTAACCCAAATTTTCCTACCTATACTCTCTTTGATTCTGGTGTCCCATTCTTTTCTTCCTGCTCAGATCGTCACTTGGTGTCGCGTGGTCTACAACGACATATCTGCAGCTTGGAACGTCACCATCAGAGTGTCGCAGTGGAAGCGTGGTGGGCCCATAATCCACAGGTCCCAGGATCCTATTGTTGCTTCTCCTTCCTTGCAATGTTTTGGTTTCCCCTATCTCTTGCAATTGTTTCATCGGTTGTCCCATTATTTTATTTAATTCTTCACTGCCTTTCTCTCTTTGATTTCAGTTCTGCCTACTCCTTATCTTGCTTCGTTATCTTGTGTTGTTTCTTTCCTTTGATACTGTTTGTTCTCTTTCATGCATTCCATTTGACATCGTTGTTATCCACTTCCTTCTTCTCTAGTGTTGCCACTACCTTGTTCCTTTCCCATTGACCCTCTGTTTTGTCATCCTTCCCCTAAGTTTGCCTTTGCCTTGTCCTATGTACCGCCTAAGCAAATTTCGAGGATGAAATTTTGTTGTAAGGTAGGTAGGATTTGTAACCCTTGTTTTCCGTTTTCCGTATTTTTGGTGTATTTTTGTATTTAAAATTTTTGTAAATTAGTTTTTCCGCTTTCAATTTCTTTTGTCAAAAATGTATTCTTGGATCTCCTATTAAAATCTTTTTTCGATCAATAATTTTAATTGTAACTATTTTCTGTGATTTTATACTGAAATACAATTCTTATTTTGTTATTATTTCTCTTATTATTATTACTGTTATTATTGTTATTATTATTATTAATTTTGGCTGGTTATTGAAAATCCATTTATATGTGCTAATTGTATTTGTATCTATTTTAAACAAATTCTATGTTTTAATGCAAACTACATTTTGTTATAAATATTATTTTTTATGTTATTGAATAGTTTATTTTCCCATTGGATTTTAAAACCCTATTTTTATTTAAATTCAAAATACCCAATTAAATACCCTAATACCCAAAACCCATTATATTAATCCCGAAACCCATTAAAATACCCATTACCCTATTTCTTATTAGCCAACTACCCTGACCCACTTGACCATCAGCCCAACCCGATAGCTCCCTATACCCACACCCGTTATCATCTTTCCCCTAACCCTAAGCCTACCCTGCTTTATAAAACCCCGGGTGCCGCCTTTCATCTTCCCATATCCTCGGCTGCACCCTTCCCCTATCTATCCCTTTCCCTTTCCTGTGATGTACCTCCGCGACGCCAGGAGCAGCATCGCAACGCTCTGTCTATGCTCTCCCTCCTGCATTCCTTCCGCCGTGGTCGTCGCAGATAGCCACAGCTACTACAGGCGCCAAACCAGTCCTCGCGATGACCCCCGTCTCCTGCCGTGCAGTGTCGCCCTCAACTTGAGCGACAACACGATTAGGTCATTGTCCCCCTAGCCGCCTCACGCCTCCTGCGCCAACCGCTGCAGCCACCTACGGCCAAGCAGAGCCCCCTTGGCGTCGCACTGCTCTCCCTGAGCGATGTCATCGGTGCTCCGCCGACCTCCCCATGCGGCTCCGTCCCGACGTTGACCAGCAACAGCGAACAACCGTTGAGGGTTTGTGTTTGTATGGGAATTGATCAAGTGGATCGTGGGCCATTGATCACCATCTTGATTATCACCTTTGATTTTAGACCATTAGATTGCTTCATCATCATCTTGGAGTTCTTTGATTGCTTTGATTGGTGGCCGTCTGATCGTCGATCTGATCCGATCATCATCCTCATCATCAAGATACTGATCAAATCTCGATTTTGATCTTGATCTTCGATCCGAGTCATCCAATCTGATCTGATCGCCTTGATCTCTTGATCTCATGATCTCAGCCGTCCGATCATGTTCGTGGGTTATTTGTTCTTTGGATTCGTGATCTTGTTCATGTTCTGTTCGTTCGTTTGTTAAGTTTGTGCCCGAGAATCTGTTCCCGTTATTCTCTTTCTCTCTGTTGGATTCGTCATCTTCCAGGAAAGTAACTTGTACTCCAATTCATTTGTTTGATACAAGTCAAAAATACCACATATAGTGTAGTTGGGTCTAGAGACGACTCTTGTTTGTGTTATGTTTGATGGGTTTTGTCTCTATTGAAAAAATTTGACCATAGATGACTCATTACACAATATGGACATGAATTAACTTAGGATTTACCCGTTCTTTATTTTGATCATGTATGTGAGACTTTTGTGAGAATTCATGATTTGGTTGAGACCCATGTGAAATACTTGGTGTGGACATGCTAGATACCCTAATTTATGATGCTTAGACACTTGGTAGACTCGATTTCATGTTTGGTTGTGTTTTGAATAAGTTTTGTATGATATATGTTGAGTTGTTGTTAAAGGAAAAAATCTGTATTTTGTCGCTGATATATTTTGTTTGCTGTTTTGGACTGTATTGAAGTCAGTATCTTAATTTCGGTATAAAACATGAGTTTTAGATAATTTTGTCTATTTTCAAACCCTTCTGACTTTGCTTGATTTCATTCTCGTATGAGTGAGTTATGATTGTTTTATTACAGAGGTGTCGATCTTTTCGAGATTTTATTTTTTCATTTTCTTGATGACTAAATGATTTTATTAACTTTGCTACACATATTATTTTGATCCAAAACATTGGTCAGTATTTCATTATCTAGTTAGGGATTACCCAGAATTTTGGTGAATTTTTTTGATGAGTTTTAGATGTTGTGTAATGCTAGTTTATGAACACTAGACTTGCTGTATTTTACTCGCTGTTCTGTAAAGAAACATATTTTCACCTTGTTTCATTTTACTGTATAAAAAATGTTTGTGAAATATCAAAGTTAGTATATTTTATCTATTTTCATATCCCTTTGGTGGAATTGGATTTCGTTTTACTGGTTGCGAGATATCATAGTTTTTGTATAGCAGTGTTGGGAATTCCAGATTTGCCAAACTATGGTTTCTTGATGCTTTCTTATTTTGGATGACTGATCGAATTTCACTGAAAAATTATGAAACTTTATATTTAGATACTGGACATATAAGGGAATACCCCAGATTTTCCGTGGATTTATTTAATGTGTTTTCATGCTGTTTTCCTTTTCTTGAATTCATTTTCCTGATTTCTGGCTGAACTGATTTTATGTATTCAAATCAGTTTTGAGCTATGTTTTTGTGAAACACTATATGACTTATATGTATTTTCTGGATTCGGGTGGAAGTGTATTTTCTAGACGTTTTGACGGATTCAGATTTTGAATTCTGTAGTAACAGGAATCACAGTTTTAATACTGTACTGTCATGCTGTCATAAATATGAACATACACTGTTTTGCTCATTTATGTGACTGTTTATCATCTATGCATGCTTATTTGTTACCCTAGGCCTGATACTGATTATACTATATTAGTTTGACATTGTTTCATGCTTATACATGTCTGTTTGAGAATAATAATAAATAATCTAGCCGGGGTTTTAATGGCAAAGATCTAGTAGTGGATAGTGCAGAAACGTGTACTCGGAAGGAGACTTGTGTTTCCTGTATGACATGTTACCGATCAAGTTACCGATCAAGTTAATTTCTCTTACGAATTATGTTTACGTATCAAGTTAATATTTTGTTACCGATCAAGTTACCGATCAAGTTTACCGACCAAGTTTTATGATTCTGTGAATACCCGAGTACACTACCCTGCATGGTCCCCTACAAAATCTAAAATGAGATTGCATTGAATGTAGCAACCATATAAAAGGATGGATGCATGTAGTGCTACCTAGATAGTAATCACTATAAGACTTGATACATGATCCTTGAACATAATACTTGAACATGATACATGTTTGCTTGACACTTGACTACATAATACATGAGACTTGTTTACATGAGACTTAATACTTGACACTTGATACATGATTACAGGATACTTGACACTTGATGCATGTTTACATGATACTTGATTACTTGACTCATGCCATTTACACGTGTTCACTTTGCTATGCTAGTTGTTTATTTTGACATCATGCTTATACCATGTTGCTAGTTAGTTTTCCCATGTACTTGTATCCTACATTATAAGTGGCCTGTAACTTGCAATTGATGGGTACTTGTTTTCTCTTTCCCTCTTCCCTGCAATTGTTGAATTGTAGATTTTGGATAACAGGTTCCAGATAGAATTGGTGATATGAGATATTAGTGCTGGATTTGCTATTATCATTTCTTGTAGCTTGCTTGAACAATATTGTATTATGTACTTTGATTTATTCTTGTATTTGGGCAATGTGATCCAGGATTATTTGTGTTATTCAGATCATGACTATTTGAGATTTATATATTTTATTTCAAGTATTCTTGTTGGTATTTGGTTCATATGTGCATGTGGTTGACTTTTTGGCTTCCGACTCTGATTATATTGTGATATGTTTTAAAGATTCTTTAACAGCTTATGGATGATGAAAATCATTCGCTGGGCCAATGTTACGTGTTCGTATTCCGTATTTTTGGGAATCGGGGCGTGACAATAGCATTGCGTCAATTACATTCAACTGACGTGCGGGCAGTTCTCAAGTTTTGCAGGACTCGAATTAGTGAGCGGCATGGGCATGAGTTTGGTGTCGTAGGATGTTGCAAGGTTGAAGAATTTGATGAGATAAGTTGTGTTTTATATGTAAATGTTTGTTGCGTATTGTAAAAAATAAAATTGTATTGAAAAACTTTTAATTTCCTTGTAATTTAGTACGAAAATTGAAGTAATGATCCTGATTGTGCTACGAATTACCTATCTTTGGAATTCGGGGTGTTACATCTTTGATAAACAGGTGGAGGAGGAGACGCAAGCCCAAGGTTAAGGCATCCGGAGGAAACATACAAAACCACTTCTAAAGCTTAGCAGTCGGCCGGACCCCAGGGCTCGGAAGCAACTAAACGAACTTCTTGGGAATGACGTACAGCTCCCGAACACGGTTGAGATCACTCTTCCCCATGGTGTTCTGCATATCATCGGTGTCTATCTTCGGCTTGTTTGACGAGGATGGCTGCATGCCTTATCGCACCACGTCCAATAAAGCCTCTAGGTACATCCGAATGGGCTTTTGGTCCACGGACGGCCGGAACACGCTCCCGACGTGCTCATACTCCAATGATTCGAGCTCCCCATCTGGAGAAAGATTTTGTTTGTTTCTTTTCGGAGGGCGGCGACTATGAGGAGGAGGGACAACTACAATATCATCCTTCTCTGCTCCCTCTCTCAGAATCTCCTCATGTAACTCCTCCCATTCTACCTCCTTCTTTATCGGTGGCTCCTGACTCTCCATGTAACACCCCGCAAAATTGAGTTATGAGAATTTTGCTCCACGTGTGTTACGCACATGTATATTGTACTGTTACAGAAAATATCTGTAACGTATTTTAATATTAATATCCTACATATTTTTGTACTTCGATTATTTATATATTTTTCCGTTCTCTCAAAACTCATTTTTATCCTATTTTGAGCCAACTTGTGTCTTTATGTGTATTGCACGTGGTTTCAATGAACGTGTCGATTATGTATATTTTACCGTTACGTAAAATATCCGTAACATTATCTATATAAATATTTTTATGTATGTTGTATTTCGATTGTTTATAAACATTTCTTCATTGCTCAAATCCATTTTGTATTTGAATATTTATTGATACATGCGACACACATATTTGCAGTGCACGTGTTGGTTGTATCCTTTTTCAAAATAAAAATCTACGAAGTGTATATGTTTATTTTTATTTGTGCATGAAATTTTTATATTATGATTAAGTTAAACTAGTTTTATTAGGTCTATATTAATTTAAGTAACATCTGCATTTCTATTAAATAAAATTCATAACTATTTTGGTATGCAATGTATGTGCACACACCAACACTTTAGTAGCCCATCAAAAACACGTGCCTTACCCACACACTTTGGCCAACCACTTTGGAAGAGGTTTAATCATGATTAAGTTAAACTAGTATTAAGTGGGTAGTTATTAGGAATGGGTGGGGTGGTTAATAATAAATCATGTGTAGTTAAATTACAAATCATGCTCCACTCTCTCTCTCTCTCTCCCACTTATGTACAATCCCGGTCATTCATTAGAAAGAAAGACTTTGGAGCTTTCCCATTACAAGGCTTGTTGTTGCTTTCTTTCTTTTTAGGAGCTCGGATTTTGAGTAGGGGGATTGGAGCTTGTTAGGGTTCAATTTGCTAAGTGAATACATAAAAAAGGTGGGTGTTTCTACTATTGTCTAATGTCTTGTATATTTTGCATGCTTGGATGTAAATATATTTAGATGATGATTAAAATCCTATATGAAATGTGTATGTGTAGAGATACTCTTAAGATTGTCTCTAAATTATTATAGGAGAAATTTCATTTTATTCCAATTATCAAAGTAATTAGATTATAAAATTGTGAAATGTTATGGATGATTGTTTCTCTCATTTTATTATATGAACATTTTTCATGTGAGTATTTGTTACCATGAAATTAACTTTGATTGAACAAATTTATACATGAAATTGTGTGTTAAACTTCCATAATAATTATAACTAGATTAAGATAAATGCAAATTCATATCAAATTGTGTTGGATGAAATAATTTTCCTTTTTGAAAATTTATTAGAATTCGTAATTTATTGTATAGGAGTTGTAAGAGTGATTGTAGAATCGAATAATGGCTTAAATTTTTATTTTAAGATGCGAAACAGAGAATTGCATTTAAAAGAATTGCAATAGTAATATAATCAAAATTAGAGGGTTGACAGCCTGGTCTTGGCGTTTGGGTTTGGGTTGCTTTGTTCAGCGACCTATGGTCGCAGGTTCGAGGTCTAGAGGCAGACTTTCTATTTTTTTTGTAACTCAGAGAAATTATCAAACAGTAAACAAAAATATATAGGAAAATTTTGTGTAGAGTTTTTCACCAACAGTGTGTTGGATTCTTGGTGGTTGGTTGCGATTTTGAGCACTGTGTGCTCTCTGTGCATGAGTTCGAACCCGGTTGTGGCAAAATTTTAATATTATTTTTTTATTTTATAATTTTAACTCCTTTCTTTCAAGAGAAAAATGTCTAATTAATATAGAGTATTATTGGGATATTTTGGTAGGATTAACTATACTAATTCAAGAATTATTTTGTGGATAAAATGCATTGCGATTACGTGATTGAAATATAATGGTTTTATCTAGTTTTACATCGTATAAAAATGGATTTAATTTCCATTTGAACATATGTAAAGTGTACTATATGATGAATTAAGAGATAATTAAAGGATGAATTTTGGAATATTAAACGTTTGATATTTATAAGGGTTTTATCAATTGAAGGTTATTGAAATATTATTACAAAGAAATAAAAAGTTGTTTTGAGATTTATAGATGTAAAGAGATAAAGTAAATTAAATGATGTATAATGAATAAATTTTTTTATGAAAAGGTTAAGAGAACCTAGAAGATCTCTGAATGTGAGATGTAGGGATTCTAGAGGCTGAGCGAAACCCAGAACACCGGCAGAGTGATAATTAAAAATTTGACAAATAGCCAGTATGGGCCATCGTTCTTGGTATGTTGTTTCAAGTCTGGTAGGAGGGTAAGCTAGTTCTAGGTGGCATTATTTATATTTGAATTTAAGGATAGACACTAGAAGAAGATATGATAGAAACAATGACGAACATGTCCGGTAAAGAATTTGCAACTCCTAAGGGTTAGAGATCGAGGAATACGGCCGGTAAATCCATGTATATGGGCTAAGGGGTATGTCTGTCTATCTACGAAAAGGCCGGTAAAGAACTTGTAGTTCCTAGGAATAGTCGGGACTGAGGATATGCCCGGTAAATCCATGTATATGGGCTAGAGGTATGTCGGTAAGTTCTGTAATTATGGGAGATCGACTTGCTAGGGTTCGTGGCTGAGGATACGCCCGGTAAATCTACTATATGTGGGCTAAGGATAAGCCGGTAAGGTCCAGTATCCTGGGGGTGCGACTCACACGTGATTACAAGTTGGAGTATATTCATTGGGTTTAGGTTTTGCATAACGAAGGATTAAACCTGTAATATCCCGGACGGATATTACCGTATATAAATTATTATTTTATTATAGTTTTATTATTATTTTGTTTTAATTCCAAAATTAGAATATTTTGGTGATTTTCACCCGGTTTATCCATCGACAATATCTGTATCCAGATATCGGTCAGTATATATCCGTATTGTATCAAATTGATACCGTGATCTTCCGAACTAATAATAAAATTTATTTTATTATTATTTCCAAGATTTAATTATTTTTATACGGATTATGCGAAGATTTCCCGGTATACGGACATATATGCGCACGTACTTATAGTATGTCGATTAGTATATTATACAAATTGTGTGTTGTGTATTTTTGGACAACACTTGTTTTGTTATGGCAAAACCTAGTAGAGTGTTAGGGTTATAAGTGGTTAATCCTAGGGTTACAAAGACATAGAGGATTAAGATTTCTTCTAGAAAAATCCTCCTCCATATCAATCTTCCCTCACATAACACCTCCCCCACTTTCCCCCTTCTCCTAGGTATGGCCGGCCCATATTTTAGGGAATGGATTTTGTGAAATTGTGTGGGTGCACATTGCAAATTTTCACCCTTCTCTCCTCCTATAAATACCCCCTCCTTTCATCACTTCTCTCATTTTAGAAAACAAAAGGAAAGAAAGAAAAGAAAGGAAAAGAAAGAGAGAACCTAATGTTAACTTGAGAGTTTTGTTTTGTAGGTTGTTTAGAAGCTTTCTAAAGCTAGGGGAAGGAGAAGTTTCTAGCTAGCAAGTTCTTCCAACAAAGAGAACTAGGTGGGGGTTTCTTCACTTCTTTGATTTTTGTTTGTTTGTTGTTTGTTTGTTTGTTGTTTTGTTGTTTGACTTCTCCTTCTACCTTCTTGTTTTGTTTTGCTTTTTTGGGTTTGTTCTTGTGAAAGAGTGTGTTGTATGTGGTAGTAAGTAAAAGAGAAAAAGTAGTAGTAGTGACTACTAACTTATAAAGATCATAACTTTAGTATTGTAGTTTTTGTTTGTATGTTATTGGACTAAAAATTCACATATTGCATAATGTTGGATATACAACCATTATTGGTTGTAGGACTTAATACACACATAGCATATGAACATTCTTTTACAACCATTGTGGGTTGTAGGACTTTGATTGAACATTGGATTAATAAAAAGCATATGTTCTAATAAAAAGATCTTTTCTTTGTTAAACACTAGTGGTAGAAATAATTAAAAAGATCTTCTCTTTTTTATTTAATCACTAGTTATAGCTAATAAAAAGATCTTCTCTTCTTATTTGATCACTAGTTGTAGCTAATAAAAAGATCTTCTCTTTTTATTTAATCACTAGTTATAGCTAATAAAAAGATCTTCTCTTTTTATTTGATCACTAGTTGTAGCTATTAAAAAGATCTTTTCTTTTAATCACTAGTTGTAGAAATAAAATCTTTTCTTTCATGTTTACTAGTTGTAAAGTAAAATAAGATAAAAATGATCTTTCCTTTATCACTAGTAATCACAAAGATTAGTAAGCAACTAAGTAGTAGTAAGCTAAAATATAAAGTAGTAGTAGTAGTAGCATGTTGATTTAATAAAGAAGTAATAGTATGTTGATTAATAAGATAGTAGTAGTATGGTTGATTGAATAAAGTAGTGATGGTATGGTATAGTAGTAAGTAACTATAGATATTTTATGTCCATAAAGTAGTAGGTTGTTTGTTGTGTTCTTAATTAAAATGATGTAGTAGTAGAATGGAGTAGTAGTAGTAGTAGATAATTGTGTGTTATGTTTTGATTAAAATAGGAGTAGTAGTAGAGGTAAAATATTGTAGGATTACTTCTAAAAAATGTTTAGAAGCCATTTCCATGCTACTAATATTGTAGGATTACTTCTAAAAATGTTTAGAAGCCATTTTTATGCTACTAATGTTGTAGGATTACTTCTAAAAAATGTTTAGAAGCCATTTCCATGCTACTAATATTGTAGGATTACTTCTAAAAATGTTTAGAAGCCATTTTTATGCTACTAATGTTGTAGGATTACTTCTAAAAATGTTTAGAAGCCATTTCCATGCTACTAATATTGTAGGATTTCTTCTAAAAATGTTTAGAAGCCATTTTTATGCTACTAATGTTGTAGGATTACTTCTAAAAATATTTAGAAGCCATATTCATGCTTCACATGTTGTAGGATCATTTCTAAAAATATTTAGAAGCCTTATTCGTGCTTCACATATTGTAGGATCACTTCTAAAAATATTTAGAAGCCATATTCATGCTACTAATATTGTAGGATCACTTCTAAAAATGTTTAGAAGCCATATTCATACTTAGTTAGTTTTAGGATTACCTCTAAAAATATCCTACCATGTTTCCATGCTTAGATAGTTATAGGATGTATTCTAAGAATATCCTATCATGTTTTAGACTTAAAAGGTTGTAGGATGTTTTCTAAAGAAGTTCTATCATGCTTATGTTTAGAAAATTGTAGGATTATTTCTAAAACATATCCCATCATGCTTTATGTTTAACAATGTTGTAGGATTTCTTCCCAAAATATCCTACCATGTTTCATGCTTAATTAGTTGTAGGATTTATTCTAAAAGTATCTAGCATGCTTAATGATGATAGAATGTTGTGGGACAAATTCTAGAGTTTCCTACCATGTTTAGATTCACTCATTCATGCTTAGAATGTTGTGGGACAAATTCTAGAGTTTCCTACCATGCTTAGATTTACTCATTTATGCTTAACAATGTTGTAGGATGCAATCTAGAGTTTCCTATCATGTTTAGTAATTTATTTGTGCTTAGAATTTGTAGGATTCATTCCTAAAGTTCCTATGATGTTTAGTGATTTATTTATGATTAGGATGTTGTAGGATTCATCCTAGGAATTTCCTACCGTGGTTAGTAGTTATTTATGCTTAATGAAGATTCATGCTAGATAAGTGGTAGAAGAATTGTATACCATGCTAGTTTAATTGTAGGTAAAGAGATATACCATGCTAGTTTTAATTGTAGGCAAGATCTATGCCATGCTAGCTTAATTGTAAGTAAGTTGTAGGTCATACTAGTTTAGATTGTGAGTATGTTGTATACCATGCTAAGTTATATAAATACTCATGTTACATGGTACCCATGCTTAGATAAGTGTTTGTTCATGTTATGTTAGTAGATGATCATGATTCATGCTAAGTAAGTAGGTATCATGCTAACTATTGATCATGTTAAGTTAATAACACCCATATTGTGATATTCATGCTTAGAGTAAAGAAACTACCCATGGTTAGTTGTAGTGATTTTATGTTGTGTTCTGTACCATGCTAGAGTAATACATGCTTAGAACGTTGTAGGAGTAGTGTTAGAATTACCTACTATGCATTGGAATGTCGCATGTTCATACTAGTTATATATCCATGCTTGGGTTGTGGTGATTGGTGATGATAAGTAGTAGGCTTTCATGCTCAATTTGTAACCTATGCTCGACTATAGTGGACTTCATGTCTAGGTCGTAGTGATTTTCATGCTTGAGCTCGATCTAAGCATAAGCATTAATCACATTCATACATAGGAATATCATGGGGGTTGTGTTATACGATTAGATTGATCGTAGGAAGATGCTTGCAATTGTGTGCCGTACTTAAGGCGCTATAGGTTGAAGTAATGAGGGTTGGGAAGACCACTAGTGATAGTTGGTCCGATAAAGGCCGTTAGGTCACCTTCGGATTCTTCCTTAGTGGAATACCGACCATAGAATATTAGTAGACTCTTCTGTTGCTTCTAATAATAGATGACCAAGTTTGTTAGTAAGCACGTTTGGTTGCTTCTAGGATTGATTACCTGTATGGTTGTTTGCACACGGTTGTGCTCGTACGTGGCTCGACTGGCCCGTATGTAGCTGTGAGTCTCATACGTAGCTTAGTCGGCTCGTATGTAGGTGGTTGTCTCGTACGTAGCCCGACCGGCCCGTGCGTAGCTGTTGGTCTCATACGCGGCTTATTTGGCTAGTATGTACGTGGTTATCTCTTACGAGGCCCGCCTGGCTCGTAGGTAGTTTTGGTTTCATACGTAGCTTAATTGGCTCGTATGTGGTTGTTACTCGTGTATAGCTTGTTAGCTAGTACACAGTTCGTTGTGCTCGTCTAGGGTGAGGTTACCACCCTAAGGGCTATCGACCATCAAGACATGTTTTCTTACCCTAAGGAACTGTGGAGGAGTCACTCCTTGTGTACCGTCGAATCTTAACCAGGGTAGGTTAATCGAGGACCGGAGTATAGACAGAATCCAAGTCTAGGGTAGCGGCATGCGTGTATATTCGCACGGCCAAAGTCTTGGATCGATGAGCCACAAACCGGGTCCTGAGGGATTCTAGTAAGTCTAGGTTGAGCAGCCTAGTAGAGTTGTCTTGCGAAGCCTAATTTAAGGCCTATCATGTTGTGGATAATACTGTCATCCCTAGGATTGTTCGAGTCAGGGACATCACTAGGATAGTGAATTACAAGGATCATTTTACTTAAAACCCTTTGCCGAGAGAGAGGGGTCAGTTGTAGGGGGCCCCTTACACTAACTCGTCCCTTGAGGCAGATCATAGGTGGTGTATCGGGTTGTACCTTCCCGTCAAAGGGATACGCACGGTGCCGTCTCACAAGTTGAGGACACGGGTTGTGTATCTCGCTCTGTTAATTCCTGAGGTACCGTGGCTGGGGGTGCCGCAGGATGCATTGTGCAATCCTGTGCATGCTAGACCCCAGAGGGTGCCACAGGGTAGGCTTCGTGCTACCCTGCGCTTGCGAAATCCTATAGTTTGATTTTGTTGTGACGCCCGATACGTTGGGTTCGTCTATTTTGAGAGAGGTTCGGTTGGCCGGGTCGCAGTGGCGAACATAGACACACACTGGCGAAATGCAACAGTGGCACATGACCACATCTGCAACCTCATTAGCCACGTGTAGGTGTCGGGAACAGGTTGAGTACAATTAGAAGTTCATAACGCGGGTTCAATCCCTATATATGGAGAAACGGCTTGAGATGGAGTCGCATGTAGTATGGGCTGCATGTTGCTTTCGGAAACTTGCTGATATTAGAATAGGAAGCATCCTAGTTCTATTTCAAATACTGCATTAGAGTCTAGTCACAGCACTCACGAACACTTAAACTACACCAACACCATTGCTATATTCTGTATATTGTTTGGATGATTCGCTGCTATATGATCAGCCTTTAAGCGTCAGTGAATACTGGCGTCCCCACTTCCATAGGTACTGGATCGCCGAAGTACAAAGGTGATATTCAGGAGGACTCAAGGCAAGGAAAGCAAGGAGTCAGTGTTATGTTTAGTTCCGCTGCAATATATGTATTGATTATGTATTAGTTGAGAGGTACTCTGATGTAAGATGTTGAAGATTGTAATACTTAGAAATGTAAAGGTAATGTTGTAACTCTATTGTAAGGTATTACAGTTGTACAATATTCAGACTTGTAACACTTTGTGTATTGAATAAAAAGTTTTAAATTCTCCTGTTTTCTGTGTATTGTGACTAATTGAAGAAAAGGTCTTGGCTCGTGTCACGGTTTTCCGGTATCGGAAATCGGGGCGCTACAAAACCCTATAATGAGGAGTACGTTAAGGGCTTGCCCTCGGACCTATGTAGTATAGGATGCATAAAATCTGAACAAGTGTGCATCAGTGTTGCATTGTAAGTATAAGTGTGTGCATTAGGCATTAGGATCATATTATACACTGACATGGTTAGGATAGTCACATTTCACAGTTTGTTCTGCATTCAAGTTTGTGATTGCTAAAATGGAAGAATCGTTGTATTATAGCATTACGTTAGTTGTATGCAACTGACATGCCCGCAGTTTTCAAGTTGCAGAACTAGGGCTCGCGAGCGACGTGGACTTGAGGTTGACGTCAAAGAATGTTTCAAGATTGAAGATCGACAATGTTATAAATTGTATTTCTTTGTGTAATTTTCCGCTGCATATTGTAAATAATGACAATATAATGAAAAGTTTTAAATTCCTCGTATTTTTGTACGTGTTTGAAGTAAAAGATCCTATTTTTTATACGAATTACCTGTGTTTGGAATTCGGTGCGTTACACTCCATCTCTTTCATGACCTCCTCGCCAGCATGGTCCCCACTCACATCTCCAACCACGGTCTCCCCCACCAGGTGAACAGGGTTCATCTCCTCAGAGCTCGAACAAACCTTAACCTCCATGCCCTCCAGAGAAGGAACACGGGCAGTCGTCGACTCCTCAGGATCACTCACCTGCGAAGATAATCGAGAAGATGATCTCGAAGATGAATCCGAGGCCCAATGACTGAACTGGTCACCGGACATGTTTGCTCAAAGCAAATGGTTCTAGAGAGAAACTATCTGAAGAAAGAGAAAGTGATACTGGAAAATGAAGGGGGATGAAATTTTAGAAGAGGAGCACGACTTCTTGAATGACAGAAGTCACGTGAAGACTCCTCGATAACTACAAAACTCATGCAATGAAACCCTAGTGGTTGCGAAGTCACACGATTATCAAATCTGACAAACAATCGTCCAACATGTTGTGCTCGTTCCTCGCCCATCGGCATGGTTTCCGACTCTGAGATCTCGCTGAGAAAATCTCACAACGAGAACTCGCCTCGTGCCTCACTCTTCGGTTTGGTTTCCAACCCCGACAATAAGGGTCTTGTTTCGTGCCTCACCTCTCAGTGTGGATTCTGACTGTGAGATCTCACTAAGAAAATCTCACAACAAGAACTCGCCTCGTGCCTCTCTCCTTGGCGTGGTTTTTGACTCCGAGATCTCGGTGAGAGAAACTCAGAACAAGGGTCTCGCCTCATGCCTCGCCCCTTGGCGTGGTTTTCAACTCCGAGATCTCACTGATAAAATTACAACGAGAACTTGCTGAGTGCCTCGCCCCTCGGTGCGGTTTTCGACTTTGAGATCTCGCTGAGAAAATCTTACATCGAGAACTCTCCGCATGCTTTGCCCCTCGGCATGGTTTCCAACTACGAGACCTTTAGGGAAAATCCTCACAATAAGGGTCTCCCCGAGACCCTTCGGGAAAACCCCCACAACAAAGGTCTCGCATCGCTCCTCGCCCCTCGATGTGGTTTTCGACTCGAGATCTCGCTGAGAAAGTCTCACAATGAAAACTTGCCTCATGGTACGTCCCTCAGTGTGGTATCCAACTCTGAGATATCGCCGAGAAAATCTCACGAGAACCCTCATGCTACGTCCCTCGGCGTGGCATCCGACTCCAAGGCTTTGCAGAAAAATTTCCGCAACAGAGCCCTCGCCTCATGCCATGGTCTAGCCTCGATGGGGTCTTCCGACCCCAAGCTTCCTGCCAAGCCTTTCATTGCTCGATACCTATTGATCTATTTCACCTACGCGATCCCCTCTATGAGTTACCTACTCCTCAAAGAAGTTCGAAAGGCCACCTCCAAAAGTGGGGGCTTATGATGAAGGTGGTAATTGCTGCTGATCTACACTGTACGATTCCTGCATGGATCTCGGGACTCTTAAGGCCAATGACAAACTCGGTGACAGTTCATGGGCTATCCCTAGGCCCATCATGGGGGTCCAGCCTACTAGGGAAGGATTGATCTGCCATCCACAACTGGTAATCAGATTCCCCATAATCAGAGGATTAGCGGCTGGATCATACTCTCTATTAGGCCCCCACTGGCCTAAATATACAGACCCACATCAACAGTTACCAGGTAATCACATTTTTACTACCTAATGCCTCTTTCAACCACTGGTTACTGACTTAAGTGTCGGAGGGTCTGTCGCAAGGAATCCTCCTGGCGTTTCAAACTATTTTTGCAGGACTTCGGCGGTCGTTGTATCCACACCCCCACACATACCATCCTCACATCAGGGTTAGATCTACGTCTGAGATTTGAGTTTCCTCCCATCAAAAGAACTCACTATCTGTAGCTCCCACACCCAGAAAACAAGTATCATCAAAAGTGTTAAAAGAGATGTATCTTCATACGCATTATCCATTGATGTGATGAAACTTGACAAATATTACATAGGTGAACAGAGTTACCAGTAGAAGGAGAAAATATTGCAGAAGACGTATACTCTTCAGCAGAAAGGGTATATTAAGAGGAGGTTGACATATTTTTGGTTGCATCAGTTGAAGGCGGTTCCAAAGTGGAAGACTGATGAGCAGTAGGAAGGCGACCAAGATGTTTTCAACACATCTCATATTTATGAGATCGGTCCTGACAGTAGGTGCAATACTTGATGTTGAAGCTGCGACCTTCACAATGGCCATGCGAAGAATAATAACCACGATCCTTGGAAGATGAAAGAAACTGCTGCTAATGATAAAAAAAACCTGGCCTCGGTCAGAGGCACAGACAGAACTGGGATGTCAACATTAGCAGGACGAGTAATACGTGGAAGCTGAACATGAAGATTACATAGAGAAGGACTTTCATTGGTGGTGAGAATATGAGAACGAACAACCTCAAGATATGGGCGATGCCTAAGGCAAGAATGGATAGAAGAACCTCGGGTTGCTTTTGTTGAATAACAAAATTGGCAAAGTTCGGCTGATAGATCTTCCACTCTTCTAACTGATTAAATCTAGAGAGATGCATGAATTTTGTTGACCTGTTTAGTCTCAATCACATCTTGGAATATATCATGTAGGTATTGCATGTTATTAGAGGAGTATATTTGATGAAGAGTGTCCCAGATCTGCTTTGTTGTATCAAGAAAAGTGATGGACTGATAGACGTCTCTGTCCATGCAATTGGTCATCATACTGACGTTCAAGTTATAGAGAGTCAATACTTTGAACATTGGATCCTTAGCCTCAGCAGATTTCCTAATAAAGTGATGGTACATTTCGTGCCCCTTGAGAAAGTGCATTACAGAGTGGGACTATGTTATGTAGTTTCCAGAGCCAGAGAGATTTTCGGTGGTCATGTGCTCAGTTTTCAACAGAGGAGGATCAGTTGCCATTAGAGTAGATTTAGATTAAATTTGAGGTAGAAGACGGATGTAAAGGAAGATTTGGATTGGATAAGAGATCAAGAAGCAGCATGCATTTGGGAGTATCTGGAGAGTTTGGATCTGAATTGGGTTGTTTTGGGTTAGATTTTTGGTCTGGTTTGGTTCAGTTTGGATATGGTCATGTTTGGGTTGGTTTTAGTTATGGATTTAGGTGTGGTTTGGGTCTGGTTTGGTTCAGGAAGGTTTGAGTTGGTTTTAATTGGGGTTTTAGATGTGGTTTGGTTCCGGTTTGGGTCTGGGTTGAGGCTATTTGGTAGTGGGTTTGGATCAGGTTGTGGGCTAGAGTTTGTTTGGGTGGGATGAGTGTGGATTTGGTAGGTATTTGATGTGGAGGGAGGCCGGATGAGGAAGGTCATGACCGATTGGGGATCTGGAACGTGGAAGGTGGAGGTGGTGGTGGGTTGTGGATCTGGGAGATGATTGGTGGTGGTGGATTGGATTTTGGTGAGGGTGGAAGCACAGGAGTGAGGAGGGGCTAAGGGGAAGTGTTAAGGGTAGGGTTTTGGTGATGTTGGCGGTGCAAGAGGGAGAGGTTGAGGTTAGGGTTGTGGGTTTTTGTTGTAGTCGGGAGGAAGAAGATTATGTTTTTTTTTGTCCCTTCGAAAAAAAGAAACCAAAAGAACCCTAACTTCAGTGTAGAAGATTTTTGTGTATAATTTCCTTGATCTGATACCATATTAACTTATAATATAAAGAAAGAAATAATACTTTATCGGATGGTTGAGCTAAATACAATGCCTCATATATATAAGAGAGAGGATAAAAAGCAAACTATTTATTTTACTGATGTGTGATTAAACTAAGCACTAATTTAACACATCCAAAATAAAAGTAAAAACGATAAAAGAGACTCTAATAGCTGGTTTGCTGGAGTGAAGCGAAGATAGAGAGGAAGGAGAGAGATGTTGAATTATTTGCCATTAACAGAGCCCTATTATTGGAAAACGAAGTCGTCAATGCTTCTTGAAGAAGCTTAATTCGTCGCAAGGATTTAGTGCCTTAGTTGCAAGAAAACATTAAGAAAGAGGAAAAACACATTTTTTGTTGATTTTTCCTGTCACTCTCTGGGTTTTTCTTTTCAAATTAAATAAAAGGGTATGTTTGTAGCCCATCCTATTTAAGTTACGGCTACTGTGTGACTAGCAAAAGCTATATGAAAATAGTGCAAATGTATGTATAAAATGGATTATGCATGTGCGTTTTGTAGCAGAAGGGCAAGTGCTAGGTTACATAACATGCTATTTTTAGCTTTCTAGTTCCCTTTTTTATACAGTGATCTTGATAATATCCCTAATATTCTAAAATAAGTTTAAATGAGGTAGGAAATATGTGCGCAAGAGATGTACGCTGAATATTTAATATTCTTCTAATATTGTATGCTATATAATTATATAACCAGTTGATTAATTTGTGTTGTCTATGAGAACCAGTTAATTGAACTTGAACACTGCCTCAACTTCTTGTGATTGGTTTCATGGTACAGTTTCGTTGATCATTGATCAGACCAAGGAGGCTACTAATTAATCTTCTTTTTCAGTATAACCTGTGTTTATAGGTTCCTTTTGCAATTTCTTTATTCTTCATTTTGTACCACATATATGAAAGGATTGATAGAGATAGAGAAAATGTAAATCTTTATGATGGATCGACGTAATCAAGGTCACTAGCTCAGGTATAGGCCTGCAGTGCTTAGTGAAGAGGACTTGGAGAAGAATAAGGATCGAGTAATTGTGCTAGGAAGATAGCGAAACACCCGAAGCAGATGCACAAAGTGCACAGACGTAGGAGCAGGACACAAACTGGCTCAGAACATGGACTGCATGAGACGTATCTTTTCGGGTAATGGTGAGATGGACAAGACTACCCACAAGATGTCAATATCTAGTAGGATCAGGAAGAGGATTTCCATCTGTTGCCTAAATTTTCAAGTTGAGTTCCATAAGAGTTGCTTTAGTATGAGTATCAGAGATATGGGCATGGGCCAAAATGTATATTTTGGTTGAGAAAGAAGATAATTATGGTCACTAGAGGTAACTTCAATCCCAAGAAAATTTCGTAGAAGGCCAAGATCGGTAATAGCAAACTGATTCTGCAGTTAGGTTTTCGCAGTGTGAATATAGGGCAGAATCATCACCAGTAAGAATCATATCAACATATAGCAACAAAATTGTGTGACCTTTGTCAGAGTAGTAAATGAACATAGCTGGATCATGGGCACTCTGACGAAAACCAATAGAGTGAGCTATGACTAAAATACTCAAACCAAGCCCGTGGAGCCTGTTTGAGACCATAGAGTGCACGTCGAAGACGACATACCATATTTAGGGGATGACGTAGACCTGGTGGAGGAAGCATATAAACTTAATCATGAAGCTCACCATGCAAGAATGCATTCTTCACTTCCAACTACCACAGAAGGCAGTTACGGACTGCAGTAAGAACAACAAGAGTCCTCAGGTACGCGATGGGAGCAAAAGTCTCCTGATAATCAATCTCATATTCTTGTTGAAAACCTCGTACAACAAGACAAGCCTTGTAGCGCTAAATAATGCCATCAGACCGGGTTTTGATCTTATGTTTCTACTTGCATGTAATTGGTCGTACTCCTGAAGGTGGAACAAATTTCCAAGTACATGTTTTGCTTAAAGCATCCAACTCATTTACCATAGCCTTTCTCCAAATAGGAACTGTGATGCTTCTTTGAAGTTTTGAGGTTCAATATGATAATAAACAGCAGTAAGAAAAGTATAGGACTCTGGATTACTCTGGGGATGGGTAGGTAAGCCGAAGAGGACGGTAGGACCTCAAAGGATATTGAGGCTCAGGGGGATCAACAGGTGGAGGCACTGTAGTAGTCAGTGAAGGCACCAATGGTTCATGTGTCATGGGTCGAGTACGTTGAGTATATTCATGCGGAAGTGGATGAATATGATAACGGGTATAGGAGAAGGTAGGGGACCACACACGAAGGAGGAAAATTCTTGTATCGGTATGGGCATGATCAGAGACGATGTTATAATCATAGGAGAGGAATCAAGGAAGGTGAAAGAATTATATAAAAAGTCCAAAGAATGAGAATCAAATGTAGGATTGTCAATTGGTATATCGATCGGTCCAACATGGATTGAAATAGGACCCGGTTCGACAGGAAGCTTTTGAAAATGCAGTGCATCTAGGTAAATAAGGAACAAGATGAATACAGAAGTTAAATGAGCATGCCCAGTTCAGCAACAAAAATATATTGATTTGACTTTACCAAGGTCGTCTCCATGCTTGATCGTGTTTCATCACGAGACATACGCAGATGCCTTGCTTTGGGATCATAGCAACGATAGTCCTTTCGTTCAGGGTCATAACCAAGGAATACACACTCAACAGATTGTTCAAATAATTTATTGTGTTCACGAGGTTGAAGGAGAACAGAACAAACAGAACTAAAAATCCAAAGGTAATTATAAAATAGTAGTCTGCCCTTGAGTCGAGAGAAAGGAGTACCGCCACCAATGGCAGTCGCAGAATGGATATTAATTAAGTAGACAACGATAAGAGCAGCTTCATCCCCAAAACTGAGGAGGAATAGAGGCAGAAAGAAGCAAGTATCTAGTAGTTTCAATGAAATGTCTATGTTTCCTTTCGACAGTGCCATTTTGAACATGAGCACCAAGACAAGATAGTTAAGGAAAAGTTTCCTAAATGGGCTAAGAAAGTTCTAAACTCTGTAGACATATTCTCTTCACCAGAGTCATGCTGAAATGTTTTGATCTTATGATTGTACTATGGGAAATACTTTTGACAAAAGTTTTGTAAATATTAAAAAATTGATTGCGAGAGTGTATGAAATAAATCCACGTAAAATGGGAGTAGCCATCAATGAAAACAACAGAATATTTATTGCCCGATTGGGATACATGAAAAGGCCTCCAAACATTAGAATGCACATGATTAAACAAGGCAGATCTACAACTGTGACTTAAAGAATAAGATAACTAAGTTTGTTTACCGAGATGGCAACCCAGATAATGCTTAGACATACTACCGAAGACACCGCACTAAAATAAAGATGATAATCTGGAAGATCAAGGATGACCTAAACGCTAAGGCCATACACTCGTGTTAGGAACAGTGAAACAGTTGGAATGTGGAAGTGATCCATGATATAGGTACTATCATGCCTACGGCCAACCCCATTTAGTGCCTCCATCCTGCGATCCTGTATAAGACAAGAAGTAGAGTCAAATGTGATAGTGCAATTGTGATCGACAATTTGTCCAACATAAATTAAGTTCATAAATAAATTAAGAACATGAAGGATTGAGGTAATAAAGAATTATGTAGATGAGAAATTCCCTTGTTGGAAAACAGGGAGGATATCTCTTGAGGTAGTACACAGAATTAAAAGATAAAGAAGAACAATTATGAAGAATAGAAGCATCAGAGGTCATATGATAGGAAGCATCTAAGTCAAGCAACCATGTCGGATGTGAGGACGAGATATTAGTAGTGGCACTCCTTATGGCTTGTGGCGGATGAGTTGGGGTAACAGAAGAAGAAGAGACACTGAGAGCAGAGACCTATCTAATGGAGCTAACAACTGTGTTGCTGAGATATGAGCTGACTTAGCTAGTCAGGAGGATAAGTATTAGAGGTCTGAACACGAGTAGCTACATGAGGTCTTTGATTCAAGTGTAAAAGCTTGCGCCACTGATCTATGATTTGCCCATAAAGATGACAATAGTTACATTGTTTTCTTTGGCTTTATTGGACGAAAAGAAGATGTATCAGAGGAAGTGCTATACTGCAAAGGTGCTGGTGGAGGGGCAGTCGGTGTGATTGCCAACACAGAAGGTGTAGACTGTGGTGTCCGAAGAGTGGTCTCTTTAGCTAACACAGTTGATTTGGTATGTTCCAAGTTAGGAACTGTCTCACAAGACATAAAATGACTGTGAACAACTGTGAACTCTTGACAAAGCCTTATCAAAACTTCATAAAGATGTTTTCTATTATGCGGTGTTATACACTTCTTCTCCTTCCAGAGCTCCTAATTTCATCAATTTATTGCCAAAGATTCTAAAGAGAAGCAAAGAAGTTTGATAATCACCTTGATTGGTTGCTACAAGTTCCTGATTCAAGGTATACTCACAAGCATGACTAGAGTACTCATAATTATCTCGAAGATGAGTCTAAATAGCCATTGCCGAGGGGAGAATAGTAATCTGAAGACATATGGAGACCTCAGTGGAATAACAAATAATACCCTGTACTAGAGATTTTAAGCAGATGCAGTAGAAAATGTAATAGTTGATTCCGAAGTAAAAGTAGGTGTTGCCAATGGCAGTGTCGTGGATGGCGGGGTCATTGATGGCAGATCATCCATAAGATGATGAACAAGGTCATGAGCTCGTAGAAGCACAAGCATGTGGAAATGTTGAGTTTGATCATTTTCAAAGTTGGATAATTTTTCCAGTGTAGTGGGAATGGAGTGTAGGTGAGGGAGAGGAAGAAAAAGCCATGATATCGGGTGCTGCAGGGTTCGAGTTCAACCTGATTTGAGTCGAAATCAGGTTCGTATTTAGGCTCGGTGCACACCAACTCTGATGCCGAGTGCTGCAGAGTCAACCTGATTTAGCGCATACAAGCCAACTATATATATGTATGAAACTATACAAGATAGGATAAGCATGCATAAGGATGTTTCATAAACAGGAAACTATATCTAAATAATAAAACACAAAGAAAGCTATCAAGTGGCTCTCATTCAATAGGGTTGAAATCAATGGTCCAGATCTAACCTCACAAAATATATTTTCCCGCCCAAAAGTTCCCCCCCAAAACAACTCCTTTATTTATTTATTTATCTCTCTCTCTCTCTCTCTCTCTCTCTCTCTCTCTCTCATTCTCTCTATTTACTCAGAAAATTATATTTTCAGATTTCATATTGTAAATTTTCAGATTTTTTATGCATTTTTTTATTGCTCATGTTACATTGAAAATAGAAAATATCTCATCAACAGTTAATTTTTATCATTTTTCACACTCAAAGTTCTAAGAAGTTGGATTCCCCCCCCCCCCCCTATTTATAATTATTTTTCAACATATACTAATGGAAACATGGACTTTTATTTACAACTAATTATTGTTTTACTATTCAAACTTGATCTACATAAGTGTTGTTTTACTGTTTACAAGACTTTCATATGCTGTATCGTTCTGAAGACGTGCCGTAGGCACATGCCCACGGGAAAATCTAGTATATACATATATTTACAAGGATATGGGGCACATATTCTAACAAATGTTCTCTGGAATCTTAACTCTCAGGAGGATATTCTGGGCCACTGGAACAAAGCATATTCCACAAGTTACTGATTATGAACTAAGCAGTTAACATCCCCGATTAATTGCTAATCGGAAGCTAAGCATATTCCACTCCAATACTTAGTATAGTTAAGTGAAAAAAGTATCGAATCTATAAGTACTAATTATTTTATCAAATACCGAAATTACTAGATTAGCTACTATTCGGAAAATCGAAATTCAATAAATAAAGCAACAGTCTCAATTGTGAGAAAAAAGGCAACTATGAAAATCCTATAACATATGTCGTTCTTTCAAAAAATGGCATTCTCAATACTGATGCCGTTATTTTGAATAACGGCATCATTTATTTACTTTGTTTGCTTATAATCAGTGGCCCCCTCTTCTCCTTCCCCTTTCTCAATCGATCTCCTTTCTCTCTCTCTTCACTCCCGTAACCCACAAACCCTAGATCCCTAAACAAAAACTCCCAAGTATTGGAGTGCTCTCAAACTCCCCAAACAAAACAATTAAATACCCATACATAAACCCTAATTGTGATTCCCTCATTTTCTTTACAACTCTTCCGAAATCCAAAATTGTGGTAAGTATTCTAAATCCCTAAATTTATTTTAAAATGTTCATTTTGATGAATGAGACTATATATATTGGTAGCATAGTACAAGAGATGTAGATTAGATTCATCTAAGTAGTAGATATGTGAAATGTACTTAAGGATTGTTGTTGATGATGTGTGAAATATTCATTTTGATGAATAAGAGCTATATTGGTAGTATAGTATAATAGATGTAGATTAGATTCATATAAGTATTAGATATGTGAAATGGGATTTTGGGCTTTTAACATTTGTGAGATGAGAGCTAAGGATTGTCGTCGATGATGTAATGTAAAATGACAATGTTGTATATTAGACATTGATGGATAAATGGTCATACATTAGAATTGCTATGTTTCTAATTATTATATTCATAGTTATATTTGTATAAATGGATATTGTTTATATACATAGATATGTAGTGTGTGGAGAAGTTGTGGTGTTGATTGTTATGAGTAGTAATTCGATACGAGTAATGAGAAGTTGTTGTTATCTTCAAACATCGATTATGAATTTTGTTGAAGAAGCAAGGCTTACAAATTTGAGTATCTCCATATATCATCATTTATTAATATTGTTCTTGACACATTATTTTTTATGTTCACAGATAAATGGATCCTACACAACCATCTTCTTCCCATGATGTGGGTGCTTCATCTTCATCTTCGCACGCACTACAAGGACAATCGGGTCCTTTAGAACCATCCATACTCTATTAGCAAGAAGATCATAGGTCGCAGGCAGTGTGGAATGGATATGTTGAGAAAATGAGTTTCCGAATGCACACCATATTGCAGACGCACCCTCGAATACAAAATTATTTGGTAAATTCTGGGTTCTCTGGAATGTCTATATTGGCCAAAGTGAGAGATGGAGGCCGGAGACTCACAAGTTCCACCTACCCTTTGGTGAGATGACGGTCATGCTACAAGATGTAGCCATCATATCGGGTCTTCCAATCAATGGGGTGGCGGTCACCGGAAACCTGCTTTTCAATAAAGTGATGTTGGTTAGAGATTATCTTTGGAAGGAGGTTGAAGAGGATGATAGAGGTGTATTCGTCAGGGAATCAATCCGACGTTCATGGCTCTTTACAGAGTTCAATAATAGTTTGGTAGACGAACCGAACGACTTCGAAATTCAATATTACACGCGGGCATATCTTTTGTCGATGATAGGAGGTATTCTCTTTCCTAATTCTTCCGGTGATGTAGTCCATTTAATGTACCTTCACTTGATTGTCGACATACATAGAGTCGGGAGATATAGTTGGGAAAGTGCGGCTTTGGCCTCTCTTTACCGTGCCCTGTGTAATTGTTCAATGGGGTCGATACAAATGACGGGGCTGATGGGGTTATTGCAAATATGGTGTTAGGAACGATTACACCTCGACCGGCCCCGAGTAACTGTTCTTTCAAATAATTGGAATGTGCTACATGAGAATCCAGTGTTTAGGGCTCCTTTAGGTGTGTATTGGACGTGTAAACTCACGTGGAGAGATAACCCACGTGGTGTGTTGACGTATTATAGGGATGAACTCGACCAGCTTAGGAAAGCATACGTCAATTGGACACTGTACACGGACGAAAGGCTACAACGTCTACCTCCATTATGCACGGCCACTAATCAACTTTGGTTGACAAGAGCTCCACTTGCAAATTTCTTAGTCGTGGAGTTTTATTACGCCGACCGAATCCTCCGCCAATTCAATGCACAACAGCCAATCCCAGAAAAGACAATGTACGACCGAAGACTTCACAATATTACCGAACAAGGTCAATTGCCAAATATGGATTTGGCCGATCACCACCGCTCTTATGTAGCATGTTGGAATGAGAGGAAGTATGATTTGGTTGTAGAAGGGATTGCACCATACGACGGCACATTGCAAATAGTTTACATGGCGTGGTACCGTTGTATTACACGGTTGTATATTGCCCCAAGATCGGATATCCCAGTGGGTATCCAAATGCCGATATCTAGGCACCAAGTAGAACCACCACCGGCACATTCCACATCGCAACCTATGTATCAACCCAAAGCGTCCTCGTACCGACTAATGGTAAAATTTTGTTATTGTTAACAAATATGAATTTAAATTTTGTGTACACATTTTGCTTTAATTTGTTTACGAAAGGTTTGGTTTACTAATAATTTATTTCGTTGGTATTTTACATTGACAACACATGGGATATTGCAAAGAAATGTGCTCGGGTGTTGAAGAGCAATGCTTCGAAGGCTTGCAAGGAGTTAGCGAGAGAAATCCTCTGTCCATGTCGTACCTCACTTGAAGAGGTTGGTGACGGTCCGCGCTTCGCTGCTCTTTTACCATCATCCGAACTTCCCACTCAACCGGAAGAGTATGTGTTAGCCAAACTCAACCTCCACCACTACGAACAAGACATGTTGAACCTCCCCCACCACCACAACGGCAAGCTCAATATCCACCTAGGTCATCTACACATTCGAGAGCTTCTCCTTCACAATTGCCACGACGGAAGAGTGTCCATTTTCCTCCTTCGGAAACTCAATTAGCATCACAAGAGATTGAAGAAGTACAAGCGGGGCATGAAGAAGATGTCGGGCCCAGTGTACCTGTGACACAAGAAATTGTCGAACGTAGGAGGAAAGTCCCAGCTCGGAAGAGGAGGGAGCCACAACACTATACGCCTAGTTAGTGTTGAATGTTTAAATTTTGTAGTTTTTTATGCTTTGAATAGCAAAATCAGATCAGATACATTTTGAATGTGTAATTTTATTATATTTTGTTATGTTATGAAGTACTTTAAGGCTTGTAAGTTTTTTTGCTTTTAACATTTGAAGCAAACTCGAAACAGTTGATGCAATTCGGTTGTTGTATTATTTTGGTTATATATATTATCTAGGGTTCGTAATTGCATATGTTGTTCATTGTAAATATGAAGTCTGAAAACAATAAAAATTAGTTTTTTCTATGCCTGTGCATGTTTCAAGTTTAATTTATAATTAACAGTTGCCGTTATTGGTTACCTGTAACGTTATTAGAAACGACGGCATCGGTACAAAACATGTATATTTTGGTCTGTATTATAATCTAAATTGAAACCGTTTTCCACAATAATGGGACCAATGGAAATGATGCCGTTATTCTGAAAAACGACATCAGTTGAGTGTTTTATTTCCAGAGAAATGGAACTCTGCCAATACCATCTGCCTTCACAGTCATTTCTCTGAATATCGACATCTCTAAAGGATGCTGTTATTCAGAATAACGTCATCTCTTAAGGATGCCATTATTCAGAAAAATGACATCAGTTTAATGTTTTATTTCCAGAGAAATGAATCTCTACCAAACCATCTGCCTTCACAGTCGTTGCTCTGAATAACGACATCTCTTAAGGATGTCGTTATTCAGAATAACAGCATCTATTAAGGTAACAATTGTGCACATTTTGTGCACTTTTTTGAAGTGATGTCGTCGTTTATACCCAAAATGGCATCTCTTACTTATCAAAACATTTGTACCCAAAACATGCATAGCTATTCAACAAATTTACAACAATTCAAAACATGCACAGTCATTCAACAAATGTTCACATATATCTCAAATGACTTTACCGGCGATTACATCAAATGTTCATCAAATTCCAATTCTCTAATTCGTAATAACTTACGAATATATTGTACAAAAAATGAGAATTAGGCATTTTATGATACGATACTAACACATTTATATCTTACAACATAAAGCCAACAATGAGATACATCTTCAAATATCGGTAGATTGGGATGTGCCCACATTGGGTACATTCTTGTATCTACGCCTATTGTGTCCATTTAATCTGCATTTTGAACAAATTTTCCCGGTACTCCCACCCTCTCGAGCATCCATATCGTTTCGAATACGAGTACTCCTAGGTCGACCTTTCAACCCGACGCAGACTCGCATCGGCTATGAGTATCGATCCACTTTGTGTCGGCCAATAAAATTTGTCTGGAATAGGATTAAAAGTTGGCGCCCACATTAGTGCTAATGAACTTGAAGTATAAAAGGCATAAATGTATGGTTGTAATGAATTGCACGGGAGGCACAAGCGGCCAATACATGAGAACATGAATGTGATAGAGTTGGAATTTTCTACAAGTACAAGTACGCCCCTCGAGGTCAGCTGTGTTCCAATGTCCACCCTTTTGATGTCCATTATCCATTCTAATGCCGGTTTTAACCCCAAAAACACCAGGCTGTTTATTAAACATTATTGCCTTATGTAAATTTGATTTTTCACGGCATAAATCAATAATCTCCTGAACACATGGTGTCCATAATTTCCCTTCACTGATAAGGGTCCGTGCCGCTTCACGACAGTCGTTGAAGTACATGTTGAGATAGAAAAAAATCATTTCAACAATTGCGGTGACGGGCAAGCTACACACATCTTTTAAAACCGAATTGAAAACTTCCGATAGATTTGTTGTCATTATACCATATCTACGACCTCCATCGGCAGAAAGTACCCACTTCTCAATCGGGTTCTCCTTCAACGAATTAGCCCCATCAACATTATCCGCTTCAAGATGTGCCATCTTTTCCTCTAACTTCTTCAATTGATTTTGACACGCGATCACCTTCAGTTTGATCATAAACTTGCAACCAATTTTTTTATGAAAATTGCTAGCAAAATGTCGCATACAATAACGATGATAAGCAAGTGGTTCCTTTCATGTTGCGAACTCATTTTCCATTACTGATAAAATGCCTGCACGACGATCAGAAATGACGCATAGACCTGCACGATCTGTGACAAAGCACCGAATATAGTTCATGAACCATGTCCTCGTTTCTATGCTTTCACCATCAACTATTTCAAATGCAAATGGAAACAACCTACCGTTTGCATCCGGTGAAACAATAATCAACAAACAAGCTTTGTATTTTCCGTACAAATGATTCTGTTTACACTTATAACTGGTCTGTATGCCTTAAACCCCTCGATGGAAGGCCCGAATACCCAAAAAAACCCTTAAAAGTTTCTTCGGCGAGACCGAACACAATCTTGGCGGAATGTACGGCCGTCCCCGAATTTGATGCTTAAATTGCATTGAGAAGATAGGGCAATTTAGTGAAAGCTTTTTCGAAGGAACCTTATAATCGCTCAATTGCTTTATGTTTTGCCGTCCAAGCTTTCCAGTATGAAATTTTGTAGTTGAACTGAAGCATGACTATATCAATTATGGCTCTTGGTGTTATTCCTAGTTGTGCCTTCACAACATTCAATATGACCGTCGATACAATCGTAGAATCAATTTTCCTGTGATCTTTATTCAATATAGGATTCACACATGTGTGTAGGCCTTCAAGTTTCTTCACCACAAAATAAGTACGATCTTTTGGAACAATTGCACGCAATCGCCAAGAAAAACCCACTATATTTAGAAGTGCCGGATTTTCTGCAAAGTCCTCGGCTGAATGGTTGATGGGTGCGTATTTACATTTGACATAGTATAAACCGGGGGTCGATTTTACCGTCACGAATTCTCGATGGTTCTTCACGGAGTACATCTTCACTTGATGTTGTATAGAATCTTTAGTTGGAAATATTTAACCTATGTAGAGTTCATCCGTGTTGGAAGTGTCGACGGAAGACTGTGCATGTTAATATACGGTCGCATGAGACATCCATTCACTCGATTGAACCTTATGTACAGTTGCACTTATGGACTGATTTGGCAATACCCCATTGTTAACCGGCACATCAACGTTGACATCATTAACAGGAGCTTCATCGGCATCCTCCTCCTCATCAACATGAAGACCGTGATCCTCATCTTCTTTCTCTTCTACCAAATCATTATTTACAACGGTGTTGTCAATGTCTTGCATTACCATGTCGGTGTGGACAATATTTTGTGTCAAGGTCAACGGATGTACCTGCTCATATTCGGTGGTAATAGGTTCTGTTGGAGTTGTGCTAATGTCTTCTTCTATATTTGGTATTCTTGCTTGTGACTCGATAGATGGTTTCAAACTCGGGGCAGGCCTTAGACTTTCAATAACAACTTGCCTAGTATTTGGAAGCCTCATTTGGTCAATATATAACTCCAATGCATTCCAACTACAATTTAGATCAAGTGTCCTACCAATTATGGACCTCAGAGAATTAACATTATCTACGGGAACCACCATGAAATATTGTCCTTCCCCTTTACGAGCAACATAACGGGCCTTAATTTTGACACTCATTTCACCTCTATCCCAATTAGTGACTTTAATATCTTATCTACTAGTTCTGAGTATATAAAGCTGCAGGGATCCCAAATAATGACCGGTTCAACATCGCTATAACAATATCCAATCTTCGGATCTCTAATTATTTCACCTCCAAAATATAACCAAATAGGGATATCATATTCCATACCTAACATAAAGATTCAAACATATTCAAGTCATTAACTAAGCATAACATGAGAATACATATCAAACATATGGTTATAATAATACCTTCAAATTAGACCGTATCTTGGATAGCTTGAAAATACGTCATGGATGAGGAATGAGATGAGAGTGAGAGTGTGGAGGTAGGATATATGAAGTTTGAGAGCACTCCAATACTTGGGATTTTTTGTTTTAGAGATCTAGGGTTTGTGGGTTACGGGAGTGAAGAGAGAGAGAAAGGAGATCGATTGAGAAAGGGGAAGGAGAAGAAGGGGCCACTTATTATAGGCAAACAAAGTAAATAACTGATGCCGTTATTCAAAATAACGGCATCAGTATTGAGAATGCTGTTTTTTGAAAGAACGACATTTGTTATAGGATTTTCACATTTGCCTTTTTTCTCACAATTGAGACTATATGCTTCTTCAAATAAAAGTAACCTATGTTGTTACTCAAAAAAATGGCATGACAGTTTTTTTTTTAAATAGATGCCATTATTGAAAAAAACGGCTTGCAAATAACTTATGTCGTTTTTCCCAATAACGTTTGTTACTGACGTGTCTAAAACTGGGTCAGTTCGTTAATTATTTTTGAAAGTGGGTCAGAGCACCAAATATTTTCAAAAAGTGGATCAGTACGGCAAAAAATTCCTCCAAATGTTCAGCCATGCTCACTTTAGTACAAAGTCCGGTACATAGTCATGCTCACTTGATTGGTTACACATCCCTCCTCATTCCTAATGTCCATCTCCGCCACCCATTATGTTCTCACTACCTATTTTCCACCCATTCTGCTCACTGACCCGTGCTCTCCACACCCTTTAGAGCATTAGTTTGGGCCATTGATCTGGCCCCCGAGATCTCCATCATGGAGCTGCACCACTTTCTCTTCTTCTTGATGGAACCTCACCAAATCCATATTCATTCTCTTTTTAGCACTAGCGCCTGCCCCTGCCAAAATCAAATGAAAATTTCTTTTTAGAACATATTTACACGGAAGAAAGAATTTTGAAAACACGATAAGTTCCTATCTAGCCATAAACTCTATAAACCCGCTCCCACATATAGATCCCACACCAATTATTCACTCTTACTTTGTTCTTTCTAAAATTATCCCACCAAGCCTCAAACGAAGTTGGGATACAATTAAACCCAAAATCCACCCAAAGAACCCCCCCCCAAATCTCTTTAGCCCTATCGCACTCAAAGAAAAGATATTTACAATCTTCATTATGTTTAGAGTACTTCACACATAGGGTATCAATATTGATGTTCCTCTTTCTAATATTCTTCTTGGTTAGTATGGAATTATTATGTACTAACGAAAGGAATGAACGCACTTTACATGGTACAAAAAATTTGCAGTTGAGCTTATTCGTCTCACTTTCAACTCCTATATTAATACTGGTATAAATCGTAGCAAATTAGGGCTGTACGATTCTAGCATAGGTCTTAAAGCTTCTACAAGCAGATTAATAGTAACGGGTCTCTTTAATAGGTACGGATAATAAGACATGGGTCACTTTCAAGCCTATTAAAAGCGACTAGGTCCACTAGGAGAGATGTTGGGTTTGAATGCCTTGCATACACATGTTCGATGAAGAAAACGATAAAGCGATGAGATAGATCGAAGTGAATGGTTGAAGATAGAGAAGATAGCAGTCAGCAGTAGCAATTGAAGCGGTTATGGTTGACCGTACCTAGGGGTCGGTTGACCAGTCACTGTACAGGGTTTTTTTCAAGAGGGGGACAATCGACCGCAAGTGCGGTGCAGTCGACCGATCATGGCGTTGATGGGTTTTTGGGTGCAAGGTCTGGCTGATTTGTTTGAATCCCAACTTCGCCTTCAAGTTAGATCGTACGACTCTCAATGTATGGTTATCTCTTCAGTATACATCGAATAGTTAATGTATCAAACGTATCAAACTAGGGTTTCTCTAGATCTATATATTCATTATAACGACTCCAAGAAATATATGATTCTATTGAGTGTCGAATACGAGAAGAGAGTACTTCATCCGAGATGTGAGAGATTTCTCCATTGTAAAAAACAAGCAAATTCCAGTTAGGCCTGAGAGAGGGTTGTGGTGACAATTGTAATATTCTTGTATCTTCTATAGTTGAAATAACATCTCGGCTCTTCCTCCTCCAGATTAAGGTGAAAGCTCCAACCTGGAAAATTCTTGTGTGCTTTATGTGATTGGTGTGATCTGGAATTTGCTTTGTGGTTTGTGTTGATTGTGTCGAAGACTCAACAAGATCCTCTAGAGGGAATAACAATCTATCAATTGGTATCAGAGTGCATCAGGTTCGTGGATTTGTTCGAGTTCCTTGGAGAAGATGGAAGATCAAAGGAAGAAGATTAAAAAATTTGACGGTAAGATCAACTTCAATATATGGAAGGTGGACATGTATGATGTATTGGTTCAGAAGGACTTGCATCTTCCCCTAGAAGAAAAGAAGCCAACCAACATGAAACTGGAGAAGTGGGAAGAAATTCATTTGAAGGCCTTCAGTTTAATTTGGTTGCAATTGGCAGACGAAGTCAAGTGTAATATTCTTGAGGAGAAAAGTGCGGCGAGTCTGTGAGCGATACTCAAATCTGACTACTCGGGATCATCATTGTCGGATCAGATATACTGGAAGAGAAAGTTGTTTAGTTTCTCAATGAAGGAAGGTACCCATCTTCAAGATCTTATTTTGGACTTCAATAAGGTAATATCTGAACTGAAGGCGATTAACGTTGATAATCTTAGCGAAGAGGATAAAGCTGTCAACTTGATAACTGCTTATGATCACTTGATAACTACCATGCTACACGGAAAATCTGCCAATGAGACACTTACATTAGCCGTGGTGATTAAGGGTCTTAGGGAAGATGAACTGAGGAAGGAGACTTATAAAAGAGGATCTATTTCTGCAGGGTTTTTAGCAGTGGATGGTGATACTTCAATTGAGAGGGATACGATACATAAGGGTAAGATCCATTGCCACTATTGTAGAGGGATTGGGCATTACAAGAGAGACTGTTGCACATGGTTGAGTCAGAAGAGTGCTACTACAGGAGGTGATCAAATCAACGTAGCTAGTGCAACTGATTCAGGTAAATCAGGTGAATTTGGTAACTTCGAACTATGTCTTCTTGTTTTAAGTTCTTCAAATGTGGATTCAAGTTGGTATCTTGATTCGGAAAGTTCTTCTCATATTTACTCCAAGTGGGAGATGTTTTCTACTTATGAGTCGTCAACATACCGTAGTGTGAGAACGGCTAGAGGGGAGATTTGTGAAGGAATAGGCGAGGGAACAGTTGAATTAGAGATGCTAGATGGTAAATGGTTCATACTAGAAGATGTAATGCATATTCATTCGATAGAGCAGAATCAGATATCCTTGGGGCTACTTGCTCGAAGTGGAGTTTTGACAGTTTGGGAGAGTCGTCATAAGGTGATGAAGGGTAAGAGGGGGATTGGATAGGGTCAGCACAACCTCTACCAGCTTTGTGGGAGTAGGAAAACTCGACTGAGTGTATGGAAGCCCATTGTTCCAAAAGCATCATCTAGTACCGTCACTAGAATTACTGAAATGAGACTACAACATTCGAATATCGTTGGAAGGTGAAGATAGCCTTGATGTAGGTGGAGTTTGTGTAAATGGTGGCACTTCCATGATTACATCTACTGGGGTGTGCCCTTGAGGGAGGCATACAACTTGAGAAAAACAGGTGGAAGTAGATTTCAACTAGCAGAAGAAGCCATAGAAATGGGTTGTTTGCAAAGAGTAGATAAAAGGTCTAGAAGAGTGTAAATCACACAGGTGTAGATTTATGAGTATGCAATCCAAGGTGGAGACTGTTGGGTTTGTATGTCTTGCATACACATGTTCGATGAAGAAGTCGATGAAGTGATGGGATGGATCGAAGTGAATGGTTGAAGATAGAGAAGATAGCAGTCAGTAGAAGTAACTGAAGAAATTGCCGTCTACCGTACTTAGGGGTCGTCGACCGATCACTGTATAGGATTTTCTCGAGAGGGGGACAGTCGATCACAAGTGCGGTAAGGTTGACCGATCGCAGTGTTGATGAGTTTTTGTGTGCAGGTCTGGCTGATTCGTTTGATGCCCAACTTCGTCTTCCAGTTGGATTGTACATCTCTCAATGAATGGTTATCTCTTTGGTATACCTCGGATGGTTAGTGTATCAAGTGTATCAAACTTGGGTTTCTCTAGATCTATATATTCATTGTAACGGCTCCTAGAAACATATGATTGTATTGAGTGCCGAATAATAGAAGAGAGTATTTCATTCGAGAGGTAAGAGATTTCTCCATTGTAAACAACAAGCAAGTTTCAGTTAGGCTTGACAGAGGGTCGTGATGAGAATTGTAATATTCTTCCATCTTCTTTTGTTGAAATAACTTCTCGGTTCTTCCACCCCGAATTAAGGTGAAAGCCCTAACTGGAACAATTCTTGTGTGCTTTGTGTTATTGGTGTGACCTAGTAATTGCTTGGTGGTTTGTGTTGATTGTGTCGAAGACTCAACAAGGTCCTCTAGAGGGAATAATTCCCTAACAAGGGACACCCAACCTATGAGAGCTGTAAGTCAAACCTCTTATCCCCAAACAGGAGAATAACTATTCTATCTCTTAAAAGAGGGAGAATCAGACAAAAGATAACAAATTCATATCAATCTCCTAATTATTTCTCAGGCCTATAAATACCCTCCGCCAGAAGGTAATCGGTAATAAGAAATTTCTCTCTCAAACTAATTTCTCTCTCTGGTTTTGACTTGAGAGTCGGAGGGTCTGTCACTGGGCCATCCCCAGTATTTCAGGATTTTTGCAAGTGCATCGGCCGTGTCAGCAACCATCGAATTCATATCAAGGTGTTGAATCAACGATCCAGGTCCAATCTCAGGATCTCTAACACTTTTTACGGCGACGATCAAAGATTAGATCTTTAGTAGTTTCCTTCAAAATATAAACTTACTATATGTTTGCTCCCATACCAAAATAAGTAGCAATAGAACAGATTGGCCCCGTCCGTGGGAAACTACACATATCTACTTCATAGATCATGCCACCAAGACTGAGAGGGGGGGCAACGACCCTAAGCTGTCTGTCAACTCTCTTCTTCAGCAAGCTACTCATGTGGATGACCTAATTCCTCCTCATCAGCCGGATCCGCCCCAACAGCCTAATAAAGCTCCTATTAATGGAGAGGCATCGGGGGGCTCCGGACAAAGACATCATGAATCATGCCGTGAGAGTTGAAAGCATCTTGAGAGAAATAGAGAGCAAGAGGCCCCAATCACTAGGGCCGAACTAAAAAAGTTCAGTCATGACATCCTACGAGCCATCGAGGTACTCATGATCAGGGTCGACACTCATGGAGTCGCTACTCTACTCCTTCAAGAGAAGAAGAATCCAGCGACTCAACAAGATCCATAGGGAAGAACGACAAAGTTCTTCGTCGCATTCGAGAAGTAAAGGATCGCCAAGAATAGTTAAAGCATGAAGGGACCTGCTCTAGCATGGCTTACCTCCCCAGCCGACCTGCTTTCAGAAAACCATTCTCGACGCACCCATTCCAAATAACTTCAAAGCTCCTCAGTTTGAATCTTACGATGGATAATTAGACTCGGCTGACCATATTGAGAGTTTTAAAACTCTCATGATGGTCTATAACGCCACCGATATGCTCTTGTGCCGAACATTCCTCCCAACTTTGAAAGGATCAGTAAGGAAATGGTATTCTCGCTTCACTCCAGAGTCAATATTCTCCTTCGACCAGTTCAAGGAGCTCTTCATAGCGCACTTCGTTACTAGCCACAAGGTTGAAAAAGTAAGTGCTTTCTTGTTGGAATTAAAGCAAAAGGATGAAGAATTGCTTAAAGACTTTGTTAAGCGCTTTGCAGTCGAAGCAAGGTCTATCTTTTTCCTAGACTCATCAGTGGCGGTTGCAGCCTTCTACCACAACGTCACTCACAAACACCTAAAGTCCTCCCTCGCGAAGAAGCCTCCTAAAGATTTCAGTAAGCTCCTGGGAAGGAGTGACTAGTATATCAAGGCTGAGGAAGCTCTTTACCCTCAAGGCAAGAAGGATTCACCTTACGGGAACAAATGGAAGAATGAAAATGAGAAAGGACCTAGGAAGTTTCAAAAAAATGGCATAGGTCAACACCGTCCTTCTTCAGCACCATGCTTCGACTGGTTCACTCCCCTTAACGCAGGTGTGTCTGCCATCCTCATGGAAGTTGAGAAGGACGGAATAATACACCCTCCCCTCAAGATGATCACAACTACCAAGAGAAAAGATAGGATCAAGTTGTGCTCATTTCACTGCTACCGAAAACTGTCAACCCCTCGAAGAAGAACTTGAAGGCATGATTCGCTGGGGCTATCTCTATCAATTTGTGCAACAAAACAACAACGTCGAAATCTTTTCGGTACCACAGGGGGGGTGTAATAAGCATCAAAAGAGGCTCTCCGAATCACAAGACTCAGAACACATAGTCATTCTCCACTCCATTCATGGAGGCCCGATGAGGGAAGATTCCATCTCCTCTCGCAAAGCATTTTTCAAGGAAGTCAACTTAGTACGCAACATCCCGCCAGCCAAAAGCATCGGGGTCCTGATATCTTTCTCCGATAAGGACTTAGAAGGTGTTCGAACACCTCATTGCAACACATTGGTCATAAACCTTTGCATTATCAATCATGAGGTACGTCACATCCTGGTAGTTTAACGAAAGCTCAGTAAACATCTTTTTTATGAACACTTTTAAGGTCTCAAGCGCTCTCGAGAACGACTCAACCCCACAAGCTTTACACTCCACAGATTCTCCAGTGTCCCCGTTCAATCGAAGGAATTGTCACACTCGATGTGACGGCAAGAAAGCCTCCCGTTACTCGAACGAAAGTGATGGACTTTATGATAGTCAACGTCAAAGCTGCATACAACGCAATATTTGGCCGTCCAGGCCTAACGGCCTTTTATGCAGTTGCTTTCACCTATCACGTGAAAATAAAGTTACCAACAAAAACATGCGTAGGCCAAGTTAGGGGGAGCCAACAGGCAGCACAAGCATGCTATACCGCCACTAAGGGGGGCTCGGTTCTCCCCCTTGACGCCATAGAACTACCACCAAAAGGAAGTCATAGCAACTCCAAGTCCGTAACCAAGCTTGAAGCCACTACTGTAGAAAATTTTACCAAGAACTTCCAAACCTTCCAAGTCATCTCCCACAAGATCCAAATTCGTCCCAATCAGAATACAGTAATAGATCTGAATCCCTCACCCGAAGCCACTCCGCTCATTCAATGGAAAGAAATAGTCCTGCCTAAACACATCGGCAAATTAGAAGATATCCCCTTTTCTATGCAAAACAAGGGGAGGCTCGCTCCAAAATATGCAAGTCCAGGCAAGGTCTATTAAGTTGTTCGCTTTACAACTCATCAACATGAAGATCCAAGGGGCAAGGAGATATCAGCAGAGTCTTGGAATGTGGAACGCTCCACGAAATCCAACAAGGGCGCTTAACACATTCCTCTTCTACGTATTTTCAATATTTTCCAATAAAGATCAGCCACTAGAGCAGCCGCTTAGGTCACTAGTAATAAAGGACAACCACTATAGTAGCTGCTTAGTTTTATTTTTCAACAAAATTTAGTATTAATTCTTGCAAAGATATAGTACAATTCTACAGATGCATACATTGAGTAAAAGGCCAAGCATACTCCTAAAAATGGCACCAAAAACTCATTATAAGATGAGTTTGAAGTCCTTACCCGTGGCTCAGAGTTACTCTAGCAATTTGCAATGAAGCAAGTTTAGAGCTCAACATGCCATTTGATCTGCTCCTGCAACTCATTAAACACCTTAACGACAGATTGAGTCCATACTCATGGCTCGGAGTTGCTCTAGCAACCTATAATCAAGCACGCTCAGAGCTCAAATCGCCATTCAATCTGCTCTTACAACCGATTAAACTCCTAAACAACATGTTCGGAATCCATATCCATGACTCGGAGTTGCTTTAACAACCTGCATACAATCAAGTTTAGAGCTCTCCATTCAATCTATTCCTGAAACATGTTAAAAACCCTTAAAGACATATTAGAGGTTCAAAATCGTGAATTGCAATTGCTCCAGCAAACCAACAAATAAGAAAATTTGGAGCTTAACTTTCCAGTCAATGCGACTCTCACAATTCGTTTGAGGACTCATACAGCAAGTTCGGAGTTCAACTCCCCTCTAGAGTTGCTCCTTCAAGTAGCTAAGCACAAAATGGAAAGTCGGGAGTCCAACTATATCCAAGAGTAGTTCCTACGACTAGCCAACCCCCCAAGTCAACAAATCACAGGACAAGGCACAGGTATGCGAAATATTTCTTTTTCCACAAACAACAAGTCTTGTAACAATTGCAGAATCACAATGAGTGTACATCTCATGCCTAAGAATCGCTACAAAAATCTTGCAAACACTATACAACAAGTAGTCCTATAAGTCGTCCTTCCGTCTACACAATAGGGGATTTTCCATCTAAGTGGCACAAATCTTCTCATACGCCTCCTTCCTACTAATAGCTCCGCAGGGATGCCTAAACTCTTGACGATAAAATTCAAGGCAAGTCTTTCTTAGGAGGGCAAGATCTAAGTCTATCCAACCACCTTCACCTAAGAAAGCCCCAACTCCATCTCGCGAGATGTGCCGCACAAATTGACAAGTCCCAACTCCGTCATGCACAACACAGTGCGAACAAGAGCAAACTCAGCATCCCGAAGACATCATTCGGTATGCATGACTGCTAGTCAGTAGAGAGAAGGAGGGAATCACATCAACGTTAAACAAACAAAAAGGACTTCACTTTTATATTAAAAGGTTTCAAAACACCTACAACTCATTCGCCCCTCAAACAAGTTCAACGTCCCACTCTCTACTCAAGTTCCGTCAACAGCTCGTTAACTCCAAACAACGAGTCCGAAGCTTTCCTCACCGCTCGAGTTCCATCAATAACTCATTAGCTCCATACAAGTTTAATGCCTTGCTTTCCGCTCGAGTCCTGTCAAAAGATAGTTAACTCCATAGAATGAGTTCAATGCCATGCTATCCACTAGAGCTCCATCAACAACTCGTTAACTTCATACAATGAGTTCAACGCCATGTTCTTCGCTCAAGCTCCATCAACAACTCATTAACTCCATGCAACGATGTCACGCCCCACTTCCCAAAAAGAATACGGAATACAGATACATAACAAAAGGCCAGCGAATGATTTTCATCATCCATAAGCTGTTCAAGAAATATTTACAATATGCACAAGAAACATTCAGAGTCGGAAGCGAATTAATCAACCACATGCACATAATGAGTCAAAATACCAATAAGAATACTTGAAACCAAATACATAAATCTCAAATAGTCATGATCTGAATAAAACACATATCTTGGGTCACATCGTCCAAATACAAAAATAATCCAAGTCTCAAAATACAATTATTGTTCAAGCAAGATACAAGAAATAATATGATAAAAAGCAGCACTAATACTTCATGTCTCCGATACCATCTGGAACATGTTCTCCAAAATCTGCATTCCACTGAATGCAGGAAAGAGGAAAAGAGAAAATACAAGTACCCGTTAATTACAAGTTATAGGTCACTTATAATGTAGGATACAAGCACATGGGAAAACTAACTAGCACATGTTATAAGTGTGATGTCAACATACAACTAGCATGGCAAAAGTGATCAAGTGTACATGGCATAAATCAAGTGTCAAGTAATCAAGTATCGTGTAAATATGCATCAAGTGTCAAGTGTCATGTAATCATGTATCAAGTATCAAGTTCAAGTATCATGTATCAAGTCATGTAGTGAATTACTATCTAGGTAGCACTTCATGCAGCCTATAAAACATGGTTGCTACAACAAACAGTTTCATTTTAGATTTCATAGAGGACCATAGAGGGTAGTATACTCGGGGACAAGCAAGTAATCGAGCTCCAAGCTCCAAGTATCATGTATCATGCATCATGTAATCACGTGTCAAGTTGTGCAAGTGGCAAGTATCATGTCTTGCGTGCAAGTATCAAGTAATCATGTATCATGTATCATGTCTCAAGTAATCACGTAGGATCAGTGGATCCCCTTCCGAGTACACATTTCTGAATTATCCACTATTAGATCTGTTCCTTAAACCCCGGCTTGGTTATTTATTATTAATATCAAACAAGCATGTATATGTACAAAATATATCAAGAATAACATGTCATGATCATGTGACAAGTGCAAGTTGAAAGATAAACATGTATGAGTGCAAGATATCTCATAAAGGAATAAAATAAATACATCTCAAGTTCAGGACAGCAAGACCATACTGTAGTGAAACAGTGATTCCTAGTGTTACAAACAAGCAAAACTAAATCCGTCGAAGGATCTAGAAAATAGACTTCCACACGAATCCAAAGAGTATAATTAAGTCATATATTAATTCACAAAAACACAGCTCAAAACTGATGTGAATACAGAAATTAGGTTCAGCCAGAAATCAAGAAAACAAATTCAAGAACAGAAAAACAGCATGAAAACAAATTAAATAAATCCACAAAAAATATAGAGTATTCCCCTATATGTCCAGTAGCTAAATATAAAGTCTCATAATTTTCCAGGAAAAATAGATCAGTCATCAAAAATAAGAAAGCATCAAGAAATCATAGTTTGGTAAATCTGGAAATCCCAACACTACTGTACGAAAACTAAGATATCTCGCAACTAGTGAAATGAAATCCAATTCCGCCAAAGGGATATGAAAATAGATAGAATTTACTAAATTTCACATTTCACAAATATTTTTCATTCAGTAAAAAGAATCATAGTAAAAATAGGGTTCTTTACAGGACAACGAGCAAAATACAGCACATATAGATTTTAGAAACGAGCATGAAACACCACATAAAACTTATCAATAAAATTCACCAAAATTTTGGGTAATCCCTAACTTAATAAAAAAACACTGACCAAAATTTTGAATGAAAATGATATGTATATCATAGTTCTTGAAAATAGTTTGTTATCAAAATTACCGAAAAATAGAATCTGGAAAAGATCGATACCTCTGTACTAAAACAGTCATAACTCAGTCATACGAAATACAAATCAAGCAAGGTCAGAGGTTTTTAAAAATCGACAAAATTATCTAAAACTCATGTTTTATACCAAAATTAAGATACCGACTGCAACATAGTCGAAAACAGCAAACAAAACAGAACAGTGCCAAAAATACAGATTTTTCCCTTAAAACAAAATGAACATAGATTCAAGAATATTGATCCAAACACATCCAAACTTGAAATAAAGCCTACCAAGTGTCTAAACATCATGATTTAGGGTTATGAACATGTCCACACCAAAAATTTTACATGGGTCTCAACCAAAACACAAGTTTGCACACAAGTCTCACATACATGTTCAAAAATCAAGAATCTAGCGAATCCTAGGTTAATTCATGTCCATATTGTGTCGTGAGTCAATCTATGGTCATAATTTCACAATATAGACAAAACCATCAAGGAAAATACAATCAAGAGTTGTCTCTAGACCCAACTACACTATAGGTAAACTTTGGGACTTGTATTAAACAAATGAATTGGAGTACAACTTACTTGTCTTAATTTGGGGATGAAGAACGATGCAACCAGGCCTAGAAGCAAAACCCACAAACGAAATCCGCTAAATCCGTGAATCCAAGCAACCACGAACAAAAATCTTCACACGAACAAATCTCCTTAAAGCGACGATGATCAAAGTGGCAAGCGACCACTTTGAGAACACCACGAAGAGAAGTTAGGGGATTGATGGTGCAAGATTTGATGTTGTTGATGGTGGTGTGGTGATCGGCAAAGCAAGGGAAGGGTTCGGCTTTTGTGGTGGCCGGAGAGGGGGGATGAAGGCCGGCAAGGGTGGTCGGCCTGGTGTGGTGAGGCTCGGCCTAGTGGTGATGGGGTGCGGGATGGGGTAGCCGGGACCAATCAAGAGAGGGAGAGAGAGGGTAGGAAGGACGGGTATTGAGTGGGAGAGGAAAATAGGGTTAGGGTTAGGGTTTAGAATTAGGAGGGTTTATATATAGGATTTAGATGTGGGCTAATGGGTAATGGGTATTAGTAGTTAGTAATAGGTATATAAATGGGTTTTGGATTTTTGGTCAAATAACAATAGGAATGCAAATAGGATAGGGAATTCTTTGGCATTAAAAATCTTATTAGGGATCAAAAATAATGGGAATGGGAATAGGCAACCAAAACACCACCACAACACCAAGAAAAATAAAATTAAAGATAACAAGACCAAAAATGAGGAAAAGATTAAAACGATGAAAAACGATATAAAAGAGACAATCAATCAATCACAAGGAGCTCAAAATGAAATAAAACGAATATATATTGAAAACAAATCCAATATACAGTTAAGAAAAATACAAGAGAGAAAAATACACCAAAATGAAAAATACAGTTAAAAATACACAAAAATAAAAAACAGGGGTTACAAACGAGTTCAATGCCTTACTCTTCGCTTGAGCTCCATCAACAGCTCATTAACTCCATATACCGAGTTCAATGCCCTGCTCCTTACTCAAGGACTGTCTACAACTTGTTAGCTCCATACAACGAGTTCATTGCCCTACTCCTCACCGCGCGAGCTCCATTAACAACTCGTTAATTTCGTACAACAAGTTTAACGCCTTTTTCTTCACTTAAGCTCCATGAACAACTCGTTAACTTTACATAACTAGTTCAATGTCTTGCACTTCACACGTGCTCCATCAGCAACCCGTTGACTCCAAACAACGAGTTCGACGCCTTGCTCACCGCTCGAGCTCTGTCAAAAACTTGTTAACTCCAAACAACAAAATCAATGTCTTGCATGTAGCGCCCCGAATTCCTAATACTAGAACTCGGAATACAATCCATAATCTTACTTCAAATGAATCCAAACACAGAAAAATCACAGGAAATTAAAATCTTTTATTACATCAAAATGTTAATACAATGTCCAATGATTACAAGAATTATAATAAATTATTACAGCATGAATGTACAATAAATTTGGACAGTAAAATTCCACTTGAATGCTTCCCATGGCTTGAGTTTTCTTCCCGTGCTCCCCATGATCAGGTAGTCCTGCAAACTCACCAAACTGTGGGCACGTCAATTGAATGCAACTGACGCAATGCTGATGAAACCAGCGACTCCAAAACATCAACAACCAGAAATATTGATGCAAAGAAAAGTGTTGTCAAATTAAGTGCCAGTGTATGCTATGGTCTAAATCTAATGCATACTCAAAAATGCACATGATGCTCCTAGAGCTAATGCATGCTTGATTGGAGAGATATGCATCCCATACTACACATCCCCCAACCAAACGATGTTCTTCAATTACTGGGGTTTGATCCCCTGCCATGCATCCTACTTTTGTGTTCTCTCTTGTCTCTGATATTCTAGTGATGAGGAGGTTGCAGTCGTCCGGCTTACTCCAGTCGCTGCAGCACTAGTGGTGTCCATTACCTCGTGTTTTACCTACCATACCTAGGGTCGCAGTCGCATGGCTTACTCCGTCACGACTAAAACCCATAGTAGATTGCGGTAATTCCGCTTCCCCAGACCTCACCAAAAGCTGATGTACAGACACTAGGGCTCATCGCCGAGGATATTGTTTTAGAGCCCCCACAGAGTTCACTCAAAGGGCAGTCTCTAAGTTCCCTACTCGCACTGATCAACATAGGACCTGACGGATATCAGGGTTTCCCCAACTCTCCGTTGCACTCGTCCTTACACTAGACCAGAACTTGCATTCGAGACGACGTCACCACCCCAAACCTCGTCAAAGGTTGTTACATACATAAAGGCACTCGCATCACACCGAAGATAACAGAGCCCCTACAGAGTTCACTCACAGGGCAGTCCCTAAGTCCCCTGTCCACATTAAACAAACCTAGGATTCGGCTAGGCGTAAAGACGCCACGCATCCCCCTGATAGGCGAACACAACACCCGCTAGCGCCTGTCCTTACATTCAACATTGACTCGAACTAATCCTACTACCTGACCAAACCCAAAGTACTAGTGCTAATCCACTCTAGGACCAAGATTTAGAATTAAGGTTCATTATGTGGTTACTAGTTTTTTATTTACTTATCTGATTCCCTTAATCCTATGACTCTGATTCGGCTCTAATCCCCTTTTTCATTATCTCATTACAAAAGTTAGAAATATTATGCGATTCTAGGCCTATTTCATTTTAACAAACTCTCTTCTAGTGAGGGCATCCATCATTTATTTTCATGCCCTAACTTGGTAACAATATTTGCTTATTTAAGAACAACTGGTTATGTTCTAGTTATAGTCCCTTTTCGAGTTAACCTACCTTTTTCATATTTTGAACTTAATCCATCTCACAACAGTACTCAATCTAGCCATGCAATCCGGCTCAAGGGTTGGCCCGCCTCGGCCCACACTTGGCCCAACCAAAGGACGAACCGACTCCGTCGATTGCCGCAACTGCCATCTACGCTGGAGTTCGATCGCAACCTCGGCCCGCCCAAACACGTTTCTCCCGCTAATCTTCACGCACCACGGTCCTCGACAAGTGGTAGTACCAAACACAACCACGGAAATTCTTCCATGAACGGTGAGTACGTCGGCGCACGAGTCGTCTCTTCCAATGTGTTCGATGCGACACGGGTTCCAATGCTACCCGTCTACCTATACCATCAAGACTTAATCATAGAGTCTCAAAACTCAACCAAAGTGGCCCAACAAGAGTACACTTTTCCAGGAATAAACCACACACCATGAATATCCAAAAAGAGTGCTGAAAAGCTCTAAAAATGGGAAATTACATTTCCAAACAGCAAGCATACAATGGATATTCATTCCAGCACAGGATCTCTCCTGATCCCGTTTCGATAAGGAGACACGATTGGATGATCCCCGCGCCTCTACCCAAGGTAGACAGCGACAAACAACACAAATTGGTATGAATCTCATCCTAAGCAATCAACATAAACACTTAATCACTTAATGTAACATTTATTCCAAAACAGTGAATAACTCATTTTTATTTGCTACAAAGCATATATGAGCTACACCACAGTACGAAACTTAGATAATTGAAATCATAATCCCTTCTCACATCCATAACATGTTTTATTAGCCACAAACAGCAATTCTAAGCTCAATCTATGAGTTCTAAATCAAGTTAATGAACATAGCATCAAAATAGTAACTTACAGGATCTACATTCATCTGCTGTATATTAAAAAACCATCATAAATCATGTACAGCTTAGAATCTTAAGATCTCAGACATTCCATAAATCTCGACGTGTCTACTACAACTTTCTAGTTAGAAGTTTCTTCAGATTATGTTATTTAAGTGGTCAAAACAGTCATTGTTTAATATGCATGTGATAATTTCCAGAATAGAACAACCACTAACCATTACTGACATAAAAATACTTTTAAAATATTAAATGATATCCAAAATTCATGAAATTTGGAACATAAGTTCTTTGTACTTGGTAACCGAACATATTTAAATTTTAAGTGATTATACCAAATATTATTCAAGTTATGAATTTTTGAAAAGTAGCTAAAAACAGAACAGTTCACTTTCAATTCTGTCTTCTCTTTTAAAACAATTAGCGGTTTTGGATTTTATTTATATAGCAAACGTTGTCCAAAAATTACTAAATTTAACATACATGGTATAAGCACAGACTAGTAGCACATACTAAATTTTTAGCAACATGTTCCAAGTAGTTAAAGAGTTATAAGTCTTTGAATATCACAATCAGAACATGAGTTAGATCTATTTTCTGTACAGCCAGTAGTCAAATTCATAATTAATTAAAATAGAAAATAAATTCCAAAAATTATGAAAATTGGTGGAAATGTTCCCAACATGCATATCTTGCTACCATAAAAATTTCAAGTCAAAATCCCTATTATTTTTCAAGCTATGGTTTCCAAACTAACATGCATTCACAGATTCAGCATTTTACTGGGTTTCATTAACTTTCTACCAATTAGACTAGACTGCAACAAATTTTTTTATCAATAAATCACAACTCCATGACCTACTCATGCTGACAAGAATAGCATCAAGATCTCAACACAAGAATATCAAAAAAACCAAAAGTTTTAGAGACACCCACCTTGTTAAGTGTTGAAATTGCAACTCCAAGCTTCTAGCTTGCCTTTGGCCATTCTTACTCCTAGTTCTTCTTCTCCTTTGACCTTCTTGGGTCTTCCTTGCCCTTACTTGCTCCTAAATAGAAACAAAAATGCTTTAGAAATATATTAGGAGTTGGTTTGAGGGTAAGGAGAGGGGGAAATGTGTTAGACTTGAAGTAAGGAGCTAAATAGAATGAGAGGGAGAGAGAGGGCCGGGATTCCACATGGGGGGCTGCATTGGGGGAGAGTTGAGGTGGAGGTTGAGTGCAAGAAAGAGCAAAGAGCATGGGAACTCATGCACACTCAAGTGCTTCTTGCACCTCCCCAAGAAACCCTAGATTCCCAACTCAAAAATCTCACTCTTTCCCACCAAAATCTGGCCGGCCATGCATGCTTGCACATTCTTTTGTTTTTTTTGTTTTGTCTTTTTTTTACATGACATACTTCATTACAAGTGTAGAGCCAATTAGGATCAAGTTGAGTTCATTTGGGTCTAGCAAAAAGAACCAAGTTGGTTAATTAAAATCACATAATTTCACACACAACTTCAAACTTTTCAAAGAATTTTGATAATCATAACTTTATGTTCCATAATGTTGTGCATTTTAGGGTTGTTACATTGCACCTCGCCTACGCTCCGTCAGCAACTCGTTTACTTTGTACACCGAGTTCAATGCCCGCTTTTTGCTCGAGCTTCGTCAGTAGCTCGTTCACTCCATACAACAAGTTCGGTTCCCCACCCTTCGCTTGAGCTTCGTCTACAACTCGTTAACTTTACATAACGAGTTCAATTTTTTGCTCCCCGCTCGAGCTTCTTCCATAATTCGTTAACTCCAAATAACCATTTCAATGTCTTGCTCTCTGCTTGAGCTCCGTCTGCAGCTCGTTCACTCCGTACCCCGAGCTCAATGCCCTACTCTTTGCACGATCTCCAACAACGACTCACTGACTCCATACAACAAGTTTGGTTCCCCGCTCTCTGCTGAAGCTCCGCTAACAACTTGTTAACTCTATACAACGAGCTCAACGCCCTTCTTTTCACTCGATTCCTTCCAACAACTCCTTATATCCATGCAATTGGCTCGGCGTCCAACATCGGCCTAGAGGTACCTCTCCAAACTTGCTGGAGAAAACAACAAGTTCAAACGTCAACTCTATCTTAGAGTTGCCTCTCCAAACTTGCTAGGATCAAACGGCAAGCTCTACATTCAACTCTGTCTTAAAGTTGTCTCTACTAACTTGCTGGGCGCAAACAACAAGCTCTATGTCCAACTCCATCTAAGAGTTGTCTCTACAAATTTGCTGGGTGTAAACGGCAAGTTCAAATGTTCAAATCTGTCTAAGAGTTGCTTGTACTAACTTGTTGGGCGCAAATAAAGCGCTCAGCACCCAAATCATCAGGAACACTTATCCAGCAATGAAATGCTCGATCGACAAAAAAAGCGAACTACACAATGCTGGGTCAGTAAAAGAACGATGGGACGTTTGTCAACAAAACATGCAAATGTTTGATCGACAAAAGAGCAATTCGACGAGGTAGGCCGCTCAAAAAAAGCTTGGTAGGCAAAAATGCAAGATGATCAAATCCAAGCTCAAACAAGAGCTCCGAAGTTGGCTAAAACCCAACCCAGAACTTGCCTCAAAGAATTGTGGTGACCTTACTCCGAACTCCAACATTGGAGTTCTCTCAAGCTCAAGAGACCACCTCATGGATACTATGGTTCAAGAGCTAGGGTTTCAGTGGGACCCACAACTTAATCATGGAGAAGACTGCATAATGAACTCCTTTTCTTCCTCTTCTTTTGACCATGCAAACCTATCAAAGGACTACCTTCACTTGATGCCTTCTTCTTATGATACTCTGTCTAAACTCCAACATCAATGAATCACTACCACCTATTTTCGAAGGAAGAGGAAGCTTCAGCATGGTCCTTCCAACTGCTATGATCAATTCAAGCGCGAATACAACTTACCCGAATTCTTTAGCTATGGATATAATGAGCAACAACATGGGTTTGTTTAGCCAACATTTAGCTTATAATAGTAATCTTAGCCAGATGCAAGAACCAACTACTCAAGGGTTATTCTTTACCAGCATTAATACGATACCAAATTCAACTATAAGTGGAGTCACAAAGTGAAGCAACATTGCTACTGAGAATAGTAGAAGTTGATCAAGCCTAGGACTTCACAAACTCAACCTCGACTGCAAGAAGAAACCCAACTTCATGCTTCCAAAGATAAGCTTCTAACCTGAGGCTACAAAAATGAGAACCATACCCTACCTCCAACCTCAAGCTTATGCCTAAATTAAGCCCAAGCAATGGAGAAGAAGACGATAAAAAACTGCTCACAACTCCAACCAAAGCTTCTAACCAGGAGATGATCAAGCTCCAAAGGCGAGCATCAAACCTGAGACCAGCTAGCAAAGCTTCAAAACCCGAAGCTCCAAACTCTACTTCCAACCCAAACAAGTAAGGACTTCGAAGACAACACCCCAAATCATGGTCGCCGAAGAAGAGGATTGCGACAATCTTTAATGGAGAGCTTGTGTAACACCCCGCAAAATTGAAAATTACAATTTTTCCCTCATGTGTTACGCACGTATATTTTGTAACGTGTTTTCACCATGTATTTTGATTACCGACTATTTATACATTTTCCGTATTGATTTTTATCCTATTTTGAATCAATAAAAATATTAAATTTCAATCTCTGCATTTTACGGGGTTTTTACGTGTTTTCAATGCACGTATCAATTACATATTTTTCTACCGCTACAGGTGATATTTTCTGGGTTTCATCTATTCATTTTATGTATTCAGATTCATTTTTATAAAATGAAAATTCATTTCCCCTATTTTTGATTAAGATAATTTTGTACGGGTAATGCACGTGTTTTCCATGTACGTAGTGATTTCGTCATGAAATATATAAAATTAATAAATATAATTTTTCTTATATTGTTTATGATTATATTTTAATAATTTTCTATTGATAAAATCGATTTCACATTTTTGATATTTTACGTGCGATGCACGTGTTTTCGATAAACGTACTTAAGCACATTTGTTTTCAAAATAAATTTCGGAGTGTGTGTGACACCCCATAGTTTCAAAAATATAGTATAATATATATATATACTAGATTTGCCCGGCGCGTCTTCGGAACGATACAAAATACGAAAAGCCATGTAAACAGTAAAACAATAATTATGTAGCTCAAGTTTGAATAGTATGACAATAATTAGTTATAAATAAATGTCTATGTTGTCCATTTATAATTAATTATAAATGGAAGTATAAAATCTAATTTCTTAGAACTTTAAGAGTGGAAAATAATGAAATTTAATTGTTGAACAGATAATTGCTATTAAAAATTCTAAAATTTTACAAAACCAAAATCTTAAAATCAAAATGTCTAAATAAAGAAAGAATGGGAAAGAGAAATATGAAAAAGTAAAGAGAGAAGAGAGAAATAGTAATAAAGTAATGAGTTTTTTAGAGGGAAAAATTTGATTTTGGGGTTTGAAATTTTGGAAGGAAATGTGTTTTGTGAGGTTTGATATGGGCCTTTGATTTTGGGGGGGATTGATTGTGAGCCACTTGATAGCTTACTTTGTAATTTATTATATATATATATATATATATATATATATATATATATATATATATAAAGAAAAGTGAGCCTCATATAGGGTATGAGGAAATTTTCCTCATACAAAGTGATTATACTCACTTGGTGGGGCTCTTATGAAAGATCCAGTCTGTCCATCATGTTTATCATACTAATGGATGTACGTGTAGAAAAAACCAAGCAGTTTGGAGGTCATTCGCCCATGCATCATGTGGTTGAAAAATGAACGATTTCAACAGTAATACAAATCGAACCACAAATTGGACCCACATGATGCATGGGTGAATGACTTCCAAACCACTTGATTTTTTCTACACATACATTTGTTAGCATGATAAAAATGATGGATGGACTGGATCTTCCATAAAGGTCCCACCAAGTGAGTATAATCACTTTGTATGAGGAAAATTTCCTCATACAAATATGAGGCTCACATTACTCATATATATATATATATATATATATATATATATATATATATATATATATATAATAAATTAAAAAGAAAGCTATCAAGGGGCTCCCCCTTCAATCTCCCCCAAAATCAATGGCCTAGATCTAATATCACAAAACACATTTTCCCCCTAAAAGTTTCCCTCCAAAACTCAAATTCAAATCCCCCCAAAATAACTCATTTATTTATTTAATTTCTCTCTCTCTCTCTCTCTCTCTCTCTCTCTCACTCTCTCTCTCTATCTATATATATATCTATATAATAAAACAACTCCTATATTTATTTAATTATTTTTTGCTCTCTCTCTCCTTCCCTCCTCTATTCAAAAAAATTAAGAAAATTAAAAATTTTAAATTTTTTTTAAAATTAAAAATTAAAAAACTAAAAAATTTAAAAATTTAACAACTTTAAAAATAATTCAAAAAAACCATATAATACGTTTTTTGCTCTATGTTTGCTACTTCAATTAATTTGCTAGACTTCCAAAACTATTTTATATGATCAAATAAGATGCACTGTGCCGAAGACGTGCCGTAGGCACGTGTCAACGGGCAAACCTAGTATATATATAAAGTTGGTATAAAAAGTGGCTGCTGTATAAATTGGCAAAAGAATAAAATGTTTTCAAAATGAATTGAATAGTTAATGGTGTGAAATGGATTAGGATGGGAGGGGGCCCACATGGAAGCTTGGGCTGAATTGGTAAATTTGGTAAAAAAAAATATATGTATGGTGAATGGGGGCCCACTGCATTAGATAGCACAGCCAGCATGAGTGCTGTGTGAGTTTGGAGGTGACATCACCTTGCTGTGACGTGGCTGATCACATGGGCCCCACCCGGGTTTATGGATTTCGGCTTTCACACAGTGAAGAGGTAGGGGTTGAGAATGTGAAGGGGTTGGGAGTTTGGGTTTTGAAGAGATGGACAAATGAAGAGTTGGGGGTTTTTAGGAGTTGAGAAAGTGAAGAGATGATAATTAAATTGAATAATTTATTAGGTTGAAAATTTTGCATTATAGACCCTAACCTAGACCTATAAATACAACCTTCTTCTTCTCATTCCCTACCCCAAAAAGCAAAAGAAAGTTAAGAGAGAAAAAAAAACAAACAAGAAAAAAAGTGTAGTGTTCTTGTGCTTGGAAACTATTGCTAGGAGAAGAAGATCTAGGAGGTCACTTTGGAGCTAGAAGAGGTGTTCCATCCTTTCACTTGTTCAATCTTCAATTAAGGTGGGTGGTCTCTATACTTTCTAATTCATAGAATATGGCATTATTGTTATAGTCCAAATTGATGTGATGTGGGTGTTCTCATGCCTTCTAATTTTTAGGACCATGCATGCTAGAGTTAACAAATGAGAAATTGTGATTTTGTGTGTAGCATGAATAGTATTGAGATAAGACATGTTAAGTAAATTGATTCATATCATGCTAATTAGAAATGAGAAAAAGAAATGATCAAGTAGTTTTTGTCATGAATTGATATGTATGAAGAAATAGTAGATTATATGAAAATGTTGGAAATACTTCTTAGAAAAATAAATAAAGTTTTATAAAACAAAGTTGATGTCATGGAACTAATTAGATTATTATAAAAATATAATATGCTATCTTTGACTAGAAAAAATAATTACAAATTGTGGTTGTTAATAAGAAGGGACAACTTGAAAGCTTAATTTATTTTTATTCATTCTAAAATATGATTTATAAATCAGTGAGTTGCTGTTATAAAGAAATTTCAGTTCATATAAAATTATTTCAGTTAAATTTAGGGTTTGATTAAATTAGAAGAATCGAGCTTTGGTAAAAATTAATGAAACAACACAAAGTTGGAATAAAACTCATCATAATGCCTTTACATAGTTGGGCACACTTGGCCTGTTAGCTTGGCGTTGCGCTACTTCCTGGTCGGGTTGGGTTCGAAACTTGATCACCCCAAACATTTTCTGTGTTAAAATTTTTGAAAATAATTTAACCCGAAATTTGGACTTAAGGGTTTTCAGTTTGGAAACTAGACACCTAGCCCACTTGGGCTAGTGGCTATCGGTGAGTGCTTTGGGCATTGTCTGGGTGTGTGCGGGTTCGAAGCCCAGAGTGGGGTTTTAGTTTTTTTTTTTAGTTTAAGGGAATTTGGATGAGTTTTAAGGCTTTTAAAAATTGGAGCATTATTAAAATGTGATGGAGATATTATAGAAAATAATTTTGTAAGTTTTTCCTTGTACATTTGAGTAGTAAAAAAAAAAGATATTTGAGATAGAAAGAAATTTGTTCTTAAATTAATTATTTTTAAAAAAATGATTTTTATCTTTAGAAGAAAAGCAAAGATTTGATGAGAAAATTAGTTCCCTTGTTGAGACTTTGCAACTTATGTTGGATGTGAAACTCTAGATTTCTATATGTACTCAAATTGATAATGACTTCAAAATTAGATGAATGCATGAGTAGAAGCATTGATTGAAAAGAATTAAGAGTGGAAAATTAGATAAATTGAATAGTGATAAATGAGACATTGAATAGTACTAAAATGAGACATTGATTAGTGCAAAATTGAGACATCGTAAGAGCTTGGAATTATGTGATAAAAATTGTGTACTTGAAAGGAATTATTTTGCTTATAAAGATCTTGAATGAATAACTAGATCATAAATAGTGACAAGGATTTGATCTTTTGATCTAAGTTTAAGACATAATTATTAAAGGGTATGTGTACCCATGATTTTGTACAGGAAATGTTGAGTTTGGAGTTAGTAAAACCTCGTTATCGGCAACGTTGAAATAAAAAGAGTTTTTGATATAATTTTGAGATATGGTTGTGGATCTATCTCGGTATTTTTTATTAAGACCGATAGGAGGTAAGACTAATTTTAGGCTTAGAAAGTTATTTATTTCTTGACTACATAATTAGGCACATAAGTGAAGATGTAGTAAACCTGGGCAAACGTAAGTGGGTTGCCTTTATATAGTCGACGGTGGATCTCCGTGGCTATAGACCTAGTCGGCGGACTGAGGTTGCTCTGTGGGAGACGGGTTTTATATTTAAATTCGGGACTTGACGTAGTTGGGCGGATAGTTTTGTAGTCTCCAATGTATATACGTATACCGAGGCTAGGGGCACTTGTGAGATGATTCACACGATGAGGGAACCGTTATAATAGCCGACTGGCTGGGACCCATATTCGTGGAATGATCTAAACCTTATTTTATTACTAGTTAGTTTTCATGGCAAGGGATTGAGCTCTTTATTGTGGAGTACGTAGGCACTTGCCCTAGGACCTATGTAGTATGGGATGCATAGAATCCGAATAAGTGTGCATTAGTATCATCCTAGTATAAAATGTGTGCATTAGGCATTAAGGCATGACATACACTTACATGTTTAGCGTAGTCACATTTCTACACTTTATTTCATTCAAGTTTGTGTTTTGTTAAAGTATAGAGATCGTTATACTATTTCCGTCATAGAGAGGATAGCCGTGTATAATTCTGTCGGTTGTAATCAACTGACGTGCCCACAGTCTTATATGCAAGTAATGGATGTTCATGAAGCTATAAAGTGGATGTGCTAATACTGTTTAAAGATGTTGTAAATGTTTCATTGTAATTTATTTTTCTGTTGTGTAACAATTGTGACAAACTCTGATGTATTATTGAGAAAAGTTTTAATTCCTTATAAAAGTGTACGAAGTGAAGTAAAGATCCTGTGAAATCTCGAATTCGGTCTTATTTAGAATTCGAGGGTGTTACAGCTTGATCGCATGGAACGGTGGTCAACAGAGCTTTAGGTTGGTCTCCACAAACCTTGGTCGCCACGACCTTGCTGCCATCTCCTTGCTTGCCAACTCCTAGTCGCTGAACTACATGGTCGCCGAAAACTTGATCGCCGAAAGCTCGAAGCTTTGCTCGACGAAGAAGGATCTTTATCGCCAAAACTGGTCACCACATACCTTGGTCACCACGACCTAGCTCGACGAAGCTCCTTGTCGCCCAAAACAAGTTGCTCGCCAGAAATAGGGCTGCCTAGAACACCCTGCTCGCCGAAGGAGATGAAAAGAAGTTCGCCCAAAAACCTTGCTCATCGAGAGTCTTGCTCGCCAAACTTGGTTGCCCCACCATCTTGCCTGCCTGAAGCGTTGCTCGATGAAGAAGAAAGTGATTGCCCAAACACCTTGGTCGCCGAGAGTGTTGCTCGCTGAACTTGGTAGCCCACAATCATGTTCACCCAAAGCCTTGCTCGAAGAAGCTAAGGTGGTTGCCTACAAGCTTGCTCGCCCGAAATAGTCACTCAAAACCGAGAAGGAAGGGACTTTCTCGCCAAACGGTCGGGCAACCAAGGGGTTACTCGCCGTCGTCAATAACTGTTGGATCACAATGGAAACTCTCGCCTTATCGTGATGAACGCTCCAGATCTGGCCACGCCGCATGCTTCACCCTTACCGATTCGCCCTCTTCTTGCCCGGTCAATCTCATCAGCGGGCGAGCCCCACACTAAACAATGCTCCAGATGAAGCCACATGCCTCATCATAATAGCCTCCTCATAACAGCCACACAGTCTCATCAACGGATGAGCTAAGCATGATTAACATGTGAGATCGCTCCAAAAAGCGTGCAGATCTGATAAATTAATTTTAAAATTTTTGAAAATCATTTAAAATTTGAAAATTTAACTAAAATTCTAGAAATAATTATTAAATTTGGAAAATTTCAAAAAATAAAAAAATATTTGTATAATTATTAAAATAATTCAAAAAAGATATTATTAATTGTGGGAAAATTATTTAAAATAAAAAAAATCATGGAAAATTCTAGAAAAATTCAGAAAAGTCAAGAAAAATATGCGCCGCCTACAGAAACTTTCAACAAGATCCATATATCACCAATTTTCCCTGAAGGACAAGATTGTATCCTAGAACTCTGAAATAAGGCAAACTATTCCTTAAAGCCAAGAAAATTGTCATCCGAGAGTGGGGCGCTTATGATAATGGTAAAAATTACAACATAGCAAATCAGAGCCATACGATCCAGGACTGATATTAAAGCATCTACAGGCAGATTAACAGTAACCAGCATCTTTAATAGGTCCAAACCTTTTTCAGGCTCATTAACAAGACATTGGTCGCTTTCAAGCCCATTAAAAGCTACTAGGCCCACTAGGAGAGACACCCAACCTTTGAAGGCTAGTAAGTCAAATCTCTTATCCCCAAACATGAGAATAATCGGTTCTATCTCTTAAAATAGGAGAATCAGACCGGAGATAACAAATTCATATTAATTTCCTAAATGTTTCTCAGGCCTATAAACACCCTCCCCCACCCTCAGTCAGAAGGTAATCGGTATTCAGAAATTTCTCTCTCAAACTATCTTTCTCTCTCTAGATCTGACTTGAGCGTCGGAGAGTCTGTCATCGGGGCCATGCCCAATATTTCAGGCTTTTTAGAGGCCCATAAGCCACTTCAGCAACCAAATTCAGATCAAGGTGGTCAATCAACGATCTAGATCCAATCTCAGGAGTTCTAGCCACTTTTTACGGCGACGATCAAAGGTTAGATCTTTAGTAGTTTTTTTTCAAAATATAAACTCACTATCTGTGTGCTTCCACACCAAAATAAGCAGCAACATCCATTGTTAAGAAGCATACAAATTGATTTCACCGAGAACTCACCTGATGCTTCCCCAGCCCATTTCCTCTCATCTTTCTCACTGTTAACCGAAAATACTTTTATACCGAATAAACTTGCTCAGCACATCACAGTTAGTTCCCTTTCCCTTTCCTTTTCATTAGATAAAGGAACACCGAATGTAGGATTCCACTCTCCTTCTCCGAACCTCTGCTACACGCGCATTCTTGTCCATAATTAACTCATATGGTCTAGGAAAAGTGGATGTCAAAGTGTTATTACCACACCAAAAATCTAGACAAAACCTCGTGTGCTTACCGTTCCCAATAATAGAAGAAGTATTGGCATGAAAAATGAGCCATGACTTACAAACTCCTCGCCACATCATCAAACTTGCACCATTACTCACTTTTCCTCCATATCTCTCTTTAACACTTTCAATAATGTTTGAACCTGCCTAAACTGTGTTCAGTCTATGGTGAACATTCCACCACCACTTGGTCAACAAACCTTAATTCATATCCTTAAGGTCTTCAATCCTTAAACCTTTATTCTATGTACTTTTACATACTCGCCCTCATCTCATTAAATTGATACCCTCCTCTCTTCACTACAGCTCTGCCATAGAAAAACACATATAATATTATCAATCATGCATACAAACCAAGTCGGGAGCTCATAGAAGGCCATGGAATAATAGGTAGGCTCATATAATCTTATCAGTCCTACACACAAACCAAGTCGGGAGCTCATAGAAGGCCATGGAATAATAGGTAGGCTAGTCAAAACTGAACTGATAAGGGAAATCCTTCTTCCAAGAGATAAACACCTGCCCTTCCACCATTCCAGCCTATTCTCAAATCTCTCAATAAAAGGCATCCAGTTCTCTCTTTAGTTTTCCCTCACGAATCGGCATCCCTAAATATTTTAAGGCTCTGTTTGGTTCAAAGGAGGGGAGGAGAGGGGAGGGATTTTAATGGAGGGGAGGGAGGGGGAGGGAAGGGAGGGAAGGGATTTAATTAAAACTTTGTTTGGTTCAAAGGAGGGGAAGAGAGGAAAAATAATTATCTTCTTGTTTGTTTCACAAGGGGAGTGAATGGATTTTATAATAAAATTACTTTTATACCCTTCACAATTGCATTCTCTAATTGCATTCCAAAACCATATTAAAATGGAAAACTTTTACATTTTCTTATTAATAACTATTAACATTTTGACTTTGAACAATGAACATATGCCTCTGCACAGGGATGGCCATGGCCAGTGAGCATGACCCTCGAATTGACCCATTTGACTAGATAGACTTTTACATATTTTGTATTCTCTGTATGAGTTGAGGATCACTACATCATCATGTACATAAACCCAATTCTGTTTTCTATATTTAACGTTATATATATTGACAAATTATATAATGTTAAAAGGAATTTTTCATCTATATATCTCTTCCTTATTTGTGATTATGCGAATTTATTAAAACAGGCAATATACTACTATGGAAAAACAGAATTTTTATCTTTATATTTTTGTCACTTTACTGATCTCTTTAAGTGTTCACTTTGTTTCCTTTTCTTTCTTTTGTTTCCTCAGCTAATAGTCCCCAAGATTAGTCCATTCACATTAAGTAAGAGGTTGGAGAAAATATCAAAGAGAACTAACTAAAAGAAAAGGGTAATTTAGTCCATTCACATTAAAAAATTACACATAATTTCTCTCCCCTCCAAATTCCCCCACTTTTGGAGGGAGGTCAAAATTGGCTCAGGAGGGGTGTTGCACCCCCCCCCCCCCCCCCGCCATTTCCCTCCCCTCCCCTCCTAAAAAATGAATCAAACATGAAAAGTTTTAAAAAATCCTTCCCCTCCCCTCCTCTCCCCTCCATTCCCCTCCAACCAAACACTCCCTAAAGGGAAGTATTTTACCTTACATCCCAGATTACTAAGCAATACACCATCAATATCTCATTCCTCTCAACCACTAAAAGCACACCACACGTATTCAAGTTAACCCTAAGTCCTGACCACAATTCAGAGAAGCACCCATATAACAACCATCGCCTCTTGTAACAATTTCCGACCAAAGAATATTGTAGCATCCGCATATTGCAAAATAGGGATCGGGCAAACACCCTAAGTTACCTCAATACCCTTAAGGGTGCCTCCACCCCTACATCTACTTATCATCCTAGTAAGCACATCCGCCACCAACGTGAAAAGAGCAGCGATAATGGGTCACCTTGCCTTAATGCTTGCTTGTAGGTTACGTTTCTACCGGTCTTCCATTAACCCACATGCGCGAAAATGATAGGTCCATTCCACCAAATGGCTAGACGTAAGAAGATGACTTGGTGATCAATGCAGCGTGCTAAACGAGTTGAGCAATAATGCGAAGAGCATGCACAAGAAGAAGGGCAATTAAGAAGAAAAGCAATAAGAAGATGATCATGCACAAGCAGAGGATGTAGCACGGGAAGAGCGGGAGCTAATGAAATTAAAGAAATTCCCGACGATATGCCCATCCCACAATTTACACAAGTTCATCGAAATGTCGTTTGGAAGAGGAGAAGTTCGACATGTACACCACATGTTAGATTTTGTGATGTTTAAGATGGAGTGATGGTAGATTTTTGTCATATTTTGTGATATTGCAGATGGAGATTAGTTTGTGATGTATGTGATATTGGTCTAGTGTTGATTGTATTTTGTGATGTTAGTGATATTTTGTGATGTTGTGATGGTAGATGTGTGACTTTTTGCAGCGATATAATGGAAATTAGTATTTTGTGTTGTCTGTGATATTGGCTTGGTGTTGATTGTAGACTGAGATTAGTATTTGTGATGTTGATGGTTGAAATTGTTGAAATGGAGATTTGAAGTTGTGATGTAGAAATTTGTGATGTAGATGGAGACTAGAATTCGTTGATCGTTGAAATTCAGTGATATTTTGTAATGTTGATTGTAATAGGAAAGTGGTGATATTTAATTTTCAAATATCATTACTTTCAACAGAGACTGCTGGTGGGACTAGCGACCTCAATTTAATTAAAGTTGTCGATCCCATTAGCGACCTCAGTTGGGTGGATTTCCCCCTTCTTTCTGTTAGATTAGGAAAAAAATCCTCCCTAGCTAACGTCACTAGTGGGATTAGTGACTATACTATAGTTGAAATAAATATTCCAACTAGCGACCTTAGTTGTGTGTTACGTCCCCAAAAATTTTTTTGACTCCAAACTCAAATCTTTCAATTTCTATATCAATTTAATCATAAACTAAGAAGGTTAATTTTCAGGAAAAATTTTGACAGAGTCTCTCCTGTAAATTTTGCCCTGAAACACAAAAAGCTTACGGAATTCTGCTCAAAATTCCGTAGCTCACAATCCACATAATATTTTCATGGGCTCCCCAGGCCAAAATGAGCAGATACACACAGGCAATATAATATAATGCTCTGGGGGCCAAACTCATAGCGAATTATCAAATATCAAATAAAAACCATAAATTTCTTTGAAAACGAGGTAAAATTTTTAGAAAAACCTTTGTAAAACCTACCACAGAGCCCGGTACACCACAACGAGGTGGGTACGGGTCACAAACATACCATACCACATCATACTATACTCATCATCGTCATATACATGCTTATACACCCATAATACAATTTAAATCATAAATTTCACTATTCCTATAACTAAATAATAAAATTTTTAAAATAAAAAGTTATACTATCAATCCACGCCTCACCTCTGCACTGATGAGAACCTGCAACAGTGAGGGATCTAGGGTAGTCCTCAGACTCCCCTAACCCCCCAAACACTAAGGGGTTAGCCATTTCTGGTGTGAGTATAGTTATTAATCAAACAAAAAATTAAAATAGTATAAAGAAAATAAATTAAACTTACGAATACCAAATTAAAATAAGGCAACCTGAATCTTGAATACAACCACATCGTCAATACAATGACATATCAAATACTCTGCCAAACCTGCATTCAACTATTTAATTATCCATAACTTCCCACATTTCATAATATACTTCACATCAACCTCGTATATATATATATATACATACTTATTCGACATCCGTATAGTACGAATACACATACCATCCATTGCTTTTCAATTTAACTACTCTAACCCAATAGTCATTCTTCCACAAGTATCGTCACAATAGTATTATAACCATTTGTATGTTATTACTCTTTTCATTAATAACAATTTGTATGAATACAACTCATAATACACACTCTCTTAATAATCAATTTCATATCCAATCCCATAATACGGGGATTTATTTTATTATGCCCTATCCAGTATTATTTCTTACAATTGCTTATATTGTCTTAATACCACATTCATCCAAGTCTTATACTTATTACTTCAAAAACATGCTTTATTCCATCTCATTATACCACTTTAGAAATTCTCATTCTTATAAGTAATATATCTTATTATCATTTTCACTAAATCCCCAAACGCAATCTGAGGCCACAACATATCACATCCCATAGCCGATAGCTTGGGTAATAATCACTGTACATCAAACACACAGGTTGGGTAATATCACATCACATCTCAAGTCGATGGCTTGGTTATTAATTTACTTCAATCACTTATCATCTTCACTTCACTTTATTTCTCATTTCTATCAATCGTTATCACTATTATATCCACTCACCCTGCGAATTATGCCAAGGCAGGTAGTTCCCACAATTTCCACACAAATTGCGGGCGGGTAGTTCCTTGACACAATTCCAAGGTACAACTCATATCAATCTGTATTTACTTTAATGATCACACACATAATACAATTACTTCGTATTATTCATGATAACACATCTCTTTTATTATTTTCATCTTAAATTAATCACATGCTGCATTTATCATTTCTTTTCATACACTAACTCATAACACGTTCACTTTCACATTTACTTCATTCACAACAACTTTCTTTCCCACACACAGTTCACATTTCACTATCCACTTTCTTTTCTACACGCAATTCACATTTTACTATCCACTTTCTTTACTATCCCATTTATTACTAACACTTATTTATTCTTTATTCTCAACTCATAATACACTTACTTCACTATTTCATTTCAGCTTATACCAAACACTTCTCTTTCTCATTCACATTTCATATCATATTCATTTTACCCTAGGTCTATCCTAGAGTATCAATTCTCTCTCAGGTCTACCCTGAGGTATCATATCTCTCTCCGGTCCCACCGGAGGTAGCTACTCTCCCAGGTCTACCCTGGGGTATCATCTCTCTCTCAGGTCTACCCTGTGGTATCATATCTCTCTCCGGTCCCACCGGAGGTTTCTACTCTCCCATAATATAAGTAATCTCCGCAAGATATCATATCATCCGTATCTTTACATATACATATATTCTTTCAATACACATTCACCTTTATATTTTCTCATTTTCAGTGCCCACACAACTGACCTCCTCGTACAACACAGAGATCTCTGTGCCTCCCATCCCGTACATTTCAATTCCGCTAACCCACCACATCACCCAGATCAAGGTGTCCTAAGCATCTACCATTTGTGGGCTGGATTGAAAGTACGGTTGCGCGCTTGTCCAACCAAGACTAAAGCCAAAAGGCTAGTCAAAAGTAAAATATAACACGCGGATCGATGCTCACACAGAGTCTTACACGTCCGAGGCTACGTCTTCCTCCTGGCCCTATACCAGCGAGGGAAACTCCTGATCCCCAAACATAGTTTGGGGCAATATATAACTCCTGATCCCCAAATATAAAATTTGGGGCAATATAAATATAACTCCTGTTCCCGAGTGTATCCCGGGCCTGTGGGGTCTAGCCCAAACCCTAGGAGATTGTGCGGCACTGCAATATTTAATTCTCCTTTATATACACATACATATCTCCTTTATTATATACTCCTTCACAATATAACTCCTGTTCCCCAAATATAAAATTTGGGGCAATATTAATATATATATAACTCCTGTTCCCCAAATATAATTTGGGACAATATATAACTCCTTTATAATAACTCCTTTAATATAACAACTCCTTTAATAAAATACCTCCATATATTCATTTATAATATATCTCCTTTATAATATTTCTCTATATGTATATCTCTCCTTTATAATATAACTCCATAAATAAATATATCTCCTTCTATAACATTTCTCCAGGCATATATATACATATATATATCTCCATATACAAATGTAGCTCCTTTTTATAACATAACAAGAAAGCATATAAACTCCATGAAATTCATAAACATACACAAGCCATTAATCTCACTGATATCATATAAAATTTTCATTTCCCACCCACACGTCACACACACATCATACTCATTTCACATCACAATATCACATAAAATTTCCAATTTATCACCCACCTATCAAACCTACACCATATCATCGTTTCATCATGTTATCGCAGCACATTGTCATATCAAACATATCTACACACCATGCTTCCCATCTTTTCACATTAGTCACAAGATCACACATCATACATACGCGTACATTCACATACACATAACTAATCATTACAACCCCGAAGCATATAGATATTTATCTACAAGCATCCACACATTTCCATACATATATATATATATATATATACTAATTTCTTTCATCTCATAATTTACTCCGTATTCTACTTACGAAATCCATACTCAATACACTTCACACATCACACACCAAACCATATTTTAAAATTTTCATAGCACATTATGCATATAGAATAAATAGTTCATACTCACATAGCATCCTGCGAAGACTCAAAGCACCCTGCCGCGCATCCGAAATCGCTAACATCACCTATTATCAAATTTCCACACAATTAAGGCTCAATTCATCCAAATCAACGTCAGAAAAATAATAACACTAATCTTAATATCACACAGACGTTTTATTGAATGTCTGAGATACGCACGTGCAATGCACGTATGAGACAAATTCCTACGGAGTTTTTATCCCCTAAACAATAACTAGACTCACCCCCAAAATATCTTAATAACTCAACTATATTTTTCATTACTATACAAGAAATAATTCATTCCTATATAACTCTCTTTTACAAACCCAAAACCCTAATTTTTAGCAACTTGCAAAACCCCCAATAATTTGCTAATCTCTTACCTCTACCATGCCCAACACCTCCAAATCTCCCTACCATAACTATTCTACTCAAAATAAATTAACCACACAAAATTTTATACAAAAATAAATTATAGGGTTTACCTTTTCGGAATCCTTTCGAAAATCCAACGCTACCACGAGCTAGAGCACCTTCCACTAGGCCATCCCCTAAAATTAATTTGAAAACCATGAAATATTGGAGTGAATTTGGGTGGGGTGAAGTTGGGGCCGAAAATGGGTTCGGCAGCAACCCAGCGATCGGGTTCAGGAAAAAAAAAGAAAGAAGGGGAGAAGAAGAAAGGGGATGGGGGGAGGTTTTGTTAAATAAATAAATAAATAGAAGTATTTCAAGCCCCCATCTCCAAAATTATTTCAAATAAACCCCCAACTCTCGCACTTTAAAATACTAACAATATAAAATGCATAAAATAGTCTCACAATAATTTTCTAAAATTATAAAATAGAGTAAACAATATTTCTTCACACAAAACTCGACTCATAAACTCCAATATATCATCCACGCCGATCCAACAAAATATCCATAACATTATCAATATCTAAATAAAATATATCAAAAATAATTTTCTCCTCTCCAAATATATAAAAACAGTTATTTTCGGTATTTTACAAATTCGAGGTGTTACATTGTGTGACTTTTTTCAAATCTAACAGAGAGCAAGAAAAAATCCTCTCCAACTAAGGTTGCTAGTGGGTTTAGCGACTATAGTATAGTTGAAATCGCTATTCCCACTAGCGTCCTTAGTTGTGTGATTATTTTCCTTTCAAATCTAACAGAGAGCAAGAAAAAATATTCCCTAACTAAGGTTGCTATTTGGATTAGCGACTATAGTATAGCTGAATTTGCTATTCCCAGTACCGACCTTTGTTGGTTGAATTTTTCAAATCTGACAGAGAGCTAACAAAGAGCAAGAATAAATCCTCCCCAACTGCTAGTTGTATTAGTGACCATACTATAGTTGAAATTGCTATTCCCACTAGAGACCCAAGTTGTGTGATTTTTTGCAAATCTAACAAAGCTAACAAAGAGCAAGAAAAAATCATCCCCAACTAAGGTCGCTAGTTGGATTAGCAATTGTAGTATAGTTGAAATCTCTATTCCCACTGGCAAACTTGGTTTTGTTTTGTTTTTCAAATCTAACAGAGAGCAAGGAGAAATCCTCCCAACTGAGGTCGCTAGTGAGATCAGCGACTTTAATTCAACTGAGGTCGCTAATCCCACCAGCGGCCTCAGTTCCCTGTTTACAACTTAGGTATTCCTTCTACAATCGACATCAAAAAATAAAAGCAAACTTCTACAATCAACAAATTCTAATTTCTATCTACATCACAAATTTCAACATAACAAATTCTATTGTCCATTTCAACAATTTCAACAATCAACTTCACAAATTCTAATCTCCATTTACAATCAGCACTAGTCCAATATCACAAACATCACAAAATATTAATCTTTATCACATTGTTCGCAAAATATCACAAACATCTACCATCACAACAACACAAAATATTACAAACGTCTCCATCTGCAATCAACACTAGACTAATATCACAAACATTACAAAATAACAACTCTCCATCTACAACATCACAAAATATCACAAACATCACAAATTATTACAAGATTATAACAATATCAAAAGTTTTAGCAAGATGCTTGTTTATTTAGGAATCTGTGTCTACGTCCTCCACTACCCATAGTAGAAGGCTTGCTGGAACTTCTCAGGGTTCGTCCACCACGTGTTCATGCTCCACATCCTCGGCTACTTGTACCAATAGCTTCATTCGTCTCATCCTGCATAAATAATTGAGTTTTATCAAATGCATGAAAATAAACATATTCTTGAAACATAAAAAATGATACAAATTACATGTGGCATAGTAGTACTACTCGAGGGTCCTCCACTCCGGCAACGATGCCGATTGTATCTTCTTTCACCATATTTTGAACAAGTTAGCCCCATGCGCGAGCCATCTCTGATGTCCATATCATTTGTGAATGTGCGTTCTGGGCTGACCTTTCCATCATCTTCTATGTCTCGCATCAGCTATGAGTTTCGGTCTAAGTTGAGCAGTCAAATACGCTCAGTCTTGCATCGGATAAAATGTGGATGTCCATGTAAGTGCTAAGAAATTGGTATAGTAGAATGGATCAACATAAGGTTGGTAATCAACAGTCTGAGCTGTACAAGCCTCCAGTCATAGAATGTGGTAGAGCTGGAATTTCTGACAAGTACAAGTGTGCGCTCCCTAGTCAACAATATTCAAATTTCCACCATTTTGCTAGCCATATTCAATTCGAATACATGTTCTTACCTGAAATATGTCAGGCTTATGATGAAACATTATAGCTTCATGCATACTAGCTCTCTCACGCCGTATATCGAGAATTTCTTAAACTTGCGGAGCACAAATCTTTCCATCACTTATAAGCTTCTGACAATGTTTGGTAAAGTAAGAATTGAGACGATAGAATATCAACTCCATAGTTTCCATCACGGGCAAACTATGAACCCTCTTCAAAACATTATTGAAATTTTCTGATAAATTCGTAGTCATCATGCCATACCGACGTCCTCCATCTACAGCAAGTGCCCACTTCTCGAGTGGTTTCTCCTTCAGCTAATTGACAGCCTTGATTTTTACCTTTTCAATATCTTTCATTTTTTTTCTCAAACTTTTTTGGAAGATTTAACATGATCTTATTCCCCAAAGCCTTACTACCGAATTAGCTAAAAAATTGATAGCAAAATGTCGCATACAATAATGATGATATGCATGTCATTAATTCCATGATTCGTTTTCCAGCTCCGTGCACGACAAGATACCCGCATGACGACCAGAAATAATACATAACCCTTGGCGATCAGTGACAAAGTGTCAAATACAACTCATGAATCAAGTCAACTTTCTATACACTCTCCATCTACTATTGCAAAAGCAAACAGAAATAGCTGATCATTTGCATCGGGTGAAACGACTATCAATAAACAATCCTTATATTTTCTATACATATGAGTTCCATCAATATTAATAACCGGTCTGCAAGACCTAAATCCTCAATCGAAGCCCCAAATACCCAAAACACTACCTTTAATATTTCCTCATCGGGACCGGATGCAACCTTATCCCAATGGACATAAGTGCTTGGATTTGATGCTTGTAATGTTGTAAAATAGCATGCAACTTCATATACACTTCTTCAAACCCTCTGAACAACCTCTTAATAGCTTTCTGTTTTGCTCACCATGCCTTCTTGTAAGAAATCTTATAATTGTATTGAAGTAAGACTATCTCAATAATTGCCTTCAGTGTTATTCATAATTGTGCTTCCATAACATTCAAAATCAAAATTGAAACCAACTTTGAATCAACTTCACTGTGATCTTGATTCAATGTGGGATTGAGACATGTATGTGGCTTTGCAATTTCTTCACAATGAAATATGTCTGCACTTATGGAATGATTGCACGAAATTTCCACAGACACCCTACCTCATCTACCTCTTCAATAGTTGTTGCCATCTTCTCTTTTGTATGGATCTTTGGTGCAAATTTATATTTTATGGAATATTCACTTTTCGTCAATTTCACTATGACGAATTCTCAATGTTCCATAATGGAAAACATCTTCCCCGCCTGTCGCACATTATCTTTGGTTGAAAACTTTCACCCAATGTACATTTCACTTAGGTCAGATGAGCCACATTACTCTTAACCAAAGCGATATACCCTTGCATTGTTAATACAATCAACTGATTCAAACTCCGGTACAGTGAAACTCATAAATTGGGTCAAGGGAACCGCAAGTTGGACGTCATGTTGCACACCCTCAACATCATTAACGTTATCATCTAGATGCACATCTTCTTCATCTTCATCGTCTTTTACATCTTCCACGTCTTCTTCATCTTCTTTATCTTCTAATAACTCATTGTTAACAGTAGCATGATCGAATGATTGAATAATATTTTCGTTATTAACAAGAGCGCGTGTCAAACTAGAAGGATCTGGCATGTGGTCGTATTGGAATTGTGAATGTGCCTTCTTGTGGATGTGACAATCTTGCATGTCACTGTAAAGGAGGATTGGGACTCATCTAACAGGTCGACACTTCACGTACGGGGCTTCAAATACGAATAACATGTGGCCGACCATTAAGAATCTTGATTTGTTCTATATATAACTCAGTTAGTCTAACTAGAGTTCGGATCAAGTGATCTTGCAATCTTGACAATAAGAGCATCATCATCAACTATATGCACCACCATGAAATATTATCCTTCTCATTTTTTAACTACATACTGAGCTAGGATTTTAATACTCCATTCACCCGTATTCCAGTTAGTTAATTCGTTTACCTTCTCGAATAGTTCTTGCTTTGTGATATTATGATGATTCCAAAATATTTCCGGTTTAACACCTCTATAACAAGCTCCTAGCTCTAGGTCTCGAAGTATTTCTTGATCATAATACAACCAAATAGGTATTTTGTAATCCATACATATAGATGAAGGGGAGAATTTGCGGTTTATTATCCAATTACAAACATAACATAATTACACTATTCTTAAGCAATCAAATATGAAGTATGAAAATCTATACGAATTCTTATGAATCAATCATTCAAAACACCTTAACTAATTTTGTTAATATATCTTCAAACAAGCAATAATGCAATTTCAATACTTCCGAATATTTATGTTTTTCTCTAACACACATTCAATTTATACCCAACAGCCACAAATATACCCATCGAGAAACCAATAATCTCGCCCTGAAACAATATCAAATACTATAAAAGATTAAAAAGTTAAAGTATGACATACCTGATATCAGGATTCAATTTGGTCAGAGGGCGATAGCACCAACAACGAGAGAAAGAATGAAGAGAGGTGGAGGAGCTAAGATTTTAAAGTTTGAGCTAGGGTTTTGGGAGTTGGGATTTGAGATTTCGGATTTCGAATTTGGAGGAGGATGGAAATGTGGAACTGTGGAGACTAGGGTTTCGAAGGATTGGAGTTGGAGTTGGCAAAGAAGAAGAAGTAAAATGAAGTGGAGATAGAGAGAGTGTGTGTGGGAGCCCGAACTTTTAATAGCGGTTGGGTCCCACATGTGACCGCTGTTGGGAACAACGACAATAATATATTGAGGTTACTATTCCCATTAGCGACCTCAACTTAGAAACTTTTCTTGGTTATTTTTATAGAGAACAATAGCTCCCCAGAATGATCAAGTGTCTCAATAATATTTTAGACAATATCGCTATTCCCATTATCAACTTCGCATAGACTGTACCCACTGATAGGAATAGCGGTAACAAAAAAAGTTCAAAATTTAGCAGCGGTTGGGTCCCACATGTGGCTGTTGTTGGGAACAACGACCACAATATATTGAGGTCGCTATTCCCATTAGCAACCTCAAGTTAGGAATTTTTCTTTTTTTTCTAGAGAGCAATAGCTCTCCGGAATGATCAAGTGTCTCAAAATAATTGAGACAATATTGCTATTCCCATTAGCAACTTCACTTATACTGTAGTCGCTGATGGGAATAGCACTTGTGAAAAAATTTCGAAATTTTTTCACAAGTGATCGTTGTTCCCACTAGCGATCTTTGAAATGAATAGGCTGCTGATAGGAATAGCGGTCACTGCTGATGTGGCAACGACTAGCTCATTCATGGAAATAGTTCGGGAAGTTACTTTGGGAAATAGTTTCAAAAAGTGCCTTAGTACGGTAAAAAAATCCAGAATCTCCCCCTTCAGAATCCCCAAAACAATGTATAAGGGTTTTTATGAAGAATATTGCATCGAATGCAAATGTGTTTAAGATGCTCGTGACGTTCTTGTGCAAGGTAAGGGAATTTGATGTGCAACTGGAGGTGTTTAGGGATAGTACCAAGTATAATAAGATACCGGACTTTCAGACGTTGAAGCGCGTGGTGGAGGGGTTGGTGGAGGGTGGGAAGGCAGAGGAGGCGAAAAAGGAGGTTAGTGTGGTGAAGGAGAAGTTTCCCACAGAGTTATTGGGAAAGTGGGGTAGGCTAGAGATGCAGCTTGGGTTGAGTGAAGTGGCCAAAGAAGTCGAGTCGAAACAAGGCAATTGAGGTCATTTCGGCCCGTGAGTTTAGTTCTTCGGTTGCTGCTTCAGCTTTCTAGAGTCGTTTGAGCACACTTTGCAATATAAACCAGTCATCTAAGATGTTGTTTGTGTACTTTTGTTATAAACTAGTATAAACCTGTGCAATATATTGCACAACTTTTGAAAAATCCTCTAATCCATACAATATATTATGTTGATACCACTTTTGATTCAAAGGGTTTTTTTTTTCTTTTTAAAACAGAAAACGAGAGCAAATTTAGGAGACAACCACCCATTCTTTCTCCATCAAAATTTTGAACTGGAATCGTATCTCATAATCAAACCTAACAAATCATGCACTATTATATAGATTTTATTAGATATATTTTTCAAAAATAGTTTACTTATTTTATCATTTTTGAAAAAATTACGTGCAGTATTGTACAGGATTATACTACTAACATCTATACAGTATTGCACAGTTTTGTAGGTTTGATTAAGAGATATGATTCCAATTTAAAATTTGGATGGAGAAAGAGTGGGGACTTGCCTCGTACATTTGGTCTTTTTTTTTGTTCTAAAAAGAAAAATGAGAAAAAACATTGGACAAAAAATGGTTCGTAGCATAATATATTGTATAGATTTTAGTTGTAAATTTTTTGAATTGATTTATTAACTATTTAGCGTTATTAAATACTTAGTCCTAAGAGCCTTACTTTATTGTTTTGATTCCTGCATTATTGTTGTGGATGATCGATATTGCGGTATATTTCAGAAATGCATGACCCTAGAGGCATTTTCTCTTAGAATGCTAACTTCAGAGTTCCGGTTAGTAGATGATCTGGAGTTATGAATCAATTTTAATCCTGAACAATGCACGGTCTTTTGAATGAAATATTGTGTTGAAATGTGTTATTCCATTGCCAATTTTCTACTCTGAGTCTGAGGGTTCAGTACTTCTCTTTTTTTATCTGTATTGTATTTATTGTATTACTTGTCTGGTGGGATTTGATTTGGCTAATTATCGATACCAAATGTGATGGAATAACTTATATTTTTTGCAAAATACTACACATACATGAGTTTCTACCCAAAATGTAAATTATAAATGCATCGGGGTCCACTTTCTACTAAAAGACAAGATTAAAACCTTATCCTTTTATAGAAAGTGGACCCCAATGCATTTATAATGTACATTTGAGATAAAAACTCATGTATGTGTAGTCATCCTCATATTTTTTAGATTCTTCAACTGAATATTTTCTTGGATTATGTCCTATGGGTCTGCCAGGTCCTCAAATTAACAAGATGCATTACATTGTACTGTCGTGCATTGGGATTGTTTCTTTTCATTTAATTATCTATTCAATCAAACACTGTACTTTCCCTTGTGAGTTGTCAGTGCAGCTCGAAGGCCAACAGCCTAACAACACAAGTTTAAATCCACTTACTAATACTGGATTTATATCTTGCATACTTGGTTCGATGAGAAGAAACGATAGGTGAAGCAAGAAGATGATTCAAAGCGAATAGAGAGAAGAAAGGAACAACAGCTACAGGAAAAGAAACGGCAGATTGCAATCGACTGCATTATCTTGTAGTCCTCCACAACAAGTCAGGGTGCTCTCCGACTTGGTTCGGGGTTATTGCAGTCGACTACGCTTCAGGCAGTTGACCACAACTGTGCAGCGACAACATATGGGTATCGAGTCTAGGTGATCTGATTGAAGCCCAATTTCTTCTCCATTTTTAGAATGCACGACTCTTATAGTATGGTTATCTCTTCAAAAACAATGAACAATTATTGTATCAAGATTACAAACTAGGGTTTCTTTAGATCTCTATATATATCATTGTAAACGGCTCAATGAAGTAAAGCACCAAAAGAACGATTACTTCATCTAAGAGTTTAAGAGTTTTCATTGTAAATAGCAAGTATCTTCTGGTGAGGCTTGAGAGATAAATAGGTTCTTGGTGAGAGTGGATGTAACTCTTGTATCTTTCTCTAGTTGAATAATATATTGGTTTTTCTCCCCAAATTAGGGTTTGCGCTAACCGAGATAAAATTGTGTTGGATCCTGTAGGCGAGGCAACAAACACTAGAAGGGGGGGTGAATAGTGTTAATTAAAAACTGCGAAATAAATAAATTTTTCTTCGGTGCAGTCGACTTAGTTGTGAACCAGTCGACTGATATGACCAAAAAAAAGCAAAAGTAAACAACTCTGTGCAGTCGACTTAAAGTTGAGACAGGCGACTGAAGACACAGTGAAAATACAACTTATACGAGACTGACCAGTCGACTGGTAATGCAAGGAGTCGACTGTCCAGACAAGTTTCACAGAACTTAAGTAAACAAAAAGTAAATGCAAGATCAAGACAAGCAATCACAGAGGACACACGATATATCCTGGTTCGGTCCTTCCGACCTACATCCAGTCCCCAAGCAACCCACTTGAGATTTCCACTATTCTTGAAAAACAAGTTTACAAAATACCCTACGGCGTTAAGACAACAACCTTGTCTAACCCGTAGTCCTTTCTTTCAACCAGAGAAAGCAGACCCACTCTACCACCAAGAGTGAAACGACCGACTCTACACCCTAGAGTCTAACTCTCCAACCGAGAGCAAAAAGAAAATAGAAAAACTTTACAGTCAACCTATAGCCTTGTTGGTGTATTGTGTTGTAGAACGTGGCTAAACACAGGTCGACTTCTATACCCAGTCCAGAACGAATTCCGATGTTATACTGGACTGAGTGTAGAGAACCAGAGATTTGAAACTTTGAAAGCTTTTTCACTTTTTCTCTTAGAAATCTCAAGAATGCTCAGAATCTTTTTAAAGAGTGTTGTTTTATCTTTTTCAGTGAGATCTGAACTCTATTTATAGAGTTAGATCTCCTGGACGTTGGGAGACAGTTATCTCAACTGTCAACCAACGGATCTTAAAGCTTTTGAATTTGAAAAATCGATTTTGAAAACAGAAAATGGTCAAAAGCACTCGAACAGTCGACTGGTCAGAGTTTGAATAAATTTAAACAGTTTTGTACTGCCAGTCGACTGCCAGAGGCATCAGTCGACTGGTACTCAACAGTTAAATTATTTCAAACTGTTTTGACTCTTTTTGTTGTTTTTGAAAAACACATAATATAAAATAGTGAGTGTATGTGTGTGTGACAAGGCTTTACAACATACTAAGACTCAACAAAAGTAAAATTACATTGTTTACAAGACATGACAAATTATTGACACATTTGAGCTTGAGTCTTGAGTCTTGAGTCTTGAGTCTTGAGTCTTGAGTCTTGAATGAAGCTTTAACCATTGTCTTTATCTGGAGCTTTTGTGCTTATGCATTTGTTCAGCTGTATAGTAGTAATTCCTTTGTGTATAGCACCTGTAAGTTTAGCAGAGATACATGTGCAGTGTGTTGTGATCATCAAAATCAAGAATCAACAAATTGTGTGCTTTGTGTACTTGGTTTGATCTATTATTTGCTTGGTGGTTTGTAATGACCGTATCGCAAAACTCGGCAGGAAATACTAACAAATGGTATAAGAGCGTCAAGTTGCAGGGTTGAACGATTTCTTTGGAGAAGATGGCAGACCATAACATGAAAATCAAATAGTTTGACTGTAATATCAACTTTAATCTTTGGGAAGTGGACATGTATGACACATTGGTTCAAAATGACTTGCATATTGCCCTAGTTAGAGAAAAAGGAAAGTCAACCGACATGAACCATGAGAGGTGGGATGCAATTGGCGGACGAAGTCAAATGTAATATCTTTGAGGAGAAAAGCACGGTAGTCTATGGAAGGGACTCAAAACTGACTACTCAGGATTGTCATTATTGAATCGGATGTACTGGAACATAAAGATGTTTCGTTTCTCAGTTAATGAACGTACTGCTCTTCAAGATCATATATTGGAGTTCGATAAGGTGTTATCTAAATTGAGGGCGATAAAAGCAAATGATCTAAGCGAAGGAGATAAAGCTTTCTACTTGATATGAGCACTTGATAACTACCATGCTACATGTTGCTGCTGATTTTGGTGTGGGAGCAAACAGATGTATTTGTGGATTCTTTAGGAAACAATAAAGGCAAACCTGTTGACTTTTCACCGGTGTTTGACTATTTCTTGCCGCTGCCGTTGACCTGCAAAAAGTTTGATACACCAGGATGGATCCCTGCGACGAACACTCCGACACTCAAGTCAGCAATCAGGAAGATTATGAAAGAGCGTTTATGTGGAAAAATATTGATTACCTTGTTATGGTGGGGGAAGAGGGGTATTTATAGTCACCTTAAGAGACAGTTTAGAGATAATCATTTATCTCTATGTCCCGGTGTTTTTGGATAAGAGGTGGAGTTTAAACTCGATTCATGATAAGATAGCTGATTTAAATCGCCTCTTAGAGATAATCACGAATTTGAATTACTCTTTTAAATCTCTGGGCTGGTTTGAAACAGGTTGCTATCCACACTTAATAGGACAAACCCCTTTTTGAGCTACTGGGCTTTGTAGAGAGACTCGGTTCCCATTTCAGACCCGTTTGTAGGTGAAATTACGGTTTTACCCCTAAGAGCTTTAAGATTCATTCTCGGTTTGAACGGTCTCGATATAATCCTATTTTTAGCCATATCACGAGTCCCCCACTCCTGAAGACTGAGTTTAATAGCCTTTGAGGAGTAATTTACTGATTTTAATGGCGTACGGGGTTTTATCGGAGTTCTTTAGGAGCTTCAGAATCGCACAAGGGGCTTAATAGCGTTTAATTGAGCATGCCTTGTATTCAGATGTGTTTGTGGGATCTTCTGGATTTTCCATTGATTTTTTCTATTTTTTAATTATTTTTCGAATCATTTATTCAATTTCGCGAAGTAACAATCTATTTTCAAAAATTATCAATTAATTATTCTAATTAATAATTATTCTTCCAGGAACTCAAAAATATTTTTCCCGAATTTAAAATTATTTTTTAGAATTTACAATTATTTTTTTTGAATTTCTAATTAATTTTTACAATTTTTAAATAATTAATTCGATTTAATAATAATAATAAAAGAATTAATCAATTAATTACCAACGTGGCACAATCTGGAGCGTCGATCACGTCATTTGCGCAGGTTCTCTGAAAGATCAGATGGTTGATCTGGCTTTTGCTAGCGTGGCTCAATCCAGGTGCTCTGATCGTGAGCGCGCATTGGGAGGGGGCGTTTCACCCACTTTCACACTCGGAGCCACGTTTGCTTCGAATTTGGTTCCAAGTGACGTGGCACAATCTGAGCCGTTTGATCTTGATCAAGCGCGAATCTTGAGGCGATGTTTTTTTTCCCATTTTCACGCTCGGAGCCACGTTTGCTCGGAGTTTGGTTCCGAGCGACGTGGCACAATCTGAGCCGTTTGATCTTAATCAAGCACGAATCTTGAGGTGATTTTCCCCCCATTTTCACGCTCTGAACCACGTTTGTTCGAAATCTGTTTCCGAGCGATGCGGTGCAATTCGAGCCCGTTTGATCTTGATCAAACGCGAATCATGAGGCGATGTTTTTCTCCATTTTCACGCTCCAAGCCATGTTTGCTCGGAATCTGGTTCCGAACATCATGGTGCAATTTGGGCCGTTTGATATTGATCAAGCACGAATGTTGAGATGGACTTTTCCCCAATTTCACGTTTAGGGACATGTTTGCTTGGATTTGGCTCCGAGGGACGTGGCAACATCTGACCCGTTTGATCTTTGATCAAGCGCGAATGTTGAAGTGAAGTTTTCCCCAATTTCACGTTCGGGACACGTTTGCTCGGATTTGGCTCTGAGGGACGTGGCAACATCTGGGTCATTTGATATTGATCAAACGTGAATGTTGAGATGGAGCTAGCTATTTTGGCAGTTGACCGGTCAATAGGCTCTTCGCATTGCTTGAAATTCTGCCTTTACGTATTCTATCGCTTAGTATTCGATGTTCTCTTGGGCTTTTTACTGGTCTTGGGGGCCCAAAGGTCTCAGAAGCCCAAAGGATGCCCCCCTTTCACTATAAGTTTTCACCCCCTCCCCCCCACTCCATTCTCACATTCTTTACTTTTACTCTAAAAAAAATTATTTCACTCCTGGGTGGCTCAACTAGCGGTCGCGGCCAAGCGTTCAATTTTTCGGCAATATATTCCGACCGAAAGTGTCACATCAAAGTAAATATATATTCCATTTTATATATTTTACGAGATGTCTAGGTTTTCTTCTAGGAGTGAGACCACCTCGGACCACGAAGGGGATCAGCAATTGGTAGTGGCTCCAACAGTGAACAAGGGAAAGGGGGTAGTAGGGTCAGTGACATCCCAGACGATAGTGAAAAAGGAAAGGCGAGCAGGAGCATTGGCAGGCTTCCGGGCCCATTGATGAACCTCAGCGGAGTTAGAGAATACTCCGATGACCTTCTAGCCAAGGTGGTGTACGGGATGTCGGCCTCATATGAGGAGATCAGGCCGAGGGAACATTCTGAAGTTGATGACATCCCCTCCATGCTGACGGAGAAGGACTTGGTACGGATTCGGAAGAGCTTCATGATACCGAGGGAGCTCGTTCTTCTTCTCTGAGGTCCTGGTTTCCAAGCCTGTTTGCCGATCTCTCCCTACACGTGCATTTTCCCCTTTGACGCCTTCTATGCCAATCTCCGTCTGCCTCTTTCACTGTTCGTGATCGAGGTGTTGCAGTGGTACGGTTTGATCCCTGTCCAATATATGCCGAACATGTGGAGGCACATCAACAGCTTCGTCCTTCAGTGCCAAGCGATAGGGATCGTGCCTCAGCTCACCGTTCTCCGAAAGCTCTACATATCCATCGAAAGAGTAAGGTGGAGTACCGGTACTATTTATCGCCACGTCGGGGTGTGAAGCTGATAGACAACCCCGAATCCATCATGTTTTGGAAGGAGAAGTATTTCTTGATCCGAGGTAGCATGTCGTGGAGTATTCCCACGAGGTGGAGGGAGGAGGTGCCGAAGTAGGCGAAGGCTGAGCCGGTGTTGACACTGGAGGAAGGGGAGGTCGTATCCGAACTCCTTGCCCGTGAACCCTTGGGTTGGAAAGAGTTAACCGAGGAGGTCCTCTTCGGGTGGGGGTCTCAGTTGGATTGACCCTAGCATGCTCCGAATTTTTCTTTGTTTTTAGTTTCAGTTTACCTCTTTCACATGCCCATCTCCTCGTTTTTTTCTTTTTGCAGAGGCTTCCGACATGGATTTTAGGGCAATGCTGTTCGACTGGGCGGGAGTAGCCAACAAGGCCCCCGATGGGAAAAAAGGAAGAGGACAACCTCGGGGCCGTCGTCTACCAAAACCCCGATGGCTACAGTGGTGACGACTCCGGTGGTCAACTTAGAGTCTGCCCTTCCTGCCCTGCCTATCTCTCCTGCTCCGTCTGTCGGAGGATTCACCTTTGGGGATGTGCTGGTGCTTGAAGCCCCGCCTCTTACAGCTGCGGCGAAGGAGATTCTTACCGAAGAGCACAAGAAGCTCTTCGTCCCCGACATGCGTGTGATGAAGCACGACGGTTTCCTCGGGGACTCCTGCCAACTGTATGAAAGCAGTGCGGCACTTGCCAACCCCGAAGGATCGTGTTGCGATGAAGGCAGGTACGTCCGGTGATGATGCTCTCGAGATAGCTAAAGCAACTATGTCGGTAAGTGAAAACTCGTTCCTTATGAATAAGAAATCTTTCTTGGGGCTTTCACACTTAGATATATTTTTGTTATCCTTGTAGATCACTCTCCACTCTAGCCACATGTTGGAGAAGTTCGCTGAGTAGGAGAAGGAGCTCAAGGCAGCGAGCGACAGAGATTGGTCGGAGCGAGCCTAAGGCTGTGAAGATGTTCGAGGGGGAGAAGCAGTTGACTGAGTCTCAAGCAGCTCAGATTACCCTCCTCGAGGCTGCCCTGGAGAAGGCGAATGACCATGTCGTCGCAGAGAAAGAGAGGGCGTACAAGGAAAGGGAGAGAGACGATAAGGAGAGGGAGATGGCTGCGAAGGCCGTTGAGAATGCAATGAAGGAGAAAGAGACAGCAGTGGAAGCAGCTGCGGAGCCAGTTAGAGCCGAAGTGAAGTTGCATTTGTGCTTAAACATGGAGCACTCCTATGCTCGGGCGCTAAAGCACGTAGAGGCGCGCATCCCTGGCTTCGATGGCTCGGGGTACAACCTGTATGACCTTCTTGAAGGCGAAACTACTCCAGTAGCTGAGGAGGTGGTTGAAGAAGAAGAAGAAGAAGAAGATGATGATGATGATGATGATGATGATGATGATGATGATGATGATGATGAGGACGTAGCCGTGGACCCTCAGTCAACCATGGTGGAGGTACCAGTGGCAACTGAGTAAGATGGTCGCAAGGTCATAGTACCCCAAGAGACGTTTACCAAGGTGGTCCCTTGTCCTCTTTCGTATCTTCGCCACTTTTTTTTGTCTTCGTTTATTTTGGATGCTCTTGTATCGATGCCTTATACGGACTGGCCACCGCTTTTGTATCTTTACTTTAGTAATGAAATATTTTTGTGTAGAAACACGACTTAGTTCTTGTGGCTATTATTCAAATATAGAACTATCTTGTAGCTCTTATTCAAATTTAGCCTTATCTTGTAGCTATACTTGAACTTAGTACCGTCTAGTAGATCTGTTTGGACTTGGAGTGATTTATGCTTCTCTCTTTGGTTAACTTCCCCAAGTTAGAGAGTCGTCGCATCTTCGCACCCAACTTCGTGTTGCTAAGCTAGGATTTGCTCAATCTCGAGAGAAGCTCTCCAAGACGGAGTTGGACCTTTGTCATCTGAGATTGGTCTTGGCTCACCGGAACATCGAAGTGAAGCATCTTGAGGAGACTCTCCAAGAAGTGCCCCCCGATGGAGGGAGAGGTCGGCCCTTCGATGGCTATCGGCAAGGCTTCGAGGTTAAAATTCCTTCGGCACTCTTTATTCGCGGTGACAACCGAGAGGGACGAGCTAAAAAACTCTTTGTTCGAAGTGACATCGGAAAGGGACGAGCTGAAGAATGTGGTGCTCGAGAAGAGTTTAGAGGTGGCCCATATACAGAGGACCATCTCGGAGTTCTCACGAGGGGTGAGCACGAGTGGGGTACCACGTTTGAAGCTCAGAGTGACAGACGATTCCCTCAAAGAGTGGCTCGTCGAATTGGAGGCAGAGAATCTTCGCTTAAAGCGACTATCTAAAGGAAGAAACATCAGGAGCAACTCTTGCTCGTGTAGGGAGTATGCCCAGGGGAGATCGTCCATGAGTTGGCTCTATCACACCAAATGCTTCGCGGAACCCTGGGGATGCTCAAAACAGAGTGGTCGGCTCATCGAGCGGAGCATCTGTTGGGGCAGCGGCTAGGTCTATGGGCCCCGAGGTACAACTCGGCTTGCGGGCCTAGAGATTTCTTCCGAAGCGATGAGGGTTGAGATGGCAAAGTGCTCGTCGTCCTCGTGTATCTCTTAATAGGAGTGTCCCACTTCCAAGGAGGAGTTAAGAGCGATACTTCGTAGTTTTGTAGGAGTCTTTAGTCTTAAATAGGACTTGTATCCCTATCTTTGGCAGAATAAAATGTTTGTAGTATGGTCTTTGAATAAGACTTGTATCCCAACTTTTAATAGAATAAGATATTTGTTGTATTCAAGCAATGTCTTTGTTGGTTGTATCTTTCGATCTTGTAATGAGCCTCTTTCGCCTATTAACACTTTGTGTTCAAGAGAGTTTTCAACAGTTGTGGAAGCAATTTCAAATGGTAAGCAACTTCGCACTTACTTGTTCGAAAGTAGCTAAAGGTGGCATCAAACCAAGTGTTGGACTCCGAACTTGTCGTTTTAAGAGAGTTTCAACAGTTGTGGGAGCAATTTCGAATGGTGAGCTACTTCGCATTTGCTTGTTCGCAAGTAGCTAAAGTGGCCTGGAACCAAGCGTTGGATTCCGAACTTGTCATTTTAAGAGAGTTTCAGCAGTTGTGGGAGCAATTTAGAATGGTGAGCTACTTCGCACTTGCTTGTTTGCAAGTAGCTAAAAGAGTTTTCGTACTTAGATTGTGCGCTTTGGGGTAAACCAGAAAATTTAGAGAATAGGTTTTCTAAGAAAAAAATTGCTTTTATTAAAGAGAACTAAGTGGCTGCTTCAGAGTTGCAAGACTTTATTATATTTGAAAAAATCAACTAAATAAGAAGAAAACTTGGTACTTGGAGTGGTGTTTAAACACCCTCTTGGTACTTCAACAAGTGTTCCGTATTCCAGGTTCTTTGTACTCTCTTGTCGCCCAGGTCTTCAAGGTGATAAGCGTCAGGGTGAACAACTTTGGAGATCGTGTACGACCCTTCCCAATTATGAGATAGTTGCCCTTTCTTGCTCGAGAAAGAAATTGATAGTTTTCTCAGAACCCATATCTCCTTTTTTGAGATTAGTGAGGTAGACTCTCTTGAGGACTGCTCGATCCTGCGCCGATAGATCTTCTGACGAATGGAGGATCTTTCTCGAATCTCATCGATGAGGTCCAAGTTGTCCCGAAGTTGGTTCGAATTTTGCTCTTCATTGAATGCAATCAAGCGGAGAGAAGGTAGGCCAATTTCCAATGGGATGACGGCTTCGAAACCGTAAGCAAGGTTGAAGGGAGATTCTCCTGTAGAGGTCCTCTTAGTAGTTCGGTAGCTCCAGAGCAAATTGGGGAGTTGTTCGACCCATAATCCGTTGGTGGACTTGTCCAATCTCTTCTTTAAGCCGAGAGAGTTTTCTGAATGACATTCTCTGCTTGACCGTTGGACTGCGGGTGGAATACTGAGGAGAATCATTTTTGGATACCGAGGTCCACACAAAAATTGCGGAAGGCTGCCCCCATAAATTGGGTCCCATTGTCCATTACTAAGATTCGAGGTACACCGAATCTGTAGACGATGTTCTTCCAAAAGAACCGTTGGACTCTGTTCATAGTGATTGTTGCTAAAGGCTCAGCTTCAATCCATTTGGAGAAGTAGTCGATTGCAATGATAAGGAACTTCAGCTGGCCATGCACTAGAGGGAATGGCCCGAGCAAGTCCGTCCCCCACATTGCGAAAGGGGTCAGGACTGGATAAGGAGGATAGCTGGGCTTGTGGTAAGCATCAAATTGTTGAAAACTTTTGGTAGGGTGCGCATTGGCGAACGTGGTGTTCGGCATCGCTAGAGAGGGTAGGCCAGAAATAACCATAATTTAGGATTTTGCGGGCGAAGGGACCTTGCTCCCAAATGAGCGCCACACATCCCTTCATGCTCCTCCTTTAGAGCGTACTGGGCCTCCTCGGGGAGAGGCATCTCAAGTAGGGTCTGCCGTCCACTTGAGTGTAAGAGCGCTTATACATGACCCCTTCAATGAGTGTGTATCGCTAAGCTCTGGTCCTGACCTCTAGCCTCTTTAGGGTCTGGAGGGAGGACTCCGTCTTTGAGAAACTCGAGCAGGGGCTTCATCCAAATTTCCCCGAGTGCAAGGGGCAGCATCTCCATCAGTTTGGGGCCTTCTTCCTCGATGCTGGGTTTCAAGAGGACTTCTATCAAGATGGTATGTTCAAGCCCCTGGAAGGAAGAGGAAGCCAACTTTGAGAGGGAATCTTCCTGCCTATTCTCTTCTAGGTAGCAAGGTGAAGCTGGCTACATTGCAGCTTGAGAAGGATGCAGCTGTATGGTGGCAATCCATGAAGTGGACTATGGAAAATGGTGTTATCGGCTGGGAGGAATTCTTGGAAGAGTTCCTGTGGTCACTACTTTCCATCTGATGTCCAAGAGAAGAAAATGATGGAGTTCCTGACACTACAGCAGGGAGCCATGTCTGTCAGGGAGTATAAGACAAGGTTTACTCAACTTTCGAGGTATGCACCCAAACTTGTGATGGACGAGGCGAAGAAAGCTCGAAAGTTCGACCACGGATTAAGGTCGAGTCTGAGATCAAGGATGATACCCCTTGGTATCAGGAGGTTTGATAAGTTAGTCAAGCTAGCTGCAGCTATAGAGTAGGATATGGAGCAGTTTCATGCCGCCCAAAATAGGATGAGCAATTGGAATGTCGGGAAGAGGCCCGCAAATTCTGGGAATGTCAGGGGGCAGCCTCCAGCTCAAAGATTCAAACCTACGGGGGCGAACGCTGCCAATGTGGCTGGAAGACCCGAAAATGGTTGGGTGAGATATCCTGTAGTGACTTGTTTCAATTGTGGAGAGACAGGTCATTATAAATCTCAATGCCCTAAGCTGCGAGATGTCGTCCGGAAGGCACCAACGCAGCAAGTTGGGAAGAGGTCGTACCAGCAGGGGCGAGTATTTGCCTTGACTGAGGTCGATGCTGATGAAGTGGATCACGTCATTACTGGTACAGAGGCGAATGTTTAGAAGTTTTTGTTGTTCTTTTTCCCTATTTTATTTAGTAAAGCTTGTTATGTAACGGGAGTGTGTTATGTAACAGAAGAACTTTTACTAAATGGAAAGAAAGCTGTTATTCTGTTCGATACTGGATCCTCTCATACTTTTGTATCTTCTAAATTTGCTAAAGTCTTTGGAGTCGAACCGAAGGTCGTTCCAGGAAAGATCCTAGCATTAGAGACTCCATCAGGGGAGACTTTAACCACTGATCGGTATTATGAAAACTGCGAGATCGAGATTGGAGATAAGATTTTTGGGATTGATCTTATCGAGCTGAATATCCTAGGGGTCGATCTTATCATTGGCATTGTTTGGATGTCGGTGTACAGTGCGAACTTCGAGTGTAAGACCAAGAAAGTAATAGTGAAGGCTCCAGGAGGTCCTGTAGTCACATTCCAGGGGAAGAAGAGATGTTCAGGTTTGGTGGTAGCTATCGGCAAGAAGAAGGTTCCTATAGAGGTGCAAGCGATTCCAGTAGTTTGGGATTACTCGACTGTGTTCTAGGAGGATTTTCCTGGGTTACCCCGGCATCGTGATGTGGAGTTCAGCATCATTATTCAGACAAGGAGTGCACCTATTTCCAAGGCACCGTATAGGATGGCGCCTGTGGAGCAAGATGAAGTCAAACAGCAGATTGAGGAACTTTTGGAAAATGATTTTATTCAGCCGAGTGCATCACCTTGGGGAGCATCGGTACTATTGGTGAAGAAGATGGATGGGTCGATAAGGATGTGCATCGATTACCGGGAGCTTAATAAGGTCATTGTTCAGAGTAAATATCCTATTCCACGTATCAATGACCTGTTCGATCGTTTACAAGGAGCAGCTGTTTTCTCCAAAATAGACCTTCGATCGGGATACCATCAGGTTCGAGTGAAAGTGGAAGATGTGCATAAGACTGCATTCAGAACTCGACATGGGCATTACGAATTCTTAGTTATTCCATTTGGAGTGACGAATGCACTTGCAATCTTTATGGATATGATGAATAGAGTTATGAGGCCGTTTATTGATTCTTTCGTTGTGGTGTTTATCGAAAATATTCTTGTGTACTCCAAGTTAGAGGAGGAGCACACTGAGCATCTGGCTGAGGTTCTGAAGAAGCTTCAAGAGCATGAGTTGTATGCCAAGTTATCCAAGTGCGATTTTTGGAAATCTGAAGTGGCATTCCTGGGTCACATCCTTTCTAAGGAAGGAGTGGCTACTGATCCTCAGAAGATAGAGGCAGTGAAGGCTTTGGCAAGGCCTACTATAGTGAAGGAAATCGAAAGTTTTCTTGGGTTAACTGAATACTACAGGAGATTTATCAAAGGCCATGCTCAGATAGCCATTTCGCTCACTGGTCTGACCAAGAAGAATGTGAATTTCAAGTGGACTGAGCAGTGCGAAGCAAGCTTTTAGGAGTTGAAAGAGAAACTAACTACTGCTCCCATTTTGGCTTTGCCTAGAGCAGGTGTTGAGTATGATGTTTATAGTGATGCTTCACATCGTGGGCTTGGGTGTCTTGATGCAAAAGGGAAAGTAATCGCTTTTTGGTCTAGGCAGCTAAGACCGCATAAGAAGAATTATCCGACTCATGATCTGGAGTTGGCTGCAATTATCTTTGCCTTGAAGCAATAGAGGCATTACGTGTACGGTGAGAAGTTAAACATGTACACGGACCGCAAAAGTTTGAAGTAGATATATCTGCAGAAGGACCTGAATCTAAGGCAACAGAAATGGCTTGAAGTACTTGAGGACATGTGTCCTGGGATTAAATACCATCCGGGGAAGGCTAATGTTGTTGCTGATGCACTTAGCCGTAAAAGCAGTTTGGCTAGGCTGCTTACGACCCAGAGGCATCTTGCAGAGGAGTTGGATTAGGCTGGTATTGAGGTAGTTTTGCAAGGCTTGGGAGCATCTTTGGCTCAGTTGAGGCTTTAGCCCACGCTGAATGAAAGGATTATAGTAGGTCAGAGGGAAGATGCAGAGATTCAGAAGAAGAAAGATCAGGTTGGTGCAGGCATATTTTCAGAGTTTCAGATCAAGGATGAAGTGTTGTAGTTTGGAGAGAGGCTATGTGTTCTGGATCAATCAGATTTGAGGTAGAGTATTCTTCAGGAGGCACATGCTATTCTTTTGTCGGTACATCCTGGGAGTACCAAGATGTACAAGGACATCAAGCAACATTTCTGGTGGTCAGGTTTGAAGCGGGATGTGGCTGAGTTTGTGGCGAGGTATGAGATTTTCATCAATTGAAAGCCGAGAATCAGATGCCCAGAGGTTTATTGCAACCTTTACCCATTTCGAGGTGGAAGTGGGATAACATCAGCATGGATTTCATCATGGGTTTGCCCAGGAGTTCGAAGGGTAATGATGCGTTCTGGGTCATAGTCGATCGACTAACCAAATCGGCTAACTTTTTGGCAATGAAACTCACTTCGTCTATGGACAGGTTAGCCGAGTTGTATGTTGGGGAGATCGTCAGGCTTCATGGTGTTCCGTTGACCATTGTGTCTGATCGAGAAGCGTGGTTTACTTCGCATTTCTGGATGAGTCTTTAGACAGCTTTGTGTACTAAGATGGATTTCAGCACTACCTTCCATCCTCAGACTGATGGACAGACTGAGAGAGTCAATCGAGTTCTTGAGGATATGCTTCGGGGTTGCGTTCTAGATTTTGGAGGCAGTTGGGAGAGGCATCTAGCTCTGGTGGAGTTTGCCTACAATAAAAGTTTTCAGACTAGTATCGGGATGACGTCGTACGAAGCTCTGTATGGCAAGAAGTGTAGAACGCCTGTTTGCTGGTTTGAAGTGGGGGAGCGGCAGATGTTTGGGCTCGAGATCGTGCAGCAAACCTCAGAAAAGATTGATTTGAACAGGAAGAGGTTGGTGGATGCTCAGAGTAGGCAGAAGAGTTATGCCGACAACCGGAGAAGGGGCCTTGAGTTCGAGGAAGGTGACTTTGTCTTTCTAAAGGTATCACCTAGTAAAGGTGTGATTCGTTTTGGCAGAGGTGGGAAATTAGCCCCGAGGTTCATCGGCCCATACAAGATATTGAAGATGATTGGGAAAACTACTTACCGGTTGGAGTTACCGGAAGAGTTGTCTGAGGAGCACAATGTCTTCCATGTGTCTATGCTGAAAGGTTACATTCCAGATCCAATTTGCCATTTGCCCAAAGTGCCGGAGGGTTTGCAGCTAGATTGAGCTACATTAAGCAACCGGTTGAGATCGTGGATCGTCGGGAGAACATCATGAGGAACAATACGATACCGATGGTCAAAGTAGTCCGGAGAACCAGTTGGTTGAAGAAGCTACTTGGGAATTCGATGAGAGGATGTTGAAGGATCATCCCGAGCTCTTTGTTTGATTGTATTGTTTTTCTTTCTTCTTTTATGTTTTGTTTTCTCACCCTTTCAGTGTAGTTCCGGGGACGGAACTATTCTAAGGAGGGTGTGTTGTAACATCCTGTATTTTCAAACAATTAAATTTGTTTTCACGTGTCTTGCACATGCAAATTAATGTGGGTATTTGACTTTAAAAATTATTCTCATATCATGAATAAATATTTTCTTCTCTTTTAAAATTAAAGTCTATTATTAATCTTTAGGCCTAGTAGTCTAATTCTAGCCCACTTAAATAAATTAATTAATTAATTAAAGAGCCCATGGATCTTTAGCCCACCTAATTAGCCCACTAGTTAATTTTATTAATAATTAATACAACTTATAGTGCAGACTTGATCAAGTAACAATTAAATTAACCATTAAATGAACAAACTAATTTGTAGTATGCATGAAGAGGCACGTGCATTGCACATGCACGTGCAATTGAGAAGGGGTGGCCGGCCACAAGCTTGGAGAGATGGGGAGAGTGGAGGAGTGGAGGAGTAGTTACTTGATAATGGGTAGTTCTTCCAACTCCCAAATGTATCCTAGCCCTTCATCCAAACTCATCTTAACCCTCCATTTGGTCATTCATTTCTCTTCACACTTAGAATTTTCAAGATAAAGATAGAATTTGTGTAATGCCCCGATTTTCATTTAATGAAAATTATTTTATTTTGCACGTAGTGTGCACGTGCAATATTTTTGGTAATTATTTTCATTATGATGAGTATAGATATTTATATATGTGCTCTTTAATTATTTTTATATAAAGCCCTTTTTCAAATAGACAAAAGCCTTTCTTTTTAAAAGCCCAAATCTAATTTATTTGTTATCTTTTTATAATTATTATTTTGGCCCATAAACTAAAGCCTATGAGCTATTTTTATTTTAAATACAACTTGTAATGTAGAACACATTTTAAAGATTGTTTTTATGTAAAATAAAATGTACAAATTTTTAAATTGGGGCAAATGCATGCACGTGCATTGCACGTACATGTGCAAAAGCACATATGTGAGGCCGGTTTTGACATGGAGGGAAATGAAAATTTTGAGTGGAGTCATGGGTGGTGGTTACTTGATCATGGTTGGTTATTGTAACTCCTCCTTGAATCCTAGCCTTTTAATCCTAACTCCTACTTTAATCCTAGCCTTCCATTTGCCCAAATTTTTAGTATAAATACCCCTCCCCCCCCCCCCCCCCCCCCCCCCCCCCCCCCCCCCCGCCTAGTTATTCTTGTGCTAATTATTCCTCCAAACCTATAATACATTATCTAGTAGTTTAGTAAGTGAGTTAAAGATTGAGATTGTGTGGGGAGTTTGTGCTTGCGTCACAAGAAGGAGAGGCCGGCATCAAGAAGTGAGTGTTCGGATTGCATCTTGAAGGCTTGTGTGTGCGTCGACAAGGAGGAGGATCGCTCTCTTGGCAAGGACATTTGTTTAGGAGGTGTTGCTAATTTGACTTCTCTCCAAATAAGGTGGATAATTTTCCGTATTTCTAATTAGGAAGCATGCTAGATTTGAATTGAAAGAATGATGCATGAAAAAGATTAATAAGAGTACATTTTAATTGGAAAAATGACCTATTGATTGATTGAAATGTTGATATGCAAATTGTATGTGGTTCTATCATTAAATTTAAGTTGTGTGTGAATTGATTATAGCCATGGATTGTTTGAAGAAAACTTCATTATTAACATCAAAAATTATATGCAAGAATTAGTAAATTGACAATGTCACTTTATGTGCTTAAATAGACTGTTGTGATAATGTTGTATGAATGACTTAAAAATATAATTTGTGGGTTTGGGAGATGATTAAAAACAGAGAATTGATATGAAGATTGCTAATAAAGAGATTAGTGATGTTAAACTTGATAAGAAATGTCAAAAAAAAAAGAAATGTGGTAGTGGTAGTTTATAATTCGAATTAATTGTATGAAAAATATGTGTTAATTATTGAAAAAAATTATTTTAATATACCGGAGTATAATTTATGATGGAAATAGTCAATCTGGAAATTTACAGCAAATTTAGTAAAAGCAAAATGAAATGAGAGCTTGTTGAACATCGAAATGTTTTACTAAACAGAGAGAATCGATTTAATTAGATTACGAGTTGAACTATGACAACCTAAGCGCATAGCTCAAGTGGTCGGGATGCTCTTAATTGCTATAGTGGGTTTCGGTGTCTCATGAGTTGCTGGTTCGAATCCCCTTAGCACCATACTTTTGTTTTGTATTTTTGAAAAGTAAAGTAACTGCTGCCGAGAGCATTTAATGCTCTCAGCCCTTCTTTATAATGCCTAGCGCGTTCGGCCTAGTGGACTGTGCCGTTCGGTTGGTTTCCCTGTGGTTGTGGGTTCGATCCTTGGCTCTGGTCTGTGTTTAATGTGTGGGAAAAATATTTTTTTTGGGGATTTTTGATGATTAAAACTATGAAAAAAAATATGATTATTATCCTAAAAATTTGTGGGACTTATGAAAAATAATTTGGGAATTATTTAAATAAAGTAGAGTATATTTTTGAGAACAAATGTACAAATTAGAACTATGGTTCTACATTCATATTTTATGAAAGTTGTACTTTGCAAAAGGACTTGAAATGAAATGTTAGAAAAGAAATATGAATAAGGAAAAAATTATATAATGTGAAGTGATGTGAATTATTCTCATTGGAGAATAGGGTGAAAATTATGAAGTGTGAATATTCATTTTTTTTAGTGATGTGATTTTTAATGTGAAAATGATATTTCATGAATTACGGGATGAATAATTGATTTCCATGTATGGTTATGGACTCATGAATAAGTTAGAAACCGTGATTGAAAAAGAGAAATACTATTGAGTATGACAACTCAAATCTGTGAATTTATGAATTGAAATTGAAAATTAGAGTATAGCCAAAACTCACACCGGCAAGTGAAAAGTAATGAATTATAATTATTGACATTGAAAAGACCAGTTGGGTCATTGTGAAATGAAAGAAATAAGACCGGTAGCAGTGAGAGAGCTAACTCTAAGAGATTGATTTTTGTTCATGATTTCATTAAACTAAGGACTAGATACATAGTGGAGATGTGATGAAAGTAGGAGAAAAATATGAGTATGACGGTCATTGGATTGGCGGCGTGAGAGTATTCACAGGCTGTCTTCATGATGCGTCGTGACATGACGTGGATACTGCTCCAGAGTACCGTCCCGGTGGCGACGCTCGTGGGATGTTTGGTGACGTGCGGGTGGTGTCATGTTCCATGACAGAGGCTAAATTGACCACAGGCTGTTTTCACGATGCGTCGTGACATGACGTGGGATTCCCCTCCAGGTTGTCTGGACATGAGCTCGTAACTCATAGAACATATAAGATACTTACCGTAGTTATAGTAGTAGATTAAGTCATGGCGAGGGATTGAACCCTACAAGATGAAGAACGCTTAAGGGCTTGCCCTCGGACCTATATAGTATGGGATGCATAGAATCCGAACAAGTGCGCATTAGTGTCATGTAATATAAATAACCGCATTAAGGACTAAGTGCACAATCACAACACGACATCAATAGGGTATTCCCTTTAGTTTGATATGTGACAAGTTTGTATTTGTTAAATATGGAAAATCAGTTATACTATTTCTGGCATAGAGAGGATGGCCGTGTATAATGTTCGTCGGTTGAATAAACTGGCGTACCCACAGTTTTGTATGCAGGGTAAATGACATGATAAAGGTTAAAGAGAAACAGATACCTAGAGATTATCCAATGTTGTTGTACATTTATTTAAATATTATAAATTTACTTTCGCTGTGCAATGTAAAGAGTAAAGTTCCATGTAAACTCTGATGTAAAGTGACAAGTTTTGATTTCCTTGTAAAATTGTACTAAATAAAGTGTAAAGATCCTGTGGAATCTCGAATTCAGTATATTTTGGAATTCGGGGCGTTACAATTTGTGTAAGAGAAAAGAAAGAGTTGTGTGAGAAAAAGACTGAGTGTTTGTGTGTGTGTGCTCTTGCATATTGGAGGCCGACCATCAAGGAGGAGAAGGAACCCTGGGGAACTATAGCAAGGAGGAGAGGCTCGGTGTGCCATAGCTTGGAGGAGAAGGCTCGTAACTGGGGAGACGATCGTGCTTTCAAGGAGTTCTTTAGGAGTTTTTCATTTGTTTCTCCAAAAGATGGGTGATTTATCTAACTTCTAATCTAGATACCATGCTAGGATTCTAATTTATGAACATGTTAGAAACAAATAGAAAAGTTGTCATATACTTGCTTGAAAAGGCTAGTAAGGAAAAGGGATATCTCTTGTTTGGCTATATGAGAAAGTTAGCAAAATGAATTGAAATTTGTTAATTAAGATTTGTTAGGGTGCTTAAGTAATATATTTGCATGCTAGAATACATATTGTTGAATTCTGTAGGCAAGGCAAGAAACACTAGAGGGGGGGTGAATAGTGTTTTATAAAAAATAATTGCGGAAATCAAATTTATCTTCTGCTCAGTCGACTGGAAAAAGAAGTTTAGTCGACTGAGGCGTCAGAGTAGAAGAGTATTTTGATACAAGTCTGATAAGTCGACTTAATACAAAGAGGCAGTCGACTTGCCAGAAGAGTTTTTGAGAAGAATGTAATACTAGTCTGATCAGTCGACTTAAGATGGGAATACAGTCGACTTACCAGAACGGTTTTGAGAGAATTGAAATGCAAGTAATAAAAGATTCAAGAGATACAACCACAGAAATTCCAACCACAGAGTACACACGATGTATCCTGGTTCGGTCCTCCCGACCTACATCCAGTCTCCAAGCAACCCACTTGAGATTTTCCACTATTCTTGAAAAATGTATAAGAATACCCTACGGCGTTAGACAACAACCTTGTCCAACCCGTAGTCCGCTCTCACCACTAGAAAGAGCAACTCATTCTTCCACCAAGAGTGAAAACCTGACTTTACACCCTAGAGTCCTACTCTCCAACCGAGAGGAAAAGAAAACAATAAATTTGTTTACAATCAACCTATAGCCTTGTTGTGATTGTGATTTTGTACGTGGCTATTCGGTCAACTTCTGAATTCAATCAAAAACGAATTCAATGTTATGTTGGATTGAACTCAGAGAACCAAGTCTTAAGAATTAGAGTGTTTAAAAAGAAACTTATTCTCTTTGAAAGTAAGAACACTTAAAACTTTTTCTCAAAAGGCTTGGGAACCCTTCCATGGTGATTCTAAGCCTTTATTTATAGAGTAAAATCCCTGGAAGTTGTAAAAATAGTTCTTACAAATGTTTAAAAACGGATATATCTTTTTAAAATCAAAAAAATCAAATTTTGAAATCAGAAATCTGTCAAAACGGCTTGAACGGTCGACTGGGTTGCCGTTATGAGTCGACTGGCCAGAGTTTGAAGAAGCTCAGACAGTTTTGTACAGGTACAGTCGACTGGTCCTTAATGGCAGTCGACTGATACTCAACAACTGACCTAGTTCAAACTGTTTTGACCTTTATTTTTGAAAACCACACAGTTATAAAATTATATGTGAGTGTGTGTGTGTGACAAGATTTTTACATCAATCTAAGACTCAACAAAATAAGATTACATTTGTTTTTACAAGACACAAAAAATAAAACACTAAAGGTTTGGTTTTGACTTGAGTCTTTAGTCTTGAGAGAAGCTTTAGCCATTGTCCTTGTATGAAGCTTTGTTTGATCATTCTTCAGCTTTAGAACAACTTGCTTGATCAATTTGCTTTGAGGCCGTTGTGTATCATACATGATAAACTTTTGATACAACCTGCAATATATGTGAGGTAGCATAACAACTTTGCATTGTGTTGTAATCATCAAAATCAAGAATCAACATTCTCTCCTTTTTGATGATGACAACACAATAGCTTACAATAATGGAAATAAATATTACAAAAGCTCACATGCACCCCCTATCAAATGTACAACATGCATAGGTGTGAAAACATGCACAAAAACATGCACAAAATAACACAAAAAGACACAAAGCTTATAGCTATATTTTCTCCCCCTTTGTCATCAACAAAAAATGGAGGAAAAAAATAAACCACACACAGTACATAGCAAAATGACAAATAAATACAAATTTATTGAAAGAGAATATTCTTAGTTCAAATGGTTACATAACAATTATAAAATGCAACAATAAGTAGGAAATACATAGAAAAAATATAAAAATAGTAGCTCATCAATCTTCATCATCTTCATCTTGACCACCATGAGAAGGAGGAGGAAACTGAGAAGTGAACAGGTGGGTAAGATGAGAAATATTCGACTCAAGAACATCTTGACGATCCATGAGAATGTCTTGACGATCCATTAAATAATTGACAGCATGATAAATACTGTGAGGATCATCAAAGTCTGCTCGAGGATGAGAGGATCTAGAGGCTGAAGACCGACGGGCTGAAGTAGCTAAAGGGACAGGAGGGGAAGTCTTAGAAGGAGACCTAGGTGGAGAAGAGAGAAGTTTCATCCGTGCTAAACTAGCACGATCAAAAAACTCATAGTGTTTTACTACATTTGTCTCAGCATCGAAATCAACACCAAAAGCACAAAAGACTTGAGTAAGAATGGCACCGAAAGGAAGAAATAAAGTATGAGCATTATGAAGCCTAGAGAAGATGATACGACCCCAATTGATATTAATTTTTCCGAATATTGCAGAAACGGCTTGTTGCAACTCCATGGAATACTGGTCATAACTCCCTGTTTTAGGAATGATATTGTATGATAGTATGCGTGCAACAAGTTTTGCAACAGGGATAATGGACCTATTAGACATAGGGGGTCCATGATTCAGCAAATAAATTTTAGATAAAGTGGTGGCATCATGCATCATAATTTCTCCTAAATCAAGCCCTTCATCATCTAAACCCAAAATAAGATTAATTCTTTCGGAGGTGAGTTTCATTTTCTTATTTTTGATAGAAGTATAGATGAAAATCTCACTACCATCATCCGATTGAACAACCTTCATATTTGTATAAAACAAATAGATGAGTTGAGGGTGGTAATAGGGTTGATTTTCTAAGGACAAAAACTCATAAAAACCACAATGTTGAAACAAAGGCATGAGATTAAACCTATCAAGATCGGAAAAATTTACAAACAGAAAAATCATAATGGAACACATTATGTACCATTTTTCAACAAGGTCGGGACTTCTAAGGAATTGGATATAGTCCCTAGAAGATGAACCCTCCTCTACATGAGAGGTTTTTGATCTCTTAGGAACCATGAAAAACAAAACTCTTAAACAAAGAAAGGGGAAGGAAATATATCAACAAAAACTCAGAAAGAAGCAGAGAGCTTCAAGAGAGGTTGAAGCACCACACGAAAATGGAAGGATTTGGGCTTCAAAGACTAAAAATCGGCAGCAACAACAGCAACAGCAGTAGCAGCAGTCGACTGGACGATTTCGGCTGAGAGAGAGAAGGTAAAGTAAAAGTGAAATAAAGAGGTAAGTTTTTAGGGTTTGAAGAAAGAGTTGATGGCTTAGATCAAGAGGAAATGCAATCAACGGCTAATGGTGGTGAAAGTGAGTACTAGAAAGTGAAAAGTCGCCTCAAAAGGTGTGCCAAAATTCGAATTTGAAGAAAACTGATTCACGACAGTCGACTGGTATTAAGGGGCAGTCGACTTAGTCAAGAGCAAAATAGAAAATCGAACATAGCATTAATACAACGAGTCAGTCGACTGGGTAATGTGCACAGTCGACTGTCCAGAACATAAAACTCAAACAAAACTTAGAAAAAGTAAAGATACTTAGCAGTGGACTGAAAAGTACTTGTAAGTCGACTTACCAGAAAAAAAATTCAAGAAACATCATGAAATCTACAAATCCCTAGTTCTCTCCGTAAGATGATAAATGTGTCTTCCTTAAGAGGTTTGGTAAAGATGTCAGCTACCTGTTTATCAGTAGAAATAAAGTCTAAAGAAATGTCTTCTTTTAAAACATGATCACGTAAAAAATAATGTCGAATATCAATATGTTTCGTACGTGAGTGTTGAACCGGATTTTTAGATAAGTTAATGGCACTAGTATTATGACACATTATTGAAGATTTTTCAAATGAAATACTATAGTCTAATCGGGTTTGTTTCATCCACAAAATTTGGGCACAAGCCAAACTTGCAGCGATATATTCAGCTTCTGTATTATATAGGGATACCGAATTTTGCTTCTTACTGCACCAAGAGACTAGTGAATGTCCCAAATAGTGACATGTCCCACTAATGCTCTTGCGATCAGTTTTACTACCGGCAAAATCCGCATCACTATATGACAAAAGTTGAAAGTTATCGGTGCGTGGATAAAATAGACCATATTCAGACGTGCCTTTAAGGTATCTTAAAATACGTTTCACAGCTTTTAAGTGAGACTCTTTAGGACTTAACTGATATCTAGCACACAAACATACAATAAACATAATGTCCGGTCTACTGGCAGTTATATATAAGAGTGAGCCAATCATACCTCGATAGAGTTTTTGATCGACACTCTTACCTAACTCATCTTGTCAAGGGTAGTTATAGTAGCCATGGGTGTGGTCTTACTACTCGTGCTATCCATGTTAAACCGTTTGAGTAATTCCTTAGCACATTTTCCTTGATTAATAAATATTCCATTATGTGACTGCTTAATTTGTAGTCCAAGAAAATAATTGAGTTCACCCATGTGACTCATCTCAAACTCGTTTTTCATGGTGTTAACAAACTCTTGACATAGATTACTGTTAGTAGAACCGAAAATTATGTCATCAATATATATTGGTATGATTAAAATATCATTCTTAATTCTTCTAATAAACAAAGTAGTATCTACTTTACCTATTTCAAAACCTGTTTCTAAAAAAAGAGTCTTCAATCGATCATACCAAGCATGTGGTGCTTGTTTAAGACCATATAAAGCCTTTTTCAATTTAAAAGCGTGGTTTGGAAATTGTTCATGTTCAAAACCTGGTGGTTGTTTAACATAAACATTTTCCTTTATAAAACCATTAAGGAAAGCACTTTTAACATCCATTTGAAATAGTGTAAAATTCATAAAACAAGCAAAAGATAATAAGATACGAATTGATTCTAATGTAGCAACAGGGGCATATGTTTCATCAAAATCTATGCCTTCTTCTTGATTATACCCTTGAGCAACTAGTCTAGCTTTGTTCCTAACAACTTGTCCTGATTCATCTAACTTATTCTTTAATACTCATTTGGTACCAATTATAGTATGATCAGGAGGTCGTGAAACTAAATCTCATACATCATTCCTTATGAATTGGTTTAACTGATCTTGCATGGAGTTCATCCAAAATTCATTCTCACATGCTTCTTGTATATTCTTCGGCTCAAAATCTGACAAAAAAGGCTGTGTGAGATATCATGTTAACATGTGATCTCGTCTAAATACCATGTAAAATGTCACCAATTATTAGTCATGAGGATGATCTCTAACTTCAACAAAAGACTTTGGTAAAGTTGGAGACATCACAACAGGATCAGTCAACTTGACCAGTCCATCAGTCGACTGATTTACAGCAGTCGACTTGACTTCCTTATCGGTCGACTTATCCGCAAGGCTAGTTTGCTCTAAAGATATAATTACTTTGTTTAACGGTAATGAATCAGTTTCATCATCTTCAATTAAAGTCTATGAAGACAGAGATTCATCAAATGCAACATGCATGGATTCCTTAGTAGTCATTGTTGATTTGTTGAAGATTTTATATGCCTTACTCCTATTTGAGTATCCTACAAAGATACCCTCATTAGATCTAGGATCAAACTTATCTTAATTATTCTTAGTGTTCAGAATAAAACACTTGTATCCAAATATTTTAAAGTAAGAGACCTTAGGAATTCTATCAAAAAATAGCTCATAACATGTTTTCTTTAGCTTAGGCCTAATCAAAATTCTATTTAAAACATAACAAGCTGTAGCAACGGCTTCAGCCCAAAAATACTTAGGTAAATTGCTTTCAACAAGCATGGTACGTGCACATTCTTGCAAATTCCTATTCTTCCTTTCAACCATTCTATTTTGTGGTGAAGCTCTAGGAAATGCAAACGAATGAGTTATACCATTCTTGTTGCAATATTCTGCAAATGTTTCATTTTCAAATTCTCCACCATGATCACTTCTGATAGTGACTATAGTTAGAGACTTTTGATTTTGAATTCGTTTACAAAAATTAGCAAATTCTACAAAAGCATCATTCTTATGTTTTAAAAAGAAAGTCCAAGTGAATCGTGAAAAATCGTCTACTAAAACAAATACATACCTACTTTTATTTGAAGAAGCAACTCTAGTAGGGCCAAATAAATTCATGTGGATTAATTCGAGCGGCCTACTAGTAGAAATTACTTCTTTTGTTTTAAAAGTAGATTTAATTTGTTTACCTAGTTAACATGCATCACATAACTTATCCTTTTTAAAGGATAGTCTTGGCAGCCCTTTAACTAGGTTGTACTTAGACAATTTAAAGAGATTTTTCATATTCACATGGCCAAAATGTTTATGCCATAGGAAAGAATCATTATTAGAAGCTACTAAGCAAAAATCATTCGAAAACTCATATGCTTTTAAAGACAATTCATAAATGTTATTTTTCCTAAATCCTTGAAAAATTATATTTTGCATGGTAGAATCATAAATTAAACATACATCTTTTTCAAACATGATTTTATAACCCTTATCACATAGTTGGCTAATACTTAACAGGTTATGCTTAAGTTCATTAACTAATAAGACATCTTCTATAGAGGGGTTAGTGTGCTTACCGACCATACCAATTCCTATGACCTTTCCTTTGTTGTTATCACCAAATGTGACTGTTCCTCCATCAATGTCTTGTATGGAAGATAGGAGGTTGGTATGACCAGTCATGTGCTTCGAGCATCCGCTGTCAAGCATCCAACGATCTCTCTTAGGTACCTATAAAATATTCAATGTGAATATGGTACCCTTTTCATTGGGTCCAAATTAGATTAGTTTGTGGGAAACCAAACCCATGAAGAGTTTGATTTTCCACCATAAGCAGAAATATAATTAGCAGAATTACATACAGTAAGCATATATGAATTAATATAAGCAATTCTATCTTTCGAACTCAGGTTGACTGGAACCCATACATATTTGGTCTGTCCAGTCGACTTTACAGTACCTTTCAGTCGACTTTTACTGTTATTTAGTCGACTGGGAGGTAGTATAGATCAACTTATCTGAGGTATTTGTCTCATTGAATGAGACTCAGTACCTCTGGACAGGCGACTGATATGTGGATTTAGTCGACTGGTCTGAACTGTAGATTTGTCTTTTTTCATGAAAAGTTACAGTTTTAGGTTTTTCAAAAAACTCATAAAGTTTATTTTTAACACTAGAAATAGATACAGATTTGTTTACACTAGTGTTCTTAGAAGAATGAGATTTTCCAAGGGACTTTTTAAAACCAAGTCCAAACTTTTGATTAGATTACACTTGATTTTGAAGAACATCATTTAAATTCTCTTTTCCTTTATTAAATTTAGATACGTTCTTGGATATGTCTTCATAATTTTTCTTTAAAGACTCAAGATCCATATCTAAACTAGAAAGACGAGAATTTAAGGATTTTACTTCTTTATCAAGGTTAAGATTTTCTTGAGAAAGTATTTAATTAACTTTCTCTAAGTTCTTAACTCTAATATTTTCTTTTTTAAGTTCTTGAAAAATCTCATTGAAAGCATCAAGTAAATCATTAGCATCATAGTCATTACTTACTTGATTTTGAGACGCCATAAAACACACGTTTGCAACCTCGTTTGTCTCATCAATTTCTTCTTCCGACGAAGAATCGCTATCATCCCAAGTTACATGGTATGCCTTTTGGTTCTTCACGAACTTGTTCTTTGTGTACTTTTCCTTCTTCAAGTTGGACGCATTTCCCTTAGATTTTGCGTTCTCTAGTGGGCAATCCTTCTTCATATGGCCTGTCTTATTACACCTGAAACAAGTTGGAGGTTCATTAGATTCCTTAGATTTTGAATTAAACTTACCTTCTCTTAGGAACTTTTTGAACTTTCTCGTGAACATGGCAATCTCTTCCTCATCTTCTTCTTCATCCTCGGAGTCCGACATGGCTTTGAATGCTAATGTCTTCTTCTTTGATTGTTGTGGTTCGGCATCCTTCTTGTGCTCTTCAAGTTGTACCTCATAAGGCATAAGATTTCCCACAAGATTCTCAAGAGAAAGTTGTATTAAATCATTGGCCTCTTCTATGACGGTGGTCTTCTTTTCCCATTCAAGGGATAGTGCGCGAAGTACCTTCCTCACCATCTCGGCTTGAGTATACGTCTTTCCACGTGCCACAAGTGAATTGTTAATATCCGTGAACCTTGTAATCATCTCCGACACATTCTCATTCTCCTTCATGTAGAACATTTCAAACGTGTGAACAAGAACAGATATTTTAGATTCTTCTCCTTTATTGTTCCTTCATGAGTTACCTCGAGTGTGTACCAAATTTGATGTGCAATTGTTGCATTGGACACACGGTTGAACTCCTCCTTTCTAAGGGCACAAAATAGCGCATTCATCGCCTTTCCATGGTTCATTGTTTGGTTCTTCATGTCATCGTTCCATTGCGCATATGGAATGGTAGGAGCGGTGTACTCGGTCTCTGTCATGTTCCATACTTCAAATTTGATGGACTGAAGGTAGATCTTCATTCTACACTTCCAGTAGTTGTAATTAGTTCCATCGAAGAGAGGTGGCCTTTGTGTAGATTGGCCTTCATGGTATTGATTTGCATTAGAAGTAGTTGCCATTGCACTCAACCAGGCTCTGATACCAAATGTTGGATCCTGTAGGCAAGGCAAGAAACACTAGAGGGAGAGTGAATAGTGTTTTATAAAAATTAATTGCGGAAATAAAATTTATCTTCTGTTCAGTCTACTGGAAAAAAAAGTTCAGTCGACTGAGGCATCAGAGTAGAAAAGTATTTTGATATAAGTCTGATAAGTCGACTTAATACAAAGAGGCAGTCGACTTGCCAAAAGAGTTTCTGAGAAGATTGTAATACCAGTCTGATCAGTCGACCTAAGATGGGAATACAGTCGACTTATCAGAACGGTTTTGAGAGAAATGAAATACAAGTAATAAAAGATTCAAGAGATACAACCACAGAAATTCCAAACATAGAGTACACACGATGTATCCTGGTTTGGTCCTCCCAACCTACATCTAGTCCCCAAGCAACCCACTTGAGATTTTCCACTATTCTTGAAAAATGTACAAGAATGCCGTATGGCGTTAGACAACAACCTTGTCCAACCCGTAGTCCTCTCTCACCACTAGAGAGAGCAACCCACTCTTTCACCAAGAGTGAAAACGTGACTCTACACCCTAGAGTTCTACTCTCCAACTGAGACGAAAAGAAAACAATAAAATTGTTTACAATCAACCTATAGCCTTGTTGTGATTGTGATTTTGTATGTCGTTATTCGGTCAACTTCTGAATTCAATCCAAAATGAATTCAATGTTATGTTGGATTGAACTCAGAGAACCAAGTCTTAAGAATTAGAGTGTTTGAAAAGAAACTTATTCTCTTTGAAAGTAAGAACACTTAAAACTTTTTCTCAAAAGGCTTGGGAACCCTTCCATGGTGATTCTAAGCCTCTATTTATAGATTAGAATTCCTGGAAGTTGTAAAAACAATTCTTACAACTGTTTAAAAACGGATATATCTTTTTGAAATAAAAAAATTAAATTTTGAAATCAGAAATCTGTCAAAACGGCTTGAACAGTCGACTGGGTTGCCGTTTTGAGTTGACTGGCCAAAGTTTGAAGAAGCTCAGACAATTTTGTACAGGTACAGTCGACTGGTTCTTAATGGCAGTAGACTGGTACTCAACAGCTGACCTAGTTTAAACTGTTTTGACCTTTATTTTTGAAAACCACACAGTTATAAAATTATATGTGAGTGTGTGTGTGTGACAAGGCTTTTACATCAATCTAAGACTCAAAAAAATAAGATTACATTTGTTTTTACAAGACACAAAAAATAAAACATTGAAGCTTTGGTCTTGACTTGAGTCTTTAGTCTTGAGAGAAGCTTTAGGTCATTGTCCTTGTATGATGCTTTGTTTGATCATTCTTCAGCTTTAAAACAACTTGCTTGATCAATTTGCTTTTAGGCCTTTGTGTATCATACATGATAAACTTTTGATACAACTTGCAATATATGAGAGGTAGCATAACAACTTTGCATTGTGTTGTAATCATCAAAATCAAGAATCAACACATGATTTGATGAATCATGATTATATGAAATTGTGCTTATGAATGAATTGTAGAATGCAAAATAATATCCATAGATTGTGAAATAAATTGATTAGTTGCAATAAGTGTTGATTTTAATTGTATTGTATGACTAATATTATATTCACTAGATTATCAATTATGTTGTCTCTTTGAACCTTAAAACAATGAGTTAGTTTGTAAAAGGTAAAAAGTATCTTAAGGGCTTGACTTTGTTAAAGAAAGAAAATTTGTGTAAACATATTGTGAATAAATGGGGAACAAGTAAATAAAAAGATTCATCTAGAAAAGGAATTTTTCAATGTCGAAAAATGTATTAATGTTCCACTTTTCAAAAGAAATAAGAGAAATAGTCTACAATGTGGTTAAGAGTGAGAATTTTAGAAATCTAAGGAAATATAATATACTGTTTTTCAAATAAATACATTCCGGAAAAAGATTTAGATTTTTATAAAGTACAAATTGATTTGAAAATCGAGTTTATTAAAGAAAGAACTAGATACAGTGCAGCTTATACAAAAAGTATTTAACTAGATCTTATATTGGTTAGTCACTCTGGACTTCTGGTCTTCGGGTGCGCTTTGGGTTTGTTACTGTAGCTGGTGGGGGTGTTGGTTTTGGGTTCGAGTCTCGCAAGGGGCTCTGTTTTACTGAAAATCCGATTTTAAATTAAATCCTGAAACCCTGTTTTAAATACAATTCGAGTTCTCTTATATCGGTTAGTCACTCAGGCATTTCTAGTCATTGGGTGCGCTTTGGGTCTGTTACTGTTCACAGGCGGGGGGCGTTGGTGTGGGTTCGAATCTGGCCCTGGCCTTTTGTTTGAGGTTTTTAATTTTTTTACTTATTTCGATATTTCTTTAGTATTTTAAGTGTATAAAAATTGAGAAAAAATACTAGAATTCTTCTAAAATTCCCTAGACTTCATGAAAATTATTTCTACAATATTTGACCTTTTATAATGAGAATTAGAAGTAATTTTGGGAAGAAGAACTTGATAAATTATTCTTAGATTATTATTTGATTAATTAATGTAACACCCCGAATTCCAAATAAGACTGAATTCGAAGCTCCACAAGATCTTTGCACTTCTCTTCGTACAATTTTATAAGGAATTAAAAATTTTCATTACAACAGAGTTTACATCAATGCAGCGGAATTACAACATTTATGCATGAATTGAATAATAACTTGAACATTTCTTTAAGCAGCAATCAATCTTTAGTCTTGTCATTCACTTTATCATGCATAGAAACTGTGGGTACATCAATTGCATAAACTGACGCGAGGATATAATACATCAATTTCTCTTACTTAGAAAGCACACACTTGTCACAAACAAAACTAAGGGGGACTACCCTATTGATGTCGTGTGTGAATGTGCACTTAGTCCTTAATGCAGTTATTAATATTTACATGACACTAATGCGCACTTGTTCGGATTCTTTGCATCCCATACTACATAGGTCCGAGGGCAAGTCCTTAATCGTTCTTCATCTTGTAGGGTTCGATCCCTCACCATGACATAAACTACTACAATAACTACGGTAAGTATCCTAGGTATTCTATGAGTTACGAGCCCATATCCAGACATCCTGGAGAGAATCCCACGCACTGACACATGACTCATCATGCAGGCATCATATGGTCAATTCACCGCCGCCATGGACCACGGCACCACTCGTAGTCACCAAATACCCCACAAGCGTTGCCACCAGGACGATATCCTGGGATAGTATCCATGCCCTAATCATGACGCATCATGAGGACATCCTGTGAACACTCTCACACCACCAATCAAATGGCCCTCATACTTATGTTTTTCTCTTACATTCATCACATCTCCACTATGTATCTAAATCCTTAGGTAATTGAATCATGAATAAAAATCAACACTCTAGAATTTAGCGTTACCTCTACATCGGTCTTCAAATATCAATCATTATCCATGACCCAAACTTGGTCACAATTTATCACATTTCTCTTTTCAAAACTTTCATTCTTGCCGACGTGAGGACTTAGCTAAAATTCTAGTCTCAATTCCCTTTTCATGCTCATTAAAATAAGAGTATACTTGTTCACAAATTTCACATTACATCATGTTTCTTTTCAATTTCTTTCTCATGCACAACTTGCATAATCTTAAGCAATCTTATATTAAATTTTACTCAATAATTTATAAGTCAAAATCTCATTTTGAGCTCTTCACAATTTTCTCTATGTTCAACAAATATTTGTATCTTTAATTACAAAAAGAATCATATCCAAAAAAATCTTATTAATTCTTCTTCTAAAAATTTTAATCAAATAAGTCAAACATTATAGAAATACTTTTCATGAAGTCTAGGTATATATTTTTTTATAGTAATTCAAACTCAAAAATCAACAATCAGGACAGTTCAGTCAACTGTTGAACAGTGGCCAGTCGACTGTCCTGCGAAACTTCAAAACTCAAGAACAGACAGTCAGTTCAGTCGACTGTGGAAAAATGCCCAGTCGACTATCCTGCGAAACTTCAAAACTCAAGAACAAACAGTCAGTTCAGTCGACTGTGGAAAAATGGCCAATCGACTGTCTTGCGAAACCTCAAAACTCAAGAACAGACAGTCAGTTCAGTCAACTGTGGAAAAATGGCCAGTCAACTGTACTGTGAAACTTCGAAACTCAAGAACAGACAGTCAGTTCAGTCGACTGTGGAAAAATGGCCAGTCGACTGTCCTGAGAAACTGTACTGTTTCTAGATTATTTTATAAAACTCGATTTTTTCTCATTTGAATAGTTCTTATAAAAGGTAGATTTTTACTGAGTATAATTTCTAAAGAAAACAGTAGCTTTCATTTTTCATAATTTTAATGGAATTCATTTTTAACACAAAAACTCTTTCTCCCTTAGTTTAATACATAGACCAAAATAAACTCATTTCGACATAAAAACATTTGTTTTTACAAACATCTTATTAACAATTTTCCTCATTCTCATTGAGTTCAAACACAATTTTCTTTCTTTCTTTCCTTACTAAGGATTTATTTGAGAAATTTAGTCCTATTTTCCTAACTACATATTTTGAGAGGCAAATAGGGCTAAATAAATTCAATTATCACAATTCTACTTGTATAAGGCACACGAACACATTTTTATCACAATTTCATCTATTTAACATTCCATGCAAGCCAATTTAAATTCCATAATCTATCCATAAGCACAATTTCCACATATTGTATCTTTCATTTCATGCATAGACAAAGTTTCATAAAAATCATAATTTATCCATTTTAGCAAGCAAATAAACTACCAATATTCATCATACACATATTCACATACACACCTTATTTATTCTACTATTTTTTTTTCATGTAGATTATTTTGATGTTCTTTTCTTCTTAATCTCCTTAAACAAAAGCATGGCAATTTCTTTCCTATTCATTTTAGCATGATCACAAATTTAATCCTAGCATGGTATCTAACTAGAAGCTTGAGAAATTACCCATCAATTTTGAAGAAACACAAATGAAAAGAACTCCTAGAAATCTCCTTGAACAATGAGCGATCCTTCTCCTTCTAGATTCTGCCATAAGTTACCTTCTCCTCCTTGTGCTTGATGGAACCCGAAGCTCTCCTTGCTCCTTTGGTGAATGGCCGGCCTTCACTTGAAAGGGACACACACACAAATGCACACTATCTTTTGTTCACAAACTCTCAATCTTTTTCTCACTTTTTGTTTCTTTCTTTCTTTCTCTTTTATCAATTTTCAAGTGTGTTGCATGAAGAAATGGAGGGAGTATTTATACATATTTTTCAGTGAAATGGAGGGCTAGGATGAACTAGATGGTTGTGGATTAAGGACTAGGATGAACTAGGGAGTTAAAGCAACTACCCATGAACTCTGAACCACCTCTCCACTACACCAACTCTCCACTCTCTCTCTTGCTATTTCCGGCCTACCCCATGCTCCACCCAAGACACGTGCTAGTGCAATGCATGTGTCACACAACACACCCCTAGTTACTAGTTGTACATAATTATTTAATTAATTATCTACCTAACTAGTCTACACTACAAGTTATGATAATTAAAAGAGAATTAACCTAGTGGGATCAAATTAGTGGGCTTTAAAACCGAAGGGATATTAATTAAAATTATTAATTAATTAGTGTGGGCTAAGAATAAGCAATTAGGTCTAGAATTTAAATAGGCTTCAAAAATAAAAGAGAAGGATTAAAACATTTGTTCTTGTTATGAAAATAAATAATTTTCTAGGGAAAATGCACATGAATTCATACGTGTAAAATACGTAAAAAAATCAACAAACTCTTATTTAATTATACTTAAAAGTTCAGGATGTTACAATTAAAGAAAAGGAATATTTTTGAATATAAAGAATTTTTGTGTAGAGATTAAAAATGAGATTTTTGACATGGAAAATTTGAGTAGTTAAATATGAAATTGTTGTTTAAATTATGCAAATGTGCATAGAAAGTGAAAACACAGAGATCATGATGAAATGTGGAAATTTGTGAGTATGAACACTCATTTGATGAACATGAAAAGAGATTGAAACTAGAGTTTTAGCTAAGTCCTTACATCGGCATGAATGAAATTTTGAAAGAGAAATGTGATAATAAAAGACCAAGTTTGGATCGTGGTTAACAATTGATATTTAAGACCGATACAGAGGTAATGCTAACTCTAGGATGTTAATTTTTATTCATGATTCAATAATCTAAAGATTAAACACATAGAAAAGATGTGATGAAAGTAAGAGAAAAACACAAGTATGAGGACCTCGGATCTACGGTGTGAGAGTGTTCACGGGCTATTGCATGATGCGTCATGTCATGACATGGATACATCTCCAGAATTATCGGGACCGTTGAGACGCTTGTGGGGTGTTTGGTGACTATGTAGTGTCATCGTTCCATGACAGAGGTAAATTGTTCATAGGTTGTCTGCATGATGCGTCATGTCATGACATGGGATTCCCCTCCAGGCTGTCTGGACATGGGCTCGTAACTCATAGAACATGTAGAATACTTACTGTAGTAGTTTAACTCATAACGAGGGATCCAACTCTATAAGATTAAGAACGGTTAAGGGTTTGCCGTCAGATTTATGTAGAATGGGATGCATAAGTTTGAACAAGTGCACATTTGTGTCATTAAATAATAAATAACTGCATTTAAGACTAAGTGCACATTCACACACGACATCAATAAGATAGTCCCCCTTAGTTTTGTTTGTGAACAAGTATGTGTTTTAAAAGTAAGAGAAATTGATGTATTATATCTTAGTGTCAGTTGTACGCAACTGACGTGCCCATAGTTTCCTGGCAGGACAACTTGAATGAAAAGACTAAAGAAGGAATGCTGCTTAAAGAAATGTTCAAATTGTTATTGATTTCATGTATCATGTTGTAATTTATATTTCCGTTGCGTTGATGTAAAACATTGTTGTATAAAAAATTTAAAATTCCTTATAAAATTGTACGAAGTGCTGTGTAAAGGTCCTGTGGAACTTTGAATTCAGACTTATTTGAAATTTTGGGTGTTATAATCTAGGGTCTCAACAGGTTGCTCGTTCGCTTATTAACCCCGCGGGGAGGCGGAGAGTCTGCTTTATCCTTCCTTACGAACCTAGAGAGTTGCCCCCTTCTGAATAAGGGCTCCAATCTCGTCTTCGAGGGCCCAACAGTCATCTATGTCGTGGCCATGGTCTCTATAAAAGCGGTACCATTTGTCCCTGTTCCATTTCTTACCTAGTGTATTCATCTACGAAGGTGGTGGGAGCAGCCCTTCTTTTTTTACCTCTATTAGGATGGCCGAGACACTGGCATTAAGCGGGGTAAACTTCTCTAAATGGGGAAGAGGGTGGCGCTGGCCACCATTGTCCTTCTGAAGCTTCTTAGCCCCTTCTTCTTTAGCCCCCTTCCATTTGTTCCCAGATAGGGGCTCTTTCTGATCAAGTGGGAGGAGGTCCTCCTCCGTCCTAATATATTTCTCGCTCCTCAGTAGGAGTTCTGAGAAGTCCTGGGGCGGCTTTTTAGTGAGAGATGCCTTCAAGTCAGCATGGTTAATGTTGTGTCGGAACACAACAGAGGCCACCGACTGGTCAAGGGAGGCGAGAGACCGAGCCTCGGTGGTAAAGCGCTTGGCATAGTCCCTTAACCGCTCGCCCTTCCTTTGACTGAGTGCCAACAAAGATGTGCTTATCTTCTCGGCCCGGCGGCTACTCACAAAATGGGTAAGGAAGAGCTCCTCGAACTAATCGAAGAATAAGATGGAGGAAGGGGTGAGTCGAGAGTACCATTCTCTCGCGGGTCCCTTCAGCGTGGCTGGGAAGGTTTTGTAAAGGAGTGTGTCTGAAGCCTGATGAATCATCATGAGAGTTTTGAAACTCTCGATGTGGTGAGCAGGATCTGACTCCCCATTATACGACTCAAAGTGAGGGAGCTTGAAGTTTTCTGGGACCAGGGCTTCCATTATGGTTCGGGAGAATGGAGGCCTTCTCAGGCGGAAATTCCTCACCCACTGCTCTTCTTTTTTGTCCAATCTACCAAAGCGCCTCTCCATCTCATGGAGACGGCGATGGGTCGAGTCTTCCACCTGGTGGGATCTAGCCGACCCTTGAGATTCTCCTTCATGAGGATCGATGCGACGAGGGCTAGGTGTGTGTTGGTGATGACTTGGAGCATGGTGAAGGCTAGGTGTTTGTTGGTGATGACTTGGATCATGGCGAGGGCTAGGTGAGCGGCAATCACGACTAGTGGCGATATTGAGGGCCCGAAGAATGTCCTCTTTGAAATTTTGGAGCTCTGCCCGAGTGACAGGGGCCCCTTCATCTCGGTGCTCCCTAGGAGTTGGCCAACATAGCGGGGTTCGACTTCTGCGGTGACGGTGGGGAGGGGACTCTCTCTGCCTCCTTGGGGAGTGCGATCTTCTAGGCCCTGGCCTGCTGGGGGCCGTCCTCTAGAGGCCCTTTGGTGCTCAGGGTGAGGTATTTCCTCGGTGGCTCGCCTCTCATTTAAGCAAGTTCGGAGATCTATCCCTTGCTGACGGTCGACGATGACCTGACGAAGGCCTTACGGCCCTGGTGAACTGTGGGAGGCCATGGAGTCGGAGGAAGCATTGTGAATCGAGACATGATTATGCTAAGAGTGTTGCCTTGGATGACTTCGACGGGAGCCGCCCGGGGTAGCCCCCCGAGACCTAGGAAGGGCATGCTGAGGCGGAGACTATTGGGAAAGGGGCTGTTCAGGCTGCGGCTGCTGAACTTGCTGGTCGAGTTGAAGGGGAACATCATGGAGTGGAGGAGGGGGAGGAAGAGGAGTCTCTATGGCTGAAGGCTGCTGCTTTTCCTTTCTTTGGAGGCATGACTTGGAAACTAACTTCACCGGTATAGTAAGGTTGGATTGCTTTTTCGTTTTCCACAGACAGCACCAATCTGTTGCTGCTGATTTTGGTGTAGGAGCAATCAATGTATTTGTGGATTCTTTAGGAAATAATAAAGGCAAACCTGTTGACTTTTCACTGGCATTTGACTGTTACATTCCGCTGCCATTGACCTACAAAAAGTTCAATCCACCGGGATAGATCCCGGCGACGAACCCTCCGATGCTCAAGTCAATAATCAGGAAGATTATGAAATAGTATTTATGTGGAAAAATATTGATTACCTTATTATGGTGGGGGAAGAGGGATATTTATAGTCAACTTAAGAGACAGTTTAGAGATAATCATATATCTCTATGTCTTAGTGTTTTTGGATAAGATGTAGAGTTTAAACTCGTTTCATGATAAGAGAGACGATCGAAACCGCCTCTTAGAGATAATCACGAATTTGAATTAATCTTTTAAACCTCTGGGCTGGTTTGAAATGGGTTGCTACCTACGCCCAATAGGACAGATCTGTTTTCGGGCTACTGGGCTTTGTAGAGAGATCCAATTTCCATTTCAGACCCGTTTGTAAGTGAAATTACCGTTTTACCCCTGAGAGCTTTTAGATCCGTGCTCATTTTGAAAGGTCTCAATTTAATCCTATTTTTAGCCACATCAACAAACTAATAATCTTCCAAGGATATGCTCACGATGGCCGGTGTGATTAAGGTCTTGAAGGAGGATGAACTTAGCAAGAAAACTCAGAAATCGGGGGGCTCCTTCTATGAGTTGCATAGTGGCGAATGGTGATACTTCAACTGGAAGGAATTAGGCTGTAGTACCCCGTATTTTTAAATATAATTTTAAAGATTTATAAATGAATTAAAATGATTTTTTGGAGATTTAATAAATGTTTCATAAGATTTATCTTTTTTACACATGCAAAACACGTGCAAATATTTTCTTGGAAGGTTCAAAAGGCAAAATTATTTTGTGGAAAATCATTATTTATTATTTGAGATTATTTATAATTTTTTTAGATTTTTTTTATATTTATTAGACCTATTTGTAAATATTACGAAAAAGAATGATATTTTTGCAAAATTGTCATTTTGAAGGATGAAAGTGCAAAACTACTTTCTGGACTTTTCAAGCAGTACCGGTCGGAAATAAAGAGTTTATTTTGCTTTTAAATCTCAATTTAATTGGTTTTATCAAGTTTCCAAGTATAGGGATGTATTTATGTAAAGTTATATTTAAAGGGGTTATTTTGCAAATGTGTTTAAAAACCCTAATTCTCCTATTCCGCCTATTTAAAAGAAGTGGAGTGCAGCCTTTTTTCGCTGCACAACACAAATGCTTTATTGTTTTCTTGGAGAATTAAGGAGGAAATCTTGGATTTCGCAGAATAGGACTTTGTTTGTTCTCCATTAATTTGGTTGGACTTCTTCATTTAGGTGAGTGACTTGTTTTGTTTCATTTTGTTTGGTGTATATTGTATGTGGTAATTTATCTACTAGAAAGCATGTTAGGGTTTGAGCATGAATATGTACATGATGGATTGGATGGATTGATGAATTAAAATTGGATCTTGTGAAACCCTAGTTGTTTATGAATTAAATTGTATGTGGGCAATTTGAGATTGATAAGCGACCTATTGGAGATCATGGGTAGGCTATTTGTTTTAGATTAATGTTGGATTTATTGAACATGGTGGACATTTTTATGCATAAACCTAATAAAGATGAGACTTTTATTACTTTTGAGTATTGGTTGAATGAAACATGATATGGTGATGTTATAAATGGATTATGGTTGTGAGTTATAATGGTAACTCAGTTATAAGAAATTTGAATGGAAAAGTATGAATCAATAGATCATGTCATGGAAATCAAAATTGGGAATTTAGTTGAGTTTGAGGAAATATATCCAAATTGGGGATTTCTTTGGATTTTGATATTGATATGGTTCGGATCTGAATACGAAGCTATTTCAATGAACAATTAATTTTTAAGAAACTCCATTTTTTATTATATGCACAATTTATGTTCTATTTGAAAGAAATTAACAAATCGCTATTTTTATAAATTCAAGTAGTTTTGATTTAGTTATTATATGCACAATTTATGTTCTATTTGAAAGAAATTAACAAATGCACAATATATATCCTACAAGTTGTATTTGATCAAATAAGAAATATGCTTTTTTTTGTAGAAATCATTTTCATAAAGTAAAATTATGTATCGGTTCAAATATGCACAACAAAAATCTGCAGTCTGCAGGTCGACAGTCGACTGGTGTGACTTTACAGTCGACCGTCGCGACCTGACTGCTGTGATTTCTAATTTTTCTTAAAATTTCGTTCTGGAAAGTCGAATGATGACCTTTTACAGTCGACTGCTATACTTAGAATTATTTTCTTAAAGATTATTGGATTTATCGCTCTAGACAGTCGACCTATGACCTTTTTGAGTCGACTTATAATACTTAGAATTATTTCCTCAAAGCTATTGGATTTTCTTTCTGGACAATCGACCGATGGCTTTTGTAGTCGACTGATACTGATATATTTATACATATTTTAATTTTCTTTTAAATAATTTATTCTCTAAATGTTTTAATTTATAACCTACTTTTCTTTACTACTACTGAACATATGTTTTCAAGTGGTTTAACTGAGCAATTTATATTAGAAGATTAGTTTGGATATTGGGTGTGAGTTTATAGAGGGTGTGTGTGACCCTAGTATACCGGCAGTTGAGATATTTATGTTTGGGCCTGTTGAGGCAATTTTAGTTGATCAGTTGTTAAGTTCGGTAGGATACACCAACTCTAGGAGATTCGTAAAGTAATCAAATAACCTAAATGATAAGGACAGGCACTAGCGGTGATATGATGAACGAGAACATGGGTTATGGACCTCAGTATGGCTTGCGGTGTGAGATAATCCCCAGAATTATCCAGGTGTGAGTGAAATAGTCTCCGGAATTACCTGTGGTGTGGGATTGATCTCCGTAATTATCGGGGTCGAGGTGATACACATGTGGTATTCGTGTGATAAGGTGCCATTGCTTGCGGTGTGGGGTATTCTCGAAGATTCCCAGGTGTGAGTGAAATAGTCTCCGGAATTATCTGTGGATAAAGTTTGACCTTCGGAATTATCGGGGCATGGGCTAATACTCACAGTTTATCTTTATCTCGTAGTAGTCATCGTAGTAGGATTAGTTGCTTAGCGGAGGGATTAAACCCTACAATGTGGAGATATTAAGGGCTTGCACCGAACCTATGTAGAGTGGGATGTATAGACTCCGACAAGTACGCATTAGAGAGTCAGCATATAGATTTGTGTTTTCTTGACTTGGTTTCATGCATGTGTTTTCCTGTTTTCTACACTTGACACTTAGTCTAGTTTCACTTGATGTTTCGTGTTTCCTTGCTATGTCATATCTTATGTATTCTTGTTTATTTCATGTCATTTATGATTCTATGCTTTACTTATATTGTTTGTTTTATGTCTCTCACACCATTATGGCTGACCCCTTTAGTTTTGGGGGTTAGGGTTATCGCTAGCCTCATATTTTACAGGTGATTACTTGTAACTTGGGATTTGGATGCATGAGTTAAAGTGGTGTAATAGGATATGTAATTTGTAAAAGAAATTGTTGTAAGGAAAGAAAATTTGTAATTCAAGGTGTATTGTATTCCGCTGTGCTATGTAAAGATTAATGTAATGAAAGTTGAAGATTTTTATTGGTTTTTGGCTGTGTTTAATATGACCTTTGAAGTTGATGCTGGGAATGTGCCACATATTTCTAAGATATCATATTAGAAATTCGGGGCGCTACATGGGCATTACAAGAGAGATTATCACAAATGGTTGAGTCTTAGGGCTGCCAAAGTAGTCAGTGCCACTGAATCAGGTGACAACTTAGACTTTCTTCATGTTTCAAGTTCTTTAGATGTGGATTTTGGTTGGTTTCTTGATTCAAAATGTTCTTCTCATATTTGCTCCGAGAGAAAGATGTTTTCTACTTACAAGTCAACAACAAGTCATTGTGTGAGAACGGGGACGTGTGAGATTTGTGAAGTAGTGGGTGATGGAACAGTTGAGTTGGTGATGCTAGATGGAAAAAGGTTCACACTAGAAGAGGTTATGCATATTCCCTTGATGAAACAGAACTTGATATCCTTGGGAACTCTGGATGCTCCGAGCTATAGGTACACAGCTCGAAGTGGAGTTCTGTCAGTTTGGGAAAGTCATCGTAAGGTGATGAAGGGAAAGAGGGGGATTCGGTAGAGTCGGCACAACCTCTACCAACTTTGTAGTAATAGAAATTCTGGTCAAGTGTTTGTAAGCCCTGTGTTCCTAAAGCATTATCTAGTTGGCATCATTAGAATCACCAAAGTGATACTGCAACGTTCGAATAGTGTCGAAAGGTAGAGAGTGTCTCGAGGTAGGTGGAGTTTGTGCGGAGGGAGGCACCTCCATGTTGACCCTTGAAAGGGGTATACGGTTGGAGAAAAACATGTGGTAGTAGATTCAACTAGCATAATAAGCTAGTGAATAAGGTTGTTTGCAAGAGGAAAGGAAAGAACCTAGAAGCGGTTAATCACATAGGTGTGGAAGTATGAGTATGCAATTCAAGGTGGAGACTGTTGGGTTTATGTCTTGCATACGAGGTTCGATGAGAAGAGCAGACCGGTGAAACGAGAACGGGATTCGAAACGAATAGGGAGATGAAAGAAGCAGCCACAACTACAGGAAAGAAACAACAGATTGCGTGCAGTCGACCGCAACAATTCAAGGTGTTCTCTGACTTATGACGAGGTCATTGTAGTCTACACATTTTAGGGCAGTCGACCTCGACTATGCAACGACAGCTAATGGGTATCTAGACTGGTGATCTAATTGAAGCCCAACTTCTTCTCTAAGGTTAGATTGAAGATCGTGATGTGAATTATTTGCAAGTGTACAAAATCACAACAATTAGTACAGTTAAGTGAAAAGAGTGTCGAACGCACAAGGACTAATTATTTCATCGAGTACCGAAATTACTAGATTAGCTACTATTTGGAAAATAGAAATTCAATAAAGAAAGCAACTAAATTAAATTAATCTAAAGGACTAACTAAATTAATTAAAAAGAAGCAGAATTTGAAATTTTTGTGGTTTGTCAATAGCAAACTTAATTCTAGGGCTTTTGATTTCACCTATAATCAAACACAATTCATAATCCCATGTGAATAAAAAGATTATTTTTTCCAAGTTGTAGACCAAAATCTCCAAATTATTCAATACTCTCTCTCAAGCAATATCAAAAATATTCTCAACTAATTATATGTCATAGTTCATGCACAAATTACTAATTGAAAATTCATTAAGATCTATGGATTTCTTAACGGTCACATTAACAGCAGTTCGCTCTTGTAACTGTGTTTAATTTTATTAATTCAAAATCACAAATTACCAGTTCGGGCTCTTCATGATTTAATTATTCATACAAAAGTTGGTTAACCAAATGTAAGCATTAAGAACGAAAATCAAATACACAACCATGGAAAAATAGAAAATTGATATGGAATTAAAATTGTGTTTTCAAAACTAGGCTACATCAAATTCCTAAAAAAAAAAAAATTTAGTTCATAATAAATTTACAACCAACAAACTTGTTTGGATTGCATAATAAAATTAGAAAAAGTGAAGAAGACAGAAAGAACTTTGTTTTGTTAAAAAAAAATCAAACCGAGCCGCCTCGATTTGCGTGATGCCAAGTCAAAACCCACGTTCAGTCATTCCTCCTTCTCTCTTCTGTGTTGGAAACCGAGCTGCCACAAGTCAGCGCTGACGTCACCCGCACCAGGCCCACCTACTTTCTATCTTGCCTTGAGAACCGCGCCACCCAAAACACAACAGATCCCAGAACGTTCCTTTCTCCTCCGTCTATCTCGATTTCCATGCTAGCATAACAGAGCAGCTGGCGCTCACATTAGCTCCGTCTCTCGGGTTTCACGCTGCCACAGAGCTCCTCACGTCTTCTCCCTCCTCCTCTTCGTTCATAGCGCTGTAACACAGCTTTTACTTTTCCGTCCTTGTTTATTTTATTTTATTTTATTTTATTTTTAAATTTTAATAATAGAGAAGTCAGTCGTCGCTCTCCCTCTCTTTGCTGTTCTATTTATAGGGATCCGAAATGTGGAAAATAGGGTTTATTTTTGCAGAAAACCCCAAATCTTCTTTTAGCTCTTTCCTTATTTGATTTACTCTTTATTTCTTACTTCTTTTTCTTCTCTTTCTTTTCTTGAAACACGTGCTGCACACACAAAATAAAATCAGAATTTAGGATTTAAAAAAAATAAAAATAAAATTAACTAGTACAAATTAAACTAACTAATAATCACATTAACTCAATTAAACCCGTTTAAATTTGTGTATTTTATTTTTACCCTCTATTGGCAATTAAAATTTCTATTTTGCTTTTCACATGGCCAACTTGTAATATTCAAAATTCAACATATCAATAAAAAAAACCCAATCAATTCTCCTAGTTTTCTTTGTTAATTTTTACTGAAAATGTTCACTTTTTGTATCAAAAAATTTTATTCCTTCGAAAATAATTAATTAACTAAAATGTCACACCCCGCCTCCCAAAAGGAAAATACAGAATATAGATACGTGACTAAGCCCAGCGAATGATTTTCATCATTCATAAGCTGTCAAGATCTTTACAATATTTCACATGAATAATCAGAGTCGAAAGCAAGAGAAGTCACCACGCATGCACATATGAATCAAAAATACCATCAAGATTACTTGAAACCAAATTTAATAATCTCAAATAAATCAGATATGAACAAGTCAATAATTGTCACGCCCCACTTCACAAAAAAGAATACGGAATACGAATACCCAACAAAAGCCCAGCGAATGATTTTCATCATCCAGAAGTTATTCAGGAATCTTTACAACATCTCACAAATAATTAGAGTCGGAAGCAAAAGAGTCAACCACACATGCATAATTGAATCAAATAGACCAACATAAATTTACTTGAAATCCAAAATATAATATAATTCCAAATAAATCAAGTCTGGACAAGTTAATAATATCCTGGGTCACATTGCCCAAATACAAAAATAAATCCAAGTACCAAATACAATTGTTCAAGCAAATAACAGGAAATAATAATAATAAATGCAAATAACTCCAGCACTAGTAACTCATATCACCAACACCTTCTGATACCTGCTCTCCAAAATCGGCAATTTAAAAATTGCAGGAAAGAGGAAAAGAGAAAATATGTACCCTTCAATTTGCAAGTTACTGGCTGCTTCTAATGCAGGATACACGTAAATGGGGAAAACTAACAAATACAAAATAATAGCAGGAATAAACAAGCATGGTATAAGTATGTCAACAGAAATGTAATATCTAACATGAATCAGGAAATAGAAACAAGTAGCATGGTACACTAACAGGTACGAGTAACATGTATCAAGTGTCAAGTGAACAGGTAAACAGGTAAACATGTAACAGGTAAACAAGTAACAAGTAATCAGGTAATCAAGTATATAGGTACAAGTACAGGTAGTCATGTAAACAGGCACCAGTACAGGTATCATGTAACAGGTGTCAGGTATCAGGTTATATCAAGTATTGTATTATTACTATCTATGTAGCACTTCATGCAACCCACCTTACATGGTTGCTACATTCAAACAATTTCGCTTTAGATTTCGTAGTGGAGTCCATAGGGCAGTGTACACAAGGATTAGGATAACAGGAAAAATAGGTAGAACCTAGTGCTTCTCTTCTGAGTAAACCTTCCTATTGGAAAGTATGCAGTCAGGTACAGGAAACAGGTAGAACCTAGTGGTTCTTTTCCGAATACACCTTCCTATAGAGAAGTATGCAGTCAGGTACAGGAAACAGGTAGAACCTAGTGGTTCTCTTCCGAATACATCTTTCTATAGGGAAGCATGTAGTCAGGTACAAGTAAACAGGATCGTGAATCATGTAGTCATGAACACGTAACAGGAAAGACACAGGTCCTCTTCTCAGTACATGTTTCTATATTTTCCACTACTAGATCTTTCTCTTAATCCCGGCTTGGTCATTTTATTATTATAAATCAAACAGGCATGTATGTGTCGCAAACATGTTAAGAATAACATGATATAAACAAGTAACAGGTTCAGGATGAAGAATAAACATGTACAGATGAATGATAACTCATAACAAGATAAAATAACCAAATTTCTAGTTCAGGACAGTAAGACCATACTGCAGTAAAACTAAGATTTTCGTTGTCACAAAAATGCAAACCTGAATCCGTCGTAACGTATAGAAAATAGACTCCCAACCGAATCCAGAGAATATAAATAAGTCATATAGTATTTCAAAAAATCAAGTCTCAAAACTGGTTTGAATCCAGAAAACACGTTCAGCTAGATATCAGTAAACCGAATTCACAGTCAGGAAAACAGCATCAAAACAACTCATATAAATCTAGGAAAAATCTGGGGTATTCCCCTATATGTCTAGTATCAGAATATAAAGTTTGATAATTTTCTAGAAAGATTAACTTGGCCAACGAAATTCAGAAAACATCATGAAACGATAGTTTTGCAAATTTGGAATTCCCAACACTGCTGTACGCAAACTGTAATATCTCGCAAACCGTTAAACGAAATCCAAATCCGCCAAAGGGAGATGAAAATAGAAAAAATAAGCTAACTTTCATATTTCATAAATATTTTTCATATAGGAAAAGGAATTCGGGTGAATATACAAATCTCTACAGAACAGCGAGCAAAATCCACCAAGTATAGTCTTTATAACAAGTATGAAACGGCATATAAAACTCATCTATAAAATCCACTAAAATTCTGGGTAATCCCTAAATAGGTATAAAAATACTGACCAAAATTTCAGATTAAAATAATATGCTTACCACTAGTATCAAAATAGTTTAGTCATCGAAATCATCAAGAAACGAAATCTGGAAATGAAATACAACTCTGCAGTAAAACAACCATATCTCATACATACGAAAACGAAATTGATCAAGGTCAGAGGGATTGGAAAAAAGACAAATTCTTCTCAAAATCATGTTTTATACTGAATTTAAGATTCTGACCTTAATATGGTCTAAATTACTGATCAGGACAGATTATCGGCAAAATACAGAATTTACTTTAGAAACAAAACCAACATGAATACACGAAATTTGGTCGAAACATCACTAAACATGAATTAGTCTACTAAGTATCCAAACAATATGAAATAGGGTATACGACATGTACACAACAAGTATATCACATAGATCTCACAAGCACACGAGTTCTCATAATTATTTCACATATACATCACATCAAGAAACGGTCACTTCTATGTTAATTCATGTCATATGTGTCGTGAGGCAACTCTGGTCAAGATAGCACTATAGAGACAATATTCATCAAGAGGTATCACACAGGAATTGTCTCTAGAACCCAACTACACTACAAGCAGAATTTATGACTTGTATCATACAAAAAAATTTGAGTACAAGTTACTTGTCTTAACCGATGACGAAACCGATGAAAAGTAAGAATAACAGGAACGGATTTCCGGAGCAACGAACCCAACGAATGAAACGGAACCCACGAACCACGACGAACCAAAGCGAGCAAAAACCGCGAATCAACGAGAACACGAAACTACCCACACCACGACTACACTCGCATATGAAGAGAGACGGGGAGGAAAAGAAGTGGGGCGAGAGCAGGAGTACACGGGATGAGAACAGAGGCAAAGGTCGGCTAGGGATATAATGCAGGAGATGGGTTAAACATTGAAAGTACACTTACATATATATATATGTGTGTGTGTAGAATTAGGTTTAGGGGGGAGAGAAACTGGTGACGGCTACAAGGTATGGGTAGGTATAATGGGGTTCGGGTATAGGTAGTTAACGGTGCAGGATAAATTAGTGTGGGTTTGGTTAAGTAAAATAGAGCATTAGGTTGGTTATGTAGAAAATGTGTATTAGGTAAATGGTTAATAACGGTTATCTAGGATATTTAATTAGGCTAATGGGTAATTGGTAGATAGGATTTATAATAGGTTGGCTAGGTATAAAAAAACGGTGTGTAGGATTTCTATAGGTTTATTAATGGGTATTGATGAAAGGTTAGATATTAGGTTATAACTGGCTTTGGATACGGGAATAAATGAAGTTGTTATGGGTTAGATAATGGGTAGAGATTTATAATAGGTATAATGGGTATTTGAATGGGTTGAATAATTAAAAGAAATATGGTGATCAAAAATAGATTTAAAAAAAATGAGACTGCACCCAAAAAAATAGAGAAATAAAATTGGGCACGAATAAATAAAATAAAGAGAAATCACAAATAATGGCTGGATCAAATGGAGACGAGCAAGAGAGACAACAGGATCAAGAATTCAAAATAAAAAGATGATAAACGATAAAAATAAATATATTGAAACAAAAGGTCCAATGCACGGTCCAAGAGAAATACAAGAGGAGTACAAAGAGATAAAATATACAAAAATGAAAAATACACTCAAAAATACACCAAACGAAAAACAGATCGAGGTTACAATCCTACCCACCTAACAAGAAGAATTTCATTCTCGAAATTCAACAAGAAGATACATAGGGAAACCCCAAAACAACCAAAAAGAACAAAACAAAAATTACTCAAACAAATGAGGAAACTTCTGCAGAATCTCCTCCTCCAGCTCCCATGTCGACTCACCGGGCGAGTGAGGATTCCAAGCTACACTAACAAACTTGATAACCTTGTTCTTAAGCACTTTCTCCCGCTGATCCACAATAGCAACTAGCAGAATCTCACAAGTCAAACGGTCAACTCAGAATAGTCGATCACGTAGCTCTCATCTCGGATATATCTCCTGAGTTGTGAGACATGGAAAACATCGTGCACTCCTGATAAAGCTGGCAGCAATGCAAGACGATAGGCCACCTTGCCTACTCGATCCAAAATCTCAAACGGTCCAATAAATCTAGTGATAAGCTTGCCCCCACCACCGAACCGAATGACACCGCGCTACGGTGATACCTTTAGGAAAACATGGTCACCAGCCCCAAACTCCAAAGCCCTCCGATGGACATCAGCCCATCGCTTCTGCCTATCCTGAGCTGCCTGCAAATGCTTCCTGAGCTGAACCACAGCATCAACTGTCCTGACGATCAACTCTGGATCCAACAACTTTCTCTCACCAATGTCATCCCAGTACACTGGAGATCTGCACTTCCTTCCATAGAGTGCCTCGAACGGGCAGCTTTAATACTGGCCTGAAAGCTGTTATTGTACGAGAACTCTACCGAGATACAAATGGTCCTCCCATGATCCACCAAACTGAAGCATACAGGACCTCAACATGTCCTTAAGAATCTGAATAGTCCTCTCTGACAGTCCATCAGTCTGGGGATCAAAAGCTGTATTGTACTTTAATTTACTCCCCAAACTGTTCTGAAGACTCTCCCAGAACTGAGATCTAAATCTCGTATCCTTGTCGAATACAATACTGACTAGAACCCCATGAAGTCTAACAATCTCTTGCATGTACCTCTCAGCTAGGATCTCAGTAGACTGTCCGACACGAAAAAGAATAATGTGAGCACTCTTCGTCAAATGGTCGACAATTACCCAAATAGCATTATAACCCTTAGGACTCCTCGGCAATGCGGTCACAAAATCCGTAGTGATATGCTCCCACTTCCACTCTAGAATAGGAAGCAGTTGAAGAAGTCCAGCAGTCCTCTGATGCTCTGCCTTAACCTGCTGGCAGATCAAATACTAAGCAACAAACTGAGCCACAACCCTCTTCATACTCTGCCACCAGAAATGAAGCTTCAAATCCCAATACATCTTAGTACCGCCAGGATGGATAGAATACGAAGACAGGTGTGCTTCCTCAAGCAACCTCTGACGAACCTCACCTTTCGGGACACATAATCTGGACCTAAACCAAAGCAATCCGTCAGCATGAATAACCAGGTCCGTCCTGGACCCAGACTTAACCTCAGCTCGAAAACCCTACAACTGCGCATCTGTAGCGCCCCGAATTTCTAATATGAGAACTTAGAAAATACGTGGCACATTCCCAGCGATCCACTTCAATGTAACAATATGCATAGCCCAAAAACTCAAATCATTTTATCCCAAATTCTTATTACAACATTCTTTTACAATGGCAGCGGAAATACAAAACACCTTAAAATACATTTAACTGTTACAACCCTTTTTCTTTACAAATTTACCCAAGGCTCTATTATATCACTCTCTAAAATCCAAAGCTAATCCAAGCCTCCAACTCTAAGCAATCTGCCTGTAACACATGAGGCTAGAGTTGAACCCTAACCCCCAAAACTACGGGGTCAGCCATAAATGGTGTGAGTGATATAAACAACAAACATAAATAAACAATAAACATAAATTCTCGAACAACATGTACTGAACAAAAATACATAAACTGAACATGTAATGTGCAACAAGAAACGATAGGCCAGTACAAGCGTGAAGTCAAGTCGAGAAACAATACCAACGATCAAGTATCAATCAATCAATCTCTCTCAAAATATCTACAGCTTAACTGTACGGTACAGTCGACTGTCTTATGAACCAGTCGACTGTTCTGAACAAACAGTAATCCTCACAACTCAGAATATGTCCAACTGTCAACAATTCTCAGTACCACAATGTATGTCCAACAATCGATCACCAATAATGCCATAGATCGGATAACAATATATCCATCTACAAGACCAAAGATAATATAGATCGAATACGAACCCGGTATGCCAAGACACCGACGAACATATCCATCTACAAACAAACTAAGAAGGTATAGATCGAATACGAACCCGGTATGCCAAGACACCGACGAACATATTCATCTACAAACAAACTAAGAAGGTATAGATCGAATACGAACCCGGTATGCCAAGACACCGACGAACATATTCATCTACAAACAAACTAAGAAGGTATAGATCGAATACGAACCCGGTATGCCAAGACACCGACGAATATATCCATCTACAAACAAACTAAGAAGGTATAGATCGAATACGAACCTGGTATGCCAAGACACTGACGAACATATCCATCTACAAACAAACTAAAGATAACAAAAACCCTCAAGATCATGAAACTCATCAGCACCGGTTGACTTATTCTATAGTAAGTCGACTGCCGAGAACCAATATCCAAGATTATAATAAGTGCAGTAAGTCGACTTCATCAACCATCAGTCGACTTACCCTAAACAATTACCGATAATTTCTCAAGAACAATCCAAGTGCTAACAGTATAAGATGACTTATAAAAACATAAGTTGACTTATCAACAATATAAGATGACTTATAGAAATCATAAGTAGACTTATCAAAACATAAGATGACTTATAATAATCATAAGTAGACTTATCAAAACATAAGTCGACTTAAAAGGGGACATAAGTCGACTTATAAGAACATAAGTCGACTTATAAAAACATAAGTTGACTTACCCGAGAGAAATTCTACGATAACTTTGAAAAATAAAATCTAAGTGTACCAGTCGACTGAGAAGGGTCTAAGTCGACTGTCCAGAACGGATTTTCGAGAAAAACTAAAGATACAGCAGCTGGGTCGTACCAGTCGACTGTCGGCCTACAGTTTGCATAAGTTAGGTCTGAATACAAAGATCAAAACTGGAGTTTTCTAAAGGTTCTTGTTCATGAAAATAATTCTTAATCATGTAAAATGACAATCTCGATTACTTCTTCATTGCCGATCCATTATTCAATCATTCAATAACTCAAAACTCAATTCTCTTGTTCTCAAATTCCTAAATCTTACATTAGGGTTTCCTTAATACTTAATTCTTCCACCAATAATAACCTAGATCTGATTACAAACACAAGATCCAGATGTTCATACATCCGATCAAACCATACTTGAATCCTAACATGTTTTCGATCAATAAAGAATTTGTTTAAACAAGATCTACTAAACATTCGTGGATTTCTCATGCATAATACGAATAACGACTATTGCATCGATCACATACAAGATACGAATACATCAAACAAAACAGCACACAATCACACACACAAACAAAACCAAGTTCATATCACTCACCTTTAGAATTGCAAAGATCCAATGGAAAGCCTTCTTCTTGCTAGATCCAAAAGCTTCTTCCTCAATCACCAAGAAAATAATATAATGAAATCTGAGTTATGCAGCGAATGACGGCTGCAACTCTCTTTATATAGGCCGGGAATTAGGTTCTAGGGTTTCCAAATACATTTGCAAAACAATCCCTTCAAAATACAATTTTATATATATCTATCTACTCTTGGAAACTCATCCAAAATTCATTAAAATTAGGATTTAATAGAAAATATACTTCTAAATCTTAACCAATACTGTTTCAAACGTCCAGAATGCCAATTTTGCACTTTAGCCCTTAAAAATGTCAATTTTACAAAAAGGTCCTGCTTTTCTTAAAATTTGCAAATAGTACTAATTAAATTCAGAAAAATCCGGAAAAATACTACATAATTCCAAAATAATAAATAATGATTTTTCATAAAGAAATCTTAATTTTTCAAACATCTCAAAAGTCATTTGCACGTGTTTTGCACGTGTACAAAAGATAAACCTTCTAGGAAAATATCAATTAAATCCTCAAAACTCATTTAAATTCATTTTCAAATAATTAAAATAATATTTGAAAATACGGGGTTCTACAGCATCACCAGCTTGCGCCTCTTTAATCTGATCAACAAGAGACGACTGAAGCTGGAGCACCAAACAACTCCGACCAGAACTTGGCAACACAACATCCAACTCCAACCTCTGCATCTGCTCAATCAAATTCCTCTACTGAGTCAAGAACATCACTTCCAGTCTCCTACTCAAAGCATCTGGCACCAAGTTCACTTTAGCAGGATGGTATTGCAAACTGATGTCATAATTGGCCAAAAGTTCCAACCAACACCTTTGCCTCATGTTCAGCTCCTTCTGGGTGAAGACGTACTTGAGACTTTTGTGGTCTGTAAAGATCTCCACTCGGTCTCCAAGTAAATAGTATTTCCAAAGCTTCAAAGCATGGATCACTACTGCTAACTCCAAGTCATGAGTCGGATAGTTCTTCTCATGCGGCCTCAACTGCCTCGATGCATACGCAACGACTCGGCCCTTTTGCATCAAAACTGCTCCAAGACCCTTACCAGAAGCATCACAGTGAATTACAAATCTGCCTGAACCATCTAGAATAGTCAACACAGGCGCTGAAACTCAAAAAAAGCCTCAATGCACTTATCAAACCAACAAAACTTCTGATTCTTCCTAGTCAATTTGATCAACGGTCCTGCTATCTTCGAAAAATCTTAGACGAATTTCCGATAATAGCCAGCCAAACAAGAAAACACCTAACTTCTGAAACTGACTTAGGAACAGGCCAATCCTTTACAGCCTCAACCTTGGCCGGATCCACAGAAACAACATCGCCTGAAATAATGTGCCCCAAGAATGGAACACTGTCGAGCCAAAACTCGCACTTGCTGAGTTTTCCATAGAGCTGATTCTCTCTCAAATCTGTAGAACCACTCTAAGATGCTCAGCATGATCTTCCCAATTCCGAGAATACACCAAAATATCATCAATGAAGACCACCACAAATCTATTCAAGAACTGAGAAAAGACCCGGTTCATAAGACTCATGAATACAGCAGGCACATTCGTGACCTCGAACGGCATCACAAGATACTCATAGTGACCATATCTGGTCCTGAAAGCATTCTTCTATACATCAGTCATCTTCACTTGGACTTGATGATACCCAGATCGAAGATCCAACTTTGAGAAAATAGTAGCCCCACTTAACTGATCCAACAAATCATCGATCCTGGGCAACGAATACCGATTCTTCACAGTAACACTATTTAGTTCCCGATAATCCACACACAGTCGACGACTACCATCCTTCTTGTTGATAAAAAGGACCGGGGCACCCCAAGGCGAAACACTGAGTGTGATGAACCCCAAATCAAGCAACTCCTGAATCTTCACCTTAAGCTCTGCTAGCTTAACCGGTGCCATCCTGTAGGGACTCTTCGATATAGGCACCGTACTCGGTTGAACTTCAATACCGAACTCCACATCCCTATCAGGGGGTAAGCCAGGCAACTCCTCTGGAAAAACATCCATGAAATCCCGAACCACTAGAGGCGCAGCCTCATAGCCTGAATGCAACTCCATTGCACAAACCTCCTGATCAACTGCAGCTCGACCAAGGGAAGACTCCTCAGTATTGAACTCAAACTCTGAGCGATCTGTAATTCTGAACACAATTTTCTTGGCACGACAATCAATAATAGCATGGGTTTCTCCCAACCAATCCATATCCAGAATAACGTCAAATCCCGAATTCTCAATTACAATCAGATTAGCTTTGAAATATGCACTACCAATAATTACGGGACACTGCCTGCACTCCCGGGAACAAATGACAACTCCACCACCTGTCAAATGTTCCAAGCCTCTGACATGGTGCTACACTCCAACTAATGGCGAGCAACAAATCGAGAGGAGACAAAAGAATGGGTTGCCCCGGAATCAAAAAGAATATGAGCAGGGAAAGAGCAAACAAGGATGATACCTAAGGGAGAATCAAAGTCAAAAGAAGAAAGAACGGTTGAACAGGGGTGAGGAAAAGAAAATACAGAAAGATAAAATGGAAGGAACAATGCAAGAGAAATGAAAAGAAGCAAAAGAAAGACAATAAAATAACAAAACAATAAACAAAATATACCTGCAATGATACCTTCAGCTGACTTAGCATCTGCAGCAGTCAAGTTGAAAGCCTGACCTCTCATCGGAACACCGGTCCTCTGACCGACAATCTGGTATTGAGGAGGAAGCGGTGGCCTAACTGGACCACGAGCAGGGGCAACCTGCCGAACGGGACCCCTGGCTGGAAGAGCCAACTGCTGTAGCGGCTATGGACAATCTCGCACTGTATGATCAGTAGAACCGCACCTAAAGCATCGGCGATTGGCTCGCCTACAATCCTTGTGATCATGTCCAGTCAACCGACAGAAGTTACAGAAACCACTCCTCTGGGAACCAGCAGAAGAGTAAGGAGCTGCTCTGACCGGAGGGGTTGAGACAGGCCTCCGAACTGGCCCACCAAAAGGCCTAACAACAGTAGAGGGCAGAACAGTCCGCTGGGGAGGTGCTAATCCACCACAAGCCTGCTCCTAAGCTCAAGCTACCTCGAGAGCTTTAGCATAAGTACACAGACGGAGAGATACAAGCTGCACCTTAATATCACGAGCAAGTCCCAAAATGAATCTACGGGCCTTGTCCTCTTCATTTGCCACAAGAACAACAGCGAAGCGGCTGAGTCTAGTAAATTTAGCTGCGTACTCATCGACAGACCTAGAGCCCTATTTTAAGAAATTCTGATGTTACAACATTGCATGGACAAGATGTAATAAAATTTTATTACTAGAAATAATGACCAACCTGTTTCAGGGCAAAGAATTGTTGCTCCATCTCTACTCTAGTGCTGCTATGAAAGAATTTCTCCAAGAAGCCTCTAGTGAAAGTAGCCGTAGTGATCGGTCTTTCGAGCCTTTTGGACTCAGACCTCCACCAGATATGAGCCAAGTCCACCAGCTGAATGGCAACCACGTCTACTCGATCTGCATCTGCAACTCTAGCTACCAAAAGCAGTTGCTCTGTCCGAATCAACCACTGTTCAGCCTCCAAGGGCGTCTCAGTGCGTAAAAACCTGTCGAGCTGCAGTCTCATGAAGTCCGTGACTGTACCCGAACGGGGAGGAAGAGGTTCCTACAAAGGCACAACTGGCAGAGGAAATCACTATGGTTCTGCTGCATATTGATCAAGCGCTCAAGCACAGCGGTAACAACCTCAATCCCAGGCTGATCTCCCTGGGGACGGGAAGAAGAAGAACCTCTACGAGCCATAGTCTGCACAAAACCAAAACAATCAGCATCAAGATTAAGGTTGATAATAATTAATTCATTTATGCATGCATGGTTGGTGAAATATTGAGCCGATCTCAGTTCGAGCCAAGCTTATCTAATATATTAGGCAACTAATACATTAGCCAAACCTGGCTCTGATACCACTAAAAACCTTATCACGCCCCGCTTCCCAAAAAAAATACGGAATATGGATACACAACAAAAGCCCAACGAATGATTTTTATCATCCATAAGCTGTTCAGGAATCTTTACAACATCTCACAAATAATCAGAGTCGGAAGCAAAAGAGTCAACCACACATGCATAATTGAATCAAATAGACCAACAGAAATTTACTTGAAATCCAAAATATAATATAATTCCAAATAAATCAAGTCTGAATAAGTTAATAATATCCTGGGTCATATTGCCCAAATAAAAAAATAAATCCAAGTATCAAATACAATTGTTCAAGCAAATAACAGGAAATAATAATAATAAATGCAAACAACTCCAGCACTAGTAACTCATATCACCAACACCTTCTGGTACCTGCTCTCCAAAATCTACAATTTAACAATTGTAGAAAAGAGAAAAAGAGAAAATAAGTACCCGTCAAGTTGCAAGTTACGGGCTGCTTGTAATGCAGGATACAAGTAAATGGGGAAAAACTAACAAATACAAAACAACACCAGGAATAAACAAGCATGGTATAAGTGTGTCGACAGAAATGTAATATCTAATATGAATCAGGAAATAGAAAAAAGTAGCATGGTACACTAACATGTACGGGTAACATGTATCAAGTGTCAAGTAAACAGGTAAACAGGTAAACAAGTAACAGGTAAACAGGTAATCAGGTAATCAAGTATACAGGTACAAGTACAGGTAGTCATGTAAACAAGCACAAGTACAGGTATCATGTAACAGGTGTCAGGTATCAGGTTATGTCAAGTCTTGTATTATTACTATCTAGGTAGCACTTCATGCAGCCCACCTTACATGGTTGCTACATTCAAATAGTTTCGTTTTAGATTTCGTAGTGGAGTCCATAAGGCAGTGTAATCAGGGATCAGGATAACAGGAAAAACAGGTAGAACCTAGTGGTTCTCTTCCGAGTATACCTTCCTATAGGTAAGTATGCAGTCGGGTACACGAAACAGGTAGAACCTAGTGGTTCTCTTTCGAATACACCTTCCTATATGGAAGTATGCAGCCAGGTACAGGAAATGAGTAGAACCTAGTAGTTCTCTTCCGAATACATCGTCCTATATGGAAGCATGTAGTCAGGTACAGGTAAACAGGATTGTGAATCATGTAGTCATGAACACGTAACAGGCAAGACACAGATTCTCTTCGCAGTACACGTTTCTATATTTTTCACTACTAGATCTTTCCTTTAATCCCGGCTTAGTCATTTTATTATTATAAATCAAATAGGCATGTATGTGTTGCAAACAGGTCAAGAATAATATGATATAAACAATTAACAGGTTCAGGATAAAGAATAAACATGTACAGGTGAATGATAACTCATAACAGGATAAAATAACCAAAATTCTAGTTCAGGACAGCAAGACCACACTGCAGTAAAACTGAGATTTCCGTTGTCATAAAAATGCAAAGCTGAATCCATTGAAAGGTATAGAAAATAGACTCTCAACCGAAGCTAGCGAATATAAATAAGTCATATAGTATTTCACAAAATCAAGTCTCAAAATAGGTTTGAATCCAGAAAACACGTTCAGCCAGAAATCAGTAAATCAAATTCACAGTCCGGAAAATAGTATCAAAACAACTCAAATAAATCCAGGAAAAATATGGGGTATTCTCCTATATTTCTAGTATCAGAATATAAAGTTTTACAATTTTCCAGTAAGATTAACTTGGCCAACGAAATTCAGAAAACATCAAGAAACGATAGTTTTGCAAATCTGAAATTCCCAACACTGTTGTATGAAAACTGTAATATCTCGCAAACCGTGAAACGAAATCCAAATCCGCCAAAGGGAGATGAAAATAGAAAAAATAAGATAACTTTCATATTTCATAAATATTTTTCATACAGGAAAATGAATTAGGGTGAAAATACAAATCTCTACAGAACAGAGAAAAATCCAGCAAGTATAGTCTTTATAACAAGTATGAAACAGAATATAAAACTCATCAATAAAATCCACAAAAATTCTGGGTTATCCCTAAATAGGTATTGAAATACTGACCAAAATTTCAGATCAAAATAATATTCTTAGCACTAGTATCAAAATAGTTTAGTCATCGAAATCTTCAAGAAACGAAATCTAGATATGAAATACACCTCTGTAGTAAAACAACCATATCTCACCCAAAAGAAAACCAAATCGATCAAGGTCAGGGGGGTTGGATAGAAGGCAGATTCCTCTAAAAATCATGTTTTATACTGAATTTAAGATTCTCACTTTAATATGGTCTAAATTATTGATCAAGACAGATTATCGGAAAAATACAGAATTTACGTTAGAAATAAAACCAACATGAATCACACGAAATTTGGTCGAAACATCACTAAACATGAATTAGAGTCTACTAAGTGTCCAAACAACATGAAATAGGGTATACGACATGTCCACAACAAGTATATCACATGAATCTCACAAGCACACGAGTTCTCATAATTGTTTCACATATACATCACATCAAGAAATGGTCACTTCTATGTTAATTCATGTCATATGTGTCGTGAGGCAACTATGGTCAAGATAGCACTATAGAGACAATATTCATCAAGAGGTATCACACAGGAATTGTCTCTAGAACCCAAATACACTACAAGTGGAATTTATAACTTGTATCATACAAAGAAATATGAGTACAAGTTACTTACCTTAACTGATGACGAAACCGACGAAAAGTAAGAATAACGGGAACGGATTCCCGGACAATAGGATCAAGAATTCAAAATAAAAAGATATAAACGATAAAAATAAATATATTGAAACAAAAGGTCCAATACACTGTCCAAGAGAAATACAAGAGGAGTACAAAGAGAGAAAATACACAAAAACGAAAAATACACTCAAAAATACACCAAACGAAAAACATGGGTTACAATAATCCTGGGTCACATTGCCCAAATACCAAATATTTCAAGTAACCAAGTACAATTATTCAAAATAAGTAATAATAATAACAGCAAAACTCTAGCATCTAGAATCTCATATCACCTACACCATCTGGCAGTTGATCTCCAAAATCTGCAATTTAGCAAATTGCAGGAAGTGGAAAAGAAAACAAACTTCCGCCAATGCAAATTACGGGCCGCTTATAGTGCAAGCACAAATACAGGAAAAGGGGTAAACAAATGTAAAATAACATCAGGACAAACATAGCATGAAATAGATATAACAGAGCAGGATAACTAATATGAACCAGGAACAAAATAAAGTAACATGATATACTAACATGTACAGGTAACATGTATCAAGTGTCAAGCAAGCAGGTAAATAGGTACTCAGGTATACAGGTATACAGGTAGCAGGTACAGGTAAATAGGTGAACAGGTAGCATGTACAAGTATCATGTAATAGGTAAATAGGTTATGTCAAGTCTTGTATTATTACTATCTAGGTAGTACTTCATGCGTTACAAGCTTATACCACATGGTTGCTACATTCAAACAAGTTTCGTTTAGAATTCGTAGTGGAGTCCATAGGGCAGTGCACTTAGGGATCAGGAAAAACAGGAACAGGAACAGGTAGAACCTAGTGGTTCTCTTCCGAGTACACCTTCTTATAGGGAAGTGTGTAGTCAGGTAATCAAGGTAAACAGGTACAGGTAGAACCTAGTGGTCCTCTTCCGAGTACACCTTCCTATAGGGAAGCATGCAGTCTGGTAATCAGGTAAACAGGATCGTGTATCATGTAGTCATGAACACGTAACAGGTGAAAAATACGGGCCCCCTTCTAAGTACATATTTTTATATTATCCACCACTAGATCTTTCCCTTAATCCCAGCTTGGTTATTTTGTTATTATTATTAGACAGGTATGTATGTGTCACAAAACAGAGAAAGAATAACATGGTATAAATAAGTAACAGATTCAGATTGAAAAATAAACATGTACAGGTGAAAGACAACTCATAAAAGAATAGAACAATGAAAATTCTAGTTCAGGATAGCAAGACAGTACTGCACTAAATCAGGAATTCCCGTTGCCACAAAAATGCAAACCTGAATCCGTCAAAGAATCTGGAAAATAGACTCCCGGAAGAATCCATAAAATATATATAAGTCATATGTTATTTGACAACAACAAGTCTCAAAACATATTTGAATCCAGAAAACAAGTTCAGGCAGAAATCAGAAGTTTGTATTCATAATCAGGAAAACAGCATAAAAGCTTAATAATCAAATCCACGAAAAAACCGGCGAATTCCCTAGTATATTTAGTAACCGAAAATAAAGTTTCATAATTTTCTAACATAGATAGAATAGTCAAGTAAAATCAGAAAATAGCAAGATACGGTAGATTTGTAAACCTGGAATCACAAACACTGCAGTACTAAAACAACAATATCTCACAAAATATAAATCAAAATCCAGATCCGTCAAAAGGTTAATAGAATAGTTACAGTAGGCTATATTCATGTTCACAAAGTTTTTATAAGAAGCAAATAGAATCAGGTTGAAATTATGTATCTTTACTGAACAACAAGAAAATTCTGCAAGTATAGTAGTTGTTTGCAAGCATAGAATAGTTTGTAAAAGTTATCAATTAAATCCACAAAAATTAGGGGTTAATCCTAATCAAGTCTAGTTGTAACCAGCAAAATATTGGATCAAAATATTATCTTTAGCATCGGTAGAAAAAATAGTCACACAGAATTCATATGAAACTGGATCTGGAATTTTAAACACATCTGTAGTAAAATAGTCATAACTCGCAACTCATAAATCGAAACTGAGATCTTTCAGAAAATCTAGCAAGTAGACAAAATTCAGTATAATTCATATTCACAAATAATTTTCATATACTGACCTTAATAGGGTCTAAAATACTGATCAAAATGGATAACTACAAAAACTGAAATCTTCTTCAAGCATAAAATCCACATAGATCATATGAAACTCACCCAAATCATAACAAACATGAAATAGGGTATCCTAGATGTCCAAGCAACATGGTATAGGGTATTTAGCAAGTCTATAATAAGTATTCTACAACTAACACAACCAAGCACACGATATCATACGAACAACATGCATGTAACCATCAAGAAGTGGTCATCCCTAAGTTATTTCATGTCATAAGTGTGTCATGAGGCAACTACGGACGGGTCAACACAATAGAGACAAGATATCACAAGGGTTTTGCACAAGAATTGTCTCTAGAACACAACTACACTACATACGGTATTTAGTACTTGTATTACACAAAGAAAAGAATACAAGTTACTTGCCTTAGAGACAACGACGGAACGAAGCAAGAGCAAGAATAACAGGAACAGATTCCCGTGCAACGAACTCAACGAACGAACGACGAATCACACGAAGAACCGAATGCACAACTCGAGATCACACGATATCAACACACGCACACCAAGCCAAGCATTGGCAGTGGTGCACTACATCGAGAGAACAGACGGCAAGCGACAAAGGAAGGCAACACAGCGGAGTGCTGTCTATTGCTTGCTGTCGATGAAGGAAGGAGCACGGGGTGGCGCGACTGAGGTGGCTGGCACGGTTAGGCAGCACAGGGGGGTCGCACTGGGACGTCGGGACAGCGCTGCGATGATGTGGTGCAGAGGAGGGTTGCGGTCTGGCATTGAGGACGCTGGCTTGCCGTCACTGCAGAATGGGGAGAGGGCAACACTGAGGTGCAGCGTCGAGATGTCGGGGATGCAGGGAGAGGAGGTGATCGGAATAGGTAGAGGTCGGGTTTAGGGGATGAATCTCGGGAGGATGGGTTAAGAGGAGATCGGAGAAAGGAAAACAGTAGGTAGGGGATGAGGCAAAGAAGTCGGCTAGGTTTCTTTTTTGAAGATAAACAGGATGTAACACAGGGTATATATAAGGGGTATTGGGGTTTGAGTGTATATGCTGGGTTTCGGGTATTATATGGGTAATGGGCATCAGGTAGGAGTATTAGTACGGTTTAATTGGGTTTTAGGATTTAATGGGTATCGGGTAGCTTAGTGGGTATTATTGGGTATAGGGTTTAGGAAAATATCCAATAGGTTTATGAATAGGTTTTGGGTTTAAAAATAATCAAAATAAAAGAAATATAGTGATCCAAAAAAAATGTGATGTTTCAAAAAAATGGATAAATAAAATAGGGCTTGAACAGTATAAAAATAAGGGGATCAAAAGAAGAGCTCGATCAAACAGAGGAGAAACAATGGGAGACAACACGATCAAGAACTCCAATAAAAGACGACAAAACAATAAAATGAATATATTAAAAAAAAAAGATCCAATATACGGTCCAAGAAGAGATACAATGGGAATAAATACACACACAAAATACACCCAAAAATACAAAAAATAGAAAACAGGGGTTACATAAAATCTATGGAAATAAGATAAATTATTAGACGTGTAGCGCCCCGAATTTCTAATAAGATATCTTAGAAAATACGTGGCACAATCCCAGTGATCCACTTCAATATAATATCAAACACAACCAACACTACTAAATTTTCAAACTTTTATTACAACAATCTTTCTACAAATCACAGCGGAATTCAAACAAACTCAACTCAATATTTTCTTTATTTACAACACAAATTTATCTCAAAACTGTTATTACAAATTTGCACAAATCTCTTATGAGTCAATTATATCTCAAACCACACAAGCATCCCATCACCAACTCTAAGCAACTACCTACAACATGTGAGGCTAGAGATGATCCTTAACCCCCAAACTAAAGGGGTCAGCCATAAATGGTGTGAGAAATATAAAAACAAACAAACAACATAAAAGATCATACCTCATAAGTTCTTAAACAACAAATACTAAATAAGAATATGGGAAGTAAGAAATGACAGTAAACATAAAACATCAAGTGTCACTAAGCTAAGTGTCAAGTGTAGAAAACAAGAAAACCACGTGCATAAAACCAAGCCATGAAACACAGATTCTAAATGCAGACTCTCTAATGCGTACTTGTCGAAGTCTATGCATCCCATACTACATAGGTTCGGTGCAAGCCCTTAACGTCTTCACTTCATAGGGTTCAATCCCCGCGTTATGAACTAATCCTAACACGATGACTACTACGAGATAAAGATAAACTATGGATAGTATCTCATGCCCGATAATTCCGGAGATGGATCCCACACCCAAGATATTTTACTTGAATAATTCCGGAGATCATCCCACACCAAAACATTGACACGTCACCACACGAATACCACATGTGCTTCACCTCGACTCCGATAATTCTGGAGATCAATCCCACACCACAAGTAGTTACCGTGATAATTCGGAGATTGTCCCACACCACAAGACTGTGATAATTCCGGAGACATATCCCACACCACTAATAATCTACTGTGCTAATTCCGAAGATTAAATCCCACACCGAAAGCCATACTGAGGTTCTTGACTCATGTTCCCGTTCATCATATCACCACTAGTGTCTGTCCTTATCATTCTGGGTTAATTAATTACTTAACGAATCTCCTAGAGTGGTATACCCTACCGGCCTAAATTCAAATCTAAATAACTGAAATGTCTCAATGGGCCTCAACAAAATACTCAACACCGGTATACTAGGGTCACATACCTCTAGAGACTCAACTCAAATGTCAAAACAAAGTTCCACTAAACAAAGTGGCTCAACTAAATGTCTCAAATGAAATACTTAACTGAATATCTCAAAGTCAAATGCTTAATCAAATACTGAACTGAATGTCAAGTATATACTGAATTATCTGAAAAACCAATCATTCGAAATAACACTAAAGTTTACAAAGATCCTTCAGTACCAGTCGACTTATACTGTAGTAAGTCGACTGCCTAGAGGACGAATTTCCAAAATTTTACAAAAATAAACTAAGTCATATAAGTCGACTTAAGAAAAGAATCAGTCGACTTACCCGAGGTAAATTCCAATAATCTTCTCAAAATTATTCTAAGTATATAAGTCGACTTAAAGGATTATAGGTCGACTGTCCAGAATGACTAATAATTTTTACAAAAATACATTCCTCAGTGAACCAGTCGACTGCCTATGAGCTAGGTCGACTGTCCAGAATGACTATTTCAAAGATTCTAAAATACAGTGTCAGACTCGTACCAGTCGACTGTACAGTAGGCCAGTCGACTGTCGGCCTACAGATTTCAAAATTTAGGTCTGATTACAAAATCAAATCTGGAGTTTTCTAATGATTCAATGTTTATGAAAATAGCTCGTATTCAGGAAAAATGATAAATCTCAACAAATCCTCATCATGTATATGTATAAATTACTCAAAACATCAATACGTCAAAATTCAAGTTGTCATGTTCTAAATCACAAATTCTTTCATTAGTGTTTCACAAGACTAAATTTCTTTCACAAATCTAAATCAAAATCTGATTTATAAATCTAATGTCCAGATGTTCATACTCAAATCTCAACATGCTTTTAACAACACAATTTCAATAATAAGGATCTACTATTTCTTCCACAATTATTCACATGATTCATACCACAATACAAGATCTAAATCGTTCACAACATCAAATCAGTACATCATTGATACTTGCACACATAGATCAACAACAAGAAAAATTTCTATCATTCACAACATCAAAACAAACAACAAAACAAATTTTTACATCACTCACATGAATCAAACAACAAAAACAATTTTTATATCTCTCACCTTGGATTGAGGAAAAGTCCACGAAAAGTCTTCCCTTTTGCTAGATCCAAAAACTCCTTTCTCCACCAAAATAAATCTCCAAAATTTCTGTATATTATCAACAATGACGGCTGGAGGAAAATCCTTTAAATATCCGGGATTGAATATTAGGGTTTTATCCACACTTTTGCAAAACAATTCTTTCCAAAATACAATTCACATATATAGTTCTATCCTTGGAAATTCCATCAAAACTCATTTAAATTAGGATTTAAAAGAAAATATACATTCTAAATCTCAATCAATACTGTTCAAAACGTCCAGAATGTATATTTTGCACTTTAACCCCTAAAAATGTCAATTTTGCAAAAAGGTCCTTCTTTTCTCAAAATTTGCAAATAGTTTCAATTAATTTTAGAAAAATCTGGAAAAATACTAATTAAATCTCAAATATTAAATAATAATTTTTCATGAATAAAACTTAATTTTTCGAACTTCTCAAAAGTACTTGCACGTGTTTTGCACGTGTACGAAAGATAAATTTTTCTGAAAATATTCATTAAATCTCCAAAAATCAATTTAAATTCATTTTCAAATATAAAAATAACATTTAAAAATACGGGGTTCTACAAGACGAATACAAGCAATTTTTACGGGTAAATGAGTACAAATAATTATATAAAAATTGGACATATAAAATACCCCCAAACTTAAGATTTCTCTTGTCCTCGAGCAAAAAAGTAAAACCATGAATAAAGAAATAATAATCAATAATATGCTCAACTCATCACACTAAGAGATCTCATCATGCAAGCATCAAAATTTCAATTAAAAATATAAACAATAGCAAATAAAGTAAAACCAAGCATATTCACTTTCTCTAGTGCAATTATTCATTCGTAATTCTCAACCCAATCATATTTTTCATGCAATTAATGTAATTATAGTATGTAACAACTCCATCTGTGATTATCCCTTCTCACAACTACAAACCGAGTAGCAAACTAGAGCTTTTTTTTTTTGCAATGTTCCACTCTTCTCTAAGTTGTCACTTGAATTTTGACGTGAATGCAAATATTTATGATGAATTCACCCGGTTACTCAACAAGTCACAAACTTAGAGTACTTTGCATGTCAAGTTGTCGTTTGACGTAAAAGTAAACATTAGAGATGAATACCCCTAGTTACTAAGCAACTCAAAATATTGGAGTAGATGGAACTTTATTCATTAAATTATTTGATTATTATCACTCTATTTAGGACTAGATCAAAGGGGATAATCACAAGAAAAAGTATCACATTTTTCTTTTATGTATAATCACATGACTGTCACAATTGTGTAAGGAATTTAGAAACTCAATAATCCTAAAGTAAATAGGTATACTTAATCTTGATTTATAAGATATTGTCTATCCCTAAAAAATAAATTCAATGCTTTAGCACAATAAAGAACTCAAAAGTGTAATGGTGAGCCCAATTGCAGTACTTTGTTTTGTTTTTCTTTTCAAATATATATAAAATAAAATAAAAATTTGTACCCCTTCCCCCAAACTTGAATATCACATTTTTCTCAATGGGAAAGGAAAAACAAAAACAAAAAGAAAGCAAAAAAGTTCAGAATTTCTCCCCTAATTCGTGTTAAAATTCTGCACGCGCGACGTTCATTGTTTCAATGATATCTGGAGCTGTAGATGTCCAAATGGCCTGATTCTTTCTATTCTGGAAAGCTAAGACAATTGCCTACGATTTTTCTTTGAAACACTTTTCCAGATTCTGACTCCATCATGCTCAAAAACAACCATCAATTCAGATGTAGAAAACAGTTCTGCCTGGCGACTTCCAAACTTATGCAATCCTATAAAATAAAATCAAAAATTAAAATTAAAATAAACTATAAGAAAAATCAAATCTAATGCAGTAAAAAGAAAACATGGGTTGCCTCCCAAGAAGCGCCAAGTTTGAAGTCTTCAGCCAGACATGGTGGCTGATATGGTTATGTAACGCCAAGATCCAACAACATAAGAACATCTTTTCTAATACTTCTCTTCAGGTGGGAATTGGGTTCAAGCTTGAGTTTGAGTCGTTTCTTTCTTGAAGATGGTGTCTTTGATATCCCTACCTCTTTGAATTTCTGCTGAGAAAATTGATGAATAGATGGTGCAGCATCCAAATACATAACATATTTCAAAATCTTTTCTTTTTCAGATTCAAGAGTTGCTGAATTTGTTAGATATATTTTTACAGGTAACTTTTCCACTTCAACAATATGTTTCTCGCCCACAATTAAATCAGTTTTACTTTCTTGAATACACGACTGTTCTTCAGTAGGAAACTTTATGGATTTAAAAACATCAAATGTTACTTACTCATCCTCAACCCTCAAAATAAGTTTTCCTTGTTGGACATCAATCAAAGCTCTCCCCGTAGCTAGAAAAGGTCGCCCCAAAATCAATGAAAATTGTTCATCTTCCTCCATATCAAGTACTACCAAATCAGCTGGAAATATGAATTTGTCTACTTTTACCAAAACATCTTTAATTATTCCTTTTGGGTACTTTATAGATCTGTCTGCCAATTGCAATGAGATTGTGGTCGGTTTTTCTACTCCAATACCTAGTTTCCTGATAACAGAATAAGGCATAAGATTGATACTTGCTTCTAAATCACATAGCTTTATCAAAATAAATATTTCCCATAGTCAAGGAATTGTAAAACTCACTGGATCTTTAAATTTAGGAGGTAGCTTCTTTTGTAAAATTGCACTACTTCCTTCTGTTAGCATCACCGTCTCATGTTCCTCTAATTTTCGCTTGTTTGATAAAATATCCTTAAAAAATTTAGCATATTTTGGCATATGTTCTAAAGCTTAAATAAGAGGAATATTAATATGCAATTTCTTAAAATGTTCAAAAATTTAGAATTGATTTTGAAAATTATTCTTTTTAATTCTTTGCGGAAAAGAAATAGGTGGATCATAAGGTGAATTAGGGTAAGTGTCAGAATTAAACTCCCTGAAATTGTTTGGCTTGAAACTCCTTTATCCTTCTTAGAATGGTGATTGGACACCTGCTGCGTTTGTTCCTCCACAATTTGCTCGATCTTACTTTGCTTTTCAACCACATTTTGTTCGACATTTTTGGTTTGTGGCTGCTCTATTGTTGTCCCACTTCTAAGTGTTATTGCTTTGACATGCTCCTTGGGATTGACCCCCGTGTTACTAGGTAATGTTCTTGCCATTCTTTCGTTCAGAATATTTAAAATTTGACCAATTTGAACCTCAAGATTGTGACTTGAAGCTGAAGTTGAAGTTGCAACATTTTGGATTGCCAAATCTGTCTTCTGCATGTGTTGCATGAACATCTCTTCTGGTGTCAGCTTTTTTTCTTGTTGTGAAAAATTTTGAGGTGGTCTAATTGCTCCTTGATTGTTGTTCCATGAAAAATTGGGGTGGTTTCTCCATCCGGGATTATACGTGTTCAAATAAGGATTGTCTTGATGTTGGAAATTGGACACGTAATTTGCTTGATAGGAATTTGGTTAAGCAAATGGATTTCCCACTTGGCAATCTTTGCTTGAATGATTTCCTGCACAAAGATCACAAATCATATTAGTTTTAATAGCATTAACATTCATATTACCTATTTGTTTAGATAAAATATCATTTTTTGCAGTTAAAGTAGTAATAGGATCAAGTTCAAAAACTCCAACAACTTTTCTTGGCATTGTACTCTCTGAAGACCACTGGTAAGTATTAGATGATATCTCCTCTAAAAGTTCGTAGGCTGCTTCATGAGTTTTGCTCATTAGTGCACATCCAGCTGCTGCATCTACCATAGACCAATTTGTAACTCCCAAACCATTATAGAATATTTGCACTTGTAGCCACTTTGGTAGTTCATGATGAGGACACTTTATCAATAACTCTTTGGACCTCTCTCATGCATCATATAAAGACTCAGTCTCAAATTGAGTTAATGTGGTAATATCATTCATTAGCTTCGCTGTCTTTGCTGAAGGAAAATACTTTGCAATAAATTTTTGTGATAAGCCCTCCCAAGTAGTTATACTACCGGGTGGTAAAAGCTTAGCCAAGCTTTCCCCTTATCTCTTAGTGAAAAAGGAAAGAGTCTCAATCGAATTGCATCATCTGATACTTCATTATGCTTGAAAGTGTCACAAATTTCTAGAAAGTTTGCAATGTGAACATTAATATCCTCGTGCGGTAATCCTCCAAATTGAACAGTCTGTTGAATCATTTGAATGATCTCTGGTTTAATCTCAAAATTGTTAGCTTCAATAACCGGCTTCTTTATGCTTGATGTCGCTCCATGAATTGAGGGCATAGCATATTCTCTCAAAGCCCTGTTTTCCTCATTGTTTGCCATTGTGATACACCTGAAATATAGCTTAAAAAAATAGAAAAACTAAAAATAAAAAATAAATAAAATAAAAGTAAGTCAAAACAAAATAAAGAGGTAAAATAAAATAAAAATCCAAACAAGTAATAATCTAACAAATATCAATATCAATAAAAGAATATATAGTCCCCGACAACGGTGCCAAAAACTTGATGTGAATTATTTGCAAGTGTACAAAATCGCAACAAGTAGTATAGTTAGTGAAAAGAGTGTCAAACCCATAAGGACTAATTATTTTATCGAGTATCGAAATTACTAGATTAGCTACTATTTGGAAAATTGAAATTCAATAAATAGAGCAACTAAATTAAATTAATCTAAAGGACTAACTAAATTAATTGAAACAGAGCGGAATTTGAAATTTTTGTTATTTGTTAATAGCAAACTTAATTCTAGGGCTTTTGATTTGACCTAGTTAATTAAACACAATTCATAATCCCATGTGAATAAAAAGATTATTTTCCCAAGTTGTAGACCAAAATCCCTAAATTATTCAATACTTTCTCTCAAGCAATACCAAAAATATTCTCAACTAATTATTTGTCATAGTTTATGCACAAATTACTAATTGAAAATTTATTAAGATCTATGGATTTCTTAACAGTCACATTAACAGCGGTTCGCTCTTGTAACGGTGTTTAATTTTATTAATTCAAAATCACAAATTATCAGTTTGGTCTCTCCATGATTTAATTATTCATACAAAAGTTCAACCAATTGTAAGCATTAAGAACGAAAATCAAACATACAACCATGGAAAAATAGGAAAATGATAAACAATTAAAATTGTATTCTCAAAACTAGGCTACATTAAAGCTCTAAAAAAATAAATTTAGTTCATAATAAATTTGCAACTAACAAACTTGTTTGGATTGCATAATAAAATTAGAAAAGAGAAGAAGACAGAAAAAAATTTGTTTTGTTAAAAAAAATTTAAATCGAGCCGCCTCGATTTGCGTGCTGCCAAGTCAAAACCCACGTTCAATTATTCCTCCTTCTCTCTTCTGTCTTGAAAACCGAGACGCCACAAGTCAACACTGACATCACCCGCACTAGGCCCACCTGCTTTCTGTCTTGCCTTGAGTACCGAGCCAACCAAAACACAACAGATCCAAGAACGTTCCTATCTCCTCTATTTGTCTCGATTTCCGCACCAACATAACAGAGTGGCTGGCGCTCACATCAGCTCTGTCTCTCGGGTTTCACGCCGCCACAGAGCTCCTCACGTTTTCACTCTCCTCCTCTTCGTTCGTAGCGCTGTAATACAACTTTTCCTTTTCCGTCCGTGTTTCTTTCTTTTTAATTTTTTATTTTTTTAAAAAATTTTAATAATAGAGAAGTCAGCCACTCATTATGCACGTCCTTGTTTCTCTCTTTGTTGTACTATTTATAGGGATCCGAAATGTGGGAATTATGGTTTATTTTTGCAGAAAACCCCAAATCTTCTTTTATCTCTTTCCTTATTTGATTTGCTTTTAATTTCTTGCTTCTTTTTCTTCTCTATCTTTTCTTGAAACACGTGTTGCACACACACATAATAAAACCAGAATTTAGGAAAATAAAAATAAAATTAATTAGTTTAAATTAAACTAACTAATAATCACATCAACTCAATTAAACCCTTTTAAATTTGTATATTTCATTTTTACCCTCTATTTGCAATTAAAATTTCTATTTTGCTTTTTACATGGCCAACTTGTAAAATTAAAAATTCAACAAATCAATAAAAATAAATTAATCAATTCTCCATGTTTTCCTTGTCATTCACCTTTTGCATCAAAAAATCTTATTCCTTCGTAAATAATTAATTAACTTAAATCTATGGAAATAAGATAAATTATTAGACAAATACAAGTAAATTTTTTGGGTAAATGAGTACAAATAATTATATAAAAATGAGATATATCAAATCGTACGACTTTTATTGTATGGTTCTATAGAGGAACATCGAACGGTTATTCTATCAAGATTACAAACTAGGTTTCTTTATATTTCTATATATATCATCGTAAATAAAGTAGAGCGCCAACAAAAGAATGAGCACTTCATTTGAGAATTTGAAAGTTTTCGTTGTAAATAGCAACTATCTTTTGGTGAGGTTTGAGAGATAGATAAGTTTTTAGTGAGAGTGGTGTAACTCTTGTATTTTTCTCTAGTTGAATAATATCTCAGTTTTTCTCCCCTGGATTAGGGTTCGCCCAAACCGGAACAAAATTGTGTGTTTTGTATGCTTGGTTTGATCTAATTTGCCTTGTAGTTTGTAGTGATCGTGTAGCAAAACTCGGCAGAAAATCCTAACAACTATCATCCTCATAAGAATGGTCCAAATGCCAAAAAGCCCTTTCATCATTTATTTTCACTACAAACAGAAACTGAAACCCTGACTTTTTTTTTGTCTTTTCCCGGCGTTCATAAACGTCGGGGTCAAGCCCTGCGGCGCTTAACAAATCACCGCCGCAAACACCGTCCTTTCTCGCGCAGGGGTATATTTGAGAAAACTACGGCACTTGCAGTGCCGGGCATTCTGTTTGGATACCACGGTCTGTTCGACTCCTTCCCTGGTGCTTATAATTAGTCGGGGTTTCTTTTAATTTTTTTTTTGGTATTTAACCTACCCCGGCGTTTCCAAGCACCGGGGTATGTTTTTAAATATAATTAAAAAAATTTACAGTTATATAAACCCCGGCATTTCCAAACGCCGGAGTATGTTTTTGAATTTTTAAAAAACTTCACTTATATCTATCCCAGTGTTCTGAAAACGCCGAGGTATGTTTTGAAATATTTGCATTTTTTTTTTTTTTGCTATTTGAAAATACGTAAAACAAATATAATATTTAAGCACTCAAAAAACATGTACACAATTCATAATAATGTTGAACACGATATATTTCATATTTTGTAAACAGTTCACCAAAGTCATAATATATCAAAATTCAAATAAATATTAAATTACCAACATACATATGAAATTTGTTCCATTGTTCTTTAGTCTAATACATACAAGCTGATTTGTGCATGTCACAATCAAAAATGAAAGGAAAAAAATTAAGAAAATGAGCTAGCTTGCACATGCTTCTTCCTTCTTCTTGCCTTTTTGCGAGTGAATCCAAACTCCAACTCAACACTACGTCCATTCACAGGCCACCTGCATATTATTCATTTTTAAGAAAAAATTCAGATCCAATTTATTTCGTATCCGTATATTGGCTAATACTTGATATTTCTTGATATTTGTTTATCTAAAAATCATAGATGTGGATAAAAGGATATGTATGTTTGGTAGACCGCTGAGGCCAAATGCCAAAAATAGAATTTAGAGAAGAAATAAAGCTCATCGGTGCATAGTATCAAGAAAACAAATCTTTAACTCATCCACAGAAAACAAAATAAATAAACTGCATGTTTATATTCTATTGTTTATAGCTGAGTACTAAGTGGAATTACACTCTTTGCAAAGAACTGCCTTTCAGAGTGATTACTTTTCTTGTGAAAGATTGCAGTTCCTGTCACTGCTATCAACCTATAGATGTTAGACATAGATTGGAAACTGCCACAGTAATTTCCCATAGCTTTAGAAGAATTCAACCAGCAATTCTGACTGGTGAATGATAAGATGAGATATACAATTAACAGGTAAGATGAAGTAGTTTGAGTGGTAGTTGTGTTCCTGCTAATGCCGTTTACATATTAAAGTGGGAATTGTTTATCCCTGTTTTCTTGGCTTATCGAATAGTGATAATCCTCTATGATCTTTAGGGAAACAAAGAAGTGCTGGATTTACCTTCGTGTTAGAATTTCAGCCTCTAGTTCCAACTCATGAAAGATGGTTGTCATCAATGTCCAATCTTCGTGTACATTAACCATCACTTGTTACAGATACTGTCATTTTTAATTAATTCGAGAAACAATTTTTAGATCAAAGGGTCAAATGTACAGCCTGAGTCACCCAATTATCCTGTAGATTTAATGGCATTAGACCTAACTCGCATCATTACCTACAATAAAACTAGGAGATACGAAAGCAGCACATTTCCTGCTTCCAAATATGGCATTGTCTGCTAAAAATACGGTAACTCCTGTTGCAGCAGAGTAAAAACTATATTACGACTACGATACCAACTATAAGCTAAATGTATTCCATCTGATATGATACATTCTTAATTCTCGTTGCGACATTACAGATTCAGTTAACGAGACGAGAATCAACCACAAATAATGCGAGAAACTTGTGATCACAACAATATATTCTTTTGGACATACACACACGAGATATGACAACCACATGGAGTCAAGGCCGGCCCTGAGTTTCCCGGGGCCCGAGGCGAACTTCCGAAATGGGCCCCCCATATGCTAAAAAAAAATGTATACAAAAAATTTGCATATTGTTGAAAACAAAATATGCAAAATATATAAATTTGTTTTTAAATCACCCAAATTTAAAGTCTCAAATACAATTCAAGTCTTCAAATCCAAACCAAAATAATTTTAAATTTTTTTTAAAGACTCAAATAATTATTTTTGGGGCCCCTTAATAACAGTATTTTTCTTTTACTCACAAAATACATGCCTATATTTACAAGGTAATTACATATTTGGAGTTCCTAAAATCGCAAAAACGTCGGGGGCCTGAGGTGGCCGCCTCACCCGCCTAAGGGTGGGGCCGGCCCTGCATGGAGTGTGGGTGGGCACTATTTCATCCACATACAGGCTATTTGGACATACACGATGAAACCTATATATATTAAATGATCAAGCATCAGTTTTATTGATTTACCTGTTATAATCTCTGTGTATATTAAAATTTAATATAATTAAATGGTTTCTTTATTACAATTCAAATACTTACAAAATAAATAATTTTTTAGTAACTATCACATCCCGCTTTCCAAAAGGAAATACGAAATAAGAGTACGTGACAAAGCCCAGCGAATGATTTTCATCACTCATATGCTTTAGGATCGACTCAGCATTATAATAAGAAATATAGCAAAATATACACAACCACGCATTCATGAATAATTTATTAATTAACAGAAAATATTTGAAACAAATATAAATATCCCAAATAAATTCTAGATCTGGATCAAAAGTAAAAAACATCGGGACTACACGCCCGTTACAAGTTTTAAATAGTAACAAGAATAAAATAACTCAAATACAAATAACTGATGCAAGCTTTCCTAAGCGAAGCATAGAAGGTTTGCTCACCAAATCCAGTAGGCAACTCGTTTCCAAAGCCTGTATATATACGTATAAAAGGAAAATAGATAAACAAAGATAGACGCCCTTAGGGCAAGTTAGGGTCGCAAGTAGTACAAGAAAGGGTATGCAAATAAGTACAAGAAAATATGAAACAAGATTTGGAATCAAGAATAAGAATATACAACATGATATGATAGGGATGCAACAAGTAGTGAAGTTCAAGAGACTAGCTAGCAAGTAAGATAACTCAAGTAACAAGATTAGGTAACAAATACTAGTAGTGGAATAAGTAACAAGTGAACATATAATTTGTATCAAATATCCAGTGACAAGTATCAAGTGACAAATATCAAGTAAGGCAGGTGTCAAGTGTAAACAGGTAACAAGTTATTCTTAAGTCTAATGTTTAATTCTATCTAGGTAGCACTTCATGCGTCCCATCTATTTACCACATGGTTGCTATTTACAAACAAGTTCCGTTTAGGCCTAGTGGCGGATTTTATAGGGCGGTATATGCAGGTATCAAGTATCAAGTAAGCAAGGTTCATGAATACAAAAATAATGTAATAAGTTCACGAACCAGTTCGTGAATGCACTAACTCCATAACAAGTTCATGAACCAAACCATGGGTTCCTGAATGTACTAAAGATACAACAAGTTCATGAGCCAAGTAATGGGTTCATGAATACACTCAAGATACAACAAGTTTATGAACCAAGTAATGGAAAGTACGGTCCCCTTCCGAGTACACTTACCTATATTGTCCACTACTATGGTCTTTCTCTTAAACCCCGACTTGTTATTTATTATTATTATCAAGACAAGCATGAAACTATGTGAAATAGGGCAAGTATACATGATCAAGGACAGGAAACAAGTTTAAGTTAGGTAGAATGCATATTCGAGGATCAAAACAAATCAAAATTTTAAGAACGATGAGAATTCCAATTTTGGATAGCATGACGTTGCTGCACCAAAACTGAGATTTCCGCCACCACAGGAATGCAAATCTGGATCCTTCAGAAAATTTAGAAACTAGACTCTACCGAATCCAGCACATTTAAACAAGATACATGAAAGTAATAGCATCAAGTGTCAAAATAGCAAACTACACAGGATTCGTGTTCAACCAGAATTTGTAAAACTGTGTTTTTAAATATGAATCAGGTCTGAAACTTCATTAATTAATTCCAGGAAAACTAGGGAAGCTCCTATAGTGTGTCTAGTATCAGCATGCAAAATTTTAAGTCATTATCTTACAGGTAGCATGGTTAATTTAATTGTAAAACAATGTGTCGCAGCAAAATTTATGAATCTACAATTTCAGACACAGTAGCAGTAAAACTGCGATAACTCACAAACCATAATTCGAATTCAATTCTGCTAAAAGGGTAGTAAACTAGACATATGGGGCTAAGTTTCATGTTAAGAACTCAAGTCCAGATTCTGATGAAACCAGAGTCAAAAAAAGCAAGCAAAGGCAGGAATAGTGGCATATGTGAATTCTTTTAATATAACAAGTGGCATGATAAATGACCATTATGAGTTTAGATTAGTGTGTAATACAAATAGGATGTAATGGATATCAAATCAGCAAGTCAGATTTATTTTTCAACTCAAAGAAGGTAAGATCAACACATATATCATACAACATACATCCATAAGTCCGGTGGTTCTTAGTTTCATGTGTTCAAATAATTAGGAGACAAAATGGATCCAACAATTTTTGAAACGAATATATCAACGAAAGGTTGTGACTCTTATGATCATGGAGTTGATAAGAAATAAAATAAGATCATCAAACGATAAGCCAAAGGGGAGTCACAACTACGATCAACTTACAGTATTTTCAAATAAAAGCTTGTACTAGAACAACAAATTGTACAAGAAGATACTTGCCTTAATTGGATGAGGACGTTGATCGACGATCGAGATCGGATGGATCGGATCGGCGCGGATCTTGATAGCGATCAAGATCAAGACAATCGGACGGTTGAGATCGTTCTGATCCGATCAAGATGATGGAGATCAGATCAGATCTGATGATGGTCACGATCTTGATGAGATCAAATGGTTGAGATTCAAACAATAAACTCTCCCCCTCTCCTTGATCAACAGCAGCGACAATGGCGGGGGACTTCGGCTCGCGACTGGCGGCGGCGCTGCAGTAGCAAGACGGCAGCGACGTCGAGGCTCGACTGGGGAGCAGTCGACGGAGACAACAGCTACGATGAAGAGTGGCGAGCGCTCTGTTTTGGAGGGGAAACAGAGGAGCGATGGCGGGAGCTTTGGGGGGTTCGGCAATGGGGAGGTGACGGAGGGGATGCAGAGGTAGGGGACGATGACAATGAGGAGCACCAGGGTCGAGGGTAATGGGTTCGGTGGCAAGGTGATGGATTCACGAGTGAGGAAGACGGTGGGTTCGATGATTGAGGTGCAGGGGTACAGGGATAAGGATGGCGAGGTTGACGGGTCGACGGTGAGGCGGTGACGAAGACGAGGGTGAGGGGAATGGGTGGAGTCGAAGGCGGCAGGAAGACGAAGAGGTGGGAGGTAGGGGAAGACGATGGATGAACAGTAGGAAAAAGGAGTTGGCGGCTGGTTAATTGGGTTTCAACAGTAAAGGTAATTAGGGTTAGGGTTAATTAGGTTAGGGTTTTTAGTGTAGGGTTGTGGGTTTGGGGTTATTGGATAGCGGGTTTGAGTAGGATCCAAACGGAGATTGAGTCAAAATCACTATAATTAGGCTACATGAATTAGGTGAATTGAATCGGTCAATTCTCCACGAAGAATAGCAAATTTTGAGCTAATAAGAAAAAGCAATTGAAGTAGATTGGACACAAAATTGAGTCGAAACAAAAGAAATGATTTTGTCAGAACTGGAAACAAAATACAGAATCGTGAATTGATAAATAGAGTACAATAGCGTATAATAAACTTCTAAACGAATTCATTTTCTATACACATCTATCTTATAATATAGGGAACATGAGGAATGACACGGACTATCTACTTAGAGTTTGGTCGTAAGTGTACAAGTACTACACATGAAGAAAACTGGTATATATGAGGCTGTCTTTGTGCAATAGGGATCAGATTTTCAGAACAATATTATATAGTAATCATTACCTTTGTGTTAAAATTTCAGTGTCATCTTGAAATTGTAGTTAATAATTTATTTTGGATATAATCTTAAATTTTGTACTTTGAATTACTGAATATATAATTATAAAATGTACATAGTGACCTTATAAAGATTAAGCTATATAAAATGTAGTATACTTATATTTAATGTTGTTTTCTTTTGTGTTCTTTCATGATTGCACCTCTCTCCTTTGTTTCCTCGTTAGTCTTCAAACTTTTCAAGATAATAAACTAGTTAATTACTATATGAAGTGTAGGATTTTAGACAAATATTGAATCGGGTAGACCAAAAACTAAGGCAAATCAGGTGTATAGTCTCAATCTTAGTTGTATCACACAATTGTTGGAGTTCATCAATTGAGGTACTAAGTAATGTTGTAATACTTACAAGAAGAAAATATCCCGCCTAGAGTGTATTTCTAGCGATGTCGTTTATGGGATCACGTTCGCTGGCTCTCTCTTCATTCATATTCATCTGATTGGATCCTGTAGGGACTCTATCCCCTTACTGTATAAGGCAAAAAATTATACATTAGGTTTTTAATTCAAAAAAAAAGACATCATTTTCCTAAGCAATGTAAACATCATAGAACATTCAGAAATTTTGAGTTAAAACTCCATGGTATGAAGACGTAAACTAGAGAGGGAAAGAACAATAATAACCCAATAAAGCATGCAGACTTACATGAAGAGACATTCTTTCCACAAACCAAAATTCTACCACTTATTATTTTATATGAATGCAACTCTGTATTCAAGTGTCAACTCTAAATAAATTCTAACCTGTCTCGGTATGTCATTGGGGTTTTGTATATTTGTTTCCTTCATTATATGTGCAACTGTTTACTGAAGTTTTGCGAGTTGCGTATGTAGAAAATGTATCTTCTCATCTCTAGAATCGGGCTGTGTTGATGAAGAAGCATGAGATTGAGAGGGTGTTGGTCCTAACCCCTTCCCACGCACACGACCATGGCGATCTGGGCCCATGTTTTCGATCATCGCTTAGTGTTGAAGATGCACTGTATCAACGGGTGTTGTGGGGGATCGGCGGTGGAAGCGGATGAGAGTTCGGCATACCTCATTCTAGCAGTGCTTTGTAAAAATAAATTGCAAAAACATGTGATATGTTATTAATTTTTAAAGCATATTACATACCAAATCAGCACATTTATGATATGACACAATTACATATTTCGTCGCTGCCTGTGAGGACGCAAACACGCCTTGTGAGTTCATGTGGGTGGCGTAGAAGAAATCTATATCTCCGTACTGGTCCGCACGTCCTCTCTCCACATCTTGTATATTAGAGTACGTAGGGGATTATAAAATCAATAACGTATTTTATTACAAATGACATTAAAAAAAATTAGTAATACCATTCTTGCGCAATGCCTTGCGAAGCTTGTACCTCCGGAAGTGTGCAGCACATCGTGTGCATCCCTACTGGCACGACCTCATTCAGCCCTTTTCTGCACAGCTCGAAATTAACACAATAATAATTAATAAGCCAAATAACAAGTCAAAATATATGCAGGATATATGTCGGGTTATTATGCATGATATATCAATTATAATAACTATCGTCTTTCCTAAACATTTTTTAATACCTTCCCCTCAGGTGTACTCCAAAAATGACAAAGAAATTTCCAATCAGACACATGACATCTCTCGGGACAACTCTTGTATTCTCAACCACTGTCCGGTCCTGTCGTAATATTCCGCTTTCAACTTAACCTTATAGTCTTTCCACTTCTTGGACATAGATTTATTTACCCAATCACTATTAAGGACTGCCAGGTAATTAAATTTTTGCTGTATATGAACAAAAGACAAAGTTAACACAATTATTAATACAAATCATATTCAATTCAAAGTGGCCTTTTACTAATGACAGAATCCACTTACAGTGTTACCACTTGACAACTAGCATTACTGGTTTGTTTAATCATCTTTTATAACAAGATAACAAGAGAGAATAAAATGACATATTACATAGACATGTGTGGTTGATTAATCGTTGCTTTATAGACTTCAAATTTATAAGAAAACAATACACTATAATTTCCTGATCCCCATATCGACTTAGAATTACCCCAAATTTATAAGGAATCAAATTCACCCAATGATGTAGGTAAATAATCTGGCTCAATCTGAACCATCTGATCTACTCAAGATCCGCACTCCTATAGAAACAAACCTACAACTTCTATGGGCCTTCTACTGGTTCAGGCCCACAGAAGAGAGTCACCCAGCCAATTAGGGTTAGGGTTTCCTCCCACTCTCTTTGCCTTTAAATACCAGACCCCCTCTCTCTTTCTGCAGGTAATGACTCTTTCTTCACCTGAACCCTAGCTCTCATTTTTACTGTCAAGTGACTGACTAGATCGTCGGAGGGCCAGTCACCGGGATCTCTCCAGGCGTTTCTAGGCCTTTTGTAGGCATTCCGATTGGCCATCTTCCAGTAGTGCCTCCTCTTCAACTCCCCAGGAGATCCTCTACTCAGACCAGATCTGCGACTGAGATCTGTCTCTTTCTCTACAAATTACAAGAACCCGCACATGTAAAAAAAGCTGCATCAGGTTGGCGCCATCTATGGAAAACTTGACAGATCCAACACCAGCTTCCAGGTGCCGCTCCTTCCTTCCATGGCACCTAAACCAAGGAGGGCAACCATGGCAGGACGGTATGCCTACCATCATCACTTGACTCACGGTCATGCGGATACCCAGGGCTCCCGAAGGCACTGACCCGAGGATCCATCGGGTCCGGGTCCGAGCGCCTCATGCTCAGTTACTAGGCAACCCAAGTGTCAGGAAGCCGATGACCTTCGAAACATCATAAATCATCGAAAACCTGTAGATGACCACCGAAAATAGCTCAACCACTCTAGGAGTAGAGCTACCCCCTCCAACCATGCCCCGCCTCATAGCTACTCCTGTCCCAGGGTCAGGAGCAACGGCGTAGCCGCTCCCCAAAAGATCGATGACCTCCGACGGTCCAATTCGAAGAGGTCGCGGTCATGAGGACCGAGTTCCAGGAGTTCAGGAACGAGTTCATCCAGGCCATCTGAGGCACCCCTAGAACCGAACTTCAAAACGACGACCCCCTCCAAGAGGAGCAAAACCTGTGTATTAAGTTGCACGGCTCGACCCGACCGATGAGGAGGATGACATTATCCTTAAGCGACTCCAGAAGGTGGAAAATCGCATCGCCCAAATCGGCGAGGGTGAAGGCCAATCCAGTCAGGGGCACCAGCTTACTGGAACCCCATTCTCTGCTTAAATCTTCGATGCCTCGATTCTGAGGAACTTTAGATCGCCTCAGTTCGAGACATACTGTAACTCTTGTTTTCATTTTTCCTTCTATTATTGATCTCCATTGTAATCTCTTTTGTAATTCAATAACATTTCATTTTGTTTCATTTATTGTATCGAATAGGATTGTAACCTCTACTCCCGCTAATAAGTATTTTTCGTGTATTTCTATATCTTGATTATTTAAAATTTATTTTGTGCTAAATTTGTTTCAAATTTTTATTAAAGTGTTTTCTAATCGAAAATTATATTCATTTCGAATAACTGGGTGTTTTGATATTACTTTCTAATTCTGATTGATTGGCTATTTGGTTTTAGCCCAAATCAAATATATTATTATTATTGGATTATTTTAATATTATTATTATTGTTATTACTTTAATTATAGTTATTATCTTTATTATTGTTATTATTATGATTATTGGTATTGTTGTTAATATTAATATTTTTGTTACTATTATTATTGTAATTATTGGTATTATTATTCTTATTGTAATTATTATGATTATTATTATTTTTGTAAAGCCCGAACATACTTCTTTATTTGTATTTTATTATTTGATTTAATGTATGTTTATATGTATATTTTTAAAACCCTATAATCTATTTTCTTATTGGATTTAAACCCAACACCCAAAAACCCAACATCTCTTAATTCCCTATATATACTATTCTACCCTATTATAATCACCCCTAACTCTAACCCCTAACCTGACACTAGCCGCCAAACCTAACCTTCCCCCTATACTGTGCAGACACCCCCCTAATGTTCCTCTCCTACCTCCCACTCTCTCTCTTTTCCCTTCCCCTGCTCCCGATCGTCGTCGCCATCCTCATCACCTTCATCCTCCCTACCCCCCTCTGTGCTTCCTCGCGCCCTTACAGCAAGTCCATTGTATCCAACTCATCTTCATCCTCGACTGCCACCAGCCTCTCGTCTCAGCCGAAACCCATTGTGCCATCTCCGTCGCCCTCCAGCCTCCTCGTCCCACGTGTGCTGCCCTTCACCGCAATGCACCGCCACCATTGATCACCCCCTTTTTCTCCTCTGAGTCCCCGTCGATGCCTCAACTCCCCACAATGCATCCCCTCCTTCCTCTGTTTCGCTCTCGAAATAGAGCCCCATCAACCTCAACCCATCATCGCCCCACCATCGCCATCGCCTCTGCCCTGTATCCCCGGTCGCACCCATTGCCACCGCCTTCAACCGCTGCAGCCGCCTTTCACCGGAACCACCATCCCTTGCATCTGCATCCTTTTGTCGAACCCAACATCGCACCCAACCTCCCTCCGCCACTGAAGCCAGTGCACCGATGACCCCTCCCCCCCGTTGCAGCATCGAAGTCCCGTCGTCGATGCCCTATGCTTCGCCGCCGCCGCTACTGCCCTCGTCAGTCCGATCGTCGCGCACAGTCATCGCCTTGCTGTGTTGGCCAAGATGGTTTGGTGTTTAGTGATTGGGCGGTTTTGCCGTTTGGTGTTGTGTTGAGGATGGTTGTTTGCTGTTTTGAGTTATTGCTTGGATCTTAACCCTTGATCTGATCGTGATCATCTACATCAGGAGCTTTATCTTGATGCTGGATCTTTGGCCATTTTTATCTCGATCGTTGGTTGCTTGATCTTGCACTTGTTCGTCGATCATCATCGAGATCCGTACCGGATCGTGATCGTCACATCGATGTTTGCTTAGTTTGCGATCATACCGTTGCCATCGGGATTCTCATCCCGTTATTCTTTATTTTCGAATTAACCATCTAACAGGCAAGTCACCGTCCTCTTGAATTTTTAATTGTATTAAATTCACGTTTTGTTGAAATTCTTGCAAATAGATCCTATTCGTTTTCATAACACTGTATTGATTATCTTCGTTGGGTCTATTGAGGGTTACAGGAGCTAACTCCAATATTCTTGACATCGTGACACTTTTGACTCTAAAGATTGGATCTTTCCTGCATTCATGTAGAATTGATGATAGGGTTAATTGTATAACCATAACACAATTAATTATTGTAGAGGAAATTGCTAGGTTGTATGTTGTTTGATCGATTAATGGTTGATTGATGATAAATTGATGTATGTATGTATTCTTAATCTTATTTACCATGTTTTTATACCCTTCATGCTGATTGAAAAGTTTATCGACTAGTAGAATTGATACCCATCATGTTTAATTAATTTATTTCATGAAAACTACACAAAACCTGTATATTGCTTGATGCCTATATGTCGACTGCTATTTTTGAACCAGTAAATGATCTTAAAATGAAAAAATTTCTGAATAAGAGTTGTAGCCTTATCTTTTTAGTTTCCAGAACATCTTGAATTTTTGAATTCTGAGTTGTGCAGCAAAAGTTATACCCGTTTTACTACAGTTGTATTTTTTACTTTTAGATTTTCAGATTCTTGTATCTTTCATGCTTAAACAGTAAAAAGGCTGATCAAATTATAAAATTTTATTCTGATAATTTTCAGATTGTTAGTAATCATGTTTAGGAGTCTAATAAATCTTTTTAATGAATTTTATATCGAGTTTTTGCTATTTCTAAAAGTAAATTAACATGATGTAGAATTTTTGCCTGAACATGAAATCTGTAAAGAACAACGTGATTGACCTATCTACTGTTGTCGGAATATGAACTTTAAATATGCGTTGGACGTGAGGAATTTTAGTTTCTAGAATTTCTGACAGGATTCACTTTTCGATTTCTGAAATGGCGGTAAACTGTATTTTTGTACAGACTACTCTTGCTGTCCACAATTTTATATTTCAGTTTTTAATAGTTTAACTATTTCCATATTGTTGTATTGTATGAATCGAAGTGTGTATGTTGCATTGCATGATTCTAATGAGTTATCGTCATCATTCCAATTGTCCTACTGCATGTTATCACCTTACTGTTCCCTTATTGTTACTATTGTTCACTCCAGCGTTTCAAATTACATATTGTATTTTTGCATTGATAAAATATTTAACAAGCCGGAGTTTAAGGGATTGACTTGAGTAGTAAATAATATAGTGACTGTGTCAGCCAGTGTTTATCGATTGATTATGGAGCGCTAACTACGGCACCCCAATCTTTCGTGTCGTGAACTCGTGAACTCGGGAACCGTGAATCAATGTATCAGTGTATCATTATAATGAATTTTGCAATAATATTGTATCGTATTAGTAATTACCATACCGACACATGATCTATAGAATTCACTACTCAGTCTAAATAAAATTGATTGTATGCATCGAATCTATAGAATGGGATGCAGTACTATGCATTAGTTAGGATTAAAATGATTAATAGACATAAGGATTGACACAACATCGATACTACATATTGTTCCTCATTGTTCTTATTGATATCGAATCTTAGCTAAGTGTTATTGATATTGTTCATTAAATATTGTTACCGAATATTGAATCATTATTTATAGCTATTGCATCGATTATCATGATATTGATTATTGCTATTGTCCCGTATTATTGATTCCTATTGATCCAATAAAATCATTGTTATACTAGTTATTCCATTGTTCCCTGCTTTCTCTACTTTCTGTCCATGACTTGCTCTAAGGACAATTTTTTTCTGCTTTTTAGATGAAGTGTTTACAGGTGTTGATGGAGAATTGCCTGAAGAATTGGGAGAACAACATTGGTGAAGAAAATTGATAGCATCGTCGCTTAATAAAATATTGTTTTATCATGGAGATTTAATTATTAAACTATTGTTATTTTATTGTATTGTGGGCTTTTGACCCGAATATCACTATTATTGTTTCCAGATGTTGGTTTATTGTATTTGGATATTTAATATTGCTTCATTTTAAGTATTATTGTTTATGAGATTATTATTATTGCCTGTGCAATTATTCTGTATTGATTATATTATTGAGTTGATCGGACAAACAGCTTATGGGTGACGTTAGTCATTCGCTGTATCAATGTTATGTGCTCGTATTCCGTATTTTTTAGAAGCGGGGGGTGACATTAGTCATTCGCTGGGCCAATATCATGTACTCGTATTTCGTATTTTTGGAAAGTGGGTCGTGACAAGAATAGATATGCATAATTCCTAGAAAAATCTTTATGGACTAAATTGCCTGAAATTTGTGCATAAAATGCACGTACAAAATATTAAAAATTAATTTAAGAGAAAAAGAGTTAAAATACAAAATACGTAGAACAATAATGTTACAGATATTTCTCGTAACGGAAAATATACATAATCGATACGTGTATTGAAAGCATGTTCAATCTACGTAAAAACACAAGGATTAAAAATAAATGTTTAAGTTGGCTCAAAATAGGATAAGATGACTTTTTGAGGAAACAGAAAACATATAAATAATCAGAATATAAGATACGTACGACATTTATATAAAAATATGTTACGAATATTACTCATAACGGTACAAAATACACGTACATAACAGACGAGGACAAAATTGTCATTACTCAATTTTGCGGGGTGTACATTGGACATGTCACACGTAGACCTAGTAGTGTCTCCGTTAGAAAGAGTGATTTGATAAGTATTAGGGATAGAGGAAGACCTAAACTAACTTGGTTGGAAACGGTGAAAAAAGTCATAATAGCTTGCGAGCTTACAGAATATATTGCGCTAAACCAAGCAAAATGAAAAACCAGGATTCATGTAGCCGACCCCAACTAGTTGGGAAAAAGGCTTTGTTGTTGTTGTTGTAGTCTCTTTCTTTGGGAAGTCGCTAATGGGAATAGCGGTCTATCTTTTAAATTTTTTGAAATTTTTATTTGTCGTTGCTATTCCTATTAGTGACCAAAGCATATGAAGTCGTTAATTGAATTTGCTACCTTAAATGAACTGTATTGAGACACTTGGTGAATTCTAGAGGGATTTTTCTCTCTAAAAAGAAATATATAAATTTGATCTACGGTCTCTTGTCCAAAGAGCGACCTCAGTAGAGAACTAACTCTCCTTGCTCTCTGCATGATTTGGAAAATGATCACCCAACTAAGGTCGCGACCTCAGTAGGGAACTAAATCTCTTTATTCTCTGTAAGATTTGCAGAATAGTCACACTATTCTCTGTAAGATTTGCAAAATAGTCACACAACTAAGGTCTCTATTCGGAATAGCGACTTTGGTACAACTAAGGCCTCTATTCCAAATAGAGACCTTAGTAGAGGATTAAATCTCCTTACTCTCTGTAAGATTTGCAAAATACTCACCCAACTAAGGTCGCTATTCTGAATAGCGACCTCATTTTCAAAAAAAATGGTTGTTTTCTTTGTAGGGAGCAAAAGCTCCTAGAATTCACTAAGTGTCTCAATACATTACATTTAAGGTCGCTATTCTGATTAGCGACTTCATATATGTTCTGGTCGCTAATAGTTATAGCAAAATGAAACAAATTTTTTTAAAAAAATTAAAATAGAGACCGCTAATCCCATTAGCGGTCTCCTAAACGAATAGACCGCTAATACGAATAGCGGGTGCTACTGACGTGGCAGCACCTAGCCCAGAAGAGCAAATGGTTTGGGAACTGGCCCAAAAACGAAAATAGTTTCAAAAAGTGGCCTAGTACGGTAAAAAAATTGCAAAGATAGAGGGAGTGGGAAAAACCAGTCAAGTGGTGGGTCCGGTCAAAACTATGATGAGGGAGATGAAAGGCTAGGATTATATGAGGGTGAAATGGCACCAACATAAAAAAAAACAAGTACAACTCATGTGTGGTTGACAACCTTAACTCTGGTGAGAGTTCAAAAATCAATGAAAAAAATGGGGGTGACGGAGGGATCTAGAGAGGGGAGAGAATTGAATGAAAAAAATGGGGGTGACGGAAGGATCTGGAGAGGGGAGAGATTTCAAAAATCAATGCAAAAATTGGGGGTGACAGAATCTCAGCCAAAACTTCAGAAGTCAGGTCCATACGAGGTCAAATCACATTATGGATAAACTATTAGCGATGCACGTCTTAATAAATATAGTTTTTTTAAAAGTAAAAAATTCAGACGTAGTCTAGATTTGATGTAAAACCTTATTTACAATAGTTATGCACGTGCGTTGCACGGGTTGGTAAATGGACAAATTACACTAAGGACTTCTCCCATTATAGTAGTAGAGTTGACAAATGGGTGTGAATAAAGGAATTTTTTGTATTGACCACTTTTGAAAATATTGACCAAACTGACCCACTTTCAAAAATATTTACCCAACTGATCTAATTTTGGACACGTCAGAATAAAACGCTATTGGCAACAACGATATATGTTATTTTGATGTCGTTGTTGCCAATAGCGCACATGTAAAAAATAATTAGTTGCCTCTATTGGGAGTAACGACATCAAGACATTTGCATTCACATAGGAGTTCTATAACTTGAGGAAAAAATTGTAAGTGAAAATCGCTTATAACTGATATCGATATTCCCAATAAAGACATAATTAAACTGATGCCGCTAGTGGCAATAACAACATTAGTATAATCCACAGTGTACTCCAAATTTCGTGTAGGTGCATCAACTTTAAGCCCGATTTCGACCTTGATACAGCTAGTATCTCTCAAAAATCAAAACATGAAAGTTGTAGATATTTTTCTTGGTGTTCCATAGCATTTTGAATAATCTCAATCAGAGTTCAGATGATAAAGTTATGCCCATATTATGTAGCAATGTTGAACTGTCTAGAAAAACTTGTAAGTGAAAATCGTTTATAAGTGATGTCTATATTTTCAGTAATGGCATAGTTAGTCTGATGCCTCTATTAGCAATAATGACATCAGTATAATCCACAGTGTACTCCAAATTTCTGGACAGTTTTGACATCGCTACGTAAACTGGGAAAAACTTTATCATCTGAACTCTAATTGAGAAGATTCAAAATACTATAGAACACTAAGAAAAAGCTCTAAAACTTTCATGTTTTGAATTTTGAGTGATACTGGATACATCAAGGTCGAAAACGGGCTTGAAGTTGATGCATATCCAGGAAATTTGGAGTACACTATGGATTATAGTGATGCCGCTATTGCCAATAGCGACATCAGGCTAATTATGCCGTTATTTTTTTTACAGGAGCCACTATTGGCAACAACGGAATCAAAATAATTGATGTCGTTATTGCCAATAGCGTTTTATGCTGACGTGTCCAAAACTGGATCAGTTGGATAATTTTTTTTTGAAAGTCAGTTAGTTTGGTCAATATTTTCAAAAAGTGGGTTAGTATGGAAATTGTTTAGAATAAAAAAGTTGTCAAGGAGTCTGTATTGGAGTTGTTTACAAATTTTTTGAGAGGTGTTAATTGTTTTTTTGTTGATAGGAGCATATGTAGTCATTGCGACCCAAAATTTGGTATTTGACATTTAAAAATAAGAATTTTGAGTTGTAGCTGTTGTCGTTTGAACCCAAAATTTGGGTATTTTTTCAAAAGTAGTAATGGACGGTGGTTGAAATATCGTTTCGTTCAAATCCAGTCCTTCGAATATTTTGAAAGAAAAAAAATTGCATGGTCGGGAGATGAAATCCCATCCAAGAATTTTGTTTGTAAGATTTTTTTAAAAAAATTGTAAGCATATATATGCATAACAATTTCTACAGGTCTCATTCCATCTCAGCCCTTGATCCCAAAATTCACACCAATCTCAAAGCTAATACTTATGCATAACAATTCCTATAGGCCTAATTCCATAGTAACACCCTTCAAATTTTTAGGTAAAAAATGCATCGGACGGGAGATCAAATCCCATCCGAGACTTTTTTTTTTAAATTTAAAAAATGCACAGACGAGATATCATTTCCCGTCTGTTCTATTTTATTAAGAAAAATTTGGGGACGAAAGATCATCTCTCGTCCGATAATTTTTTGGGATAAAATGTTGAATGGATGAAGGATCATCTTTTGTTAGCTATATTTTCCAAATTGATATTTCTCCTCCCAAATATAGTCGACTATTGTTCCTCTCAAACCCAAAATTTGAGTATTTGGCCAATGACTACGAGACATTTTTTTTCCAAATTTTGTAAAAAGTTGGCCAAATAGCAACAACTACAGATGCTCTAATGGGCCCAGAGGGGTGACAAGGATTTTTTATTTCTCCAGAAGTTGTGTACAATAAGTTCTTTATAAGAGCAACTCAAACGGGCCATCAAATCTTCATTTTGAAGGCCCGGGAGTAGTCCAATCGGCTTTCGAGTTCTCACACCCTTCAAATTTGAAGGCTTTTTTCCAAGCCTTCAAATCGCTATTGAACTTTTTTAATGCCCATTCTACCCTCTTGCATCTTAACATCTTTTCAATTATTACTTTCATATTCTTTTAATATATAGCTAGGTATGCCAGTGGCACGTGCCTACGGCATGTATTCAGAACTGCATATAAATTTATTAGTAGTTATTTGATTGGGTGAACTGCATATAAAACTAAAACAATTTAATAATTTAATGAATAATTGTTAAAAAAAATAAAATCACAGGCAGTCAAAATGAATCCTCCCAAGGCCAATGCAAGCAACATCACACAGGCATCATATATAGGGCTCTGGGGGAAAAAAATCTTCATATGACTAAAGATACAAAATAAAAAAATATCAAAGTTATAGATTTTAGGAAATTTAGTAAAAATTTCGACAGAATCTCCCCTAAAATATTACCCATTTTATAGCAATTCCTTACGGAATTCTGCTTATAATTAAAAAGATTACATCACAGACAATAAATATGAATCCTCACCAAGCCGATCCAAGCAACATGACACATGCATCATATATAGGGCTCGGGGGGGGGGGGGGGGGGGGGGGGGGGGGGGAGGGAATTTGTCATATGACTAAGGATACAAAATAAAAACCAAGATATCGTTTGAAAACAATATAGATTTTAGGAAATTTATTAAAAATTTTGACAAAATCTCCCATAAAATATAGCCATTTTACAGCAATTCCTTACAAAATTCTGCTCACAATTAAAATGATAACTTGACAGGCTATAAATATGAATACTTCCTAGGCCAATCCAAGCAACATCACACAGGCATCATATATATAGGGCTCTGGAGGGAAAAAATAGTCATATGACTAAAGATAAAAGATTTAGGAAATTTAGTAAAAATTTTGACAGAATCTCCCCTAAAATATTAGTCCTTTTACAGTAATTCCTTACGGAATTCTGCTAACAATTAAAAATATGACATCACAGGCAATAAATATCAATCCTCCCCAGGCAAAACCAAGCAACATCACACATGCATCATATATATAAGGCTCTGGGGGAAAAAATCATAATATAATGCAAGACACAAAATAAAAACCAAAAATTCGTTTGAAAACGTAATGACTTTTTAGAAAAACCATCGAAAAACCTTTCAAAAACAAAACATAGAACCCAATACTCCACAAAATTGCGGGTACGGGTATTAACATAACTATATTATATCATCATTATATACAGATACTTACATCATCTTTAAAATGCTAAATATTATAACTATTACAACTATTACATCCTCCACCATAATATATACCAACCAACCGAATAACCAAAAAAAAAAAAATTACAGGGTTGTAGGAGAACACAATGGTTGAAGTCTTCAAAAATGGAAACAAACAGTGAGCCTAAAAAACAGTAAGAGTTTTGAATCAAATAGTAAGAGTTTACAATAAACAATTAAAATAATGAAAGTTTTGAAACCATTACCTTTCAGACAGAACAATGCCTTGAACCAAACATGTTCTTCATCACCCTACCAAAAGTGAAACTGTCAATATGTACATAACGGTTCTGAGTGTAGACGACAATCTGGGGGGAAAAAAGAAGCATTAAATTAGCTTTAAAAAAAAGAAGCATTAAAAAGAAGCAATTGATCTGTATATAAAGGAAGGGAAATATATGATGATTAACTTTGACGTTCTAATTATTTTAACAAACCAATCAAGACATGGTTGTATTCTGAGCCTACATTTACTTAAAATATTTTGAGATTAGTTGTGTTGATATCTAAGATAAATAATTACAAATCATCTATCTAAACCCTTTCATTCTTATTGCATGCAGTTTGTACAGTGACCGAAGGTGACCGATGGTATGATGCTGAAAATGTGTTACGGCAAAATGAGCTCTGTATTTTATTTCATTGTGTACATTTGAGGACTGTATGTAATATATTTGAGTCTGTTCATTATACTACTGTAAGTCAAACCATATATCAGAAATCTATGTTCGAGTTTTGTTTATTTGAATGTGTTAACCCTTTGCGTTAACCATATACTACTGTACAATGTTCAAACCATATATTTTAGATAAGAAATTTTGTATGGATTAAGTTCTTGGTTCTTGGTTCAGATTAAGTTCAGTTTCAGTTCATGGATATTGATTAACTTTGCAGATTAAGTTCTTTGGTTCCGTTTCATATTAAGTTCAGTTTTAGTTCAGTTTCAGTTCAGCATGGGAAAAAAATTTGTTCAGCTTCAGATTTGTATGTTTGAGCTTCAGATTGTTTCAGATTAAAATTTGATTTTAGCTTCAGATTTCAGGTTAGCATGTATGTTGAAATTTAGGTTCAGCTTCAAAATTTTTGTTTCAGTTTCAGATGAAGCTCAGTTTCTGGTTCAGCTAAAAAAAAATAGTTTCAGTTTGAAGTTATCAAATAGAAAACTCATCAAGTTAAAAACTGCTCGAAGCTCTAACTCTGTAAACTCATCAAGTTAACAAACCAATGAAGACATTCTAGAGTAATCAAGACATTGTAGAGTAATGGGTACAAAATATGAACATAATATTAACTACTATGATCTGTCTTCTAGAAACTGTAGTCATTGAAGCCTACATCTATTGCATGCGGAGTTCCTATTTTTCAGTTTTTTTAATGCTTGTCAGTTGGTTTCATGTTTATTATTTGTTATGTTTAATATTTTGTTGTTGCATGAAATATACCGATTTTTCCACTTGCTAACCATGTTTTTTTTCTAGGGAAACACTAATAACTGTTGCAATTTGAATGTTTAAATAACAGAAAATTTGTTGGAGCCCATTGTTTTGGATGCATCTCTAAGTCTTTAACATGGTTATGTTATTTTTGCAATTTGCAGATAATGCTGGGGTGATTGTGAACTTATGTGCTAAATTAAAAACTAAATCAACATTGCACAATACGACAATCCTCATAAATATGTGCAGCAATCAGCATGCAAAAAAATAACTCAAGACTATTGGCAGCACCGAACATTAAAAAAAAGATTATTTAGTTATTTTAAATCTAAAGGTACTTATCAAGTGATGTTTAGAACCAAAAAATTGGCAACACTGAACAAAAAAACTTAGCAAGCGATGTTCAAAACTATTGGCAGCACCGAACAAAAAACATTCAGTCTTACTATAATTGAGCCAAATGTACTTCTTTTCCTGTACATGCATTTGCAAAATTGGAACAGTTGAATATATGTTGACTGAAAGCAAGGCAACTCAACATGAAAGCAAGGCAACTTCTTCCTCACACTGCTCTGCTACCAAGCTTGCTGTTCTATAAATTCCTGCGTTGTTATGTTTTTTTCCCTCTTCCTGCTTTAGTTGCGGAAAGCATAATAATTGTAATGAGAGAGACTTTATTCTCAGGATGTATTTTTCAGTACTTGCGCACTTGTGTACTATTCCAGCTACCTTCTAACGGATACTTGTTTTTGATGGTTTGTTGCTTTATAACTAAGAGTGTCTATAGTTGTAATATCATTGCTTAGTAATTGTAAATTTATCTTTTTTGCTTTCTATGTGTAGAGCATATTTTCTGTCTTTGCTTTTATCCCGTCATTTCTAGAATGGATTGGCTTATCCTGTCATTTCTCATCAGTCTCTAATCACCAAATACATTACAGTGATGCTGATAGCTAGGGCCCCTTTAGGCAATTGTATATTTTTATGCTCATAAGTTTACATTGAATACCTGTATGCAAAATTAGCAGTAACAAAAGGATGTGGGTTTAGATCCCCCAGTGCAGCCCCTTTATACTGTTGCATCATGTCAGGAGCATAAAGATTTGACTATTACTTAACAAATACCTGAAGGAGGAAAAAAAGTGAAGGATGGCTGTAGCTTGCAATACGTTCAAAAGTAGGCATCCTAAGATCTTTATGATACACTTACATAAATTTCATTGATGTCAAATCTTGCTCTTAAATTCTGTAACACTCCTGGTTCTCGGAGATAAGCCATCCTGGTCATATCCTCGACACCAGAAGGTGGTGCATCAGGATCGTAAGGAGACACACTCGACAATTTAACAATGACCTGCATTGCGAGGAATGCATGTATATATCCTTAGCAAAGCATTCCCTGATAATGATAAAATTTTGAAAACTTTGTTCATCTGTTTAACAGTGAAACTAAATTTTTGCTTCAATTCGATTTGATTTATTGCACTCACCGCCTCTTCCGAACTACATTTGATCTTAATTTCATCACCATTAACCTCCAGTACTTCTCTGTCAATATACAGAAGTGAGCTTTGCTTTTACATTTTTAGAATCCTAGCTATTGGCAACATTAGATTTTTTGTTAGATTCTAAAATCATTAGCTAGTACTGTACTGGAGGTTAGATTTTTTGTTCATCACCATTAACCTCCAGTACTACATTTCATTTTTAGAATCCTAGCATCAGAATCAAGTGAGCTTTGCTTTTAGAATTAGGAACACAGTTAAGCAAGTCACAAAATAGGCACATTATTTGCTCTCGGAGAAATGTCAGACATTCAGTACTGTGCATTTCATCATTCCAAATGGCCAACATTCCATTATGTAAAATTTAAGTTTGTAAATTATAGAGCATTTGGTGAATTTTAGCAGCCAAGGTTTCAAAATCTGAAACTCTTTGCAGGTTGGAACTTTGGACTTCCAGTTTCAGTTGTAACATCTACAAGTAATTTATATCTTGATTTTAATGTACGTTTTGTTTTTGTACTCATTAACGAATAAAAGGTGGAATATTATATGATGTGGGATTATCATTCATACAAAATTTGGATGTATATATTGATTGGAACGAAATTTGGATATTTTGATATTCCGGTAAATTGCACTTCTTAAATATGCTTTAACATTAAAATTGCACTTCTTATCTCTTCTTAAAAATTAAAATTAAGCTTTGACATTTAGACTTGGTGCTTTCCAATTTAACAGAAAAACATAAATATGCTTTGTTTTTCTAAGCTAAACATAAGATTTCTACAATTACTGATTCATTCTGTTAAGAAAAATTCGAAAGAAGACTTTAAAAGTAAAATTTGTTAAAATTACCTAATCCAATGAGAACTTCCTATCCACCTGCTCATGTATATTCCATTTTTGTTTTCTCGCTTGGTAAGCTGCATGATCGAAACATTGTGCTTGAATGACACCTAAAATTTTAAATTGTATTAACAAACCAATACCAATAACTTTTATGTTATTTAAAAATTGAACTTTCCATAAATATTTTCATTGTCACTAAAGCTTTTTGCCCATCAAATTAGATGTTAGGGACAACAATACAACCCTCAATTGAGAAGGGTTGACAAATCGAAACAAAAGCAAAGCGTATCATGAGCAAATTCTAGTGCTATAAACCATAAACATCATATTACTTACCATGAAAAATAGAGGTCAGATAAAGCTAATAGAACCAACACTGATGCGATGGTACTTTAATCTCATATAAAAGGCAGACCACTGTCCACAATTTTCATCACCTAAAAAAGTACAAAGACAGAGAAAAACGATCTGATTGAATATAACCCTAAACAGATACTATCCTAAATAGATATAACCCTAAACAGTCTCAATTAGCTAAAATTTGCAACCCTAAATAGATGGAAAACATTATAAATTTCAATGCAAAATTAGATGCAAAATTATATGGAAAACTGTATAAATTTCGAATAACACTTACAATCCTTAAATCTGCGTTGAGGTGAATGTTGGGTTGACGAAGCTAGAAAACAGTATCAATCCTATAATTAGATGCAAAATTAGATGCAAAACAGTATAAATCTAACAAAAGCCCAACAAAACGAATGCAACCTGAGATGTAGAAACAGTGAAATTAGTGGTCGGGATTGAAGTTAACCTTTGCATTCAATCCACATCTGACATCATATTAGGAAAAATAGAAAAAGGATTGAAGTTAACCTCGCATACATCATATACTCAGGAAGAATATGTGAGAGAAATTCATTTGTGTTTCTTGTAATTAAAAGAATTAGATGAAGTTAACTAATGGGTAGAAAATACGAACATAATATTAACTACTATGATCTATCTTCTAGAAACTGTAGAGTAATGGGTACATGCATGTGCATAAGGTGGCTTGAAGACATTGTTAGTTGGTTGGTTTCAAGACATGGTTGATCTTTTTCATGTGCATAAGGTGGCTCGGGTTAATACCCTAGATAATGAATGCACTGTTGGTGGTTAATCTATACAAATCACAATCAATATTTGGATATGTACCAGTTACTTGGATTTACTGTCATGTTATCACTTATAATAGTAGAATATTTCATGTATAGAGAGTAAGCTTATAATAGTAGAATAATTAAAAAACTGAAACAATTTAACGAAGGTTTGTTAAAGAGGTATAGTGAATGACTCCAAATAAATGCATAAATTTATATGCAGTTCATACAATCAAATAACTACAAATAAATTTATATGTAGTTCCGAATACGTGCCGTAGGCACGTGCCACGAGCATACCTAGTAGTAGAATATTTTTGGATATGTACCAGTTACAATCGTGCATGTAGTTTCAAAATATGCATATGAGGGTCTAGTAAGCTTCAGGATAAAAGATTAACACAAATCCATAAATATGACAATTAGGCTTTTAAAAAAGGTAAAAACCTACCCAAGTACCATAGCATAATCTTATTTTTCATTTTTAATTTGTGTATAACTACTAAATTTATCATATTTCTTCATCTAGCTCAAGTTCTATAATCTAAACTCAATTTCTAGTAATAATAATAAATCGTTTCATTAGTATAAATTTAGTATAGAGTATAGATTATAGCTCAAGTTCTATAATCTATACTCAATTAGAAGCGAAGGGCATCTGCACCATACTAAGAAACAATGTCATCAGGATTGATGACATTTCCTCTACCTCTACTCATTTTGTAGGCTCAAGCAATCAAACGAATATTTGGATCATCTACATGAAAGTCGCCAACTTTTGTGACCTATACAATAATGTTGAGAGATCATAAAAGTGATGTCTAAAGGGTTTTTGCTTTAATTTACTTGAATTAAGTATAACTGCTGTTAGATCCCTCTAAAACTTCTAAATCCCAGTAGGTTCGCAGTTTATATAGTCCACCTAGTTCGTAAATTGGAGTTACCTAGTTCAAATTCTGGTAGTTTTAAATTAAGAATTTTGTCTTAGACCCCTCTCCTTTTTCATCCCGAAGCTGTCAGCTCCAACCTCAGGACTCATTAAACATGAAAAATTATTTTAACTGACATCAGCAAAACAGGGTGACATACTAACAATTAACAAATTTGAAATGAACATAATTTAAGAGACTAATAGGTTAAAAGAAAGAACATGTTGATTTTTGTCGCTACAATGTGCATTGACTTAAAAGAAGAAGGTCACCAACTCACCTTTTCAACAGGTATCTTCTCCAGTAGGATTACTAACTGAGTCGGCAGAAATTAATGTGCCTTCTTGATCTCTGCAAGCCGTATACTCAACCTGTTACTACAGAAATTAGAAATATATGATAACAAATTATGCAACTTACGATACTCAAAAGCAACAATACTTACTTCACCAAGTATTAAGCCTTGATTAATAAGACATTTGAAAGGCTCCTTGGTTGAAACTACACCTATATCGTAGAGGACCTGACAGTTGGCATCTTTTAGAGTCAAAAAGAAAATCCAGAAAGAGGAGAAAGAGCATAAGCATATATGTGTTGTAAATACTACACTTTAATATAACCTGCAATATTTACTATGAATTCTTCTAAAAGGGAAATGGACTGAAGTAATCTAAGAAGCATAGATATGGACACAAATAGAAATGGACTGAAGTAATCTACTATGGACAATGTTAGTTTGTGTATAACTACTAACTGTTAGTTTCTTCACCAAGTATACTAAATTTGTGTATAACTACTAAATGTTAGTTTCTTCATCTATAATCTAAACTAAATTTATCATACTAAATCGTTTCATTATAACTACCAGGCAATATTTTACAATGCATCTCTTGTGATTCATGACATCGTGGGCTGTAGTATGTGATGTTTGGTATTTAGAACAACAATATCTTCGAGCTGGAGAAACATCTATTGAATTTGCTGACAGGTAACCTTTGTTTTAAATTTTTTTTTGGTATCAATTTCTATTTCCATTTTCAAAAGAAAAATGCTTAAATTCTTGTGGTTTACCATCTCGGGTAGCATGTGATTTCCACCCGAGCTGGTCTCAAAAGGTACCTTGGGATGGACACTTGAAGTACTTCCGCCCAAGCCCTAAGTTTACATAACGCAAGTATGTAACATATTTACATTGTTTTTCTTCTTGCAGTATTGTTATTTTGATGGGAATCACACTAATAATAACTACACCGTAATAGAATTCAAATCCTCCACCAAAACTCAAATTCAAATCCTCCTCCAAAACAACTTTCTCTCTCTCTCTGTGTCCATCTCTCTCTATATATAAGCTTCATCTAACATACTGTTCACATCAACAAAAATAGCTAATATCTAACATGTTTGTTGTGTATAAAATATGACCTTAAGACATCTACTTGAAATATTGCATTCATACCCAAGGGTATATTCATCATTCTATGTTTAAAGAAGGTAATTAAAATTTCAAAACTGTGTTTAAAGTGAAATAGTTTAGAACTGTGTTCCAAGGGTACATTTTTAAACAATCAAATTAAACCCTTTTTCTGCCTTTTTGATCATATATTCCGAACTTTGGGCACAAAACTTTGGGGTTAAGAAGAAAAAATAGGAAATTTGATCATATATTGATTTGGATTAAGGTCATATTTTATACATATGTAGGGGTTAAGAAGCCGATACGATTTGACAACTCTGTCCATAACCCCCAATTTGGGCAATTTCATAGTTTCATCCAATTACCACACTCAGATGAAAATTAGAGATCCTACCTCTGTTAAAGTTAAACAATCATCTCAACCTCCTCAGTCCTCCCTTTTCCATCTAAACATGACATAGCATACTCTTACAAAAGCATTATCACAACTTCCTCGATATCTATCTAGGGCAATTGATAATTTAGAAGTTAGCACAAATGCTCCTTCAATTTTACTTATTCTACAGCCAATTGGTCTATGTCATCATACATCGTGAAAGAATAAAAATAAATCAAATCGAGCATGCCACAGTTGAGAAAGGACATAGATGAAGAAACTAATAGTTTTAGGGCCAATTCCTTTGAAGCAAGACAGCTCTACCTACCCTCTTCTGATCCACATCAAAAACCTAAAAAATACAAAACCCAAAGTATAACTAACCAATGAACATAAAAATTCATCATAATAATAAAGTTGAAAATTATTCTCGACCTGTTGCTAATCGGGGAAATTGTTTCTGAGATTGAAGATAGAGAGACAGTGAGAAAAAGAGAAGGGGGGTTATTTTGGGAAAGAGAGAGTGTATGTGTGAATTTTGAAATGTGTGGGATTTGAAATTTTGAGCGGGAAATTATGTTTTGTAAAGTTAAATCTGGGCCATTGATTTTGGAGGAGATTTTGGAGGAGGTATGTCCGTGGACACGTGCCTACGGCACGTTTCCGAGAACGATGCAGTATATAAAAGCCTTGTAAAAAGTTAAATATATACACGTCTTCGTGAAGAATGATTTATACAAATGTGTATTTGGCAGTAGACATTGATGTATTCTACCTTACATGATTTCTACATTTTTCAAAATATAAAAATGTTTGTCCTTGGTGTCTTCTAAGTTTGTGTAATTTCTGTCATAACCCATCTGTTGTTAAATTAGGTATTCAATGATTATTGTGGTTTCTACTCGAATACGGTAAAACACAATGCATGTTTGCTTAAAAGAGAAAGTGTTAGTGGATTGACAAAACTATGTAGGCAAAATCATTATTCAATCACAAATCCTGCAATTAAGAGACCAAACCATATATTTCTTTAAGGATGGATATCAATAATCAAAGACAGTACCTTCGGCCTGGTATTTCGATTCCAATTTGAATTGAACGCTATTTGCACTTGTTGGTCCATCCCCATTGAGTTCGACCCTTCTTCATCCATTGCTTCAATACTACTTATCTTCAAACTCAAGCTACCCAAGCTCAGCTCAAGATCATGATCAGTATTAATAGCTACAACATTATCACAGACATCAACAATCAACACACAGAACAAATAGTTCTTGTCCTCATCGTCTCTAAACATTAATCACTAACTTGACTTACCAACAGAATTCAGCTCATTCTCGTAGATTTTAGGATCGAAGTTGGTCACAACATCCCTACCATTATACTTAATTGCTGCTCTATCATAACCCCTGATAAATCTCAAATATATATAAGATTCATTGACACAATAATTGAATATCACAAAACCGACAAAAAAAAACCGCTACCTCGCAGCTTCCTCTTCTGTGTCGAAAAGGCCCAAATAGACATATCTGTTGAGTTGAATACGACAACTCCATCAAACAAAATGCTTAAAAAATAAGTATCAAAAGAGTGGAAAAGAGTGATAATAGGCCATACTTTTTGCCTAAGAACCCCTCGATACTTGGAGCTCCCCCTCGGAAACCCTGTGCTCTGCCTTCTCAGCACATGAACAAACTCCTCCTTTGCCAGATTACTTGTCTGCCACCATTAGAAATTCAACTCTCAAATACCAAAATTTTTTTAAAAATTTAAAAATTCCAATCTTTACCTGTTTCAAATCCTCCTCATAGTCACTCAAAGTGAAGTTTATATCAGCTTCCACTCCCCGAAACTTGATTGTAGCTAGATCAGAAGCCCTAATTCAACAAAATTTAGCTCAATTTGTTCTCTCAACTCAAACGGGTGATTAAAAAAACCACAAAACAATCATCAAACTCACCTAGCAGCAACATGAGCAGTGTCAAAACCCCCTGCAAATTTTTAAAAACATAAATAAGAACAAAACCAATTATCCCACTCGAAAACTGATTCAGCAACTTACAACAACAACAACAACAAAAATAAAAATATAAATCCATACCCAAATACACCTGCTTCCCACAATCCCTGCAAAAGTAACAAAAACCCAAATCAAATTAGTTAAAATAAGTGAACAAAAAAAAGCAAAATAAGCAAAATGGAAAGTAAGTGACTAATTACCAAATATGAGGTAATTACCAAATATGAGAGTGCATCGAGGCGTCGAGAGAGGGGGGGTCGGTAAGTGAGGAGAGAGGGCAGCGCCAGGAGGTAGGGGCATCGGGGTTGGCTTGAGGAGGCGGGCTGCCGAGGTGGTGGGGCATCGGGGCTGGCTTCAGGAGGTGGGGCGTGGAGAGAGAGAGTGGGGGCGGGGCTTCAGGGCATCGAGAGAGACAGGGGGTCGGGAAGTGATTCGAGAGAGAGAGACAGGGTCGGGAAGTGAGGAGAGAGAGGGGGGTTGGGGAAATGTGCTGAGAGAAAGAGAGAGAGAGCGAAGGGAAGAGAGAGAGACAGTAAGCTGGAGAGAAAGAGAGAGAACGGGTGGGTATTTTGCGAAAGAGAGAGAGTGTGTGTTTTGAAATTGTGGGGTTTGAAATTTTGGGCGGAAAAATATGTTTTGTAAGAGTAGATCTGGTCCATTGATTTGGGGAGAGATTGAATGTGAGCCACCTGATAGCTTTCATTGTAATTTATTATATAGAGTAATCCAATATTTATTATTTTGGTATCATTGGAAAGGAATGATGCTACCTTCAAGATGAGACCAATTTTGAATATATTTTTACCGATTAAAATTAATAATTGATACAATATTAATATTTAAGATTATTTATTTATTTGTATTAGCTTAATGCATTTTCAAAAGACTATTTAATAAATATTTGCTATCACATAATTTGCTTTGTTTGTTATTGTATATTTTTTGTTGTTATTGCATGTTGTACCTTAAATTTTAATTATTATAATTGTAAATGTTCTATTTCTGTTAAAATTTAATAAAATTTGAAAAAGTGATTTTTGAAGGAATGTGGTTGGAGTTGATGAGTCTTCCAAAATGAATATTGCAAATGGTCCTTTTGAAGGCCTTGGTTGGAGTTGCTCTTAGCCCATCTAAAATTTTAGAGCCTGCTGAGATATTTAATGATGAATTAAACAAAGAAGGCCAACAGAAGCCCATAAAAGCATCTGTAGTCGTCTGCTAAATACCCAAAAAATGGAAAAAATGGAAAAAAGAGCGCTGTGGTCGTCTGCCAAAAACCCAAAATTTGGGTGTCGCATGAATAGTAGATTGCCAAATATAGAAAACGGTTTGGCAAAAGCCAAATTATAGCTGACGAAAGATTATCTTTCATCCGATAAATGAGACGAAAGATAATCTTTCGTCTCAAAACGTGGGACGGCAAATAAAACACCGTCGCTTCAATTATGCGTACGACAAATTCGATAGACGAAGGATAATCTTCCGTCTGAATAATTAAATTAAAAAAAAAAAATTTGACGGACGGTACATAATGTACCGTCCAAGACAAAAGTGCAAAAGACAATGCCTAGGACGGGACTTCATCCCTCCTTCCAGGCATTTGTCTCCTTTTTTTTAAATTTTTTTTTTGGTCCTTTTGTGCCCCCATTTGTTTGTTTTGTTTTGTTTTGTTTTGTTTTGTTTTGTCCTTTGTCCCTCAATTCAATGCGAAAATAAGAAAAAAAGATTAAAAAATCCTCCGACGAGGGATAATGTACCGTCCAAAAACTTTGCTTTTTCTTTTAATAATATTTTTTCGATCGACAGACGGTAAATTATCTTCCGTCCTAAACGATTTTCGTCTGCAAGCACTGCGACGAAAGATATCTTCCGTCTCAAAATAAAAAAACATGCACCGAAACAAATATAGCTTGAATTGAACGGCTACAACGACATTCCTTTTTTCCTATTTCCAATTGCTATATAGCCAAAATTTAGCAGGCGACGAACTACAGATGCTCTAAGGATAGAAAGTTGGGGACAACATCAAAAACTGTGAGATTGGGTGAAATCCACTTGAGATCAGGGAGAGGGAAACGAGGTCAGCTTTTAGGTGGATGAAGAGTAGTGTCAGAAGGCGTAAAATTGTGCATACGTTAGTGAATGTTAATCTGGATATCATTGGGTGACAAGAAACAAAATTAGATAAATGTAAGTTAGATTGGCTACGTAAATTTGGTAATAGGAATGTTTAGAGTGGAGAGTTAAATGAACTGTAGGCTAGTTGGGCAACATTGCCTTAGGGGTAAACCCGACGGCTTTCACTTTTATTGGAGAGTTTATGGTGTGTTTTTAGTGTCCATTAGAGTTAAGCGATGTCGCGATGGGTGGGAACAAACCATCTCAACTATCCATGGTCCTACAATTGCTGAGAGAAGGGATCATATGTGGGCTGAGCTTAGGGCTATTAGATTACTATGGGATGGTGTGGGGCTTGTAGCAGATGATTTCAGTGTTACTAGATATGCGTCAGAACATAAGGGCGAAGTTTGGGTGGTAGAGAAACAGAGCATTTTAATGATATCATTGATGAATTTGAACTTCTTGAGATTCCATTGAACAATAGATTGTTTAGCTGGTCCAACATTCAAGACACTCCTATTTTGACTAAATTGGACCGTTCATTAGTGTCTCATGAGTGGGGAGTGAGTTTCTATTAGTCATTGCACATTATGTGGCAAAATGCAGCTCTGATCATGTTCCTATCATTACGAATGACGATGAGAGAGTAGATGAGAGAAAACAATTTTTTGATATTTTGATAGGGCATGGTTATACATAAAGACATTAATAATGTGATCTAGTAATCTTGGGATTTGCCTGGCAAGAGCGGGAGTGCTGTCATCATTTGGTGGGGGGGTAAGATAGGAGACTCCAAAAGCATATTAAGAAACTAGTGTTACCCTGTGCAAATAGCATAGCCTAAAATAATTTTGAGTGATTCATAAAATTGTATAGAACTTTTAAAAAAGAGTGAAATAATTGAGAAAAACTTATGAATATATCCCCACCATAATTTCTGAAATCTTCATTATCATCCTCACATAAGTAGATAGTTTAGAGCATCCACAGTGGTGTTTCTCATTTGCCAAAAAATGGCAACAACAGCAATAGCAAATAGGGGTATGCGCTGCAATGGTCGTTTTGCTAAAAAATTTGCCAAAAATTTCAAAAATTGAGTGAGATGGTATATGATATTATACCGTCTCAACTTTTCGGAATTAATTAAAAAAAGTTAATTACTTATTAACTATTAAACCTAATTAATTAACTAAATTAAATAATATAATAATAACTAAACCTAATTAAACAAATAACTAAACCTAATTATTATACCTAACCCACCTAATTAACTACTAAACCCTTTGACTATTTGACTTTTTGGTTGGACGGGGAAACATTCCCCGTCTGACCATTTGGTACTTTTTTTTTCTTCAGCCAATCAGGGACGTTCATTTAAAAATAAATAAATAAATAAATAAATAAATAAAGGTTACAGACGGGATATCATTCCCCGTCTGACCCTTTCTAAAAAAATAATAATATACTATTACAGACGGGATATCATTCCCCGTCTGTATACAATAAACTATATTAAAATTTGTGAGACGGGGAATCATTCCCCGTCCTCTATAATTTGAGAATTCTCAAATCGTTTCTCATATTTGAGAAGCAGAATTGATACGTTTGCTAAAAAATGGCAAATATGAGAAATTTAGCAAACCACTGCAGCGCTCGTTTGCTAAAAAAATGGCAAAATGAGAATTTTAGCAAACCGCTGTGGATGCTCTTAAAGAATCATTGTCAAATCATAATGTTATCCAATTGTATATTACTAAAGCTAAAAAATGCATGCAATGAACTGAATAACCAACCAAATTATTTATACTTGAACACCCCTACACAAAAAATTAACAATGTTGTTATTCTACAATAATCAATTGACATCAATATCAACTCATAGAACATTTCTACACCTAATCATTCATATAAATCCAGACAGATCATTTCATGATAGTACATGTAAACATCCCCACTAACATAACCCAATAAAATCTTCAAAAGTTTCATCACTTTTAGGTTTAATCCCATTTTCATTTTAAAAAAAAGGGCTAAAATACGTATTCATTTCATGAACATAATTACACATTAACCATAGTAATCACAAAGCAATCAACATTCTAATTTGAAAACAAAACTTTTTCAAATGAATTTGCCGAAAACTTACTTTAACCACAGCTGAAGATAACCTTCTTTTCGATTTTCGTGGATCCTCCAACTCACCCACCTAAATTCAACCTACCAATCAACCAAAAAAAAAATTATTTCACAAAATTTGATTGAAAGTTGGGAAGTAATCAGAATCTTGGATTTGAAAATCTTACGGGTATAGCACTGCTGTCGCGCTTACGTGGCAAGACGGTGGAGTCATTACCGTTGTGGCGAAGCCCACATGGATCGCAGAGCCTTTCTGTGATCTGTTGAAAATTTGGGCTGGAATTAAAATTTGAGGGGAGTTTCGGAAAATTTGGTGTTTATCATAATTTATTATTCTTAGAAGAAACTTTATATCTTACACTTAAAGATTTTGAGCTGAACCCATCGATAGTGATGAACCCCATTCAATGTAAACATTGATATGAATGAATTTTTAACAAATTCAAAAAAAAAAAAAAAATTAAAAGAGAACAAAATGTGGATATACCTTGAATGACTTGATGGAAATTTCGATTTCCGGAAAGCAAAGAAGATGCTCAACTCTGATCTTCCCTGTTCAACAATAATATACACTTTTAATTTAATATTACATATTTAATAAACCAATTTAGATAAATCTAAATTTACCATTAAAAAATCAACATCAAGAAATTAGGATTGAATAATCGAGGGTTTAGGTTACGTTTGCGATCAGCGACGGTGTTTTGATGAAATCTCCTCGGGTATTTTCTTTGTTATTCAAGATGGGCGGAGGTAGCGACGGGCGGGGGCGGAGACGGCGAAGCGATGGGTGGCGATGGAGGGCAGCGACGGGCGGCGAAGGAGATTTGGGTGGATTTTGGGGTATGGAGGGTTAAGGTTTGTGGGATTGGGGGAGATGTGGTAGAAGATTTTTTTTTGTGTGGTTTTTAATCAATTATGTTTTGGTAATTGATGTGGGTTGCACGTGTTAATTTCTACTTTTGCTCTTTTTACTTTATTTCAAAATAAAGAAATGAGAGATGGGGTAGGCCTATTAGCTTAAGATACATATAAATAAGATAAAGATATAATTGGACAACGATATCTAAAAATCTATGAAAATTCACATCATCCTCTTCTTCTTAGTATTAGTAGCAACAAAAGGAAACAAAAAAAAAGCAAGTATTACAACAAACGAAACTGAAAAAGAAAGTAAAATTAAATAAACGAAACTAAAAAAGGAAACTTAGCAGTAGTACAACAAACTAATACTGAAAATGAAATTAGTAGTGTTACAGTGAAACTAAAAAGAGAAGTTAGTATTGGTACAATGAAACCAAATAAAAAAAACTGAAAAGAAAAGTCAGTAATAGTGCAATAGTTAGTATCGTTACAAAGAAACTGAAAAGAAAAAGTTAGAAGTAGTGTCACAAAACTGAAAATAAAAGTCATTAATATTACAACTGTTGCCGCTAAATTTGGTGTGGGGGCAAACAGATGAATTTGTGGATTCTTAGGGAAACTGAATAGTAAACCTGTATACCTGTTCCGTCGGGCTTCGGTCGTGAATCCTGCCGTAGACCTGCAAAAAGTGCGAGACACCGGGGTTGTTTCCGGTGACGCACCCTCCGACGCTCAAGTCAGTAATCTAGGAAGACTATGAATGAGCGTAAAAACTGGTAAAAGATTGATTACCCCTTAATGGAGATGGATGGGGGGTATTTATAGGCATCTCAGGGAACAGATTAGGAATGTAATCCCCATGATCTGATATGGAATATTCTCCTTGTCAACAGATTAGGAATGTAATCTGATAAGGTATATTCCCCGTAATCAGATAAGGAATTTAATCCCCAAATCTAAGTGAAAAGATAGATGTACATCAGGGCCGTTGATCGTGATTAATCAGGGACCCTGATTCTATCTTGTTGGATTGGGTGCGCAGCGGGTTAAGTCCCGCACCCTCTTATTGGTGGATCCATTCGCGGGTTATTGGGTCCCTGGGGGAGAAGATCCAACACCCATTTTGGACCCTCTTGTAGGCGAAATTACCGTTTTACCCCTGGGTCCCAAGATTCGTATCCGATTTGGACGGTTCCGATTAACCCCCATTTTTAGCCATATCATGAGCCCCCCACTCCTAAAGGCTAAATTTGATCGGCCTTTGAGGAGTAGTTTAACTGTTTTAATGGCTAGCAGAGTTGTATCGGAGTTCAAACGGAGGGTTTTGAATCTTGAAGGGGTAGTGAGGTGATTTTCCAAGTGAATTGAGCTCCGAGTTGCTCATGAGCTCTGATGGTCATGTGGTATTTTTGCAGGGATATCCTCTTTGCCTTCGCGGAGCGTCAATTCGTTGTTTTGGGGGTCTTAGATATATGGATCATGCCTTAGACTCCCCTAGGGCTCGCTGACTAGGGGGCCGAGGTCCACATGCAGTTCGGCAGGCTTTTCCGGAGAGGAAAGCGAGTTCGTCATAGGTGTGAGTGCTAGGAGTGAGTCTGGCGATCGGCCGAACTTGTTTTTTACCTTATAACAAGGTCGGTGTCACGAATGCTCGGCAGTGAGTGCCGAACTTGATTTTTACCCCGTAACAAGGTCAGTGTCACGAACGCTCGGCAGAGAGTGCCGAACTTGATTTTTACCCCGTAACAAGGTCGGTGTCACGAACGCTCGGCAATGAGTGCCGAACTTGATTTTTATCCCGTAACAAGGTCGGTGTCACGAACGCTCGGCAGTGAGTGCCGAACTTGATTTTTACCCGTAACAAGGTCGGTGTCACGAACGCTCGGCAGTGAGTGCCGAACTTGATTTTTACCCCGTAACAAGGTCGGTGTCACGAACGCTCGGCAGTGAGTGCCGAACTTGATTTTTACCCCGTAACAAGGTCGGTGTCACGAACGCTCGGCAGTGAGTGCCGAACTTGATTTTTACCCCGTAACAAGGTCGGTGTCACGAACGCTCGGCAGTGAGTGCCGAACTTGATTTTTGTCCCGTAACAAGGTCGGTGTCACGAATGCTCGGCAGTGAGTGTCGAACTTGATTTTTGCCCCGTAACAAGGTCGGTGTCACGAACGCTCGGCAGTGAGTGCCGAACTTGATTTTTACCCCGTAACAAGGTCGGTGCCACGAACGCTCGGCAGTGAGTGCCGAACTTGATTTTTGCCCCGTAACAAGGTCGGTGTTACGAACGCTCGGCAGTGAGTTCCGAACATGATTTTTGCCCCGTAACAAGGTCGGTGTCACGAACGCTCGGCAGTGAGTGCCGAACTTGATTTTTACCCCGTAATAAGGTTGGTGTCACGAACGCTCGGCAGTGAGTGCCGAACTTGATTTTTGCCCCGTAACAAGGTCGGTGTCACGAACGCTCGGCAGTGAGTGCCGAACTTGATTTTTGCCCCGTAACAGGGTCGGTGTCACGAACGTTCGGCAGCGAGTGCCGAACTTGATTTTTGCCCCGTAACAAGGTCGGTGTCACGAACGCTCGGCAGTGAGTGCCGAACTTCTAGACTTGTCGTTTTAGGGGTTTGTTTTTTCTGTGCGCCATTTGAACTTCTGGTGGCTCTGACAACTCTGACAACTCTGACAAACGGGATGTTCATTAATTGCAGTGACCTCTGGGCTTCCATCAGACTGGACGCGCATTAAATTCTACTCATGATTCGTTGTGGTTAGCGAGGCGACGATTGGGATCGCTCCGTCGTTTGGTTTAAATGGGCCGATCGTACAAGCCCATTATCCTCGTTTGGTGTGCCCCCCTCTATAAATCCTCCCCCCCTCTCTTATTTCTCATTTCTCCTCTCTTTTGCTCAGACGGTTTCTTGTGCCCAGGCGAGTTTTTCCGGCGTCGGCGTTTGGTTCAGGCGAAGTTTTCCGGCAGCTGTCCCCCTTAAGGTAATTTATCATCAATTATGTCTATAGCTTCTGTCTCCGACGAAGTCTCTTGGTCCGAGCCCTCCCTAGAAGACGTCGAGGACTCGACTCCGACCCCGACCAAAGGCAAGGTGTTCGGCAAGGATTCGATCGTTGTGGATCCGAAGAGGATGGAGGAGTTCGGACAACTGCCAGGGCCGTTGACGGGGCTCCACAGAGTTAGGCAGCTCCCGGAGGATCAGGCCGAGCGAATTGTTCATGGGAGGGAGAGGTCCTTCGAGGAGAACGCCGCGAGGGAGACGACAGAGGCGGACGATGCGGCGTCGATCCTGCGTGAGGAGGATCTGGCAGTGATCCGGGATTCTTTCTTCATCCCGGAGGAGTACGAAATCATGTTGCCGGGCCCCGGAGTTAGGGCGAACTCACCGCTGCCAGTGACGATGTGTTGCTGGCCGGTCGACGCCTTTATTGCCGGTGCTCGGCTACCTCTCCACGGGTTCGCAATTGCCGTGGTGAGTTGGTTCGGTGTCAGCCCCATCCAACTCATGCCGAACGCATGGCGAGTGATTAATGGGTTCGTTCTCCACTGCCAGGCCGCAGGGATCGAGCCGCAGCTGAACGTGCTTCGGACGTTATACCGGCTCCACCAAGGGAACAAGTCGGAGTACCGGTCTTACTTGACTCCGAGGCACGGCGACAGGCTCGTCATATGCCCCGACTCCATTAAGAACTGGCGAGATAAGTGGTTGGTCGTGCGGAGTCGAGAGGCATGGCCGATCCCTTCCGCTTGGGTAGAGGGGGTGTTGAAGAGGGCGAAGGCGATGCCGAAGCTCTCAGTAGAAGAAGAAGAGGCGGTCCGGATCCTTCTTGACCGGCCGAAGTGCGATTGGAGGGAGCTGACGGAGGACGTCCTTTACAAGGGAGGGCTCTGCCGCGTAGATCCCAGTACGCGGCTCTCGTCAAGTTTTTTTTCTTTTTCTCTACTCATTGCCTTGTTGTTTTCTATGTGCTAATCAATTTTTTGCTTTTGATGCAGAATCCATGGACTTCGACGTGGTCTTGGCGCTCAGGGCAGGGCTTGCGAGTAAGGCGCCGAAGAAGCGCAAGAGGGTAGCATCCAAGCTGCCCTCGACCTCGAAGGCTCCGAGGATCGCGGGCCCTGTCGAGGGGGTGGAGATCCTTGACGACCCGGTCGTCACCGTGGCGGGGACTTCAGCTCTCGCACCAGTGGGGGATTTCCCCATTGCCGCTGCACTCACCATGCCGACACCGCCGCTGACCGTGGCGGGCGAGGAGCTCCTGACGGAGGAGCACAAGCGGATCCATATTCCGGACTGGCAAGTTCGGAAGCACGATGGGTTCCTCGGGAACTCCTTGGCGAGCATGCAGGCCATCAAGCATCTCGCCACCCCGAAGGACCGAGCCGCCATGGAGGCGGGGAGAGAGGGCGACGACGTGATCGAGATCGCTCGTTCGGCGGTATCGGTAAGGTCCTCCTCGCCTGTTGTATTTCTTGAATCAAATTTTTTTTTTTTTTCTAACTCTTTTAGCTCTTCTTTGCTGCAGATCATCGTCCACTTCGGCCACCTCACCGAGAGGCTGACAGCTCTAGAGAAGGAGCTGAAGCAGGAGTCCGACCAAGCTCGGAACGAAAAAGCTCGCCTGGCGAACGAGCTCGACAAGCTCCGCGTCGAGCATGAGGGCAGGTCGGCGAGGAACCAGCATCTCGAGGCTGAGGTGAAGAGGCTGGAGGGCGAGCTCCTTCGATAGAAGGAGGGGTCGGCTAAGCAGTTGGCCGAGGTTGAGGCGGCGCAGGCGGCAGCCGTGAAGGCGGCGGAGGACGCGACCTTGGAGAAGGCCCAAGGGTACCTCGCACAGAATATGGAGAAGGCCTTTGCTGCCGCCCTCACGCTAGTGTCGGAAGCGTACCCCGGGGTGGACGTCTCGGGGTGGCGGCTATTCCCCGGACACGTCGAGGGCTTCGACCCTGAGTCCGAAGGGGAAGAAGAAGAGGAGGGCGACGACGAAGCTGGCACCGGGGCCGGGGCTACTGATGAGGTCCCCGGCACTGCGATTACCCCGCTGGCGGCGGCGTCTCCTTCGGCAAAGTCAACCCCTACCCCACCTCGACGCCCGGGGAAAGAGGTCGAGCCTTGACTCCGCCTTTCGTTTTCTTGTTTTTGTTTTTTATTTTTCTTTTCGAACTCTGTAATGCCTAATAGCGGACTGGCCACCGCTACTTTTTGACATTAATGAAAAGAAAGTTTTTGCAAGTGTTGATGTTGATGTTCGGAAGTTTTTGTCTTTTTCTCGGAAGTTTTTGTCTTTTGCCGAACATTCCCTTCTTGTTTTTAGAAAAGAAAATTTTTCCAAGTGTGGTGCTTCGGCAGTGTTCGACGTTTTCGCTGATTACTCCGATCTCTTTGCAGCTTATGGTGATCGCTCAAGACGTCGAGCCTTTGTGCTCGGATGAGGAAGCTCGAGCCGAGGTTGGCCTAGGGGCGACGAGGCTGTGTCTGGCGAGGTGCCGAGAGAGACTTTATGAGGTCGAGCTCGGATTGCGCCGAGCTGAAAGCGAGAGGACCCATCTCCAGCTCGTCCTCGGCCGGCGAGATATCGAGATTCGCCGTTTGGAAAGCAGGGATCGCCGAGCTTATCCCCGAAGGTGAATATTCGCCAACTGATTTCAGTAATGAGATTCGGGTTCAGTGCATCCGTCATAACTTGTCCAAAATAACAGCGGAGAGAGACGATTTGCTTTCCGAAATACAACATCTTCAGTCCGTAGAGGCGAAGCTTCGGAGTGAGGGCGAGGGGCTGACGGCCGAGGTGGCCAAGTTGACGACCGAACGGGTACAGTTGACCGCCGAAGTCGAAGCGCTCAAGAGAGCGACGGTGGATAAAAGCATCGAGGTCACCCACCTTCGGCGCCTCATCGCCAGCCGATCTGGTGTGTCGGACTCCGCGATACCCCCACGTTTTGAAGTCGACGTCAAGGACGACTCGTTGCGGGATCGGATCTCGGAGTTGGAGGCAGAAGTGGCCCGTCTTAAGCCGCATTCAGGGCCGATTAATGTTCGAAGCACGTCGTGCACTCGGGCTGAGAGTGAGCGGGGTATTACCTTCTATGAGATGGCGACCCGTCAGCGGATCGGCCAACCTAGTCCGGGGGACGCGCAGAGCTCGGTGGCAATTTCGTCGAGCGGAGCGTCCGTCGGAGTAGCCACTAGAAGTGGTGCCGAGGATACGTCTCAGTTCGCTGGCTTGGGGTCGCGCTCCAGAGACAAGCGTCGTCATTCTCGAGTGTCTTTGAAGCGGAACGCTCCGGCTCCAAAAAAGCGCTAAAGTCGTTGTCTTCGCAGATTTTTATGTACTCTTTTTTTTTTGTTAAGTGTAATAAGTCGGCATTGTAATTTTTTCCTTGACGAGTTGTAATCCTGCTGTGTTTGCCTTTGTACCGCATCTGTTTCATTAATAAAAGTGTTGTTGCCGAACTTGTGCTTTTTACTCTTGCGACTGTTTGTCTGCTGTGCCGAGGCTTCTAAAGTGGGAGCGGCCACGAATGTCGAGCTTCTTCCTGTTCGTTTACGAGCGAACTTGCGAAGTAGCATCGAGCCAAGTGTCGGACTTCGGCGCCCTTGTTTGATTAGTTTAAAGGTTGTGGGAGCATTTCCGAATGGCGAACTACCCCTAGCTCGCTGAGGGGCGAGCTTGCGGAGTAGAGTCGAACCAAGTGTTGGACTCCGAACCACTCAACGGCTGTGGGAGCAGTTCCGAATGGCAAGCTACTTCTAGTTCGCTTAGGAGCGAACTTGCGAAGTAGAATCGAGCCAAGTGTTGGACTCCGGAACCATTGTTAGGTTAGTTTAGGGTTGTGGGAGCATTTCCGAATGGCGAACTACCCCTAGCTCGCTTAGGAGCGAACTTGCGGAGTAGAGTCGAACCAAGTGTTGGACTCCGAACCATTCAACGGCTGTGGGAGCAGTTCCGAATGGCGAGCTACTTCTAGTTCGCTTAGGAGCGAACTTGCGAAGTAGAATCGAGCCAAGTGTTGGACTCCGGAACCATTGTTAGGTTAGTTTAGGGTTGTGGGAGCATTTCCGAATGGCGAACTACCCCTAGCTCGCTTAGGAGCGAACTTGCGGAGTAGAGTCGAACCAAGTGTTGGACTCCGAACCATTCAACGGCTGTGGGAGCAGTTCCGAATGGCGAGCTACTTCTAGTTTGCTTAGGAGCGAACTTGCGAAGTAGAATCGAGCCAAGTGTTGGACTCCGGAACCATTGTTAGATTAGAGAGTTAAAAGCAGAGAGATGTAATAGCAGTGAAAATATGAAGAAACTTTATTTATTAATATCTAATGATCGGCTGCTTCTAAAGTTGCTAGCCGTTATTACAATGAAAAAATAAATGGAAAAATCACTACTAGTAAAAGGAAGGGAATGGTTTGACATCTCGAGTTACTTAGAGAGGCGTAGATGCCTTCTCTTGGTATTTCAAAAGATGGTCGGCATTCCAAGTCGTGGGAATTTCTCTGCCTTCGAGATCTTCTGACTTGTACGCACCGGGGCGGATCACCTTTGAGATTTTGTACGGTCCCTCCCAATTCGGGGCCAGTTTGCTTTTCTATCCGGGGAACGAGATGGCCAATTTCCGGAGGACTAAATCCCCTTCTTTGAGGTCCGTTGGGCGGACCCTTTTGTTGTATGCTAGCTCGATCCTCCTTCGGTAAGCTTGTTGGCGTATGGCCGCTCTCTCTCGGATTTCATCTATCAGATCTAGGCTTGCTCTGAGCTCTTTGGTATTCTGCTCTTCTTCAAAGGCCATCAAACGAGGAGAGGGTATCCCAACTTCTAGGGGAATGAGGGCCTCGGACCCATAGGTGAGATTAAACGGGCTCTCGCCTGTTGGGGTCCGCTTGGTGGTGCGGTGATTCCAGAGCACGTTTGGCAGCTGATCGACCCACAGTCCTTTGGAACACTTGTCTAATCTCTTCTTGATGCCCGAAAGAATCTGTCGGTTGGCATTCTCGGCCTGGCCATTCGACTGAGGATGGGAGACGGAGGAGAATCGGTGTTGTATGGAGAGGTCCTCACATAAAGCTCGGAAGGCGGCCCCAGTGAACTGTGTTCCATTATCCGTGACTATGACTCGGGGAACGCCGAACCGGCAAATCACATTTTTCCAGAAGAATTGTACGACCCTATGCTCGGTGATTGTAGCCAGGGGCTCGGCTTCTATCCATTTAGAGAAATAGTCGACCGCCACGACTAGAAACTTTAGCTGTCCGGGGGCTGGTGGAAACGGTCCTATTAAATCCATCCCCCACATAGCGAAGGGGATCGGACTTGATAGGGAGGTGAGCGGTGCTTGTGGAAGGCATCGGATGTCCGCATACTTTTGACAGGAGCTGCATTGCCGAACGTGTCGTTCGGCGTCCCGTAAAAGAGTGGGCCAGTAATACCCGTAGTTCAACACTTTGCACGCTAGAGCCCTGGACCCAGAATGAGCTCCGCCGATGCCCTCGTGGAGCTCTTGCAGGGCGTAGTCGGCTTGCCTGGGGGAAAGGCACCTTAGGTAAGGCCGACCGTCCACCTGGGTGAAGGAGCATTTATATAAGATGCCTTCGATTAAAGTAAAACGCTCGGCTCGGGTCCTGATTCTTCTTGCTTCCCTCGGATCTTCAGGGAGGAGTCCGTCCTTTAAGAATTCGACAATGGGTTTCATCCAGTTGTCTTCGAGGAGGACAGGCAATGTTTCAACGGAGTCTGGTGCTTCGTCCTCTATGCTTGGCTTCAAGAGGACTTCTATCAATACGGTCTGCTCAAGACCTTGAAGGGAAGAGGAGGCTAATTTGGATAGGGCGTCGGCCTGAGCATTTTCTTCTCTGGGGATCCTTTGGATGAGGGCCTCTTCAAACAGCGCCATGAGGCTCTTGACTTTAGCCAAGTATTTAACCATTCTATCATCGCGGGCTTCATACTCACCGAGGACCTGGTTGACAACCAACTGAGAGTCGCTGAAGATCTGTAGCCGCTGTGCCCCTGCATTTCGGGCCATTCTTAGACCGGCTATTAGCGCCTCGTATTCGGCCTCGTTGTTCGAAGCTTTGAAATTTATACGGAGGGAGTATTGGAGGATGAAGTCATCTGGGCCTGCCAGGATGACTCCTGCCCCGCTTCCCTCATTTCAAGAAGATCCGTCAACATAAATTGACCAAACCGGGGGTCCCTTTTCTGTTTGGCAGGGCTCAGGGATTGTGGTCTCCACTATGAATTCGGCCAATGCCTGTGCCTTGATCGCGGTCCGAGGCTGATAGGTTATATCATGTTGGCTCAGCTCGATTGACCACTTCATAAGGCGGCCGGAAGCCTCGGCCTTGTGAAGAACTTGTTTCAGCGGCTGGTCGGTAAGAACGACCACCGAATGGGACTGAAAGTAGGGCCGAAGCTTTCTCGCGGCCATTACTAGGGCATAGGCTATTTTCTCAATCTTCGGGTACCGGAGCTCAGCGTCCCGAAGTACTTTGCTGACGTAGTAGATGGGCTTCTGGGCCCTTTCTTCTTCTCTGACTAAGACCGCACTAAGTGTCTGTTCGGAAGCTGCTAGGTAGAGGTAGAGTGGTTCGCCAGGTATAGGTTTGCTGAGAAGAGGTGGATTGACGAGGTATGCTTTAAGCTGGTCGAATGAGTCATGTTGCTGCTGCCCCCACTCAAATCCTTTAGCCCCCTGAGGGCTTTGAAGAACGGGAGGCATTTTTCCCCGGACTTCGACAGAAAGCGCCCTATGGCGGCTAGGCGACCAGTCAATCTCTGAACTTCTTTAACATTTCTAGGAGGGGCCATGTCCAATATGGCCTTGATCTTCTCCGGATTCGCTTCAATTCCTCGTTGGCTAACCATGAAGCCGAGGAACTTCTCTGATGAGACGCCGAACGCACACTTGTTCGGGTTGAGTCTCATATTGTGATTTCTTAGGACGTCAAAGGCCTCCTGAAGGTCGGCCATATGATCAACACCTCGGATGCTCTTTACAAGCATATCATCGACGTACACTTCCATGTTCCGGCCGATCTGGGCCTGGAAAACCTTGTTGACGAGGCGTTGGTATGTCGCCACTGCGTTCTTTAGGCCGAATGGCATGACTCTGTAGCAATAGAGGCCTTGGTCGGTCACAAAAGATGTCTTCGGGATATCCGGGGGGAACATTCTTATCTGATTGTAACCTGAGAAGGCATCCATGAAGCTGAGGAGCTCATGTCCCGAGGTTGCGTCAATCAGAGTGTCGATGCTCGGTAGAGGGAAAGGATCTTTGGGGCAGGCCTTGTTGAGGTCGGTGAAATCTATGCAAATTCTCCACGTCCCATTGGACTTTTTCACCATTACCACATTTGATAGCCATTCAGGATAGTTCACCTCCTGTATGAATCAGGCTTTCAACAGCTTGTTTACCTCCTCTTTGATAGCGAGCTGACGCTCGGGGGCGAACTTGTGCCTCTTTTGCTGAACCGGTTTGAACCTCGGATCGACGCTCAGGCGGTGGACCAAGAGTTCTTCGGAGATACCGGGCATATCTGCTGCTGACCATGCGAAGAGGTCTTGATTGGCTCGGATGCATTTCACAATACCTGAGTATAGGGCGGACGGGAGGGTCTTGCTAACAAAGAACTTGCGGGTGGCTCTTGTTCAGAGAAGAGCACCTCCTCCAGTTCATCCACCGGCTCGGAGGTCGGTCTTGCAGTATCTTGAGGAATCTCCAGAGTCTCTAAGGAGAGGACGGGTCCAAGGGTTGAGGTCATGTAGCACTTTCTGGCCGTCTCCTGATTGCCCCTTACTTCCCCGACCCCGGACCGGGTGGGAAATTTCATCTTAAGATGGTATGCTGAAGGGACAGCTTCCAGAGCTGCGAGGCAAGGCCGACCCAAAATGACGTTGTAGGCGGCAGGAACATCCACCACCATGAAGTCCATTGGCTCTGTTCGGGTGGTAGGAGTTTGGCCGGCAGTTACATCGAGGGTGATCACCCCTTCAATAGCTACCGGAACCCCCGTGAACCCATGGAGAGTGTAGCCGGCGGGCTTGAGTCTGTCTCTGGAGAGCTTTAGGCCTTTAAAAGCGGAGAGGAAGAGGATATTGACGGAGCTGCCGTTGTCTACTAAGATCCTCTCTACTTTGAAATTTGCCATGTGGAGGCTAATGACGAGTGCGTCACAATGCGGGGTACGAACTCCCTCGAGATCTTCGTCGGAGAACGTGACTGGCACTCCGAGGCCTTTGGGAGGAGGGGTGGTTCGGACCGAGTTGACTTCTCTTATAAAGGCTTTTCGAGAGGAGTTCGAGGAGCCCCCCATTGGGCCCCCGTGAATGAGGTGGAGGACTCGCTCTTCCTCGAAGTCTGGCATCTCTTCTCTTTCCGGACGCCTGTTAGCCCCCCGAGGCGGGGGAGGAAGTTCGGCTCGGTCTTTTCTTACGAATCTAGTCAGCTGCCCTCTCTGGATAAGGGCTTCGATCTCGTTCTTCAGGGCACGACAATCGCTGGTGTCATGCCCGTGGTCCCGGTGATAACGTCACCATTTCTCTTTATCTCTTCTTTTGGCGGGAGTGTTCATCCTTGGAGCGGGGGGAATAATACCCTCCTTTTCGACCTCCATCAAAATGGTTGAGACGTCAGTGGTGAGGGGAGTGAACTTTTCGAACCTGGGGGAGCTCGGCACTGGCCGGCATTGTCCTTTTGTAGCTTCCTGGTTCCTTCCTCCTCTGTTCCCTTTCTCTTAAATCCGGAGGAAGACCCCTCCCAGTTTGGTCGCTGCTCGGCCTCCTCGGCCCGGATATACTTTTCACTGCGAAGGAGGAGGTCGGAAAAGTTCTGCGGAGGTTTCTTGGCGAGGGAGGAGCGGAGGTTGGAATTGAGGACATTAGATTGAAATGCAGCCGTAGCGACCGACTAGTCGAGGGATGCTATAGACCTGGCTTCAGCTGTGAACCTCTTCACATAGTCTCTCAATTTCTCCCCCTTCTTTTGGTGGAGGTGCAATAAGGAGATGCTCGTCTTCTCAGCCCTTCGGCTGCTTACAAAATGTGTGACGAAGAGGGTTTCGAACTGTTCGAAGGAGAATATCGAGGAGGGGGCGAGACGAGAATACCACTCTCAGGCTGGTCCTTTGAGAGTTGCGGGGAAGGTTTTGCAGAGAAGGGCATCGGAAGCTTGATGTAGGAGCATCAGGGTCTTAAAACTTTCAATGTGATCAACTGGATCAGTTTCCCCGGTGTAAGTCTCAAATTGGGGAGGTTTGAAGCCGAACGGGACAGGTGCGTCCACTATGGTTTGGGAGAAAGGGGGTCGGCTAGGACGTAGGGTCCTCCCCCGGAGCTCTTCTTCTCGGTTTATCTGACCCAGGCGTCTTTCTACTTCATGAAGACGGCGGTTCATGGTGTCATCTCTCCGACGGTAATCTGCCGAGCCATGAGACTCGTCTTCGTATGAGAGAGAGCGAGGGCTACAGCGATGGTAACTTCGGGAGCGGCGAGGACTTGGGGTACGCCGGGAGTTGCTAGGAGCAGGATGAGGAGATGGGGACCGTCGGTGAGGGCTTCGGACTGGAGGAGGGGATGACACCTTTGGCTCATTAGGATTTTGACGAAGGTTGAGAGCCTGCAGGACGGTCGCTTGGAACTGCTGGAACTCGACGCGGGTGATTGGTGCCTTATTGTTCCTGGGCTGTTGCCGACCTGCGGGAGAGTGCCTTCTTCGGTAATGATTGGGGGACTCCTTCCTCCCTCTGCGGACGGGGGACCTGTGGTACCGGTGGCGAGGAGACCGCTCGCCCGGATAGTATTGGCGGGAGGCTCCCTCTCGGGCCCGTTTTTCTTCCAGATGGCGGCGGAGATCATCCTCTTTCTGGCGGTTAGGGGCTATATTGTGGCGACCAGAGGCTCGGGGGTGATGGGAGGCCATAGAGTCAGTGGAGGCGTTGCGGATGGAGACCTGTTCTTGATGAAGGGGTTGTTTCTGAGGGTGAGGACCCTTTGGATCAGGAGGGGGAAGGTTCTGTTGGAGCGGGTCTTCCGCCGTAGGGGGAAGCTGCCCTTGTTGTTGAGCAGGATTGTTGGGAACTTCTTGCTGCTGATCAGGGTTGGGTGCTCGGTTGGACCCCCTTGACCTGACTTTGCGAGGCGGCATGGCTGGAGAAGACCTGTTCACCGGGGAAGAGGGGAGGTCTCTATTCGTTAGTTTCCCACAGACGGCGCCAATCTATTGCCGCTAAATTTGGTGTGGGGGCAAACAGATGAATTTGTGGATTCTTAGGGAAACTGAATAGTAAACCTGTATACCTGTTCCGTCGGGCTTCGGTCGTGAATCCTGCCGTAGACCTGCAAAAAGTGCGAGACACCGGGGTTGTTCCCGGTGACGCACCCTCCGACGCTCAAGTCAGTAATCTAGGAAGACAATGAATGAGCGTAAAACTGGTGAAAGATTGATTACCTCTTAATGGAGATGGATGGGGGGTATTTATAGGCGTCTCAGGGAACAGATTAGGAATGTAATCCCCGTGATCTGATATGGAATATTCCCCTTGTCAACAGATTAGGAATGTAATCTGATAAGGTATATTCCCCGTAATCAGATAAGGAATTTAATCCCCAAATCCCAGTGAAAAGATAGATGTACATCAGGGCCGTTGATCGTGATTAATCAGGGACCCTGATTCTATCTTGTTGGATTGGGTGCGCAGCGGGTTAAGTCCCGCACCCTCTTATTGGTGGATCCATTCGCGGGTTATTGGGTCCCTGGGGGAGAAGATCCAATACCCATTTTGGACCCTCTTGTAGGCGAAATTGCCGTTTTACCCCTGGGTCCCAAGATTCGTACCCGATTTGGACGGTTCCGATTAACCCCCATTTTTAGCCATATCAACAACAAAACTGAAAAGTGAAGTTAGTAGTAGTGTAGCAAAAGTTGCAGTACACTGATACTACAACAAAAAATAGTAAAACATGACATTTAAAAGAAAACTTAGTAATAGTACAACAAATTGAAACGGAAAGTTACTTCATAATACATTCATTCATAGCACAACCATCATTCATTATCATTTGTTAATTTGAGTTCACATCCTTCTATACTACATCCATTAACAAAGAAGAAGAAGAAGACCCTTTCAGCAAAGAAATTGCTTTTTAATCTTCAACAATAAACAATAAATTGAACAGAAAATGAAAAAAACTATGAAGGGGAGAATACTCTTATTCGGAGAGATCTCACCAACGGCCAGATTCAAAGTTGACATCTGACTATGGATTAGAGCATCCACTATGAAGTGAAAGGCTTAATCACATGATCATAATAATTATAATCAACTAAATTTTCCTTAGAGAAAGATAAAAAAGTTTAGTAAAAGAGAACTTACGATGGAGGGTAGAGATGGCGGGGTCGGGCCGGGATCGACGACGGACGGCGGGGTCGCGGCGACGTTGGAGGGTAGCGACGGGCGGGATCACGGCGGGGTGGGCGACGGCGGCGGTAGGGACGGATGGGTGAGGAGATGTGGGTGCGTTTTGGGTAGGGAGAGTTAGGGTTTGTGGGTTTTGGGGAGATGTGGAAGAAAAAAGGTTTTTTTTGGTGTTTTTTAAATTAATTCTGTTTTGGCAATTGGTGTGGGCTGCACGTGTTAGTTCCTACTTTTGCTCTCCTTTCTCTATTTCAAAATAGAGAAAGAAGAGATGGGGTAGGCCTATTAGCTTAAGATATATATAAATAAATAAGATAAAGATATAATTGGACAACGATATCTAAAAAACTCTGAAAATTCACATCATCCTCTTCTTCGTAGTATTAGTAGCAACAGAAGGAAACAAAAAAAAAGCAAGTATTACAACAAACGAAACTGAAAAAGAAAGTAAAATTAAAAAAACGAAACTAAAAAAGGAAACTTAGCAGTAGTACAACAAACTAATACTGAAAATGAAATTAGTATTGTTACAGTGAAACTAAAAAGAGAAGTTAGTATTGGTACAATGAAACCAAATAAAAAAAACTGAAAAGAAAAGTCAGTAATAGTGCAATAGTTAGTATCGTTACAAAGAAACTGAAAAGAAAAAGTTAGAAGTAGTGTAACAAAACTGAAAATAAAAGTCATTAATATTACAACAAAACTGAAAAGTGAAGTTAGTAGTAGTGTAGCAAAAGTTGCAGTACACTGATACTACAACAAAAAATAGTAAAACATGACATTTAAAAGAAAACTTAGTAATAGTACAACAAATTGAAACGGAAAGTTACTTCATAATACATTCATTCATAGCACAACCATCATTCATTATCATTTGTTAATTTGAGTTCACATCCTTCTATACTACATCCATTAACAAAGAAGAAGAAGAAGACCCTTTCAGCAAAGAAATTGCTTTTTAATCTTTAACAATAAACAATAAATTGAACAGAAAATGAAAAAAACTATGAAGGGGAGAATACTCTTATTCGGAGAGATCTCACCAACGGCCAGATTCAAAGTTGACATCTAACTATGGATTAGAGCATCCACTATGAAGTGAAAGCCTTAATCACATGATCATAATAATTATAATCAACTAAATTTTCCTTAGAGAAAGATAAAAAAGTTTAGTAAAAGAGAACTTACGATGGAGGGTAGAGACGGCGAGGTCGGGCCGGGATCGACGACGGACGGCGGGGTCACGGCAACGTTGGAAGGTAGCGACGGGCGGGATCACGGCGGGGTGGGCGACGGCGGCGGTAGGGACGGATGGGTGAGGAGATGTGGGTGGGTTTTGGGTAGGGAGAGTTAGGGTTTGTGGGTTTTGGGGAGATGTGGAAGAGAAAAGGTTTTTTTTTGTGTTTTTTAAATTAATTCTGTTTTGGCAATTGGTGTGGGCTGCACGTGTTAGTTCCTACTTTTGCTCTCCTTTCTCTATTTCAAAATAGAGAAAGAAGAGATGTGGTAGGCCTATTAGCTTAAGATATATATAAATGGGAAACAACGAAATTCGATGAGTTTCGAAATAAAATTGCACAAATAGCCAAATTATTGAAGATTTAGAGAAAACCGAGAAAGTGAGAGATTTGACGGTTTTAGAGAAAGAAAGTTTGTCTTATGAGAGAGAAGAGGTGGAGAGGTTATTTAGCATGGAAGGGTTGCATTGGAAATAAAGATCTAGGGATAAATGGGTGAGAGAGGGGGACGAGAACACTGCCTATTCCATAAAATTGCTAATGTGAGATATTGTAGAAACTTCATTTCAGGGCCTCTTGTCATTGAGAATGGGCGAGCGAGGTCATTGATAATCACTTTAAAAATATTAGCGATAATTTAGCGAATTCCTCCCATTCAAAATGTGAAAACTAGCATATACCTCCACTATTTTAAAAAATTAAGAAATACCCCCAGTTTGGGGGAAACTGTTAAAATCCCCGTTAAGTGAACTCACGTGCATCACACTTGATATGTAAAATGACCTAAATACCCCCAAAAAAATGTATTTTAGCAAATGCCCCCAATCAGAACGTAGAAACTAGCATATACCCTAACTATTTTTAAAAAATGATATTTGGAATATTTTAGCAAATCCCCCATTCAAAATGCGGAAATTAGCATATACCTTCACTATTTCAGTGTTAGGTGTTGTTAAAAATGTGAGTGTTATGTGTTGTTACTCAGTCTGAACAACTTTCTTCCTGTACTGATGATAACAATGTAATGGAAAGATGTAATCGTCAGATTTTGACCCCAAAAAATACAAAAATCATCATCTATTACAACGAATTGTTGTGTGTCATCACTAGCTTGTGTACCATCATCTATTACAACAGATTGTGTGGTCTCCTATTCTACTCTAGAATGTGCATCATCATTTCTATCATCTTCATTCACAATAGGTTCAACAGTAGCTTGTGTATTACCCATAGTAACTAATTCGTCGTTTATAAATAATTTGACAATATTTAATATTCGGAAATCAACAAAAATTCGAAAAATTCGGGAAAAAATAGGCAAAGGTTAAGGAAGAAAGAAATACAAAATTCAATGCATCTAAGCAGTTAGTACTCATCACCTAAGTAAAAATATATACAAATCCATGAACATTTCTTGTATAATTCACTAAATTTGCGAACTATTCGCGAAACAATCGGTTAATTCAAGATTTACGTGAATAATTCACAAACGGCAGGAATTAAATGCAAACCTACAAATAATTCGTGAATCTATTCGACAAATTATTTCTTCGTGAATAATTTGCGAATTTAATGAATTATTCATGAACTTTGTTAATATGGTATTACTGTCACACTAGGTTGTGCATCAACTTCAACAACACCCAAGTTGAGATGTGGAAACAAATCATTGATACTGACATTGATGTTCTGTTGTCAAAACAACAAACACGTATTATATAGTATTCAAAATCTTAAAACTATCCAAATTGACGGTATTTCTTAGTTTTTTTTAAAAATAGTGGGGTATATGGTAATTTGTGCATTTTGAATGAGATCATTTGCTAAAATATCCCAAATATTTATTTTTTTTAAATAGTGGAGGTATATGCTAGTTTCTACATTCTGAATGTGGGCATTGCTAAAATACATTTGTCATAGGTATTTAGGTCATATTACATATCATGTGTGATGCACGTAAGTTCACTTAACGGAGATTTTAACGGTTCCGTCCAAACTGAGGGTAATTCTTAAAAATTTTAAATAGTGGGAGTATATGCTAGTTTCTATATTTTGAAGAAGGGCATTTGCTAAATTATCCTAAAATATTATAGGGGAGAGACGAGCGAGAGGTGTAGTCTGTTGGAGGATTGCTGGCAGGGTGAAGAGAGGTAGATGTTGACTGCCTTGAAGGAAAGTTCTCGGTTGAGGAAATTGTAAAGGCCATTAGGGAACTGGGACAAGACGAAGTGCCAAGTCCTGACTGCTTCCCAATATTCTTATATGCAAAATTTTGGGAGGTGATTGGTTGTGACTTCGTAAAAATATTTATAAAACTTTTTAGGGGGAAGAATGTGAGTTGGAAAAACTTAATTAGGCCAAGGTGACTCTTATTCCTAAGTGTGAAGAGGTGCTCTCACCGAAGGATCTTAAACTCATTAGTCTGCTTAATGGGTCTTTTAAGATTGTTACTAAGGTATTAGCCAACCGATTTACAAGTTTATTACCTAGACTAGTAGATCAGACATAGAGTGGTTTTGTGAAAGAGAGAGATACTTGATGGAATTGCCCTCACTTATGAAGTGATCTCGAGGTGTACTAAATTAAAGAAGGAGGGATTCATCTTCAAAGTAGACTCTGAGAAAGCATATGATTGTATGGATTGGAATTGTATTGATGAAACCCTGATTAGGGGAGGATTTGGAGTTAGAAGGGTGAGCTAGGATCGTAAGTGTGTTAGAGGCAGAATTAAGTTTCAAATCTTGCTTCCTCACCAACCTCCTCAATTTGCAACCGACATGGTGTGAGAAGTTCCCGTGCGAGATCCTTGGCGGCTTGAGCCACATTACTACTCAATACTTGAGCACATATCCGTGCTATCACCTATGCTTGGTTAATATGCATAAATTAGAACATATCATATAAATTTAGAATGATTAAAAAAATTGGGAAAGTTTACATGAAAAATTCGGGAAAGGGGAGAAATAAAGTTTTGAATTTTACAATTTTTCGAGTGAACGTGCCTATGGTTGATACATGGGTTGCAAAGAGGAATAAGCAGGAGCGGGTTCCGTCTCTCCCCTCGGATCAAGTAACTAGACCCCTGCAGTCATTATCGATAGAGGTAGATGATCCCTGTCCTTGGCCACCCCGCGTTGGTCGTCCCTATCCTTGGCCGCCCCACGTTGGTCGCCCTTGTCCTCGGCCGCTTTTACTAGGTTCTTTGTCTGCACCGTCCTACATAAATAAAATAAGGTTTGTTAAATGCATGAGAACAAACATATTCTTTAAACATCCAAAAGAATACTACTTTCTCGGGGCTTAGCATTGCCCGATCCCACTCCTATCGATTGTGCCATATTTTTGATGATGACATTGCAAAGTATGATTGAAATATTAGTCGATTAATAAATAAACAAATAAGACAGTGTATAACATGCAGCGAACACAACAACTTAGGCCTCTAAGTATTCCAAGTAAAATGAACACAATACAACATCAAACATGGTTTCATAGGATGGGACATTACACAAAAATTTCATCACAATCATCAACTTAGTGTAAATATTTCCTCGTGCCGAAGTGAATGACCCAAAAATGAGTCGGTTTCTTTACTTATTGTCTAATCACTAACAATATATGGCTAAAAATGGGGTTAAATCGGGACCGTCCAGATCGAGCACGAATCTTGAAGCACAGGGGTAAAAAGGTAATTTCACATATAGATGGGTCCAAAACGGGTATTGGGTCTCCTTCTCACAGAACCAACCACCCGCGAAGGGATCCACTTCAACTGGGCACGGGTCCCGACCCGATACAAGCCCAGTTCACCAAGAGGAGAATCAGGGCCACTGATTTGACTAAATCAAATCAACAAGCCTGATTGGCTCCCACCAGGGAATCAGGGCCTAATTTCCCAAAACAGAATAGGAGGATTTTCCTCCTGGCTGTTAGGCAGGAAATCAGGCCCCTAACCGTTCCAAAGGCGACTATAAATATCACCCCTCTACCACCATGACCAGGTTAATCACTTTTTCACCACTTAAGCTCTTTCTTAATCTTTTTCTGATTACTGACAAGAGCGTCGGAGGGTGCGTCGCCGGAATCAACCCCGGTGTCTCGCACTTCCTTGCAGGTCACGGCGGGAGCAAGAAGGCTGAGTCAACTGTTCAGGTTTTTCTCGGACTCACAAATTCTATCTGTTTACCCCCACACCGAAATCAGCGGTAACAGATTGGCGCCGTCTGTGGGAAAACCACACGAACAGCCTCAGCCCATTCTCCGTCGTCCTCTGCAGTCATGCCTCCGAAGAAGGTCAGATCCAGAGGGTCGAACCGTGTGGGCAACCTCGCCGACCCGGCGAACGAAGTCCCAGTCAATCCTATTCCTCAGTCCGACCTCCCTCCGCCGACCCAGCAGGTCCCACCTCCTCCTCCCAAGCAGCAGCCCAACAATGGTCCGTCCGGTCATAACGGTCGGAAGGAGAAGCAGCCCCTCAATCCGGGCCATGTCTCGGTCCACAATGGGTCCTCGGACTCGATGGCTTCTCATCACCCCGACCTCCGCATCACACTTCTGAACCGCCAGAAGGACGACGACCTCCGCACCCATCTTGACGAGAGGCGGGCCCGAGAGGGAGCCTCCCGCCAGCGTCAGGGTGAGCGGTCCCCACGTCGCCGAGACGGCAGAAGGTCCCCGGACCGCAGAGGCCGAGCGACGTCCCCCGAGCGCCGAAGGAGGAGGTCCCGTTCCCCCGGGGATCAACGTCATCCGAGGGACCGAGAAGTGCCTATCAGTCGGGCCGAATTCCTCCAATTTCAGGAGACCGTTCTACAGGCCCCCAACCTTCGGCAGAACGTCCAGAATGCTCAGAGGGCTCCGACGCCCCCGAGGGACCCCAGTCCTCGCCGCCGAACCCGAAGTCCTTCCCCGGCTTCCAGCCGCCAGCAGCGGCAACAGAGCCCTCGCCGGTCCCAGGACTACCGGCGCCGCAGTCCACGCTCCTCTTCCTATGAAGAGGGGTCCGGGGGGTCATACGATTACCAGCGGAGGGACGACGCCCTCATCCGCCGTCTCCATGAGGTGGAAAGGCGTATCGGCCGCATGGACAGGGAGGAAGAGTCCCGAGCAGGAACCTTCCGTCCCAGCCGACCCCCCTTCTCTCGGTCGATCATGGAGGCCCACATACCGAGGAGTTTCAAACCGCCACAGTATGAAACATACTCAGGGGAATCCAACCCGGTCGATCACGTCGAAAGCTTCAAGACCTTGATGCTGATCCATCAAGCTTCCGACGCGGTGCTCTGCAGGACCTTCCCTGCCACCCTCAGGGGGTCGGCTCGGGAATGGTATTCCAGGCTCGCCCCCTCATCCATCTTCTCATTCGAGCAGTTCGAGACGCTGTTCATAACTCACTTTGTGAGTAGCCGGCGAGCCGAGAAGACAAGTCTGTCCCTACTGAACCTGCGGCAGGAAAGGGAAGAGAAGCTGCGGGACAATGTGAAGAGATTCACCGCAGAGGTCAGGTCTATCGCCTCCTTAGACCAGTCCGTGGCCACCGTGGCGTTCCATTCGAACGTCCTTAACACCAACCTCCGATCATCCCTGGCCAAGAAGCCCCCGCATGACTCCGCCGACCTACTCCTGAGGTGCGAGAAGTACATCCGAGCAGAGGAGGCAGAAGCCCTTCCGAGCTTCGGAGGGCAATCTGCAGGGTCGAAGAGGAAGGCGACGGGGGAAGAAGGGTCCAAGAAAGCTCAGAAGGACATTGGCGGTCAGCGCCGCCCTCCCCCAGGTTCGAGAAGTTCACTCCCCTCACCACTAATGTCTCTACTATCCTAATGGAGGTGGAGAAGGAGGGAGTCATCCCTCCGGCTCCGAGAATGCACACCCCAGCGAAGAGGAGGAACAAAGATAAGTGGTGTCGTTACCACCGAGACCACGGCCACGACACGAATGACTGCCGGGCTCTGAGAGATGAGATTGAAGCCCTCATTCGGAGGGGGTAGTTGGCCAAATTCGTGAAGGCTAACGATCGGACAGATCGCAACTCTCCTCCGCCTCGGGGGGCTAACAAGCGCTCCGAGCGGCGCGAGGAGACACCCGAGTTCGAGGAGGAACGGGTTCTGCACCCGATCCACGGAGGCCCCATGGGGGCTCCTCTAATTCCTCCCGGAAGGCCTTCGTCCGAGAGGTCAACTCGGTCCACAGTGCCCCTCCCCCGAAAGGTCTCGGCATCCCTGTGTCTTTCTCCGATGCCGACCTCGAAGGGGTCCGAACCCCACACTGCGATGCCCTCGTCATCGACCTCCGCATGGCCAACTTCAAGGTGCAGAGGATTTTAGTGGACAATGGGAGTTTGGTCAATATCCTCTTCCTCTCGGCCTTCCGAGGCCTGCAGCTGTCCCGAGACCGTCTCAAGCCGGCCGGTTACACTCTCCACGGGTTCACGGGGGTCCCGGTAACCGTCGAAGGGGTGATAACCCTAGACGTTACCGCGGGAAGCACCCCTACTACCCGGACCGAGCCGATGGACTTCATGGTCGTCGACGTCCCGGCAGCATATAATGTTATTCTAGGCCGACCCGGCCTAGCCGCCCTGGAAGCCGTCCCCTCGGCGTACCATTTGAAAATGAAGTTCCCCACTCGGTCGGGAGTAGGGGAAGTCAGGGGAAGCCAGGAGACAGCCCGGAAGTGCTACATGACTTCCACCGGGAGACCAGTGCTCTCGCTTGAGACACTAGAAATCCCTGAGCCGAAGGCCCGCCCAACGTCCGAGCCGGCGGACGAGTTAGAAGAAGTACTCTTCTCGGACGAGGATCCGAGCCGGAAATTCCTCATCAGCAAATCCTTGCCAACCGCACTGTGTTCGGACCTGATTAAATGCATCCGGGACAACCGTGACCTGTTTGCATGGTCAGTCGCGGACATGCCCGGCATTTTCGAAGAACTGCTCGTCCATCGCCTAAGTGTCGAACCGGGGTGCAAACCGGTCCAGCAGAAGAGGCGCAAGTTCGCCCCCGAGCGACAGCAGGCCATCAAGGAGGAGGTTGATAAACTTCTAAAGGCCAAGTTCATACAGAAGGTAAATTATCCCGAGTGGCTGTCGAACATTGTGATGGTCAAGAAGTCCAATGGCTCGTGGAGGATATGCATTGACTTCACCGACCTGAACAAGGCGTGTCCGAAGGATCCCTTCCCGCTCCCGAACATCGACACCCTTATCGACGCCACCTCGGGCCATGAGCTCCTCAGCTTCATGGATGCCTTCTCGGGGTACAATCAAATCCGAATGTTCCCTCCGGACATTCCGAAGACCTCCTTCGTCACCGACCAAGGCCTCTACTGCTACCGGGTAATGCCGTTCGGCTTGAAGAACGCAGGCGCCACCTACCAGCGCCTCGTCAACAAGGTCTTCCAGAGCCAGATCGGCCGAAACATGGAGGTGTACGTTGATGACATGCTCGTCAAGAGCATCCACGGCACCGATCATGTAGCCGACCTCCAGGAGGCCTTCGGCGTGTTGAGGAAGCACAGCATGCGGCTGAACCCGAACAAGTGTGCGTTCGGGGTCTCCTCGGGAAAATTCCTCGGCTTCATGGTAAGCCAGCGAGGAATCGAAGCTAACCCCGAGAAGATTAAGGCCATATTAGACATGGCCCCGCCTCGGAACATCAAGGAGGTGCAGAAGCTCACCGGTCGGCTCGCAGCTATCGGTCGGTTCCTCTCGAAGTCGGGGGAAAAGTGCCTCCCCTTCTTCAAAGCACTCAGGGGGGCTAAGGGTTTTGAATGGGGCCAACCACAACAGGAATCATTCGACCAGTTGAAGGCGTATTTGATGAACCCCCCTCTACTCAGCAAACCTGTCCCGGGCAAGACCCTCTTCGTCTATTTGGCTGCTTCCGAGCAGACCCTGAGCGCTGTCTTAGTGAGAGAGGAGGACCGAACCCAAAGGCCTTTCTACTACGTGAGCAAGGTCCTCCGGGACGCCGAGCTCTGTTATCCGAAGATAGAGAAGATGGCCTACTCACTAGTCACAGCGGCGAGGAAGCTTCGGCCATACTTCCAGTCCCACTCCATCGTCGTCCCCACTGACCAACCTCTAAAGCAGGTCCTCTACAAGCCCGAGACCTCGGGTCAGCTAATGAAGTGGTCCATAGAGCTGAGTCAGCATGACATCTCTTATCAGCCTCGGACGGTAATTAAGGCGCAGGCCCTCGCCGATTTCATCGTGGAGTCCACTATCCCTGAGGTCGGCCACGTCCCGAAAGGACCCCCCGTCTGGACAGTCTTTGTGGACAGATCGTCCTGTAACGAAGGAAGCGGCGCCGGCATCATACTGAACGGCCCTGACAACTTCGTCCTCCAGTACGCAATCCGCATGAACTTCAAGGCCTCGAACAACGAGGCGGAGTACGAAGCACTCATCGCCAGGCTCGGACTCGCCCGAAGTGCCGGAGCCCAGCGCCTCCGGATTCACAGTGATTCCCAGCTAGTCGTGAACCAGGTCTCGGACGAATATGAGGCCCGAGACGAGCGAATGGCGAAGTACCTCGCCAAGGTCCGGGACCTCCTGAGCCGGTTCGAAGAGGCCACCATCGAACGAGTCCCTCGGGAAGAAAACTCACAGGCCGATGCCCTCTCCAAATTGGCTTCGTCCTCACTTCAAGGTCTCGAACAGACCGTGCTGATCGAAGTCCTCTCTAAGCCGAGCATCGAAGATGAGATGCCCGCCTCGGCGGAGTCGTTGCCAGTCATGCTACAAGATAATTGGATGAAGCCATTGATAGAATTCTTAAGGGATGGAGTTCTGCCCTCGGATCCCAAAGAGGCTCGCCGAGTCAGGACCCGGGCCGAGCGGTTTATCCTGATCGAGGGTATCCTATACAAACGCTCTTTCTCTCAGATAGACGGCCGACCGTACCTAAGGTGCCTCTCTCCGGATCAGGCCGAATATGCCCTACAAGAGCTCCACGAAGGCATCGGAGGGGCGCGCTCAGGATTTAGGTCCTTGGCCCGAAAAGCTTTGAATTATGGGTATTTCTGGCCAACCCTTCTTCAAGACGCCGAGCGACACGTTCGGCAATGCAGTTCCTGTCAGAGACACTCTAGCATCCGACGCCTCCCTCAGGCCAACCTCGCCTCCCTATCAAGTCCCATCCCCTTCGCAATGTGGGGCATGGACTTACTAGGGCCCTTCCCTCCAGCTCCGGGTCAGTTCAGGTTCTTGGTCGTAGCCATTGACTACTTCTCGAAGTGGGTCGAGGCCGAGCCCCTCACCACTATAACCGAGAACAAAGTGGTACAGTTCTTCTGGAAGAGCATCATATGCAGGTTTGGAGTCCCCCGTGTTCTCGTAACGGACAACGGGACTCAGTTCACAGGCGCAGCGTTCCGAGCTCTATGCGACGACCTGGCCATTCAGCAGCGCTTCTCGTCCGTCTCCCATCCTCAGTCGAACGGACAGGCAGAAAATGCCAACCGGCAGATCCTCGCAGGTATCAAGAAAAGGCTCGACAAAAGTTCCAAGGGCTTATGGGTCGACCAACTCCCCAACGTCCTATGGAACTACCGCACGAGCAAACGGACCCCCACAGGCGAGTCCCCCTTCAACCTCACCTATGGGTCCGAGGCCGTAATACCTCTTGAGGTCGGAATACCTTCCCCTCGGCTCACAGCCTATGACGAAGCACAGAATGCCAAAGACCTCAGAGCAGAATTGGACTTGATAGACGAGCTGAGAGAAAGGGCATCGATTCGGCAGCAGATCTACCGAAGAAGAGTTGAATTGGCGTACAACAGGAAGGTCCGGCCCGCCAACCTTAAACAAGGAGATTTGGTCTTGAGAAAGCTAGCTATATCCCTCCCCAGTCAGAAGAACAAGCTAGCCCCGAACTGGGAAGGGCCGTAAGGATCACGAAAGTTGTTCGGCCAGGAACATATCGCCTTGAAGACCTGGAGGGCAGAGAGCTTCCGAGGACCTGGAATGCCGACCACCTCCTGAAATACCAAGAAAGCGCTCCGGCGCCGCTCTAAGTAACATGGAGTATCGAGCCATTCCAGTCCTCCGACTTGTAACATGGAGTAATGAGGCTTACAAAAAGAAACAAAACAACAAAAGACTAAAAAAGACAACCGAGTCAGGGGTCGACCTTTTTGTCGTTCGGGTCCGTCGACCCCCCGGTCTTGTCCCCGCCATCGCCTTTGCCTCCACCTTCGCTCCAACTCTCCTCCTCGGAGTCGTCCTCCTCTTCGCCCTCGGCCTCGGCCTCCCATGGGTCCCCGACGGGTTCCGTCTCCCCCTCAGGGTCGAGCAACCCCTCGGGGACACCCTCCTCCCCTTCCACGGGGTCGTAAAAGTTGTAGGAGGACGTGTCGAAGCCCGGGTTCTTGGCGGCTACATGTTGCAAGGCTCGACCATAGGCGTCCACCATGTTTTGGAGCATGTGCTGCGCGGCCTCCTCCTGCACGGCCTTCTTCACCTTCTTCACCTTCCTGAGGTGTTTGGCCTTGATCTTCTCGGCCCTCTTCCGAGCCTTCTCCGCTTCCGACCGAGCCTTGGCCAGCTCCTCCTTCAGCTCGGCTGCCTCCTTCACCGACGCCTCGAGCTTGGCCGTCGTATCCTTCAGCTCGGCCGCCTCCTTCTCCGAGGCCTCAAGCTTGGCCGCCGTGTCCTTCGACAGCTGAATGGCGTCGGTCAGCTGCCTCTCCAACCCCCCACTTCGGCAGCCCTCTTTGTCGAGAGAAGCAGCTCGGCATCAAGCTGCTGCGCGACCTTGACGCGCTCTGCCCTCTCCCGCTCCTTCTCCTGCTCCTTGTTCGCCAACTCCTCGACCAGGAAATTGAAGTGGCAGAGGGTCTGAAAGAGAACAACACGTTAAAATCCGAATCCAAGAACTTGGAGAAATTCTAAGGAAGAAATTTGGATGAAGAAGAGCTCGGCCTACTTACCGACATGGTATTCCGGGCAATCTGCATCACGGCGTCCCCTGCCATCCCGGCCTTCAGGGTCGCTCGATCCTTCGGGGTCGACAGGTGCCTCACCGCCTCCATGCAGATGTTCCCGTCGCCCAAGAAGCCATCGACGTTCATCACCTGCCAGTCGGGGATGAAGATCTGCTTATGACGCTCAGTCAAGATCTTCTCCGCATCGGCAGTGAGGGGCGGAACTTGGAGGGACAGCGCATCCTTCACCCCGAACACGCTGCTCGACGAACCGGGAGCATCCGCCTTCGGGGTCGATGCAGGTGCATCCGAGGCAAGGGGATCGGAGACCACGACTCCCCTCTGCTCGGGGACCACGACCTTCGTCGGAGAGACAAGGACCTCGATCTCCCCCTCCTTGAGGACCGCGACCTTCGGTTGGTCGGCAGCCTTCACGACCGAGGGCTTCTTCGAAGCTCGGCTGTCCTGAGGCGCTGCCGACGGCCTCTTCTTCTTCTCCTGCTCTGACCTGCCCTTCGCCACCAGATCCTTGTAATCAAGCTTCATCGTCTCTGCAAAAGCCGAATGAAAAAACTTAGAAAAATTTTCATGAACTTTAAACAAAGAGTATAAATACCAGAAGCATACGAGGGTCGATCGGACTGAGACCCCCACGGAACAGATGCTCCTCGGTAATATCTTTCCAGCTTAGCACTGGCAAGGCGAGGAGCTTCCTCTGGACCTCCGCCTCCTCATCACTCAGCGGCGCCTCCCTCTTGGTCCGCTTGGGCAGACCCTCCTTTGCCCAAACCGTCGGTATCACCCACGGCGTCAGGGCTCGGACGAGGAAGTACTTCTCCTTCCAATGTTTGATCGAGTCCGGATTCTCGATCAACTTCACGCCTGTCCGAGGAGAAAGGAAGAACCTCTGTTCGTCTCGCCTTGGCTGGCAGGGTCGGAAGAGACTCCGAAAAAGGAACATAGTCGGCTTGCCGCCGACCTCTTGGCATCGGAGGACGAACGCCACGACGTGCCTCCATGTGTTCGGCATCAGCTGGGCGGGGCTCAAACCGTACCAGACCAGTACTTCAACCACGAACGGGTGGAGGGGAAAGCGGGATCCGGAAGCCCTCTCGGATCAGGCGAAGGTCACCCTCGGTGAGAGACGAGATGGTATGGTCCACCTCGGATAGCTCCCTTGGCTCGTTCTCTTCCACCAACTTTGCCGTGCCTTGGGTCACTCTCTCCAAGGTGTCCTCGGCGTAGTCCCGCACGCCCCCTACACTCGACAGAGAAATGGGCTGCCGACCGAACGCTCCCGCCATCCTCGGCGTCTCAACGATCGTGACCACGGCCTTGCCCTCCCGGGATACCGCCGCAACCTCCTTAGGCAGCTCGGCGACTTCGCCCTCTCTATCTGGACGAACGACACTCTGATTGCTCGGACCCACTATCTCCTTCCCTTTATCCCCTCGGCCAACGGCTTGCTCCGAGACGGGGGTCTCATCCGTGATCCGAACCATTTTTTCTAAAAGAGAAGGGAAAGGGATTGACCTTGAAATGACAGGTGCGGTCGGAAAGTTCGCCGAAAACAAGGAACGCTACTGCGACAGCTAGCAACGCCACCAGAGAGCTAAAAACTTCGAAGCAAAGTAAAAACTGAAGAGAGAGAGTAAAAGTGAAAAGTGAGACTTGGTCTAAGGGGGGGTGAAGATTTATAGTAAAAGGGAACGTCCCTTGGACTTCCAAACGAAAGTTCGCGACTTTTGGGCTGCTCTCGAAACGTCGCGAAGGCCCATCACCACTGCCCTCCTCACCAACCCAACTAGTTCGGCGCAACGGGATCGGAATCCGAGCAAATGCCCTCCCGAGCCAATCCAGCGGCTCGGGTTGCACCACGTCGCTCGGACAATTGAACCCTCGGACGCCTCACCTATGTCTAGAGGAACCAGAAAAAGTTTTGATTCAAAGTTTTAAGGCGCCGCCCTCGGCGGGCACCCCCCGGGCCCTAGTCTCGGTCGGTATTCTGCCGATCCACGGGCCCCGGTCAAAAACAGATCGGCGCTCCCCCTATCTCTAACTCCTCCAGGGCTGACATCCATCAGAAGCCATCAGCCCGGAAGGAAGACAGAGATGGGAAGGGGCCCATCAACACTCAGAGATCAAGAGAAGCGCACCATTCCGAGCTAGTTGGTGGCAACTGGAAGGCTCGGCTTGTCAGAGGACTCTGGCAACAACGCCTTCACAGTTGCCAACAACGAGCTCAGACGGTCCGGAAGTCCGAGCCACGACTCATGGTGGAGAAGCGCACCATTCCGAGCTAGTTGGTTGCAACTGGAAGGCTCGGCTTGTCAGAGGACTCCGGCAACAGCGCCTTCACAGTGGCAAACAACAAGCTCAGATGGTCCGGAACAAGGATTCGGACATGGATCATCACCTCCTCCACCAAGGTCTCCGCCGACCTTGGCACCCCTGCGGAGCAACCAAAGTAGGCAGAAGATCTTGGTGGAGGAACGACCACCCGTCCTTCCGAAGTAACTCATCCCTCGGGTCCGGACTACGGTCGTCACCACTACTGCCTCGTTCCCCCCCCCCCCCCCCCCGCCCCTGACATCCACTTTGGGGCCGTCAGGAACAGAGGGAAAACCAGGCAGAAGAGCAACCACCCCTCTGGACCTCAAAAGAGAAGTTACCCAAGGCAGATACCACCGAGGTCAAAAACTCAACATTGCTGCGACTGAAATGACAAAGGGAGTGGAGTACTTATAGCCTACCTCCAAGAACCTGCCATTATGACCCTCGAAGTTGAAACGCCGCGTATTAATTGAGGGGGTTCCTTAATGACCTTGGGAAGGCAGAACGCCGCGCAAGTCCCGGAGCACCATTAATACCCTTGGGAACAGAGTCATCCCGGATTGCCAAAACCACAGGCCCTCGGTCGGCCACCGAGCAAGTGCCTTCCCGAGCCTGCAAACGGAGAAAACGCACTCTCTCCTCAACTTTCGCATCGGATCTCAATCAGACGGCCCAGATCTCGCCGAGAGCACTAAACGACAAGATAGTGTTTTCTTGGGAACTACGCCCACCTCGAGATGAGCGCCAACATCCGACGGCCAAGATTGCGCCACGTCACCCGGACTGCCGAAGCCACAGGGCTCCGGTCGGCCACCGAGCAAGTGCCTTCCCGAGCGTGTAAACGGGGAAAACGCACTTTCTCCTCAATTTTTGCATCAGATCTCAATCAGACGGCCCAGATCTCTTCGAAGACACTAAACGACAAGATAGTGTTTTCTTGAGAGCTGCGCCCGTCTCGAGATGCGTACCAACATCCAACAGCTCAGATAGCGCCACGTCGCTCGGACGACCGAAGCCACACTTCCTCGGTCGGCTTCCGAGCAAGTGCCTTCCCGAGCTGGTAAACGGAGAAAAAAGACACCGAGCTACTTAGACCGTTGGATCTCTCAGAAATTCGCGCTCCCAATGATGAACGGCCCAGATTGCGCTACGTGCGCTAAAAGACAAGATAGCGTTTTCTTGGGAACCGCGCCCGTCTCGAGATGCGCACCAACATCCGACAGCTCAGATAGCGCGACGTCGCTCGGCCTGCCGAACTCCCCCTACCTCCGGTCGGCAGCCGAGCAAGCGCCTTTCCGAGCTCGTAAACGGAGAAAAATGCTGCCGAGCGGTAACAGCCATCAGATCTTTCCGAAATTCGTGCTCGTCCATGATCATCGGCTCAGATCGAGCCACGTCATCAATCGGTATTTAAATCGTTTTTTATTTATTTAAATCGTTTTATTTATTTAAAAATTGCTAAAAATTCGGGAAAATTAACTAAAAATTCTGGAAAATAATTGGAAATTTGGGGGCACATTTTCGAACCCCTGAACGAACAATTATTGCCTAGAATGTACTGTTAAAGGCCCCCGAACGATTAGTGAACACGTCGCAAAATTAAATAAATAGTCCGAAAAAATAGATAAAGACCCTCAAATACCCGATGTGACCAGAGAACAGCAAGCAGCATCAAAAAATTACCTCACTACCCCCTTTCTAGATTCAAGATCCCACATTTGGATTCCGATACAACTCCACCAGCCACTAAAACAGTTAGACTACTCCTCAAAGTCTGATCACACTCAGTCTTTAGGAGTGGGGGGCTCGTGATATGGCTAAAAATGGGGTTAAATCGGGACCGTCCAGATCGAGCACGAATCTTGAAGCACAGGGATAAAAAGGTAATTTCACATACAGATGGGTCCAAAACGGGTATTGGGTATCCTTCTCACAGAACCAACCACCCGCGAAGGGATCCACTTCAACTGGGCACGAGTCCCGACCCGATACAAGCCCAGTTCACTAAGAGGAGAATCAGGGCCACTGATTTGACTCAATCAAATCAACAAGCCTGATTGGCTCCCACCAGGGAATCAGGGCCTAATTTTCCAAAACAGAATAGGAGGATTTTCCTCCTGGCTGTTAGGTAGGAAATCAGGCCCCTAACCGTTCCAAAGGCGACTATAAATATCACCCCTCTACCACCATGACCAGGTTAATCACTTTTTCACCACTTAAGCTCTTTCTTAATCTTTTTCTGATTACTGACAAGAGCGTCGGAGGGTGCATTGCCGGAATCAACCCCGGTGTCTCGCACTTCCTTGCAGGTCACGACGGGAGCAAGAAGGCTGAGTAAACTGTTCAGGTTTTTCTCGGACGCACAAATTCTATCTGTTTACCCCCACACCGAAATCAGCGGTAACAATAACCAAATAAAAATTTTGTGATCCATATCTATACATAAAGGGATTAATAAGCGGGTCATTATCTAATCACTAATATTATAATTAGTAAATAATTCTAATATATATGCTAAATCACCAAATTTGTGAAGCTTAGCGCCTAAGCAACATTCAACACAAAATGAGAGGCTTCAATCAAAATTTAAGCATATGTTCAATAACAAGTAAATAACAAGTAAAATATGTTAGTGTAGTTGCCCTAGAGGCAATACAATGATCAGTATTATTGACATTATGTTCTTTTGATTATATTAATAATTTATTATGCTTCGTATTTATTGCGTTATAAATATTAGCATGATAAATGTCCTTAGATTATTAATACGAACTATATGACCATGAGATTATATATAGTATAATAATCTTAAATGTCCCTAGTCGAGTATTATTATTAGGACAGTAATAATACATTGAGACTAGTATGTTGATTGATTGATGACCACCTCTCATGGGTCATTAGTATAGAGATACTAAAATCAATACATAGGTAAATGTAAGAGTACATTGTACTGGACAGACCCACTGTGAGATTCTACATGGAATGAATTAATAAGTGTCATAAGTAATCTCACTGTGATAATGGTGTAATGGTCCTCTGACCTGAAATCATTATATTTCTACACGAAAATTAATGTACTTTGATTCTATCAAAAGTTATCTTTAATCGGGTAATGATAAAGATAGTATTGAGTTCATTATGAATCGTGTGAGAAATATGAATGATCTAGAAGGAATTTAACCCTCCTAATTTTAGGAGCGATATTATCGGCCTCTTGTTTGAGTGAGACTATGAAATGCATGGCCATGCTCAAATATTGATTTGTTTGAATAGTCTACTCATCGATCAAGAAAATAAAGATTAAATTATTAAGAGGATGACACGTCCCATGCCTCTAGTTTAATCTATAATATCAAGGTTAAAAGGATTATATTACATGGAGACATTAGTCACGAAAGGTTTAATTGAATCACCAATTATTATTATTACTTGGGTAGCAATGATGTATTACTAGATGCCGCTCATTGTTTATAATTTTATTATAAGATAATAAAATTATTGCCAACGTAATAATAACCTAAAGGGTCACACACATAGAACGTTTAAAAGGAGTATTAATTTAAATTCGGAATTTAAATGATTCGAAATTAGTTATTTAATTAATTGAGTTGGACTTAATTAATTAAAGGATAATTCGAATTTAAATCAGATTGGTCTTATCAGAAGCCAAACTGATTACGGTTAATTCGAATTTAAATGATAAAACCAAATCAGATTGGTCTTATCAGAAGCCAAACTGATTACGGTTAAGCCCACCTCTTATCTCTCCCTATAAATACATAGAGATGTATTGGATTAGAATGATCTTTGACAAATCTGTTTTCCACAGAAAACCCTAGCCGCTCAACTGTTGAGAGGCAAAAGAGAGAGAGAGAGAGGCAAGCATCATCGGCTAGTACCGGCTCCCTCGATCGTTGGACGATCGGACGTTCGTGTGGACTGCCTTAGAGACGCGGATCTAGCTACTAGGGCTGCGTGGTGATTGCAACCTCCATCTTTCAGCCTTCGTAAAGCTCCGAAAGGTAAAATTTTATTTATCCATTATTAGCCATGTCTTGTACACGGATCCATGGGTTAGGGTTTCGGATCTGTCTTTTTCGCTGCGTTTGTGCCCCGAAACCCTTCAAAATAACCATAACCAACAACATCAATAACACATTAGAAGTACTAAATATTATTCATACCACTTTAGGGTTTCGGATTTTGGTAGATGGATTTGGAGATTTGGAGAGTTGGAAGAATTTGAGATTCAAATTTAGAGGAGAGAGAATTGGGAGTGATGAAGTGAAGGGGATAGAGGAGTCCCGATTAGGGATTGAAGAAATGAAATGAGTAGAGATTTTGGAGGATTTAGAGGTTACGGTTTTTGGGAATTTGGAGTTGGAGTTGGAGAAGAAGAAGAAGAAGATAAAATGAAGTGGGGAGAGAGTGTGTGAGCCCGACCTTTTAATAGCGGTCGGGTCTCACCTGTGGTCGATGTTCCACAATATATTGAGGTCGCTATTCCCAATAGTGATCTAAACTTAGAATTTTTTTTCTTGGTTTATTTCTCTAGAGAGCAATAGCTTATAATGTTTTTTCTTGGTTTATTTATCTATAGAGCAATAGCTCTCTAGAATGATCAAGTGTCTCAATATGATTGAGACAAGGTCGCTATTCCCATCAATGACTTCACATAGACTGTAGTTGCTGATAGGAATAGCGACAACAAAAAAAATCATTTTTTTTTACAAGTGGTCGTTATTCCCATTACCGGTCATCGAGATGAATGGACCGCTGATGGGAATAGTGGCTATTGCTGACGTGGAAACGACTAGATCACTGATGGAAATAGTTTAGAAAGTGTCTTACTTTGGAAAAATGTTTTAAAAGTAGCTTAGTACTTTAAAAATAGATTCTGAGAGAAGATGAAGGTTTAGGAATTTTATGAAATCTCTATTGAGAGTTGAAATTGTGTAATTTATAGACAAATAAATTTAATTAATATAATCTCAGCCACACATTTTTAACCACACATTTTAAAGTAAGAGTTATATTATTCATCAATTTCTAATTAATTAGTCAGTTACCAAAATAATCTCATACTTTAAAATTATTTACGACATAAATTTTTACAAAACTGTCATTTATATGAAATAAAAGTTAGTGCCGCTAGAGTTAATTAGTGAAGATTAGGAGCTTAACAGTAAAACTGCATACATACGTACAAATTACTAGTGAATATTAAGTCGATTTTGATATGCATATTTGAGGCTTCTTCATTCTAAGGAATGTGAGGCTGGGAATAAAGAATTTCAGGAGGGTTGGTATAATAACATTGCTTCACCGAGGATTCTTTGTTAGTCTACATTACTTTTTTTTTTGGGGTTATCATTATATTCTTTACTATGGCAATTTATTTGATTTTCATGGAAATCTAATATTCTTTTCGAAGGGTAATTCACAAGGGAAGGGAATGCAGGATTCCCTTCGCTCATTACTTGTACCAAATGCCTTCTTAGTACTAGTTAATCATCAGTATGTGACGTAGATGTGGTTAAGATTTAGCAATTGGGTGATCAATTTCCAGTGAATGGTTAATATAACTTCGAGTAAAAAATGCATAATAAAGATTTATTAGCCGATCCTTTATTACAAAACATCTTCTAATACAAATATTTCGAATATGCAACAGGACTCTACATCCAAAAACATCATGCCGAATGGAACAGGGAGGATCACGTCTTAGGGTCCACGATCTATTCACCGGATTATATGGGAGGATCACGTCTTATGGTCCACGATCTATTCACCGGATTATATGAATCACAGGATATAACATTTGGGAACTCGAAAAAGTGCAGGGCATTAAGAGTCCCTGCCAGATAGCATGGAGTTCTCCACATTCTGGGCAGGAGCTCTCAACACTTCGTGCTCTCCACATCAAGATCATATCTTCTTGGTCTCAGGAAAACATGCACAATTAAAGATGACTGCCCCAACCGCACCCAGCACCCTCAAATTTATTTCAAAGCTCCCCCATTTCTGAACTAAGACAACTCTACCAATTGGCATAACTACATGGTGACGGATATGTAGTGCCCATGTCGAGCCTACAGGCATTGAGACTCAAATGCCAGTGATCCATTCCGTGTTGGCATCAACTTTGGTTCCTGTACTTGATCTATTACCCTATCACCAAGACATCAGGTATATAACTGAGCTCCTTCATCTGCCCAACCAATCCATTCAACGCATCGTACACACTCTTCACCTTCGGGTGATCTCGATCCACATTAACGAACATGTGAACTCCCAATTCACTCAACTCCATCCAAGTACATCCCATCACCTTCCTCACCTGCTGCCGCCACATTCCCCCCCTCACCTCTTCCAATTCCCTGAATTTCCCAACAAACCCATAAGCATTCGACAACAAAGACATACCCTCCACTTTCCTTTGGCTCTAACCCTACTACCCTTTCAACAGCTTCCAAAACCCGTTCTGTCTTTCCGTGATTCTTGCACGCTGCTAAGCACGCTCTCCAAACCCCAGGCTCATTCGCCTTTTCTGCCATCTCTTTAGCATCCTTCAACCGCCCTGCATGACCAAAGAGGTCGACCATGCAATAGTAGTGTTCCATTGCTGGGACAACACCAAACTCTTACTCCATTCGGTGGAATATGTTCTGTGCCTGCTCTACAAGCCTGGAGTTGCTACAGGCAGAGAGGAGACCGACAAAGGTGACCTCATCAGTGTCCTTGTCAGCTAAGCCCATGGCATCAAACAGGTTCAGAGCATCTGAGGCAAGGCCATGGGAGGCATAACCGTGGATTAGCCTGTTCCAAAAGGCAGTGTCACGGGTAGGCATTCTGTCAAACATTTTTCGAGCATCAATTAAAGTGCCAGATTTTGCATACATATCCCATTACAGCGTTGAAGACGAACATGTCATTGCTGATACTTAACCCGCTTGTTATCAGGTAGTTATGGATCTCACGGCCATGCATCAAAGTTGCTGTCTGTAAAGAGAGTTTGTAATTGTTACTCCAACGATTAGAAAATTGAAGGTGGTGCTTTTAATTTTTCAGGCTACATAAAAACCTGCATAATAATCTGATACACGCCACAATGCGCACGATACGAAGCAACTGGAGAATGGCTGAACTGTATCTGTTCTATAGTGATGTAATCAGTATAATGTACAAGGGGTTTTGTGTAAAACTGTAATTGAATTGGTAGGAGTGTGTGAGAACCGTTGGATGTGTAATCAATCGCGAGAGGGGTGTGGGGACCACAATGTAACCGTTTAAACTGCTTTACTGTAGACAATTCATTCACGTGCTGTGCACGTCCTCGCAGTATAAATAGAAGATGATGGCGCCATTAGTGTCGTCGATCATTTTGAGCTGAAAACTCTTCGCCACTTCATGATTTTGTTGAGCAGGAGTTTCCTCTACAAACCCTAGCTCTCTCTCCTTCTCATAACCCTCATTCTTCTCAATTCATCACCATTAATGGCCAAGAAAGGATCGAAAGTGATCGCTGCGGTGTCGACACCATTAGAGTCGCACCAATTGGTATCAAGCCGTTCGGTCCTCAGGCGAATTTGGAAGGCGAAATCGGTGAACATCAAGAAATAGAGCCAAGTGTTTCTAATGGAATTTTGGGCAGAGCTCCAGAAATGAGTTGGCAAGAACGCCAACAAATCTTGGAAGATAGACTAATTGGGGGGGGGGGGGGGGGGGGGGGGGGGAGGGAGGGGGATGGGGGAGGGGAGAGGGAGAGTCAATCGCCAGCAATTCTTGCTCAATTAGAGCACTTGGCACATCAGGTGGGAAGCTTGGTGGCGATGGTGAAGCCTAGTCAAGTGGTTCCAGGTCCATTGGGGCCAACTTCTCCATTCAATATCGGAGGTAAGCAAGATTTGGATCAATTTTCTTTAAAGGAAAATCTTGGTTCGGGGCATAGGTGTAATACCCCGGGTTTTTTAAATAATGTTTTTAAGATTTATAAATAAATTAAAATAATTTTTTTGGTGATTTAATAAACATTTTCTGAAAATTTATCTTTTACACGTGTAAAATACGTGCAAATATTTTCTTGGAATGCTCAAAGTCAAAATTTATTTTGGGGAAACTCATTATTTATTATTAGATATTATTTGTAAATTTTCTGGATTTTATTTGATAATTATTGGACCTATTTGCAAATATTACAAAAAGATGGACTTTTGTGCAAAATTTTCACTTGGATTTGAAAACTCCAAATTTTCAGATTTTTGGGGTTGGCATGATGCAACTCAAAGGTAAAGAGTTTACTTTTTGATTTAATAAATTTGGTTTATTTTGCAAGTTTTGATAAAGGAGGGTTTTTTTCCAAAATTGCCACTTGAGGGGTAAAAGTGCAAATCCGTTTTCTGGTTTTTCAAATAGTGCCGGCTAGTTATAAACTGGTTGTTTTTGTTTTTAAAAACTCAATTAAGTTGGTTTTATTCAATTTCCAAGTCTAAGGAATTATATATGTAAAGATATATTAAAAGAGGCATTTTTACAAATCTATTCAAAACCCTCGATTCCCTTATTCCCGGCCTATATTAGGGTGAGGTGCAGCCGTCTCTTTGCTGCACAACATAGAGGGATTTCTTATTATTATTATTTCTTGGACTTTTCAAGCGAGGATTATTGGTTTTCTTGCGAAGGATGACTTTTTCTTATTCTTTATTTTCTTCGGTTGATTCTTCAAAGAGGTGAGTGACTTGTATTTATTTTCTTATGTTCTAAGCATGTTGTATGTGATGATTGATCTATTAGAAAACATGTTAGATGACTATATGAAAACATGATAAATTCTTATGAGTAGATGAATTTAAAATTAAATCTTTCCATGAAACTATACTATTGATGACCAAATCCTAGTTTGATGACTTATGATTATTAAAGAACCTAATATAGATCATGGGTATGTTATATTCTATCATATGCTTGCTGATTTGATCTTGTATGTTGAGCTGTATGATGGTATTGCAAGAAAGTAAACAAATTTGATTGAAAATAACCTTTACTGTGTGCATATGCATATGTGCTCTGTTGATATTATTGATGAAGGAAAATTTGATTAATTGCATGTTGTGAGTGCATATTGTTCACAAGAAAATTGATGTGAGTATTTGAGTTTGTATATAACAAGTTATGAGAGGGTTTAAAGAATCAAGTCTTGAGGTGAAAGAAGGGTTTTTGTTTGTCGGGCCTGATGCTTATGGCAAAAATTTGAGTTTTGTGATTTTTATGAAGTTTCAATTGAGATTTGAATGGTTCTAGTACTGGGATAGTTTCAAACTTTATCATACATATATATACAATGGATTCACTGATACACTAATGCATATACATATACCCACTCACTGTTATATGGTTACTGTTTTGAGATTTTGTGAATTTTGATGGATTTTGATTGGATTTCAATTTGCTATGGTTTTGAGATAGTTTAAACATCCTATTACTTTTATTTGGTGAAATTCTGATGCTGAAACGAATGCTTAAACTCTGTTTGAACATACATAGATATATATTCACTGTTTAGAAAGATTTTTGTGGAAAAATTATATTTTCGAGATCTTGCTATATTTTGAAGTGTCTTGATGACTCCTACATGTCATACTAGACATGTTCAAACATCTTAGGAAATTAGATTTTTAGTTTTCAAGTTATAATTGAGTATCACACGAAAACATGCACAAAAATACCCAAATCTGTCTCTAACAGCAGGTCACGGTCGACTGCTTCTTTTGTGCAGTCGACCGCCCTGCTTGAACTTTGAGAATTAGTATTGCCAGTCAACTGCCATGTTTGTGCAGTCGAGTTTGGCTGTTTGGGTTGATTTTTCCTCGTTTCTTTAAATGATTATTCCTCGATATTATGGATTACTACTTTACCGTTTTAAATGATATTTTTACTACAGATTATAGTATCTTACTGAGAATTATATTTTTATTTGTTATTGAGTTTTTAAATGTATTCTTTTGATCTTATTTAAGAGAGCTATAAGTGCTCTTCAACCAGTTGATGTTTTAATGATATTCTATGACATAAAAATGTGGTTTTCTTTTATTTAATGAATTTAATATTTTATTTGAATTCTGGAATTTTATAAGAATATTACATGGATTTGGATTTTAATTGATTAAAGAGGTTTTCTCCATATAATTGTTTTAATGAAAGATTTATGAGTTTAAATGAAAGTTTCGATATTGATGGTTGATTTGTGAATCTTTAGAGATTGTGTGGGAACCTAGACACCGGCAGTTGAGGTTTTGTGGGTTGGCCAGTTGAGACTGTGTTGTTGATCAGTTTAGTTAAGTCCGGTAGGATACACCAAATCTAGGAGATTCGTAATTAATTAATTAATTTAACAAAATAAGGACAGGCACTATATGGTGATATAATGAAATGGGAACATTGGTTATGGACTTCAGTATGGCTTGCAGTGTGAGATAATCCCCAGAATTATCGAGGTGTGAGTGAAATAGTCTCTGGAATTACTTGTGGTGTGTGATTGATCTCCGAAATTATCGGGGTCGAGGCGACGCTCATGGGGTATTTGTGTGATGAGGCGCCATAGCTTGTGGTGTGGGGTATTCTCAATGATTCCTAGGTGTGAGTGAAATAGTCTCGGAAATTATCTGTGGATAGAGATTGACCTCCGAAATTATCGGGGCGTGGGCGAACTCACAGTTTATCTAGATCTCATAGTAGTCAGCATAGTAGGATTAGTTTCATAATGAGGGATTAAATCCTATCAAACGAAGAACGATAAGGGCTTGCACCGGACCTATGTAGTGTGAGATGTATAGAATCCGACAAGTATGCATTAGAGAGTCAGCATATAGCATTGATGTTTTCTTGATTTGGTTTTATGCATGTTGTTTTCCTGTCTTCTACACTTGACACTTAGACTAGTTCACTTGATGTTTTCATGTTTTATCAATTATTATTTCTTATTTTAGTTTATTCTTGCTGTTAATATATGTTGTTAATGATTCTATGTTTCATGTATTATTTATATTGCATTTATTTTTATGTCACTCACACCGTTATGGCTGACTGTAATACCCTGATTTTTCAATTAATGAAAAATTATTTATTTTGCACGTAGTGTGCACGTGCAATATTCTGGGTTGAATTATTTTTTATAATGATGTGTATAAACATTTAATTAAGTGTTCTCAAATTATTTTGTACAAAAAGCCTTTCTTTGAAGCCTTATTTTAATTTAATGAAAAGCCCTTTTTCTTAAAAGCCCAAATGTATTTTATTTTATTTATTTTTATAAATTATTTTGGCCCAAAAAGAAAGCCCATGAATTAATCTATTTTAATTAAACTTGTCATGTAGAAGACTTTTTTTAACTAATTTATTTTTGTACAAATTTAAAATGTACAAATTTGGCCTAGTTGCATGCACGTGCACTACACGTACACGTGCTATGCACACCCTAGGGGGAGGCCGGGATTCATTCTTTTGGAGGGAATTTTGATTTTGGTGTGGTGATCATGGGGGTAGTTTCATGGAAGTGGGTAGTTTTTCTAACTCCTACTTTGATCTAGACCCTTCATTCTACAACCACCAAAGCAATCTTGGCCCTCCATCTCACTCATTTCCTAGTATAAATACCTCCCCCCCCCTCTCATGGCTAATTTTCATATGCAAAGTATATTTCCAAGTTGTAGTATTGAAATAGTGTGAGTTATAAAAGATAAGAGAGTTGTGTGGGTTTTTGTTTGCTTGGAGTGGCCGGCATCACAAGGGGCTAGGAAGCTTTCGGTTGGGGAAGCATTCGATTTTGGCTAGGAGGATTGGCTTGGAGCTTGTGCGTGCTTTTGGCTAGGAGGAGGTGCTTTCATCTACAAGGACTTGGTTGCTTTTTGTGTTTTCTCTCCATTCAAGGTGGGTAAAACATTTCATATTTCTAATATAGATCCATGCTAGTTTTAACTATTAAAGATGCATGAAAAATACTAATAAGAGCCCACTTAAATTGAGTAGTTAGTATGTGAATTGTTTGAAATGTGGTGATTAATTTGTATATGGCTCTAGTATTAAAATTTAAATGTGGGTAGAATGCTCCATGATTATTAGTATGAAGCTATGATGGTGATTAAACTTATTTAAGAATGTCGATTAGTATGATTTGAAACATAATGCATGAATGAGAATGCTTGTTAATTGTGAAATTGAAACATGGAACTTATTAAGAAAGAGTACACCTTATTTTGAAGAAAAATGAAATACTTGTATGGTTGAGATGTGATTTATGCAATTGATAAGTGAGTATTTTTTATTGTGACAAAGGTAGATTAAATGAAAGTACTACTCATCAAATTAGTAGTTGACTTGTGATGAATAGACTTTTTATGTTGATATGGATGTGGACTATTACAAACATATGTATCGGTTGAATTAAGAACTAATATCAGTAAATTATCACTATGAAATCATTGAATAAAAAGATTAGTAGATCAATTATTTGGCAATGTCGAAAATACAATATATTGTAGTTTAATAAATTAACTCTTGGATTTGTGTGTGAAAAATACATTTCATTAGTATCAAAAATTATTTTTCCTTACTGGTATGAACTGTATACGATTGGGGATTAATCTGGAAGTTTTTAGAAATTTTTACCAAAGCAATAAGAAACTATGGTTATTTGAACATCGAGTTGTTTTTTAAAACAGTACGAAAATAACACATATGGGTTTTCGTTTGGGTTTGTGACAGCCTGAGCCAGTGGCTCAGGCGGTCTTTGACTGCGGCTTGCTTCTCTGGTTTGCACAGTTCGAATCCCAGTATCAACACTTCTTTTGTTTAATTCTCCTAAAAACTAGTAATCAGCGAATTGAGAGTATTTATTACTCCCAGTCGCTTTTATACCGTGTTCGGCGACCGGCCTAGCGGTCTGGGCTTTGTGCTGTGTCGGTGTTGTGCCTGGTTCGATTCTTGGGATCGGCATATATGAAAAATATTTTTTTTGGGAGTTGTAGATGTCCAAAAAATGTGAAAAAAATATGGTAATTCTCAGAAAAATATAAGGAATTTTATAGAGATGATTTGAGTATTATTTGAATGAATTTAACTATGGTTGTAGTTAAAAAGGCATAGATTGACATATGAGTTCATATAGACTATGGTTATGTGATTATAATTTGACAAAAGAAGTGAATGGGAACTTCAAGTATTAATTTGGTAAAAGAGATGTAGTTGTGTGACATGATGCAAGTATTTTCTCACTCGTGGAATACATGAAATGTGTACATTGTTTAGTAATGTAGAAATGTTCATGATGTGACAATTGATAGGTATATGCAAATTTTGTGTAACGATGGACTAGTGAACAAAGTGAAATCATGAATTGAAAGAGAATGTACATGTGAGTTTGAGAACTCGACATGGAAATTGTATAAATTGAAGGTTGTGAAATGAAATTTGAAATAGAGTAGCTAAGTCTCCCCGGCATTGAGAAATGAAATAAAGTGAAATTAGACCAAGGTTGGTCAAGATGAAATGAATGAATAAGTCCGGTTGATGGAGAGGCTAACTCTAGAGATTAATTTTGTTCATGATTTTTAATTAAACTAAGGACTAGTACATAGTGGAGACGTGATGAAAGTAGAAGAAAAACATGAGTATGGGGGCCAACGGATAGTGGTGTGAGAGCGATTCACAGGCTGCCTGCTTGATGCGTCAAGACATGGCGTGGGCGCTACTCCAGAATTATCGTCCCGGTGGCGACGCTCGTGGGATGTTCGAGTGGCTATGGGTGGTGCCATTGTTCCATGGCGGAGGCTGAATTGTCCATAGGTTGCCTGCTCGATGCGTCGTGTCAGTGCGTGGGATTCCCCTCCAGGCTGCCTGGACATGAGCTCATAGATCATAGGACATCTAAGACACTACCGCAGTTACAGTAGTAGACTAAGACATAACGGGGGATTGAACCCTATCAAGATGAAGAACGAATAAGGGCTTGCCCTCGGACCTATGTAGTATGGGATGCATAGAATCCGAACAAATGCGCATTAGTGTCATGTAACATAATTAACTGTATTAAGGACTAAGTGCACAACCACAACACGACATCAATAGGGTAGTCCCTTTAGTTGGAATTGTGACAAGTTTGTGTTTGCTAAATATGAAAAGTTAAGTTATACTATTTCCGGCATAGAGAGGATGGCCGTGTATAATGTTCGTCGGTTGAATAAACTGACGTACCCACAGTCTTACATGCAGGTAAATGACTTGTTACAGATTAAAAGAGAATGGATGCTTAAAGATTACATTATGCTGTTGTACTTGTATCAAATTGTTGTATTTTACTTCCGCTGTGCAAAAGAAAGATGTAATTATGATGTAAACTCTGATGTATGATGAAAAGTTTTAATTTCCCTGTAAAATTGTACTAAAGAAAGTGAAAAGATCCTGTAGAACATCTCGAATGCAGTGTATTTGGGATTCGGGACGTTACACTGATCCCTGTAGTTTTGGGGGTTAGGGTTATCTCTAGCCTCATATTTTTACAGGTAGGTGCTTATAGCTTGGGATTTGGATGTTCGTGCTAAATTGATGTTATGGCTTATGTAAATTGAAAAAGAATGTGTTGTAAAAGAAAGATTGTAATTCAAGGTGTTTGTTTTTCCGCTGTGTTTTGTAATGAACTAATGTAATAAAAGTTGAAAAATTTTATCTGTATTTTTGGCTATATTTACTATTTTAATTGAAGTTGATGCTGGGAATTGTGTCACGTATTTCTGAGATATCATATTAGAAATTCGGGGCGTTACAGAGATTGGTATCAGAGCATGCTTTAATAGTAATAATAAACATGGTATAAAAAAAACCTAGGTGTGGACACTAAAGCATGAGTACCTAGGTGTGGACACTAAAGCATGAGTACCTAGGTGTGGACATTAGAGTGTGAGTATCACATAGAGTTAGAACATGATGTGTTGGTTTGGGGTATGGTTGTGGTTTTGCCATGGGGTATTGATATGAATATAAATTGTGTTATGGTGCTCTAACTTTATCCTCATTTTGCAGTATTTAGAAAAATGGCAGGACCCAGGACCAGGAATGGTGCTAATGGTGATAGGGCTGGTAGTTCTCTTGGGGCTGGACTTGATCTTGAGACTGAGATTGCCATGGTGTATCTGACCTTGAATTCATTCATGGCAGCTAATATGGCGCAGAATCAGAATTAGAATCAGAATCAGGAGGCTGGACTAGTGCTTGTTAATACTGATCCTATCAAGTAGGTTGAGTCCTTCAAGCGGATGAAGCCGCCAGTATTTGAGGGGCAGTCTGATCCAAATGATGCTGATGATTGGATTAGACAGATGGAGATAGTCTTCAAAGTCTTGGAGACCCCAGAAGTCAATAAGGTGAAATTGGCTACTATGCAGTTAGAGAAGGATGCTGGCGTCTGGTGGCAGTCAGTAAAGCGGACCTTTGAAGATCAACAGGTGACTTGGGAAGCTTTTATGGATGAATTTAGGGATCGTTTCTTTCCTCTGGATATTCAGGAGAAGAAAGCAATGGAATTCTTGAATCTGCAGCAAGGCAACATGACAGTGAGTGAATATGAGACTAAGTTCGCTCAGCTGTCAAGGGATGCATCGAAGCTGAATGTTGATAAAGCGAAGAAGGCCAATGTAACCCCTATTTTCCCAAAAAACGTATTTTATGTATATTCTAGGATTTTTGATTGAAATAAAATTCTTATTTTTGCTATTATTACTATAACTCCCTGTTCCAGTTGTACGTATTTTATTACGTGAATTTTTGTACTTCAATTTTCAGATCAGTTTTATTTTCCCTTTGGACTCTTTATCTAAAGCCAGAATATTTTTCTGATCAATTCCATAATTTTATGATTTTTCGACCGGAGTTTAAATACAAATTTTAAACCCTGATTAATCCTAATCCTAATCCTGCCTAATTCTACGCCTAACTCAACGACTTCTCCTCCTTGTTCTTATTTTTCCACACCTATGTTCTCATTTTTTCACACCTATACTCTCATTTTTTCTAACCTATGCTTCCATTTTTCTACACCCCTAATTATACACATGCAGCACACTCCAATGCCTTTCTTTCTATATATATGCATGCACTCACACACATGCATAACACATCGCCTCTCATTCTTCACTTCTCCTTCTCTTCCTCTGCCTTCTTCACACCCGAGAGCTCAAGCAACACCCAAGCTCCACTTTACCCTCCACCTTCTAGCTGACGACTCCATTTCTACGGTTCCGTGAACCCCAAAAAACAACCCGACGCCGTGGCATCTCCTCGTTGTTGTTGTCGCTCATCACCGTCGCTCACCATTGCTATCGTTGCTCGCTCGCTGCCGTCTCGCTGCCATTCTTACCGCCGTTGTGCCGCTGTTCGTTACCGACGTCACTTCTTCTTCCTTGGTTAACACTACCACCGCAAGTATCTTGTACACTCTTTTTGTTCTCGTACAAGCATTTTCCTTGGACTCGTGGCAGGTAGTCTAGTTATCATCATGTTTTATTGTCAAATTCCGTTCTAGTCACTTGTTCCATGCTATATCAACTCAAGAGTGAACCGTTAACACATTTCGAATCGTGTTATCGAATATCGAATATTCAATCTTACTATCTCTAAATTTTTTGACCTTGCACTGAGAATTTGACCATGTTTCCGATACTGGATTGAAGATTTTCTATGTGGAAATCGTAGCCCATCGAGTCCCAAATCCAGAACATCTTACGGTTTCTCAATCAGATGTATAGATTGTGAGATATCGCGATTTTAGTACTGACATATCGTGAATTTCTGAACCTGCACGGGATTACTAACTGGTATCTTGTACTGAGAATTCGACCATGTTTCCGACACTGGATCGAAAAACTTTCTACATAAAAATTGTAACCCTTCGAGTCTAGATATCCGAAACATATTACGGTTTCTCAATTCGATGTATAGATTGTGAGATATCGCAATTTTAGTATTGTGACTCTGAATTTCCAGAATGCGCGCGAAACATCGAAACCAGCGAAGAATGAATTTGTACGCATAGCTACTATCACCAGAATATATCGTGTGAATATGCGTTGGAACCGAAAGAGTGTCTACTTTCTATAATCTCTGACAGAATTGGATTTGCTTTTCTGTAACAACGAAAAAGTGAATTTGAATGCAGATATGTCAAGTTGTTTAAAAATTCATCTCTACGTTTTTGCATGTAAACCCATTACTTTTCATATTTAATGAACCGAGTGTATTATTGTTCTTGTAATAATAACTTGCATAGATATAATAGGTTGATAGAATGTATTTTATACCACTTGATAATTCTATAATAACTACTCTCGATACATGTACTCGTTTTACGCCTCATGTCCATGATTACTACCCTTGATATTTTCCTTGACTAAACTATTTAATTACGCCGTTCTACTAGTCGTACAAACTGCATGTTCATAATTAATTATAAAAGAACAACAAGCCGGGGTTATAAGAGTACGGCTTATAGTGGACAATATAGGGGAGTATACTCGAAAGGGGGTCCGTGTTTCCCGAAATAGTGATTCTTGATTCTTGATTCTTGATTACACAATTCTTGATTACATAATTCTCAATTACATGATTCATGATTACATGTCTTGATACTATCACTGGAAGACCCGAGTACATAATCCTATAGAATTCACTACTTAAGTCTAAACGTCACATGATTGATATGCACCGAACTTGTGGTATGGGACACAGGATTGCGTGCATTAGATAAGTTAATAAAACAGATAAACTTGAGATCTTCACTAAGCATGATTCTTGATTACATAACTCTTCGTTACATGACTCTTGATTCTTGATTACATGATTCTTGATTACATGAATCTTGATTACATGACTATCGATCCTTGATTACATGATTATCGATTAACTGAGACTAGGTTATCAATTGCTTATACCTTGAAGTCTAGAATACACTAGTTACAATTATTACTTACATGATCATATTGTCCCAGTTCTTTGCTTACTTCCATATTATATTTGTACTTCTACTTCTTATTTCTTCCATGTTATATCTTGTTATATTACCCCTTTTACTGCTTGTTGCTACTTGCTGCCCGAAACCTGCTCTAACGGGAACTTTTCTATTTTTCTTTGAGTTAATAATTATACAGGTATTGATGGACCCGACGAGCAGACTCTCTAGACGATCGTTGCTGCTTCCTTACTATTTCATGTTGTTTTTCTTTCAGTCGCTATTTTATCTAGTTGTTATAGCGAACTGCTTATCATATTATTTTAATTCTGGTACCTTGTACTCCCGGGCATCTTGACCCGATGTTGATGTATTATCCAAATGATGATTATTCTATTTTTAGCTCATGTGATTATTATATTTGTCTGCGTGAATGTGTTATGAAGATCTTGTTGAGCTTATAATTGTACAGCTTATGGATGATGTATATCATTCGCTGGGCTTCAGTTGCATGCCTGTATTTCCGTATAGTGAGAAGCGGGGCGTGACAATTACTCTTATTATTATTACTTTTAATATTGTTTTTATTATTATTAGTTTTATGTCGTTATTGAAAATCCATTTCTATGTGCTAATTGTATTGGTATATTTTAAATAAATTCTATTTTTGTAATGTAAATTACATTTTTATTATAAACAATCTTTTTATTTGTTATTTTATTTCTTAATGAATTTTTAAAACCTTAATGGTTTTTTATCCCAACTACCCTATATTCTATTTAATAATTTTTAAACCCAATCAAACCCGATACCCGTTTACCCTATCCCTACCCTGCCGTCATCACCATAACCCTAGCTTTTGAACCCATATATATACCTCTCTCCCATCTCCCTGTGTATTCCCCTAACCTAGCCACTATCATCTCCTCTACCCTGTCGTCCTGCTCCTTCCCATCCTCCCGTCGCTCTGCTCCTCCCCTCTCCTCTCCTTTCCCTTCTCTCCCTGTAGTGGTAGCCAAGCGACTGCACCCTCGTCCCTGTGTCGCGCCGCAGCCTCCACAACCTGCAGCGCCGACCGCCAGACTGTGCTCCTCTCGAGCGCCTGCCACCTCGATGACTCTTCTCCGATGACTGTAGCCCCGTCACCCTGTGCCACCCTCAGCCCGAGCGCCAGCCAGCCTGGGCAACATCAACCCTCTCACTGTCCCATTCTGGCACCGCTTCTGTCCGCCATCAGCCACCTCGCCAGCCAGCCCACCCTGACGCCCACAGTCAGCCCTCGACGACACTGCCCCTAAGTGCCACCACGTCGGAGCCAAGCCAAGCCATTGTCGTTGCTTGCTGTTGTGTATGTGTTTTGATCAACTTTGAATGTGAGCCATCGATCGTCGTGATCATCTTGATCATCATGATCATGTCCCCTTGGTTTTGATTCTAGCCGTCCATTGGATCTTGATCTTCATGCCTGATTGGATGTAGGCCATCGATCTCCTCTTGATCATTCGATTAGATCCTAACCGTCCGATCTCTCCTTGATCGTCACGAGCATGATGGTCATCAACTTCCTTTGATCGTAGCCGTTCGATCGATCGATCTTGATCTTCATCATTATCTTCATCATCAGGGAAATCTGGCCGTCTGATCTGATCCGATCATCTTGATCTTGATCTTTGATCTCAGCCGTCCGATTGTGTTTGTGATCTCGATCATCTTCATCTTGTTCGTGATCGTGTGTTCGTGATTAGTTCGTGATCCGTTCGTTGTGTTCGAGTTCGTGCCCGGGAATCCGTTCCCGTTATTCTTTCATCGTTTTCATCGTCTCTCAGGCAAGTAACTTGTATTAAATTTCTTTACAAATACAAGTACTAAATACCGCTTATAGTATAGTTGGGTTCTAGAGACAATTTGTGTGTGAATCTCATTCTCGATATTGTCTCTATAGTGATGATTTGCCATAGTTGCCTCTAATCTAAAGGCTTCTGCTCCAAGCGGTGGAGCCGAAATGGAGACATACATGACATGATATAACCTAGGATTAACCATATCTTGTTGCATATATGCATGTTATTCATGTGATATGTTGTGCTCGTTCGGGTTATTCGTGGTAGACTTGTTGTGGTCTTGTGAAATACCCTACAACATGTTATTTGGATACCTAGTACACAATATTTTATGTTTGGTTGTGTTTTGGATGAGTTCTATGTGAACTAGTCGATTTTGTGCACATGAGATATTTTCAATTTTGCTGACTGTCTGTTTTGATCAGTATTTTAGACCCTATTACGGTCAGTATTTGAAGATATTTTGTGAACATGAACTGTAGAGAATTCTGTCTATTTTCCAACCTTTTTGACGGATCTCAGTTTTAGTTTACGGTTTGTGAGTTATGTCGATTTTACTACACTGATGTCGAAAGATTCCCAGATTTTGTTTTTGATGAATTCTGAAGAGTAATCTATTTTTATTATGGTGTTAAAATTATTATTTTGATGGTGTTAAAATTATTATTTTGATTTAAAATTTTGCTCAGTATTTCTAGACTTGATTGGGGTTTACCCAGAATTTTGGTGGATTTATTTGAGAAGTTTTACAAACCTTTTCATGCTTGCAAATAAAGATTTTACATGCAGAATTTTACTACTGTTCCGTAAAGAACTTGATTTTCGACCTATTTCTACTTGCTGTTTCTAAATTATTTCTGAAAATGAAAGTTAGCCCAGTGACTATATTTTATTACCCTTTTGGCGGATTTGGATTTTGATTTATGGTTTGTGAGATATTGCTGTTTTTGTACTACAGTGTTTACAATTCCAGATTTACAAGACTGTCGTGTCTTGTTGTTTTCTGATTTTACTTGACTACTCTATTTTTGTTGGAAAACTATGAAACTTGGTTTTCTGTTACTATACATATAGGAGAATACCCTAGATTTTTTGTAGATTTATTTAATGAGTTTTTATGCTGTTTTCCTGATTTTGAATACAATCTTCTGATATCTGACTGAACATATTTTCTGGTTTCAATTCAGTTTTGAGTTATGTTTTGTGAAATACTATATGACTTATATATGTTCACTGGATTCGTCCGGAAGTCTATTTTCTAGACCTTTCGACGGATTCAGATTTGCATGTTTGTAGCAACGGGATTCCCTATTTTAGTACAGTACTGTCTTGCTATCCTGAACTAGAAATCTCGTTGTTTTATCCTTTTATGTGTATCTTTCACCCATACATATTTATCTTGAAACTTGAACTTGTTATTTGATTATACCATATTGTACTTTCCCAATTCGTGATACATACATGCTTGTTTGACATTAATAATAATAAATAATCAAGCCGAGGTTTAAAGGAAAAGATCTAGTAGTGGATAAACGTGTACTCGGAAGGGGATCTATTGATCCTACGTGATATTTGGATCTTGATATTTGGTTATTTGGAGCTAGACACGTGATTACCTGCACTTGCACACTTGACACAGAGCTTGATATTTTGGGTATTTGGAGCTTGTTTGGAGCTTGTTTATCTAGTTATTTGGAGCTTGTTATCTGGTTACTTGGAGCTTGATACTTGTTTACTTGAGAGCTTGTCCCTGAGTACACTGCCCTCTATGGTCCACTATGAAATCTAAAACGTAACTTTTTTGAATGTAGCAACCATGTGATAAAATGCTGGGGCGCATGAAGTGCTACCTAGATAGTAATAATACAAGACTTGACATGACATAACACTTGTTACATGATACCTGTTGCATACTTTCCTGATACATGTTACCTGTATACTTGATTACGTGTTTGCCTGCTTGCTTGATACTTGATACTTGACACTTGATACTGGTTACTTGTCTACATGATACTTGTTCACTTGACACCTTATACATGCAACTTACACTTGTTCATCTTGCCATGCTAGTTGTTATATTTTGTTATCATGCATATTCCATATTCTTAGTTAGTTTTTTCCATGTACTTGTATCCTGTACTACAAGCGGCCCGTAACTTGTATTGACAAGAGTTTGTTTTCTTTTTCCTCTTTCTGCAATTTATTAAATTGCAGATTTTGGAGATCTGCTGTTATATGGTGTAGGCGAGATGAGATACTAGTTGCTGGAGTATTACTATCATGATTTCTTGCTATTATTATTATTTGCTTATTTTTGAACAAATGTATCTTGTACTTAGATTTATTGTATTTGGATAATGTGACCTAGGATATTTGACTTATTCTGATCTAGATTATTTGAGATTAATATATTTTGGTTTCAAGTATTCTTATTGGTATTTTGATTCACATATGCATGCTTGGTTGATTCTTTTGCTTCCGACTCTGATTATTCTTGTGAAATGTTGTACAGATTCTTGAAAAGCTTATGGATGATGAAAATCATTCGCTGGGCTTAGTCATGTATCCGTATTCTGTATTCTCTTTTGGGAAGCGAGGCGTGACAAGGTTTTTAGTGGTATCAGAGCCCAGGTTTGGCTAATGTATTAGTTTGACTAATATATTAGACAAGCTTGGCTCGATCTGGGATTGACTCAACATTTCACAGACCATGCTTGCATGAATGAATCATAATCAATATTGATCTGGATACTAGTTTCGTTCCATTTATTTTGATTCCTTCTTATTCAATCCCTTGATTCCGTGTTTTCTTTCGTCTCTTTCATTCGTCCTCTTTAATTGACCTCTTGTTGGGTATGAATTCATTCCTTTGTACCCATATTCCTTGATTCTGGTATCATCCATTCTTTTCTTTTCTGCTTGGTCCGTCAGTCGGCATCGCTGGGTGCTATTGGTAGTCTTTCCCGATCAGAGTTGTGCAGCGAAAGCGTTGTGGGCCCATAACCCACAGGTCCCAGGATTCTCTTATTGTTTCCCCCTCCCTGCATTGTTTGCTTCTTTCCATCCCTTGCATTCATCCTCATCCGTTGACTCATTGTTTGGTTCATCTTTTCCTTATTCATCCTTTCTTCGATTCGAGCTCTATCTATTTCTTCATCACTTTTCTTTGTTATTTTGCAAGTCTTGTGTTGTTTCTTCTTCTTTTTTTAATACTGTTTACTTCTTTCTTGCATTCCGTTTTGCCGTCATGCACCCATTCAATTTTTTTTGATTCAATTCTTCCCTGTTCATTCTCTCTTTGATTCCAGTTCTGCCTACTTCCCTATCTTGCTTTATTATCTTGAGTTTTTTCTTTCCTTTTGATACTATTTATTCTCTTTCTTGCATTCCATTTGACCCCATTGTTATCCCCTTCCTTCTATTTCTAGTGTTGCCACTGCCGTGTTCCTTTCCCTTTAATCCTTTGCTTTGTTACCCTTCCCCAAGTTTGTTTCTTTTGCCCTGTCCTATGAACCGCCTAAGCAAATTTCGAGGACGAAATTTTGTTGTAAGGTCGGTAGGATTTGTAACCCCTGTTTTCCTAAAAAACGTATTTTCTGTATATTCTCAGATTTTTGATTGAAATACAATTCTTAATTTTTTTTATTACTCTTATTATTATTATTACTGTTATTATTGTTTTTATTATTATTAATTTTGGGTGGTTGTTAAAAATCCATTTCTATGTGCCAATTGTATTGGTATATTTTAAATAAATTCTATTTTTCTAATGCAAATTATATTTTTATTATAAACAATCTTTTTACTTGTTATTTTATTTCTTAATGAATTTTTAAAACCCTAATGGATTTTTAACCCAACTACCTTATATTCTATTTAATTATTTTTAAACCCAATCAAAGCCGAAACCTGTTTACCCTATCCCCTAACCCTAGCTTTTGAACCCATATATATATATATCTCTCCCATCTCCCTCTGTATTCCCCTAACCTAGCCGCTATCATCTCCTCTACCACGTCGTCCTGCTCCTTCCAATCCTCCCGTCGCTCCGCTCCTCCCCTCTCCTCTCCCTTCTTCCCTGCAGCGGCAGCCAAGCGAATGCACCTTCATCCCTGTGTCGCGCCGCAACCTCCACAGCTTGCAGTGCCGACCGCCAGCTTGTCCTCCTACCACCTCGATGACTCCTCTCCGACGACTGCAGCCCCATCGCCCTGTGCCACCCTCAGCCCGAGTGCCAGCCAGCCTGGGCGACAGCAACCCTCTCGCTGTTCTCTTCCGGCACCACTTCTGTCCGCCGTTAGCCACCTTGCCAGCCAGCCCACCTCGACACTCACAGTCAGCCTTCGCCGGTGTTGCCCCTAAGCGCCGTCGCATCGGAGCCAAGCCAAGCCATTACCGGTTCTTGGTGTTGTGTATGGGTTTTGATCAACTTTGAATGTGAGCCGTCGATCATCGTGATCATCTTGATCATCATGATCATGTCCCCTTGGTTTTGATTTTGGCCATCCGTTGGATCTTGATCATCATGCTTGATTGGATGTGGGTCGTCGTTCTCCTCTTGATCATCCAATTAGATCCTAGCCGTCCGATCTCTCCTTGATCGTCACGATCATGATGATCATTAACTTCCTTTGATCGCAACCGTTCGACTGATCGATCTTGATCTTCATCATTATCTTCATCATCAGGAAAATTTGGTCGTCCGATCTGGTCCGATCATCTTGATCTTGATCTTTGATCTCTACCGTCCGATTGTGTTCGTGATCTCGATCATCTTCATCTTGTTCGTGATCGTGTGTTCGTGATTGGTTCGTGATCCATTCATTGTGTTCGAGTTCATGCCCGGGAATCCATTCTCGTTATTCTTTCATCGTTTTCGTCATCTCTCAGGCAAGTAACTTGTATTAAATTCCTTTGCAAATATGAGTACTATATACCGCTTGGAGTGTACTTGGGTTCTAGAGACAATTTGTGTGTGAATCTCCCTCTTGATATTGTCTCCATAGTGATGATTTGACCAAAGTTGCCTTACGATATACATGACATGATATAACATAGGATTTACCATATCTTGTTGCATATATGAGTGTTATTCATATGATATGTTGTGCTCGTTCGGGTTATTCGTGGTAGACTTGTTATGGTCTTGTGAAATACCCTATAAAATGTTACTTGGACACCTAGTACACTATATTTTATGTTTGGTTGTGTTTTGGATAAGTTCTATGTGAACTAGTTGATTTTGTGCACATGAGATATTTTCAGTTTTGCTGACTTTTCTGTTTTGATCGGTATTTTAGACCCTATTAAGGTCAGTATTTGAAGATATTTTGTGAACATGAACTGAAGAGAATTCTATCTATTTTCCAACCCTTTTGACAGATCTCAATTTCGATTTATGGTTTGTGAGTTATGTCGATTTTACTACAGTGGTGTCGAAAGATTCCCAGATTTTGTTTTTGATGAATTCTGAAGAGTAATCTATTTTTATTATAGTGTTAAAATTATTATTTTGATCTGAAATTTTACACAGTATTTCTAGACTTGATTGAGGTTTACCCAGAATTTTGGTGGATTTATTTGAGAAGTTTTACAAACCTTTTCATGCTTGCAAATAAAGATTTTACATGCAGAATTTTACTACTGTTCCGTAAAGAACTTGATTTGCGACCTATTTCTACTTGTTGTTTCTAAATTATTTCTGAATAAGAAAGTTAGCCCACTGAGTCTATTTTATTACCCTTTTGGTGGATTTGTATTTTGATTTATGGTTTGTGAGATATTGCTGTTTTCGTACTGCAGTGTTTACAATTTCAGATTTACAGAACTGTCGTGTCTTATTGTTTTTTAATTTTACTTGACTACTCTATTTTGTTGGAAAATTATGAAACTTGGTTTTCTGTTACTATACATATAGGGGAATACCCCAGATTTTTCGTGGATTTATTTAATGAGTTTTCATACTGTTTTCCTGATTTTGAATACAATCTTCTAATTTCTCACTGAACGTTTTTTCTAGTTTCAATTCAGTTTTGAGTTATATTTTGTGAAATACTATATAACTTATATATGTTTATTGGATTCGTCCGGGAGTTTATTTTCTAGACCTTTTGACGGATTCAGATTTGCATGTTTGTAGCAACGGGAATCCCTGTTTTAGTGCAGTACTGTCTTACTGTCCTGAATTAGAAATCTCGTTGTTTTATCCTTTTATGTGTTATCTTTCACCCATATATGTTTATCTTGCAGCTTGAACTTGTTACTTGATTATACCATGTTATAATTTCCCTGTTTGTGACACATACATGCTTGTTTGACATTAATATTAACAAATAATCAAGATGGGGTTTAAAGGGAAAGATCTAGTAGTGGATAATATAGAAACGTGTACTCGGAAGGGAATCTATTGATCCTACGTGATATTGGGAGCTTGATATTTGGTTATTTGGAGCATGACACGTGATTACTTGCACTTGCACACTTGACACAGAGCTTGATATTTTGGGTATTTGGAGCTTGTTTGGAGCTTGTTTATCTGATTATTTGGAGCTTATTATCTGGTTACTTGGAGCCTGATACTTGTTTACTTGAGAGCTTGTCCCTGAGTACACTGCCCTCTTTGGTCCACTATGAAATCTAAAACGTAACTTGTTTGAATGTAGCAACCATATGATAAAAAGCTAGGGCACATGAAGTGCTAACTAGATAGTAATAATACAAGACTTGACATGACATAACACTTGTTACATGATACCTGTTACATGCTTGCCTGATACATGTTACGCGTATACTTGATTACCTGTTCACCTGCTTGCTTGATACTTGATACTTGCTACTTGTTACTTGATACTTGACACTTGATACTGGTTACTTGTCTACATGATACTTGTTCACTTGACACCTTATACATGCTACTTACACTTGTTCATCTTGTCATGATAGTTGTTATATTTTGTTATCATGCATATTCCATGTTATTAGTTTGTTTTTCTCATGTACTTGTATTCTGCACTACAAGTGGTCCGTAACTTGCATTGACGGGAGTTTGTTTTCTTTTTCCTCTTCCTGCAATTTATTAAATTGCAGATTTTGGAGATCAGCTGCCATATGGTGTTGGCGAGATGAGATACTAGTTGCTGGAGTGTTGCTATCATGATTTCTTGCTGTTATTATTATTTTCTTATTTTTGGACAAATGTATCTTGTACTTGGATTTATTGTATTTGGGCAATGTGATCAGGATGTTTGACTTATTCAGATCTGGATTATTTGAGATTAATATATTTTAGTTTCAAGTATTCTTGTGTGTATTTTGATTCACATATGCATACTTGGTTGATTCTGTTGCTTCCGACTCTGATTATTCTTGTGAAATGTTGTAAAGATTCTCGAACCGCTTATGGATGATGAAAATCCTTCGCTGGGCTTAGTTACGTATCTGTATTCCATATTCTCTTTTGGAAAGTGGGGCGTGATAGCCAAGAAGTTTGAGCAGGGCTTGAGGCCAAATTTGAGGTCAAGGATGATTCCTTTGGGCATAAGGAGGTTTGATAAGCTGGTCAGGAGAGCAGCTATGACAGAAGAGGATATAGACCAGTTCTAGAAGAAGCAAGAGACCTGGAACAGGAACAAGAGGCCAGTAACTCGTCAGAGCGGGAAGAAGTTTCCAGTGAAGCAGGGAAAGTTCAGTAAGCCAGAGCAGCGGGTACTTGCATCTCAGGAGGTGACTTGTTACTACTGCAAGGAGGTGGGTCACTACAGGTCAGCGTATCCTAAGTTGGCGAAGTAGACTTGTTTTCAGTGTGGGCAAGTGGGGCATTCTAAGCCTTTCTGTCCACAATTGAAGAAGGGTGGTTCAGACGGAGGCAAATTTCAGAGGCAAGGACGAGTGTTCGCATTAACTGATGAGGATGCGGGTAACTCAGAGGATGTGATTCAGGATATGCAAGAATTTTGAATTTTTATTTTTATTCAATGTATTAAGTAAAACTTTGTTTGAGAATAAATTGGAGATTTGAGTATCATTCTTCATGTAACATGATTTGTTTTGGTTAATGGAATAACAGCAAAAGTTTTATTTGATACTGATTCTTCGCATACATTTGTGTCTCCCAATTTTGCAAAAGTCATAGGTGTGGAACCTAAGTTGTTTCCAGGCAGAGTCTTGTCGGTGGCAATGCCTTCAGGAGAATAATTGGTTGCTGATCGATATTACGAGGGCTGTGATATCGAGATTGGTAGGAGATTATTTGGAATTGATCTCATTGAGCTGCAAGTTCTAGGTGTGGATGTGATTGTGGGCATTTATTGAATGGCAATATATGATGCCACAATTGAATGAAAGAAAGAGGTGTTGGTGAAGGCACCGGGTGGACCCGCAGTAACTTTTCAGGGGAAGATGAAGGGCCCAAAGGTGACTACAGTGGTATCCAAGTTGATGATTCCAGATGAAGTCAGAGGCATTCCAGTTGTCAAAGATTTTCCTACAGTTTTTTGGAAGATTTACCAGGATTGTCGCTGCAGCGGGATGTGGAGTTTATTATTAATGTTCAGCCGGAGAGTGCTCCGATTTCTAAGGCTCCGTACAGGATGACACCTGTAGAGCAGGATGAAGTCAAGAAACAGATTGAAGAATTGTTGAGTAAGGGTTTTATCAGGCTGAGTTCTTCACCGTGGGGTGCTCCAGTATTGTTGGTCAAGAAGAAGGATGGGTCAATGAGGTGTGCATTGACTATCGGGAGTTGAATAGGGTGACTATTCAGAACAAGTATCCGCTTCTACGGATTGATGATCTGTTCGATAGGCTTCAGGGAGCAGCTGTGTTTTTGAAGATTGATTTGAGATCAGGGTATCATCAGGTTTGAGTCAAGAAGGATGATGTGAGTAAAACAACTTTCAGGACTCGTCATGGACTCTATGAGTTTTTGGTAATGTCATTCGGAGTAACGAATGCGCCGGCAGTATTCATGCATATGATGAATCAGATATTGCAGCCATTTATTGATTCCTTCATGGTAGTTTTTATTGATGATATTTTGGTGTATTCGAAGTCGGAGGAAGAGCATTCTATGCACTTGACAGAGGTGTTACAGAAGTTACAGGAGCATAACTTGTATGCCAAGCTGTCGAAGTGTGAGTTTTGGAAGTTTAAGGTAACTTTTCTTTGTCATATCCTTTCTAATGAGCTAGTGGCCACTAATCCTCAGAAGGTTGAAGCAGTGAAGGATTGGCCAATGCCATCAGTGAAGGAAGTCAGGAGTTTCTTGCGTTTGGCTGGGTACTACAGGAGATTTATTCAGGGCTATGCACAGATTTCAGTTCCTTTGACAGGGTTGACTCGGAAGAATGTGGCATTCACATGAACTGATAAGTGCGAGGCGAGTTTCCTTGAGCTAAAGGAGAGGTTGACGACTGTACCTATCTTAGCTTTGCCACAAGCTGGGAAGGATTATGATATCTTCAGTGATACATCTCTCAGAAATTTGGGGTGTGTCTTGATGCAGGAAGGCAAGGTTATTGCCTATGGTTCGAGGCAGTTGTGTCCGCATGAGAAGAATTATCCGACGCATGATCTGGAGTTAGCAGTTATTATCTTTGTCTTGAAGCAGTGGAGGCATTATGTATATGGTGAGAAGGTCAACATGTATACTGACCACAAGACCCTGAAGTACATTTATCAACAGAAGGATCTAAATCTTCGGCAGAGAAGGTGGTTGGAAGTGTTGGAAGACATTCGTCCTAGAATCAAGTATCATTCTGGCAAGGCGAATGTGGTGGCCGATAGGCTCAGTCGGAAGAGAAGTTTGGCGAGCTTGATCACTACTCAGAGTGAGTTGGCAACAGAGATTGATCGGGCAGATATTGAGGTGGTACTGCAGGGTTTGGGAGCATCTTTGGCTCAGTTGAGGCTGCAGCCTTCTTTGAGAGAGTAGATTGTGGAAGGTCAGAAATCAGATGCAGAGATCTAGAAGATGTTGCAACAGGTTTCCGATGGCAAGTTGTCAGAGTTCCATGTCTAAGATGGAGTGCTATGGATGGGTGAGAGGTTGTGTGTTCCGGAGAATGCAGACTTGAGGGGGAGTATCTTGCAGGAGGCACACAATACTTTGTTGTCAGTATATCCTGGAGGCACAAAGATGTAAAAGGACATCAAATAGCACTTTTGGTGGTCCGGTACGAAGAGGGATGTGGCAAATTTTGTGGCAAGGTGTCTGACTTGTCAGCAGATTAAAGCAGAAAATCAGAGACCTGGAGGTTTGTTGCAGCCTTTGCCCAGTCCAGAATGGAAGTTGAAAAATATCAGCATGGATTTCATTACAGGTTTGCCACGGAGTGCGAAGGGCAATGACTCGATTTGGGTTATTATTGACCGTTTGACCAAGTCAGCTCACTTTCTGTCCATGAAGATTACTTAGTCATTGGAGATATTGGCAGAGCTGTACATTGATGAGATTGTGCGACTTCATGGAGTTCCTGTGTCGATTGTGTCCAACAGGGATGCGAGGTTGACTTCGAGGTTTTGGAAGAGCCTGCAAGCAGCTTTGGGTACCAGAATTGGTTTCATTACCACTTTTCATCTGCAAACTGATGGTCAAACTGAAAGGGTGAATTGGGTATTGGAAGATATGCTGAGGGCTTGTGTTATGGACTTCGGTGGTAATTGGGAGAGGTACTTGGCATTGGTTGAGTTTTCTTATAACAACAGTTACCATGCGAGTATCGGGATGGCTCCGTATGAGGCTCTGTACGGGAGGAAGTGCAGAACGCCTGTTTGTTGGTATGAGTTTGGCGAAAGGTAGATGTTTGGGCCCGAGATTGTGCAACCAAAATCGGAGAATATTGAGTTGATTCGCAAGAGTTTGGTCGAGGCTCAGAGTCGACAGAAGAGTTATGCAGACACTCGGAGAAGGGACTTGTAGTTTGAGGTTAGGGATGTAGTTTTCCTCAAGGTATCTCCGACCAAGGGAGTGATCAGGTTTGGTAAGGGAAACAAATTGGCTCCAAGGTATATTGGGCCATACAGGATTTTGGGGCAGATTAGTAAGACGACATATAGGTTGGATCTTCCAGAGGAGTTGGCATAGGTGCATGATGTGTCCCATGTGTCGTTGTTGAGGAAGTATGTACCGGATCAAAGTCATCAATTGGTAGAAGTGCCTGAAGGTCTACAGGTGAACTTGAGTTACAAGAAGCAGCCTGTGGAGATTGTTGATCGTAGGAAGAAAATCTTGAGGAGCAAGGTGATACCTATGGTCAAGGTGTTGTGGAGGAACCAGCAGTTCGAGGAGGCCACTTGGGAGCCGGAGGATCGCATGCAGACTGATTTTCCTGAGCTTTTTGTATGATTGTATTTGTTTTTATGATAGTAATCTTTGAGTTGAGTTGTATTTCTTTAGTCAGATTATATTCCCTTGTGTAATTGTATTTCTTAAAACTATATTTCCATTTATGAGATTTCAATTCATTTTGCTTATTTTGTTTGGACACTATTAGTAGTAGTTCTAAGGACATAACTATTCTAAGGAGGGAGTGATGTAATACCCAAGATTTTTTAAATAATGTTTTTAAGATTTATAAATAAATTAAAATAATTTTTTTGGTGATTTAATAAATATTTTCTGAAAATTTATCTTTTACACGTGCAAAACACGTGCAAATATTTTCTTGGGAAGCTCAACATCAAAATTTATTTTGTGGAAACTCATTATTTATTATTAGATATTATTTGTGAATTTTCTGGATTTTTCTGATAATTATTGGACCTATTTGCAAATATTACCAAAAGAGGGACTTTTGTGCAAAATTTCCACTTGGAATGAAAACTCCAGATTTTTGGATTTTTGGGCTTGGCATGATTCCTAGTCAACTCAAAGGTGAAGAGTTTACCTTGATTTAATAAATTTGGTTTATTTTGCAAGTTTTGATAAAGGAGGGTCTTTTTGCAAAATTGCCACTTAGAGGGGTAAAAGTGCAAATCCATTTTTCTGGGTTTTCAAACAGTGTCGGATAGTTATAGGCTGGTTGTTTTTGTTTTTAAAAACTCAATTAAGTTGGTTTTATTCAATTTCCAAGTATAAGGATTTATATATGTAAAGATATATTTTAAAAGAGGCATTTTTACAAATCTATTCAAAACCCTAGATACCCTTATTCCCGACCTATATTAGGGTGAGGTGCAGTCGTCTCTTTGCTGCACAACACAGAGGGATTTCTTATTATTATTATTTCTTGGAGTTTTCAAGCGATGATTCTTGGTTTTCTTGCGAAGGATGACTTTTTTCTTATTCTTTATTTTCTTCGGTTGATTCTTCAAAGAGGTGAGTGACTTGTGTTTGTTTTCTTATTGTTCTAAGCATGTTGTATGTGATGATTGATCTATTAGAAAGCATGTTATATGACTATATGAAGACATGATAAATTCTTATGAGTAGATGAATTTAAAATTGAATCATTCCATGAAACTATACCATTGATGACCAAAACCCTAATTTGATGACTTATGATTGTTAAAGAACCTAATATAGATCATGGTTATGTTATTTTCTATCATATGCTTGCTGATTTGATCTTGTATGTTGAGTTGTATGATGGTATTGCAAGAAAGTAAACAAATTTGATTGAAAATAAACTGTGTGCATATTCATATGTGCTATGTTGATATTATTGATGAAGGAAAATTCGATTAATTGTATGTTGTGAGTGCATATTGTTCACAAGTAAACTGATGTGAGTATTTGAGTTTGTATAGAACAAGTTATGAGAGGGTTTAAAGAATCAATTCTTGAGGTGAAAGAAGGGTTTTTGTTTGTCGGGTCTGATGCTTATGGCAAAAATTTGAGTTTTGTGATTTTTATGAAGTTTCAATTGAGATTTGAATGGTTCTAGTACTTGGATAGTTTTAAACTTTATCATACATATATATACAATGGATTCACTGATACACTAATGCATATACATATACCCACTCAGTGTTATATGGTTACTGTTTTGAGATTTTGTAAATTTTGATGGATTTTGATTGGATTTCGATTTGCTTTGGTTTTGAGATAGTTTAACCAACCTATTACTTTTATTTGGTGAAATTCTTATACTGAAATGAATGCTTAATCTCTGTTTGAACTTACACAGATATATATTCACTGTTTTGAAAGATTTTTGTGGAAAAATGATATTTTTGAGATCTTGGTATGTTTTGAGGTGTCTTGATGACTCCTACATGTCATACTAGACATGTTCAAACATCTCAGAAAATTTGATTTTTAGTTTCAAGTTATAATTGAGTATCACACGAAAACATGCATAAAAATACCCAAATCTGTCTCTAACAGCAGGTCACGGTCGACTGCTTCTTTTGTGCAGTCGACCGCCCTTCTTGAACTTTGAGAATTAGTATTGCCAGTCGACTGCCATGTTTGTGCAGTCAACCGTCAATACTGATTTGGCTGTTTGGGTTGATTTTTCCTCGTTTCTTTAAATGATTATTCCTCAATATTATGGATTACTACTCTACCGTTTTAAATGATGTTTTTACTACAGATTGCAGTATCTTACCGAGAATTATATTTTTATTTATTATTGAGTTTTTAAATGTATTCTTTTGATCTTATTTAAGAGAGCTATAAGTGTTCTCCAACCAATTGATGTTTTGATGATATTCTATGACTTAAAAATGTGATTTTCTGTTATTTAATGAATTTAATATTTTATTTGAATTCTGGAATTTTATAAGAATATTACATCGATTTGGATTTTAATTGATTAAATAGGTTTTCTCCATATAATCGTTTTAATGAAAGATTTATGTGTTTAAATGAATGTTTCGATATTGATGGTTGAGTTGTGAATCTTTATAGATTGTGTGGGACCCTAGACACCAGCAGTTAAGGTTTTGTGGTTTGACCAGTTGAGACTGTGTTGTTGATCAGTTGAGTTATGTTCGGTAGGGTACACCAACTCTGGGAGATTCGTAATTAATTAATTAATTTAACAAAATAAGGACATGCACTAGATGGTGATATGATGAAATGGGAACATGGGATATGGACCTCGGTATGGCTTGCGGTGTGAGATGATTCCCGGAATTATCGAGGTGTGAGTGAAATAGTCTCCAGAATTACTTGCGGTATGGGATTGATCTCCGGAATTATCCGGGTTGAGGCGACGCTTATGGGTTATTCGTGTGATGAGGCGCTATAGCTTGCGGTGTGAGGTATTCTCGAAGATTTCCAGGTGTGAGTGAAATAGTCTATGGAATTATCTGTGGATAGAGATTGGCCTCTGAAATTATCGGGTATGGGCTAGTACTCATAGTTTATCTAGATCTCATAGTAGTCATCGTAGTAGGATTAGTTGCATAACGAGGAATTAAACCCTATCAAATGAAGAACGATAAGGGCTTGCACCGGACCTATGTATAGTGGGATGCATAGAATCCGACAAGTATGCATTAGAGAGTCAGCATATAGCATTGATGTTTTCTTGATTTGGTTCTATGCATGTTGTTTTTCGGTCTTCTACACTTGACACTTAGACTAGTTCACTTGATTTTTTCATGTTTTATCTATTGTTAGTTCTTATTTCATTTTATTCTTGCTGTTAATATAGGTTGTTAATGATTCTATGTTTCATGTATTATTTATGTTGCATTTATTTTTATGTCACTCACACTGTTATGGCTGACCCCTGTAGTTTTGGGGGTTAGGGTTATTTGTAGCCTCATGTTTTTACAGGTAGGTGCTTATAGCTTGGGATTTGGATGTTTGTGCTAAATTGATGTTATGGCTTATGTAAATTATAAAAGAATGTGTTGTAAAAGAAAGATTGTAATTCAAGGTGTTTGTTTTTATGCTATGTTTTGTAACGAACTAATGTAATAAAAGTTGAAAATTTTCATCTGTATTTTTGGTTATGTTTACTATTGTAATTGAAGTTGATGCTGGAAATTGTGTCACATATTTCTGAGATATCATATTGGAAATTCGGGGCGCTACAATAAGAGCATGAATTTTAGTGAAAAGGGGAACAAAATATCATCAAGTTGGGGCTGAATTGTTTTTTTCCCAAACCTCAAAAATTGGATGTAAGTCCTTTTTCTGGGACTGGTGATGTTCTTAATTGGCTGTTTCAAATCGAGCACTACTTTGATCTGTATCAAATTGCGGGGGATGAGAAAGTGCGGGTAGCATACTTCTTCCTCAAAGACGATGAAGTTAAGTGGTGCAGATGGATTTTAAAGGTCAATGATGGGATAGTAACATGGAAACAATTCAAAGAGAGCATTTGTAATCATTTTGATTCGGGAATTTATGAGAATGCGGCTAAAACCCTTTGTTGTAACACCCCATATTCCATTTACATGTAATTTGTAGCACAACATTATCTTTTACATCAATTCGTACAATTTTAAAAGTAAATTAAAACTTTTCATTATACAACACGGGTCTTTACATCAACGCAGCGGAAATAAAAAGAATACAACATACTAAATACAACATTTACATCAACAACTTAAATCATGATAATAGTCTTTAGCATCAATCGTCTTTAAGTCTCTGCCAATCAAAATCCTGCACTGAAAAATCTGTGGGCACGTTAGTTGCTTACAACCGACGCAATATTATAAAACAGCGATCTTCACTATGTCGTAATATAATGATTCTCTTCCTTTTACAACTGCAAACTTGAATGCGTATTAAAGTGTAAAAGAGTAACTATCCTAAACATGTCAGTGTATGATATGACTTAATGCCTAATGTAGATGTACACTATGATGTACGAATGCATACTTGTTCGGATTCCATGCATCCCATTCTACATAAGTCCAAGGGCAATCCCTTACCATACTTCTCATTAAAGGGTTCAATTCCTCACTATGAATTACTACTACGGTGACTAATGTATGTTTTAGATATCCTGTGAGTATCTAGTACCACCTCGATAATTCTTGAGTATCGCACTCCCACCACAAGTAATTTTGGACACACTGCCTCACACTCTGATAATTCTAGAGGCAAATACCCACACGGCGAGCTATGACCCTGGTAATTCTTGAGAGTCTTCTTCTCATCGCGAGTGATTTACGATCATTATGCCTCACACTCCGATAATTCTGGAGACGAAACCCACACCGCGCTGTCATCGGTACCTCATCACACAAATACCTCATGAGCATCGCCTCGATCCCTGTAATTCTAAAGGAATATCTCCCACCGTGAGTTGCAACCCCGATAAGTCTGAAAATAACCTCCCACTGCGCTATCAAGGTCCTCATACTCATGTTTGCCCATACTTCATCACATCTCCTCTTAGTTTTTGTCCTTAAGTTTTAATTTCAAATCATCACAACCTAGAGCTAGCTTACCATACCGGACATAAATCAACACGAGAGAAAGTCAGTCCAAACTGGCTACTTCTCAAGAGATACTTAACCCACACTGGTTAGTTTCTCAAATTCCCATTATTCACAATGCCGGTTACTAGGGTCTTACCTAGCCTCTAGATTAACATCTTTCATGTTCAACAACTGGGGTCAATCATGCCCTTATTATTCATATTTTTGATTTCATGTATTCATATTTCATTCAATTAATTCATTTATTTTTAGTTATCAATCATGAAGTAACACTTTTTTGTTGGACATACACAACCAACAATTCACTTTAATAAGCCACAAAGTTTCTTCGATTAAATAAACTCTTTTCATATTCATCTAGATTTCAATTATAAAGCTCATTTCTATTCAAAAGATAGATTTATTAGTTTTATAAAAGATTCTATTATATCTATGTAGTTAAGATCACTTAGAATCATCCTCAATTACTTCATCTAAAATTCATTTTCAGAACAGTAAGTTCAAAATCAGAAAACTGTATCTTATGCTACTTGTAAATATCATAGAAAATTATATACTTCATGAAACTTTGTGTTCTTTAGATAAAAATAAAGGTATAAAAGTTTACTACAGTTTCTTAGTTATAAGTTTCTCCAAAATATTGTATCTATAACCCTGAATTTTTCGAAATTTATAGTAGGGTGGAAATATTGAAATACTGCCACTTTTACAGTATTGTAAAATTCATTATAAATTCATTTCTTTGTGAAAAATTGATTTCTTAGACTTTACAAAAAGGTTAAAGAATCTACTTCAAGTTCTTAGTTTTAACTTTTCTCAAATTACTTCATCTAAGATGTTGAAATGATCAAAATATGAAATTTGTTCAAATTTCCAGCAACTAGTCCAATGCCAACGAGTCATAAGTTTGGATTTTATTAAAATAGTAAACTTCATCCAAATATTATGAAATTTTAAAGAGATGTTCCTGACATATACGAGATATTCCTATAAAAATTTTAGTTCTATATTCCCTCTAGTTTAATAGATATGATATTCTGAAGTGCAACTAAAACTTAAACAACAACTTTCTTTGCATAAATTAACAACTTTGTGTATGAATTTATACCTAATTCATTTAATCTAAACATGTTGTACTAGTATGCACCCAATACCACTATAACAACTCAATCTAAAATTTTAATATGTTAATAATGACAATTTTTTCAACTAGCATGCATTTATTTTCGTATCCACTTCTAGTTATAAATACAACATGGATCATATCAAATTAGAAATTTAAAGAACACATGCCACATTTTCAATCATGGAATAATTAGACATGCATACTACAATATCTAGAAAGCAAAAGAAATTACCCACCTTAGTTGATGAAATGTGAAAGAAAACTTCTAGAAGTTGTTCATAGCTCCAACAAGATGAGACCTCCTTTCTCCTTCTACAAACTAAAACTCTATTTTCGTTTTCTCTGTTTCTTTTCTTCTCTTTTGTTTTTATTTTTTATTTTTGGTGCAATGTTCATGAAGTAATAGGTGAAATTTATAGTGTTAAATGAGTGAATGAAGAGACCCCCACTACCCAAAATAAATACCCACTCAGCATTTACTCCACAAACCCACTCACAAAATCCATTTTCCTTCCTTCATGAATTAGCCAACTCTTGGGTGCATAACACGTGCACACACTTCTCATTCTTTTAATATTGGTTATTAATCCATATGTAGGTGTTTGTTACATGAAAAGTGTGTAGGATTAAAAAGTGTATATTTAAAATGTAGAATAAAATCATGGGCTTCTCTTTTTAATTAATTATCTACTGGCTTTAGGAATAGGCTTTAGTCCTATGGGTTTTTATTAAAAATAAAACAAATGTGACAAATAAAAGAGAAGAAAATTGTGCATGATTCTTAGAAAATTTTAGAAATAAAATGCACTAAAAAATTTACATGCAATGCACACATAAAAACATATATTCAAATACGAAATAGATTTGAGTAACGGAAAAGTGTTTAAAAATAATCGGAATATAACATAGGGAAAATATTTATTTTGATAATGTTACGGATATTTCACCCAACGGTAAATATACGTAATCGACACATGTATTGAAAACACGTGCAATACATGTAAAAACAAAAAGATTAAAATTAATATTTGAGTTGGCTCGAAATAGGATAAAAATGAATTTTGAGAGATAAAAAATGTATAAATAGTTGAAATACAAAAATACGTAGAAAAATACATTACGACTATTACTCGTAACAGTATGAAATACATGTGCGTAACAGGCGAGGACAAAATTGTCATTACTCAATTTTGTGGGGTGTTACACTCCCCCCCCCCTTAGAACAGTTCTGTTCTCAGAGCTTTCTAGGGAAAAAGTTGTATTTTGTACACACCAAAGAAAATATTATTATTGTATATAGAAAACTGTCAATATCACGAAAAAAATGTAGTATGTAATGTGTAAATCAAGGTAAACTTGTACAAGAAAACTATGAGTATCAAATTTAATAGGAACGAAACAAGAAAACTAGAAAATAACAAAAAAAACATGACTATAAAAGATAATATAGACTGAATGAAAATTTTCATACAAAATAATATTAGATAAAGTATTAGATGAAAAGGAAAAATATAAATTAAGTCATTAATTGTGAAATAGTTTGAAAAACAACCCAGTTGGAAAAAAATAAGGAGAAGCATAGTCAATATATACTTGAATAAATTATTAATAGGCTTTAGTAATCAAAATTTATCAAAGTAATAAGCGGAAGAATGATTAAAATCGCAAATTGAACTAGTATCATATATTACGAGATAAAAAGTTGAACTAGCAATTCAAGAGAAAAAGGTTTGAAAAAAATATATGAGCATGAAATTTAGTTAAAATTAAAGACAATATATAATTCTATATAACAGGTTAATATCATAAAATAATTTGTAAAGTAAATACAATAATTATATATATGATTTAAAAATAAGCAAAAGTTGGGGTTATTAAAGTAGAAAAATCTATTTTTGTTGTGGGTTCGACTCGTTGGAGTCCAACTGCAGGCTTGTCAAGTTACATAATTGTCTCAATAACATCTGATTGCAGTTTTCCTTCTGGACATTCGGTTACAGACTTTACCTCCCTGGCATCCATTTGCAATTTGCCTTCATTGATGTCTAGTCACAGATTTACCCTCTCGACATCAAATTGAACCAAAGCAGAAAATGGGAAGATGTAATTTTTCATATCTACTTGGATATTGGGTGTTTAATAAAGTATGATGTTACGTTTTTGAAATTGGTGATTTGGAAATAGAATAAAAGTTGGGATAGTAAGAGTAGAAAATTACAAAGATAACTTATTCAAATAAATGGATAGATTTTAAATATCGAATATAAGCTATATCACAAAAATAGTAGGAATCACATATAAGTAAAACAATACAATCTTGTAAAAAATATACTGAAATGAATAAGACGATGTAAAATAGTGGAAAATTATAGTATTGTGAAATGAAAGTATTTGTAAAATGAATGTAACATACAAAATTGAAATTCAAAAATCTAATAAAAATAGTGATAAGGAAAATAATCGTCTTAATTTAATAAGTAGTAGTTCAAAACATAATAGAATACGTAAGAGTAATAGGTAACGTGAAAGCGCATAAGAGAAACATCAGAAAGAAAACGAGTAAGTCAAACTTAAAAGATTTAAGACTAAGGGTTGTAGTTGAAATAATAAATATCAAAGTTAATTAATTGTATAAGAAAATCATTTTTTTAAGGATGAAAAAGTGATGAAAATCCACGAATAAAATTTTAAAGAGGGAAGTATCTCCACGTGTCAGTATCATGAATGTAGGTTCAAACCAATCACGCTTCCACTGCACCACTCTGATACCAAGGGAAAACATGCTGACATATGATCTCACATCAATGTATACGAGGAGAGCATCATAAATGCAAGTTCAATAACTACTTTATTCATGACTCCAGCCATCCAATAGGAAAAGGGAGAAGAAGACATCAGCGTATAGAGCAACACAAATGTAGATCGACTTACATTTAAATCTCAATAAACAGAACTCATAATTCTATTGTCCACCCTAATGTGTCGTCCTTGTAATTTTGTACTACTTATTGAAGTCAGCTCTGATACCACTCTGTAACACCCCGAATTCAATTTACATGTAATTCGTAGCATAACAGGATCTTTTACTTCAATTCTTACAATTTGACAAGAAAATTAAAACTTTTCATTAGACAACACGAGTCATTACATTAACGCAGTGGAAATAAAAAGAATACAACATTTACATCAACAACTTAAATCATGATAATAGTCTTTAGCATCAATCGTCTTTAAGTCTCTGCCAATCCAAGTCCTGCACTGAAAAATCTGTGGGCACGTCAGTTGCTTACAATCGATTATATTATAAAATAGCGATCCTCTCTCTGCCGTAATATAATGATTCTCTTACTTTAGAAACCACAAACTTGAATGCGTATTAAAGTGTAAAAGAGTGACTATCCTAAACATGTCAGTGTATGATATGACTTAATGCCTAATATAGATGTACACTACGATGCACTAATGCATACTTGTTCGGATTCTATGCATCACATTCTACATAGGTCCGAGGGTAAGCCCTTATCGTACTCCTCATTATAGGGTTCAATCCCTCACTATGAATTACTACTACGGTGACTAATATATATTTTAGATATCCTGTGAGTATCTAGAACCACCCCGATAATTCTTGAAAATTGCACGCCCACCACAAGTGATTTTGGACACATTGCCTCATACCCCGATAATTCTGGAGGCGAATACCCACACCGCGATCTATGACCTCGGTAATTCTTGAGAGTCGTCCTCCCATTGCGAGTGATTTACGGCCATCACGCCTCACACTCTGATAATTCTGGAGACGAAACCCACACCGCGCTGTCATCAGTACTTTATCACACAAATACCACATGAGTGTCGCCTCGATCCCAGTAATTCTTAAGAAATATCTCCCACCGCGAGCCGCAACCCCAATAATTCTGAAGATAACCTTCCACAGTGCTATGAAGGCCCTCATACTCATGTTTGCCCATACTTCATTACATATCCCCTTAGTGCATGTCCTTAACTTTTAATTTTAAATCATCACAATCTAGAGCTAGCTTACCCTACCGGACATAAATCAACACGAGAGAAAGTCAGCCCTAACTGGCTACTTCTCAAGAGATACTTAACCCACACTAGTTAGTTTATCAAATTCCCATTATTCACAATGCCGGTTACTAGGTTTCGCCTAGCCTATAGATTAACATCATTCATGTTCAACAACTGGGTCAATCATGTCGTCATTATTCATATTTTCGATTTCATGTATTCATATTTCATTCAAATACTTCATTTATTCTTGGTTATCAATCATGAAGTAACACTTCTTGGTTGGACACACACAAACAACAATTCACTTTAATAAGCTACAAAGTTTCTTCGATTAAATAAATCATTTTCATATTCATCTAGATTTTAATTATAAATCTCAATTCTATTCTAAAGATAGATTATTAGTTTCATAAAAGGGTCTACTATATCTTTGTAGTTAAGATTACCTAGAATCATCCTCAATTACTTCGTCTGAACTTCATTTGCAAAACAGAATGTTCAAAATCAGAAAACTGCAGCTCATGCTACTTGTAAAAATTATAGAAAATTATATAATTCATGAAAATTTGTGTTCTTTAGACCAAAATAAAGGTATACAAGTCTACTACAATTTCTTAGTTATATATTTCTCACAATTTTTGTATCTATAATCCTAAATTCTTCGAAAACTACAGTAGAGTCAAAATATTGAAATACTGCCACTTGTACAGTCTTGTAAAATTTATTATAAATTCAGTTCTTTGTGAAAATTTGATTTCTTAGAATTTACATAAAGGTTAACGAATCTACTTCAAGTTCTTAGTTTTGAATTTTCTCAAATTACTTTACCTAAGATGTTGAAATGATCAAAATCTGAAATGTGTACCAATTTTCAACAACTAGTCCACTGCCAACCAATCCTATGTTTGAATTTTATTAAAATAGTAAACTTCATCCAAATATTATGAAATTTTAGAGACATGTTCCTGAAATATACGAGATGTTCTTATAAAAGTTTTAGCTCTAGATTCCATCTAGTTGAATAGATATGATTTTCTGAAATGCAACTAAAATTTAAACGGCAACTTTCTTTGCATAAATTAACCACTTTGTGTATGAAATTATACCCAATTCATTTAATCTAAACATGTTATACTAGTATGCACCCTATACCACTATAACAACTCAATCTAAAATTTCAATATGTTAATCATGACAATTTTATCAACTAGCATGCATTTATTTTCGTATCTCACTTCTAGTTATCAATACAACTTACAACATATCAAATTAGAAATTTAAAGAACACATGTCACATTTTCCATTATGGAATAATTAGACATGCATACTACAATATCTAGAAAGCAAAAGAAATCACCCACCTTAGTTGATGAAAAGTAAAGGAAAACTCCTAGAAGTTTCTCCTAGATCCAACAAGATGAGACCTCCTTTCTCCTTGAACAAACAAAAATTCTCTTTTCTTTTTTTCTCTTTCTTTTCTTCACTTTTGTTTCTTTTGATTTTCGGTGCAATGTTAATGAATTTAGAGGTGGTATTTATAGGATTAAATGAGTGAATGAAGAGACCCACTATCCAAAATAAATACCCACTATCCAATATAAATACCCACTCACCATTTACTACCCCAAACCCACTCACAAAACCCCTTCTCCTTCCTTCATGAATTAGCCAACTCTTGGGTGCACAACACGTGCACATGCACCCAACATGCACACACTTCTCATTTTTTTAATTATTTGTTATTAATTCATATGTAGGTGTTTGTTACATGACAAGTGCGTAGGATTAGAAAGAGTACCTTTAAAATGTATAATAAAATCATGGGCTTCTCTTTTTAATTAATTTTCTAGTGGGCTTTAGGAATAGGCTTTAGGCCTATAAGTTTTTATTAAAAATAATACAAATGTGACAAATAAAAGGGAAGAAAATTGTGCATGATCCATAGAAAATTTTAGAAATAAAATGCACTTGAAATTTACGTGCAATGCACATATAAAAATAAATATTCAAATATGAAATAGATTTGATTAACAGAGAAATGTTTATAAATAATCGGAATATAACATACGAAAAAAAATTATTTTGATAATGTTACTGATATTTCACGTAACGAAAAATATACGTAATCGATACGTGTATTGAAAACACGTGCACTAAACATAAAAGCACAAAGATTAAAATTAATATTTGAGTTGGCTCGAAATAGGATAAAAATGAATTTTGAGAGATGAGAAATGCATAAATAGTTGAAATATAGAAATACGTAGGAAAATATGTTACGACTATTACTCGTAATAGTACGAAATACATGTGCGTAACACACGATGACAAAATTGTTATTACTCAATTTCGTGGTGTGTTACATTTGTAGACTGGAGCAAACAGCTACGGTTTTAGAGTATCAACAAAAATTCGAGAAATTGCAATGCCTTGTTGATGGGGTGAGTGAGATATATTTGTTGCAACAATTTATTAGCGGCCTTAAGGAAGAAATTCAGCATGATGTTTCCATGGCTGAACCGCAATCACTGGGTGACGTTTTAAAATTTGTACAGAAATATGAAAGAAAACTTATCTCTTTGAAGCAACTTAATAGAAGTTTTATTCAGACTCAATACCGATCATCAATTTCTCAAGGAAGTAGTACTTCGATTTCACCACATTCCTCATCATCATCATATCCACCAAAATCTCAGAATGTTACCTCTTCTCCAGTTCTATGGAAGTTAAGTCCAAATGAAATATGGGAAAGAAGGAAGAAAGGGTTGTGTTTTGGGTGTGATGAGAAATTCGTACTTGGGCATGTGTGCAAAACAAAAACATATATGTGTATTGAGGGGGAGTGGGATATGTTTTCTATCCAAGACAAAGAATAACTTAATCAATTGTTATCAGTTGAAAATTCAGTAGAATTACCTAAGGAAATGGAAAGTAACCAGTTGTGCACAGCATTGAACATTGGAGTTAACACCGAGTGTCTTATTTAAAGGGACAACTCAATGGTCATGATATACATATATTGTTAGATAGTGGGGCAACTCATAACTACATTGACCCTTTCATCCTGAAGAAAACTAGGCTGCAGGTCTCTATTAAGCAGTTGTTTAACGTGAGAATGGCCGGAGGTAGAGAAGTTGAAGGCAGCGGAATGTGTTCAGGAGTCAAAATAGCCTACCAAGGTTATGAATTTGTTGATGATTTCTTGGTATTTCCTATTGGTGGGCATGATGTTGTGTTAGGGGCGAAGTGGATCAAGCAGGTCAAGGAGGTTACTGTGAATTTGATAGAGAAGAAGCTCAAGTTTTCTCATAAATGCATTAAGTGGATTTTGAATGGTCGTCAACCAAGTTCTACTCAATTACTAAGCAGAAAGGAACTAAATAAAATTGCATTCAAGACTCATCGGGGGTTTTTATTATATTTGATTTCTTCATGAACAACTCAACCTTTTAAAACAGACTTGCCATCAGATATGACTTCATTATTGCAGGACTATCAAGATTTATTTGAAGAACCATCGGGACTGCCACCCAATAGATCATGCGATCATCAAATTCCTTTAGTAGCTAATTCTGAGCCAGTGTGTATCAGGTCGTATAGGCATTCTTTTGAATAGAAGAATGCCATTGAGATGATAGTAGATGATATGTTAACCCATTGGGTTATTCAACCAAGCATGAGTTCTTATTCTTCTCCAGTTGTTTAGGTCAAAAAACATGATGGGTCATGGCATATGTGCGTTGATTACAGAGCTTCAAACCATCAAACAATTAAAGAAAAATACCCTATCCCTATTATTGATGACCTCTTAGATGAATTACATGGCTCAAGGTTCTTCACAAAACTGGATCTGCATTCGGGGTATCATTAGATTAGGATGAGTAAAGCAGAAGTGCCAAAAACAACGTTTTGAACACATAATGGCCATTATGAATTTTTAGTGATGCCGTTTGGATTGAGCAATGCTCCATCGACATTTAAATCCTTGATGAATGATATATTCAGGCCTTATCTGTGCAAGTTTGTCTTAGTGTTTTTTGATGACATCCTGGTGTTTAGTCAGTCTTGGCAGGAACACCTTGCACATCTCTACAAAGTTTTAGACATACTCCGTCAGCATCAACTCTATATTAAGAAGTCCAAATGTGATTTTGGCCAAAAGTAGGTTGAATATTTGGGGCATGTGGTTTCTGATGAAGGAGTTGCAGTAGATGGAAATAAGGTGACTGCAGTACAACAATGGCCAACACGAAAGACTGTTAAAGCGCTGTAGGGATTTTTAGGTCTTACTGGCTACTATAGGAAGTTCATCAGAAATTATAGCTCTATTGCAGCTCCACTTACTACATTAACTTAAAAGGAGGGGTTTGTGTGAAATGATAAGGCGCAGGAAGCCTTTGAGCAATTGAAACATGACCTCTCTACATCCCCTATACTGCAGCTTCCCAATATTAAATACATATTTGTAGTAGAATGTGATGCGTGTAAAGAAGGTATTGGTGTTGTGCTTTTGCAAAATAAGCACCATATTGCTTATATTAGTAAAGGAATTAAAGGGAAAAGCCTGCATTGGTCTGCTTATGAGAAAGAGATGCTCGCTATTTTGCTTGTGGTGAAAAATGGATACAATATTTTTTTGGGAGGAAATTCATTATCTGCACAGATCATCAGCCATTGAAGTATCTTATGGATCAATGACTCAACATTCCTGGTTAGTCAAGTTATATGGTTTTAACTTCGAAGTTGAATATAAAAAGGCAGAGATAACATACCAGCGGATAGTCTGTTAACGAGGGATATGGATTGCTTCTTTGTGTAATTATCTCTATTGGTTGCTGACTGGTGGAAGGAGGTAGTGAGGATGAATGAACTTGATGAGTACTTTAAAGAGTTGGCTGTCAAAGTTACTAAATCTTCTAGCAGCAAATTACATCAAGATCATGGAGTTTGGTACAAAGCTTCTAGGGTAGTGATTAGTCCTACCTCACATTTTAGGCAATTTTTGGTACATGAGCTTCATGATTCACCTAGGGGGCATTTTGGTTATGATAAGACTCTACAGAGAGTCCGCAGATCTTTTTGCTGGGAAGGGATGAAGGGGGATGTCAAGACTTATATTAGAGAGTGTACAACCTGCCTAACAAGTAAGTATGTTGCTCAACTAATCAGGGTTATTACAACCCTTACCAATTCCAGATAAGGTGTGGCAACACGCAAGTATGGACTTTATTGAGGGTCTTCCCGTCAATCACAAATTCTCAATCATATTGGTGGTTGTGGATAGATTGAGTTAATATGCACATTTTTTTCCGATACAACACCCATATATAGCTGTGAGCATTGTGCAAGTGCTAACTACATGGGTGTTTTTGTATGGGATGCCAATTTCAATTGTATGTGATAGAGGGGCAGATTTTACAAGTAATTTGATGACGGATACACTCAAATTATAGGGAACTAAGCTGAAATATTCGATCGCGTATCACCCTCAGACTGATGGCCAAACCGAAGTAGTTAACAAGTGTTTGGAGACCTATCTTCGATGTTTTTGTCATCACAAGCCTAAGGATTGGAGTAGTTGGTTTTCATGGGTAGAATATTTGTATAACACAATTGGCATAGCTCCACTAAGACCACTGCATATAAGGCTTTATATGGTCGAGCCCCTCTTACATTGATTTCTTATATACCTCATACTGCTACTAACCCACAAGTTGAGGAGGCCTTATTGTCCAGGGATGTTCACTTGCAGCTCTTGAAGGATCATTTGAAAGCTGCTCAACACCGAATGAAGAGGTATGCTGATATTCATAGAGTGGATAAAGAATTTGCAGTAGGTGACTTGGTGTATCTTAAACTGCAACCGTATAGACAAATGTCAGTGCCTACAAGGGCAATTCAGAAGCTAGCACCATTGCACTATGGTCCATATAGAATCCTTAAAAGAATTGGGGCAGTTGCATATAAATTGGATCTGCCAGTTGATGCAAAAATCCATCCAATATTTCATATCTTGCAGTTAAATAAGCATTTGGGATTAGTTGTAGAAGTTCATAGATCTGTGCCATCTATGGTTTACAAAGTTCTTCTGGAACCCGAGTTGATATTGGATGGGCGATCTATGATCAAAGGAAACAAGTTAGTTTCAGAGGTCTTGATTAAGTGGAAGAATCAAAATGCAAATTTAGCTTCGTGGGAGCCATACTGGGATTTGGTGCGTCGATTTCCTCTTTTCGACCTTGAGGCAAGGTCTCAAAAGATTGGGGGGGGGGGGGGGGGAATTGATCACGCAACAATGCACACGATATGAAGCAATTGGAGAATGGAAGAGAAGAGCTGTTGTAGCAGCTGAACTGTATCTGTTTCAGTAGTGATGTAATTAGTATAATGCAGAAGGGGTTTTGTGTAAAAATGTAATTGAATTGGTAGGAGTGTGTTAGAACCATTGGATGTGTAATCAACAGTGAGAGGGTTGTGGGGACCACAGTGTAACCATTTAAACTGCTTTACTGTAAACAATTCATTCACGTGCAATGCACGTAGCTTGAGTATAAATAGAAGACGATGGCGCCATTAGCGTCATAGATCATTTTGAGCGGAAAACTCTTCCCCTCTTCTTGATTATGTTGAGCAGGAGTTTCCTCTTAAAACCCTAGCTCTCTCACCTTCTTCTCCTAACCCTCATTCCTCTCAATTCATCACTATTAATGGCCAACAAAGGATCGAAAGTGATCGTTGCGGTGTCGACACCATTAGAGTCGCACCATAATCAGAATAAGAAACTATGTACCACAGTTTACAACAACCATGCTCCTCGTTCTAGACTTAAAAAGGAACAAGTGCGGCATAAATTAGGCAAAGAGAGACAGAGAGGAAAGAAGAAAAAGAAAAAAAAAAGGTAAAAAAACACAATTGTTTCATCATTACTCCCTAGTTTAGTTAACATATCAAGAGTATGCATCATGCACAAACTTGACTACTAATAATTCACCATATCATGCAGTAACTTGACAACCCATTAGTTCTTTATTACACATTTCATTTGATTTAACTTGGAAATTGAAACAAAAGGGTTTCAGCGTTTATTCCACAGACAAACATACAATTAAAACATATTCTTACAGTAAGCTAACAATAAGCGTACAAATGTTAGCTAAAATATAAAACTACACAATCATAATTCAATTTATAATAAAGTAACTCATAGATTAATTTGTATCAGTCTACACTTTCAATAGAATTCTTGTTAGTTCTTCAATATACATAAATCTTTTAAATAACTCGAACTAAAACAACTAATAACAAATAAATATCATGCATCACTGTCTAAGAAATTAAACTCAAACTCCACATTTTCACTGTATAGGATAGCAGACATAGATATAGGTGGATTAATACCTGGGAACAAGCAGGCAGAACAGCTGTAAGTGTAATCCCATCCGGCATCACCCCACACCTCCTCATCCTCGCAACCAACCTCACCGTCTCCCTATGCTCCGCATTATACCTAAACACACTCGTCATCGTATTCCATGACACTAAATCCCTCCCCTCCATCTCCTCAAACACCCTCTCCCCCTCCGCCACCCCATACCCCTTCCCATAAAATCAACCAGCGCATTCCCAACCCCCACCCCTCTCTCCAACCCCACCTTCACAACAAACACGTGCACCAATCCTCCCACCCCACACATCCCCCCCTCGCCGTAAACACTGATAAAAATCCCGTCACTGTAACCCGCTCGCTGCCACCCCTTCCCTCGCCATTTTCCCAAAATACCCCAATGCTAGTTCAAACTCCCCTTTCCGGGCAAACCCCGTAAGCATCATATTCCACATTACAACATCTCTTACAGGTAATTCATCGAATAGTTTACGTGCATGTTCTAAAATTTCAAGTCGTAGATAGGAATCGATGAGTGAGCTTCAGGGCCGGCCCAGGCCTGATGCAAGTGAAACATTTGCATCAGCCCCCCCAAAAAAAAATTTTGTATATGTGGGGGCCCCTATTTTCAGAAGAAAAAAAAATTTGAGAATGTGTATATATGGGGTATATGTAAAAAAATCTAATACATTAGTGGGTCCCCGTTGTCCCAAAAAAAGAAAAAAAATGGAAATGTGTATATGTAGGGTATATGTGAAAAAAAATTCGAATACATGAATCGATTTTTTTTTTTGGGTATATGTGGGACCCCTTTTTGAGAGTTTGCTTCAAGCCCCCTAAAATTCTAGGGCCGGCCCTGGTGAGATTGCGACAAACTTGTCAATAATGAGACAGAGCTTGAGGGCATCTGCATGGAGGGAGAGGAGAGTGGAGGGAAGGTGGAGGGAGGTGGTGGCGGTGATGGTGCGGCGGAAGTTGACGTTTCGGGATGAAGAAAAGAGTGGCGGATGAGGGAGATCAAGTGGAGGGAGAGTTAGGGGAGGGGGGAGATGAGGGAGTTGAAGTGGAAAAGGTTCAGAGGTAGGGGGAGGAGAGGAAGTTGGATAGGGAGAGGGAGGGGATGTCGTGGTGGTGGGAGTAGGAAGAGATAAGGGAAGTGGTGGGGTGAGGGGAGGAGGACAGGAGGGAGGTGGTGACAAGGATGGAGTGGATTTGTTGGGTTTGAGGGAGGGTGGCGGTGGTGTTGTTGAGGTGGGAGAGGAAGGAGGGGAGGTTGAGGTTGAGTTTGAGTTTCATTTGTTTGGTTTGTCCATTATTGTTGGAGTGCATTTTTGTTTGTTGGAATGAAGAACTTTTTAGCAATTTAGTTCGTATATGTGCAAAATTACAGTAATTATTTAGTTATTTTCTTTGTTCAGTTATGACGATTCGGTGAACAACAGTCAAACCATGGTGTCAGAGGACAAGAAGCTAAGAGGGAGGGAGGAAATTTTGCAGGGGAAGTGTCAAACATAGATGGGCTTAGCAACGAATCTTGTCACTTGGGGTTCTTGAATGGGACGAGGTCCGAGGAACTCTCTATCGAATACCCTGCTATTTTAAGGCCGACAAGAGAGAGGTGATGGAAAAGGAAGCTCAGAGCTTTGAGCTTAATTAGGGCATCTGTAGTCGTTCTAAGCTATTTTTTGGGTATTTGGCTTTTGGAAATAGAAAATATGGCTGCGCGCTGCAGTCGTTGAAAGTTAAAATATGGCCGGACGACCGATTATCTCTCGTCTCAAACTTTAAAAAAAAAAATATTCTGGGCACTAAAAGACAAAAAAAAAAATCCAAAATGTGAGGGACCGTGGATTATACACCATCCCTACTGATGTTGATTTTTTGCAAGTGTACAAAATCGCACAAGTAATATAGATAGGTGAGTAGAGTGTCGAACCCACAGGGACTAGATATTTTACTGAGTACCGATATCGCTAGATGAATCACTATTTGGAAGATCGAATTTTAGAAATGATAAAACAACTAAATTACCTTAATCTAATTAAATCTAACTAAATTGGTGAAGAGGGAGAGGGCTGTGAAACAGTGAAGCTCTTGTAATTTGTTAAGGGTAAAAATAGTTCTAGGGCTCTTGGTTCACCTCGTTTATCACACACACAAATTATAACTCCTTATGAATTAAAGATATTATCTTTCCAAATTGTAGACCAAAATTCTAAAGATATTAACCACTCTATCAACGTAGTCTAAAAATTATTCTCAACTAACTCTTCGCCTATCCATCAAATTATTAATTGAGAAATTGGATTTCTTAATGGTCACGTCCTCCAATATACGGTCTTAATTTTTATTAATCACAAATAACCTGTTCGGTCTCTTTATGATTTGAAAAATCATACAAATGTCTATCCACCATGTTGTACGCATAAATAATAAAAATTAAAACACAACCAGGAAAAATAGAGTAATAATAAGGAATTAAAATTTGTGTTCTACAAAACTCGGCTACATCTTAGCCTCTAGAACAATAAATTCAGTTCATGTTCATTTTGCAATTAATAAAAATGTTTGGATTGCATCTAGAATAAATTTGAGAAGAAAAGATACAAAAAGGAATACAAAAATTAATTCAAACCAGTCCTTTCTCTCTTCTCTGCCTCAAAAAAACCGAACCCAGAAAATCGCTGACGTCAGCACGCTGATGTCTTCCTCGAGCCGCGTGCGCTGTCTGTGTGCTGGGTCCCGTCGCAGGCCACGTCAGCTTGTGGTGGGTCCCGCGCAGCCAGGTTGGAGTCGTCACGTGCTGCTGTCTCCTTGGACGCCGCGTGAGCAGATGAAGAAGCCCTGCAAGTGCTGTCGCTTCTCCTTCTCTCTCTTCGTTTTGTTTCTTCAACGCACCAAAGAGACTGCGGCAGCTGTCTCTCTCTCTCTTTTTATTTGTTTTTTTATTTTTTTTATTTTTTTATTTTTTTTGTTTACGATTAGCCCTCACCTCCTAAGTTTCTCCTCTCTCCTTTGGTTTGCATTTATAGAGTACGGGAAGAGAGTTAGGGTTTTCACTTTTTGCAGAAAAGTCCACACTCTTTCTTTATTTCCTTCCTTTAATTGATCTGAATTTATTTCTTTCTCTTTCTTTCTTTTCTTCCTTTTCTGCCAACCACGTGCTGCTGCAGACATAAAATAATACCTGAAATTAGGATTTTTAAATAAAATAAATTTAATTAGTTTAAAATTAATTAAACTAACTACAAATCATATTAACTTATAAAAATCCTTTTAAAATTTATTTGTTGCACTTTTAACTCAACAAAACAATAAAAATTGATAAATCCATTATTTTACTTTATTTGTTGATTTTTTCCACAAATCTTTACTTTTTGCATCAAAAATATTATTTCTTCAAAAATAATTAATTAAATGAAATCATATAGAAATAAGATCAATTATTGATAATATCAGCGAAAACAAGCCATTTTTATTGGTAAATGAGTACAAATATTTGTATATAAATTAGACACATCAAATACTCCCAAACTTAGGATTTTGCTGGTCCTCGAGCAAAAAGTAGAATCATGAACAAGGGAATAATAATAGTAGACTCGACCCATCACACCAAGAGATCTTATCATGCAAGCATCAAAATTTCACTTAAAAATATAAACAATTGCAAATAAAGTCAACCTAAGCATACCCACTTTCTCCAGTGTAATTATTTATTCATAACTCCCAACCCAATCGCATTTGTCATGCAATTAATGTAATTATATTATGCAACAACTCAATCTGTGATTATCCCTTCTCTCTACTACAAACCAAGTAGCATATTAGAGTTTTTTTTTTTTTTTTTTTATAGTCCCTTCTTTAAGTTGTCACTTGCCTTTTTACGCGAATGCAAATCATTTGTGATGAATTCACCCGGTTACTCAACAAGTCACAACCTTAAAGTGCTTTGCATACTCATATTTCAAGTTGTCGTTTTACGTAAAAGTAAACATTTGTGATGAATACCCCTAGTTACTAAGCAACTCAAAATATTGGAGTAGATTGACTTTATTCATAATAATTTTTTTTTGTTTTTTTTTTCATTATTACTCTATTTACTTAAACTCTGTTTAGAATTAGATCAAAGGGGATAATCACAAGAAAAAGCATCACATTTGTCTTTTATGTATAATAGCATGACTCACACAATTTTGTAAGGAATTTTGAAACTCAATAATCCTAAAGTAAATAAGTATGCTTAATATTGCTTTATAAAAAAAAAATTGTTTATACCAAAAAAAATTATTTCAATGCCCATCTCAATGAAGAACTCAAAAGAAAGGTAAGCCTAATTATAATCCTTTTGTTTTGTTTTTCTTTTCAAAAATAATAAAAATAAAAATGAATTTTGTAAACCTTCCCCCCAAACTTAAATATCACATTGTCCTCAATGGGAAAGGAAAAGAAAAACAAAAAGAATGTAAAAAGTTTAGAATTTCTCCCCTGATTCGTCTTTAAATTTCTGCACGCGCAGCGTTCAGTAATTTGGCAATATCTGGAGCTGTAGATGTCGAAATGGGCTGATGTTTTTTTTGCTGGAAAGCTAAGACAATTGTCTACAACTTCTATTTGAATCACTTTTCCAGATTCTGACTGCATACTGCTCAAAAACAGCCATCAATGAAGGTGTTCAAAACAGCTCCGCCCGGCGACTTCCAAAATTTATGCAATCCTACAAGATAAAATCAAAAATTAAAACAAAATAAACTAAAATATAAATCAAAACTAAATTCAATAAAATAAAACATGGGTTGCCTCGCAAGAAGCGCTAAGTTTTAAGTCTTCAGCCAGACATGGGGGTGAGATGGTTAAGTAACGCCAAGATCCAACAACATTAAAACATCCTTTCTAATTTTTCTTTTCTGATGTGGATCAGGTTCAAGCTCCAGTTTGAGGCGTTTCCTTCTTGATGATGATGTCTTTGATTCCCCCACCTCTTTGAATTTATGGTGCAAGAATGAATAAATAGAAAGTTCAGCATCCAAATACATAACATGTTCAAAAATATTTTCTTTCTGAGGTTCAAAAGTTTCTGAATTTATTGGACATACTTCGATTGGTGATTTTTCAATTTCAGCCTTATGTTTCTCGCCCACAATTAAATCAGTTTTACTTACTTGAATAGATGACTGTTCTTCAGGAGGAAAATTTATGGAATTAAAAACATTAAAAGTTACTTGCTCATGCTGAATTTGTTCCTCCACAATTTGTTCAATCTCACTTTGCTTTTCAACCACATTATGTTCGCCATTTTCTTCTTGTGGTTGTTCAATTGTCCTCCCACTTCCTAATGTTATAGCCTCGACATGCTCCTTGGGATTGACAACTGTCTTGCGTGGTAATGTTCCTGCAGTTTTTTCGTTAATAATATTTGAAAATTGACTAATTTGTACCTCAAGATTGTGAATGGAAGCCGAAGTTGAATTTGCAACATTTTGGATTGCCAGTTCTGTCTTTTGTATGTATTGTTCTGCCCTTTGCATGTAGTGCTCAAACATATCTTCAAGTGTCGGCTTCTTTTCTTGCTGTGGAAAGTTTTGAGGTGGTATAACTGCTTCTTGATTGTAGTTCCATGGATAATTGGGGGTGTTTCTCCATCCTGAATTGTATGTGTTTGCATAATGATTGTTTTGCATTTGAAAGTTTGACACAAAATTTTCATGTTCGGCATTTGATGGAGCAAAATGGTTCCCCACTTGACAATCTGAACTTGAATGATTTCCTGCACAAAGATCACAAATCATATTAGAATGTATAGCATTAAAATTCATATTTTCTAATTGTTTAGACAAAATATCATTTTTTGCATTTAAAGTAGAAAAAGGATCAAGTTCAAAAACTCCAGCCACTTTTCTTGGCATTGTTCTCTCTGAAGACCACTGGTAATGATTTGATGCCATCTCCTCTAAAATCTCATAGGCTGCTGTGTAAGTTCTGCTCATGAGTGCACCACCAGCTGCTGCGTCAACCATAGATCTATGTTTAACTCGCAAACCATTATAAAATGTTTGCATTTGCAGCCATTTCGGTAGTTCATGATTAGTACACTTTCTCAATAACTCTTTAAACCTTTCCCATGCATCATACAAAGACTCGGTCTCAAATTAAGTAAATGTACAAATATCATTTCTTAGCTTTGCGGTCTTTGCTGGTGGAAAATACTTGGCTAGAAACTTTTGTGCAAGTCCCTCCCAAAGTAGTAATACTACCGGGTGGTAAATAATGTAGCCAAGCCTTCGCCTTATCTCGTAGGGAAAAAGAAAAGAGTCTCAGTCTAATTGCATCGTCTGATACACCGTTGTACATGAAAGTGTCACAAATTTCTAAAAAATCTGCAATGTGAGCGTAAGGATCCTCGTGTGGTAGCCCCCAAAATTGAACAGTCTGTTGAATCAATAGAATCATTGCCGGTTTAATCTCAAAATCGTTAGCTTCAATAACCGGTTTCTTTATGCTTGACTCATAAATTAAGGGCATAGCATAGTCTATCAAAGGCCTATTCTCATCGTTCGCCCTGATAATGTACGTGTATGTCCTGAAATGTAAATGTTGAAAAAAAAAGAAAGACAAAAAATAGAAAAACTAAAAAAAAATAAAATAAGAAAAATAAATAAAAGTTAAAAGTTAGTCAAGAGAAAATAAAGATGTAAAATAATAATAAAATAAAAATAATTACAAAAAATCCAAATTAGCAATAATCTAGCAATTTTCAATATCCATAAAAGAATAACTAGTCCCCGGCAATGGCGCCAAAAACTTGATGTTGATTTTTTGCAAGTGTACAAAATCGCACAAGTAATATAGATAGGTGAGTAGAGTGTCGAACCCACAGGGACTAGATATTTTACTGAGTACCGATATCGCCCGATGAATCACTATTTGGAAGATCGAATTTTAGAAATGATAAAACAACTAAATTACCTTAATCTAATTAAATCTAACTAAATTGGTGAAGAGGGAGAGGGCTGTGAAACAGTGAAGCTCTTGTAATTTGTTAAGGGTAAAAATAGTTCTAGGGCTCTTGGTTCACCTCGTTTATCACACACACAAATTATAACTCCTTATGAATTAAAGATATTATCTTTCCAAATTGTAGACCAAAATTCTAAAGATATTAACCACTCTATCAACGTAGTCTAAAAATTATTCTCAACTAACTCTTCGCCTATCCATCAAATTATTAATTGAGAAATTGGATTTCTTAACGGTCACGTCCTCCAATATACGGTCTTAATTTTTATTAATCACAAATAACCTGTTCGATCTCTTTATGATTTGAAAAATCATACAAATGTCTATCCACCATGTTGTACGCATAAATAATAAAAATTAAAACACAACCAGGAAAAATAGAGTAATAATAAGGAATTGAAATTTGTGTTCTACAAAACTCGGCTACATCTTAGCCTCTAGAACAATAAATTCAGTTCATGTTCATTTTGCAATTAATAAAAATGTTTGGATTGCATCTAGAATAAATTTGAGAAGAAAAGATACAAAAAGGAATACAAAAATTAATTCAAACCAGTCCTTTCTCTCTTCTCTGCCTCAAAAAAAATCGAACCCAGAAAATCGCTGACGTCAGCACGCTGACGTCTTCCTCGAGCCGCGTGCGCTGTCTGTGTGCTGGGTCCCGTCGCAGGCCACGTCAGCTTGTGGTGGGTCCCGCGCAGCCAGGTTGGAGTCGTCACGTGCTGCTGTCTCCTTGGACGCCGCGTGAGCAGATGAAGAAGCCCTAAAAGTGCTGTCGCTTCTCCTTCTCTCTCTTCATTTTGTTTCTTCAACGCACCAAAGAGACAGCGACAGCTGTCTCTCTCTCTTTTTATTTGTTTTTTTATTTTTTTTATTTTTTTTGTTTACGATTAGCCCTCACCTCCTAAGCTTCTCCTCTCTCCTTTGGTTTGCATTTATAGAGTACGGGAAGAGAGTTAGAGTTTTCACTTTTTGCAGAAAAGTCCACACTCTTTCTTTATTTCCTTCCTTTAATTGATCTGAATTTATTTCTTTCTCTTTCTTTCTTTTCTTCCTTTTCTGCCAACCACGTGCTGCTGCATACATAAAATAATACCTGAAATTAGGATTTTTAAATAAAATAAATTTAATTAGTTTAAAATTAATTAAACTAACTACAAATCATATTAACTTATAAAAATCCTTTTAAAATTTATTTGTTGCACTTTTAACTCAACAAAACAATAAAAATTGATAAATCCATTATTTTACTTTGTTTGTTGATTTTTTCCACAAATCTTTACTTTTTGCATCAAAAATATTATTTCTTCAAAAATAATTAATCAAATGAAATCATATAGAAATAAGATCAATTATTGATAATATCAGCGAAAACAAGCCATTTTTATTGGTAAATGAGTACAAATATTTGTATATAAATTAGACACATCACCTACACATTTGGCACTTTTGGCCTTTTGTGAAATGTGTAAGACGGTGTATAATCCCCCGTCCGTCCTTTTGGGTCATTTTTTTTTTTAAAAGACGGTGTTTAATCCATCGTTCGAACGACTTTTTTGTACGTTTCACCTACGAGACGAAATATTATCATTCGTCTCTTTTTAGGACGAAAGAAAATTTTCCGTTAGCTATATTTGGCAATCTACTATTTATCGTACATCTAAATTTTAAGTATTTAAAAGACGACTGCAGCTATTTTTTTTCAATTTTTTCAAAATTTGGATATTTAGCCCACATGCTCACCCATGTGACTCAATACCGCAGATAGGAAGAACCGAAGAAAACAGGAAAAAGTCTAGAGAAGAGGAGCAAAACAGATAATGGAGCTGCTCACCCATGTGACTCTGTACTCGGAACCGAATCAAAAGGCGACACATGGTATCCTTGATTCTTAGCTCGAGGCGGGCGGCACGGTCGTCAAGGCTCCAGAGGATTCTTTTCCCACCACGGACAAGACGCGGACTGACTTTTCAAATTTAGTAGTCACGTGTGCCGGTGTGCGTCGCTTATCCCCCCACTGTTTTCTTATCCATCTTTTGGACTTGGGCTCAATAATGGGCCTATTCAAAACAGAGGGGATACAAGGTGCACATCTCCAATTATTTCTTCAAAAAACAAATATAAGGGGCCTTATTTAACTAAGGAACTAGACGGGTCCAAGAGGGGGTCTGGAGTGGAGAAGGAATCAAGTTTGAGTTGGGCCCCTGGTTAATTCGGAAACAAATACTCTCCAAATTCACTACTGTTCTATACTAATCAGTGAAGAAGAAGACAATTCGTGTCTAGATTTGGAGGGTGATGCCCTCTATTTGGATGGTGACTTTGATTATGAAGAAGCAACTGTTGCAGATTCTAAGTTTGCCTTCACCAGTGATGTGTACACAGTAGGAATGCACGGCGCCATAATTTTCTCAGGGTTTTCTAGTGCAAAAATCAGCTAAGAGGATTCATAAGGAGTTTTTGGATGATTATCTTGAGATTGCAGCTGCAGCTAAATTAGCTAAGGTTGATGGTGTAGGTAAGCGTACTTTTCTAGCTTCCATTTTTAATTGCATGTCTGGTTTTGACATATTTAATCTTGCTGAAACATGTGTCTTGCGGCAGGCGATATTGAGCACAACGCTCTTCTCTTGAATAAAATTCGAGGGTGGGAAATAGAGAGAATAAATTTAACATCGAATCTTGAACCCATCCCCCAATGTTTCTCCTGCCTTGTTATTAATGAAGATTCTTCTATGGAATGTTAGGGGTTTAGGGTGGTGGGGCATCAGGACATGGTTAGATATATCACCAGCGCCTCTAAATCTGATATCGTTGGTCCACAAGAAACCAAACTGTCACGTGTAGTGAGATTCAGATGAGTTAGAGGGAATAAGATATATGAATGGAAAATTTCTCCTTCTACAGGAGCATCGGGCGGTATCGCTATTGGCTTTAACATGATAAGTTCTCTTGTCTGGATTAATTCCGTGTGGAATTCTCGCTGTCCGTTCTTCTCCAACATCGTAATGATAACTGGACTCAGGTTATCTCGGTAGTCTACGATCTGAATAACGCGTTTTCTAGACATAGATTCTGGACTGAGCGACGATCTATCCGGACCCTTTTGCATCACCCTTGGCTAGTGGGGGATGATTTTAACATCACCAAATTCATGTTTGAACATAAGGGTAGAGGAGTTAGCGACGCCGACAGAGAGGAGTTTAATCGAGTGATTACTGACCATGACCTGGTCGACATAGCAATTCCAGAGTGAATGTTCACATGGTCTAATATGCAAGCTTCCCCTATTCTAGAAAGGCTAGGTAGAGGGCTAGTTTAATTGGATTGGGAAGCCAAATTCCCCTTGTTAGTGCCAAATCCCACCCAAAGCCAACTTATGACCATGTTCCCATCTTACTTTGACTCTGGTGAGCGACATGCTTGCAAACCTAAGAAATTTAGGTTTAAGAAGTCATGGCTGAAAATTCAGGGTTTCCATCACCTAGTAATGGAAAGTTAGGCACTGCCCACTAAAGGTAACGAATCAGCAGTGATCTAGTGCGAAAAGATCCTTAGGCTTCGGACTAAACTGAGAAAATGGAATCGATATCAATTTGCGACTATTTGGAGAGTGAAAGACTCCATCCTAGAAGACATTGATAGCCTAGAGAGGCTAGAGGATTCTAGAGACCTCAAAAAAACTGAAAGCAATAGATTATTGTCGTTATTGGAAGATAGTTCTCTACTGTATAAATTGAAAGAAATTAAGTGGCAACATAAGTCCAGAATTTCATAGCTCAGTGAGGGAGATGCGAATATGACCTTCTTTCACCGGGTTTCCAGCGAACTTCGGAGATTTAACATCATTCTCGCTGTCCAAACGGAATCAAAGGTGATTCAAGAAGAAAAGGAAATTCATCTAGCATTCCAAACTCACTTCAAAAATAGGTTTGGGCGTAAAATAGATTTCAGAGTCCCCCTGAGTGAAGAATTCTGGCCGAACAGATATGTGGATATGGATCTCCCCATACGGTCCTGATGAATTCCCGATGTTATTTTACCAAACTTTCTGAGGTGAGATCAAAGATTATTTCTTGGCTGTCATCAACAATTTCTATGACCACAGCCTTAAATTGGTTAGAATTAATTATGCGGAGGTGGTATTAATCCCTAAGAAGGAAGAATCTCATCTAGTTGGTGATTTCTGTTCGATCAACCTCCTCAATTGTTCAGTCAATATTATTACCAAAATCCTTGCCAACAAATTAAGCAAGTTGATGGACCAATTGATTAGCAACGAATAATTTGGTTTTATTAAGGGACACTATATTCTAGACTACGTAGTTGCTATAGAAGAAACTATTCACCAATGCCATGTCTCGAACGATAGGTGCTACATGTTAAAATTGAACTTTGAGAAAGCTTACACTACAAAACAGACTCGATTTTCCAGCATTTTTTTACGTCTTTGCCGGCATTTTTTTACGCCGGTGAAACCTTCACCGGCGTTTATAATTGCGCCGGTCCAAATGCTGCCGAAGCGAGCGTCGCGGAAAGGTAGGGGTCTACACCGGCGGTTTTACTGGACGCCGGTAAATATTACAACTACACCGCGGTCAACGAACGCCGGTGTATGGGGGTCTCTGAGTGCCGTTCTTTTCTCCCAATATACATTCACCGGCGGCCATAAACCACCGGTATTTATCCATTCACCTGGCGTTTATAGAAACGCCGGTGTAGATTGAAAGTATACCGGCGGTCGTACACCGCCGGTATATGTGCGTTTATGAGTAACCGGTTTTCCCTACTTACAAGCACCGGTGTGACCACAAAATGCCGGTGTAGTTAGGTTCACCGGCATTTTATAAAATGCCGGTGTTCCTTGGTGCCGTTACAGCTGGCGGCATACACCGGCGTGTGTGGGAACGCCTCTCTATCGCACACTGCAACTAATTCATTAGATAGACCGGCGTTTTATAAAACGCCGGTCTATCTATGCCCGTTTGTTTTTCGTGCTCCGGTTTTCTGTTCGATTTCAATTCACAGTTTCATTTATAAAATCTGTAAACTAATTCACAACTGATTCAACCAATTTCGTTGCATATTAATGCGCAAATCATAACCAAACACAAGAATAATTAAAGATAATAAAGTTTCACACGTGTCATATCATCGTCCAAATTCACAGTGACGAATATCCCAAATATCCCAACAAACCAGTCTGACAACAATACAAGACATAACAACAGCAAGGAGGACATAAGAACAACAACCAGACTAGGCCGACCATAGATTCATACCCCTCGAGTAGCTTCAGTTCTAATCATCAGAATTTCCTTCATCTGGGCGACCGCTCTGTAAAAAAAAACAATAATTTAATTCAACAGTAGACCACAATACAGAATATACATATTTTTTGAACTTGCAAAAAGATCTACCTGTATCTTAAATTATAAGATCAAAGTGCCAATTGCAAATGGAATTGTTAATGATATATAGAGAGGTAAAATAATTACATTGCAATGCTAAAAATCTAGTACTTAATTTTGTTTTTAAATATATCTAAAACAACAAAACAAATAAAAATTCAGTATCTAACTTGAAACCTTTATATTCTCCTCTGATTGGGAATATCCACTATCTAAAATAGTAAAACAAATGAAAATTCAGTATCTAAGCATGTCTTTCATGGATTGTTCAGACAATCCATGAAACTGTCATCGTGGAAGGAAACCAAATATAAGAAAAATAAGAAAAATAAGAAAGGGCTCATATCAAGTGTATTTTTAGGGAACTGTCATCGTGGAAGGAAACCAAATATAGAAGCCAGAAATGGAAACAGAAAGAGGAATGGTAGAGACTTTGGATACACCAGGTTAACATAGCGGCATTTTCCTCATCTCTCTCTCATCCCTTCTTTCCCTTCACCACACGAACACAAAGAGACATCAGCAACAACAGCAAGAGCGACAAGAACAACAATAATAATAAATTATTATAAACGAGATGTCTCTATATGGGTTTTCAGATCTCCACTCGAGCCCTCTCTTTCTAATCACAGCCCAATTAAGAACATAGACAACAGCCACTAAACAATCTAATCACAGCCCAATCAAAATTTGCCATCCTGGATCTTAAATCTTCAGATGCATGAATTCAGCTTCTTTAACAGTAAAAGAAAAATGATAACATAGCGGCATCTAAGCATATATGTTTCTCTATTAATTCTTCATCCCAACTAAATCATTGATGTTTGTGGCTCCAAAAGAAACCTCCACAAGGTTTGTTCAGCCCAATTCTTGTACAGATTTGGAGGATTTTGGTATACGTACAGCTAGCATCCTTAGTTCAAAGTGAACCCATTTTGGTAAAAAAAACCCAGTTTTGGAGGATTTTGGTATACATACAGCATACTTAGTTTGGAAGTGAACCCATTTTTTGTTAAAAAATCATGCCAAAGATGGCAGTCAGGTTCTTTAACAGTATCTGAAAATGAAAATTTCCATTATCTGAGCATATATGTTTCTCTACTAATTCTTCAGCCCAACTAAATCATGATCCAATTGTTGTACATATCCGGAGGATTTTGGCATACAGCTAGCATCCTCAGTTCACAGTGAACCCTATTTTGGTCATAAAAACATGCCAAGATGACAATCAGATGCATGAAATAAGCTTCTTTAACAGTAAAAGAAAATGAAAATTCATACAGCATCCTTAGTTTGGAAGTGAACCCATTTTTTGTTAAAAAATCATGCCAAAGATGGCAATCAGCTTCTTTAACAGTATCTGAAAATGAAAATTTTCATTATCTGAGCATATATGTTTCTCTACTAATTCTTCAGCCCAACTAAATCATGACCCAATTGTTGTACAGATCTGGAGGATTTTGGCATACAGCTAGCATCCTTAGTTCACAGTGAACCCATTTTGGTCAAAAAAAGCACATTTTGGTCAAAAAAAACACGCCAAGATGACAATCAAATGCATGAAATAAGCTTCTTTAACAGTAAAAGAAAATGAAAATTCATACAGCATCCTTAGCTTGGAAGTGAATCCATTTTTTGTTAAAAAATCATGCCAAAGATGGCAATCAGCTTCTTTAACAGTATTTGAAAATGAAAATTTCCATTATCTGAGCATATATGTTTCTCTACTAATTCTTCAGCCCAACTAAATCATGACCCAATTGTTGTACAGATCTGGAGGATTTTGGCATACAGCTAGCATCCTTAGTTCACAGTGAACCCATTTTGGTCAAAAAAACACATTTTGGTCAAAAAAACATGCCAAGATGACAATCAGATGCATGAAATAAGCTTCTTTAACAGTAAAAGAAAATGAAAATTCATACAGTATCCTTAGTTTGGAAGTGAACCCATTTTTTGTTAAAAAATCATGCCAAAGATGGCAATCAGCTTCTTTAACAGTATCTGAAAATGAAAATTTCCATTATCTGAGCATATATGTTTCTCTACTAATTCTTCAGCCCAATCTAATCATGACCCAATTGTTGTACAGATCTGGAGGATTTTGGCATACAGCTAGCATCCTCAGTTCTCAGTGAACCCATTTTGGTCAAAAAAATGTGCCAAGATGACAATCAGATGCATGAAATAAGCTTCTTTAACAGTAAAATAAAATGAAAATTTCCAGCATCTAATCATTTATGTTTCTCTATTAATTCTTCATTGATGTTTGTGGCTCCAAAACAAACCTCCACAAGGTTGGTTCAGCCCAATTCTTGTACAGTTTTTTGGTATACATACGACATCCTTAGTTTGGAAGTGAACCCATTTTTTGTTAAAAAATCATGCCAAAGATGGCAATCAGCTTCTTTAACAGTAACTATAAATGAAAATTTCCAGTATCTAAGCATATATGTTTCTCTACTAATTAATTCTTCATCCCAACTAATTCATGATGTTTGTGGCTCCAAAGAAGATTTCAAATTCAGGAAGACAAATTTTGATTGGGCTTTGAATGGAGATTGTAGCTAGATCAATTCTTCATTGAAGAAAAATACGAATAGGGCTCATATCAAGTGTAGGAGTAAGGAACTGTCATCGTGGAAGGAAACCAAATATAGAAGCCAGAAAGAGGAATGGTAGAGAATGAGGATACACCAGGCTAACATAGCGGCATTTTCCTCATCTCTCTCTCATCCCTTCTTTCCCTTCAGCACACGAACACAAAGAGACATCAGCAACAACAGCAAGAGCGACAAGAACAACAATAATAATAAATTATTATGAACAAGATGTCTCTATATGGGTTTTCAGATCTCCACTCCAACTCGTCTCTTTCTAATCACAGCCCAATTAAGAACAATTGTTCACAGTCACTAAACAATCCAATCACAGTTCGCCCTCAAAATTTGTGATCCTGGATCTAAAAACATACATAATTCCCAAAATCTGTACAAGAATTGGGAAGAACAAACCTTGTGCAGGTTTCTTTTGGAGACAGAAACATCAATGATTTAGTTGGGATGAAGAATTAATAGAGAAACATATATGCTTAGATACTGGAAATTTTCATTTTCAGTTACTGTTAAAGAAGTTGATTTCATGCATCTGATTGCCATCTTTGGCATGATTTTTTAACCAAAATGGGTTCACTGTCAACTACGGATGCTGTATGCATATCAAAATCCTCCAAATCAGTACAACAACACGGCTGAACAAATCTTGTTTGCAGGTCATACAATGTCATCTAAGCATGTTATGTGCCAAAGTGGGGTTGGTCATACAATGCATGAACGACACGTATTAGTTGTTTGTGAGTATGCAGTAGGGTGCAGCTATGAACAGGGCTCATATCAAGTGCAGTATTACGGACTGTCATCGTGGAAGGAAACCAATTTAATATAGAAGCCATATATGGAGCCAGAAAGAGGAATGGTAGAGAATGAGGATACACCAAGCTAACATAGCGGCATTTTCCTCATCTCTCTCTCATCCCTTCTTTCTCTTCAACACACGCACACAAAGAGACATCAGCAACAACAGCAAGAGGGGGTTGGTCCAACAATAAGTATAGATTATAATAAACGAGATGTCTCTATTTGGGTTTCCAGATCTCCACTCCAGCCCTTTTTTTCTAATCACAGCCCACTTAAGAAACATAGACGAAATGCTTATAGACGACAGCCACAATGCAGACTCACAAACACTAATACGTGTCTTTCATGCATTCAAGACCATAATCTCTTTAAAAATACCAATTTAAAGACTTACCCATGTTTGACTGCCACTATTATGTAGTGGCTGCTCATCTCCATGGCTCTCGTTGCCATCATTTATGTTTATCCTTTTTCCACGCCTCGGCATGTTGTACCTATCAAGGATTCAATAACTTCATTAGAGATGCAAATTTAATTAATAACATGTTTATAATAACTATCATAAAATTTGTACTTTAGTAGGATTAACAAACCAACATAATTATAAAAAAATTAAAAAAATGAGATTTGTAACAAATTCAATTATAATGATAGTTTGATTCAAATGACACTAAGCATAGTTTAATGTAAATAACACCAAGCAGTAGAAAATAGAAAGATAATTAAACCGGTGTATTAAATTCACATTCAACATGTTCGGAATTACAGACATAATATTACAACAAGATTTAAGACACGAAAATTACAGACATATAATATTGAGATTGAAAATCAAGTAAACTACAATACGACATCTTCCAATACATCGCCCTCTTCTCCATCCTTACGAAGCCAAGTCCCGTAAATTCCACCGTCGGTTGTATTTACATCAAACATAGGAAACTCAGAAGCAATGTAACTGTTCATGACTTCACCGTCTTCATCTTCTGAAGTGTCGCCCAGTTGGAATACATCTCTTGGCTGCATAGCGAGAGCCACATACAATTTTGGCAGGATTGGATCTTCAATGTAGAACACTTGTTGCACTTGGGATGGAAACACAAATGCCTCATGGCTAATGTGTGTACCGATGTGAATCAATTTTGAGAAGTTTACAACTGTGAAGCCTAACTTATCCTTATTGTTAGCAAAATTCCTATCAAACTTAGCCCAATCCCCACGAAATAAGACAACACGGAAATGACCAAAATAATTCAACTCAATGATATCCGTGAGCACTCCATAGTAGTCGAGATCTCCATCTACAGGCCTCGTGTCCGATTTGGAAGCATAACTTCTAGTCTTAGACGTCACTACCATTCCACTATTTTGAGACTTCAAATTACATTCACGATCCTTAGTACGAAATCTAAAACCATTGAATATGTATCCTCCGTATCTTTTGACCATCTTATAGGGACCTTTGGCAAGTACTTGTATTTCAGATGACACACCTTTAGGACCCAAAGAATGTACCTATCAATTTTGCGCAAATCGTATCAGCACCATAGAAAATGTAGATATAATGAAGATTAACTTGCATAACTGTAATTCACCTACATGAGATTCAAACCACTTATGAAATTTTTCATTCATCAACTTATTTTGTTCACGTGGTGGTAGTCTTCTTGGTCTAGCCCTTCGTTTGATGTCCCTGACAAATTCGCTAAAAAACAAGCAATTGAAATAAGGAATAACAAAAGTAAGTTAATATCGAACTCCGCGGTTTTCACTATATTCGATTTAAATTCAAAAGCAACTTACTTTCGAAATGGTTCCACTGATGCATGGTAGTCTAGCACATATCGATGTGCCTGTTCCCACGTTAAGTTATCTAGCTCAAATGCATCAACTTTACCAACAGTAGTGCCAGCGGTATCAAAAAGATATTGAACACCATCAAGGTTGGAAATGTCTGGATTTCTACGTGGTCTACTCAAAGATGTCTCTACACCCGGCAAATACCTGGAACAAAAATGTGAACACTCCTCTGATAGATTTCCCTGAGCTATTGACCCTTCAGGATATGCTCTATTTTTAACATAACCCTTTAGCTGGTATAGGTACTTACCTGAACATGTACAATTAATGAATTAGAGCGGATTAGGGGATTAAAAGAAATGAGCTTTTGAAAATTCAATTTTGTAAGATGAATGAATTCTTTTACCTCTCAATGGGGTACATCCACCGATAGTGAACAGGACCGCCGATTCTGGCTTCACCAGCAAGGTGGATTATCAAGTGAATTATTATAGTGAAGAACGATGAAGGAAATATCATCTCCATTTTACTAAGTGTCAATGCCGCCCGCTGCTCCAATTGGTCAATATCTTCAACACGAAGCATTTTTGAGCAAATACCTTTATATATGCTACAAAGATCTTTCAGGACAGTAGTGACTTGCTCACACATTGAAGACCTTAAGGCCACAGGAAGGAGATCCTACATTAGGATGTGGTAGTCGTGTGACTTTAGACCCTGAAGCCTCTTCTATTTAGAGTTGACATATCTTGCTATGTTAGAAGAATAGCCATCAGGAACTTTAAGTTCTAGTAGTACTTTGCAAAACAATTCCAACTCTGATTTTGACATTGAATAGATTGCAGGAGGTAGGAGTACTTTCCCGTTCGGTAATTTTTCTGGGTGCAACTCATGTCGGATGCCCATTGACTTCAAATCAAGTCGGCTCTTGAGATTGTCCTTTGTCTTCCGGTCATCTCCCATAACTGTTCCTATACAATTTTCACCAATATTTTTTCCGATATGCATCACATCTAAATTATGTCGCAATAAGTTGAATTCCCAATACGACAACTTGAAGAAAATACTCTTCTTCTTCCATGTACCTAAACTCGTCATGTTTTGATGCTCATCTTCGCCACATAGATCGGTCTCCTCACCTTGCTCCGGCCTTGCCCTTTTCTTGCCCTTTGTCCTGACTTCTGGTTCTTTTCCATATTTGAATTGATGACCATCTACCCGCCTCAAAATATCTGAACCAGAAGAAGATCCAGGAGCATGTTCCCACTCGTCGGTACCATCAAATGTCGCTGTCTCTGCCCGAAATATATGTGTGTCAGGCAACCATCTCCTATGACCCATATAGCAAAACTTTCTGCCATTGTACAACCACCTTGAACTAGTTTGGTCAGCACAATATGGACATGCATAACGTCCTTTAGTACTATATCTAGATAAATTTGTATATGCTGGAAAATCATTGATTGTCCAAGACAACACGGCCCGAAGAGAAAATGTTTCTTTAGCCACAGCATCATAGGTTGGAACACCCACCCACAATTTCTGAAGTTCATCTATTAACGGTTGTAGGTACACATCTATGTCATTTTCAGGACCTTTCGGTCCAGGAACTATCATGGACAAAATAAATGAGGACTACTTCATGCATTTCCAAGGCGGCAAATTGTATGGTATTAACACAACCGGCCATATGCTGTATGTACTACTCATTTGCCTGAAAGGATTGAAACCATCACTAGCTAGTCCAAGTCTCACTTTCCGAGGATCTTCCGCAAAATTAGGATATCTTTCATCAAATTTTTTCTAAGATTGAGAATCAGCAGGATGTCTAAGAATCCCATCATTAGTGCGACCTTCAGCATGCCATTTCATATCAGAAGAAGTTTTCGTAGACATAAACAACCTTTGTAGCCTAGGAATCAGAGAAAAGTAACGCAGTATTTTGGTTGGCTTCTTTTTCCTACTTCGCTTAGTAGATCCACTGGCTCCCTCGTCTTGATTTGGTCTTTCTATCCATTTCGAAGAACCACACACTTCGCAATTCTCCAGACTTTCCTTACCTCTCGTGAAAAACATACAGTCGTTTGGACATGCTGCTATCTTCTCATACCCTAGATCGAAAGAACTTAGGAATTTTTTGATTTTATAGGCTGAGTTTGGAATACAGATTTCAGGAAATACTTCATTCAACAATTCAAGTAGCATAGTGAAGGACTTAGCAGACCACCCGTTTAAATATTTAATCTGAAATAGTCTGACAATGAATGAGAATTTAGAGAATTTGGTGCAATCACGGTACAACGGAGTACTAGCATCTTCAAGTAACTTAGCGAATGATTCTTGCTGCTTATTATTTTCAGGGGCGGGGTTAGGCATTTCCTCGTCCACCCCACCACCAATGTGTGATGTTTCTGTTGACTCATTGTGAACTTGGGTTGTTGGGTTATTGGTGTGGAAAGGAACATTATGAATCCCCATGACATCTTGCAACAAAGCATGCATGTCATCGGAAACGCTCAAGTCTTCGTTCACTAAGGGCTCATCTTCATTTTCTAATACAACCGGACGAACAGGAGTTGACGTATGATCCTCTCCATGACAAAACCACCTTGTGTACCCTTGAAGAAAACCGTTGACAACCAAGTGTGTATGTACTACGTTACATGTCCTCAAATTACAATTTGTACACCGGAGGCATGGACAAAGGATTAGGTTGGGATCACGGGAATTTCGTTTGGCAAAGATAATAAAATCTTTAATACCATCACGGTACTCCTTGGATAATCGTGGTTTACTAATCCAACTTCTATCCATTATAACAATAGCACACAATCTGAAATTAAAATTTGATATATGAAATAGTAATAACAGTAAAAGGCATTTTGTATATTTAATTTCACCTTTTTGAAAACCATCCCTAGCTGCAAAAAAATAAACGATATGACAATTAACTGTAAAATAAAGAAATTGTGGTTCCAAAAAATGTACAAAAAAAAAAATACATCTTAACACAATCTACTCTATTCACATAACCCTAAACTACCTTTTGTGGAAATTATCACAACCACCTTAGTGGTATTTTATCGCACACCCTGTGTTCGAGTGTAATATCAATTCGACTATAGTCTCCCCTGTATTTGGCTTTCCGTTCAAGGAGATGATGATGGTGAAGGGTATTTGCTGAGGAAGAGGAATCAGATGAATAATGAGGGCATCGTGCTGTAAATACGGTAACAAGAAGATCTGATGACTCATGAACTATTCTGTTCATGGCTACTAATAATCACTTACTTATTTCATAATAATAATAATAATAATAATAATAATAATAATAATAATAATAATAATAATAATAATAATAATAATAATAAACAAAAGAAACTAATATGGCTACTAATATGTTTCTCTATTAATTCTTCATCCCAACTAATTCATTGATGTTTGTAGCGCCAAAAGAAACCTGCACAAGGTTTGTTCAGCCCAATTCTTGTACAGATTTGGAGGATTTTGTCAAAAAAACATGCCAAGATGACAATCAGATGCATGAAATCAGCTTCTTTAACAGTAAAAGAAAAATGATAATTTCCAGTATCTAAGCATATATTTTTCTCTATTAATTCTTCATCCCAACTAAATCATGATATTTGTGGCTCCAAAAGAAACCTCCACAAGGTTTGTTCAACCCAATTCTTGTATAGATTTGGACGATTTTGGTATACATACAGCATCCTTAGTTCACATTTTGTTAAAAAAAACATACCAAGATGGCAATCAGATGCATGAAATCAGCTTCTTTAACAATAAAAGAAAATGAAAATTTCCAGTATCTAAGCATATATTTTTCTCTATTAATTCTTCATCCGAACTAAACCATTCATGTTTGTGGCTCCAAAACAAACCTCCACAAGGTTTGTTCAGCCCAATTCTTGTACAGATTTGGAGGATTTTGGTATACATACAGCATCCTTAGTTCACAGTGAACCCATTTTGATTAAAAAAACATGCCAAGATGACAATCAGATGCATGAAATCAGCTTCTTTAACAGTAAAAGAAAATGAAAATTTCCAGTATCTAAGCATATATATTTTTCTATTAATTCTTTATCCCAACTAAACCATTCATGTTTGTGGCTCCAAAAGAAACCTGCACAAGGTGCGTTCGGCCCAATTCTTGTACAGATTTGGAGAATTTTGGTATACAGCTAGCATCCTTAGTTCACAGTTAACCCATTTTGGTTAAAAAAAACATGCTAAGATGACAATCAGATGCATGGTTTCAGCATCTTTGAGTTTGAAAAAGAAGGGAAATCAAGAGATATTACCGAAGAGAGAGAGAGAGAGCGGGGCGACGAGCCTCCAAATAGAGAGAGAGAGCGGGTTTCCGATCGCAAATTCACCTCCAAATAGAGAGAGAGAGGAGGGAAAACGAAAATGACGAAGGGACGAAGAGACGATGACGAAGGGTCGAAGGCTATCGAAGATGACGAAGGGGCGGAGGCAAAGCACGCGAAGTAGAGCGAGGAAGGAGGGAAAACGAAGGCGCCCCCTTTCTTTTTGGGGTTTGGGAAATTGGCGAGCGAAAGATTAAGGTTCGCGGGATTTATCTCAGCTAATTCACCGGCGTTTTAATAAGAAACGCCGGTGAATATACCGATACATTCACCGGCGTTTCTTATTAAAATGCCGGTGAATGATACACTTCACCGGCATTGTTAAATAAAACGCCGGTGAATACGCAAATTGCCCGGCGGTTTAAAGCGACCGCCGGTGTATAACCATCCCATCTGGCGCCCCATTCCTAGTCGCCCCCTACCCCTGCGCTACTGGTAAAATGCCGGGGAATATACGCCGGTAAATCGAGTCTGTTTTGTAATGTTATGATTCAGTTGAATGAGATTGCCTCCTTGAAGCCCTTAAGGAAGGGGATTTGCGGACATATGGATCAGATGGATTGGGCATTGCCTATATACCAGTAGGTTGGCTATACTGGTCAATGGAAAGGAAGGTAAGACTTTCTCATGTAGAAGAGGTATGAGGCAGGGGGATCCTCTTTCCCCCCTGCTATTCATGATTGTCGCAGATGTACTCAAAAGCATGAAGGATAACTGTAGACATGCAGGGTGGATTACATCAGTGGATAGGGACAAAACCTGCCCTGGATGCTTAAAGTCGACGATACTCTTCTATTTGGGAATAGGGATTTAAGGGAGACCATTATATTCAAAGGAATCTTGTGCTGCTTTGAAGCTTGGTCGAGTCTTAGGGTGAACTTCCATAAGAGCGCCCTTCCTGTTGCCAAGTCAGAGGTAAATTGCAAGCTAGATATTTTCACCATTAAGTACCTGGCCCTACCACTTCGACTAGGCAAACTTAAAAAATCAGTTTGGATACCAATTATTGACAGAGTTGAAGCCAGGTTGGTAGGTCGGAAAGGAAAGACCCTTTAGCTAAGGGGAAGAGTGACCCTGATTAACTCTGTATTGCCCAATCTACCGACATACTACTTGTCTTTTTATCAATTTCCGAAGTGGGCCATTCAAAAGATAAACTGGGTGCAGAAAAGATTCCTCTGGAAAGGGGCAGAGTCAAATAAAGGGGGTTACCATCTTATCAAGTGAGATAAAGTTTGCATTAAGAAGAGTCATGATGGGCTTGGTATCATTGATATAAGAGACATGAATCTCCTCCTCGGCAAATGGTGGTGGAAAGTGTTCCACCCTAATGGAGAAATATGGCATGATTATTTCATCCGTACCTTCTAGGGAAGGGGACGCGAAGGTTTGGAGTTCGGATGGGACCCAAAGTGTCTTGGTTTTGGAAAGGGATTGTCAAACCTATGATTTTTTTTCATAGCGGTGTAGCATCTTTCATTTGCAATGACATGATAACCAGGTTCTGGTGGGACAAGTGGTGCGTAGATCACTCTTTGAGAGAGCTATTCTAGATCTTTTTGAACTTACTTCCCAACCCAACATTACTGGGCAAAAACCTAGAAAGAGGAGCCTAGATACCATCGTTCAGATCACGCCTAGACTCGGAAACCCAATTGAGACTGGGGCTCTGCAATCCTACATTGTCCAATACGGAGTGAAAAGCTCTCAAGGACCAGACCGGAAAGCATGGGGATTAGAGAAGAATGGAACATTCACAGTTCGCTCTCTATATATCCGTATCCACTTTAGTGGTTGTAGTCCGAAATGGTCTATGATTCTTTGGAAGGCAAAAGCGCCACTAAAAGTTTTCTTTGGTTAGTTCTCAATGATGCAATCCTGACCAGAGAGAACTTGGCTAAAAAACAACTGCACATCGCTACTAACCGTGGCTTTTGCAACGCACACATGGAATCAAAATATCTTCTCTTAGATTGCCCTAGAAGTAAGGCCATTTTGAGCAAGGTTATGATGGCCCTAGGAACGTCGGTTTACCTTCAGGAATATGAAGACCTTTGGATAGGATCAATTTTTGCTACCGAGAGAAATGAGATGGGAGAAGCGTGGTATATCGCAATCGCCACAACGACCTGGGTTTTATATCTTGATAGAAATAACTTTTAGTTTTTTGGGACTTGTAATAGTATTTTTAATAACCTTACTCATATCATGCATCTCTTTTCTTTTTGGGCTACAGCTGCGGCTCCAGGGCCACGATGGAGAATCGCCAGAGCTTTTGAGATGGAGGAGTACGACGATGAGGAGGTGTGATTGGTCCTACCTTGGATAGATACGGCACATCACAACTTGGTTGCTCACCCTCCAGGGCATTGTTTGAGGGACATCTTTTATCTTGTTGTCCTCTTTTTGATGCTCTTGTATGCTTCGTTTTGTTGTATCAGTCCCAGCCTCCCGTGCACTTTGGAGGAACTATGTTTTATTTTCTCGCATTGTAATTTTGTAATTGAGTTAGGTACCCTGAGTTTATTTTGTTAACATCCTATTAATAAAACATGGGGGATATATTCCAACTTTTCTTCAAAAAAGAAAAAAAACTTCAAGAATACCTCTAAGGAGGGAAAAAAAACAATTTTATCATCTAGGCCAAAATCTATGCAACCATTACTATTTGGTATTGCCGTGAATGAAAATTATTTTGGTTGAAAAAAGGTTGTACCGAAAGTACTGTTAAAAAATGTTTTAACTTCAAAATTTTCTTAATAAGTAAAGCCACTTTTTGATAAGTCAAACACACCACTTTAGGTTCTTTCAAAAATGTTAAAAACAGTGGTTCTAGAAAAAAAATATTTTGATTAAACACACCTTTAATTAAGTTTGTCAAAATATTTTTTTGAATCTAAAAGAGACTCCACAAGTAATGCCAAACAAAAATATTAATTAATTGGTTGATGAAATTCGTCCCATCAACATATGTGCAAAAGAATTTTTTTTGTGTGTTGGAAATCTCATATCAAGGAAATTTACTGCAAGTACTTATGAAACAGGGTGTTTCGGGCGATTTACCCACACAAAAACACAATAGCAGGGAGCACCATCAAAGATCAAATTGCCCCTCCTTCCGTGCCCTTGAATCCGAGCCTTCGTTCAACCCAGAAAATGCAAATAATCGAATAAACCAACTATCTTTTCCCTCCATCCATGAAGAAACTCAAAATCAAAACCAACCAGTGGCGTACCGTAGAAGGTACGGATGGGCCCAACCGGTCCCTCACGTTCACCGAGGACTTCCCACCCGTTCAGCCACCTTCATCTTCCTCCAATGACTTCGCAGTTGACGACTCTCCATCTTCCTTCGTTTCCTCCTCCCTCCTTTTCACTATCCTTGCCACGTAAGACAACATAGATTCTGCAGCTCACCGCTATTCCTGTCTCCTATGCTTACGACTACAATGCACATTACAACCCCAAGAACATGAGGCAGTAGTCCTCTGCGGCTTCTCCCCATGATGTGCCCACGGTATTATTCATTTTTTTCTCTAGTTTGGTTATGAAATTATATAATGAGAGGAAGGGTGTGTTTGGTCGCTTATCACTTGTAATCCATGTTCTTTTTGTTGGGACATTGAATTATTTATTTAATTAAAGAAAGTATGGAGTATTGTCATGCTATTCCATTAATGAGAAAAGAAGGAAACAATCCAGCACAGATTGGGGAAAGTAAAAGTAAATGTGCATGAAAATAATATAAAACCTCCAACATCGCTGGGAGGTAATACTGGGGTTAGTTCTAGCCCATAGTCAATCCAAACTCTATCTCTTCATCATCATATCTCTGTGGCTAGAAAGTACTCACAATGCAATTTCTGGCTCTTGCAATGCGAGATATTAAAATTGATGATAATTATTATACATGGAGAGAGTAAATGAGGCTCCAAAGATAAATAAATGCATGTGGGGATAATGTAGTTTATATAGAAGAGGACTAGAGGTAGACCTAATTGAGATTTGCATTGTTGGCTAATGAGATTGTCGACAAAGGGATGATCAAAATTATAGGCTAATTTTTCAGATGTGCCCTAAACATAATAAGTTATATGTTATAATAACATGACTTGCATTCTGTTGACTGCAAATTGCTTCGAGCATTTTTAACCTTCGCTGGAAGATACGTAATAGAGAATGTGAAAAGCTAAGATACCCTTATTTTTGTTTTCCTATCTTATCATCAGAAAGGAAACCCCAGACTATAATCAGGACAGGATTAATGGTAGCTACAGCACAATACAAATTAAGATACCTTTCAATAGAACATAGTATGCATTATGTTAAATTAGCAAAAATTATAAGTTACAAAAGGAAATGTTGCATGATTTTAGGTGGTCATTAATACTTTGTTCTATGGGTGTGAGAATGCGATATCTGTGAGGGTTATTGCATTGAAAGGATGGTGGATGTTGATACGAGTATAATGGGATTGGGGAAGAATTTAGAGGCTAGGGATGTTAGATTGAAGGTTTGGGAAAGAATTGGAGAAGAATCAGAGTAAGAGAAAAACCAGATCAGAGAAGAATCAAGAATTTACTTCATCCATAATATCCCCATCTATTACAATAGTGTGCTACAGAGCCAAAAAAGCAATTACATCCCCCATTCTCATTTCATGTGCACTACCCGTAAATTACAGATATACTGATACACTCCCATAGCAGCTGCACTTGTACAATACCATTTGCTATCAACTGCACTTGTACTCTCATAAGCACATTATTTCCTGTATCGTATCTGACACCATGTTATATCAGTAGCTCTATCAATAACTAGGTTTGAAGAATGTTGAGGACGATCAAACAACTGTATCGCTGAGAGAAAAGAAATGAAATGAAATGAACCATTGGCTTCCAGTCCATTTGATTTTTTTGAAACATATGCATTTACTTGCAGACCATAGTTTCCCGGTCCGTCATACCAATTCCAAACATCCTGTAATGCAAATTTAGGTCTCAGAGATTTGCTAAACACATTGTTAGAATGTTGCTGCAAAAATGAACAGGTAATGATTGGGGAAACTAAATACAGCAGTTTGCTGCTTGCCAGGTGAAAACTTTCAGAAGCTATTTGCAATATGTATGAAGTATCAAGTGCTTGTACTTCTGTCTGAACAAATGTATATATGGAAACTATTTGATTTATAACTAGATGCAGAACAATAGTCATTTTGGCTGTGCAAAATGATTCTTTGACCTCCTTTACTCAAGCAATTATATGAATGAACATCATTAACTAATTCCTCATCATGTTTTACTTTTATGATCATGGTATGATTAATTTCCTTGCAGATTTTTGAGGTTGAGTCCTTTTTACCAACAGGAACCCACTTATATGAACTGGCCCCAAGAGTTTGAGGTTGAGTTCTCACTTTCACCAATATATCTTTTACTTCAGACTCTTTCGAACTTAAAAAGTTTCCGAACAGTAAGGTTGCAGTGGAATCACTGAAAACTGCACATTTGTTGCTATCAGCTTCCTGTACACCTGGTTCTTCTGTTCCAAAACTGACTTTCTTTAAACCTTGCTCACAGATTTCACCATTGGAATTATCAATCAGGTTCATGACTGAAAGAGAGTAGTAGTTGCTTCCACCAGGATCAAAACTGAGCCACCTCTCTACCTTTGACTTTGTAGCCTTCTGCATTAGAGGAAGGAGCTTCATGTCACTCTTTGGAACCCCATACACAAGCCTAATAAGTCCATTATCAAAGCTGAAATCTCCACCCACACCACTAAGTAAATCCCATATCCATCTTCAACACTCAAAGACAACAAAATAGTAGAAAACAACTCTCCAGCTTCTCCACCATCAATACTGACAACATTGCACTAAGTTTCTGACAAGTAAATGAATTAGGTGCCAATTGTTTATCGTGATAGCTAGACTTGATGCTTCGATGTTGAATGTTGTATCAGTATACAAAGGTCCCTTAACAAAAGAACCATCATCTTGTGCCTCTTTTGATAATACCAAATTTCCTTTTTGCTCATCCTCAATGCCATCTATAAATGCATGTTTATCAGAAACTTGTTCTTCACTTAATAATTCCATATTGAGCCAAGAATTAAGTGAAGTGGCACCTAGCAAGCCCTGGTCATGCATACACAATTGAATAAAAATTAGAAGGATTTGTATTACCATAACACAATAAAAATTAGAAGGTTTTGTGTTATAATCTTCTTGGCACTTTCCAGTGTTGACTTGTTTCTATGCAGCTTGGCCTCTTCAAATGCAAGATGTGAATGCATGGAATTTGAGCGGACATTTTCTCAAACATGTGGTGTGTAGTCGGAAGTTGAAGAATTATATTGCACAAACTTTGCTCCTTGATCTTTATCCTAACTCGTTGGTCCAAACCAATGTATCAAAGCCTCCGAATATGAATTCCAAGATTGAAAAGGTTGTCAAAATTGGAACCAAGCTAAAGCTGTACCATCCATATAAACTGAAGCTAGCACCAATTTCTGATCCTCAGTTGTTTTGTGATAAGCAAAAAGTTGATCGGCTTCGATTAACCATCGTATTGGATTTGCCCCATCAAATCTTGGAAAATCCAACCTAGGGTTCGAACATGGAACTCATGAATAGAAAAGGAAGGAATCCTTACATTGCCCTGTAATTCTTGATCAATCGTCGTTCGCATCCGAAGCTATTGATCACGCTTGCCATCAAGAATCAATTTGTGAAACACATTTGACATCGACGTCGATAAATTTTGTAGCTGTTCGCCGCGATGATTTGTTGCCTCTGACAATTCAGCAATTGCATCATCAATCGATAGACGATTGTCCGCCATGGCTTGATGTCAAGTCGGTGAAATGCTGAGCAATTTTTTCGAATCCAAATCGGTGAAAGGTTGATTGATTTTTTCTGAATTAAAATCGGTGAAAGCACCAATTGATACGAGTATAATGGGATTGAGGAAGAATTTAGAGGTTAGGGTTAAGAGATTAAAGATTTGGGAAAGAATTGGAAAAGAATTAGAGGAAGAGAAGACCAGATCAGAGAAGAATCAATAATTGACTTCATTCATAATATCCCCATTTGTGCTATTTATAATAGCTACATACCCAAAAAGAAATTGCATCCCCCTTTCTTATTTCATGTGCACTACCTGTGAATTACAGGTATACCGATACATTCACATAGCAGTTGCACAACACCATTTGCTATTAGCTGCACTTGTACTCTCATAAGCACATTATTCCCCATATCGCATTAGATGGACTAAATGAATTATTTATCAAATCCTGTTGGCATTCGTGTTTTTACTGTGAGGGGCGCATCTCATTGAATTCCAAATTTAACACTATTTATCATTCCATTGTTATTTGTATGTATTATTATAGGATTAGGTAAATTTGAGAAGACCCTACTGAGTTTTACTCCTTTGGTAGAAAACCTTACCCATTTTTTTTGTTGCACAAACCCTACCCAACTTTGCTCCGTTAGGCAATAAGGCATACTCCGTTAATTTTGAGCTGTTAATTGAAAAAAGTGATGACGTGTCAATTTTTCAATGACAAAAATACCCTGATGCAGTTTTTAAAGTTACCCTTATGCCATTTTGGGGTGTTTTTGGAAAAAATGGGAGATTAGGCGGGAAATTTGTGGGGATTTCGGCAGTTTTTTTAAATAATTTTTTTAAAACTAATTACTTAATAATTTCTTACAAATTCCTTTAAAAGTTCTTTAAAAATTCCTTCAATTCCTTAAAAATTGAATAAAGAATCCTTCAAAATCCTTTAAAATTATGAAATTACTTTATAAACATAGCTCATAATGTGCATAAACATATTAAAAAAGTTCAAGATGCATGGAAACAATATAAACAGAGCTCATAATGCTCACAAACAACATAAACAGAGCCCAAGATGCATGGAAACAACATAAACAGAGCTCATAATGCTCACAAACAACATAAACAGAGCTCAAGATGCGTGGAAATAATATAAACAGAGCTTATAATGCTCACAAACAACATAAACAAAGCTAGAAATGCCTTGAAATAACATAAACAAAGCTCATACACTACAAGAAATTTGACATATAGTGACAGAAAAAATTCGTGGGTAAAAGGCAAATTACCGTAGGTATAGCACGTAAAACCTATACCAACGGACATATTTTTCCGTCGTTTTTAATTAGCTATACCCACGGCAAAATGTCGTCACTATAGCCTATAGCGACAGTTTTTTTACCCGTTGGACAAAACCTCGGTGTTATACCCACGGTTTCGTATCCATTGGTATAGGTTTTAAGGACACCACTTGCTTTTCTATACCCACGGTTGAAACTCCATTGCTATAGGTTTTAGTAATGATTTTCGCATCCAAATATTTAAATATATACCCATCACTCTATACAAATTTTTTTCTTATTAATTACGCGTATGATAATTTAATATTTTTTTTTATAATATTAATCCAATTATAAACTAAATACACAATAAAATAGTTAAATATGTTTATGAAACAAAATTTTAAAAAAATAAACTTCAATCATATTAAAAATTAATGAAGTATTTACAAGCATGTCAAATTACAAAATAGTTAATAACCAAATACACAATTGAATTCAAATCTTCGTTAAATTAAACCATCATCCATGTGTTGAGGTTGATAAATCATAGAAGCTGGTTCTTCAGCAGGGACCAATTCCAATTTCGGATCTTGCATGATGTAAACCTGCATAGTTAACCGCTATCAGAAAAATAGATTTAACAATGAAAATATACTTTAAAATTGATAATTACCTCAATCTTTGTGCGGAGATAAGGATAATGGGTATGAAAAGCAGAAAAGCTGAAGGAACCATGCTCTCCGGGAACTGGAACAGTAGGCATAGTGCACCGACCATTCCGAAAAGTATACTGAATGGTTTCATCCATTTTTAAAGAATCTGATGTAAGGGTAAGTGTATGGTGATAGCCATCAATTCCTTCATCTATAACACCACCAGAATAAAAAACTCCAAAGACTACATTTTTCAAATGGGAGCCAGGTAGACAGTAACTGGGAACCTGCATGCACAAAACCAAATATAAACCTGTTGACTGTATATATTCTTAAAACCGGAGATTCCTAGTTCAAAAGATTAATCAAAACATAGAAAATAAATAAATACATGTATGAGAACTCACTTCCGACACAGCTCTCAATTCCCTTTTAACAACTGAAAACATGTGTAGATGAAAAGAAGCACAAACAAATCACACTACTGGAAAATAAAAGAACTAATAAAATACTAACCAAAATCTCTGTGGTGCACAGCATCATTCAGCCCCAGTATAAGCGGACCAAGAACAAATTGCTATTTCTCCCAAATATAGCCAACCGCTGATCATCTCAAACCCAAAATTTGGATGTTTGGCCAACGATTCCGACACATTTTTCCCCCAAATTTTGCAAAATTTGGCAAAATAGCCAACCACCACAGGTGCTCTAATAACCGAGGAGACGGCCAATGCCTGCCTGTTCACAAAAGGAAAATAAAAAATGATAAGAAATAATTTTTAAAAAGGTGGTGGTAGGAAAATGATCTGAGGAGTCATAGTGAATGCACATTCTCTTGACCTCCTAATATACTTGGATAAGTTCAAAACCCCACTTACAAAGACTAATGAAATGCAAACACCCAGTTATAGAAGCTGATTTAGAAGCGTGTCCTTGATCTTCTTCAGAGATGATCAGTTCCATCTTTGTCTATGTCACAGTCAAACTCGTGTTCATCCGGTGTCAGCATAGTGTGGTGAATATGTTGGTGCCATGCCCAATGTGTGAAGAGTACCTTAGCGCAGCTTAGCCCTTAGACTCCATACTTGTGAGGGAGCAACCTTCCGAAATGCCGGTCCAATACAAGTGTTTTTTTTTGGAAGTCCAATACAAGTGTTGCATGAACAATTATGTTGTGTGCGCAGGGACCTTGCTAGTGTAGGTCACTCACTGCTAACCTGTCTCCGGATGTGAACTGACTGGTTCGTTGAGTTTGTGTGCATTAGGAGAGATTGTAAAGCCCTCCCAAAGCAGCTACTTCGTAGATGGTAAATGCTACCTTTCACCAAAAATATTCAATTTCGTTGGAAAAAAAAAATGAAAGCTCCTGAACTGCAACAAAGCACAAGTGCTATCCCCCTTGTTACAAAAATTCAACAAAAATATAATGAACACATCCAAATTTATTGTCCTGATTTCACTAGGCTGAACACAGGCTTACTCAATGAAATTATCATTCCTATTCAAAATGAATAAATGCCTTGAACAAACTCAAAATGTACTAAAAAAATTATTACAATGTTAGGTCCAAGTAAAATCAGAGCTTCATGAATTGCTTGTGGACTCCCTTATTTCTCTCTTCAGTATCACCCATCCAAATCACCAAGACAACAAAACAAGGCAAATGCATGTGTGTACCCAAAAAAAAAAAAATCAAAAACAAAAAACCATGGTTGTGTAAGAAAGAGGCAGAAACAAGTCTAAGGAGGAATCATGCTAAGCAGGAATCATTCATTATTCAATGTGTCAAACTCATCCAGTACAACTAAAGAGGGCATCATTTGGCAATACGAAAAGCACCGTACAAGTCCGTACTTCTTTCCTTCAATAGCATAACAAGCTCTTGCATTTACAGACATAGCCGTGAACAACCCAAGGTGATACCAACACCTGGAAGATTGCTTATATAAGCAACAACATTTTTGTGAACCTAGGCAGGGCCATTTCACCTACCCCTTAAATATGAGAGAAAATTACTAAGTGGAAATCACAAGTGTTGGCAAATGCCAATTCGTGTCTTGTGACAATGCGATCAAAAATCCATCGCATTCTTCTGACCAATATGGCTATATTGCGAGATTACCCTTCTTCCCTATATTTAGAGAAAGAGATGGAATGGACTAACAATGTATCGAAAACACAGATAATAGCAACAATGGTCTTAAATAAATATTATTTTGTCTCAACTCCAGAATATGTTTAGATGTAACCCTTCATCCTTAAGCTTTCAACTGAATCCTTAATGATTCCCTCCATGCGGATGAAGCTCATGCCCAAGTCGATCAACTTCTTGTGAAATTCTTGTGCAATTCTTGATTATCTAGTCTAAATTAAAACCAAGAAACCCTAATTACCCTAATCGAAACCCTAATTATTCAGAATAAAAGATGTATATATTCAAAAACAGCGAACCTCAATGCCGGCGCCAGCGGTGGAGGAGGAGGAGGCGGCGGCGGATGCGGGGGAGATCTCGTCGAGATCGACGTCGAGGAAGAAGAGGAGGATGCAGGAGAGATCTTGTCTTCTTCGTGAGGGAGAAGGGGCGACGGCAGCGGGAAGAGGGGGACGCGGCTCGGGAGGAGGAGGATTTAGAGGTTGGGAATGGGGAGAGAGGGATTCGGGTGTGAGTCTGTGAGAGATAGAGAGGAGAGAGAGAGATGGGTGTGAGCGTGAGAGATACTCTTTAAATTGGGGGTATTTGGAATTTGGGGGGGAAAATGAAAAGGTTGGAGGGAAAATAAATTATAGAATATACCCACCTATACCCACAGTTTACTATATGTCTGTGGGTATACAATGTCTGTACCCACGGTTTTAGTGATCCGTCACTATAGGTGTCCGTTGGTATATGGCAAATTTCTTGTAGTGATAATGCTGACAAACAATATAAACAGAGCTCATAATGCTCACAAGCAACATAAACAGAGCTTAGAATGCTCACAAACAACATAAATATAGCTCAATATGCCTGAAAACAACAAAAACAAAATTCATAGTGCTCACAAACAACATAAATAAAGCTGAAGATGTCTGGAAATAACATAAACATAGCTCATAATGCCTGCAGATACTAGTCAGACCCCAAATCTCATTTGATTTAAACCTCCATTTGAATTTATGAGAAGGTATCCATTTTTCTTTGCATCCAGCTCCGCATAAACCCGGAATTTAAACTTAAGTGTTTGATAATTAAGAAGCTGGGTAGATAAAATAATATTTGTAAAATCTACTTACTCTTTTGATAGTCCGCATGGCCAATACAGCGTGTGAAATTTCTTGCCTCAGCTACACTTGGTTGATTGCCACCTCCTTTAGATGATAGTCTTCAGAGTTCTTTCTTTATCACTTACTCCCCTAGTGCTCATGACCACACGATACTTGAACATTTTGGCCAGTGAATCTTCTTTAACATTCACTTCATCTAAGGTCTTGAAATTTAGATTGGCAATTGTAGAAACATTGAAGATTCAAGAGTATAAAATTTAAGAATTAAAATGATGGGCTATACCTTATATATGAAACAATGTAGACATTCGAGGATTAAGTATACATTTTGACCAATAGATAGGTTCCAAATTGTCATTGTTTAAACTTTACTATGCACCACTAATCAAACTAAATTGCTTACCATCTTAGGAGTAATACTTTCCCAAATTTACTTATGGTTGAACTCACTTCATTACTAGAATTTAAAACTTTTAAAAAGATTTAAAACTGATCAACCTACAAGAGAGCTCCATCTTTACTTAACTCCATCGCAGATTTTCATGTGTAAGAATTAAGCATGTGAAACTAAATGCATTTAATTGTGAAATGAAGGAACACAATTTTTATAAATTTTTAGGACAAGTGTGAGATGATTTCTATAATTGTGAAATGAAGGAACACGATTTCTTCAAATATTTAGGACATGCATGAAAAGTGGCTAAAAAGTGCCAAAAATATAACTACTGCAAAATTTTTTAGGACGTGAAAGAAGTGACCCACATGTTCATGAAGTGTCCCCAGACACTGGTGTGAATCGAAGATAAAATTGCTTGAGCTACATAGCACCAACCTATACTGGTTGGAAATATGGTTATTTCAAATTTTCTCCAAAGCCTGTAAAGTTTTGTTCCACTTCAATTCATATGTTGACTGGGGATTATATTTCATGCTACACAATTATTAGTGGCCTAACTGAATTGAACCTGCAGAACACACTTGCACAAACTTGTCCTTGCTTCTCTTCCTAATCAGCACTTTATCATACCTCATGTACATATTTCACTACAACCTTCTGAGATCTCAGTTGTCCCCCAGAACCAATTTGATTTTCCAAAGTCACTTGGTGTGGAGCTTGCGACAAGTTCAGTGCAGTTGCCTGTTGTGTAGAACATTCAAGTCAGCACTTGGCTAAGACACTGTAAGTTATAACTCAATTCCATTCATATATATCAATATGTTAACAGTGTAATACCCTGAATTTTTATTAAATGAGAAATTATTGATTTTATGTGTTGTGCACGTACAAATTTTTGAATAATTATTTTTATATATAAAATGATTTTCTATAACATAAACAAATAATTATTTTCTTTCCTTCTCTTTATTTTAAGCCCATTTTTAAAAGCCTAAACTTGTTTTTCTAATTTAAGCCCACCATAATTAAATGTGTAATTATTTGACCCATGAGTCTAAAGCCCATTATTTTGAAGCCCACAAACTAATTAATGTTTTAATTGTCATAACTTGTCATATAGACACAATTAGTAAACAATTGATTAATTAGTTTTGTACAACTTAATAATGGGGGACACTAGGAAGCATGTGCATGCACTAGAGTGTGCATTGCACACCCTTTCTAGGGGTGGCCGGATTTGAGCAAAAGAGAGAGGGAAAGTGGATGAAGTTGTGGGGGGTAGTTATATGATCATGGAAGTTGCTACAACTTCCCAATCCATCTTGATCCTTGATCTCTAACTCCCTGATTGAATCCTAGCCATCTATTCTCATCCTAAAAGTGTATAAATACCCCTATATTTCTTCTCATTAGTTCACTAAACAATTCATTAAGAGAGAAAAAGATTAAGAGAGAAAAAGATTGAGTAGTAATAGGGAGTAAAAGATTAGAGTGTGAAATTTTGTATGTGTTTCCAACCAAGAGAAGGCCGGCCAACCATCCAAGGAGCACAAGAAGGTTCGGGTTCCAAGCAATTCAAGGAGGAGAAGGCACATTGCAATACATTTTAGGAGAAGGCTACTTTCTTGCATTCTAGGAGCTTTCATTTTTGTTTCTCCAATAGGTAGGTATTTCTCATGCTTCTAAATCTAGATACCATGCTAGGAATGTTTTGATGAAATTATTAAAGAATAACTAGTTGAAATTGGACTCATGTTTGCTAAATTAGATATGGAATGGTAATTTAGAAAATGATGATAAAATGATTGCTAGTTGATGAATTGTGAATTAAAGTGCTAGAAATTATCATGTTTTCATGCTATATGTTTTGAATTGAGTTCTATGTTGAAATTTGTGTGTATGAGACAAATAGTTGATTAAATGCATCATGTGTAGTTGATTGTCAAAAATGAAGTTTCATTATTGTAGAAAGATGAAAACTTGTGTACTAAAAGAATTATTTTGGGGAAACCTTGATTATAAATAATATGAAAATGGTGATCTTATTTTCAATGTCAAAAATATATCCATGATCTACTCTAATTTGCAACCTGGTGCAATCGACAGTCGATCGGATTAGAGTCGACAGTCGACTGTCAGGTAATAAATTTCGGATTTTAGATACAGAACAGTCGACTGACTATATTGTAACAATCGACTGCCTTGATCATTTGTTTTGAGTTTTAAATCTTCACAGAACAGTCGACCGATTATATTGTAACAGTTGACTGCCCTGATCATTTTATTTTCGAGTTTTAAATCATCGCAGAACAGCCGACTGGCCATGTTTTAACAGTCGACTGCCCTGAAGTTTCAAATAATATCTGGATTTTCGTGAGATAATTTTCTATGACATGTGGCCTAGTAAATGAGAAATTGAGACTATTTTGCAAGAAATAACTTACTATAAATTGTTAGTTTAAATTATCTTCAATAAAGAAAAATGTATTGATTAAAAGATATTTGAAAAGAGATTTGATAATGGAAAAAATTGAAAGTATGAATGTTAGATTTGGTATTTTTAAAACATGAATAAGAGAATTTTTGTGGAAAGAGTAGACTATTGAATAGGACAAGTTGAATTTATTGTTTATGCATGAGATTGTATATGAAATTGAAATTAAATGGCATGATAAGTTATGAAGGATATTATGAATATGAATACATGCATGCTATGAACATGAAATAAAAATTATTGTTAATCATGAAAAAGAGAACTTATGAGTATGAAAAACTCGATGTTGCAATTATGAGTTGAAATTAAGAACTAGGGTATAGCTAAGCCTTATACCGGCAATAAAAGGAATGTTGAAATGAAATTTGAAATGAAAAGACCAAGATTTGGGTCATGTGAAATGATTGAATAAGACCGGTATAGTGGGAGTGCTAACCCTAAGGGATTGATTTTATTCATGATTAAATTAAATTAAGGACTAGTTACATAGTGAAGATGTAATGAAAGTAAGAGAAAAATATTGAGTATGAGGGCCATTGGATTGGCGGCGTGAGAGTATTCACAGGATGTCCCATGATGCATCATGAGTAGGACGTGGATACTGCTCTAAAGTACCGTCCCGGTGGCGACGCTCGTGGGGTGTTTGGCAACTGCGGGTGGTGTCCTGTTTATGGTAGGAGGTGAATTACCACATGATGCCTGTATGATCAGTCATGTGTCAGTGTGTTTGGATTCTTTCCAGGGTGCCTAGACATGTGTTCGTAGTTCGTAGAACATCTAGGAAACTTATCGTAGTTACAGAAGTAGATTAAGTCATGGCGAGAGATTGAACCCTACAAGATGAAGAACGGTTAAGGGCTTGCCCTCGGACCTATGTAGTATGGGCTGCATAGACTCTGAACAAGTGCGCATTAGTGTCATATAACATAAATAACTGCATTAAGGACTAAGTGCACATTCACAACACAACATCAATAAGATAGTCCCCTTAGCTTTGTTTGTGAACAAGTTTGTACTTTGTTAAGCTTTGAGAATCGTTATACTATTTTCGGCATAGAGATAATGACCATATATAATATTTCGTCAAATGAATGAACTGACGTGCCCACAGTTTTCTATGCAGGGTAAAGCACATGAAAAAGACTAAAGAGGAATTGATGCTTAGAGATTTTTCAAGTGTTGTTGTATTTCATTCATTGTTGAAAAATTTGCTTCCACCGTATAAATGTTAATGTAAATGTAACTCTGATGTGAAGTAAAGTTTTAATTTTCTTATAAAATTGTACGAAGAGAAGTGAAAAGATCCTGTGGAACTCGAATTCAGTATGTTTTGAAATTTGGGGTGTTACAAACAGTCCCTAGCTTATGTAAGAAGAATTCATGGAAAAAATTTATGAAATTGAAACATTGAATAGAAACACAACAAACCGCAATGCCTATCCCGGCGCTATTTTCCCGACGTTTATAAGAACCGCCGGGATAGAGTAGTCCAGTTTTCATCCCACTCTATCCCGGCATTTTGTACTGGCGTTTGTAGAAAACGTCAGAATAGAAAAGGTCTATACCGGTATTTTTTTGGAAAAACCACTGGGATAGGACCCAAAATAAAATTTCCCCAGATTCCCTCCCCAAAATTTTCATTTCCCTCTCTCACCCCTAAATTATATCATTTCTCCCTCTATCACGAAACCCATTCTCCAAATCCCCCTCCTCCTTTCTCTCCCTCTCCTGGCACTCTCAACATCTGCCGTCGCCGCCCTAAAACCCTAAACCCCCAAATCTCAAAATTAGGGATTCCCGCCTTCTACCGCTAGCTTACAGAGTGCTACCCCGCCGTAGTCATCCTCATTGTTGAAGAATCCTCCACAGTCCTCAATGGAAGAGTCGAGCTCCCCGTCGATTCCAGCCATCAAAACCCTAACGGCGTCGAGTTCGAAAACCTCTAGCTCGACATGAACGACATCGTTCATCCATGCTTCCACCCCGAAGATCGCGTACAAAAAGTTCAGTTTCTTTCATCAAATTTGGTAAAAGTTTGGGCACTATTTGGTTTTTGGATTTTTGCAGGCTTCTCCGAGTTTGTATGAGGAGGTGTTTAAGGGGGTGTTCGGGTATATTGATCACTTGTTTGAGATGGTTCGGCCTCGCAAGCTTCCTTACAAGGCAATTGGTGGGTTGGAATTTGCAAGTTTAAAAAAAAAAGGAAATTTAAGGGTTTTACTGTTTTTTTTAGTTTATCAAATACATACACTATAATTTACGGGGTTTTGTTGTACAATATCCTGACGTGCATTTTGCTATAGAGAGCATACAAATCTAGTATAATGCATGTCAGTGTATTTTTCCGATATTTTTTTAGAGAAATGATAGCATGCCATTATAAATTTTATTTCCCAGAAGCACTACCACATTTTTTCAGTGTAGCCTTGTAAAAGCTATGTAGGTGTTGTAGATAGTAATTTTTCCAGTAGCATTGAAGGGCAAAAAATTCTGATTAGGCTCTTATTTGTGGTAGAGTATCAATTCAAGGGAATTTTAAAATGTATAGATTGATTGCTCTCAGGAGCAAGAACCATGCTATGATGCTTAAATGCTTTTAAGTAATTTTGTTAGGGCCTCATATGCTACACTTAAACATGCTGGTATCAATTCATCAGAAATTGTTTAGTTTGTAAAATATATTTCTGTTTTAGTTTTATATGTTGGGTAACGTATTATTTATTTATTTTATTGTTTGTAAAATTAAAGTTGTAAATTAAGATATGAATAGATCTAATAATTACTTGAAGTCTCTTTTATCCTGTGGTGCATTATAGTCGATAAATTCATCATGAATTGTTATTATTATGAAGCTTATGGTTACATGTAAGCAATTTCTATATGAACTCTTTTTTTTTGTTCTGGTTAATTATCACAGTTATGTCGATATTTCTACCATTGATGCCGGCACTTCAAAATTCATTAGCAAGAATATCAAAGACACAGTGGCATCTTTTTAGAGGTGAGGCCATGTTGCTTTTACTTTGACCTTTCTCATTCTAATCAAATTTCATCTACATTAACCCTATCATGCATGATATATAGTTTTAATAAATTGCAAACTATGGTAATTTTCCGAATAGGCATCAGTTTCAGGATCTAAGAAGTCTGTAGAAGATGGACAATTGATATTCTTAACTGCAGGTATCTGTTTGCACTTACCATTATTATCTATATTGTTTTGTCTCATATATAGAATGTTGTTTTATTCTTCAATGTTGTGAATATGTTGACATGATTTTCCTCTGTTCTTTTGACATTAACATATGTATCATGGTTTCAAATATTGACCAATATTGAGATGTGCAAATCGGGTCAGGATTTTGCCTATTAGTACTTGTTATATATCTGATAGTACTAATAAATTACAGGCACGTACTCAATATAGATACTGAGTATTTGAACCATGATATGTTTAGTACAATTGGATATATAATTTTAGCGGACCTTACTGTGTTATTGCCATTTGTCAGGGGTATTAGGGAATTATTGCCTGTAGTCGGATCCTATTGAGTCTTCGATACTGTTATATAATTTCCAAAAACAAATGAAGGAAAAATGAACATGATTCACCACATAGAACCTTATTTCTCCTTCTCTGTTCTTTATTTTCTTGAGGCCCAAAAAACAGAGGAGTTTGATTAATGATTTTAACTTTGGTGTTCTTATGTATATATCTCGATATATAAATAAAAGGTTTGATTTATATGATGATTTTTGTTTTTGGGTGGGAGTAAATCTACTGTATGCTATGTCTAAAATGCCGAATCTCAACTTCATTGATGGCAAGTGTCACGTTCACTTCGATCATGAGTTAAAGAATTAAACTATATTAAAAGAAAATTAAACTCGGTGCTTTATATTGTGGAATAAAATTTTCAACTTCTTCCTAGTGTTTTATTTAGAAATGAAGGGTTGGTTTTGATGCATGTGCACTATTTAGAAATGAAGGTAGCCATATATTTAATTGCCTCAATTGGATAATATTTATATTATTACCTATATATATTGAATCCAATTCTAATTTTGTGTTGTTTCTTTTTCATGTAGTCTATATGTAGTGGCGATGACTATGAGACAGAGGATAATGAGGAACATGCAGAAGAGATTACGTGAAAAGTGAAGTTGGGGATACATGGAAGCAGTTGCCGGTTAAAAGTTATTTTGAAAACATTTTATTGTGTTTCTTGAAATTTCACACATCATATTTTCTTCTGGAATGTATTGTTGTTTTGGCACTTTGAAACACAAAAAAAATTTTGCAATGAGAAGGTTTTGAATTATATAATATTCAAGCTTTTTGGTGTTCTTAAGTTTACTATTATATATCTAAATATGTACTGATTGTTCAAATTGTATATTTTGCATTATTGTGTTTTCTTTATATAATTGTGGGAATCAATATGTGAAATAATTATATGTTCATTGTAAAAATACATTGTTTTAATTTGTAAATTTGGTTAAGCCATTCAAATATAATCAGTAATGAAGAAAACATGTGCAATTGCATTCGTGAGGTAGCAATTGCAAGGGAATGAGTACCTTGCAGCCTCTGTAGCAATAGTTCTTCAGCAACGGAAAAATAACTCTTAAAACACACTTGCAGGGGACAAATTTGTTGTAGATATTCTCTTACATATGGTGACAGCAAGGTACAACTTCCGTTGTAGATATTCTATTGTGGCTAATATTCGCAAGGGATAGTTAAAATTCCTTTGTGAATGTGTACATTAACCAGGAGAGATTTCACAACAGCACAATTACAAGGGAATGATGAAAAATTCCCTTACAGATGTACACTAACTATGGAATTGCACTCTTTTACAAAGGAAATTTTTATTGCGAATGTAGCATTTTCTACTAGTGGTGGACCATAGTCAAGAGGAGGATCCATGGCTTGCAGTGTTCAAGGGAAGGAGCGCGGCGCCTTGATATTGGCTGCAACCAGTAGATGATAACTATCATCACAAGTAATTTTGTCAGATTTAAAATTCATTTTCAGTATTTTCATACTTTTCTGGTATTTCTTTCATGGTTTTACATCTTACATAATTAATTATGCACTTGAAGGGTAATATGTTTTGAACATTTAATTCTAGAAAGAAGTAAGGGAAAATGAAAATCGAGTCCTTGTTGTATCTATGCTTCAAAGTTCGATTTTAGTTCTCTTTACAACTTAAATAGGAATGTCATTATATTGCTTTACATATATTTCTGAAATGTCTTTGGCTGTTCATATATGTAACCAAGCATACTCTATGGGAATATCGAACTTTGGATCTGTTGTAACCTATATTCCACATGTGTAGAGTTGATAGTTGTTTATTGGAATTTTGTTATGTGAGCTGGTAGCTTACAAACTTAATGACCTACCGTCCATGTGAAGTAGTAGGGAGCGTAAAAAGGTAGTGTGATTGTCTTCTTTTAAAAGTGCCCCCAATTTGTTACTCGACATGGGCTGTAGCTCACTTTGAAATGAGTCAAGAACTCATAAATGATGGTCCCTTATATTTATTTAGACATTTAATAATTTGTTCTTATTTGACCTCATTTCTCTAATTGACAGGATTGGTAGTTTCTTCCTTTTACTACTGCAATTCTTTCCACCCCCGTATCATGTGAATTGTATGTATCTAGGGATGGCAACTGGGCCGGGTCAACCGGCGACCCACCCGCGACCCGGCCCACCAACCCGGCCCGTTTAAGCGCTTCGCGGGTTCGGGTCGAACCCGGTGAACAGTACCTGGTCGACCCGGGTCGCAATTTATGCGAATTAAATTCGCGAAACCCGGCCCACGAACCCGTCCAAATTCGCGAGTTGGACCCATTAACCCGCGGGTCGACCCGCGGTTTTCGACCCGTTCGACCCGTACAGGTCGAACGTTCGACCCGTGACGGGTCGACCGTTGACCCGCGGGTCGAATGGTCGAAAATAACGGTTCGCTGCTGCTGCTGCCGCCGCTCTGCCGCTCTGGAGCCGTTGCAAACGGCTCTAAGAGCTGTTTGGTTTTTTTTTTATATTTTTTTTTGTTTTTTCCCACTTATTTAGCCTATAAATATCCCCTAAAAATCTCAAAAAAAATCACACCTCACTCTCTTACTCTCTCTACTATTATACATTATTTTAAAGAATTTTTGAACAATTTTAGTATTCATCAAATAATTATACAAGGAGGCATATACACGATCAAATTTCGGTCGTATCGGAAACAAAATTCAACGTCTTCAACGTCTTCAACTCTCTTCAACCCTCGTCAAATCTACTTCAACCTCTTCTTAACTCTTCAATTGCGGAATCGGCAAAGCGCTCCTCCATCTTTTCTATTATATTCTTATTTTCATGGTTTTTTTTACATACGCATATTCTACGGTGAACGGTATCAAAATATCTCTATCTCTCTTGTTAAATTTTTTTGTGCGTTGTAGTTAAAATTATTGTTTGTTTTTTGAACTTCTCTATCTCAACCCTCTTATTTTTTAGATTTTTTTTGTATAATTCACCGCTCCTACATTGTAGATTTTTTTTTACATACTTTAGCACATTACCACATTATGTCTAGATCACGCTGTAGCGGTCGTAGCGGACAAGGTTCCTCCTCCTCTTCATGTAGGCCACCAATTGTCCCAACTAGTGAGCCCGCCCAAGATTACATTGATCCTACTATGGAACAATGGGGTACACACGACATGGATGTTGTAGGTGACATTCAATTAGAAGAAGAAGAAGAACAACAACAACCCGAAACCACACAACCCCGTAGTAGTAGGAAAAGTAGAGGAGAAACTAGCGATTGGCACAAGTTTTATGAGTATATCCCGGACGAACATACTCCGAATATAGGTTTGAAAGTGTGTAAAACATGTAGTAAAACATACAAATTCAAGAGGGGTGATGGCACCGGTACAATTAGTAGGCACATACAACATAATCATAAAGAACTTCTTGATCAAATACAAGGCCAACAAAAAATCAACCCTAGGACCGGTCAAGTAGATAGCCACCCTTATGATCCCGAACTTGTTCATCGGGAAATGACCCGATTAGTCATTAAGGAAGAGTTGCCATTTTCCTATCCCGAGTGTAGGAACTTGGAAAATTTTAATCAAACGGCCTTAAACCCTCATTTTAAAAGAATTCCGAGAAATACTTGCAAATCGGATTGTTTTAAAGTGTACATGGAAATGAAGGACGCTTTGATTGCAATTTTATGGAGTTTAACTTGTAGGGTTAGTTTAACTTCGGATTGTTGGACGGGTGTCAACAATATTCCAACGATGGGAATAACCTGTCATTGGATCGACAATGATTGGATTCTTCATAAAAGAATCATATCACTTGCGTCGTTGCCGTATTCCCATAGTGGCGCTGAAATAGCAAACCGTATTATAGAAATTTGTGATGTTTTTCATATTCGCAATAAAATTATGGCTATTAGTTTTGATAATGCATCTAACAATAATGTAGCAATTACTACTTTAAAATCTGTATTAAACCCTCCATCTGACAATATTTTTCATGTTAGATGTGTATGTCATATTATAAATTTATGTGTTCAAGATGCATTAAAAATAGCTGATCCATATATACATAAAATTAGAAATTGTGTACATTTCATTGCATTAAGTCTAAGCATTTTACAAGAATAGAAAGCTTGGTGTAGGGTTAGAAATGTTCCTTTTAGAAAATTTCCAAAGGATGTTCGACACCGATGGAATTCTACTTTTGATTTACTAAATGTTGTCACCGATTATAAAGCAGTTGTAAATGATTTTTGTATCGTAAAAAATATGCACAATTTTGAAATGACTCCCAACGATTGGTATTTTGCCGAATCTTTGTTGAAATTTTTAGAACCTTTTAAAACCGCAACTTTAAAGTTTTCAAAAACATATGAATCTACTTCTAGTAGCATTTTTATTGAATTAGTTAGCATGATGCAAATATTTAACGAAATGTTAAATGATCCCTATATTAGTGACATTGTAATACCTGCATTTCAAAAATTTTTGAAATATTATTTTCCTCCTCCTATGTTGATTTGTGTTGCTACTGTTATGGATCCCCGTATCAAATTAGAAGGTACGAAGAATTTGATACAAATGTTTTTTGGATATTTAGAGGACAGTGTAGAATTAACAACTGATTGCGCTACTTTTTTAGTTCAGTTTGAATCTACTTTAAATAACTTGTATGATTATTATGATAAACATTTTGCTTCTAGTAGTACAACTTCTGTAGTTAGTTCTTCTTCTGGTAGTTCTAAAGGTAAGGGTAAAAGTAGAATTGGTGATAGAACATTTAGTTTACTTGAACAAATTCAATCTAAAAAACCTAGGACTAATCAACCAAATGAATTAAATTGGTATAACCAACAGGATACTGACCCTACTCTTTCTCTACTAGATATTTTACAATGGTGGAAAGAATATGAACACACTTTTAGTATTCTGTCAATTATGGCTAAAGATTTGCCAACTCCTCCTGTCTCTACAGTTGCTTCTGAGAGTGCACTTTCTACAAGTGGTAGGGTTCTATCTGATTACAGGAATCGGTTGAAGCCCGAGGTGTTGGAGATGCTCGTTTGCACAGAAGACTGGCTGAAGGCTGAAGATAGGACGCAAGGGAAAGCACTATCAAGTTCCACAAGTGGGAGCACCTCGCCTGAAGAAGAAGAAGAAGAATAACAACAACAACAACAATAGCTTTGCTTGTTATGTCAAATTAGAAAACTTGTACTCAATTAAAATTGTATATAACAAATATGTTATTGTATAAAACTTATTTGTGAATTGAATTCTTCATTTCGTTATAAATTGTTCAAATTGTATAACTTAAATTCATATGAATAAAATTTCAAAAATTGTTGTCAATTTCACTCTTTCAATCTTATTATTATTATTACGATTTTTTTTGTTTATTAGTATTATTACTTACTTAGTATTATAATTAAACATCATTTGGGGATATTTGAAGAATTGTAGTATTATTACTTATTAGTATTATTACTGAATTACATACTTAGTATTATAATTAAACATCATTTGGGGATATTTGAAGAATTGTAGTATTATTACTTATTAGTATTATTACTTACTTAGTATTATAATTTTTTAAGAATTGTAGTATTCATCAAACAAAAATATGGTTGTTTGTATACATCATTTGTAAAATTATTATTATTATTAGTTTAATTTAAGCTACCAAATATATATATATATATATATATATATATATATATATATATATATATATATATATATATATTATTATTATTATTAAACGGGCCAACTCGCGGGTCGACCCGGCCCAACCCGGGTTGAGCCCTAAAGGGTTCACGGGTTGGGCGGGCCACCCAAACGTAGACGTAGCCCGGCCCGGCCCGGCCCGTATAAGGGTGCAACCCGGTCCGGACCGGCTACGAATTCGTGCCAACCCGTACGGGTTGGGCCCGGCCCGGCCCGAACGACCCGTTCGCCACCCCTATATGTATCCACTCTAAATATTCTTCTCAATCCAATTTGTTTAGTGTGTTATAGATTCATACATGTACCGCTTTAGACTAGGTATATACTTAAAATCTGTCCCCCCTTCTCTCTCTAAAATTTTCTACTCTTGAGAGAGAGGATAGGGAGAATGTTCTTTCTGACGAGTTGTCGGTCTTATGAATCCCGATATATCCAAACTGACTGCAGACTATTTATAGCACTAAATTTTGTGGATTTAAAATGTTGCTACATGGAATGGTGCATATTCTTTTGCTCATCATGTTAATGTTAATAGATTTCTGTTAGTTATAGCTAATTCATCATAATTTAATTTCTTATTAGACTCTTCTGTTATGTCATTTAGACCATGATTAATTATAGAAAATGGAAATTTCTTATTAAACTCTTTTTCTTAACGATCTTTTTCTTAATTCAAAATCCCTAACATGTTCTCTTTTTCTTAATGATATTTCTATCTACTTTTCTTAAAAATTGAATGCTAATACGTTAGTTATTATTATTATTATCAAGCTTTAAGTTTTGGGATCACTAAACAAGATAGGAGCTGAACTATATCCGAAAATACTTGGCATGCTTTTGTATTCTTATAATGTGTATTGGGGAATAAAAAAAGAAATCTCTTTTAACTACAGGTTTTGATCTTTTTAGAGAGAAAAGACTCATACATTAATGTCTTAATCAGGTAATTAAGCCTTTCTTATTGATAATGAAGAGAGGTATTCTGGGAGTATCTATGAACAGTGGTATATTCTTCCTGCAAAGAAAATTATCAGGAATAACAAAGTTGAACAACAAAGTTATCAACTTTGACCAGTATGAATGGGTGAAAATAATCATATATCTTCTTGATGGTTTTTTTGGAATAACCCCATCTTTATTTTAGCACATTGCTAAGAGCCTGCAGTTGATCCTAATTGATGAAAATACTGCAGTTGATCCTGCAGTCGATCCCGCAGTTGATCGCTAAGAGCCTGCAGTATGAATGGGTGAAACTAATTGATCCTACACCAAACAAAAGATTTGATATTCCTCATAACTAAAGGAACTACCTAAGGCATCTACAAATTCATGCTCTCACATCCAAAACTTTCCCTATCCAGATTGCTATCTATTGCCAAAAAATAAAACTTTAATTCATTAGTGATGATACTTTAATAAGTATATTTAGGATATTGGGGATGATACTTTGCTATATACTTTGTACACATATTTATTTGTATAAGTCTACAATGAAAGCTTTAATTCATATCTTTCTTTCTCTTTTAATTTGGTGAGAATTCTCAGATTTTGTAGTACGATTTAAGTTTCAATAGATAGGAGCAGGGAAATTTAAAATCAAATTTCAAGAAAAGAACATGGTGTTTCTCGAAAAAATGTTATCGCATTATTTTGTGTGGAGAAACTCTATTTTCTTTAATTTTCACCAAAGTAAAACATTATGCATGAATACATTAATTTCTTGTGATGCCGAACTTGTAGCGATCTATATATATTATTCTTTTAGTTATCGCAAGTTTGTCATTAATTGATAATGTAAGAATTAGTACAGTAGAATGAACTTTTCTTGTGAATTCAATATATTTCTTCTTTTGTTTGAAAAGTTGAAGTTGAAACATTTATGTTTTTCTACAGGGCCAGCAGATTCCATCGGTGTCCAGTCACGCACATACACTAGGACAAAATAACGATGGAATTGGAAGCAACACCGGGTTACATGAGGAGACTCTCCAGCCCTAGTTTGTTGGATTTGGACTTTTTAAAAAATGTTTTGTAGGAATTATATCTATGTTTTGTAATAACTAAGTGTTGTACAACTTATACATTTGACACTCATTGTATGACAGTTTATGTGTTAGATATTTTGTTTTCTATTCAGTTATTGTTTTTTGTGATATGTGACTTTTGGTTGTTGATTATGATGTTATTATTGATTTTAAGATTTAAGCATTTAAATTTAATATGACTATAGGTATTTGTAATATGCGATTAATTACAGGTTTTTTAATTCGAAATTTTATAATAAAATCCCCTCCAAAAAAACCTATCCCGGCGTTTACTGTAATATCCCGGACGGATATTACCGTGTATAAATTATTATTTTATTATTATTTTATTATTATTATTTTTTAATCCCAAAATTGAATTATTTTGGTGATTTTCACCCGGTTTATTCATAGACATTATCTGTACCCAGATATCGGTCAGTATACATCCGTATTGTATCAAATTGATACCGTGATCTTCCGAACTAATAATAAAATTTATTTTATTATTATTTCCGAGATTTAATTATTTTTATACAGATTATGCGAAGATTTTCGGTATACAGATATATATGCGCACAGACGTATAGTATGTCGATTAGTACAAAGTATGTGGTATGTATTTTATGGATAAAATTGTTCTCCTTGTCATGACAATCCAAATTAGATAGTTAAGATTGTAGGAGAATTAAACATAGGATTAAGATGTATGCATAAGAGAATTAGGAGGTAATCTTCTAGAAACTCCCCTCCCTCACATAACACCTCCCCCACACCATACCCTACACCTCACCCCTACCCCCTACATGGTATGGCCGGCCCCCATTTTAGGGGAGGGCCTTTGTGCAAATGTGTATGTGCAATTTTGCACTATCCACCCTTCTCTCCTCCTATAAATACCCCCTCCTTCTCCACCTTGTCTCATTTTAGAAAGATCAAAAAGAAAGAAAGAAAGGAAAGGAAAAGAAAGAGAGAACCTCATACTAATTTGAGAGTTTTTCCATTGTAGGTATTCCATAGAGATTCTAAAAGCTAGGGGAAGGAGAAGTTTTAGCTAGCAAGTTCTTCCAACAAAGAGAACTAGGTGGGGGTTTCTCTATGTTTGTTTGCTTGTTTGTATTGTTGTTTTTGATGTTTCTTCTTCTTCTTGCCTTCCTTGTTTTGTTTTCTTTGGTTTTTGGAATGGGATGTGATAAATGTTGTGTATGTGATTCTTACTTTGTATGTGGTAAATGTTAAAAGTAGTGATCACATAAAATAAAATGGAAAGAAATGGACATAAAGATTAAATCTTTATAGTTGTAGTTGTTGTTTGTGTTTGTTATTGGACTAAAATGACATAAGGCATATGAACTTGCACATACAACCGATTGGGAGTTGTAGGACTTGTAGGACTTGAATATGAACTATACATAAAGCATATGAACATTTTATACAACCATTTTTGGTTGTAGGACTTGTATTGGACTTGGACTAAAAGATAAGCATATGGTTGGTTGAACCAAATGAGGGTTCTTACTTTAGTTTGTTATTGTTATTTTTCTTTAATAATCTTAAGTAAAAGAACATACATTAGATGTTAGTTTTGATTTATGAAAAAGAAACTAATCTAACTCACTAGTTGTAGAATGAATAAAAAGATCTTCTTTTTGTGATCGTAGTAGTAGTATGTTGTTTAAATAAAGTAGTCGTAGCATGTTGTTAAAATGAAGTAGTAGTAGTAGTAGATAGTTGTATGTTATATTTTTGGTAAAAATGAAGTAGTAGTAGTAGTAGATAGTTGTATGTTATATTTTTGGTTAAAATGAAGTAGTAGTAGTAGATAGTTGTATGTTATATTCTTGGTTAAAATGAAGTAGTAGTAGTAGCAGAAAGTTGTAGATGTTTATTTTATGTTCATATTAAAATAAAGTGAATACCATGATAAGATTGGATTAGATTAATTTATTTATGCTTAGAATGTTGTAGGATTAATTCTAAAATTATCTACCATGTGTAGAAATGATATACATGTTGTAGGATTTATTCTAAAAATGCCTAGCATGTTTAATGATGCTTAGAATGTTGTAGGATTTATTCTAAAAATGCCTAGCATGTTTAGTGATGCTTAGAATGTTGTAGGATTTATTCTAAAAATACCTAGCATGTTTAATGATGCTTAGAATGTTGTAGGATTTATTCTAAAAATGCCTAGCATGTTTAATGATGCTTAGAATGTTGTAAGATTTATTCTAAAAATACCTAGCATGTTTGATGATGCTTAGAATGTTGTAGGATCCTTTCTAAAATTTCCTATCATGATTCTATGCTTAGAATGTTGTAGCATTCACTCAAAAAATACCTACCATGTTTAGGGATGATATGTACCATGCTAAGTCTTTCTACATGCTTAGAATGTTGTAGGATCCATGATAAAATTACTTACCATGTTAAAAGTATATATACATATATACTTAGGAAGGTTGTATGTTCATACTAGTAGTTACCCATGCTTAGTAAGACATTCATGTTTAGTAGTTATTCATGCTTAATAAAGATTCATGCTTGGATGATAGTAGAAAAGTTGTATACCATGCTAATCTAATTGTAGGTAAGTGGTATACCATGCTAGTTTAATTGTAAGCAAGTTGTACGCCATGCTAGTTTAATTGTAAGAAAATCGTATGCCATGCTAGTTTAATTGTAAGTTGTATGCCATGCTAGTTTAATTGTAGGTAAGTGGTATACCATGCTAGTTTAATTGTAAAAAAGTTGTGTACCATGTTAGTTTAATTGTAGGAAGGTAGTACACCATGCTAGATCAAATAAATATTCATGCTTACATGCTATCTATGCTTAGATAAGTATATGTTCATGCTATGTTAGTAGGTGATCATGCTTAATCGTTATTCATGCTAAGTTAGTAGATGTCATGCTAATTATTGTTAGGTTACGTTAGTAGATGACCATGCTAATGATGGTTTATGTTAAGTTAATGGTATCCATGCTAATGATACTCATGCTTAAAATATAGTAGATACTCATGCTTAAATTAAGGGAACTATCCATGGTTAGTTGTAGTAATTTTTATGTTATGTTCTATCCATGCTAGAAGGGTGGTAGAAACTCATGCTATGTTGTAGGGTGATACTTAACTAGTATACATGACTAGAATGTTAAAATGTATACCACGCTATATGTTAATGTGAAAGTAGCATACCATGTCTAGGAATGAGGTATACCATGCTAAGTTTAAATACATGCTTAGAATGTTGTAGGATTGATGTTAGAATACCTACCATGCCTTGGAATGTTGTATGTTCATATTAGTTATATATCCATGCTTGGGTTGTGGTGATTAGTCATGATAAGTAGTAAGCATTCACGCTCATGTTATAACCTATGCTTGACCGTAGTGGACTTCATGTCTAGATCATAGTGATTTTCATGCTAAGATTGATATAAGCACATGCTTAATCATATTCGTACTTAGGAGTATTATGGTGAATGGTTCTGTTATATAATTAGATTGTCGTAGGAAGATACTTGCGATTGTATGCCATGCCTAAGGCGCTATAGGTTGAAGTAATAAGGATTGGGAAGACCACTAGTAATAGTTAGTTGATAAAGGATGTTTTGTCACCTTCGGTTCTTCCTTAGTAGAATACCGATCATAGACTACTAGTAGATTCTTCTGTTGCTTCTAATAATAGAAGATTAAGTTTTCTAGTAAGCACGTTTGGTTGCTTTTAAGATTGATTACCTGTATGGTTGTTTGCACATGGTTGTGCTCGTACGTGGCTCGACTGGCCCGTATGTAGCTGTGGGTCTCATACGTAGTTTATTTGGCTCGTATGTAGGTTGTTGTCTCGTACGCGGCTCGACCGGCCCGTGCGTAGCTGTTGGTCTCATACACAGCTTATTTGGCTGGTATGTACGTTGTTGTCTCCTACGAGGCCTGCCTGGCTCGTAGGTAGTTATTGTTTCATACGTAGCTTATTAGCTCATATGTGGTGGTTACTCGTGTATAGCTTGTTAGCTAGTACACAGTTCGTTGGGTTCGTCTAGGGTGATATTACCACCCTAAGGGCTATCGACCATCAAGACATATGTTTTCTTACCCTAAGGAACTGTGGAGGAGTCACTCCTTGTGTACCGTCGAATCTTAACCAGGGTAGGTTGATCGAGGACCGGAGTATAGACGAAATCCAAGTCTAGGGTAGCGGCATGCATGTATATTCGCACAGCCAAAGTCTTGGATCGATGAGCCACGAACCGGATTCTGAGGGGTTCTGGTGAGTCTAGGTTGAGCAGCCTAGTAGAGTTGTCTTGCGAAGCCTAATTTAAAGGCCTAGCATGTTTATAATATTATCGTCCCTAGGATCGTCGAGTCAGGGACATCATTAGGGTAGTGACTTATAAAGGTCATTTTGCTCAGACCCTTGCCGAAGAGAGAGGAGTTGGTTGTAGGGGGCACCTTACGACCAACTTGTTCCTTGAGGGAGGCCTTAGGTGGTGACATTGGGTTGTACCTTCCCGTCAAAGGGATAAGTACGGTGGCGTCTCACAAGTTGGGAGCACGGGTTGCGTATCTCGCTCTGTTAATTCCTGAAATACCGTGGCTGGGGTGCCACAGGATGCAGTGTGCAGTCCTGCGCTTGTGAGACCCCAGAGGGTGCCACAGGGTAGGCTTCGCGCTACCCTGCGCTTGCGAAACCCTATGGTTTGATTTTGGAACGATGCCCGATACACTGGGATCGAGTGAGGTCCGGCTTGCCGGGTAGTAGTGGAAAACGGAGACACCATAAGCAGACTGCATAGAGGGACTTAATCCTTTCTGCAACCTCACAGAGTCATGGAGTATTGTCAGGAACAGGTTGTGTACAATTAGAATTCATAACGCGGGTTCAAATCCCTATATATGGAGAAACGGCTTGAGATGGAGTGGCATGTAGTATGGGCTGCATGTTGCTTTCGGAAACTTGCTAACATTAGGATAGGAACATCATTCCTGAAATACCGTGGCTGGGGTGCCACAGGATGCATTGTGCAGTCCTGCGCTTGCGAGACCCCAGAGGGTGCCACAGGGTAGGCTTCGCGCTACCCTGCGCTTGCGAAACCCTATGGTTTGATTTTGGAACGACGCCCGATACACTGGGATCGAGTGAGGTCCGGCTTGCCGGGTAGTAGTGGAAAACGGAGACACCATAAGCAGACTGCATAAAGGGACTTGATCCTTTCTGCAACCTCACAGTGTCATGGAGTATTGTCAGGAACAGGTCGTGTACAATTAGAATTCATAACGCGGGTTCAAATCCCTATGTTTTTGCACTCACGAACACTTAAACTACATCGACACAATTGCTATGTTTTTGTATGTTGTTTGGGAGATTCGCTGCTATATGATCAGCCTTTAAGCGTCAGTGAATACTGACGTCCCCACTTCCATAGGTACTGGATCGCCGAAGTACAAAGGCGAGATTCAGGAGGACTCAAGGCAAGGAAAGCAAGGAGTCAGTGTTATGTTTAGTTCCGCTGCAGTATATGTATTGATTATCTATTAGTTGAGAAGTACTCAAGTGAGAGTTACCAAGTGTTGTTTTTCATTCCTTGTACTCTGATGTAATTTGTTGAAGGTTGTAATACTTGGGATTGTAAAGGTATTATTGTAACACTATTGTAATGTATTGCAGTTGTATGATATTCAGACTTGTAATACATTGGGTGTTGAAAATAAAAGTTTTAAATTCTCCTGTTTTTCTGTGTATTGTGACTAATTGAAGAAAAGGTCTTGACTCGTGTCACGATTTCCCAGTATTGGAAATCGGGGCGCTACATTTACCCTGAAATGCCGGCATAGATACCGGAGTTTTCAAAAAAAATCCTTTATTGCGGCACTTCAAAAGCGCCGCTATAGGTTATTTATTTTAGAATTCTAGAAAATTTCATCTACCACGGCGTATTCGACATGCCGCTATAGCTAGCCCATTTTAAAAAACCAAAAAAGAAATCGGCCTATGCCGGCATTTTAGAAACGCCGTTATAACTTAGCACCTATAGCGGCGGTGACGAAAAATGCCGCGATAGCCTATTTGGCTTCAACGACGCACGCTACAACGACGCTTTTAGTGGCGATTTTAGAAACGCCGTTATGTGCTATAACGACGCCAAAAACCGCCGCGATAGCCTTGTAAAAGTGCCGCTAAAACCCTTGCATTTGTAGTGAAAGTATATTGCTTAACTCTTGTTTTTTTTTATTTGATCTTATATTTATGTAAATGATTGAAATGTAATGTGACTATCAGTACCAAATTTCTGTAGTCTTGTAACAAGGCTAATTTCTTTCACTGATATTTCCAGTACTTGAATATCCTAATGATTAGGATAATTTTATATATAATAGTATGCTTGTCTTGTAGATGTTTATGATAGACTCCTTCAGAAAAGAAATAAACCTGGATTCTTTCAATTGTTGGCTACACAAACTATTGGAGTGCATCATTCCTTGTTCAACCTATAATATTTTTCTATCTTGTATTAGAAAGTTAATTATTTCTTTAGCATTTCAATTTGATTCCTTTGTCATTTTTGTAGTTCCCCGAATTTCCAATATGATATCTCAAAAGTACGTGACACAATTTCCAGCATCAACTTCAATTGCAATAGTAAACATAGCCAAAAACACAAAAAAATTTTATTTTAACTTTTATTACAACACTTTTTTACAAAACACAGCGGAATACAAAATGCCTTGAATTACAATCTTTTTCTTTTACAACACTTTCGTTTACAATTTACAAAAGCCATAACATCATTCTATCTCAAGCATCCGAATCTCAAGCTATAAGCACCTACCTGTAAAACATGAGGCTAGAGATAACCCTATCCTCCAAAACTACAGGGGTTAACCATAACGGTGTGAGTGACATCAAAGAAAACAACATAAATAAAACGTAAGGCATAGAGTCATCGACAACATGTATTAACAGAAAGAATAAATAAAATGAGAAATAACAATAAGTAAAGCATGAAAATATCAAGGAATATAAGATAGCAAATAGTAGAGCATGAAAACAGCAAGTGAAACTAGACTAAGTGTCAAGTGTAGGAAAAACAGAAAGCAACATGCATAAAACCAAGTCAAGAAATATCAATGCTATATGCTGACTCTCTAATGCATACTTGTTGGATTCTATGCATTCCATACTACATAGGTCCGGTGCAAGCCCTTAACGTTCTCCACTTATAGGGTTATATTATCCGTTATGCAACTAATCCTACTATGGTGATGGGAAACAAGATCCAGAATACTTCGCGAATCGGCAGCACAGTCCTCAACACCCACGAGCATCATGTAAGAATAGCTCTAAAACATGGAGAATCACCTCCCAACCGTGTACCCCACGAATAGGCTTGCAAGGCCCTCAACGTGCAGATACACCAGGTATACTCCGTGAATAGGTCTACCGACCCTCGACACGCAAATGCACCCTGCATGCTCCGTGAATAGGCCTGCAGACCCTCGACACGCGAATATACAAATGTCCTTTCGAGACAGAAAAACAAACAGTCCTGGAATGCATTCGTTGGACTAATAGACCAGAGCTTATACTTACGTTTTCCAAGTTCTATCACATCTCTACTAGTTCCTGTCCTTAGGTTGGTTATTATTTAAGCACAAATCTCCTCATCTCTAGAGGTAGTGTATCCTGCCGGACTTAATTCCACAAAACAAACCCAACACCCCGCATGTCTAAATCCACAAATCTCACGGCCGGTTCACAGCACTCTCACTCATCTCCTTGAGAAATCACAACTCATCCATCAAGACCAAAACTTTCAATAAAACTCACAAATCCATCGCCAAAACAATTATATGAAAAAACCTCTTAAATCAACAAAAATCCAAATCTTATATAAAATTCCAAAATCTAAATAAATATTAGATTTATTAAATAACTGAAAACCATATTTTTAAGTTGTAGAATATCACAAAACATCAATTCCTCTGAAAGCACGTGTAACTCAAATAACGTCCAGTGGAATACATTTAAAACTCCATCGTAAATAACATATAATTCTCTGTAAACATTCCAAAACATCTTTTAAAACAATATAATATTGAAAAAACAATCGTTCAAAAGAAGCATCAGAAAACACAAGAAAACACCAGTTAGAGCAGAAGTAGTCGACGTCATAAAGTAGTTAGTCGACTGTCCCGCGTGAAACCCAAACTCAAGAAAACATCAAGAAGCGGAGTAACAGTCGACAGCATACTATAGCCAGTTGACTGTCCGGCGGAAAAATCTGAAGACTCAAGAAAATCACAATCAGAGCAGTAGCAGTTGACTGTGTAATCTGGACAGTCGACTGTCCCGTAGGAAAATCCAACACTTACAGAAAACATTAATTCAGAGCAGAGTCCATCAACTGTATAAGGTAGACAGTCGATTGTCCCACAGGAAAATTTAAGACTCAAGAAAATACTTCAGCCAGGACCACGACAGTCGACTTTCAATATTGGTCGGTCGACTGTTAGACATCCAGACCGCAGTTTAAAGGTTGTGCATGTTTTAATCGATACACGTTTCTACTTTGTAAAAATCACAAATTTGAGGAACTAATTTCCTGAGATAATTAATTGTAACTTGTATAACATATAGGAGTTATTAAAACACATCAAACATATCAAGATCTCGAAATAGGAGTTTTACCCAAAAATCTTTCAAAACAACATCTTGTATACATATATGTTCGAATACGAATTTTAACATCAGTTTAGACTCCAAAAATCCATCAATAAGAGTAGTAAAGAGTTTAAAACTATTTTAGGACCAAAACAGTTAAAATCCAATCAAAACTCCATCAAAACATATGAAAACCCAATTTATTCGAAAACAACGAAATAAGATATATGTATACATGTTTGTGCGCCAAGAAAACTTCAAAACTCATCAATTAGAAATAGTGAAATATTTAGATTTAATCTTAGTACTAAAACCAATCATATCCAATTGAAAACTTCTCAAAACTTCAAAATCACGAAATCCCAAATTGATCACAATGCATAGATGCAAATCTAAACCCCCCTTTCTCAAAACTCCAAGACTTAATTCTTAGATCCAATAGACATTAAATTCATCCACAATCATCCATAATAAATTATCCATGCATATAAGCATCATAGCAATCACAATCAAGTTTCTACTCAACGAAAAACCCCCAAGTAGAGTTATGCATTTGTACCCAAGTAAAGGAAATCTTTTTATCCACTTTATGCAATACCTTCATACCACACTTCTCAACAAGTCAAAACAGCAAATATGTGAGGAAAAACAACCTACTCATGATTTCTATGTAGTTCTTTAACAATCTCAAGTCAACAAATTAGGGTTTCAATTATCAATAATATAGTTTCATGAAAGGATTCACTTTTAATTCATCTACTCATCAAAACTTCATATATCATCATACAAATTCCTAGCATGCTTTCTAATAGATAGATCATCACATACAACATATATAAAACAAAACAAAACAAAACAAAACATGTCACTCACCTTGTTGAAGAGATTAAATGAAAATAATAAAGCAACACGAAAAATCCCTCCTTCGCAAGAAATCCAAGATCTTTTGCTTTAGAACTCCAAGAAAATAAAATAATGAAATCCCTTGTGTTGTGCAGTGAAAGACAGCTGCACTCCACCCTTAAATAGGTCAGGATCCAAGGTTTTAGGGTTTTGAACACATTTGCAAAAATACTCGTTTTAAAACACATCTTTACATATATAGATCCATATACTTGGAAACTTGATAAAACCAATTTATTTGAGATTTAAAAACAAAAAAAACCATCATAAAGTTAGCTAGCACTGTTTAAAAAGCTCAGAAAATGAATTTGCACTTTTACCCCTCTCAAAATGACAATTTTGCAAAAAGATCATCTTTTATCGAAACTTGTAAAATAAATCAAATTCATCAAAACAAAAAGTAAAAATTTAAACCTTGAGTTGACTAGGCATTATACCCAGCCCAAAAATTTGAAAATCTGGAGTTTTCACTCCAATTGGTAATTTTGCACAAAAGTCATTCTTTTTTGTAATATTTGCAAATAGGTCCAATAATTATCAGAAAAATCTAGAAAAGTCACAAATAATCTCAAATAATAAATAATGAGTTTTCCCAAAATAATTTTTGACTTTGAACTGTCCAAGAAAATATTCGCACGTGTTTTGCACGTGTAAAAAGGGTAAATCTTCATAAAAATATTTATTACATCTCCAAGAATCCTTTTAATTCATTTATAAATCTTAAAAACAAAATTTAAAAAAATACGGTGTACTACATCACTCGCTCCTTAGAATAGTTCTATCCTCAGAACTACTACTAATAGAGTCCAAACAAAACAAGCAAAAAGAATTGAAATCTCATAAATGGAAACATAGTTTAAAGAATACAATTGCACAAGAGAATACATTCCAACAGAAAAATACAAACACATAGAAGGGACACAATCACACAAAGGGTTCAGGAAAAAATCTTTCGCTGCGCAACTCTGATAACTTGCCTTCGGAAACCTGCTGCAAAAATCTCTGAACTCTGCATCTAGCTTCTGACCTTCCACAATTTGCTTTAACCCCCCAAGGATCAGTGACCACTCCCTCCTTAGAATAGGACATGACTAAGGAAAGCCACCTCAAACTTGCAGCTCAATGAGATCAATAACAAATGATCACCCACCACTTTCGGTATCACATTCTTCGTTATATCGATCAGCAATCAATTCTCCCCCTGATTGTGTTGCCACCGTCAAGGCTCCACCTAGAAACACCTTAGGTACCACACCTAAGACTAAGCAAAAATTGGGCGACACAATGTATGCAGGAAACCAGTATTAAATAAAATTTTTTTTTATTCCATTAACCAAAACAAATTCTGTTACATGGAGAACGATACTCAAATCTCCAATTTATTCTCAAACAAAGTTTTACTTAATACATATGTAGCGCCCCGATTTCCGACACTGGGAAACCGTGACACGAGCCAAGACCTTTTCTTCAATTAGTCACAATACACAGAAAAACAGGAGAATTTAAAACTTTTTATTCGATACACAAAGTGTTACAAGTCTGAATACTGTACAACTGTAATACTTTACAATGGAGTTACAATATTGCCTTTACATTTCTAAGTATTACAACCTTCACATCTTACATCAGAGTACCTCTTAACTAATACAGAATCAATACATATTTTGCAGCGGAACTAAACTTAATACTGACTCCTTGCTTTCCTTGCCTTGAGTCCTCTTGAATCTCGCCTTTGTACTTTGGCGATCCAGTACCTATGGAAGTGGGGACGTCAGTATTCACTGACGCTTAAAGGCTGATCATATAGCAGCGAATCTTCCAAACAATATACAAAATATAGCAATAGTGTTGGTGTAGTTTAAGTGTTTGTGAGTGCTATGACTAGACTCTAATGCGATACTTAAAATAGAGCTAGGACACTCCCTATTCTAATGTCAGGGATTTGAAACCGCGTTATGAGTTCTAATTGTACACAACCCGTTCCTGACACCCACCCATGGCAGTTCAGGAATTAACAGCGCGAGATACGCAACCCGTGTCCTCAACCTGTGAGATGGCACCGTACGTATCCCTTTGACGGGAAGGTAAAACTAGGATGCTTCTTATTCTAATGTCAGCGAGTCTCCGAAAGCAACATGCAGCCCATACTACATGCGACTCCATCTCAAGCCGTTTCTCCATATATAGGGATTGAACCCGCGTTATGAATTCTAATTGTACACAACCTGTTCCTGACACCTACACGTGACTCGCGAGGCTGCAGATGTGGTCATGTGCCACTGTTGCATTTCGCCCGTGGTGTCTATGTTCGCCACCGCGACCCGGCTAACCGGACCTCACTCAAAATAGACGAACCCAATGTATCGGGTGTCATTACAAAAATCAAACCATAGAGTTTCGCAAGCGCAGGGTAGCACGAAGCCTACCCTGTGGCACTCTCTGGGGTATCGCAAGTGCAGGACTGCACAATGCATCCTGTGGCACCCCTAGCCACAGTACTTCAGGAATTAACAGAGCGAGATACGCAATCCGTGTCCTCAACTTGTGAGACGGCACCGTACGTATCCCTTTGACGGGAAGGTACAACCCGGTACACCACCTATGATCTGCCTCAAGAGACGAGTTAGTGTCGGGGCCCCCTACAACTGACCCCTCTCTCCCGGCAAAAGGGTTTAAGTAAACTGATCCTTATAAGTCACTATCCTAGTGATGTCCCTGACTCGAACAATCCTAGGGATGACGATATTATAACTCAACATGCTAGGCCTTAAATTAGGCTTCGCAAAACAACTCTACTAGGCCGCTCAACCTAGATTTACCAGAATCCTTCAGGACCCGGTTCGTGGCTCATCGATCCAAGACTTTGGCCGTTGCGAATATACACGCACGCCGCTACCCTAGACTTGGATTCTGTCTATACTCCGGTCCTCGATCAACCTACCCTGGTTAAGATTCGACGGTACACAAGGAGCGACTCTTCCACAGTTCCTTAGGGTAGAAATTATATGTCTTGATGGTCGATAGCCCTTAGGGTGGTAACATCACCCTAGACGAGCACAACTAACTGTGTACTAGCTAACAAGCTATACACAGTAATAACCACATACGAGCCAACTAAGCTACGTATGAAACAATAACTACCTACGAGCCAGGTGGGCCTCGTAGGAGATAACCACGTACATACCAGCCAACTAGGCCGCGTATGAGACCAACAGCTACGCACGGGCCGGTCGGGCCGCGTACGAGACAACCACCTACATACGAGCCGACTAAGCTACGTATGAGACCCACAGCTACATACGGGCCAGTCGAGCCACGTACGAGCACAACCGTGTGCAAACAACCATACAGGTAATCAATCCTAGAAGCAACCAAACGTGCTTACTAACAAACTTAATCTTCTATTGTTAGAAGCAACAAAAGAATCTACTAGTAGTCTATGATGGGTATTGTACTAGGGAAGAACCGAAGGCGATAAAATGGCCTTTATCGGACTAACTATCCCTAGTGGTCTTCCCAATCCTTCCTACTTCAACCTATTGCGCCTTAAGTATGGCATACAATTACAAGCAGCTTCTTACGACAATCAATCATATAACACAACCACCATGATATTCCTATGTATGAATGTGATTAATGCTTATGCTTACATTGAGCTCAAGCATGAAAATCACTAATGTCCTTAAACATAAAATTCTCTATAGTCAATCGTAGGTTACCAATTGAGCATGGAAGCCTACTACTTATCATAACCAACCACCACCACCCAACTAAGCAATATTCCAAGGTATAGTAGGTAGTCCTAACATTCTAAGCAAGTATTACTCTAGCATGGTATAGAACCCCACATAAATCACTACAACTAGCTATGGGTAGTTTCTTTACTTTAAGCATGAACATCATAGTGTGGGTATCCTTAACTTAACATGATTAATAATTAGCATGATACCTACTTACTTAGCATAAGTCATGATCATCTACTAACATAACATACACTTCTCTACCATTTATCTAACATGGTATACAATTTGTATACAATTTAAACTAGCATGATATGCAAAGTACTTACAATTAAGCTAGCATGGTATATCGCTTTCCAACAATTAAACTAGTCATGGTATATGATTTTATCATGGATCCTATAACACTCTAGGCACAATAAAATTTATCCAAACATGGTAGGAAACTCTTGGATTGAATCCTACACATTCTAAGCATAACTAAGTCACTAAACATAATAGGAAACTTTAGGAATGAATCCTACAAAATTCTAGCATAAGTGAGTTACTAAACATGATAGGAAAAGAATCCTACAACATTACCAAGCATGCTAGGAAAAGAATCCTACAACATTCTAAACGTTAAGCATGGTAGGATATTTTTAGAAAGTCCTACTACATCCTAAACATAAAGCATGATGGAGATAATTTTATAAAACATCCTACAACTAATTAACATAGAATCATGGTAGGATAATTTTATAAGTAATCCTACAACTAATTAAGCATGAATATGGCTTCTAAATATTTTTAGAAGCAAAGCCACAACTAACTAAGCATGGTAAACATGGTAGGATATATTTTAAAAGCAATCCTACAACTAACTAAGCATGGATTATGGCTTCTAATTATTTTTAGAAATAATCCTACAACACTTGAATCATAGATATGGCTTCTAAATATTTTTAGAAGAAATCCTACAACACTTGAAGCATAAATATGGCTTCTAAATATTTTTAGAAGAAATCCTACAATACTTGAAGCATAAATATGGCTTCTAATTATTTTTAGAAATAATCCTACAACACTTGAAGCATAGATATAGCTTCTAAATATTTTTAGAAGAAATCCTACAACACTTGAAGCATAAATATGGCTTCTAAATATTTTTAGAAGAAATCCTACAATACTTGAAGCATAATTATGGCTTCTAATTATTTTTAGAAGAAATCCTACAACCTTAGTAGCATGAAAATGGCTTCTAACTATTTTTAGAAGGAATCCTACAACCTTAGTAGCATGAATATTGCTTCCAATTATTTTTAGAAGCAATCCTACAACATTCTACTACTACTACTACCCCTACTTTAATCAAAACATAACACATCATTATCTACTACTACTACTACTTCATTCACAACAAAATCATCACATACAACTATCCATTACTACTACTACTTTATGGACATAAACATACTACTACTTTATTAATTACATACATGCTACTACTACTTCATTTATTACATACTACTACTTATTATTTAGCATACTACTACTTAGTTGCTTACTAACCTTATTTATTACTAGTGATAAAGAGAAGATTATTTTATTTTACTTTACTTTACTAAAGAAAAGATTTGATTAATTACAACTAGTGACTTAAAATAAAAGAAAGCTCTTTTTAATTAATTACAACTAGTGATTTAAAATAAAAGAAAGATCTTTTTAATTAATTACAACTAGTGATTTAAAAAGAAAGATCTTTTTAATTAATTACAACTAGTGATTTAAAATAAAAGAAAGGTCTTTTTAATTAATTACAACTAGTGATTAAAATAAAAAGAAAATCTTTTTACTTATTAGCTACAACTAGTGACTAGAAATAAAAGAAGATCTTTTTATTTATTAGCTACAACTAGTGATTAGAAATAAAAAGAAGATCTTTTTATTTATTAGCTACAACTAGTGATTAGAAATAAAAAGAAGATCTTTTTATTTATTAGCTACAACTAGTGATTAGAAATAAAAAGAAGATCTTTTTATTTATTAGCTACAACTAGTGATTAGAAATAAAAAGAAGATCTTTTTATTTATTAGTTACAACTAGTGATTAGAAATAAAAAGAAGATCTTTTTATTTATTAGCTACAACTAGTGATTAGAAATAAAAAGAAGATCTTTTTATTTATTAGTTACAACTAGTGATTAGAAATAAAAAGAAGATCTTTTTATTTATTAGCTACAACTAGTGATTAGAAATAAAAAGAAGATCTTTTTATTTATTAGTTACAACTAGTGATTAGAAATAAAAAGAAGATCTTTTTATTTATTATTTACAACTAGTGATTAAAACAAAAGAAGATCTTTTTATTTATTACACTAAGTCCTACAACCAACAATGGTTGTATATTTCAACAATATGCAATATGTGAGTCCTTTGGTCCAATATCATACAAACAACAAACTACAATGCTAAAGGTATGATCTTTATGAGTTAGTAGTTACTACTACTACCTTTCTTTCCTTTTCATCCAACATAACAACACAACAACACACCCAAAAAAAGAAACAAAACAAGAAGGTGAGAAGAAGAAGAAGTCAAACAACAAACAACAAACAAATAAACAAACAAGCAAAGGATCAAATGAAGAAACCCCCACCTTCCCTAACTTGTTGGAAGAACTAGCTAGCTATTCCTTCTCCTTCCCCTAGCTTTCTTTTTGAACTCTTCTAAGACCCTACAAAACAAAACTCTCAATGTTAATTGTTCTCTCTTTCTTTTCCTTTCCTTCTTTCTTTCTTTTGTTTTTTCTAAAATGAGAGAAGGAGGTGAATGAGGGGGGATTTATAGAAGGAGATGGAAGGTGGTGAGTGCACCAAAATGGCGCAAAATAAACCCCAAGAAGAGGTGGCCGGCCAAGTATAGGGGAGTAGGGGGTGAGGTTTAGAGTGGTGAGGTGGAGGGAGGTGTTATGTGAGGGAGGGTGTTTCTAGAAGACTTTCTCCTAATCTCTTATGCATACAACCCCTAAATAAAACCTCCTAATCAAACCTTAATTCTCTAATTAAGTAGCCATGACAAGCATAAGTATATTGTCCTAAAGTACATACTATATACTAGGTATAATATACTAAGTATCATACAATTATGTGTATGTGTACATGTATGTGTATACAAAATCTTTTTATAAAATCCTCACAAAGTTCCCAAAAATAATTTAATTTAGAAAATAATAGTGAAATAATTTTTATTATTACTTCGGAGAGTCGTGCTACCAATTTGATGCGCTTTGGATGCGCATCGACCGATAGACGTGCGTAGGCACTGTTTGTGGGCAACCCGGCAAAAATCGCCAAAATAGTCCGATTTTGGAGTTAAAATAAAATAATAAAAATATAATAATAAAAAAATAATAATTTATATGAGTTAATATCCATCCGGGATATTACAACATAAATGAATGAATTTAAAATTCTTGCACACCTTGGATCACATCCCTGAGTTACTTGCATCCTCCTCAGTCAATGCGAACACTCGCCCCTGTCTCTGAACCTTGCCTCCGCCTGCACCATCTTTCTTCAACTGCGGACAGTTTATTCTGAGATGCCCTTCACGACCACACTGATAAAAAGCCTGCGCCTTCTGAGGCTTGGTGCATGCTGCTTGATAATGACTTGCCTCTCCACAGTTGAAACAAGTCACGCCTTGAATCGCGGGTGCCTTCTGCACTGGCCCACTGAACTTGCCCTGCTTCGTTGGGAACTCCTTCTCACTCTGACTATCTGCTGGCCTCTTGCTCCTGTTCTAGGTCTCCTACTTTTTCTAGAACTGATCCATATCTTCTTCTGTCATAGCTGCTCTCCTAACCAGCTTATCAAACCTCCTGATGCCCAGTGGAATCATCTTCGACCTCAAATTCAGCCTCAAGCCCTGCTCAAACTTTTTGGCCTTCTTCACTTCATCCACAATCAGCTTCGGTGCATACCATGATAGCTGAGCGAATTTAGTCTCATATTTGCGCACTGTCATGCTGCCTTGCTGCAGATTTAGGAATTCCGCTGCCTTCCTCTCCTGAATATTGAAAGGAAAGAAATGATCCCTGAATTCCTCCAGAAAAGCTTCCCAAGTCACTTGCTGATCTCCCAAAGTCCTCTTCACCGACTACCACCAAACGCAAGCATCCTTCTCTAACTGCATTGCAGCCAACTTCACCTTATTGACTGCTGGAGTCTCCAAGACTTCGAAGACCATCTCCATCTGTCTAATCTAATCATTAGCCCTATCTAGATCAGACTGCCCCTCAAATACAGGTGGCCTCATCCGCTTGAAGGACTCAACTTGCTTGATCAGGTCAGCATTAACAAACACTAGTCCAGCCCCTTGAATCTGATTCCATATTAGCTACCATGAATGTGTTCAGGGTCTGATACACCCTGGAAATCTCAGTTTGAAGATCAAGTCCTACTCCATGGGAACCTTTAGCCCCATCACCATTACCACTATTCCTGGTCCTGGGTCCTGCCATTCTACTGAATACTACAAAATGAGGGTAAAGTTAGAACATCACAGCACAATTCACATCCATATCCATATCCCATGGCAAAACCCCAACCATACCCCAAACCAAAACATCATGTTCTAACTCTATGTGATACTCACACTCTAATGTCCATGCCTAGGTACTCACGCTACAGTGTCCACACCTAGGATTATTTTTATACTATGTTTATTATTACTATTGAAGCATGCTCTGATACCAATCTCTGTAGCGCCCCGAATTTCCAATATGATATCTCAGAAATATGTGGCACAATTTCCAGCATCAACTTCAATTGCAATAGTAAACATAGCCAAAAACACAAAAAAATTTTATTTTAACTTTTATTACAACACTTTTTTACAAAACACAGCGGAATACAAAATGCCTTGAATTACAATCTTTTTCTTTTACAACACTTTCTTTTACAATTTACAAAAGCCATAACATCATTCTATCTCAAGCATCCGAATCTCAAGCTATAAGCACCTACCTGTAAAACATGAGGCTAGAGATAACCCTATCCTCCAAAACTACAGGAGTTAACCATAACGGTGTGAGTGACATCAAAGAAAACAACATAAATAAAACGTAAGGCATAGAGTCATCGACAACATGTATTAACAGAAAGAATAAATAAAATGAGAAATAACAATAAGTAAAGCATGAAAATATCAAGGAATATAAGATAGCAAATAGTAGAGCATGAAAACAGCAAGTGAAACTAGACTAAGTGTCAAGTGTAGGAAAAACAGAAAGCAACATGCATAAAACCAAGTCAAGAAATATCAATGCTATATGCTGACTCTCTAATGCATACTTGTTGGATTCTATGCATTCCATACTACATAGGTCCGGTGCAAGCCCTTAACGTTCTCCACTTATAGGGTTATATTATCCGTTATGCAACTAATCCTACTATGGTGATGGGAAACAAGATCCAGAATACTTCGCGAATAGGCAGCACAGTCCTCAACCCACGAGCATCATGTAAGAATAGCTCTAAAACATGGAGAATCACCTCCCAACCGTGTACCCCATGAATAGGCTTGCAAGGCCCTCAACGTGCAGATACACCAGGTATACTCCGTGAATAGGTCTGCCGACCCTCGACACGCAAATGCACCCTGCATGCTCCGTGAATAGGCCTGCAGGCCCTCGACACGCGAATATACAAATGTCCTTTCGAGACAGAAAAACAAATAGTCCTGGAATGCATTCGTTGGACTAACAAACCAGAGCATATACTTACATTTCCCAAGTTCCATCACATCTCCACTAGTGCATGTCCTTAGGTTGGTTATTATTAAAACACAGATCTCCTCATCTCTAGAGTTAGTGTATCCTGCCGGACTTAATTCCACAAAACAAATCCAAGACCCCGCAGGTCTAAATCCACAAATCTCATCTGCCAGTTCACAGGACTCCCACTCAACTCCTAGAGAAATCACAACTCATCCATCAAGACCAAAACTTTCAATAAAACTAACAAATCCATCGTCAAAATGATTATATGAAGAAACCTCTTAAATAAACAAAAATCCAAATCTTATATAAAATTCCAGAATCCAAATAAATATTAGATTTATTAAATAACTGAAAACCATATTTTTAAGTTGTAGAATATCACAAAACATCAATTCCTTTGAAAGCACGTGTAACTCAAATAAGGTCCAAAAGAATACATTTAAAACTCCATCGTAAATAACATATAATTCTCTGTAAACATTGCAAAACATCTTTTAAAACAATATAATATTGAATGAACAATCTTTCAAAAGAAGCATCAGAAAACTCAAGAAAACACCAGTCAGAGTAGTAGCAGTCGACTTCATAAAGTAGTCAGTCGATTGTCCCGCGTGAAACCCAAACTCGAGAAAACATCAAGCAGCGCAGTGACAGTCGATCGCATACTGTAGCCAGTCGACTGTCCCACGGAAAAATCTGAAGACTCAAGAGAACCACAATCAGAGCAGTAGTAGTTGACTGTGTAATCTGGACAGTCAACTTGTAACGCCCCGATCTCCCCGTAACTGGGAAACCGTGACACACGCCAAGATCTTTCCTTCAATTAGTCTCGAGACACAGAAAAACTGGGAAATTTAAAAACTTTTCTTCAACACAGAGTTACTACGCAGTAATTACAATTATCAGTTTGTAATACCAAACTGTACTGCCTGCCCCTTTTCTTTTCCTTTTTGACTCCAAAATCAATTCTTCCAATTTCTATATCACTTTAAACATAAACTAAAATAGTTATGTTTCAAAGAAAATTTGGGCAGAGTCTCCCTTGTATTTTTTGCCCAAAACACAGAAAAGCTTACGGAATTTTGCTCTAAATTCCGTAGCTTACATCACAGGCAATAATAATACGGGCTCCCCAGGCCAAAATGAGCATCATCACACAGGCAATATATATATATGCTCTGGGGGCCAAACTCATAACGGTTTAACAAATATCAATTAAAAAGCATAAATCCTTTTGAAAACGTAGTAAGTTTTTAGAAAATAACCTGTAAAAACCTACCACGACGCCCGGCACTCCACAACAAAATGGGTACGGGTCCAAACCATATCCTGCTGCCTCACACTATACTCTTCATCATCATCCTCATACTTATACATCAAAAATACAATTTAAAGCATAAATCTTTACTATTTACAATTAAAACATAATAATGAATTATAACTGGAACTCCACTCCACGGAACCTGTACCTACACCTCACCTCTGCACTGCTGAGGACCTGTAACAGTAGGGACCTAGGGTAGCCCAGGGACTCCCTAACCCCCAAACACTAAGGGGTTAGCCATTTCTGGTGTGAGTATAATTTATTAAAATAAGTAAATAAATTAAACTTACAAGTAAAAACATAACAAACTCACCATTTCCAAGATAAACAAATCTTACTTGACATCTGAATATGTAAACATCATAAATGGGATTTCACATCACATACTCTCTGAGTCATCACCTGTATGTATATCTATACCCGCTCATAACATACTTATATTTAGTAACCCTTTGAATATCCACCCATAATACAATATTGATTTTGTTTCCTTATCTCATGTATCCTATCATAAACATATGCCTTCATCCTCATACTACCACATTCATTCATGTCCAACCTCACATCTCATTTCACCTTACCATTTACTTGCATTTTATCACAATACACCCCATATCCCAACATAGTTTGGTAATAACACAATCACATCCCAAGCCCATAGCTTGGTTATTAATCTACTCCAACTATCGCACTCGCAATTTATCTCGAATGGAAAGGACACGTGTACATATAATTTGTGTCAGTGTATGTTATGACTTAACTCTAATGCAAATTACCAATACAATGATACTCTTATTCCAATGCAAGATTACTAATGCGATGATGCTCTTATTCTAATGCCAGATTTACTAGTGCGATGATGCTCTTATTCTAATGCCAGCAAGTCTCCGAAGCAACATGCAGCCCATAAATACATGCGCCCCATCTCAAGCCGTTTCTCCAAATATAGGGATTTGAACCCGCATTATGAATTTCTAATTGTACACAACCTGTTCCTGACAGATACTACATGACTGATGAGGTTGCAAATGTGGTCAAGTCCCACCAATGCAGTACGCTCATGGTGTCTATGTTTGCCACTACTACCCGGTACACCGGACCTCACTCAAAAACCAGACGAACACGGGGTCTCTCCGAGCGCAGTATAGCATACAAAGCCTATCCTGTGTCGCCCCTAACTCATAGACCGTGATCTATGGCCTGTTCGCTCTCTCCTGGCCAAGGACCCGACGAAGTTCCGGGGTCCATTCCCCTAGCTCCGCCGCCTTATCATGGCACTTCAGGAATTAACAGTGTGCGATACGCATCCCATGCTCCCAACTCGTGAGAAGGCACCGTACGTATCCCTTTGACAGGAAGGTACAACCCAATAACACCACCTAAGGCCTGCTTCGAGGGACAAGTTGGTCGTAAGGCACTACCTAACAACCAACTCCTCTCTTTTCGGCAAAGGATCGAAGTAAAATGATCTTTATAAGTCACTACCTTAATGATGTTCCTAACCCTGAACAATCCTAGGAATGACAACATTACACAACATGCTAGTCTTAAATTAGACTTCGCAAGATAACTCTATTAGGCTGCTCAACCTAAACTCACCAGAATCCCTCAGGATCTGGTTCATGGCCTATCGATCCAAGACCCCGGCAATACGAACGTATTCGCATGCTACTATCCTGAACTTGGATTTCATCACACTCCGGTCCGCAATCAACCAACGGTTAAGATCTGACGGCACCCGCGAAGTGACTCGTCCACAGTCCCTTAGGAGTAAGCTAAACACACGTCTTAATGGTCGATAGCCCTAGGGCAATGATATCACCCTAGAGGAGCACAACAAACTGCGTATTAGCCAAGAAGCTACATACGAGTAACCAAAAACACATACGAGCTAAACAGCTACGTATGGGACCAACAGCTACATACGGGCCAGTCGAGCCGCGTATGAGACAACAACATGCATACGAGCCAAATAAGCTCCGTATGAGACCAACATTTACATACGGGCCAATCGAGCCGCGTATGAGACAACAACACACATACGAGCCGAATAAGCTGCGTATGAGACCCACAGCTACATACGGGCCAGTCGAGCCACGTACGCGCAAAACCACATACAAACAATCATACAGGTAATCAAACCTAGAAACAACCAACTGTGCTTACTAGCAAACTTGATCTTCTATAATTAGAAGCAACAAAAGAATCTACTATAATCAACTTAGCATGGGTTTCTTCTAAAATCAACTCATCATGGCATACCTACTATAATCGACTCAAACATGAGTTTCTTTCTAAAATCGACCCAAACATGATATTCTACTACAACTTAACCATGGGTTTCTTTCTACAACAATTCAAGCATGGATCTAATACAACTCAAGCATGGTAGTCCTACTTACTAACTCAAACATGATAAGTCAACTAAAATGTCACATAGCATGAATGGGTTCCTTTTTTTTTTGACATAGACAACACTCATCTTTATGCTATTCTCTCAAGTTCTACCATTCATACTTTTTATAGGATCCCTTTGATCCATAAATTCTTATATCAATACTTTAGTTTATTCGAACTTCTTCAAAACATCAAAATACGTATATAAACCATACACCCATATTTTGATATCATCATCTAAAAATAACTCATCCATTATATAGGTTTTTATATACTCATGAATAGTTAAAATCACCATATTTTTACAATCACAAAAATATGTAAAATAAATCGATACTTACTATTTCTTTAAACCACGAAAATATATAATAATATAACTCACATATTCTTCAACCACAAAATATATAATACACCAACTCACATATTCATCAACCCACAACATATATAAACATACTAACTCACTTATTTCTTTAAACCATAAAATACATAAATGAATTAACACTCACATATTCTTAACCACAAAATATATAATTAAAATAACTCACACATATCTTTAAACCACGAAAATATATATATATATATAACTCACCACATACTTCTTAAATCACAATTACATAAATAAATTAATTCACATATTCATCCACCCACAAAATATATATAATTAAACTAACTCACTTATTTCTTTAAACCATAAAATACACAAATATATAAACAAACTAACTCACGTAATTCTTAAAATCACAGAAATACATATAATAAAATAGTACTCACATATATCTTTAACACACCAAAAACACATAATAAATTAACTCACATCTTTCTTAGCACACAAAAACACATAATAAGTCATACTCACATATTTTGCGAAGATCCAAGCGCCGTGCCATCTCGCGTCCAAGGTTGTGAATATATCCTATCACCAAATTTCAAGCAATTAAAACTCAAATACTTCAACTAATCACAAGAGTAAATAATCGCTATCCCAAATATCCCACAAGTGCTTACTGAACACTTGGGATATACACGCGTGATGCACGTGATGATCTAATACCAACGGTATTTTCATCCTCAATTAATTACTAAAATCGCTCCCAAATAATCTAATAGTCCAACTACAATTTCTATTTCTATACAAGAATTAATTCATATCCCTACAATTTTCTTTTACAAACTCAAATCCCTAATTTACTAACAACTCACAATTTCTCTAATAACCTACTAATTTCTCCCATCTACAATTTCCAACGTCTCAAAATCTCTCTACCACAACATTCTTACTTAATAAAAATTAACCCAACTAAATTTTATACAATAAAATAGTTAGGGTTATACCTTCGCGAAGTCCAATCGAAAATCCGACGCTACTACGATGTCGGGAATCCCTCCATTAGTCTACTCCTAATTTTAATTTGGATTGGATGAAGAACCAGAGGGGATTGAGGTGGGGAAAACAATCAGCGATGGGTTCTATTTGGGTTCGTTTTGATCGGGATGAAGAAGCTGAACGAAGGAGGAAGGGGGAACAGGTGTGGGGTTCCCTTCGGTTGCTGGCGTGGACGAACGGGGGGGAGAAGAGAGGTGGTCGGGATTCTTTTGGGTTCGACATCGAACAAGACGGAGAAGAAGGGAAGGGGAAGGAAGAAGATGGAGGTGGCGGAGGTGTGGGTTTCTTCGTTGGGAGCGAACGGGAGGAGGGAAGGGGGAAGGGTTGGGGCTTTTCTTTTGGGTTCGGTATCGGACCAGGAAGGAGAAGGGAACGGGAATGGAGAAGGAGGAAGAAGGGAGATGGTGGGGGGGGGTCTTTGGCTGGGTGTGAATCGGAGAAGAAGGAGAAGGGAATGGAGAAGGAGGCCGGTGGTGTGGGGTTCTTTGGGTTCGGGATGGAGAACGAATGGAAGAAGAAGAAGGGAAGAAAAGGAGAAGAAGGAGAGAGAGAGAAGGGGTTTTTTTGTAAAAGATGGAAATAAACAATAATAGATGATAAATATCTAGGAGAATGTTGCATATAAGCCTTCTAACTTCAATACATTTCAAATAAAGTCTAACTCTCTATTCTAATAATTCCAAACAATACAAAATACATTAAAACTACTTTGTAGCTAATCTGTATAAAAATAATTTAATCTCGAAAATAATAATAAAATAAAGTAGACAATATATCTTATATTTCTCAATTGAAAATAATTATTATCAGAAAAATACAGTCGCGTGCAATTCTCAATTGTGCACGCATTTCGATGCAAAATAGCCATATGCTATTTTTCGGGTTGTTACACAACTATCCCGCAGGAAAATCCAATACTTAAAGAAAACATTAATTCAGAGCAAAGACGGTCGACTATATAAGGTAGTTAGTCGACTATCCCACAGAAAAGTTTGACACTCAAGAAAATACTTCAGCCAGGACCCTGACAGTCGACTGTCGACATTGGTCGGTCGACTGTCAGACCTCCAGACTGCAGTTTAAAGGTTGTGCATGTTTTAACCGATACACGATTCTACTTTGTAAAAATCACAAATTTGAGAAACTAATTTTCTGAGATAATTAATTGTAACTTGTATAACATATAGGAATTATTAAAACACATCAAACATATCAAGATCTCGAAATAGGAGTTTTACCCAAAAAACTTTCAAAACAACATCTTGTATACATATATGTTCGAATACGAATTTTAACATCAGTTTAGACTGCAAAAATCCATCAATAAAATTAGTAAAAAGTTTACAACTATTTTAGGACCAAAACAGTTGAAATCCAATCAAAACTCCATCAAAACACATGAAAACCCAATTTCTTCGAAAACAACGAAATAAGATATATGTACATATGTTTGTGCGCCAAGAAAACTTCAAAACTCATCAATTAGAAATAGTAAAATATTTAGATTTAATCTCAGTACTAAAACCAATCATATCCAATTGAAAACTTCTCAAAACTTCACAAAATCACGAAATCCCCAAATTGATCATAATGCATACATCCAAATCTAAACCCCCTTTTCTCAAAACTCCAAGACTTAATTCTTAGGTCCAATAGCCATTAAATTCTTCCACAATCATCCATAATAAATTATCCATACATATAAGCATCATAACAATCACTAATAAAGTTTCTACTCAACGAAAAACCCCCAAGTAGAGTTATGCATATATACCCAAGTAAAGGTAATCATTTTATCCACTTTATGCAATACCTTCATACCACACTTCTCAACAAGTCAAAATAACAAATATGTGAGGGAAAACAACCTACTCTTGATTTCTATTTAGTTCTTTAACAATCTCAAGTCAACAAATTAGGGTTTCAATTATCAATAATATAGTTTCATGAAAGGATTCACTTTTAATTCATCTACTCATCAAAACTTCATATATCATCATACAAACTCCTAGCATGCTTTCTAATAGATAGATCATCACATAAAACATACATAAAACAAAATAAAACAAAACATATCACTCACCTTGTTGAAGAGATCAAACGAAAATAATAAAGCAATACGAAAAATCCCTCATTCGCAAGAAATCCAAGATCTTTTGCTTTAAAAATCCAAGAAAATAAAATAATGAAATCCCTTGTGTTTTGCAGCAAAAAACAACTGCACTCCACCCTTAAATAGGCCGGGATCCAAGGTTTTAGGGTTTTGAACACATTTGCAAAAATACTCCTTTTAAAACACATCTTTACATATATAGATCCATATACTTGGAAACTTGATAAAACCAATTTATTTGAGATTTAAAAATAAAAACAATCATCATAAAGTCAGCCGGCACTGTTTAAAATGCCCAGAAAATGAATTTACACTTTTACCCCTCTCAAAATGATAATTTTGCAAAAAGATCATCTTTTATCGAAAGTTGTAAAATAAATTAAATTCATCAAAATAAAAAGTAAAACTTTAAACCCTTAGTTGACTAGGCATTATACCCAGCCCAAAAATCCAAAAATCTAGAGTTTTCATTCAAATTTGTAATTTTTCACAAAAGTCATTTTTTTTTGTAATATTTGCAAATAGGTCAAATAATTATCGGAAAAATCTAGAAAAGTCACAAATAATCTCAAATAATAAATAATGAGTTTTCCCAAAATAATTTTTGATTTCGAACTTTCCAAGAAAATATTTGCACGTGTAAAAAGGGTAAATCTTCAGAAAAATATTTATTAAATCTCCAAGAATCCTTTTTCATTTGTAAATCTTAAAAACAATATTTAAACAAATACGGGGTACTACAATTTTGGCAATTGAAATTAATTTGCAAATCTTACTGCAGTTAGATTTGCTTCTATTGCTCATGATAATGCTCAATTCACCTAACATTTCCTTCCTTTTTTTTTCTCTGTATAATTACAGGGATTATACCCGGGATACATCATATTCTTCGTTCAATTAGAGTCAATTCTAGAGTTTCACTTAAAACTGAAATCCCAAATTGAGATCAAATTTGGCAACATTGAACTTAGCAATTTGAGAAAAAGAGTCAAATCTAGAGAGAGGACAAGAACATACATGAAGTAGAAGAAGGTAGGCGGTGGCTTCTTGGGTTTCTTGGGGTCTTCCGAACCCTTAACTTTCGACTTTGGTTTTGAAAGCTGCTTCTTCTTCGTCGTCGTCATCGTTGCAACTCCGGGGGTCTCCTTCGGCTTCTCTGCCGCTTTATCCCCTTTTGATATCGTCTTCATCACCATCTCTACTGCATTCAAAATCAAGCGTAAGAATGGGAACTTTTCGATTTAGGATTTGGGATATTGGAATTTGAGGAAGGAGATGACGTGGCGGGTGTGGGGACTGTTGTTGCAGTAGTCGCCGAGGAAGATGATAAGGGTGGTGGAGAAGGGGGTGCGGCCCATGGAGGACTCGAGGATGGACCATACTGATTTAAAAGGAGTTTTTTAAATTTATTTTTGGGATATTGGAATTCGGAGGAGGTTGAAGAAGAAGAAGAATGGATTTGGGTTTGGGTTTTACTGGAAGAATAGGGGAAGAGGGGTAGTCTTGTTAAAAGGTTACGTCACCTAGGATTATTTGAGTTAATCCATGATAAAGATAACGACGTCAGTGGCTCCTAACGGAAAACAAAGTTTACTAGGGTTTTCTGCCAAAAAAAATTATAGTAGGGTTTTCTGCCAAAGCAATAAAACTCAGTAGGGTTTTCTGAAATTTACCTGATAGGGTTTGATGTATCAGTGCATATTTCTCGATGAATGTGTGTAAAAAGAAAATAAGATAATTTATGAAGGAAAGAAATATGAAGATACAGACTAATGGAGAAATCATTTAACACTGTCATTTCATTGACGAAACAGGAAGATGGTTGGCTTTACACAATTATTTTCAAGTTATATTAGTAAAATGTATTGGTCTTTAAGAATTGTTGTATTACTCGTGTACATGCCTTCCTTGTCGTAAGGTAATGTGTCGATAGCATTGTAGAGTATATCATTTATATATTTATCTGTGAATGTATGCTTATCAATTTGCCTTCTAATTAAAATGTGAATTTTAGTAGCAGGGTACTGAAAATTATGAGTATACACCAATGCGAAGTGTAACATCCCACAAATTGAGTTATGACAATTTTGCTCCACGTGTGTTACGCACATGTATTTCATACTGGTACAAGTAATAATCGTAACGCATTATCCTACGTATTTCTACATTTGAATTATTTATACATTTTTCCGTCTCCTCAAAACTCATTTTATCCGATTTTTAGCCAATTTAAACATTTATTTTAATCTTTACATTTTTACGTACATTGCACGTGCTTTCAATACACGTGCAGATTATATATGTTTTATCGTTACATGAAATATCCGTAACATTTTTAATATACATATTCTACGTATTTTGTATTTTGACTGTTTTTTGTTCTCTTTATATTTTGCACGTGCATTGCATGTAAAATTTCTATGCACATTTTTATTTATAAAATTTTGTAAGAGTAATGCACATTTTTCTTCTCACTTTATTTGTTACATTTGGTATTATTTATTCTTATAAAAACCCATGGGCCTAAAATTTCTTTCAAAACCCACAGAAATTAATTAAATAAAAGGCCACACTGCTTGTCATGTGTAATACCCACACACACATTTTAATTCAACAAAAACAAATAATTAAAATTATGTGAAGTGTACACGTAGCACGTGCACATGTGCACACGTGCAATGTGCACACTCCAAAGAATTGGCCGGCTGTTCATAGGGGGTGGAGAGAGAGAAATGGGGTAGTGGATTAATTAGTGGGTAATTAGTTAATATAACTACTCCTAATTTACCCTATAAATACCCTACACCTAGGCCATTTCTAAACACAAAATATTAATAAAAAAACCAAAGGTATTAAGCTGAGCATTTCGGGTGTGACTTGCTGTGGATTTCGGTGGGGTTTTTGTTTGGCTTTGTGGGATTTTTTGAGCTCTTTTTTTAAGGGACTTGCTCCTAGGATATTCTTCTAATAGGTGGGTGTCTCTACTTGCTTTCTAATTATGTGTAGAATGCATGCTTAGGAAATTCAAGTTAGAGTTGTAGATCTAGCATGAATTATTTAATTTATATTACCTTTGTGTGCTGCATATTGTATTAACATCTAGAAATTTAGTGGTTGGTAAATGTGAAAAAATGCATGTTAATGAAAACTTACAATGAAGAATTACTGTGTAGTCAAACTACAATTTATATTGGAATACCTTATATGATTGTCATGCAAATTGTAGTATACTATGTGATATGGCTAAAAATGGGGTTAAATCGGAACCGTCCAAATCAAGCACGAATCTTGAAGTCCAGGGGTAAAATGGTAATTTCGCCTACCAACGGGCCTGAAATGGGTACTGGATCTCTTCCCCAAAGATCCAATAACCCATGAACGGGTCCACCTCAATCGGGTGCGTGTTTCAACCCGTGGCGAACCTGGTCCAGCAAGATAGAATTAGGGTTTCTGATTCATCCTAATCAACGGCCCTGATTCACATCTATCTTTTCACTGGGAATTAGGGATTACATTCCTAATCTATTTACAGGGATTATATTCCTTATCATATCACGGGGATTATATTCCTAATTTGATCCCCAAGGCGCCTATAAATACCCCCCATCCATCTCCATTAAGAGGTAATCAATCTTTCACCAGTTTTTACGCTCTTTCATAATCTCTCTGATTACTGACTTGAGCGTCGGAGGGTGCGTCACTGGGAACAATCCCGGTGTCTCGCACTTTTTGCAGGTGTACGGCGGGAGCGACGAACATACTCCGGCAGAACAGGTAAATAGGTTTGCTATTCAAAATTCCCCAAGAATCCACAAATACTATCTGTTTGCCCCCACACCAGATTCAGCGGTAACAGATTGGCGCCGTCTGTGGGAAAACAAAACGAATTGCGGCCTCCCCTCTTCCCGTTGGTCAAGATCCCTCCAGCCATGCCTCCCAGGAAAGTCAGATCCAGAGGTTCCAACCGAGGACCCAACCCCGATCAGCAACAGGAAATTCCCATCCAACCTGCTCAACAACAGGGGCAACTTCCCCTCCAGCGGAGACCCACTCCAACAGGACCTTCCTCCTCCTCCTCAGAATCAACAACCTCCTAAGGGTCCCAACCCTCAGAAACAGCCTCTCCTCCCGGACCATGTCTCCATCCACAATGCCTCTTCGGATTCTATGGCCTCCCATAATCCCCGAGTTTCCGACTTCCAACAAAAAGTCCCCAATCGGCCGAAAGATGTGGATCTTCACCACCGTCTGGATGAAAAGCGGGCCCGAGAGGGAGCCTCCCGCCAGCAACGTCCGGATGAGCGATCTCCTCACTGCCGAGACTACAGAAGGTCCCCGATCCGCATTGAGTGACCCCCGAACGTCACAGGAGAAGACCACATTCCCCTGCCGGTCGGCAACACCCTAGGAATGATGAGGCACCCATCACCCGTGCCGAGTTCCAACAGTTCCAGGCAACCGTCCTACAAGCTCTCAACCTCCGTCCCAATAACACCAATGCTCTGAGGATTCCCACTCCACCTCGGGTTCGAAGTCCTCGCCAGCGGTCCCTTACTCCTCCCCGAGCTCCTACTAATCCTCAGCGCATGCCAAGTCCTCGCCGCTCCAGGAGCTACCGTCATCGTAGCCCCCGATCTCTCTCATACGAAGACGAGTCTAGAGGCTCTCCTGATTACCGTCGAAGGGATGACGCTGTGTACCGCCGTCTCCATGAGATGGAGAGGCGCTTGGGTCAGTTAGACCGAGAAGAAGAGCTCAGAGGAAGGACCCTTCGTCCTGGCCGACCTCCTTTTTCCCGAACCATAATGGATGCACCCGTACCAATTGGCTTCAAGCCTCCACAATTTGAGACCTATTCCGGGGAAACCGACCCCGTTGACCACATCGAAAGCTTCAAGACCCTCATGCTCATCCATCAAGCTTCCGATGCTCTGCTCTGCAAAACCTTCCCCGCAACTCTCAAGGGTCCAGCTCGAGAATGGTATTCTCGCCTTGCCCCATCCTCAATATTCTCCTTCGAGCAATTCGAGACCCTCTTCGTCACCCATTTTGTAAGTAGCCGTAGAACTGTGAAGACCAGCATCTCGCTACTATACCTCCACCAGAAGAAGGGTGAGAAGTTGAGCGACTATGTGAAGAGGTTCACAGCCGAAGCCAGGTCCATAGCATCCCTCGACCAGTCGATCGCTACAGCAGCATTTCAATCCAATGTCCTCAATTTCAACCTCCGCTCCTCCCTCGCCAAGAAGCCCCCACAGAACTTCTCTGAACTCCTCCTCCGAAGTGAAAAGTATATTCGGTCCGAAGAAGCCGAGCACCGCCCTAATTTGGAGGGGTCTTCCTCCGGGTTTAAGAGAAAGGGAACAGAAGAGGAAGGAGCCAAGAAGCTCCACAAGGATAATGCCGGCCAATGCCGACCTCCCCCCAGATTCGAGAAATTTACTCCTCTCACCACCAGTGTCTCTACCATTCTGATGGAAGTCGAGAAGGAAGGGGTCATACCCCCTGCTCCGAGGATGAACACCCCCGCCAAGAAAAGAGATAAAGAGAAGTGGTGCCGTTATCACCGGAACCATGGCCACGACACCAATGATTGTCAGGCCTTGAAGAATGAGATAGAAGCATTTATCCAGAGGGGGCAGCTGACCAGATTCGTGAGAAAGGACCGAGCCGACCTTCCTCCCCAGCCTCGGGGGGCTAATAAGCGTCCGGAACGTGATGAAACGCCCGACTTCGAAGAGGAGCGTGTCCTACACCTCATTCATGGGGGCCCAATGGGGGGCTCCTCGAACTCCTCTCGAAAGGCATTTATAAGAGAAGTCAATTCGGTCCGCACCACCCCTCCTCCCAAAGGCCTCGGAGTGCCCGTCACATTCTCGGACGATGATCTTGAAGGTGTCCGCACCCCTCACTGTGACGCACTCGTCATCAACCTCCACATGGCGAACTTCAAAGTGGAGAGGATCCTAGTGGACAATGGCAGCTCCGTTAACATCCTTTTCCTCGCCGCTTTTAAAGGCCTCAAACTATCCCGTGACAGGCTCAAGCCCGCCGGCTACACGCTCCATGGGTTCACGGGAGTGCCAGTGACTATCGAAGGGGTGATCACCCTCGATGTAACCGCTAGCAAAACTCCTACTACCTGAACGGATTCGATGGACTTCATGGTCGTAGATGTCCCTGCAGCCTACAACATCATACTGGGTCGGCCCTTGAAGCCGTCCCAGCTGCCCTTGAAGCCGTCCCCTCTGCCGATCACCTCAAAATGAAGTTTCTAACTCGGGATGGAGTAGGAGAGGTAAAAGGCAATCAGGAAACAGCCCGCAAGTGCTACATGACCTCTACCCTCAGTCCAGTCCTCTCCTTAGAAACTCTGGAAATCCCCAAAGATGCTGTCCGACCGACATCCGAGCCAGTGGACGAATTGGAGGAAGTGCTCTTCTCTGAGCAGGATCCAACTCGAAAATTCTTTGTTAGCAAGACCCTCCCGTCCGTCCTATGCTCGGACATTGTACAGTGCATCCGAAGGAACCGAGACCTCTTTGCTTGGTCAGCTGCAGACATGCCTGGATCTCCGAAGAGCTCTTAGTCCACCACCTCAGTGTTGCCGCGGGGTCCAAACCGGTTCAACAGAAGAGGCGCAAGTTCGCCCCCGAACGCCAACTAGCTATAAAAGAGGAGGTGGATAAGCTCTTGAAGGCGCGATTCATACAGGAGGTAAACTATCCCGAGTGGTTGTCAAACGTAGTGATGGTGAAGAAGTCCAATGGGACTTGGAGGATTTGTATCGATTTCACCGATCTCAACAAAGCTTGCCCCAAAGATCCCTTCCCTCTTCCGAGTATTGACACTTTGATTGATGCCACCTCGGGTCATGAACTCCTCAGCTTCGAATGTTCCCCCTGGATATCCCTAAGACCTCATTTGTGACCGACCAGGGCCTCTATTGCTACAGAGTTATGCCCTTCAGTTTGAAAAATGCAGGCGCCACATACCAACACTTCGTCAACAAGGTTTTCCAAGCTCAAATCGGCCGTAATATGGAGGTATATGTTGACGACATGCTTGTAAAAAGCATCTGAGGTACCGATCATGTGACCGACCTTCAGTCGACGTTTGATGTTCTGAGAATGCATAACATGAGACTCAATCCGAACAAGTGTGCGTTCGGATTCTCGTCAGGAAAGTTCCTCGGCTTCATGGTCAGCCAACGGAGAATTGAAGCTAACCCTGAGAAAATCAAGGCCATACTAGACATGGCCCCTCCCAAGAATGTTAAGGAAGTTCAGAGGTTAACAGGCCGCCTAGCCGCCATAGGGCGTTTTCTCTTGAAGTCCGGGGAAAAATGCCTCCCTTTCTTCAAGGCCATCAGGGGGGCTAAAGGATTCGAATGGGGACAGCAACAACAGGAGTCCTTCGACCAACTCAAGGCTTACCTTGTCAATCCTCCCCTCCTCAGCAAACCAATCCCGGGCGAACCCCTCTACCTCTACTTGGCAGCCTCCGAGCAGACCCTCAGTGCCGTTTTAGTAAGGGAAGAAGACCGGGCTCAAAAGCCCATCTACTATGTGAGCAAGGTACTTCGGGATGCCGAGCTCCGCTATCCGAGAATAGAAAAGATGGCTTACGCCCTGGTGATGGCCGCAAGAAAGCTTCGCCCGTATTTTCAGTCCCACTCGGTGGTCGTCCTTACCGACCAACCGCTAAAGCAAGTCCTCCACAAGCCAGAGACCTCGGGTCGCCTTATGAAGTAGTCAATCGAGCTGAGCCAACATGATATAACCTATCAGCCTCGGACCGCGATCAAGGCCCAGGCCTTAGCAGAATTCATGGTTGAAAGTACCATCCCCGAGTTTAGTCAAGTAGTGAAGGGACCACCTATCTGGTCAGTTTATGTGGATGGATCCTCCTGTAACGAGGGAAGCGGAGCCTGGGTCATTCTGACGGGCCCAGATGACTTCGTCCTCCAATACTCCCTCCGTATAAACTTCAAGGCCTCTAACAACGAAGCAGAATACGAGGCACTTATAGTCAGCCTCGGGATGGCCCGCAATGCAGGGGCACAATGCCTCCGGATCTTTAGCGACTCTCAGCTGGTCGTTAATCAGTTCCTCGGCGAGTATAAAGCGCGTGACGACCGGATGGTTAAATACTTAGCCAAGGTCAGGAGTCTCATGGCCTTATTCGAAGAAGCCCTCATAGAACGAATCCCACGAGAGGAAAATGCCCAGGCCGATATCCTATCCAAGCTAGCCTCTTCCTCCCTCCAAGGTCTTGAGCAGACCGTCTTGATAGAGGTACTTCCAAAGCCAAATATAGAGAATGAAGATTCCGACTCATTGGAGTCACTACCAGTTTTGCTTGAGGATAACTGGATGAAGCCCCTCGTCGAATTCTTACGGGACAGTCTCCTCCCTGAAGACCCTAAGGAAGCTCGAAGAGTAAGAACCCGAGCAGAGCGTTACATGGTCATCGAGGGCATCCTTTACAAGCGTTCCTTCTCACAGGTAGACGGCAGGCCCTATTTGAGATGTCTTTCCCTAGAGCAAGCCGAATATGCCCTGCAAGAACTTCATGAGGACATCAGTGGGGCACATTCGGGCTCCAGGTCCCTAGCCCGCAAAGTGTTGAACTACGGATACTTCTGGCCCACGCTCCTGCAAGATGCCGACCTATACGTTCGGCAATGCGGCCCCTTGCCAGAGGTACTCCAACATCCGACGCCTCCCACAAGCTCCACTCACTTCCCTATCAAGTGCAATCCCCTTTGCAATGTGGGGGATGGATTTACTAGGGACCTTTCCCCCAACTCCCGACCAGTTCAAATTTTTAGTCGTGGTAATCGACTACTTCTCAAAATGGATAGAGGCCGAACCCCTGGCCACGATTACTGAGAACAAGGTCGTTCAGTTCCTTTGGAAGAATGTCATCTGTCGATTCGGAGTGCCTCGGGTCCTCGTAACAGACAACGGAACCCAGTTCACTGGGGCTGCCTTCCGAGCTCTCTGCAAAAACCTCGTCATTCGGCACCGATTTTCTTCCGTCTCCCATCCCCAGTCGAATGGCCAAGTCGAATATGCTAAACGAAAGATTCTCTCCCGCATTAAAAAGAGGTTAGACAAATGCTCCAAAGGCCTATGGGTCGACCAGCTTCCCAACGTGCTGTGGAACTACCGTACTACAAAGCGGACCCCCACAGGAGAGAGCCCATTTAATCAAACCTATGGATCCGAGGCTGTAATCCCCCTCGAAGTCGGTATACCCTCTCCTCGTCTAATAGCTTATGAAGAAGAACAAAATGCCAGAGAGCTCCGAGCAAATCTAGACCTTATTGACGAGATCCGAGAAAGAGCTGCCATTCGCCAACAAAGCTACCGAAGAAGGATCGAGTTGGCATACAACAAAAGAGTCCGCCCAACAGATCTCAAAGAAGGAGACCTGGTCCTCAGAAAGTTAGCCATCTCGTTCCCAGGTCGGAAGAGCAAATTGGTCCCAAATTGGGAGGGACACTACAAGGTCGCCAAAGAAGTTAGGCCCAGGACTTACAGACTAGAAGACCTTGAGGGCAGAGAGATCCCCAGGACTTGGAATGCTGACCATCTTCTAAAATACCAAGAGAGAGCACAAAGCCTCTCTAAGTATCTTTAAGAAGTCAAACCGTTCCTCTCCTATTACTTGTACTGTTTTGCTTTTATTTCTCTCTTGTAATAACGGCTTGCAACTTTAGAAGCAGCCAACTGTTAGTCATTAATAAAGAAAGCTTTTTCATATTTTACCTGGAAAAAATTGTTTACATCTCTCTGCCTCTACTCTTCACTCTAACGATGGTTCGGAGTTCAAAACTTGGATCGATTCTACTTCGCAAGTTCGCTCCTAAGCGAACTAGAAGTAGTTCGCCATTCGGAATTGCTCCCACAACCGTTGAACTAATCTAACGATGGTTCGGAGTCCAACACTTGGCTCGATTCTACTTCGCAAGTTCGCTCCTAAGTGAACTAGAAGTAGTTCGCCATTCGGAATTGCTCCCACAACTGTTAAACTACCCTAACGATGGTTCGGAGTCCAATACTTGGCTCGATTCTACTTCGCAAGTTCGCTCCTCAGCGAACTAGAAGTAGTTCGCCATTCGGAATTGCTCCCACAACCGTTGAACTACCCTAACGATGGTTCGGAGTCCAACACTTGCCTCGATTCTACTTCACAAGTTCGCTCCTAAGCGAACTAGAAGTAGTTCGCCATTCGGAATTGCTCCCACAACCGTTGAACTACCCTAACGATGGTTCGGAGTCCAACACTTGGCTCGATTATACTTCACAAGTTCGCTTCTAAGCGAGCTAGAAGTAGTTCGCCATTCGGAATTGCTCCCACAACCGTTGAACTAATCTAACGATGGTTCGGAGTCCAACACTTGGCTCGATTCTACTTCGCAAGTTCGCTCCTAAGCGAACTAGAAGTAGTTCGTCATTCGGAATTGCTCCCACAACCGTTGAACTACTCTAGCGATGGTTCAGAGTCCAACACTTGGCTCGATTCTACTTCCCAAGTTCGCTCCTAAGCGAACTAGAAGTAGTTCCCATTCGAAATTGCTCCTACAACCGTTGAACTACCCTAACGATGGTTCGGAGTCCTACACTTGGCTCGATTCTACTTCGCAAGTTCGCTCCTAAGCGAACTAGGAGTAGTTTGCCATTCGGAATTGCTCCCACAACCGTTGAACTAATCTAACGATGGTTCGGAGTCCAACACTTGGCTCATTCTACTTCGCAAGTTCGCTCCTAAGCGAACTAGAAGTAGTTCGCCATTCGAAATTGCTCCCACAACCGTTGAACTACTCTAACGATGGTTCGGAGTCCAACACTTGGCTCGATTCTACTTCGCAAGTTCGCTTCTAAGCGAGCTAGAGGTAGTTCGCCATTCGGAATTGCTCCCACAACCGTTGAACTACCCTAACGATGGTTCGGAGTCCAACACTTGGCTCGATTCTACTTCGCAAGTTCGCCCCTAAGCGAACTAGAAGTAGTTCGCCATTCGGAATTGCTCCCACAACCGTTGAACTACTCTAACGATGGTTCGGAGTCCAACACTTGGCTCGATTCTACTTCGCAAGTTCGCTTCTAAGCAAGCTAGAGATAGTTCGCCATTCGGAATTGCTCCCACAATCGTTGAACTACCCTAACGATGGTTCGGAGTCCAACACTTGGCTCGATTCTACTTCGCAAGTTCTCTCCCAAGCGAACTAGAAGTAGTTCGCCATTTGGAATTGCTCTCACAACCGTTGAACTACCCTAACGATGATTCAGAGTCCAACACTTGGCTCGATTCTACTTCGCAAGTTCGCTCCTAAGCGAATTAGAAGTAGTTCGCCATTCGGAATTGCTCCCACAACCGTTGAACTATCCTAATGATGGTTCGGAGTCGAACGCTTGGCTCGATTCTACTTCGTAAGTTTGCTTCTAAGCGAGCTAGAAGTAGTTCGCCATTCGGAATTGCTCCCACAGCCGTTGAACTAATCTAACGATGGTTCGGAGTCCAACACTTGGCTCGATTCTACTTCGCAAGTTCGCTCCTCAGCGAACTAGAAGTAGTTCGCCATTCGGAATTGCTCCCACAACCGTTGAACTACTCTAACGATGGTTCGGAGTCCAACACTTGGCTCGATTCTACTTCACAAGTTCGCTCCTAAGCGAACTAGAAGTAGTTCGTCATTCGGAATTGCTCCCACAACCGTTGAATACCCTAACGATGGTTTCGGAGTTCAAAACTTGGCTCGATTCTACTTCGCAAGTTCGCTCCTAAGCGAACTAGGAGTAGTTCGCCATTCGGAATTGCTCCCACAATCGTTGAACTAATCTAACGATAGTTCGAAGTCCAACACTTGGCTCGAACTAATCTAACGATGGTTCGAAGTCCAACACTTGGCTCGATTCTACTTCGCAAGTTCGCTCCTAAGCGAACTAGAAGTAGTTCGCCATTCGAAATTGCTCCCACAACCGTTGAACTACTCTAACGATGGTTCGGAGTCCAACACTTGGCTCGATTCTACTTTGCAAGTTCGCTTCTAAGCGAGCTAGAGGTAGTTCGCCATTCGGAATTGCTCCCACAACCGTTGAACTACCCTAACGATGGTTCGGAGTCCAACACTTGGCTCGATTCTACTTTGCAAGTTTGCCCCTAAGTGAACTAGAAGTAGTTCGCCATTCGGAATTGCTCCCACAACCGTTGAACTACTCTAACGATGGTTCGGAGTCCAACACTTGGCTCGATTCTACTTCGCAAGTTCGCTTCTAAGCGAGCTAGAGATAGTTCGCCATTCGGAATTGCTCCCACAACTATTGAACTAATCTAACGATGGTTCGGAGTCCAACACTTGGCTCGATTCTACTTCGCAAGTTCACTTCTAAGCGAGCTGGAGGTAGTTCGCCATTCTGAATTGCTCCTACAACCGTTGAACTAATCTAACGTTGGTTCGGAGTCCAACACTTCGCTCGATCGCACTCCGCGAGCTCACCATTAAGTAAGCTCGACTCGCCTCGCGAGTTCGCGAGATTAAATGGCCGAAGCCTAGTTCGGCACCACTGGCCGAACTCTCATGACGCCGACCCCCGAATGAGCTTAAGACCTGCTCAGGGACCTCGGCACGATGAAACAAAACAGCCACACAGTGCTACGAAAGACACGCAAGTTTGGGAAAGAAATATTATTAACAATTGGGACGTAGTACAAAGCGACTCTTCCACACAACGAGTTTACAATGACTTAAAAAGCAAAAATTACAACGCCGACTCACTACACTTAGTATACAAAGGCTTCAAAAATGATCATCAATGCCTCTGCGGCGCAGGGATGCTCCTCTTCAAGGACACTCGAGGTCGGCGACGTTTGCCTCCGGAGCTCGACCCCAAACCAACGAATTGGGATGTATCCTCGGCGCTACTCCTAGCAGCCGCTCCGACGGATGCCCCCCTCGATGAAATGGCCACAACACTTTGTGCATCCCCCGGACTAGGATGGCCGATACGGGGACGGGTCGCGAGCTCATAAAACGTGATGCCCCGATCGCTCTCCGCGCGAGTACACGAGGTGCTCCTCACATTGATCGGCCCCAAACGCGGTTTGAGACGAGCCACCTCCGCCTCCAGCTCCGAGATCCGTTCCCTCAGAGAGTCGTCCTTAACCTTGACCTCGAAGCGGGGAGGTATCGCGGAGCTCAGGACGCCGGACCGACTCGCGATAAGGCACCGAAGATGAGTGACTTCAATACTCTTGTCTACCGTGGCTCTCTTCAATGCGTAGACCTCGGCCATCAGCTCATCCCGTTCGGTCGTCAGTTTCGCTACCTCGGCATTCAACCCCTCTCCCTCAGTCCGAAGCTCCGTCTCTACTGTTTGCAAGTGGCGGATCTCAGAAAGCAGATCGTCCCTCTCCGCTGTTATCTTCGATAAGTTGTGGCGAATGCACTTGATCCGAAGGCCAAAGCTGAATGTAGTCGACGAACCCTCATCCTCTTCTAAAGGGGTCATCTCGGTGATCCTACTCTCCAGTCGCCGGATCTCAATGTCTCGCCGACCCAGGATGAGTTGAAGATGGTTCCGCTCGCTTTCGGCTCTGCGCAACCCCAGCTCAACTTCGTAGAGCCGCTCTCGGCACCTCGCCAAGCACAGCCTCGTCGCTCCTAAGCCGACCTCGAGACGAGTGTTGTCCCCCGAGCCTGTAGGCTCGACGGCTTGAGTCACAACCGTAAGCTGAAAAGAAGCCGAAGCAAGCAACAAATTCTCAAATATAGTGCCGAACTACTACACTTGCAAAAATCTATAAGTAGAAATATATAGAAGAGACAGGGTCGAGATCATAAAGTCATTTTCATTCATAACAAAAAGCGGTGGCCAGTCCGCGATTAGGCGTTACAAAAAAGAAAGAAAAAGAAGAAGAACAGAAGCAAAATCAAATGGTGTCAAGGCGCGACCTCTTTCTCGGGGCGACGAGAGTGGGTGGGGCTCGACGTCTCCGAAGGGGGTATCACCGCCAGTGGGGTAACCACGGAGCTCGGAATCTCGCCGGTGACCTCGACTTCGGTCTCGGCTTCATCCTCCCCCCACTTCTTCCTCCCCCTCTGACTCGGGGTCGAAGCCCTCGACGTGGCCCGGGAATAGTCTCCACCCTGAGCAGTCCACATCGGGGTACGTCTTCGTCACCCGGGCGATGGCTTCGGCATAAGCTTTAGCCATGTTTTGGGCGAGGAAACCTTGCGCCTTCGCTAGGGTAGCGTCCTCTGCCCCGTTCACCGCCGCAGCCTTGGCCTCCTCAGCTTCGGCCAGTTGCTTGGCCGCTTCCTCCTTTTGGCGAAGAAGGTCGCTCTCCAGCTTCGCCACCTGCCCCTCGAGGTAGTCGACTCTCGTCGACTTCTCCTCAAACTCGACCGTAAGCTTGTCGAGCTCGTTTCCCATCCGAGCCTTCTCTTTCCGAGCCTAGTCGGACTCCTGCTTCAGCTCCTTCTCCAGAGCCACCAACCTCTCGGTGAGGTGTCCAAAGTGGACGATGATCTGCGACAAGGAAAGAAGAACTAAAAGAGTTAGAAAAATTATAGCAAAAGAAATTCAACAATGGCAAAAGTCTAAAGCTTACCGAGACAGCCGAGCGAGCGATCTCAATGACGTCGTCACCCTCTTACCCGACCTCCATGGCGGCGCGATCCTTCGGCGTCGCCAGATGCTTGACGGCCTGCATGCTCGCCAAGGAGTTGCCGAGGAATCCATCGTGTTTCCGAACATTCCAGTCTGGAATATGGATCCTCTTGTGCTCCTCGGTTAGCAGCTCTTCGGTCGCCACTATTAGCGGCGGCATCGTCATCCCGAGGGCTGCGGCGATGGGGAAGTCGCCGACCTCGGTTGACGCCGAGGCACCGGCATCGTCGACGATCGGACTCCAGAGTGTCTTGCCCTCCTCGACCACCTCCGTGACCCTCGGAGTCTTTGGGGGCGGCAATTTGGTGACCACTCTCTTGCGCTTCTTCGGCGCCTTACTGGCGAGCCCAGCCCTGAGAGCCAATACTGCGTTGTAGTCCATCTCCTCTGCATTAAAAACAAAGCTTGTTAGCATGATAAAAAGTCATGAGAAGCAAATTATGAAAAACAAAGCGTAAAAGCATAAAAGAAGCCGCGTACTGGGATCTACGCGGCAGAGCCCTCCGCTGAACAGGACATCTTCAGTTAGCTCCTTCCAATCATACTTCGGCCTGGTCGAGGAGTGTCCGAAGTGCCTCTTCTTCTTCAGGACGAAGCTTGGGCAGCGCCTTCGCCCTCTTCGGCACCCCTTCCACCCAATTGGAGGGGATCGGCCAGGCCTCCGGACTCCGCACTATCAAGAACTTCTCACTCCAGTGCTTGATGGAGTCGGGGCATATAACGAGCCTGCCACCGTGCCTCGGAGCCAAATAATATCGGTACTTCGACCTGTTCCCCTGGTGTAGCCGATAGATTGTCCGAAGCACGTTTAGCTCTGGCTCGATCCCTGCGGTTTGGCAGTGAAGTACGAAGCCGTTTATGACTCTCCATGCGTTCGGCATGAGTTGGATGGGGCTTACTCCGAACCAATTTAGCACAAGGACATCGAACAGATGGAGAGGTAGCTGAGCCCCGGTGATGAAGGCATCGACCGGCCAGCAACACATGGTCACTGGCAGCGGCGAGTTGGCCCTAACCCCGGGGCCCGGCAGCATAAGCTCGTACTCATCCGGAATCTAGAAACAGTCTCGGATCACTCCCAAGTCCTCTTCGCGAAGGATCGACACCGTCACGTTCGCCTCTGTCGTCTCCCTCGCCGCATTCTCCTCGAAGGACCTCCCCCTCCCATGAACTATGCTCTCGGCCTGCTCCTCCGGAAGCTCCCAAACCCTCTGGAGTCCTGTCAACTGCCCCGGCAATCTGCCGAACTCCCCCATTCGCTTCGGCTCCTCCACGATCGAATCCTTGCCGAACACCTTCTTGCCCTTGTCTGGTCGGCTCGGACTGTGGGTTTCGAAGACTTCAAGGGAGGGCTCGGACCAAGAGGTCGACTCGGAGACAGAAGCAAGAGACATAGTTTATTTTATAAACTAAGTGAAAATTACCTTGAAAGATCTGCTGCCGGAAATTCCACCAGAGAACGAACAGCGATCACCGGAAACACTAGCTAAGCACAAAAGATCGTCTGAGCCAAAGAGAAGAGAAGTGAAAAATGAGAGAGGGGGGTGGGGATATATAGAGCGAGGTGCGCAAAACGAGGTTAATGGGCCTGTACTGCCGGCCCATTCACACAAAAAGACAAAAGTGACCTCAATCGTCGCCTTGTTCACCACGCCAAGCCGTACATCGCATTAATTACTGTCCCATCTGGCAGAAGCTCAGAGGTCACAGCATTAACTGAGCATCTCATCCGTCAGAGTTGTCAGAAGTTCAGAAGCCATCGCACTTAATGGCCGCCACGTCAGCCAGGAGCGCAGAAACCACCAATGCTGAGCCAGAAAAAGACAAGTCAGGGACCTCGGCACCAGCTGCTGAGCATTCTTGACACCGACCCTGTTACAGGGGAAAAATGGAGTTCGGCACCGGCTGACGAGCGCTCTTGACACCGACCCTGTTACGGGGAAAAATTGGGGTTCGGCACCAGCTGCCGAGCGCTCTTGACACCGACCCTATTACAAGGGGAAAATCGGGGTTCCGCACCAGCTGCCGAGCGCTCTTGACACCGACCCCGTTATGGGAAAAATTGGGGTTCGGCACCAGCTGCCGAGCATTCTTGACACCGACCCTGTTACGGGGAAAAATTGGGTTCGACACCAGCTGCCGAGCGCTCTTGACACCGACCTTGTTACAAGGGAAAAATCGGGGTTCGGCACCAGCTGCCGAGCGCTCTTGACACCGACCCTGTTACGGAAAAAAATTGGGGTTCGGCACCAGCTGCCGAGCGCTCTTGACACCGACCCTGTTAAAAGGAAAAAATCGGGGTTCGACACCAGCTGCCGAGCGCTCTTGACACCGACCCCATTACGGGAAAAATTGGGGTTCGGCACCAACTGCCGAGCGTTCTTGACACCGACCCTGTTACAAGGGGAAAATCGGGGTTCGGCACCAGCTGCCGAGCGCTCTTGACACCGACCCTGTTACGGGGAAAAATTGGGGTTCGGCACCAGCTGCTGAGCGTTCTTGACACCGACCCTGTTACAAGGAAAAGATCGGGGTTCGGCACCAGCTGCCGAGTGCTCTTGACACCGACCCTGTTACAGGAAAAATTGGGGTTCGGCACCAGCTGCCGAGCGCTCTTGACACCGACCCTGTTACATGGGAAAAATTAGGGTTCGGCACCAGCTGCCGAGCGCTCTTGATACTGACCCTGTTGCAAGGAAAAAGCCACCTCGAACCTCGCCGAACTCCCTCTCTGCACTCACAACCTCGCCGAGGTGCCTCCGCTCTTCAGAAAAAAGTGCCGAACCACTCACAGACTTCGGCCTCCTCGGCAGCGAGTGCGCGAAGGGGTCGGCGATGCAATACGAGCATATAGACCACAAAACAAAGGAAAACGGCCGAACCATTCGCCAAAAAGTTGCGAAAAAAAACAATTAAAAATTCGGGAAATTGAGGAAGAACTCCTGGAAAATAATTATAAAGTTGGGGAAACATTTCCCGATCCCCAGAAAAATAATGATTGCCAAAAACAAATCTTCAAAACCCCCGAACGACAAATTTTCACTTCACAAAGTTAAGAGGATATTCCTGCGAGAACACCACATGACCATAAGAGCTCAGGAGCGACTCAGAGCTCAACCAACTTGAAAAATTGCCATACTACCTCCTCCAAGATGTAATATCCCGGACGGATATTACCACATATAAATTACTATTTTATTATTATTTCATTATTATTTTATTTTAATTCCAAAATGAAATTATTTTGGTGATTTTTTGCCGGTTTGTCCACAAACATTGTCTACGCGCATATATCGGTCGGTGTACATCCGAAATACATCAAATTGGTAGCGCGATCCTCCGAATTGATAATAAAACTTATTTTATTATTATTTTCAAATTAAACTATTTTATGAGGACTATGTAGGGAATTTTTGGTATACACATACATATACATATACATACATTGTATTATACTTAGTACATTATACAAAATATGTAGTATGTACTTTTGGACAATGTATTCATCCTTGTCATGACAACTTAATTAGATGATTAGGGTTTTATTTAAGTGGTTAAACTAGGGTTTGTATGCATGAGAAGATTAAAACCCCTTCTAGAAACCTTATCCCTTTCCACCATGCTTCCACCTTATCTCTAGGCCATACCCTACACCTCACCCCTCCTCCACCTAGAGCATGGCCGATTTTGTTCTTCTTGGGGTTTTTGTGCAAATGTGAGTGCACATTAACACTTTCCCCCTCCTCTCCCCTTCTATAAATACCCCTTCCTTCTCCACCTTGTCTCATTTTAGAAAACACAAAGAAAGAAAGGAAAGGAAAAGAAAGAGAGGAGACTAACAAGAGAGTTTTTCTTGTAGGTTTTTCCTAGGAGTTCTAAGAGCTAGGGGAAGGAGAAGGTTAAGCTAGCAAGTCCTTCCAAAAAAAGAGACTAAGGTGGGGGTTCTCCTTTGTTTGTTTGGTCGTTTGTTTGTTTGTTTGTTTGTTTGTTTCTTTAAATGGTTGTTTTGACTTCTTCTTCTTCTTACCCTCCTTGTTTTGTTTTCTTTGGTTCTTTTGGGAATGGGTTGTTGAAATGGGATTGTTGTATGTATGTTTGTAAATGATAATAATAACCACATAAAAAGAAAAAAAACAAGTGGTAGTGTTAAATACACATAAAGATTAAATCTTTATAGTTGTAGTTGTTGTGTGTGTTTGTTATTGGACTAAAATGACATAAGGCATATGAACTTGCACATACAACCGATTGGGGGTTGTAGGACTTGATATGAATTCATGGACAAAGCATATGAACATTTTTTATACAACCATTTTGGTTGTAGGACTTGTATTGAACTTAGACAAAAAAAAATAATAAGCATATGTTGGATGAACCAAATGAAGGTTCTTACCTTATTTTATTATTGTAGTTTTCTTTTATAATCTTAAGTAAAAAGAACATAAATTAGATGCTAGTTCTAATTATGAAAAAGAAATCACTAGTTGTAGAATGAATAAAAAGATCTTTTTTCTAATCACTAGTTGTAAAAGGATTAAAAATATCTCTTTTATGTCCACTAGTAATAATAAAGAACATGTGAAGAATAGTAGACATTTAAATAGTAGTAGTATGTTGTTAAAATAAAGTAGTAGTAGCATGTTGTTAAAATAAAATAGTAGTAGTATGTTGTTAAAATAAAGTAGTAGTAGCATGTTGTTAAAATAAAATAGTAGTGGTATGTTGTTAAAATAAAGAAGAAGTAGTAAGTGTTAAAAGAAGTAGTAGTAGATAGTTGTATGTTATGTTATGTTAAAATGAAGTAGTAGTAATAGTAGATAGTTGTAGATGCTTATGTTATATTCATGGTTAACAAAAAGTAGTAGTAGTAGTAGATGAAAAAAAAAAGAGGAAATTGTAGATGCTTCATGTTATGATAGAATGAAGTAGTAGTAGTAGTAGACAGTTGTAGATGTTTATTTTTGTGTTCTTACTAAAATAAAGTAAATACCATGCTAAGATTGGATTAGATTAATTTATTCATGCTTAGAATGTTGTAGGATTTATTCTAAAATTACCTTCCACCATGTTTTAGGAGTGATATTTATGCTTAGAATGTTGTAGGATTCATTCTAAAATTATCTACCATGTTTTAGGAGTGTTATTTATACTTAGAATGTTGTAGGATTCATTCTAAAATTATCTACCATGCTTAGAAGTATTATTTATGCTTAGAATGTTGTATGATTCATTCTAAAATTATCTACCATGCTTTAGGAGTGATATTTATGCTTAGAATGTTGTAGGATTCATTCTAAAATTATCTACCATGTTTTAGGAGTGATATTTATGCTTAGAATGTTGTAGGATTCATTCTAAAATTATATACCATGTTTAGAAGTATTATTTATGCTTAGAATGTTGTAGGATTCATTCTAAAATTATCTACCATGATTAGAAGTATTATTTATGCTTAGAATGTTGTAGGATTCATTCTAAAATTACCTATCATGTTTAGGAATGTTATACTTGTTGTAGGATTGATGCTTAATTAATCTACCATGCTAGAAATGTTGTAGGTTAATTACTAAGTAAATACTATGCTATCTAAATCTATCTATGCTTAGATGATAGTGGGAAAGTAGTATACCATGCTAGCTAAATTTGTCTATGCTTAGATGATTGTAAGAAAGTAGTATACCATGCTAGTTTCATTTATCTAGGCTTAGATAGCTGTAGGAAAGTGGATATCATGATATATAAATTTATCCATGCTTACATGCTTATAGGAAAGTTATATACCATGCTAGATCAAATAAATATTCATGCTTACATGATATCCATGCTTGGATAAGTATATGTTCATGCTATGTTAGTAAATGACCATGCTAATGATTGTTTATGTTAAGTAAATGGTATCCATGCTAATGATATTCATGCTTAAAATATAGTAGATACTCATGCTTAAATTGAGGTAACTATCCATGGTTAGTTGTAGCGGTTTTTATGTTATGTTCTATCCATGCTAGAATTGTTGTAGAAACTCATGCTATGTTATAGGTTGATACTTAACTAGTATACATGACTAGAATGTTACTAAAATGTACACCATGCCATATGTCAATGTTAAAGTAGCATACCATGTTTAGGAATGAGGCATGCCATGCTAAAGTTTAAATGCATGCTTAGAATGTTGTGGGATTAATGTTAGAAGACCTACCATGCCTTGGAATGTTGCATGTTCATACTAGTTATATATCCATGCTCAGGGTCGTGGTGATTAGTCATGATAAGTAGTAAGCATTCACATTCAAGTTATAACCTATGATTGACCGTAGTGGACTTCATGTCTAGATCGTAGTCGTTTTCAGGCTAAGATTGATATAAGTACATGCTTAATCATATCCGTACTTAGGAGTATTGTGGTGAGTGGTTGTGTTATATGATTAGATTGTCGTAGGAAGATGCTTGCAATTGTATGCCATACTTAAGGCGCTATAGGTTGAAGTAATAAGGATTGGAAGACCACTAGAAATAGTTAGTTGATAAAGGCTGTTATGTCGCCTTTCGTTCTTCCTTAGTAAAATACCGATCATAGACTATTAGTAGATTCTTCTGTTGCTTCTAATAATAGAAGATCAAGTTTGCTAGTAAGCACGTTGGTTGCTTTTAAAGATTGATTACCTATATGGTTGTTTGCATATGGTTGTGCTCGTACGTGGCTCGACTGGCCCGTATGTAGCTGTGGGTCTCATACGTAGTCTATTCGGCTCGTATGTACGTTATTGTCTCGTACGTGGCCCTGACCGGCCCGTGCGTAGCTGTTGGTCTCATACGCAGCTTATTTGGCTGGTATGTACATGGTTATCTCCTACGAGGCCCGCCTGGCTCGTAGGTAGTTATTGTTTCATACGTAGCTTATTGGCTCGTATGTGGTTGTTACTCGTGTATAGCTTGTTAGCTAGTACACAGTTTGTTGTGCTCGTCTAGGGTGATATTACTACCCTAAGGGCTATCGACCATCAAGACATATGTTTTCTTACCCTAAGGAATTATGGAGGAGTCACTCCTTGTGTACCGTCGAATCTTAACCAGTGTAGGTTGATCGAGGACCAGAGTATAGACGGAATCCAAGTTTAGGGTAGCGGCATGCATGTATATTCGCACGGCCGAGGTCTTGGATCGATAGGCCATGAACCAGATTCTGAGGGATTCTGGTAAATCTAGGTTGAGCAGCCTAGTAGAATTATCTTGCAAGGTCTAATTTAAGACCTAGCATGTGGTGCTACAATATTGTCACCCCTAGGATTATTTAGGGCTAGGGACATCATTAGGGTAGTGACTTATAAAGACCATTTACTTAGACCCTTGCCTGAAGGAGAGGAGTTGGTTGTAGGGGACGCCTCACGACCTACTTGCCCCTTAGGGCAGATCTTAGGTGGTGTTATCGGGTTGTACCTTCCTGTCAAAAGGGATACGTACGATGCCTTCTCACGAGTTGGGGACATGTGTTGCGTATCCTGATTGTTAATTCCTGAAGTGCCATGATAAGGTGGGCGGAGCTAGGGGGGACAGGACCCCCGAAACTCCGTCAGGTCCTATGCCAAGAGGGCGAATAGGCCATGGACTACGGTCCAACCAGGGGGCTCCCCTGTTAGCAGTATCCCCGACGGTTCGTCAGGTTTTTGAGTGAGGTCCGATAGCCGGATAGCAGTGGCAACATGGACACCACTGGCGAACTGCATTAGTGGGACTTGACCACGTCTGCAACCTCATCAGTCACGTTGTATCTGTCAGGAACAGGTTGTGTACAATTAGAATTCATAACGCGGGTTTAAATTCCTATATATGGAGAAAACGGCTTGAGATGGGGCGCATGGAGTATGGGATGCATGTTGCTTCGGAGACCTTGCTGACATTAGAATAGGAAGCATTCTAGTTCTATTTAAATATCGCATTAGAGTCTAGTCATAGCACTCACGAACACTTAAACTACACCAACGCCATTGCTATATTTTGTATGTTGTTTGGGAGATTCGCTGCTATATGATCAGCCTTTAAGCGTCAGTGAATACTGACGTCCCCACTTCCATAGGTACTGGATCGCCGAAGTACAAGGGACGAGATTCAGAAGGACTCAAGGCGAGGAAAGCAAGGAGTCAGTGTTATGTTTAGTTCCGCTGCAGTATATGTATTGATTATCTATTAGTTGAGAAGTACTCAAGTGAGAGTTACCAAGTGTTGTTCTTCATTCCTTGTACTCTGATGTAAGATGTTGAAGGTTGTAATACTTGGAAATGTAAAGGTAATATTGTAACTTTATTGTAATGTATTGCAGTTGTATAATATTCAGACTTGTAATACATTGGCGTCGAATAAAAAGTTTTAAATTCTCCTGTTTTTCTGTGTATTGTGACCAATTGAAGAAAAGGTCTTGGCTCGTGTCTCAGTTTTCCCAGTATTGAAAATCGGGGCGCCACACAAGATTCGAAAACCTTCTATTTGGACTCCGATACAACTCCGTTAGCCATTAAAACAGTAAAACTACTCCTTAAAGGCTGATCAAACTCAGTCTTCGCGAGTGGGGGGCTCGTGATATGGCGAAAAATGGGGTTAAATCGGAACCGTCCAAATCAAGCATGAATCTTGAAGCCCAGGGGTAAAATGGTAATTTCGCCTACCAACGAGCCTGAAATGGGTACTGGATCTCTTCCCCAATGATCCAATAACCCACGAACGGGTCCACCTCAATCGGGTGCGGGTTTCAACGGCGAACCCAGTCCAGCAAGATAGAATTAGGGTTTCTGATTCATCCTAATCAACGGCCCTGATTCACATCTATCTTTTCACTGGGAATTAGGGATTACATTCCTAATCTATTTACAGGGATTATATTCCTTATCAGATCACGGGGATTACATTCCTAATTTGATCCCCAAGGCGCCTATAAATACCCCCCATCCATCTCCATTAAGAGGTAATCAATCTTTCACCAGTTTTTACGCTCTTTCATAATCTCTCTGATTACTGACTTGAGCGTCGGAGGGTGCGTCGCCGGGAACAACTCCGGTGTCTCGCACTTTTTGCAGGTGTACGGCGGGAGTGACGAACATACTCCGGCGGAACAGGTAAATAGGTTTGCTATTGAAAGTCCCCAAGAATCCACAAATACTATCTGTTTGCCCCCGCACCAGATTCAGCGGTAACACTATGATTGGGTTTTGTAGATAACTTGTAAGTGTATGTGAAGGGGGTTTAAGTTGTGCTTTGATTGGAGTAGATTATAACTTCATGAAGAGATTTTCCCCATCATTTCAAGTAACGTTAAAAAGGGAAAAATAATATACATGCTAGTAGAGGAGTAGTGGTAATTTATAAAGGCATGTGTATGAAAGTTTCCAAAATTTCTATCTACATTTATGGTGTATAAAATCACTTTATTATAAATAAAAATCAATATGAAATCGTTGCTAGAATTTTACAGGTGCGTTTTATGAACAATTAAACTGAGAAAACAGATTAAAAATAAAAAATTGTTGAGAGAATAAAACTGAGTTATAAATAGAGAGTAAAGTTATAAAGTTTTAAATCCATATAATATCAATTAGGTGCTTGGCCTTGGTGGCTAGCGCGTGCCCCAACACGCAGCGCATGCCACGTGGCACTTGGGAGGTTTCTGTGGTCGCAGGTTCGAGCCTAGGTATGGCTCTGTTCGTTTATAAAAAATTTTGTAAATGAAATCAATGGGGCAATTGGGCATTTAATAACTCAGAGCACTTATTACACCAACTGAGACAGTAGCTCAGTGGTTTGACGTTGGGTTGGGTGCTGTTTGGCGGTGGTTCGAGCCTGGGGGTGCACGTTTGGGTTTTAATATTTTTTTATGTGATTCAAGTTTTTAAAGATGGGGAAACTTCATGAAACCTTTATATAATGTTATTAAAATCAATTGGGAGTTATTTCACATTATTCAAAAGATATTTTGAGAATTTAAAGGTCAAATTTCATATATTGGTTAAGTATTGAATTCAAGATTTAAAATAAAGAAGATGTATGAGACTAACGATATTAAGACTTGGTTTATAATGAAATTAAAGCAAAATTTTGAATTGAAATAAATTCTAGTGATGATGTTTTTAAAGGTTAGTATTCAAAATAGTGATCTAATTAAAGAAATGAGTTTTGATTAAAGTATAGATTCACATAAAAGGATTATAAATGTTTGAAAGTGATCGATTATAAAGAAAAAAAGTTCGAGAGAACTTTGAAAGTGATTAATTTGGTTGGTTAACTATGAAGTTGTTTATAAGGAATTCGATTTGGAAATTGTTATTGAATGAGTTATAAAAGTTTGAGTACTTCGTGATTTATAAACATAAAGTGGATAAAGAGAATTGTTGAATAAAAGATGAAATGTTTATGTTGAGGTTGGGTATAACCTATTTGATCTCTAATGATACGGTTGTTGGAATCTATAAGCTAGGCGAGACCATTGGTAACCGGAATTTGTGAATAATGAAAATTTGAGAACTAACTAGTGTGAGTTGAGTTTCACTTGAGAAGTAGCCAGATTGGGCTAACTTTCTCTTGTGTTGATTTAAGTCCGGTAGGATAAGCTACCTCTAGGTTATGATGATTAAAATTAAACTTAAGAATAAGTAATAGTTGGAAGCATGATGAAATAAGGGCAAACGTGAGTATGAGGGCCTCAGAATGATCTGCGGTGTCAGAAAATTCCCTGAATTATCGAGGTGTGATTGAATTAGTCTCCGAAATTACCTGCGGTGTGGAATTAATCTCCGGAATTATCGGGATTGAGGCGACACTCATGGGATGTCTGTGTCTAGTGAGGCATCATTGCTTGCGGTGTGAGAATTCTTGAAGATTCCCAGGTGTGAGTGAAATAGTCTCCGGAATTATCTGTGAATAGAAATTGACCTCCGGAATTATCGGGGCATGGACTCGGTACGCGCAGAATGTCTAAATCTTGTAGTAGTCGTAGTAGTAGTTTACATGGCGAGTGATCTAACCCTATGATGTGGAGTATGTAGGTGCTTGCTCTCGAACCTATGTAGTATGAGATGCATAGAATCCGAACAAATACGCATTAGTGTTATCGTTGTGTAAATCTACATTATGCATTAAGTCATATCATACACTGACATGTTTAGGCTAGTCACTTTTACACTTTATTGTGCATTCAAGTTTTTGTTTACTAAAGTAAGAAAATAGCTGTTTTATAGCATTGCATCAGTTGTATGCAACTGACATGCCCACAATTTTTCAGTGCAAGGCTTGGATTGACAAAAAGACATAAAGATGAATCGATGCTAAAGATAATTTTTCAGGTTTAAGTTGTTGATGTTAAAGTTGCATATATAACATGTTGTATTCATTTAAATTCCGCTGCGTTGATGTAAAGAACAATGTTGTGTAATGAAAAGTTTTAATTTTCTTATAAAATTGCACGAATTTAAAGTAAAAGATCCTGTTATGCTACGAATTACATGAAAATAGAATTCAGAGCGTTACACAAAGTTTGTACGGTTCAAAGTATAGTTTTTTGGGAGGATTTGGCTAGAAAAGCCAAATCAATTCTTGAGGATGGTTTCGCTTCCCAGCTTTTTGAAAACCATGAAGCAGCAGACTGCAGATATATGATACATCACCAGGTAGTCAGGTGAGAATATTAGACTGTGAGGAAGAAACACGCATATATTTGGAGACAATAAAGGAGAATTGTTATTAGATTGTTCTGTTTTTATCTTACCGAGAATTAATATATATAATCTATTAAATACCTGGCTTCAACAAAGTACGACAAATGCGAATATTGGTTTTTTTTATTGTTGTTGTTAAAATTGAGCTTTTTTTTTTTTTTTTTTTTATGTATCGGATAGAGCCAAACGGCTCCAGCCATCAAAAATATATTAATGAATAATAAATCGTTAATATAACTGGCATTCTCAATTCACAAGATGTAATATAACCGGCAAACCCATATACTTACGCTTTTTTATTTGTCTTTCAATATCATCTTTTTTTACTGCTCTCTACCTTTGGTATGCAGTATGATGATCACTATCCTTATATCAACTAGAGAACAAATAACAAGGATTCGGAATTTGCTTCTTCCCTCCACCAGATTGGCGCCACAATAAAAAATGCTTTTGAAGCAAGTCTCGTGGAGTTTGTTGCTGTATGTATTTGTTTAGTAGCACTAAAGAGTGCAAGGATATTTACATCATATTTTGTAGTTACATTTTCGGTGGGAGCATGAGTTCTTTTATGGAAAACAATGAAGTTCTAACATTTGCTTTTCGCTAGCATTGATCGCCGTAAACTGTTGTTGAATCTGATAGTTATGGACGGTTGTATATGATCTGAACGGTTGTGATCATTCCGATTGTCATGCAAAACAACCTGAAACACCATAGTTGGCCCCGACGACAAACCCTCCGACGCCCAAGTAGAAAACTCAGAATATTTGAAGAGTTTTATAAGCAAAAATTGTGATTACCCGATTTCTAAAGAGGTCATGAGATAATAGTCGCTGGGGGGGGGGGGGTGCAATTATTTGATTTTTCTCTACTTCTCTGTGTTTTGATAAGGTTTGTTATCCTCTCATGTGTAAAAAAATCGAGTTAGGACAATTCTTTTGATAAAGAGATAGAGTTCTTAAACATGCATGGAGAGATATAAGTAGTTACGCTCTAGAGATAAAGAATTTAAACTACTTTGGATGAACCTAGACTCCTTCATGTCGGGCTGCTATAGCAACCAAGTATGGTAGGCCTATTTGAGTTGATTGACCTGAAAGCGACCCACCATCCTTTTTACTGGGCCTGTTGTTATTGAAATTACTATTATACTCTTAGAAGCTTCGTGATTCGTGCCTCAATCGTGTGGTCTTGATTTATCGTGTTTTTTACCATTATCATAAGTCCCCACTCCTGAAGGTTGGGTTTCTCAGCCTTCTTGGAGTAGTTCGACTCATTTCAGGTGATCTGAATAACTTTCAGGCTTTCAAAGGACGATTAGAGAGGCTAGAAACCTCTTTCGGAGCTTCCGAAAGTTGTAACAGTTTTGTAGAGTTTCTAGGAATATTTCTAGATTTTTTTTTCAATTGTAACCATTTTTTTGGATTTTAAATTAAAATTTTGAATTTATAATTATCTGTAGAACTTATTGTCACTCCCCGCTTCCCAAAAAAGAGAGATACAGAATACAGATACGTGACAAAGTCCAGCAAATGGCTTTCACCATTCATAAGCTGTCAGGATTTTTACAACAAGCACAAGTATAAACAAGATAGATACAAGAAGAATAGTCAACCGCGCATGCATAACTGAATCAATATAGTCAACAAGATTACTTGAAAAGAAACAAGAATACTAAATTTCAAACAATCATGTCTGGAACAAAAACACAAGTCTGGGACAAAAAGCCCAATACAAAATAATTTATGTAACCAAGTACAATTATTCAAGATAAGCAACAAGAAATAATAATTGCAAGAACTTCAGCAACTAGAATCTCAGATCACCTACTCCATCGGGCAACTGATCACCATAATCTGCAATTGCAATTTGCAGAAAAAAGGAAAGAGAAACAAAACGTCCGTCAATGCAAGTTACAGACCACTTGTAGTGCAGACAAGAAGTACAAGAAAGCTAGATAAGAATTGAGTAACAGCGGAAGCAAGTATAGCATGGAAAAGATGTAACAACAAAATAGAGAACTAATTCTAAATTAAGAACATAAATAACTAGCATAGCAAGATGAATGAGGGCAAGTGGCATGTAACAAGTGTCAAGTAGCATGTAAACGAGTAACAAGTAACAAGTGTCACGTAATCAAGTATCATGTACAAGTAACAAGTATCAAGTGTCAAGTGATCATGTTGTTTTCAAGTCTTCTATCTAGTCCTATCTAGGTAGCACTTCACTCGTCCCAGACTTTTACCACATAGTTGCTACAGTCATACAAATTACGTTTAGATCTAGTGGTGGGTTTCTATAAGGCCGTGTACTCAGGCGTTAAGTAACAAGTAACAAGTAACAAACACGAATCATGTAATCGTGAACTCGTGGCATCATATAGTAACAACAAGCATGAATCATGTAATCACAAAATATAGCAGCATATAGTAATAACAAGCATGAATCATGTAATCATGAAACATGACAACATTTAATAATAACAAGTATTAATCATATAATATGAAACCTGGCAACATATAATAATACAAAGCATGAATCATGTAATCACGAATCATGGCAACAAGTAATGGGAAACACGGGCCCCCTATGAGTACACATACCTATATTGTCCCCTACTGAGGTCTTTCCCTTAACCCCGACTTGGTTATTTATTATTGTTATCAAACAGGCATGTACATGTGCAAAACATGGCAAGAAATATACAGTATGATCAAGTAACAGGTTCAGGTTGGAAGATAAACATGCACGGGTGAAAGACAACACATAAAAGAGTAGGACAACGAAAATTCTAGTTCACGACAGCAAGACAGCACTATACTAAATCTGGGATTCCCGTTGCCTCACATATGCAAACCTCGATATGTAAGAAACTTTGAAAAATAGACTCGTCCGAATCAAGTAAATATAAGAGTCATATGGTATTTCACAAAATAGGACTCAAAACAGAATTGTATCCAGAAAACGTGTTTAGCCAGAAATAAGAAGTCTGTATTCATAAACAGGAAAACAGCATAAAAACTTACTTATTAAATTCAAGAAAAATCTGGGTTATTCCCTAGTATGTTTAGTATCAGCAAATATAATTTCATAATTTTCCACCATAGATAGTATGGTTAAATAAAATCAGAAAACAGCAAGATGTAGCAAATTTGTAAATCTGAAACTCTTGACATAGCAGTACTAAAATATCAATAGATTACAAAATGCAAATCAAAATCCAGAACCGTCAAAAGGGTGATAAAATAGATACAATAGGATACATTTCATATTCACAAAGTTTTTATAAACAACAATTAGTATCAGGTCGGAATTGTGGTTCTTTACTGAACAACATGAAAATTCTGCAAGTATAGTAGTTATTTGCAAGTATAGAACAGTTTATAAAATTCATCATTTGAATCCACAAAAATTTTGGGTTAATCCCAGTCAAGTCTAGTTGTACTCATCAAAATATTGGATCAAAATATTATCTTTAACATCAGTATAAGAATAAATTACTCTCCAGAATTCACATAAAACCAAATCTTTAATTTTCTACACCTTGTAGTCAAACAACAATAACTTGCAACTCACAGATCAAAACTAGGATCTGTCAGAAATTTTGGAAACTAGACAGAATTCTCTATAATTCATATTCACAATTAATTTTCATATACTGACCTTAATAGGGTCTAAAACACTGAACAAAAACGGGGTAACAACAATGCAGAAATATTCCTTATTCAAAAAATCAACTAGCTCATATGTAACACTTCCAAATCATAATAAAGTGTGAAATATGGTGTAGTAGATGTCCAAACAACATGGTATAGGGTATTTAACAAGTTTACAACAAGTTATACTACTAATAACACATCAAGCATACAAGATCATACAAACAATATGCATGTATACACCCAGAATTGATTATCTCTAAGTTATTTTATGTCGTGTGTGTAATGAGATAACTACAGATGGATTAACACATCGAGAAAAGATATTACAAGGGTTTCATGGGGATAGATCTTGAAGCAACTACACTACAGGTGGTATTTAGTACTTGTATTATACAACTAAAAGGAATACAAGTTACTTGCCTATTATCGACAACGAAAACGATGATGTAAGCGAAAGAATAACGGGAACGAATTTCCGGGCAGGAACTCAACGAACGAACCACAAACACCAACACACGAGATCAAACACACGTACACACAAAGTCAGCACCCGAACACAAGAGTCGAGGCTGAGGCAAACCCTGGTGTGCACACGACGAGAGAACGGCGGACAGCGGAGTCGCTGTGCTCATTGCTGGCTTTGCTGAAGTCGACGGAACACAGCACTGAGGTGCTGCCGATGGGGTCTGGTTGCGTCGCTGAGAGGTCGCAACACAGGAGGAAGGGAGGAGAGGGCAAAGGAGCACCGGGATGATGGGGGTGCTGGTCTGCTACTACTGTTTGCGATTGGGAAGGAGGCAGCGCAGCGGGGGTCGTGACAGGGCGAGGATGAGAGGGCACCGATGGGATCTGTGGTGTGGAAGCGTCGGGGGCTGAAGGCGCTGAGGTCGGGGAGAGGAGCACAGGGAGCTAGGGTTGATCGGGAAAGGGCATGAGTTAAGGAAGACGGCTGAGGTATCGATGAACAGGAGTATGCACGAGGGGTTTTTTATATGCAAGTATTAGGGTTTTAAGTTTATGTGGGCTAACGGGTTGGGTTTTAGGGTTGAACGGGTAGGGGTGTTATATGGTTATTGGGTATCAGTGGGTTTTAGTTAGACCCATTAAGCAAACAGAATAAGATTTGGTATAAAGAGTATTAATGGATCTAATAGGGTTTAATCAAAGTGGAAGATCAATAAAATATAGGGCAACCCAATAGATGAGATAAAAACGAAAATAAATAATCAAGAAGTAGGACATGAACAATTAAGTAATGGGGATAAAAATAATGGTTTGATCAATCAGAGACGAAACAATAGGCAAACAAACCGAATCAAGAAGATCAAATAAAACGACGACAAATCAAACAAATGGATATATTGAAAATGAAGATTGAATACATTGTCCAAAGTGAGATGGAGAAATACAAGATGAATAAATACTCAAAAATAAAAAAAAGTACATCCAAAAATAAGGAAAATAGAAAACAGGGGTTACAAATCCTACCCACCTAACAAGAAAAATTTCGTCCCCGAAATTCAAACAAGAAGTACATAGGGTAACCCCGAAAAGAAAACAAAGAACAAAACAAAAATCTACTCAAAGAGATGAGGAAAATTTTGCTGAATCGCCTCCTCCAACTCCCAAGTAGACCCACCCGGCGAGTGAGGATTCCAAGAAATACGAACCAACTTGATGACCTTGTTCTTCAGCAATTTCTCCCGCCAATCCAAAATAGTAACTAGCGGAATCTCACAAGTCAAATCCGGCCGAACAGTCAACTCAGAATAGTCGATCACGTGGCTCTCATTGTGGATATATCTCCTGAGTTTTCAGACATGGAAAACATCGTGCACTCCTGATAAAGCTGGCAGCAATGTAAGACGATAGACAACCTCGCCTACTCACTCCACAATATCAAACGGTCCAATAAACCTAGAGCTGAGCTTGCCCCCACCACCAAACCGAATGACACCTCGCCAAGGAGATACCTTTAGGAAAACATGGTCACCAACCTCAAACTCCAAAACTCTCCGATGGACATATGCCCATTGCCTCTGCCTATCCTGAGCTGCTTCCAAGTGCTTCCTGATCTGAGTCACCGCATCAACTGTCCTGGTGATCAACTCCGGACCCAACAACTTTCCCTCACCAATGTCATCCCAGCACACTGGTGATCTGCACTTCCGCTCATAAAGTGCCTCGAACGGTGCAACTTTAAGACTAGCCTGAAAACTGTTATTGTACGAGAACTCTACGAGATGCAAATGGTCCTCCCATGATCCACTGAACTGCAGCAAATAGGACCTCAACATGTCCTCTAGAGTCTGGATGGTCCTCTCTGACTGTCCATTTGTCTGGGGATGAGAAGCTATACTTTACTTTAATTTACTCCCTAAACTACTCTAAAGACTCTCCCAGAACTAAGACCTGAATCTCGTATCCCTGTCAGATACAATACTGATTGGAACCCCATGAAGTCAGACAATCTCTTGCATGTACTTCTCAACTAGGCTCTTAGTAGAATGTCCAACACGGAAGGGAATGAAGTGAGCACTCTTCGTCAGTCCATCGACAATCACCCAAATGACATTATGATCCTTAAGACTCCTCGGTAAAGCGGTCATAAAATCCATAGCGATGTGTTCCCACTTCCACTCTGGAATGGGAAGCAGTTGAAGAGGTCCGGCAGTTCTTTGATGCGCTTCCTTCACCTGCTGGCAGATCAAATACTAAGACACAAACCAAGCCACAGCCCTCTTCATACCGTGCCACCAGAAATGAAGCTTCAAGTCCCGGTACATCTTAGTACCTCTAGGATGAATATAATACGATGATTGGTAGGCTTCCTCAAGCAACCTTTAATCAACTTCACCCTTTGGGACACACAACCTAGACCCAAAACGAAGCGACCCATTAGCATGAATAACCATATCCGTTCGGGAACCAGCCTCAACTTCTTCTCTGAAACCCCACAACTGCTCATCACCAGCCTGAGCCTCTTTGATCTGATCAACATGAGACGAATGAAGCTAAAGCACTAAACAACTCCGATCAGAACTCGGTAACAACACATCCAACTCCAACCTCCGCATATGTTCAACCAAATCTCTTTACTGAGTCAGGAACATAGCTACCGGTCTCCTGCTCAAAGCATCTGGCACTAAGTTCACTCTACCAGGATTGTATTGCAAACTGATGTTATAATCGGCCATAAGCTCCAACCAATGCCTTTGCCTTATGTTCAACTCCTTCTGGATGAAAACGTACTTGGAACTTTTTTGGTCAGTAAAGATCTCCACTCGGTCTCCAAGTAAATAGTATTCCACAGCTTCAAAGCAAAGATCACTGCCGCTAACTCCAAGTCATGAGTCGGATAGTTCTTCTCATGCGGCTTCAACTGCCTCGATGCATAAGCAACGACCCGACCTTTCTACATCAGAACTGTCCCAAGACCCTTGTCCGAAGCATCACTGTGAACTACAAATCTGCCTGAATCATCTGGAATAGTCAACAATGGCACTGACATCACCCTGCTCTTTAACTCAGCAAAAGCCTCACTGCAAGCCTCAGACCAACAGAACTTCTGGTCCTTCCCTGTCAGCTTAGTCAATGGTCCTGTTATCTTTCAAAAAATCTTGGACGAATTTCCGATAATAGCCAGCTAGACCAAGAAAACTCCTCACCTCTGAAACTGACTTGGGAACTGGCCAATCCTTCACAGCTTCAACATTGGATGAATCCACAGAAATACCATCGCCCGAGATAATGTGCCCCAAGAAGGTAACTTTGTCGAGCTAAAACTCACACTTGCTGAGTTTCCCATAGAGCTGATTCTCCCTCAAGGTCTGTAGAATCAACCTAAGATGCTCAGCATGATCCTTCCGGTTTCGAGAATACACCAGGATGTCATCAATGAACATCACCAAAAATCTATCCAGGAACTGGGAAAAGACCATGTTCATCAGACTCAGGAACACAGTTGGCACATTCGTGACTTCGAATGACATCACAAGATACTCATAGTGCCCATATCTGGTCCTGAATGCAGTCTCTGTACATCAGTCGCCTTCACCTTGACCTGATGATAACCTGAATGAAGACCCAACTTCGAGAAAATAGCTGCTCCATTCAACTGATCAAATAAGTCATCGATCCTGGGCAGCAGATACCGGTTCTTCACAGTCACACTGTTCAATTCTCGATAATCGATGCAAAATCGACGAATACCATCCTTCTTGTTGATAAAAAGGACTGGAGCACCCCATGGCGAAACACTGGGTTTGATGAATCCCAAATCAAGCAACTCCTGAATCTACACCTTAAGCTCTGCTAACTTAACCGGTGTCATCCTATAGGGACTCTTCGATATCGGTACCGTACCGGGCTGAACTTCAATACCGAACTCCACTTCTCTATCAGGTGGTAAGCCAGGCAACTCCTTTGGAAAGACATCCAGAAATTCCAATACCACTAGAGGCGCAGCCTCACAGTCTGAATGCGTTCTATCGGACAAACATCCTGATCAACTGTAGTCTTAGCTCGGCCATGGGGCATCTCCTTGGCATGGAACTTAAACTCTGTGCAACCTGGAATCTGAAATACAACTTTCTTGGCACGACAATCAATGATGGCATGGGACTCACCTAACCAATCTATACTGAGAATAACGCTGAATCCTGAATTCCTAATTACAATCAGGTTGGCCTTGAAATCTACACCGCCGATAACTACGGGACTCTGTCTGCACTCTCGGGAACAGATGACAATACTGCCACTTGTCACAATGTTCCAAGCCTCTAACATGATGCTGCACTTCAACTAATGGTGAGCCACGAAGCGGAAAGAGACAAAGAAATGGGTTGCCCCAAAATCAAAGAGAACATGAGTTGGGAAAGAACAAATAAGGACAATACCTAAGATAGAATCAAAAGCAGAGGAAAAGAATTGATGATCAAGGGTGAGGAAAATCCAATGCAGAAAGATAATATGAAAGAATAATGCAAGAGAAATGGAAGAAGAAAAAGGGAAACAAAAAAACAACAAAATGCAAAATATACCTGCAACAACACCCTCTGTTGTCTCAGCATCTGCAGCAGTCAGGTTGAAAGCCCGACCTCTCGTAGGGACAGCGGTTCTCTGACTGACAATCTGGCGCTGAGGAGGAAGCAGTGGCCTGACTGGACCATGAGCTGGGGCTACCTGCTGAACTGGGCCCCCAGCTGGAAGTGCAATCTGCTGCTGCGGGCAATCCGGCACTGAATGGTCAGCAGCAGCACAACCAAAATAGCGATGATTAGCATGCCTGTAGTCTCTGTGCACATGCCCGGGCATCTAGCAGAAATCGCAGAATCCTTCTCTTCAAGGAGCGGTAGAAGGGTAAGGAGCTGCCCTGATAGGATGGACTGGGGCAGGCCTCCGAATCAGCCCACCAGAAGGCCTAGCAACAACAGAGTGCAGAACAGTCCGTCGGGGAGGAGTCAACTTGCCACGAGCCTGCTCCTGAGCTCGAGCAGCCTCAAGAGCCTCACCATATGTACGCAAGCGAAGGGAGATGAGATGCACCCGAATATCTCGCTCAAGTCCCAGCGTGAATCTACGAGCCATGCCCTCTTCGTTCGCCACAAGAACGGTTGCGAATCGGCTGTCTGGTAAATTCCACTGCATACTCATCCACAGACCTGGAGCCCTATTTCAGGGTCAGGAACTGCTGCTCCATTTCAACCCAAGTGTAGCTAGGGAAGAACTTCTCCAATAAGCTCATAGTGAATGTGGCCCAAGCAATAGGCCGGACGAGCCTTTCAGACTCAGACCTCTACCATATGTGGGCCAGGTCCACCAGTTGGATGATCACCACATCCACTCGATCAGCATCGGTAACTCTTGCTGCCAAAAGCAACTGCTCTGTCCTGATTAGCCATTGTTCTGTCTCCAAAGGCGTCTTAGGATGCAGCCTTATAAAATCCGTGACTGTACCTGGACGAGGAGGGAGAGCTTCCAGAATAGGCACAGCGGGAGGCAGAACTCGGGAAGCTTCCAATACAGCCATCACAACGTCACTTTGGTTTTGCTGCATATTGATCAACCGTTCCAACACATTGGTAATGGCCTCAAGCCCGGGCTGATCTTCCTGAGGGCAGGAAGTGGAACCATTGCGAGCCATGGTCTGTACAAAATCAAAAACAATTAGCATCTAGATCAAATTTGATTATAATTCATTAATGTATGCATGGTCTGTGTACTTGTTGAACCATTCCTAGATCGACTCAAACTTGTCTAATATATCAGTCAAATTAATATATTAACCAAACCTAGACTCTGATACCACTAAAAACCCTATCACGCCCCGCTTCCTAAAAAAGAGATACAGAATACGGATACATGACTAAGTCCAGCGAATGGCTTTCACCATTCATAAGCTGTCAGGATCTTTAAAGCAAGCAAAGTATAAACAAGAGAGATACAAGAAGAATAGTCAACCACGCATGCATAACTGAATCAATATAGTCAACAAGATTACTTGGAAAGAAACAAGAATACTAAATTTCAAATAATCATGTCTGGAACAAAAACACAAGTCTGGGCCCAAAATCCCAATACAAAATAATCCATGTAACCAAGTACAATTATTCAAGATAAGCAACAAAAAAAATAATAGCAAGAACTCCAGCAACTAGAATCTTAAACAACCTACTCCATCGGGCAATTGATCACCACAATCTACAATTGCAAATTTTGGGAAAAAGGAAAGAGAAACAAAATGCCCGTCAATGCAAGTTGCGGGCTGCTTATAGTGCAGGCAACAAGCACAAGAAAGCAAGACAAGAATTGAGTAACAGCAGAAGCAAGTATAGCATGGAAAGGATGTAACAACAAAATAGTGAACTAATTCTAAATCAAGAACAGAAGCAACTAGCATGGCAAGATGAATGAGGGAAAGTGGCATGTAACAAGTGTCAAATAGCATGTAAACGAGTAACAAGTAACACGTGTCACGTAATCAAGTATCATGTACAAGTAACAAGTATCAAGTGTCAAGTGATCATGTTGTTTTCAAGTCTTGTATCTAGTCCTATCTAGGTAGCACTTCATGCGTCCCAGACTTTTACCACATGGTTGCTACACTCATACATTACGTTTAGATCTAGTGGTGGGTTTCTATAGGGCCGTGTACTCAGGCGTCAAGTAACAAGTAACAAGTAACAAGCACGAATCACGTAATCGTGAACTCGTGGCATCATATAGTAATAACAAGCATGAATCATGTAATTACGAAATATAGCAGCATATAGTAATAACAAGCATGAATCATGTAATCATGAAACATGGCAACATATAATAATAACAAGCATGAATCATGTAATCATGAAATATGGCAACATATAATAATACAAAGCATGAATCATGTAATCACGAATCATGGCAACAAGTATGGGAAACACGAGCCCCCTTATGAGTACACATACTTATATTGTCCACTACTGAGGTCTTTTTCTTAACCCCGACTTGGTTATTTATTATTGTTATCAAACAGGCATGTACATGTGCAAAACATGGCAAGAAATACACAGTATGATCAAGTAACAGATTCAGGTTGGAAGATAAATATGCACGGGTGAAAGACAACACATAAAAGAGTAGGACAACGAAAATTCTAGTTCTGGACAGCAAGACAGTACTACACTAAATCTGGGATTCCCGTTGCCACACATATGCAAACTTAGATCCGTCAGAAAATCTATAAAATATACTCTCGGCCGAATCGAACCAATATATATAAGTCGTATGGTATTTCACAAAAACAGGACTCAAAACATAATTGTATCCAGAAAACGTGTTCAGCCAGAAATCAGAAATTTGTATTCATAAACAGGAAAACGGTATAAAAACTTATCGATTAATTCCAAGAAAAATCTGGGGTATTCCCTAGTATGTTTAGTATCAGCAAATATAATTTCATAATTTTTCACCATAGATAGTATAATCAAATAAAATCAGAAAACAGCAAGAAGCAGCAAATTTGTAAATCTGAAACTCTTGACACAACAGTACTAAAACATCAATTGATTACAAAATGAAAATCGAAATCCAGATCCGTCAAAAGATTGATAAAATAGATACAGTAGGCTACATTTCATATTCACAAAGTTTTTATAAACAATAGTTAGGATCAGGTCGAAATTAAAGTTCTTCACTGAACCGCATGAAAATTCTGCAAGTAAAGTTGTTGTTTGCAAGTATAGAATAGTTTATAAAAGTTATAAATTAGAACCAAAAATTTTGGGGTTAATCCCAATCAAGTCTAGTTGTACTCAGCAAAATATTGGATCAAAATATTATCTTTAACATCAGTATAAAAATAAATTACTCTCCAGAATTCACATAAAACCAAGTCTGTAATTTTCTACACCTCTGTAGTAAAACAACAATAACTTGCAACTCACAAATCAAAACTGAGATCTTTCATAAATTCTGGAAAGTAGACAGAATTCTCTATAATTTATATTCACAATTAATTTTCATATACTGACCTTAATAGGGTCTAAAATACTGAACAAAACGGGATAACAGCAATGCAGAAATATTCTTTATTCATAAAATCAACTAGCTCATATGTAACACATCCAAATCATAACAAAAAATGAAATAAGGTGTACTAGATGTCCAAACAACATGGTATAGGATATTTAACAAGTTTACAACAAGTTATACTACTACTAACACATCAAGCATATAAGATCATACAAACAATATGCATGTATACACCAAGAATTGATTCTCTAAGTTATTTCATGTCATGTGTAATGAGAGAACTACTGATGGATCAACACATCGAGACAAGATATAACAGGGGTTTCGTGCGGATAGATCTTAAAGCAAATACACTACAGACGGTATTTAGTACTTGTATTATACAACAAAAAGGAATACAAGTTACTTGCCTATTATTGATGACGAAAACAACGAAGCAAGAGCAAGAATAACGGGAATGGATTCCCTAGCACGAACTCAACAAACGAACCACGAACACCAACACATGAGATCAAACTCACGCACACACAAAGTTGGCACCCTCACACAAGAGTCAAGGCCGAGGCAAACTGTAACTCCCTGTTCCAGTTGTATGTATTTTACTACGTGAATTTTTGTACTTCAATTTTTAGAAGTTTTATTTTTCTTTTTGGACTCTTTATCTAAAGCCATAATATTTTTCTGATCATATCCATAATTTTGTGATTTTTCGATCGGAGTTTAGATACAAACTTTAACCCTGATTAATACTAATCCTAATCCTAAACCTAATTCTTAATCCAACAGCTAACCTAACTTCTACACTGTATTTTCTACCTCCCTACACCTTATTTTCTCCCTCCCTACTTCTCCATTTCTGCATATGCCAACCCCCCCCCCCCCCCTAATTTTTCTCATTCTCTAACCTAACTCCTTCATTTTTCTTCTAACAGCCTAACTCTTCTCACCTTTTTTTTCCACACTCCTACAGCTAACTCCACAAATGCATGCACAATTGCTTCATGACTCCATATACAACCAGCCAACTCTCTCTCCCTCTCTCCTTGTTTAAATCTATATATATGCATACACACACACACATGCATAACACATCAACCCCCATCTCTACGTCTCATTCTTCATTTTTCCAACATTCTTTCTCTGCCTTCTTCACACCCGAGAGCTCAAGCAACACCCGAGCTTCACTTTACCTTCCACCTTCGAGCCGACGACTCCATTTCTACTATCCCGTGAACCCTGAAAAACAACCCGACGCCGCGCCATCACCTCGTTGTTGTTGTCACTCACCGTTGCTACCGTAGCTCGCTCGCTGCTGTCTTGCCACCATACTTACCGCCGTTGTGCCACCGTCCGTTACCGACGTCGCTTCTTCTTTCCGTGGTTAACACCACCACCGAGATCGTCATATTATAAGGCAAGTACCTTGTACACTATTTTTGTTCTCGTACAAGCATTTTTCTTGGACTCGTGGCAAGTAGTCTAGTTATCATCATGTTTTATTGTCAAACTTCGTTCTAGTCACTGGTTTCATGCTATATCAATTCAAGAGTGAACCGTTAACACATTTCGAATCGTGTTATTGAATATCGAATATTCAACCTTACTATCTCTAAATTTCTTGACCTTGCATTAAGAATTTGACCATGCTCCCAATACTGGATTGAAGATTTTCTACGTGAAAATCGTAGCCCATCGAGTCCTGAATCCAGAACATCATTCAGTTTCTCAATCGGATGTATAGATTGTAAGATATCGCGATTTTAGTACTGGTATATCGTGAATTTCTGAACCTGCATGGGATTACTAACCGGTATCTTGTACTGAGAATTCGACCATGTTTTCGATACTGGATCGAAAAATGTTCTACATGAAAATCGTAGCCCTTCGAGTCTAGATATCCGAAATATATTAAGGTTTCTCAATCCGATGTATAGATTGCGAGATATCACAATTTTAGTATTGTGACTCTGAATTTCCAGAATGCGCGCGAAACATCGAAACTAGCGAAGAATGAATTTGTACGTATAGCTACTGTCTCCAGAATGTATCGTGTGAATATGCGTTGGAACTGGAAGAGAGTCTACTTTCTATAATCTCTGACAGAATTGAATTTGCTTTTCTGTAACAACGGAAAAGTGAATTTGAATGCAGATATGTCAAGTTGTCTAAAAATTCATCTCTACGTTTTTGCATATAAACTCATTACTTTTCATATTTAATGAACTGAGTGTATTATTGTTCTTGTAATAATAACTTTCATAGATATAATAGGTTGATAGAATGTATTTTATACCACTCGATAATTCTATAATAACTACTCTCGATACATGTACTCGTTTTACGTCTCATGTCCATAATTACTGTACTTAATATTTTCCTTGACTAAACTATTTGATTACACCGTTCTACTAGTCATACCAACTGCATGTTCATAATTAATTATAAAAGAATAACAAGCCGGGGTTATAAGGGTACGACTTAATAGTGGACAATATAGGGGAGTATACTCAGAAGGGGGCCCGTGTTTCCCGAAATAGTGATTCTTGACTCTTGATTACACAATTCTTCATTACATAATTCTCAATTACATGATTCATGATTACATGTCTTGATACTATCACTGGAAGACCCGAGTACATAATCCTATAGAATTTAGTACTTAAGTTAAACGTCACATGATTGATATGCACCGAACTTGTGGTATGGGATACAGGATTGTGTGCATTAGATAAGTTAATAAAACAGATAAATCCGAGATCTTTACTGAGCATGATTCTTGATTACATGACTCTTCGTTACATGACTCTTGATTCTTGATTACATGATTCATGATTACATGACTCTTGATTACATGACTCCCGATCCTTGATTACATGATTATCGATTAACTGAGCCTAGGTTATCAATTGCTTAGACCTTGAAGTCTAGAATACACTAGTTACAGTTATTACTTACATGATCATATTGTCCCAGTTCTTTGCTTACTTCCATATTGTATTTGTACTTCTACTTCTTATTTCTTCCATGTTATATCTTGTTATATTACCCCTTTTACTGTTTGTTGCTACTTGCTGCCCGAAACTTGCTCTAACGGGAACTTTTCTATTTTTCTTTGAGTTAATAATTATACAGGTATCATTTTTGTATTACTTGTGTATTCTTGTTTCTGTTTTACTCCTTGTAAAACCACTGATTATTGTCTGTAAATTAATTGTTTTTATTGATTTATATATGTTTTGATGGCTGGAGCTGTTTGGCTCTATCTGATTCATCAAAAAAAAAAAATTATACAGGTACCGATGGACCCAACGAGCAGACTCTCTAGATGATCGTTGCTGCTTCCTTACTACTTCATGTTGTTTTTTTTTTCTTTCATTTGCTATTTTATCTATTTGTTATAGCGAACTGCTTATCATATCATCTTAATTCTGGCACCTTGTACTCCCGGGCATCTTGACCCGATGTTGATATATTATCTAAATGATGGTTATTCTATTTTCAGCTCATGTGATTATTATATTTGTCTGCGTGAATGTGTTATAAGGATCTTGTTGAGCATATAATTGTTCAGCTTATGGATGATGTATATCATTCGCTGGGCCTCAGTTGCGTGCCTGTATTTTTATATAGTGGGAAGCGGGGCATGACACAAACCCTGGTGTGCACGCGACGAGAGAGCGGCGGACAGCGGTGTTGCTGTGTTCGCTGTTGGCTTCGCTGTGGTCAACAGAACACAGCATTGAGGTGCTGCCAATGGGGTCTGGTTGCGTCGCTAAGAGGTCGCGACACAGGAGGAAGGGAGGAGAGGGCGAAGGAGCACCAGGATGATGGGGGTGCTGGTCTGTTGATGCTGTCTGCAATCAGGAGGAATGCAGCGCAGCGAGGGTCATGACCGGGAGAGGATTAGAGGGCACCGATGGGTTCTGCGGTGTGGAAGTGTCGGGGGCTGAAGGTGCTAAGGTCGGGAAGCGGAGCACAGGGAGCTAGGGTTGATCGGGAAAGGGGATGAGTTAAGGAAGACGGCTGAGGTATCGATGAACAGGAGTATGCACACAAGGGTTTTTATATGCAAGTATTAGGGTTTTAAGTGTATGTGGGCTAACGGGTTGGGCTTTAGGGTTGAATGGGTAGGGGTGTTATAGGGTTATTGGGTATTAGTGTGTATTAGTGTAAATAGTTAATGGGTATTTAGACCCATTAAGCAAACAGAATAGGATTTGGTATAAAGAGTATTAATGGATCTAATAGGGTTTAATCAAAGTGGAAGATCCATAAAATATAGGGCGACCCAATAGATGAGATAAGAACGAAAATAAATAATCAAGAAGTAGGTTATGAACAATTAAATAATGGGGATATAAATAATGTTCGATCAATCAGAGACGAAACAATAGGCAAACGAACCGAATCAAGAAGATCAAATAAAACGACGACAAATCAAATAAATAGATATATTGAAAATGAAGATCAAATACTTGGTTGAAAGAGAGATGAAGAAATACAAGATGAATAAATACTCAAAAAAAGAAAAAGAAATACATCCAAAAGTAGAGAAAATGGAAAATAGGGATTAGATTTATAATTAATTAATCTAAATTTAAGATATTTTTTAGAATTTTAATTAATTAATTCAAATTAATGATAAAGAAAATGAATTAAAAATAATAAATCATATCTTCACGGGAATTGGGGGCATCTCAAGGAGATCGAATGGCTTAGAGAGGAGGTCCAATGTGTAGCGCTTCTGGGTTGCTCCTCTGTGGTGCACTGCACCGGAGTGGGAGGCTCTCCTGGTCATTCTCGCACACACTCTTATATAGGATGTTCGATCTTCTCGATGCAATTTTAGAGGAGATCGAAGGGTTTGGATTAGCATTCAAGCGCGTAGTGCTCCAGTACTAAACTTCTCCGATGTGTTGCACCGGAGTGGGGTTCGCATGATTTTTTAGGCAATCCGCTTCATTCATCTTGTTGAACGAGCATTTTTAAGAAATCCAACAACTAAAAATTGTCGTTTTCATTGATCTCTCTGGTGTAGCACTGGAGAGGGGTGTCTACTGTGCATTTTTGTCTTCTAGTGCTTATGGAGTGAATTTTTTGTGTTGAATATTTTTTTTAATGGTAGAAAATTGATTATAAAGCAAGCTTAAGTATACTTATTTACTTTAGGATTATTGAAGTTCAAAATGCCTTACACAATTGTGACAGTCATGTGATTATACATAAAATTAAAATGTGATGCTTTTTCTTGTGATTATCCCCTTTGATCTAGTCCTAAACAGAGTTTAAGTAAATAGTGTGATAATGATAAAGAAAAACTTTATGTGAATTATTTGCAACTGTACAAAATTGCAAGAAGTAGTAAGGATAACTAAAAAGAGTGCCGAACCCACAAGAATTAATTATTTTATCGAGTACCGAAATTACTAGATTAACTTCTATCTGGAAATTCGAAATTCAATAAAGAAAGAAACGAAATTAAATTAATCTAAAGAACTAACTAAATAAATTAAAAAGAAGTGGAATTTGAAATTTTGTGTTTATTAATTGCAATATTAATTCTAGGGCTTTTTTATTTCACCTAGTTAAGCACACAATTTATAACTCCATGTGAATAAAAATATTATTTTTTAAAGTTGTAGACCAAAATTCCAAAATTATTCAATATTCTCTCTCAAGCAATATCAAAAATATTCTCAACTAATTATTTGTCATAGTTCATGCACAAATTACTAATTGAAAATTCATTAAGATCTATGGATTTCTTAACGATCACATTAACAGCAGTTTACTCTTGTAACGGTGTTTAATTTTATAAATTCAAAATCACAAATTACCAGTTCGGTCTCTCCATGATTTAATAGATCATACAAAAGTCTGTCAACCAATTGTAAGCATTAAGATCAAAAATCAAATACACAACCATGGAAAAATAGAAAAATAATATGGAGTTAGAATTGTGTTATCAAAACTAGGCTACATCGAAGTCCTAGAAAATTAAAATTTAGTTCATAATAATAATATTGCAACTAAAAATACTGTTTGGGATTGCATAATAAATTTAGACAAAGAGAAAAGAGGGACAGAAAGAACTATTATGTAAACAAAATTTTTGCAAACCGAAGTCTCAATTTCTGTGCCCAAAGTAACTCCTGTCTCTCTCTCCTTTCTGTCTTCGTCTTCGAGTTCACACCAGCCAGCACACCTTGCCGCCTCGAGCCTGCTCCCCCCAGCACCTGCTGTCCCTATTCGTTGATGTCACGCTGGGTCCCGCCTTGAATCCCGAGCGCCACAAAGCCCAACCACGTCAGAGCACACGTGACGTCACCCTGGTTTCTCTCTGTCCCTCTGTCTTGAAACTCAAGCTGCGTGTGTATCCAAAGAACGAACCAACTTCCTCTTCTTCGCTGGCGTCATCTTCCCTCTGTCTTTCACTTTATTTATTTATTTATTTATTATTATTTTATGAAAGTAGTCATTGCACTCTTTCGTATAGCGTGTAGTCTCCTTCTCTTGTTTGATCTTCTATTTATAGGCACGGGAAGTAGAGATTAGGGTTATTTTTTGCAGAAAACCCCCAATTATTTATTTATTTATTTCCTTCTTTATTTTTCTCTTTATTTCTTGCTTCTTTTTCTTCTTTTTCTTTTTCTTGAAACACGTGCTACACACAAACAAAATAAATTAGAAATTAGGATTTAAAAATACAAATAAAATTAATTAGTTTAAATTAATTAAACTAACTAATAATAATATTAGCTCAATTAAAACTCTTTTAAAATTGTTTATTGCACTTTCAGATCAATTGGCAAATTAAAATTTTTATCTTGCTTTTCACACGGCCAAATTGTAAAATTTAAAATTTAAAATTCAACAAAACAATAAAAATTAATAAATCATTATGTTTGTTTTGTTTGTTGATTTTTACCAAAAATATTAACCTTTTGCATCAAAAAATTTTATTCCTTTAAAAATAATTAATTAACTGAAATCTATGGAAATAAGATAATTTATTAACATAATAGACGAATACAAGCGATTTTTATGGGTAAATGAGTACAAATAATTATATAAAAATTAGACACATCAGTGACACTTATGTGGCGTTTACATGGCATCCACGTGGAGCTTATGTCGCGTGAAGTTGACAGTGATGTGGTGTCCATGTGGATTTTTTTTAAAATATGAAGTGGTTGGGCTTCTTCCTGATCGTTGGGGGGCCAAACCGACTCCCCCCTTTATATAATATCTACCCCTTATCTTCTTCTCACTTCTCCTCATTCCCATTTTCTCTTTCTCTCTCCGCAATGCTTCTCTTTCTAAAACTCTGGCAAAATTTTTTCGACTCCGGTGAAGCTCTGTCCAACCGTAAAGGTTAAATCAAGTCCAAAAAGCCAGGTAATTAATATTTATTAAGAGATGTCTAGGGTCTCATCGGGCGTCGAATCCTCTACTAGCGGCGGTGTCGAATAAATGTCTTCCTTTCATCCCACAAAAGAGGGAGGGGGAAGAGAGTGGCCGAGTTGTCTTCAGTCAAAGTGGAGACGGTTGAGGAGATAGACCGGAGGGCATGTGTAACGCCCCGAATTCCGAACACAAGTAATTTGTAGCACAACCAGGATCTTTACTTCAATTTCATGCAAAAATACAAGGAATTTAAAACTTTTTCATTACAATATTATTCTTTACATTACATAGCGGAAATTTACATAAAAAATACAATTTGTATCATCATAAATCTTAAATCCTGCAACATCTATCAACATCAAGCTCATGCCTATGTTGCTCACTAATCAGAGTCCTGCAAAACTTGAAAACTGCGAGCACGTCAGTTGCATTCAACTGACACAATGCTATAATACATCGATTCCTCAATTTTAGCAAATATAAACTTGAATACAAAATAAAAAGTGACTATCCTAATTATGTCAGTGTATGATATGAACCTAACGACTAATGCAGACATTCACGCTTATGATGCAACTATAATGCATACTTGTTTGAATTCTATTCATCCAATACTAAATAGGTCCGTGGGCAAGCCCTTAACGTACTCCTCATTATAGGGTTAAATCCCTTGTTATGAAATCCTACTACGGTGACAAAACAAGGTTTAGGCATCCTACGAGTACGGATTCTAGTCCCAGAATCCACCGCCTGATTATACAGAATCATGGTCGTGTAAACATCCCACAAGTGCAGCTCAAGCCCGGAATATATTGGAAATTTGCCTCCTTTCCGCCCGACTATTCATGGTCCCGGAGTCCACCGTCCGACCATTCATAATCCCAGAATTAATTAAGGCACGTCTCACTGCGCAAGCAATCACAGTTCCGGAATCCACCGCCCCACTGAATCTATAGTCCCGGAATCTACCGCCCGACTATATAGAGACGCCTACCTACGTTTGCCCAGGTCTCATCACATTTTCTTTTCTAGTGCCTGTTCTTAATCCAATTATAGTTTTCATGGCCTAGAGCTAGCTTACCCTGCCTGACATAAACTAACTCATCAATAACTCTAGCCCATACTGGCCATTTCTAAAAATTTATCATAATTTGCCGGTCACTACAGGTATTGCTCAGCTTCTAGAACCACACATCTCAATTCAGAGATCTTCTAGGTTATTCTTAACCCCTTTTACTATATTTCTCATTTATTATAAATCATTTGATTTCCTTATTCATTCTCACTTAGTTCATCTATCTCAAACGAATAGATAACTTTTCATCATAAGATTTCAATAATACTTTAATTTGATAAAAATCTTTTCAAATGTCATACGTCTACTTTTCCACACTTTCATTCTTTGATTATTTCTTAGTTCGACATCTAAACAATTTACATAAACTCCAAATTAAATTTGTTTTCATATGATATAAAATTCTAGAATGGGTCTAGATAAAAAATCATCACGTTTCACTCTTCTAATCAAGTTTAATTTAGATGAGATAACTCAAAAATTCTACATTTAAAATAGTTTAATTCACAACGTAAATTATCTACAAAATAATATCTTGAATCAAGCTATTTATGCTCTTGTCAAAATACTCCATTAATACCCCATATTAATTTTGAACTTTTCCGCAAAGAAAAAAAAAGATTTTAAAAAATAAAATAAAATAAAAACAACCTAGCCCCTTCAGGAATCAAACCTGAGCGAGTACCTCCGCCCTAACTCACACCCAATAATCACAAGTTTAACTCTTTGTTTCTGTAGAAGAGACTCATAAAATTATCTACATATTTAAGTCTATTGTTTGGTGAATAAATAAAGTTTTTAAAAGAAATAGAGCCCCCCAGGGACTCGAACCCGCAACCAGCCAGAACCTATTCGCACATGCACAATGCACTAAATTGCAACCAACAACTAGGAAGTCCAAGTGGACTGTCTACAATGGTACAAAATTTATTTTTGAATATGAATCTCTCTGTTTCACATCGAAGATAATAATTTAGCCATAATTCAATTCTACAATCATTCTCACGACTATTACACACCATACTGCAATCTTTATTAAGATTTCCAGAAAAGAATTTACTTAATCTAGAACATTTCAATATAGATTTATGCATATATCAATCAACTTGTATTTTATATGAAATTTAGCATATAATTCGCATGTATAAATTTTGTCATACTCATGGTTCAAATTCATGATAATAAATTAATTTGCATGAAAAATATTCATTTAATATATAGAATTTTAGAGAAGGCAGTCATATAAGACATTTCTACAAGTATGAAATCTAATTACCATTGCACATATTATTTAGAACAAAATTTACTCCTACATCAATTTAGACAAAATCTTGAGAACACTCCTGCACTTATACGTTTCACCTATGAATTCGATCATCATTTATATGTTCACATATAAACATGTATAATCTAAAAACATTAGAAAACATTGGAAACACCCACCTCTTTGATTGAAAATCCTTGCAAATGAAACTCCTATAAAGTAATCTCCAACCTTCCTCCACAAAATCCGAGCTCCAATATGCTAAGAGCAAAGGTTTGGAAATGGAAAAATGAAAGCTCCAATGACCACAATATAAAACTTCTGAAAATGTAAAAAAAAATGAAAAATTTCTCTTGGTCATTGGTCGGGATGGATTTTTAAAGGAGAAAGCAATGATAAGTTTTTAAAACTACACACTTAAGCCTATGAGCTGCCAACAACCCCCTTAACACAATTCAAAAAATTTCTTTTCCCTTCCTATAGACTTGGTCGGCCAAAGAGGATGGGTAGAGCACGAGTTTTCGAAAAGGATTTGTGTGCACATAAGTTACACACAAAACATTAGGAGTTTTATTTAATACAATTGCATATGTTACTCAATCTAATATGGATTTAAATTAAGTTAGTTTCATTAGATAAACTAGACTTAATTATTTATACAATGTGAAATAGGAGAAAAAATATTTACATACTCTAAATGATTTTCCAATTGACATGTACACAAAGAAAAACATGTGTAAAGCATGTGCTCGTAAATATTCATATACAAAATACATTCGACGAAACGAAATATTTCCATAACAATTGAAATACAAAATACGTAAAATATTTATATTAATAATATTAAGGATATTACACGTAACTGTACATGATACATTTGCGTAACATGCGTGGAGCAAAATTGTCGTAAATCAATTATGCGGGGTGTTACAGTAGGCGAGTTCCAAATGTACCCCTCCACACTTTCGGTGCTTTCTCGTGTTCCGCTGTACCATGAGGACTTAAGGGATTTTAATGAATACGTGTTACGGTATGAAGAACCCGAATATTGAGAGACTTCCAAAACGTATTCTATTTCTTCTACCTTAACAGAAGAGGATATGCCACTGATCCGGAGCCTGTTCGGGATTGCTCCTCAGTTTGAGCTTCTTATGCCCAATCCCGGTCTCATGATTTATTTGGTTCATCTCAATGAATACCGCGTCTTTCCCTTCGATGCTTTATGTGTGGCCTTCGTCTTTCTGCATCTGTTCATGAGGGAGGTTTTGAGGTGGTATACTCTCAGCTGGGTGCAATATATGCCAAACATGTGGTGGCAAGTAGTCAGCTTCATCTTGCACTGCTAAGGAGCTCGGATCGAGTTAAATTTGAGCGCCTTTAGGGTGCTATTCAAGCTCAGTCAAAAGTACAATTCGGAATGCCAGTTCTTCCTGTCTCCCCAGTTGAGTGTGAAGATAGTCGAGGTTCCCGACTTAGTTCAGCACTGGAAAGAGAAGTTGTATTCCCATTTTCGATTTGTGCTAAATTTTATCCCTTATATATCTTTGTATTATTGTAATTATATTTTCAATGCAAATTTTCATTTCTTCTCATGAACCTAAGTTGAGTTTTCCAGTTCATTATTTTTTAATCCAAATCCTAGCCCACACTCATACTCTATTAATTGTTTTAAATCATAAGCACAAACCCAGCCCAACAATATTATTATCGTTATTTATTAATGTAAGCCCAACTATTAAACCCAAACCCGCATTGGTGTATCCAAACCCGTTAACCCAACTTAAACCTACTAACACAATTTCCCCCAGATCTCTCCAATTCCCCTCTCACGTTCACCACAAATCACTTTCCATATCCGCACTAATCCTAACTAAACCCTTGATCCCCTCCTTAATCACTTATCCCTATTAATCAACCTAATCTCCTCCTAATTGCCATCAGACCTAAACAACCCCTTTATCTTCCTATATATATCTCTCTCTCTCAGTCTCTCTCTCCCCGTCATCTTCTTCCTCACCCCCGACATCCCCCATCGCGCTCCCAAACACCACCACAACTACCACCCTCCTCCATCTTCTTCTTCTCCTCCGTCAACACCACCGAAGAAGCCCACGCCTGAACCCACCATCCCGACCATCTGCCTTGATTGTAACACCCTGAATTTCAAAACACGGTAATTCGTAGCACAACAGGATCTTTTACTTCAAATTCGTACAATTTTACAAGAAATTTTAAAACTTTTTCATATAACACTGTTCTTTTACATTAACGCATCGGAATTAAAATAAATACAACATGATAAATACAACTTTAATAACATCAACTACCATCCGAAAGCAATCTTTAGCATCAATTCCTCTGTGTACTATTTTTGCCAATCCAAGCCCTACACTGAAAATTGTGGACACGTCAGTTGCTTACAACCTACGCAATATTACAATACAGCGATCCTCACTATGCCGTAATATAACAGTTCTTTGTACTTTTGCATACACAAACTTGAATGTAAACAAAGTGTGAAAAGTGACTATCCTAAACATGTTAGTGTATGCAATGACTTAATGCCTAATGCATATGTTTACGCTATGATGACACTAATGCATACTTGTTTGGATTCTATACATCCTATTCTACATAGGTCCGAGGGCAAGCACCTACGTACTCCACATTATAGGGTTTAACTCCCTCGCCATGAAATCTTCTACTATGAATACTACAAGATCTATACATTCTATGCATACCTAACCCATGCCCCGATAATTCCGGAGGTCAATCTCTATCGATAGATAATTTCGGAGACTATTTCACTCACACTTGGAAATCTTCAAGAATACCCCACACTGCAAGCAATAGCCCCTCACTATATGCAGACATCCTGATGAGAATCGCCCCGATCCTGATAATTCTAGAGATCAATCCCACACTAAAGGTAATTCTGGAGACTATTTCACTCACTCATCGATAATTATGGGGATTATCTCACTCCGTAGATCATTCTGAGGCCCTCATACACACGTTTGCCCTTTTTTCATCATGCAACATCCTGAATTTTTATTTATAATTAAATATAAGTTTTGTTTGATTTCACGTGTTTTGCGCATGCAAATTTATGTACATTTACCCTTAAAAATTATTTATTTTTATGTCATGAACAAGTATTTTGTTTCTTCTCTTTTAAAAAGCCTATTAGTATCTATTATTAATTCTGTAACCCCTGTTTTCCCAAAACTGTATTTTCCGTATATTTTCTGTATTTAAAAAATTTCGCAAATTATTTTTTTCCGGTTTTCAAATTTATTTTGGTCAAATTGTACAATTAAATCTTCTATTAAAATCTATCAATAATTTTATTTGTATTCGGTTATTACTAGTATTATTATTATTATGTTTATGACTATGATTATTATTGTTATTAGTATTATTACTTTGATTGTTTATTTAAAAACATAGTTCTATTTATAAATTATATTTGTAGACATTTCACATAAATTCTATGTTACAATACAAATTATATTTTTGTTGAAAATTTCTATTTTATTGGATATTTTATTAAACCCTACTGGATTTTAAACCCATACCCAATATAAAAACCATTACTATTTAATCCCTAAACCCAATAACCCTATCCCTACCCAATACCCATTTAAACCCACTGTTTTATTAAGCCCAAACCCAATTACCCATTAAATCCTATAACCCATACCCGTTACTAAACCCTCATATCCGTTACAATTATACCCCAGACCCGTTATTACCCCCTACCCAAACCAGGTAACACCGTATAAATCTAACCCTAAACCAACTCCTATTTAACCCATCAGTTGTCATCTGCCCTGTGCCCCGCCATTTCAACTTCTCCCTTTCTCTCCAAATCCCAAGCCCATACTCCGTCTCCTTCTCTCTCGCTCTCATCTCCTTTCCCCATGTGTTCGTCCATGACACCTTTGCTGCGACCAGTGGCAACCCTGCCATGCCACCTCGCCAGCCGGTGCACCTCGGCGGTGCACTCCTAGTCGATAGCAGCCACAACTAGTCACGCAGCCAAGCAGCAGCAGCGCTGCAGTCTCCCCTGTGCAGGCCCTGCCTCCAACCAGTCAAGGTGTCGCCATCCTTTCGCGGTGTGCCGCTCAGCCAGGCAGCAACTAGCGCTGCCACCTCGCTCTGACATCAGCCAGCGCCAGCGGCCAGCCTCACCGGTGACCACCGCCTCGTGCTAGCCAGTGCAGCCCCGTGGGTGTGTCGTTGATTGAGTGGGTTTTGATCATGCTGGATGTTGGCCGTCCATTTGATCGAGATCATGATCTCTTGATCTTGGTGTTGGTTTGATTGATTTCTGACCGTCGATCGCTCGTGATCTTGATCCCTTGATCTCCACCATTGGATCGACTTTGATCATCATCTTGATCGTCACCATCGGGGCGATCTTGGCCGTTCGATCGCGATCATCATCAACTTCATCATCACCTTGATCTGGACCGTCCGATCTTGTCGATCTGCCCGTATGTTTGTGATGGATTCGCGTGCTCGTTCGATCCGTTCATTGTGATCACTGCGCGGGAGTCCGTTCCCGTTATTCTTATTCTTGCTCCGTTTCTTTCGTCGTCTCTCAGACAAGTAACTTGTACTCAAATTCCTTTGTATGATACAAGTCAAAAAAATACCGCTTGTAGTGTAGTTGGGTTCTAGAGATAATTCGTATGTGAAACTTCTTGTTGATATTGTCTCTATAGTGATTTGACCATAGTTGACTCATGATACAAAATTGACATGAAACAACTTAGGTTTTGCCCGTTCTTGATTTGATCATGTGTGGAATTTTTATGAGAATTTGGATATTTGTCGAGATCCATATGATATACTTGCTTTGGATATGTTAATTAATCTATTTTATGATGCTTGGACACTTGGTAGACTCGATTTCATGTTTGGTTGTGTGTGGATCAAGTTTCGTTGTATCTATGTTGATTTAGATTTTTGAAGAAATTCTGTATTTTACCGATAATCTGTCTTGATCAGTAATTTAGATCATATTAAGTTCAGAATCTTAATTTCAGTATCAAACATGATTTGTAGAGAAATTCATCTTCTTTTTAACCCGTCTGACCTTGCTCGATTTCGTTTTCGTATGTGTGAGATATGACTATTTTACTACAGTGGTGTCGATCAATTCCACATTTCGTTTCTTGATGATTTTGATGACTAAATTATTTTGATACTTGTGCTACACATATTACTTTGATATGAAACTTTGGTCAGTACTTCTATATCTATCTAGGGATTATCCAGAATTTTAGTGGATTTTATTGATGAGTTTTATAGGCCGTTTCATGCTTATTTATGAAAGCTATACTTGTTGTATTTTGCTCGCTGTTCTGTAAAGAATCGTATTTTCACCCTATTTCCTTCCACTCTATGGAAAATATTTAGGAAATATGAAACTTAGGTTAATTTGTTTATTTTCATCTCCCTTTGGTGGATTTGGATTTCGTTTCACAGTTTGCGAGATATTTCAGTTTTCGTACAGCAGTGTTGGGAATTCCAGATTTGCCAAACTATCGTTTCTTGAGGTTTTCCGATTTTGTTGACCGAACTAATTTTACTGGAATATTATGAAACTTTATATTATGATACTATACATATAGGGGATTACCCCAAATTTTTCCTGGATGTTTTGAGGAGTTTTAATGCTATTTTTCAGACTGAGAATTCGTTTTACTAATTTCTGGCTGAACTTATTTTCTGGATTCAAATCAGTTTTGAGTTATGATTTTGTGAAATACTATATGACTTATTTATACTCGTTGGAATCGGTTGGAAGTCTATTTTCTATAACTTTTGATGTATTCAGATTTACATGTTTGTAACACTGGGAATTTCAGTTTTACTACAGTATGGTCTTACTGTCCTGAACTTGAGAGTTGGCTATTTCTTTCTTTTGTGTGTTACCTATTACCCATACATGTTTATCTTGCAACCTGAACTTGTTATTTTTTTATACCATGATATACTTGCCCTGTTCATGACACATACATGCTTGTTTAACATTATAATAAATAACCAAGCCGGGGCTTCAGGGAAAAATCTAATAGTCGATAATTCAGAAATGTGTACTCAGAAGGGGTCCCGTATTTTTCATTTTGACTCATGTTGATACTTGAACCTGTTGATGCATGGACCTGTTGGTTCATGTACCTGTTACCTGTTGATGCACGGACATGTTGGTCGTGTACCTATTGATTCATGAACCTGTTGATGCATGAATCAGATAATTCGTATACCTGTTTGATTTATGAACTTGTTTCTGTTCTGATCCCTGAGTACACTGCCCTCTATGGTCCACTATGAAATCTAAAGCGAAACTATTTGTTGTAGCAACCATGCGGTGTGGGATGCATGAAGTGCTACCTAGATAGTAATAACTATAAGACATGAGACATGATACTTGAACATGACACTTGAACATGATACATGCTTACTTGACACTTGACTACATGATACATGAGACTGGATACATGGGACTTAAAACTTGACACTTGATACATGATTACATGAAACTTGATACTTGATGCTTGTTTACATGATACTTGTTTACCTTACATTTGATTCATGCCAATTACACTTGATCACCTTGTCATGCTAGTTGTTTATTTTGACATCATGCCTATACCATGCTATTAGTTTGTTTTCCCCATGTATTTATATCCTGCTTTACAAACGGTCCGTAACTTGCAATTGACGGGTACTTGTTTCTTTTTTCTTCTTTTCATGCAATTGTTAATTTGCAGATTTTGGAGAATAGGTTCCAGACTGTATTGGTGACATGAAGTATTAGTGCTAGATTTTATTATTAATATTTCTTGTAGTTTGCTTGAACAAAATTGTATTTTGGTATTTAGATTTATTCTTGTATTTGGGCAATGTGACCCAGGATTTTGACTTATTCAGATCATGACTATTTAAGATTTATATATTTAGCTTCAAGTATTCTTGTTGGTATTTTGGTTCATATGTGCCTGTTGGTTGATTATTTTGTGAGATTTGTAAAGATTCTTGAACAGCTTATGTGGCACGCCCCGCTTCCCAAAAGAATACGGAATACGGATACGCAACAAAAGCCCAGTGAATGATTTTCATCATCCATAAGCTGTTCAAAGAATCTTTACAACATTCTCAAGAATCATCAGAGTCGGAAGCAAAAGAATCAACCACATGCACATAATGAGCCAAAATACCAACAAGAATACTTGAAATCAAATACATAAATTTCAAATAGCCATGATCTGAATAAAACAAATATATTAGGCCACATTGCCCAAATACAAGAATAAATCCAAGTCTCAAATATAATATTGTTCAAGCAAGCTACAAGAATTAGTATTAATGAAATGCAGCACTAATACTTCATGTCTCCGATACCATCTGGAACCTGTTCTCCAAGATCTGCAATTCAACGAATGCAGGAAAGAGGAAAAGAGAGAAACAAGTACCCGTCAATTGCAAGTTACGGGCCACTTATAATGTAGGATACAAGCACATGGGAAAAACTAACTAGCAACATGGTATAAGTATAATGTCAACATAAACAACTAGCATTGCAAAGTGAACAAGTGTGAATGACATGAATCAAGTGTCAAGTAATCAAGTATCATGTAAACATGTATCAAGTGTCAAGTTTCATGTAATCATGTATCAAGTGTCAAGTATCATGTAATCATATATCAAGTCTCATGTATCACGTCTCATGTAAACAAGTCTTATGTATCATATAGTTAAGTGACAAACAAGCATGTATCATGTTCAAGTATTAAGTTCAAGTATCATGTTCAAGTAGCATGTATCAAGTCTTGTAGTGATTTACTATCTAGGTAGCACTTCATGCAGCCCACCTTACAAGGTTGCTATAGCAAACAGTTTCGCTTTAGATTTTATAGTGGACCATAGAGGGTAGTATACTCGGGGACAAGTCAAGTAATCGAGCTCCTAGCTCCAAGTATCATGTATCATGTAATCATGTGTCAAGTGTGCAAGTGGCAAGTATCGTATCTTGCGTGCAAGTATCAAGTAATCACATGTTAAGTATCATGTCCCAAGTAATCATGTAGGATCAGTGGATCCCCTTCCGAGTACATGTTTCTGAATTATCCACTATTAGATCTATCCTTTAAACCCCGACATGGTTATTTATTATTAATGTCAAACAAGCATGTATATGTGCAAAATATATCAAGAATAATATGGTATGATCATGTAACAAGTGCAAGTTACAAGATAAACATGTACGAGTGCAAAATTCTCGTAAAAGAATAAAATAGACAAATCTCATGTTCAGGACAGCAAGACCATACTGTAGTAAAATATTAATTCTCAGTGTTACAGACAAGCAAATCTGGATCCATCAAAGGATCTAAAAAATAGACTTCCACACGAATCCAGCGAATATAAATAAGTCATATATTAATTTACAAAATCATAACTCAAAACTGGTTTGAATACAGAAAATAGGTTCAGCCAGAAATTAGGAAAACAAATTCAAGAATAGGAAAATAGCATGAAAACACATTAAATAAATCCACGAAATTTTTTTGGGTATTCCTCTATATGTCCAGTATCTAAATATAAAGTTTCATAATTTTCCAGTAAAATTTGATCAGTCATCAAAAATAAGAAAACATCAAGAAATGGTAGTTTGGCAAATCTGGACTTCCCAACACTGCTGTACGAAAACTATGATATCTCGCAACCAGTGAAACGAAATCCAATTCCTCCAAAGGGATATAAAAATAGATAAAATATACTAACTTTTATATTTCACAAACATTTTTCATACAGTAAAAGGAATCAAAGTGAAAATAAGGTTCTTTACAGAACAACGAGCAAAATACAGCAAGTACAGATTTTATAAATGAGCATGAAACAACACATAAAACTCATCAATAAAATTCACCAAAATTCTGGGTAATCCCTAACTAGATAAAGAAACACTGACCAAAGTTTTGGATCAAAATAATATATGTAGCATCAGTATCAAAATCATTTAGTCATCAAAATCATCGGAAAACAAAATCTGGAAAAGTTCGACACCTCTGTAATAAAACAGTCATAACTCAGTCATACGAAAACAAAATCGAACAAGGTTAGAGGGGTTTGAAAATAGACGAAATTCTTTAAAACTCATGTTTTATACCGAAATTAATATACTGACTTCAAGACAGTCCAAAATAGTAAACAAAACATATCAGCGACAAAATACAGATTTTTTCCTTTAACAACAACTCAACATATATCATACAAAACTTGTTCAAAACACAACAAAACATGAAATCGGATCTACCAAGTGTCCAAACATCATGAATTAGGGTACCTAGCATGTCCATACCAAATATAGCACACGGGTCTCAACCAAATCACGAATTCTCACAAAAGTCTCACATACATGATCAAAATCAAGAATGGGTAAAACCTAAGTTAATTCATGTCCAATTTTATGTCGTGAGTCATCTATGGTCAAATTTCACAATAGAGACAAAACCCATCAAAGATAACACAAACAAGAGTCGTCTCTAGACCCAACTACACTATAGGTGGTATTTTTGACTTGTATCAAACAAATGAATTGGAGTACAAGTTACTTGCCTTAACCGAAGATGAAGAACGACGAAAACCAAGAGTAACGAGCAAATCCCACGAACAAAAATCCACAAACCAAAATCCACGAACTAAGGAATCCAAGCAAACTTGAGCGAAAATCTCCACACGAACAAAACTCCAAAAGCGAGATGATCCAAGAGGGATGATGAAAATAGTGGTTTGTGGCCACAAGAGAACACCAAGAGAGAGAGACGAGGAAGTATGTGGTGGTGCGGGGTGGTTGGGATGGCCAAGGAGGGTTTAGGCCGATCGGGTGTTAGAGGGGATGTAGGCCGGGAGGAGAGGGTGGCGGCCTAGAGGGGGTTTCGGCCTAGGCTGTGTGCGGGTTGCGGCGCAAACAAGGAGGGGAGAGAGAGAGAGGAAGGACGGGTGTGTGGGAGAGGGGAACTAGGGTTAGGGTTTGTGTGAGGGTGGGTGTATATATATATGAGGGGAATAGGGTTTAGAAATATGAGTTGGGTTAATGGGTATTTGGCTTGTGGGTAATTAGGAGGAGTAGTAGGGTTACCAATGGGTTTTGAATTTGGGTCAATTAAATAGGAATAAAAATATATAGGATATCAAATAGGATTGGGACTAGGATCACAACCAATCACCACCACAACAAACACAAAAAAAAAAGTAAATAAATAAATAAAATAAAGGGAACAAGACCAAAAAGAAGAAAGAACAAAATAATGAAGAACGAAACAAAAGAAACAACCAATCAAACATAAATAGCTCAAAATGAAATAAAACGATATACATTGAAAACAACTCCAATATATGGTTCAGAAAAATACAAGAGAGAAAAATTCACCAAAACGAAAAATACACTCCTAAAATACAAAAATGAAAAACAGGGGTTACATTATGGATGATGAAAATCATTCGCTGGGCTTAGTCACGTACCCATATTTCGTATTCTCTTTTGGAAAGCGGGGCATGACAAAGTTTTGAGTGGTATCAGAGCCCAGGTTTGGCTAATGTATTAGTTGCCTAATATATTAGACAAGCTTGGCTCGTACTGGGATCCGCTCAACATTTCACCAACCATGCATGCATAAATGAATCATAATCAACATTGATCTGGATTCTACTCTTATTCCCTCCATTTTGATCCCTTCTTATTCAATCCCCTGATTCCTTGATTCTTCCGTCTCTTTTAGTCGTCCTCTTTGATTGATTTTTTTTTGGGTATGAATTCATTCTTCTTGTACCCATATCATTCTAATTTTGGTGCCATCCATTCTTATTCTATTTTCTTGCTTGGTCTGCCCATCAGCATCGCTGGATGCTATTGGCAGAGTCTTCCCCGATCAAAGTAGCGTAGCGGAAGCGTTGTGGGCCCATAACCCACAGGTCCCAAGATTCTCTTATTGTTTCTCCTTCCCTGCATTGTTGCTTCTTTCCATCCCTGTATTCGTCTTCATTCGTTGGTTCATCTCTTTCTTGTCCATCCTTTCTTCGATTCAAGCTCTATCTATTTCTTCATCTCTTTGCCCTGTTATCTTGAGAGTCTTGTGTTGTTTCTTTTTCATTTTTGATTCCGGTTACTTCCTTCTTGCATTCCATTCTGCCATCATGCACCCATTCATTATTTGATTCAATTCTTCCCTGTCCATTCTATCCTTGATTCCCGTTCTGCATACTCCCTATCTTGCTTTATTACCATGTGTTGTTTCTTTCCTTTTGTTACTATTTATTTTCGTTCTTGCACTCCATTTGACATCATTGTTATCCACTTCCATCTTTTTCTGTCGATTTCCCCTGCCTTGTTCTTTCCCCATTAGCCCTCTGCTTTGTTACCCTTTCCCAGTTTGCTTTTACCTTGTCCTATGTACCGCCTAAGCAAATTTTGAGGACAAAATTTTGTTATAAGTTGGGTAGGATTTGTAAGCCCTATTTTCCCAAAACTATATTTTTCGTGTATTTTCTGTATTTAAAAATTTTCGCAAATTATTTTTTTCCGGTTTTCAAATTTATTTTGGTCAAATTGTACAATTAAATCTTCTATTAAAATCTATCAATAATTTTATTTGTATTCGGTTATTTCTAGTATTATTATTATTATATTTATGATTATGATTATTGTTATTATTGTTATTAGTATTATTACTTTGATTGTTTATTTAAAAATCTAGTTCTATTTATAAATTATATTTGTAGATATTTACATAAATTCTATGTTACAATACAAATTATATTTTTGTTAAAAATCTCTATTTTATTGGATATTTTATTAAACCCTACTGGATTTTAAACCCATACCCAATATAAAAAACCATTACTATTTAATCCCTAAACCCAATAACCCTATCCCTACCCAATACCCATTTAAACCCACTGTTTTATTAAGCCCAAACCCAATTACCCATTAAATCCTATAACACATACCCGTTATTAAACCCTCCTACCCGTTACCTTTATACCCTAGACCCGTTATTTACCCCTACCCAAACCCGTTATTTACCCCTATCCAAATCCGGTAACACCCTATACAGCTAACCCTAAACCAACTCCTATTTAACCCATCAGTTGTCATCTACCCTGTGCCCCGCCGTTTCAACTTCTTCCTCTCTCACCCGATCCCAAGCCCTTACCCCGTCTCCTTCTCTCCTACTCTCATCCCCTCTCCCCATGTGTTCGTCCCTGCCACCTTCGCCATGACAAGTGGCAACCCCGCGACCCTGCCATGCCACCTCGCCAGCCGGTGCACCTCGGCGGTGCACTCCTAGTTGACAGCAACCACGACCAATCACGCAGCCAAGCAGCAGCAGCACTGTAGTCTCCCCCGTGCGGGCCCTGCCTCCAATCGGTTACGGTGTCGCCATCCTCCCGTGGTGTGCTTCTCATCCAGGCAGCAGGCAGCGCTGCCTCCTCGCTCCGATGTCAGCCAGCGTCAGCGACCAGCCTCACAGTGACCACTGCCTCGCGCCAGCCAGTGCAGCCCCGTGGGTGTGTCGTTGATTGAGTGGGTTTTGATCATGTTGGATGTGGGCCGTCTGTTTGATCGAGATCATGATCTATTGATCTTGGTCTTGGTTTGATTGATTTCTGGTCATCGATCGCCCGTGATCTTGATCCCTTGATCTCGACCATTGGATCGACTCTGATCATCATCATCTAGATGGTCACCATCGGGGTGATCTTGGCCGTTCGATCGCGATCATCATCAACTTCATCATCACCTTGATCTAGACCGTCCGATCTTGTTGATCTTAATCTTGATCTCATCCATGCCGATCTGCCTGATAGTTATTTGATCATCTTGATCTTGATCGTCATCGTGACCCGTTCGTTGATCGTGTGTTCGTGTGCTCGTTCGATTCGTTCGTTGTGATCACTGCTCGGGAATCCGTTCCCATTATTTTTATTCTTGCTCCGTTCCCATCGTTGTCTCTCAGGCAAGTAGCTTGTACTCAAATTCCTTTGTATGATACGAGTCAAAAAAATACTGCTTGTAGTGTAATTGGGTTCTAGAGACAATCGTGTGTGAAACCCCTTTTTGATATTGTCTCTATAGTGATTTGACCAAAGTTGACTCACGACACAAAATTGACGTTAAATAACTTAGGTTTTACCCGTTCTTGATTTGATCATGTGTGTGGATTTTTTGTGAGAATTTGGGTATTTGTCGAGATCCATATGATATACTTGCTTTGGATATGTTAATTACTCTATTTCATGATGTTCAGACACTTGGTAGACTCGATTTCATGTTTGTTTGTGTGTGGATCAAGTTTCGTTGGATCTATGTTGATTTTGGTTTTTGAAGAAATTCTGTATTTTGCCGATAATCTGTAATTTAGACCATATTAAGGTCAGAATCTTAATTTAGTATAAAACATGATTTATATAGAAATTTGTCTTATTTCTAACCCCTCTGACCTTGCTCGATTTCTTTTTCGTATGTGTGAGATATGACTGTTTTACTACAGATGTGTCGATCAATTCTAGATTTCGTTTCTTGATGATTTTGATGACTAAATTATTTTGATACTTGTGCTACACATATTACTTTGATCTAAAACTTTGGTCAGTACTTCTGTATCTATCTAGGGAATACCCAGAATTTTGGTGGAATTTTATTGATGAGTTTTATACGCCGTTTCATGCTTATTTATGAAAGCTATACTTGCTATATTTTGCTCGCTGTTCTATAAAGAATCGTATTTTCACCCTGTTTACTTCCACTGTATGGAAAATATTTAGGAAATATGAAACTTAGGTTAATTTTTTTTATTTTCATCTCCCATTGGCGGTTTTGGATTTCGTTTCACGGTTTGCGAGATATTTCAGTTTTCGTACAGCAGTGTTGGGAATTCCAGATTTGCCAAACTATCGTTTCTTGATGTTTTCCAATTTTGTTGACGATACTAATTTTACTGGAATATTATGAAACTTTATATTATGATACTAGACATATAGGGGATTACCCCAGATTTTTCCTGGATTTATTTGAGGAGTTTATATGCTGTTTTTTTGACCGAGAATTCGTTTTACTAATTTCTGGCTGAACCTATTTTCTGGATTCAAATCAGTTTTGATTTATGATTTTGTGAAATACTATATGATTTATTTATACTCGCTAGATTCGGTTAGAAGTATATTTTCTAGACGTTTCGACGGATTCAGATTTACAAGTTTGTAACACTGGAAATTTCAATTTTACTACAGTATGGTCTTGCTGTCCTAAACTTGAGAGTTGGCTATTTCTTTCTTTTGTGTGTTACCTTTTATGCGTACTTGTTTATATTGCAATCTGAACTTGTTACTTATTTATACCATGATATACTTGCCCTGTTCATGACACATACATGCTTTTTTGACATTAATAGTAAATAACCAAGCCGGGATTTAAGAGAAAGATCTAATAGTGGATAATTCAGAAACGTGTACTCGGAAGGGGGCCCGTGTTTCCCATTTTGATTCATGTTGATATATGAATCTGTTGATGCATGGACCTGTTGGTTCATGTACCTGTTACCTGTTGATGCACGGACCTGTTGGTCATGTACCTGTTGATTCATGAACCTGTTGATGCATTAATTGGATGATTCGTGTATCTGTTTGATTCATGAACCTTTTTCTGTTCTGATCCCTGAGTACTTGGATTTATTCTTATATTTGGGCAATGTGACCCAGGATTTTGACTTATTCAGATCATGACTATTTGAGATTTATATATTTGGCTTCATGTATTCTTATGGGTATTTTGGTTCATATGTGCTTGTTGGTTGACTCTTTTGCTTCCGACCCTGATTATTTCGTGAGATGCTGTAAAGATTCTTGAACAACTTATGGATGATGAAAATCATTCGCTGGACTTGGTCACGTACCCGTATTCCATATTCTCTTTTGGGAAGCGGGGCTTGACAAATTCTTAAAGGCCTAATTGTTTAATTCTAGCCCACACAAATTAAATAAATTAAATAAATTAAGGGCCAATGGATTTTTAGCCCACTAAAATAAGCCCATTAGTTTATTCTCATTTAAATGAGACAACTTGCAAGGTAGACTTGTTTTTGTAACAAATCTATATAATAAAACACAAAAAAAGCTATCAAGTGGCTCACCTTCAATCCTCCCAAAATCAAAGGCCCAAATCCAACCTCACAAAACACATTTCCCCCCAAAATTTCAAACCTCAAAATTAAAATTTTTCCCCCAAAACTAAAAAACTCATTACTTTATTACTATCTCTCTCTTCTCTCTTTATTTTTTCATATTTCTGTCTTTTTCTCTCTCCCTCTCTCTCTCAAATTCTTTCTTTATTTACTTAGAAATTTAGATTTTAAGATTTTAGGTTTGTAAAATTTTTAGATTTTTTTTTATTGCAGATGTTATATTGAAAATAGCAATATCTCTTCAACATTTAAATTTCATCATTTTCCACCCTTAAAGTTCTAAGAAGTAAGATTTTACACCCGCATTTATAATTATTTTTCAACATATAGTAATAGAAATATGGACTTTTATTTACAACTAATTATTGTCATACAATTCAAACTTGAACTACAAAAATGTTGTTTTACTGTTTACAAGGCTTTTCTTGTGTTGTATCGTTCCGAAGACCTGTCGTAGGCACGTGCCGAATGGAAAATCTAGTAAATTAATAACATATGAACATCTAGTAACTAGGTGTGCTGTGTGCATGGAGAGGCACGTGCATTGCACATGCACATGCAATTGTGCATGAAAGGGGTGGCCGACCATGTTCAAGAGGAGATGGGGTGTGTGGAGTAATGGAGAGTTGGTTACATGATGGTAGGTAGTTCGTCTAACTCCCTTGTACATCCTAGCCTTTCATCTAAATGCAACTCCACCCTTCATTTAGCCTTGAGTAGTGTATAAATAGCCCCCCCCTAGCCATTCATATCTTTGCACCAATAGAAATTTTTAAAGAGTGAGAATAAAAGAAAGAGTTGTAGAAATTTGTGTGTGAGAAAAGATTGAGAGTTGTGTGTTTGTGTGTTCCCTTTCACCTTGGAGGCCGGCCAACACCAGAAGAGTAGGAGCTCAGATTGCTTACTTCACGGAGGAGAAGGCTCTTGGTGTGCACAAGCAAGGAGGAGAAGGCTCAAAACTAGGAGAGATCGTGTGGTCAAGGAGTTTTTCTAGGATTTTTCTTTGTTTCTTCAATTAAGTGGGTGATTTCTCTACTTCTAATGTAGATACCATGCTAGGAATTTAATTGATGAATATGCTAAAGAGAAACTAGTTAAATTGACCATATGATTCTTAAAAAGAGACTAATTGAAATGAGAAGAATTCTTGATGAATTAGATGATGAATTGGTAGAATTGTGATTATTAAATTAAAAATTGTCATGTTGCCATAGTATGTGTAATTCTGAACCATGCTAGAACAAGGAAATTTGCTTGTAAATGACTAGTTTGTTAATTAAACTATGGATATGTGAAATGGCTCCTACCAACTCCCTCACCTCCCTCTCTCAACTCTCTCATCTTCCTCCAACACCAACACCAACCGAACCCTCCACCGGCTCCCCTAACCTTCCCCTTAGCTCTTAAATCTCTTCCGGCGAACTCTCTCCCCTCCAAAAATCCCAGTGATCTGACCTCTGCCGGCACCAGGCTGCTTTGACTGCCTACCAACTCCCCCATCCCTGTTTTGCAACTGCACTGAGCCCTTAGTGTCTAACCTAACAACATGCTTTCACTCCTTGAGATGAGTGGGTGCGGGCCCAATGAGAGGGTCCGCCACCCACAGACACCCACACCTACTCCTAACTCTACGATTACAGCCCCACCCACTTCATCGGCCGCTACAATCCCTGAGATACCCTTGCCGGTTCAACCCCCCGTCACATTCCTAGACGCCGTGAATACCCTGACAACAACGTCGCTGGGTTCCCCCTCTATTGACTCGCGCTCTGGTGTGGGAGGAAGTCAAGAACTCAGTAGAGAACTCTCCCCGACGCGTGCTAATCACGGTGTGCATCAGCGTCGACTGGGGAGGAATCCCGTTCATCACCGTTCCCATGAGGAGGCACCCAGGGGCCAGGGCCACCATCGAAGACACCAGGAAGGCTACGAGGGGAGGGCCCAACGAGGGGTCCCCCTTCGGGCCAGGTGACCCGTAAGAGATCCTTCCCAAGTGAGCCATACTACCACCAGTACAAAGAGGTAGCTAGGGGTACGGCTAGTGCGACTGATCACAAGTATCACTCTCATAACAGAGCTTATGTGTTACCCAAAAACTCCCCCAACCTACCTTCACACAAACATCACCATTCTCCACCAACGTACAATTCCAAGAGTCCTGATTTACACCATCTCCCACCCCAATCCCATTGACAAACCATACAACTCCGTCAATAGCACTTCTCACAAACAACAACAACCACATTCTCACCCTAAGAACCAATACAACAGTGTTGCCCAAAGAGTTCCCCCCTCCAAATCTGCCACCAACCCCATTCCGCCCCCACATCCCTCCCCCCAACCTCATCAAAACGACCACCTTAACCTCACCACCTGTCTACTCGACAATCCGCCACCTCTGAGACACCCGGCACCCAAAGCTCCAGTCGAGCGAACCACTCACGGGGTCACGCTAGACGGGAGTGCGGGTGATAGGGATTCTGGAGTTGAGGAAGGCGAGGGGCAGTGGGTCCAGGTGGGCCGTAAAAATCACAAGAGATAAGGGATCATTACTAACCGTGAGTTGGACCTTTCAACCCGTAAGAGGAAGCAGAGGAAGGGCAAACGGCAGCCGGCGCCGTGCTTCAATTGTGGGGACCTTGGGCACTACAAAAGCGAATGCACCAAAGAACCACGCTGCCTAAAGTGTATGAAATGGGGACATTTATCATACGTATGTACCAATGTTATCGAAACCCATAGTGATGCGGAAAGGTCGGTGAGCCGAGGTAGATCCCCAGACTCGCCGTCGGTGATACGTCTGAATAGGAGCTTGGACATCATTAGAAGTGAGGAAAAGTGGCTCCGTCAGTGGTGCGCCGTAGCCAAAGTTAGGAAAGGTAGACCATCGGAAGCCCACGTGATGCATGCGCTTGTGGAGAGATGGCCAATGAGCGCTCACGGCGATTGGGTAGCAAAAAAGTTATGCCATTTGCAGTTTCTCATTTCGTTCCCATCGCCGGAGAAAGTAACAGAAGTGATCAGGATGGGTAAGGTGGAGTTTGGACACTTTCACCTTGAGTTCACGGCGTGGACCCCGACGTTCAGTGCTGAGCTCCCCCAAGGCGAGAAGTTTTGGATATGGATACACAATGTCCCCTTACATTTTTGGAAGAAAGAAGCCCTCCAAGAAATTGTAGCAGACTTTGGGTCAATAGTGGAGATTGACGAGAAGACGGTGAGGCGATCAGAGATTGTGTCGGCAAGGCTTCTAATCAGGTGCTCTGATATCGCACTCATGCCACGCTTCGCCAAAGTATATTCCTTCGACGAAGCATATCTCATCAGAATCATCCTTGATAGGCGAGATGAAGTACCAAAGGTGCGGACGGAAGCCACCCCCCAGTCACCCTCTTCAGCTCTTAGAGATGACAGATCCTATCGACAGGTGGTCTCGCCGAGTAAGGAGCTCACGATTGATGGTTCCCACGAAGTCGAACGGGCTCACAGACAGATTATCGAGGCGGCTAAGGGGCAGGGGCGACACCCAGGTGCTATGGCGGTTGGATCGTCTCGAACTCCGAACAGGCCTGGTGACGGAGAGGCTCGTCCCGGTGAATCCAACGGTCAGGAGCTCAATAGGGCCCCCAACGCATCAGATCCAACGGTGAACCAGTCCTACAAGCCTGATTTGGAAAGATCTGCGATCACCAACTCAACAAGAGACAAAAGCACTGCTAAGAATGGTGGCCAGGCCCTACTGCGATCACAAGTGGTGTGCGCAGTGGCTCAGAGGGGAGCTACAGGGTCCACACACACCATTAATGGCAACGACCAACCCGTCCACAACTTGCAGGCTTTTGGAGGGAAGTTGGTGGAGGAATCTACTGTTTTGGGAAAAACAACAAGTGAGAGACCGCTGTCGACCAAAGAGTGGGTTTCAAAAAGATGGTTTCCATCAGATAAAGTGAAAGAAGCTGCTGAGAAACTAGGGGGAAAAGAGAAAGCAACAGCTTTGAGAAGCGAGGCACAGAGCCCTCTGGGGAAAGCGACGAAAGTAGGTAGCATCAACCAGAGTGAAAAGAGGGATACTGAGAAAGCTCTCAACTCTATCGAAGTTGGTGGGAAAGTCTCTTTGTTGAAGAAAAGAGAAGAAAGGAGAAACTGCATTGCAGTAGGTGAGCAGGTGAGAAGATCTGATCAAGAGGAAGGTAATCGAAGGGTTTCCTTGGGCTTAACGAAGCGGTTGGTATTGATGCCAGAGCTTGTAGACATGGATTATATCGCACCCACCGTTTCACCCACCAATCTGGAGCTGACAGCTGGCTTTGGCGTTACGCCTTCCGAAGAGTTGCAGCGTTCGAGGAGCGAGCAATTATAGGCGATGCGGTGGGTAACGCACCCACCGTTACACCCACCAATCTGGGTCTGATAGCTGTCGCTAGCGGTATGCATACCGACTCGGTGAGACGCTCGAGGAACGCGCCATTCGAGTCAGGTGTTATGATACATTGCGGGGATGATTTTGCTAATGCGGCATCTGAACGCACTTTGAGTGGGCCTAAGAGTGGGCTTTTAAATGGCGACTGTGGGCCCAAAGAGGGGTCCACAATGCCTTTTATTGTATCTGGATCCTGTAATACTAAGGATTCGAACAATCCGACACAACAACAGACTGGGAACGGGCCCAATGAGGGGACCGCAACAGGCAAGACTAAGATTGTTTTTGAATCTACCAACGAGAGGAATGTGCAGACTCTTAATGAAGAGACTATACTTATAGACAGTGATGAGGATCTTGAAGGACGGCTGAATCTGGATGAAGAGTTTTCTTTCTCTGAGGAGGAATCAGAGGATGTTGAGTTCATTGCTAACACCCAGAGGGAGATCTCGCCGGAGTTTGTCCTGTCCACAATCCCAGACTCAGCTCCAGGAGATAGCTCGGGGCAGTCCCGAAGACAGGTTGGAGTCAGAGTATGGCGATCACCCAAGAGGGCTCATGTGGAGTCCTTGGACGACTATCTTGAGGTCGCCGCGGCAGCCAAGGCTGCTAAGTTCGACAATGGAGGTACGACAACTTATTTAGCTTCTATTTTAAATCGCATGTCAGATTCTGATGTTTTTTATCTAGTATTACATGTGGGTTAGAGGTAGGGGACACAGACCGTATTGCCTTACTCCTCAATAAAATTCGGGGTTGGGAAACACAAAGAGTTAGGACCTGTAACGTTAATGCTCTTGGAGACGGCGCGGGGCTGACTATCATACAAGAGGATGTAGCCGGCCCTACACCCTCTCCAACGATCTCAGATGACAGTATCCCCCAATGAATACACTATTTTGGAATGTTCTGGGGTTGGGGGATAGGGGAAAGATAGATATGGTGAGAGACGTAATTAACAGTTTCAAGGCGGAAGTTGTAGGGTTACAAGAGACCAAACTCCAGTACGGGCTCAAACTCAAAAGAGTTGGAGGTAATAGAATCAAGGAGTGGTTGTTACGACCGTCAGTAGGTGCCTCAGGGGGGATTGCTATAGGTTTCAATTCGGATATCCTCTCCTGCATAGAGGTACACGGTGGAACGTTCTCCCTGACGGCCCGGCTAAAACGACGTTCCGATGATTGGATACAGACGGTAACTGTTGTCTACGGGCCGAATGTGGCCACAGACCGGGAGGCCTTCTGGCAAGAACTGGTCGACATTCGACGACGGTGGTCGGGGCCCTAGATTGTGGGTGGAGACTTCAACATCACAAGATTTGCTTTTGAGCACAAGGGGAGAGGCGCCAGTGACAGGCACAGAGAGGAGTTCAATAGATTGATCACGGAACTGGAACTGATCGATATCCCAATCAATGATAGACTTTTTATCTGGTCTAATATGCAGGCGGCCCCAGGTTATGGCCAAGTTGGACAGGATTCTAGTCTCCATGGATTGGGAAGCTAAATTTCCTCTAGTGTCGGCTAGAGCGATCCGTAGACCAACATCAGATCACACCCTGATCCTTCTCGATGCGGGAATTCGAGGACAACGTAGGCCTAGGAAATTTAGATTTGAAAAGGCCTGGTTGGAAATTCGGGGATTCCATCACTTGGTTATGGAGAACTGGGCGCTCCCAATAGCTGGCAGGGATGCGGCATCTCGCTGGTGTGGAAAAATCCGAAGGTTGAGAAAGAGGCTTGCAAGATGGAACCTGATCTAGGTTCTCTACCATCTGGCATGCTAAGGAATCCTTTTTGGAAGGTATTGATGAGCTAGAGAGGATTGAAGAGTCCAGAGTCCTTTCCCAGGATGAGCGAAGCAGGCTATTACAATTCCGTGAGAACATAGCCAATCTTTATAGACTAGAAGAGATCAAATGGCAACAAAGGTCTAGGATTTCGTGGCTCAAAGAGGGAGACGCGAATACGGCCTACTTCCATCGGGTTGCAAGCGCTAGAAGGAGATCCAATCTTATCCTATCAATTCAGACAGACTCAGGAACATCACAAGATGAAAAGGTGATCTCCACGACCTTTCAGACTTTCTATACGGACCTCTTTGGGAGGAAGAATGACTATAGGGTCCCAATGAGCGAGGACTACTGGCAGGAGTATCAGAATGAATCAGGTCAAAACTTTTCCTCCTTGGAGGCACCTTTCTCAGAAATAGAAGTCAAAACGGCCGTCAATCAGATGGGAGGCAGACAAATCGCCTGGACCAGATGGCTTTCCCATGATGTTCTTCCAAGTGTTCTGGGAAGAAATTAAAGGAGACTTTATGGATCTAATGGAGGAATTTTACCACAACAATCTGAGACTGGGAATGTTCAACTTTGCAGAAGTGGTGTTGATCCCCAAACGAGAGGAATCCAAAAGCGTTGGGGATTTTAGACCAATTAGCCTGATAAACTGCTCGGCGAAAATCATCACTAAGGTCCTAGCGATCCGCTTGGGAAGTATGATGGACAGTCTTATCAGTAAGACCCAGACGGGTTTCATTAAGGGCAGATGTATACTGGACTGTGTGGCCACTGCTGAACAAGTTATCCACCACTGCCACAAGAGCAACTCCAAGAACTTCCTCCTAAAGTCGGATTTTGAGAAGGCATATGACTCCGTGGATTGGGAGTGTTTACTGGAGGCGCTTAGAGGGAGAGGTTTCAGGAGACAAATGGATAAGATGGATCAAACAATGTTTGCATTCTAGCAAAATGGCAATCTCGGTGAATGGGAGACCCGGTCCATCGTTTCCTTGCAAGAAGGGACTCCGGCAGGGAGATCCGCTATCCTCACTGTTATTTACTATTGTTGCGGATGTGCTTAGAGGAATGATGGAAAACTGTCACAGAAAAGGGTGGATAACGCCTGTAGCCAGCAGCCCCACTAAACAAGGATGCACGATACTACAATATGCTGACGACACCCTACTCTTTGGAAATGGCTCTATAACTGAAACAATCTGCTTTAAAGGGGTCCTTTAGTGTTTTGAGGCCTGGTCAGGCCTTAGGATTAACTTCCACAAGAGCGCGTTGGTCCCAATTACTCTATCAGAAGCAGAAGCACGGGAGCATGCCACCATTCTAAACTGCGCGACGGAGGAGTTCCCGATCAAATATTTAGGGCTCCCGCTCAAACCAGGGAGACTCACTAAGGCTGACTGGTTGCCTTTTATAGACAGGGTGGAAGACAGACTGTCTGGGTGGAAGGGCAAATCGCTCTCGCTCGGGGGAAGAGTGGTACTCATCAACTCAGTGCTATCCAGCCTACCCATTTACTACATATCGTTTTTTGAACTCCCAAAGTGGGTGATCCAAAGGATTGACCGAATCCGAAAAAGATTCTTTTGGAAAGGGGCAGATTCAAATAAGGGAGGCTACCACCTTATTAAATGGAATATCGCCTGCATGAAGAAGAGACACGGAGGGCTAGGTATCATTGACCTTAGAGATATGAACCTGGCTCTCCTAGGCAAATGGTGGTGGAAAGTGTTTCACCACTGTGGGGAAGGATGGCAGGAGTTTATTCAACCCTACCTTCGAGGAAAAGGGACGAGAAGTTTAGGCTTCCGAGTGGGATCTAAGGCCTCCCGCTTCTGGAAAGGAATTACAAAAGCCAGTGGACCGTTCAATTCAGTAGTAACGTCTATTATTGGTAATGGACGCTCCACCAGGTTTTGGTGGGACAAATGGTGTGGTCCACTCGCTCTTAAGGACAATTTTCCAGAGCTGTATGAAAAAACGAATCGACCGAATATGTCGGTGGCAGAAGCCTGGAAAAGAGGGACTTGGAGACCGTCGTTCCAAGGAATGCTTTCACCAGGTTTGCGTCAGCAACTGCGTGAACTACAGACGAGAATTACCCAATCTGGGGTGCTGTGTGCCCAAGGCCCAGACCAGTTGCGTTGGGGACTTGAGAAGAAGGGAGTGTTCTTGGTTAGATCCCTTTACCACCGAATTCACTATCGGGGATGCAGACCCAGCTGGGCAACGGTGTTATGGAAGGCAAAAACACCTCTTAAAGTCAGAGTCTTCCTCTGGCTTGTGCTCAACAATGCTATACTCACCAGAGAGAACCTAGCCAAGAGGCAACCTCACAATGCGACCGAATGTGGATTCTGCAACACACACACGGAAGATCTGAACCATTTGTTTATTCACTGCACAAGAAGTAAGGCCATCATGATAGAAGTTCTAAGAGCCCTAGGTACAAGTGACTACCCAAGAGAGTATGAGGAACTATGGGTTGTCCCCAGATTTGCATCGACCCGACACGACATGAAGGAGGCATGGTATATTGCCATTGCGGCAACTACATGGGTGTTATGGCTAGATAGAAACAATTTTTATTTCCGTGCTTCATGTAATTCTATTTCTGGTAACCTTACTCTCATCATGCATCTGATTTCCTTTTGGGCTACAGCTGCTGCCTCAGGAGCGAGAGGGAGGATTGCACAGGTCTTCCAGGTGGAAGAATTTGACGATGAGGAGATAGAGTTCGGGCCGACTATGGATTGAGGAGTGCACCCGTCTTATAACCCAGTTGCGTCAGTGACACTCTCTGTGTCTATTTATGTTGTTTCATTTCTTTGTACTTTGGTTGTCTGAGGTTTAGATGTTGAAACCCACCCCCCAGGGTTCTGTTGGGGGTTTATGTTTTATTTCCTGTTGTCTGAGGTTTAGATGATGAAACCCACCCCCCAGGGTTCTGTTGGGGGTTTATGTTTTATTTCCTGCACTGCACTTTTGTTTTCTCCCGGTTCTGCGGGGTTGTTTATTAATATCTTATAAATGAAACAGGGTGGTGTTATTCCACCTTTTAACTCAAAAAAAAAAAAAAACTATGGATATGTGTTTTTCTAAGTAATACAACATTAATGTGAAAATAAAAGAAAATATGTTCTAAAATTTTTGTAGAAATAAAAGAAAGTAAGAAAACATCTTTTTGTGATAATTGTAATGCCAAATTGTGAAGAAATTATGGTTACATTTCAAAGTCGAAAATGTAGATTTGGAAAATAAATTAGAAAGAGAATTCACTTTTAATGTCAAAATAATGATTTTAAATTACTGTTCTGCGGCAAATTTCTACGATTGAGAATCTGGAAAATTTTATGATACAAAAATAGAGGTGAAGAATATTAAAAGAGATTTAGAATTGTGAAAATGTGTTAATAAACAGCGAGTTGAGTTATAAATAACTCAACCCATATAAGATCGGTTAGTCACTCAGGCCTTAGTGGTCAGTGGGTGCGCTTTAGTCACATTACTGTAGCTTAGCGGAGACTTGGTCTTGGGTTCGAGTTTCTCAAGAGACTCTATTTTTTTTCTAAATTTTGATTTTAACTCAAAACCGAAAGCCCAAACTTAAATGTAAATTAAGTTCCTTATATAACATTTAGTCACTTAAAGACCTTCTGGTCTTTGGGTGCGATTTAAGGCGGTCACTGTTCATGAGCGGGGTTTCGGCCTGGGTTCTAATCCGGTTGTTTCCACTGTTTTTAAATTTTTTGATTTTTTTGATTTTTTTGAGAAATTTCAAGTCTTTAAAAATTGAGAAAAAATTATTAAAATTCTTTAAAAAAACCTAGACTTCATGAAAATTTATTTCTACAATATTTGACATATTAATAGAGAATTATAGGTAATTTTGAGAAAAAGAACTTGATAATAATTTCTTAGAATATAATCTTAATTAATTAAAGAAAACAAATATTTTTCTTTTGAAAGAATTCTTGGTGTAGAGTTCTAAAATGAGATTTTGATATGAGAAAATTGAGTAAGACTAAATATGAGATTGTTTAAAATTATGTAAAATGTGCATGGAAAATGAAGTATAAGAAACATGATGAAATATGGAATTTATGACTTCTCATTTTGATGAACATGAAACGAGTTTGACACTAGAGTTTAGCTAAGTCCCCTCATCGGCATAAATGAAATTTTTGTTATGAGAAATGTGATGATAAAAGACCACGTTTGGGTCGTGATTTAAAGTTGATGTTTAAGACCGATGTAAAGGTAACGCTAATTCTTGAGTATTAATTTTCTTCATAATTCAATTATCTAAGGATTAGACACATAGTGAAGATGTGATGAAAGTAAGAGAAAAGTACAAGTATGAGGGCCTCGGATCTACGGTGTGAGAGGATTCACAGGGTGTTTACATGATGTGTCATGTCATGATGTGAATACCTCTCCGGAATTATTGGGACAGTGGCGACGCTTGTGGGATGTTTGGTGAATACGTAGTGCCATAGTCCCATGACGGAGGCAAATTGTCCATAGGTTGTCTACATGATGCGTCATGTCATGACGTGGGATTCCCCTCCAGGCTGTCTGGACATGGGCTCGTATTTCATAGAACATCTAGGATACTTACCGTAGTTACTGTAGTAGTTTAAGTCATAGCGAGGGATCCAACCTTACAAGATGAAGAATGATTAACGGCTTGCCCTCGGACCTATGTAGTATGGGATGCATAAAATCCAAACAAGTGCGCATTAGTGTCATCTAATGTAAATAATTGCATTAAGGACTAAGTGCACATTCACATACGACATCAATAAGATAGTCCTCCTTGGTTTTGTTTCTAACAAGTGTGTGCTTTCTAAGTAAAAGAAATTGATGTATTATATCCTAGCGTCATCTGTATGCAACTAACGTGCCCACAGTTTCTATGCAGGATAAAGTTGATGACAAGACTAAAGATTGAATGCTGCTTAAAGAAATGTTCAAGTTTTTATTTAATTCATCTATCATGTTGTAATTTATAATTCCACTGCGTTGATGTAATCACTGTTGTATAAATGTTTTTAATTCCAAGTAAAATTGTAAGAAGTGAAGTGTAAAGATTCTGTGGAACTTCGAATTAATTCTTATTTAGAATTCGGGGTGTTACACATAATGTCTCAAACTAGTGTCTATCCTTAAGTTTAGTTAAAGTCATCACAATATAGAGCTAGTTTACCCTACCGAACTTAAACCAACACAAGAGAAGGTCAGCCCACACTAGCTACTTCTCAAAGAGAGAGTCAAACCATACTGATTACTCCTCATAATCTCATTAATATCAACTGCCGGTCACTAGGGTCTCGCCTAGCCTCTAGATTCCAACAACTATCTCATTCTAGAGATCAAAAATAGGTTATATCCAACCTCAACAATAATATTTCAACTTTAAATCAACAATTCCTTCATCCATGAAGAATTCAACTTTTTATAATTTATTCAACCGTAATTCCCAAATGAAATTTCGCACAAACCACTTTTAATTAACATAATAAGCTAATCACTTTCAAAATTTTCTCGAAACTCTTTTTGTTCAAAATTACTCGTTTCCCACAAATAATCTATATCCCAATCAAACATTTTCTTTTAATTAACATCATTTTTTTTGGTATCAAAACTCCTTTAAATTAATCAACACAAGAATTTCTTGATTTCCCAATTCAAAATTTTACCTTTAATTTCAAAAAGAATAACTTCAATAATTTCAACATAAATTTGAACTCCAATCTACAATAAACATAATAATGCCTTTTTAAATGATCACAAATATTTCTTGAATGGTGAATAATTACTCCAAAATTGTTCTAGTATTAATTTATAATTTTTTTAAACAAAGTTTTCACTTTTTTAGAAAAGCAGAATCCAAATTTTTTTTTTCAAATAGCCAGCCCCTGGCTTGAACCGGAGCCAACAGCGTGGCGACAGAGCGCCTACCCACTGAGCCTAAGCTCAGATCACAACGTATAGGGGTTTTAATTCATTAAGAAACTCAACTCTCTCTTCTCTAACTTTTTTAAAAAAAAGTTTTCTCCCTCAACAACAAACCAAAGACTTGAACCAGTGTCAATAGCTAGGCGACAAAATGCCTACCCACTGAGTCGAAGCTCAGATCACAACATATAAGGGCTTAATCTTTTAAGTATTTATTCTCGGTTTATTCACTTATTTGAAACATAAACATTCAACCACTTAGATTCATAACATCAATTTAATTCGTTCATACCACACAATTTAAAAACATCCAGTAACAACATCATACTGAGATTCCATACAATGAAGTAATTCTTCACAATTAAAAAGTTTCTAACAAAATTGAGAACATCCCAAACACCATATGCATTCACTAAATTGTAAAGTATTAATCTACTATACATTCATAGAATCCTTTTTCTTTTCAATGGCAATTAACATGGTGGGAATTTTCCCAAAATTTCAATATCAATTCTAATCAAGCATAATTTTAGTTTCTTTCACAATCTTTCTAAAAATCTTCTTATACAAAAATTAGAATTTTTCATGGCATTCTATCCAATAGTTTGCACAATTTGCATTTCTAATTTCACATACATTATGAACCTTCCATTAAATTGTGCATTTCATTCAACAATCACTTAAAATTTTAGATTTCCCTACCACATGCATCTTATCAAATAATTGGATTAAGCAGTTTGCATCTACAATTTTAATATAAATCATCGAAACATGCAATTAAACTAAAATTTAGAAAGTATATAGAAACACCCACCTAATAGAAGAATACTAGCAATAACCCCCTTCAAAAAGCTCCAAAAACCCCAAGAGCAAGCCAAAAACCCACCAAAATGCATAGCAACAGCAAACACCTGAAGCTCTTTGTTTACTTTTTTTTTTTTACTTGATTTTTGATTCGGATTAAGAGTGAGTGTGATTAGGGAATAGTTATAGAGTTAATCATAGGGTAGTTATCATAACCACTCCCACTACCCCACTCCACAACCCCATACCCAGTCAACCCAGAATAGCCGACTACTTTCTTTCTTGGTGTGCACATTGCACGTGTGCACGTGCACGCACTTGTGTACACCACACCTTTCTTTCATTTACTATTATTATTTTTTTTGAAAAATAAAAATGGGCTCTTATTTAAATGGATTTCTTTTGTGGGTTTTTAAATAATTCTAGGCCCATGGATTTTATAAAATAATGTAATACAAGGTGCAAAAGTTTAAAATGAGAAGAAAACGTGTATTATCTCATTAGAAAATTTTTAGAAGACATGCATATAAAATTCTCATGTGCATTGCACGTGCCAAAATGTGAAAAATTATTTATTATTTTTCTGGGGCGTTACATTGATAGCACACCGCCATCATCTCTGACCTCCGCCCTCGCGCTCACGATGACCATCGCGACCACCCGATCTCTGTCTCATCGATGCCAGCCTTCCACCCATCCCAACCATCACCGCTCGTCGCCAACATCCGCCGCAACCATCTCCTTTGACTGCCACTCTTTCTGCAACCCCGACAGCCCCCTCGTCGTCCTCCTCTTCGAGCCCTGCCATCTACCCCCTCCCTCTGCTCGGCAACCAACCTAACTGATGCCAGCCCCATCATCACACACACCGACCACCTGCCACTGCCTTCTTCCCTGCAGACCCTCTGCAGTGCAACCTCCTCAATGCCGCAGTCGACCGTCGCCTCCCTCCTGCACCCTGCTCCGCCACTCGAGCTGACATCAGAGCACCACCGCCAGCCACATCCATCAACACCCTTGCAGTCCCATAATTCCCCATGCCTTGCCTTGATACCGATCACACCACCGACCACCGCTACCGTCGTCTTGCTGTAGTCACCACTGGCATTGCCAAGTTGCTGCCATTGCTCCCGCTCACTGTTGCTATTGCTTTTGCTGTCATTACTGCCGCCGTGTGCATGTGTTGCGGTGTACGTAGCTGCACGTGTCGTGGTTCCGTGGTTTGAACGTGTTGCTATTGGGACTTTCGTCCCGTTATTATTTTACATTTGAATTCGTCATCCATAAGGCAAGTATTCTCTTGTACACTTTTTTGTTCACGTACAAGTTTTGCTTGAATCCCGTATGTAGTTTTGTTTGAATCGTCATAACATAAGCTCGTTCTTCGTTCCTTCCACATGTTGATTTGAATTGTGGCTTGTTGGTACCTATTATTCTACTCGGTTCTTGTAAACCCCGTACATGAAAAATGATCATGAATATCCTTGTTAACATGCATTAAACGAACACGTGACAAAGAAGCATAAGTAGATAAATACATGTCAAATTTGATGATTTTGTTGTGTGGTAGCGTAAATATTTAATTCTATAGTTGTTACCATAGAAATGGGAAGTTTTCATGTTGGTAATTGTAGAAATACCCTTGTAATACTAGTCATGAATGCTCTGTTAATATCTCGAGGTAGATCTGTATTTGTACATCTCATCTGTCGTTAGATAAATTTACCATTTTGTTGTCCCACTGCCTAGCCTGTATTGTAGTGGACTTTAGACCCCGTTTCTATTAGATTTAGATCAACCCTTATAAATGAAAGTAAGAGCTCGTCGAATCCAGTTTCTGGAAAATTCGACGGATATGAATTCCGAGTTGTAGATAATGAGTTATCATGTTTTTCGTACTGATAGGTCTACACATTCAGATTTTTATTTATAGCACACCGACATATTTCACAAATTAAAATGTCATGTTAATGGGTGAATTAGCACTTGATATTTATCAGCATACTACTAGACTTGATTGGGAGTCGTAATATAAATTTTATAGGATTTTTTAATAGATTTTCAGACCCGTTATATACATATAAACTTGACCCTAAGTTGCTGGTAGAACACTAGACCTGTAAAGACATGAACTTTTGACCCAGTAGAAAATCATTACAGAGAAATCTAAATAGAAGTTTTATCCCTCTGTGTGAGGAATCTAGACCACTTGACGGATTAGTAATCTGACTTACGGATCACAAGTTATTCCAAATTCACCATTGTACTGTTATAACTCTATATTCACTACCGATTTATGCGTCGTCGTGTTCAGATAATTCATTCAGTAGATTAACTTAAGAATTTGAACCTGGAAATTGGAGAATTTTTGATGAATAGTCTCAGGAGTTTAATCATGATTTTTGTGAGAATTTTAGTAAACTTTCTATTCGAATTTCACATAGGACAACTTCATGCTGAGTTGCTGACTGCACAACAAGCTCATAAAGAACTAGCTAGTAGACCATGTTTCTATAGTTGAAATGTATCGTGTCAATATTCATCAGAACCGGCAGAGAGTCTAGTTTCTACAACTCCTGACAGAACTAATTTCACATTTCTGTAGCAGCGGGAAAGTTAGGTTTTGTGCAGCAATGTCTTACTGTCCAGAGTTATGGCTTCATGTTTTTAAATACGTATATGTTTGTCCCTTCCATTTTTGGAACTATTTTTTTATTACCTGTACTGCATCTACCTTGATACCCCCCTTGATCCTGTCCTATTAGCTGTTATCATGTTCATGTTCATGTTAGCTATTATACAAGAATAACAAGTTGGGAAATAAGGGTAAGACCTAATTATGGACGATACAGAAGATTGTACTCGGAAGGGGGCCCGTGTTTTCCGTGTCACATGTGTTACATGTTTACCGACCAAGTTAATGACCATGTTTACTGACCAAGTTTACCGACCAAGTTTACCGACCAAGTTTTATTGTCATGAGAAGACCTGAGTACATGACCTATAGCATTCACCACTAGAGTCAAAATGTTACATGATTGTATGCACCCGAACCTGTGGTATGGGACGCATGATTGTGTGCATTAAATATGACTGATTAAATGAATAGACTTAAGATTAACACTGAGCGCATGCATATTCCTGTTTACATGTTACATATGTGATCCCTGTTTACCAGTTCATGATTCCAGTTTATAAGTCAAGTTACCTGATTCTCGATTACATGTTTGTACTCCTCATTACATGATTTGTTTCCTGTATACATGATTCCCTGTTCTTGCTATATTCTTATTATTGTTACCTACTTGCATGTACTACTTGCGGCCCGTTACTTTTAACGGGTGTTACTCTTTCGTCACTCGAGATGATGAATTTATAGGAGTGGAAGAAGAATTGTTAGAAGGAATTGGTGATCAAGTGTTCTAAGGAACGGAGATGAATTTCAGCCTGCTTTACTTGCTTTATATTATGTTTCTCAATTCTTTTTGCATTATTGCAAACTTTTTATCCTGAGCTTTGTTGACCCAAAGTTATTTACTTTCCAGATGTTGGTTATGTATGAGTAGGGATGGCAACTGGGCTGGGCTGACCCGCGACCCTGCCCGCTAGCCGCTCGCCAAACCCGGCCCGTTAAAATACGGTTTGGGTCTAGGTCGACCCGGGTCGTCAAATAACGGTTTCAAACCCATTGAACCCGGCCCATGAACCTGATGAATAGTGTCACACCAGCCCACCAACCCTGCGGGTTTCAAACCGTTAGACCTGTACGGGCCAAATGTTCGACCCGCGCGGGTCGGCCGTTCGACCCGCGGGTCCAACGGCAGAAAACATGCCAACGGCTGTTATAGCCATTTTTTTGGTTTTTTTGGTTTTTTTTTGCCCCTATAAATACCCCTTAAACCCAATCTAAAAATTTTACACCTTATTCTTTCTCTCTTTACTACTACTACTCAATTCAATCTTAATTTTTTGAAATTTTGTCAACAAAAAAACTAGCAACATAGAAGCGACAAATTCCGATCGTATCGAATTCAACATTCAACTACGTCTTCAAGTCTCCAACTCCTCCAAGGCTCCAACAAAGAAGCTCTCTTTCAATCTATATACGAGTTCGGACTTCTACTTCTACTTTTATTTTCATTCTCATTATATATGAGTATCCGCAAAGTACGGTATCAAAATTTCACAACCCTCTTATTGTTTTGATATTTTTTTGTAGTTATAATTTTTTTTATCATACTTGTTTGTTGGTTTTTTGATCTTCTCTCTCACAACCCTCCTATTGTTTTCTAGATTTTTTTAAAACTTATCTAGCCTAGATTGTATTTAATTTTTTCACATACACTACTATATCAACTTGTCTAGATCACGAGGTAGCGACAGTAGACAAAGTGAACAAAATTTCAACGGCACTTCTCGTAGGCCTCCAATTGTCTCACAAAATGAGCCCGCTGAAGAGTACCCTATGACCCAACACATTGGTACACACAATGAGTTTGTAACAGACAAAGACATAGAAGGAACCACAAACACAAGAAACCGAAACAACAAAACCGGGTAGTAGTAGGAAAACAAGAGGGGAAACTATTGATTGGCACAAATTTTATGATTATATTCCGAACGAAGAAAATCCGGGTGTAGGTATCAAAATTTGTAAAACATGTTTGAAGCCATACAAATGGAAGAAGGGTGAGGGGACGGGTACAATAAAACGACACATCCAAAATGTACACAAAGAACTTCTTGTAGACCTACCCGGCCATCAAAAAATCGACCCTAGGACCGGTGTAGTTGATAGCTATTCTTCTGATCCCGAACTTGTTCGTCGGGAAATGGCCCGACTAGTAATCAAGAAAGAGTTACCATTTTCCTATTCCGAGAGTAGGGATTTAGAAACTTTTAATCAAACCGCCTTAAACCCGCATTTTAAAAGAATCCCTAGGAACACTTTGAAATCTAATTGTTTTAAAATGTACAATGAAATGAGAGAAGCTTTGTTTGCCATTTTATGGAGTTTAACTTGTAGAGTTTCTTTAACTTCCGATTGTTGGAAGGGTTGCAACAATATTCCAATGATGGGAATAACTTGTCATTGGATCGATAGTGATTAGATTCTTCAAAAAAGGATCATATCACTTGCCGTGTTGCCTTATCCCCATAGTGGTAATGAAATTACAAATCATATTTTAGAAATTTGTGATGTTTTTCATATTCGAAATAAAATTATGTGTATAAGTTTTGATAATGCATCTAACAACATTGCATCCATTAGTATATTACAAACCACATTAAACCCTCCATCTGATAATATTTTTCATGTTAGATGTGCATGTCATATTTTAAATTTATGTGTTCAAGATGCATTAAAAATAGCTGAACCATATATAGTAAAAATTAGAAATTGTGTACATTTTATTGCATTAAGTGGACCTATATTTCAAGAATGAAAAGCTTGGTGTAGGCTTAAAAATGTACATTTTAGAAAATTTCCAAAGGATGTTAAACACCGATGGAACTTTACTTTTAATTTGCTACATGTTGTTACTAAATATAAAGCATGTATAAATGATTTTTGTATGGCAAAAAATATGCCAAATTTTGAAATGACTCGCCAAGCTTGGTTTTATGCCGAATCTTTGTCAAAAATTTTAGAACCTTTTAAAACCGCAACTTTCAAATTTTCAAACTCTTATGAATCTACTTCTACTTGCATTTTTTTTCAAGATGCAAACTTTCAAAGAAATGATCGATGATGCTTTTATTGGTCATATTGTGAAACCTGCATACACCAAATTTTTGAAGTATTTTAATCATCCTCCTATGTTGTATTGTATTGCTATTGTGATGGATCCTCGTATCAAATTAGAAAGTACAAAGAGTTTGATTGAATTTTTTTTTAATTTACTTGGGGAAGATGATTCTGAAATTGATTTTGAAATATTTTTAGCTAAATTTGAAGCAAAATTAAATAACTTGTATGATTTTTATGATATAAGTTTTTCATCTAGTAGTAATACTACTTTAGTTAGTTCTTCTTCTGCTACTTCTAGAGATAAGGGTAAGAATAAATTAGATGATGCCACATTTAATTTACTTGCACAACTTCAATAAAAAAAACCTAGGCCTAATCAACCAAATAAATTACATTGGTATAATCAACAAGATTCTGAATGTTACTTCTACACTTGATATTTTACAATGGTGGAAAGACCATGAACATACTTATAGTATTCTTAAATATATGGCTAAAGGTCTACTAACTCCTCCTATCTCTACAGTTGCTTCAGAAAGTGCATTTCTACAAGTGGCAGAGTTCTAACCGATTACAGGAATCGCTTGAAGCCCCAATCATTGGAGATGCTCATCTGCATGGAAGACTGGATGAAGGCCGAAGATAGGACTCAAGGAAAAGGGTTCACCACGTCTACAAGTAGAAACAACTCGCCAGAAGAATAACAACAACAATAGCAACCAACATGAAAAATTGAAGACCAACAACAACAACAAATTGAAGACCAACAAATTGAAGAAAAATTGTAAATGTATAAAAAAATGTATAAAATATTTGTTTGTTATAAAAAATTAGGATAAATGAAGAAAATTGAAATTGTTTCGAAGAAATTTGTTATTGTATAAAACAAATTTGTAGAAAATCTTTGTTTCTTATTACAAATTGGGAAACTTGTATAAGTTGAAATCATATTAATAATATATACATTTTTTTTGGCAATTTCACTCTTTGTTTATTATTATTATTATTAAAATTACATTTTTCAAAGTTTAAACAAAAAAAATAGACGGGCCAACCTGCGACCCGACCTGACCCGGGTTGGACCCGAATGAGTTCGCGGGTTGTGCAGGTCGAGTTTTTTCAATTCTGACTTGGCCCGGCCTGGCCCGGCCCGGCCCGGCCCGGCCCGGTTGCCACTCAGAACCTACCAGAACCCGCCCTAGTTGGGTTCCAACCCAGATGGGTTTCGACCCGACCCGGCCCGGTCGACCCATTTTCCAACCCTATGTTTGAGACACTTCATGGATTATTCATGCTTATGTGATACTTTATTGCATGCGTGGTTATTGTCATCTTTCATAGCTGAGTTAAACTGTTACAGCTTATGGATGATGTGTAATACCGCAGATTTTTAAATAATGCTTTTAAAATTAATAAATGAATTAAAATGATTTTTGGTGATTTAATAAATATTTTTCTGAAATTTATCTTTTTACACATGCAAATATTTTCCTGGGAAGTTCAAAGTCAGAATTTTTTTTGGGGAAACCCATTATTTATTATTAGGTATTATTTGTGAATTTTCTGGATTTTTCTGATATTTATTTGACCTATTTGCAAATATTACAAAAAAGATGGACTTTTGTGGAAATTATACTTGGAGTGAAAACTCCAGATTTTCAGATTTTTGTACTGAGCATGATGGATATTCAATTCAGAGGTAAAGAGTTTACTTTTTGTTTTAATAAATTTATTTTTTTTGCAAGTTTTGATAAAGAAGGGTCTTTTTGCAAAATTGCCACTAGAGGGCAAGAAGTACAATTTTGTTTTCTGGGTTTTACAACAGTGCCTGCCAGATCTGGAGTGTAGGTTTTTTTTTAAAATTCAAATTGAACTGGTTTTATCTAATTTCCAGGTATAAGGATTTATATACGTAAAGATTTATTCAAAGAGATATTTTGCAAATCTATTCACAAACCCTAAAAACCCTATTTCTGGCCAATATAAAGGGTGGTGCAGCCGTTTCTTTGCTGCACTACACAAAAGGATTTCTGTATTATTTGTTTCTTGGAGTTTCGAAGTGAGGATTTTGGTTTTCTTGCGAAATGAGGGATTTTTCGTATTTTCTTTATTATCTTCGGTTGATTCTTCAATAAGGTGAGTGACATATGTTTGTTTTCTTTTGTTCTAAGCATATTGCATGTGATGGTTGTGTATTAGAAAGTATGATTAGGGATTGTATGATGATAATATGAATTTTGATGAGTAGATGAACTAAAAGATTGAATCTTTTCATGAAAACTATGCTATTGATGCTTTAAAACCCTAATTGATGAGTTGAGACTGTTAAGAACCTAATAGAAACCATGGGTAGGTTGTTTCTTTCATATGCTTACTGATTTGATGAAGTTTGATGAATTGTATGATGATTTTTGCAAAAATTGAACCAAAAGAATTGCTCAGTGTGTGTATATATATGTGTGTGTACTGTTTGGATTTTTTTATATGAAGAAGAGCTTGACTGAAACATGTTAAGATTTCATATATTTCATGGGCAACTGATGTATGAGGTTATGTATGGGTGTTATGAATTACAAGATGAGTTTTTGAATCAAAAGAATCAGATTTTGAAGTCGGGTTCAGTAATCAAAATTCAGGTTTGAAGGGTATGGCCGAAAATTGAGTTTTTGTGTTTTGCGAAGTTTTTCAACTGGATCTTGATTGTTTTAGTACTGAGATGGTTTTGGACATTACACTATTCATATACGATGTTTTCTTGATGATTTAACTTATGCTTAACTCACCAACATACACCTATATATATACTCATGTACTCTATTTGAAAGATTGTCGAAAATTTATTGTTTTGTAAAGTTTTCAGTTGGATTTGAGTTGTTTTGGTACTGAGATAGTTTTGAAAAATATGTTACCTATATACAATGTTATTTTGATGCATAACTGATGCTTGAAACACTCATATGAACCTATACATATATACATTGCTGTTTTGATGGAAATTGCTATTTGGTAATCTTGATGTGTTTTCGATTTGTTTTATAGACTCCTATGTTATTAAAGTCATATTTGATCATATTAGGAAATTGGTTTTTCGAATTTGAGATTTTACAAAGTGGAATCGAAGTATCAATCGAAACAAGCACAAAGTTTTAACCTGGCGGTATATCAGCTAGCGGTCGACCGACATGCTATATTTTTGAGAATTTCAAAAGGGACGGTCAATCGCCGCTATTTTGTACTGTTTGGGTAGTCGACTGCACCTGCTGTTTTGGATTGTTTTATTGAGTTTTCTTTGTTTCTTTTGAACGATTATTTCTTCGAGCTTATGGATTATTAATCTACTGTTTTAGATGAAGTTTTGCTACTGATTACAGTATTTTACAAAGAGTTATATTTTGTTTATAATGGAATTTAAATTACATTCCTATGACTTTATAAAGAGATATATATGTGGTTTTCGAAGTAATTGATGTTTTGTGATATTCTACAACTTCAAAACGTGGTTTTCTGCTATTTAATGGATTTAATATTTTATTTGAATTCTGGAATTTTATGAGTACATTATATAGATTTGGATTTTTGTTGATTTAAGAAGTTTTCTTCATATAATCGTTTTGATGATGGATTTGTGAGTTTTATTGAAAGTTTTGGGTTACTGGTTGAGTTATGAGTCTCTGGAGGGTAAGTGGGACCCTAATTACCGGCGGTTGAGATTTTGTGATTTGGTTAGTCGAGGCCTTGTTGTTGATCAGTTGAGATTTTGTGATTTAATTAGTTGATGCCCTGTTGTTGATCAGTTGAGTTAAGTCCAGTAGAGTGCACCTAACTCTAGGAGATTCGTAGTCAACTAATTAACTTAAAAAGACAAGGACAGGCACTAGATGGTGATATGATGAAATAAGAACATGGGTTATGGACCTCAGTATGGCCTGCGGTGTGAGTGAAATAGTCTCCGAAATTATCGGGGTCAGGACGACACTCATGGGGTATTCGTGTGATGAGGCACCGTAGCCTTGCGGTGTGGGGTATTCTCGAAGATTCCCAGGTGTGAGTGAAATAGTCTCCAAAATTATTTGTGGATTGATATTGACCTCTGGAATTATCGGAGCATGGGCTAATACTCACAGTTATGTAAATCTCATAGTAGTCATCGTAGTAGGATTAGTTGCATAACGAGGGATTTAACCCTATCAAGTGGAGAACGTTGAGGGCTTGCACCAGACCTATGTAAAGTAAGATGCATAGAATTCGACAAGTATGCATTAGAGAGTCAGTATATAGTATTGTGTTTTCTTGACTTGGTTTCAAGCATGTTGTTTTTCTGTTTTTCTACACTTGACACTTAGTCTAGTTTCACTTGACGTTTTCATGTTTTATATATTGTTATTTCATATTCTTTTCAGTTATTCTCACTGTTGGTACATGTTCCTTGTGACTTTATCCTTTATGTTTTATTTATATTGTATTTCTTTTTATATCACTCACACTGTTATGGCTGACCCCTATAGTTTTGGGGGTTAGGGTTATCTCTAACCTCATGTTTTATATGTAGGTACCTATTGTAGCGCCCCGAATTTTTAATATGATATCTTAGAAATATGTGGCACAATTCCCAGCATCAACCTCAAATATAATCATAAACATAGCAACCAAATACAGGGAAAATTAAAACTTTTTATTACATCAATTGTTTACAAAGCACAACGGAATACAAAACACCTTGAATTACAAATTTCGTTCTTTACAACACTTTCTTTTACAAATTACATAAGTCATTACATCATTTTAACTCAAGCATAAAAATCCCGAGATATAAGTAACCACCTGTAAAATATGAGGCTAGAGATAACCCTAATCCCCAAAACTAAAGGGGTCAGCCATAAAGGTGTGAGTGACCTAAAACAAGAACAAGCAACATAAGTAGACATGAAACCTGGAATCATAAACAATACGTACTAGAGACCAGAATAAAAGAAATACGAAATAACAAGGAAACATGAAAACATCAAGTGTAGCTAGACTAAGTGTCAAGTGTAGAAAACAGGAAACCACATGCACGAAACCAAGTCAAGAAAACATAATTCTATATGCTGACTCTCTAATGCATACTTGTCGGAGTTTATGCATCCCACTCTACATAGGTCCGGTGCAAGCCCATAACGTCTCCACATTATAGGGTTTAATCCCCCGTTATGCAACTAATTCTAACACGATGACTACTACGAGATAAAGATAAACTATGAGTATTAGCCCATGTCCCGATAATTCCGGAGGTCAAACTCTATCCATAGATAATTCTGGAGATTATTTCACTCACACCTGGGAATCTTCGAGAATACCCCACACCGCAAGCGATGGCACCTTATCACACGAATACCACATGTGCGTCAACTCGACCTCGATAATTCCGGAGATTAATTCCACACCATAGGTAATTCCAGAGACTATTTCACTCACACCTGGATAATTCCGGGGATTTTCTCACACCGCAAGCCATACTGAGGTCCATAACCTATGTTCTCGTTCATCATATCACCACTAGTGCCTGTCCTTATCATTTTAGGTTATTTAATTACTTTACGAATCTCCTAGAGTTGGTGTACCCTACCGGACTTAACTCAACAACTGATCTACTAAAATGCCTCAACATGCCCAAACATAAATATCTTCACTGCCGGTATACTAGGATCACACACACCCTCTAGAGACTCACACCCAATATCCAAACAAAACTTCCAACATACATTGCTCAGTTAAACCACTTGAAAACGTGTGTTCAATAGAAGCTAAAGTATTAAATAGTAAGTTATAGATTTAAAAACATTTTGGGAATAAATCATTTAAAAGAACATTCAATGATATAAAGATACATCAGTATCAATCGACTATAGACAAGCGTAAGTCGACTGTCCAGAGAGAAAGAAAATCAAGCAACTTTAAGAAAATAATTCTAAGTATTATAAGTCGACTGTAAAAGCCATAGGTCGACTGTCCAGAAAGAAAATCCAATATTCATAAGAAAATAATTCTAAGTATAGTAGTCGACTGTAAAAAGTCATAGGTCGACTGTTCAGAAAGAAAATCCATTATTCTTAAAAAAATAATTCTAAATGGTGTCAGTCGACTGTAAGAATCATCAGTCGACTGTCCAGAACGAAATTTCTAAAAAAACTAGAGTACACAGCAGCCAGGTCGCGTCAGTCGACTGTGAAGTCACACCGGTCGACTGTCGACCTACAGACTGCATACTTTTGGTTGTGCACATTTCAACCGATACGTAGTTTTACTTTATGAAAACGATTTCTACAAAATGTATATTTCTTATATGATCAATTACAACCTGTAGGGTTTATAATAAGCCACCAAACTAATTCAAAGTTACTTGAATTCATAAAAGTAGTGATTCGTTGATTTCTTTCGATTAAAACATAGATTGTGCATATAGTCAAAAAATAGAGTTTCTAAAAAAGTTATTGATCATTGAAATAGTTCCATATTCAGATCCAAACCATATCAATACCAAATTTTCAAAAGATCCCCAATTTAGTTGTGTTCATCAACTATATCCAATTTATCTCAAATCCAGTTCTCAAGACCTGATTTCCTAACACATCAGTCCTTCTCAACATTTCCTTAATTTCAATCACCATTATGAACTCATAAACATGCCCAAATCTAAAATTTCTATAGTCAAGTTGTGTTCATCCAAACTCAACGATAATAAAAACTCACATCATCCACATGCAAATCTATCCAAAGATAATTAGGGTTCATAAAAGATCAATTTTCAATTCATCCATCCATTCAATCCATCACGTGCATATTCATACTCAAACCCTAACATGCTTTCTAGTAGATGAAATACTACATACAACATACACAAAATGAAATAAAACAAACAAGTCACTCACCTCAAATGACGAGATCTAACAAGAAAAGCCTTTCTTTTGCGAAGTCCAAGATGACCTCCTTAAATCTTCAAGAAATAATAAAACATTTGTGTTATGTAGCGAAAGATGGCTGCACTCCACTCTTATATATATATATAGGCCGGAATAGGAGAATTAGGGTTTTAAACACATTTGCAAAATAACCCTTTTAAAGTATAACTTTACATAAATAGATCCCTATACTTGGAAATTTGATAAAACCAATTAAATTGATATTTAAAAGCAAAATAAACACTTTATTTCCAGTCGGCACTGTTTGGAAAGTCCAGAAAATAGTTTTGCACTTTCATCCTTTAAAATGACAATTTTGCAAGAAAATCCTTCTTTTTCGTAATATTTGCAAATAGACCCAATTAATATCAGAAAAATCTAGAAAATTTGCAAATAAATCCCAAATAATAAATAATGATTTTCCGTAAAATAATTTTGGCCTTTAAATTTCTCAAGAAAATATTTGCACGTGTTTCGCACGTGTAAAAGATAAATCTTCAGAAAACATTTATTAAATCTCCAAAAATGATTTTAATTCAATTATAAATCTATAAGAATAATATTTAAAAATACGGGGTACTACATCACTCCCTCCTTAGAAGAGTTTTGTCCTCAGAACTACTGCTAATCGGGTCTAAAATAAGAATAACAAGGAATTTGAAATTTCATAAATGAACCATAATTCAAAACATTCACATACAGCTTAATCCAATAGTGCAATCATCAAAAGAAATACCATCACATAAATAAGATACAATCATACAAAAGAAAATCCTTCTGCATGCGATCCTCTGGCTCCCATGTAGCCTCCTTGAACTACTGATTCCTCCACAGCACCTTGACCATAGATATCACTTTACTCCTAAGAACTTTCTCCCTACAGTCAACGATCTTCACAGGTTGTTCCTTGTAACTCAAGTTCACCTGTAGATCTTCAGGAACCTCTACCAACTGATGACTCTGATCCGGCACATACTTCCTCAACAATGACACATGGAACACATCATGCACCTGTGCCAACTCCTCTAGAAGCTCCAACCTATATGCTATCTTGTCAATCCGCTTCACAATCCTGTATGGCCCAATATACCTTGGAGCCAACTTGCCTCCCTTACCAAACCTGATCACTCTTTTGGTTGGGGACACCTTGAGGAAAACTGCATCCCCAACCCTCAAACTCTAAGTCCCTTCGTCGAGTATCAGCGTAACTCTTCTGCTGACTCTGAGCCTCAACCAACCTCTTGCGAATCAGCTCAATCTGCTCTAACGTCTGCTGCACGATCTCAGGACCAAACATCTGCCTCTCACCAACCTCGTACCAACAAACAGGTGTCCTGCACCTCCGCCCGTACAAAGCCTCATACGGTGCCATTCGATATTTGCATGGTAACTGTTGTTATAAGCAAACTCAACCAATGCCAAGTATCTTTCCCAGCTACCACCGAAATCCATAACACAAGCCCTCAGCATATCTTCCAGCACTCGATTCACCCTCTCAGTCTGACCATCGGTCTGTGGATGAAAAGCGGTACTGAATTCAGTTCTGGTGCCCAAAGCTGCTTGTAGGCTCTTCCGAAACATTGAAGTGAACCTTGCATCCCTGTCGGAAACAATAGACACAAGAACTCCATGAAGTCTCACAATCTCACCAATGTACAACTCAGCCAATGTCTCCAACGACCAAGTAATCTTCATGGCCAGAAAGTGACCCGACTTAGTCAAACGGTCCACAATAATCCAAATCGAGTCATTGCCGTTCGAACTCCTCGGCAAACCCGTGATGAAATCCATACTGATATTCTCCCATTTCCACTCCGGAATGGGCAAAGGCTGCAACAAACCTCCAGGTCTCTGATTTTCTGCTTTGATCTGCTGACAAGTCAGACACCTTGCTATGAAATCTGCCACATCCCTCTTCATACCAGACCACCAAAAGTGTTGTTTGATGTCCTTGTACATCTTTGTACCTCCAGGATGTACTGACAACAAGGTACTGTGTGCTTCCTACAAGATACTCTCTCTCAAATCTGTATTATCTGGAACACACAACCTCTCACCCATCCATAGAACTCCATCTTGGACACGAAACTCTGATAGCTTGCCTTCTCAAACCTGTTGCAACATCTTCTGAATCTCTGAATCTGATCTCTGACCTTCCACAATCCTCTCTCTCAAGGAAGGCTGCAGTCTCAACTGAGCCGAAGATGCCCCTAAACCCTGCAGCACCACCTCGATACCTACCTGATCAATCTCCGCTGCCAACTCGCTTCGAGTAGTGATCAAACTTGATAAACTACTCTTCCTGCTAAGTCCATCAGCTACCACATTCGCCTTACCCGAATGATACTTAATCTCAGGACGAATGTCTTCCAATACTTCGAACCACCTTTTCTGCCGAAGATTTAGATCTTTCTGTTGATAAATGTACTTCAGGCTCTTGTGGTCAGTGTACATGTTGACCTTCTCACCATAAACATATTGCCTCCACTGCTTCATGGAAAAGATAATAGCTGCTAGCTCCAAATCATGCGTCGGATAATTCTTCTCATGCGGACGCAATTGCCTCGAACCATAAGCAATAACCTTGCCCTCTTGCATCAAGACACAACCCAAACCTCTGAGAGATGCATCACTGAAGATATCACAATCCTTCCCAGCTTGAGGCAAAGCTAAGATAGGTACAGTAGTCAACCTCTCCTTTAACTCAAGGAAACTCACCTCACACTTATCAGTCCATGAAAATGCCATATTCTTCTAGGTCAAACCTGTCAAAGGAACTGCAATCTAAGAATAACCCTGGATGAATCTCCTGTAGTAACCAGCCAAACCCAAGAAACTCTTGACTTCCTTCACAGACATTGGCTTGGGTCAATCCTTTACTGCTTCAACCTTCCAAGGATCAGTGGTCACTCCCTCCTTAGAAAGGATATGACCAAGGAAAGATACCTCAAACTTCCAAAACTCACACTTCGACAACTTGGCATACAAGCTATGCTCCTGTAATTTCTGTAATACCACTGTCAAGTGCATAGAATGCTCTTCCTCCGACTTCGAATACACCAAAATATCTTCGATGAAAACCACTACGAAGGAGTCAATAAATGGCCTCAAAACCCGGTTCATCATATCCATGAATACGGCTGGCACATTCGTCAACTCGAATGGCATCACCAAAAACTCATAAAGCCCATGACGAGTCCTGAAAGCTGTCATACTCACATCTTTCTCCTTGACTCGAACTTGATGATACCCTGATCTCAAATCAATCTTCGAAAACATAGCTGCTCCCTGAAGCCTGTCGAACAAATCATCAATCCGCAAAAGTGGATACTTGTTCTGAATAGTCACCCTATTCAACTCTCGGTAGTCAATGCTCATCCTCATTGACCCATCTTTCTTCTTGACTAACAAGACTGGCGCACCCCACAGTGAGGAACTCGGCCTAACAAGTCCCTTGCCCAACAACTCCTCAATATGCTTCTTCACTTCGTCTTGCTCTACAGGTGCTATCCTGTACGGAGCCTTAGAAATCGGAGCACTCCCCGGCTGAACATTAATGCAAAACTCCACATCTCTCTGTGGCGGTAATCCTGGCAAATCTTCTAAGAACACCTTAGGAAAATCTCTAACAACTGGAATGCCTTTGACTTCATATGGAATCGCCATCTTGGATACCATTGCAGCCACCTTCAGAACCTTCTTCTTCCCTTGGAAAGTCACTGCGGGACCACCTGGTGCTTTCACCAATACCTCTTTCTGCTTGCATTCAATTGTGGCATTATATATTGCCATCCAATCAATACCCACGATCACATCCACTCCTAAGACTTGCAGCTCAATCAAATCAATGCCGAATAATCTTCTGCCAATCTCGATATCACAACCCTCGTAATATCATTCAGCGATCAATTCTTCACCTGACGGTGTTGCCACCGATAAAATCTTGCCTGGAAACAACTTAGGCTCCACACCTAAGACCTTTGCAAAGTTGGGCGACACGAAAGTATGCGAAGAACCAGTATCAAATAAAACTTTTGCCTTAATTCCATTAACCAAAACAATCCCTGTTACATGAAGAATGATACTCAAACTCCAATTATTCTCAAATAAAAGTTTTACTTATTACATTGATTAAAAATAAAATCAAAACTCTTGCATACCCTGGATCACATCTTCCGAGTTACCCGCATCCTCCTCGGTTAATGCAAACACTTGCCCTAGCCTCTGGAATTTACTTCCACCTGGACCATCCTTCCTCAACTGTGGACAATGAGGCTTAGAATGTCCCGCCTGCCCACACTGGAAACAAGTCTATTTTGCAAACTTAGGACACGTTGACCTGTAATGACCTGTCTCTTTGCAGTAGTAACAAGTCACTTCTTGAGTTGCAGGTGCCTTCTGCACTGAACCACTGAACTTGACTTGCTTCGCTGGGAATCCCTTCCCACTCTGACCTGATGCTGGCCTCTTGTTCCTGTTCCAGGTCTCTTGCTTCTTCTGGAACTGGTCCATGTCTTCCTCTGTCATAGCTGCTCTCCTGACCAGCTTATCGAACCTCCTTCTGCCCAACAGAATCATTCTCGACCTCAAGTTGGGCCTCAAGCCCTGCTCAAACTTCTTGGCCTTCTTCGCCTCATCAACTATCAGCTCCGGTGCATACCTTGACAGCTGAGCGAACTTAGTCTCATACTCTCGCACGGTCATGCTGCCCTGCTGTAGATTCAAGAATTCTGTTGCCTTCTTCTTCTGAATATCCAGGGGAAAGAAACGATCTCTGAATTCTTCCAGAAAAGCCTCCCAAGTCAAATGCTGGTCCCCCAAAGTTCTCTTCACCGTTTGCCACCAAACATCAGAATCCTTTTCCAACTGCATAGTGGCCAACTTCACCTTGTTAGCTGCCGGAGTTTTCGAGACCTCGAAGATTGTCTCCATCCGTCTAATCTAATCATCAGCCTCATTTGGATCAGACTACCCCTCAAACACTGGCGGCCTCATCCTCTTGAAGGACTCAATCTGCTTGATAGGATCAGCGTTAACCAATCCTGGTCCAGTCCCGTGATTCTGATATTGGTTCTGATTCTGTGCCAAATTAGCTGCCATTAGTGCATTCAAAGTCTGATACACCCTGGCAAATTCAACCTCGAGATCAACTCCAGTTCCTTGGGAACTTCCAGCTCCATCACCATTGTTACCAACCCTGGATCTGGGTCCAACCATTCTGAATACTGCAAAATAAGGGGAGAGTTAGAGCACCACAACACAATTCATTTTCACATCAATACCCCTTGGCAAAACCGCAATCATACCCCAAAAGTAAAAAACATCATGTTTCAGTTCTATGTGATACTCACTCTCTAATGTCCACACCTAGGTACCCACGCTCTAGTGTCCACACCTAGGTTATTTTTATACCATGTTTATTATTACAATTGAAGCATGCTCTGATACCAATCTCTGTAGTGCCCTGAATTTCCAATATGATATCTTAGAAATACGTGGCACAATTCCAGCATCAACTTCAAATGTAATCATAAACATAGCAACCAAATACCGGAAAAATTAAAATTTTTTATTACATCAATTGTTTACAACGCACAGCGGAATACAAAACACCTTGAATTACAAATTTATTTCTTTACAACACTTTCTTTTACAAATTACATAAGTCATTACATCATTTTAACTAAAGCATCCAAATCCCGAGCTACAAGTAACCACCTGTAAAATATGAGGCTAGAGATAACCCTAATCCCCAAAACTAAAGGGGTCAGCCATAAAGGTGAGAGTAACATAAAACAAGAACAAGCAACATAAATAGACATGAAACCTGGAATCATAAACAACACGTACTAGAGACCAGAATAAAAGAAATACGAAATAACAAGGAAACATAAAAACATCAAGTCTAGCTAGACTAAGTGTCAAGTGTAGAAAACAGGAAACCACATGCAGGAAACCAAGTCAAGAAAACACAATTCTATATGCTGACTCTCTAATGCGTACTTGTCGGAGTCTATGCATCCCACTCTACATAGGTCTGGTGCAAGCCTTTAAGGTCTCCACATTATAAGGTTTAATCCCCCATTATGCAACTAATTCTAACACGATGACTACTCCGAGATAAAGATAAACTGTGAGTATTAGCCCATGCCCCGATAATTCGGAGGTCAAACTTTATCCACAGATAATTTCGGAGACTATTTCACTCACACCTGGGAATCTTCGAGAATACCCCACACTGCAAGCGATGACACCTCATCACATGAATACCACATGTGCGTCACCTCGACTCCGATAATTCCGAAGATCAATCCCACACCACAGGTAATTCCGGAGACTATTTCACTCACACCTGGATAATTCCGAGGATTTTCTCACACCGCAAGCCATACTGAGGTCCATAACCCATATTCTCGTTCATCATATCACCACTAGTGCCTGTCCTTATCATTTTAGGTTATTTAATTACCCTACGAATCTCCTAGAGTTGGTGTTCCCTACCAGACTTAACTCAACAACTGATCTACTAAAATGCCTTAATAGGCCCAAACATAAATATCTTAACTGTCGATATACTAGGGTCAGACAAACCCTCTAGAGACTCACACCCAATATCCAAACAAAACTTCCAACATACATTGCTCAGTTAAACCACTTGAAAATGTGTGTTCAGTAGAAGCTAAAGTATAGAATAGTAAGTTATAGATTAAAAACATTTAGGGAATAAATCATTTAAAAGAAAATTCAATGATATAAAGATACATCAGTATCAGTCGACTATAGACAAGCGTATGTTGACTGTCTAGAGAGAAAAAAAATCCAATAACTAAGAAAATAATTCTAAGTATTATAAGTCGACTGTAAAAGCCATAGGCCGAATATCCAGAAAGAAAATCTAATATTCTTAAGAAAATAATTCTAAGTATAGTTGTCGACTGTAAAAAGTTATATGTCGACTATCCAGAAAGAAAATCCAATATTCTTAAGAAAATAATTCTAAATGGTGCCAGTCGACTGTAAGAATCATCAGTCGACTGTCCAGAATGAAATTTCAAGAAAAACGAGAGTACACAGTAGCCAGGTTGCGTCGGTCGACTATGAAGTCACATCGGTCGACTGTCGACCTACCGACTGCAGACTTTTGGTAATGCACATTTCAACCGATACGTAGTTTTACTTTATGAAAACGATTTTAACAAAAAGTATATTTCTTATATGATCAATTACAACCTGTAGGGTTTATAATAAGCCACCAAACTAATTCAAAATTACTTGAATTCATAAAAGTAGTGATTCGTTGATTTCTTTCGATTAAAACATAGATTGTGCATATAGTCAAAAAATAGAGTTTCTAAAAAAGTTATAGATCATTGAAATAGTTCCATATTCAGATCCAAACCATATCAATACCGAATTTTCAAAAGATCCCCAATTTAGTTGTGTTCATCAACTAAATCCAATTTATCTCAAATCCAGTTCTCAAGACCTGATCTCCTAACTCATCAGTCCTTCTCAACATTTCCTCAATTTCAATCACCATTATGAACTCATAAACATGCACAAATCTAACATTTCTATAGTCAAGTAGTGTTCATCCAAACTCAATGATAATAAAAACTCACATCATCCACATGCAAATCTATCCAAAGATAATTAGGGTTCATAAAGGATCAATTTTCAATTCATCCATCCATTCAATTCATCATGTGCATATTCATACTCAAACCCTAACATGCTTTCTAGTAGATGAAATACTACATACAATATAGACAAAATAAAATAAAACAAATAAGTCACTCACCTCAAATGACAAGATCTAACAAGAAAAACATTTCTTTTGCGAAATCCAAGATCACCTCCTTAAATCTTCAAGAAATAATAAAACCTTTGTGTTGTGCAGCGAAAGACAGCTGCACTCCACTCTTATATATATATATATATATATATATATATATATATATATATATATATATATATATATATATATATATATATATATATATATATATATATATATATATATATATATAGACCGGAATAGAAGAATTAGGGTTTTAAACACATTTGCAAAATAACCCTTTTAAAGTATAACTTTACATAAATAGATCCCTATACTTGGAAATTTGATAAAACCAATTAAATTGATATTTAAAATCAAAATAAACACTTTATTTCCAGCCGGCACTGTTTGGAAAGTCAAGAAAATAGTTTTGCACTTTTGTCCTTTAAAATGATAATTTTGCAAAAAGATCCTTCTTTTTCGTAATATTTGCAAATGGACGCAATTAATATCTGAAAAATCTAAAAAAATTAAAAATAAATCCCAAATAATAAATAATGATTTTTCATAAAATAATTTTGTCCTTTGAACTTCTCAAGAAAATATTTGCACGTGTTTCGCACGTGTAAAAGATAAATCTTCAGAAAATATTTATTAATACTCCATAAATCATTTTAATTCAATTATAAATCTATAAAAATAATATTTAAAAATACGGGGTACTACACCTATAGCATTGGGATTTGGATGCATGAGATAGAATGATGTTATGGCTTATGTAAATTGTAAAAGATAGTGTTGTAAAAGAAAAAAATTGTAATTCAAGGTGTTTAAATTTTCCGCTGTGTTTTTTAAAGGATTGATGTAATAAAAGTTGAAAAGGAATAATTTTATCTGTGTTTTGGCTATGTTTACTATTACTATTGAGGTTGATGCTAGGAATTGTGCAACGTATTTCTGCGATATTATATTGGAAATTTAGGGCGCTACATGATGTACCCATTATTCGCTGGGCCTAAGTTGCATGCTCGTATTTCCATATAATGGGAAGCGGGGTGTGACAGAAGTTCTTCGTCATCCATTGTTTCGTTGCCGTGGGGGATCCGCACCAAGTGGCAGACCAGCTTGGCGAAGAAAGTGAGGGCTGACCCGGCTCTGAGGGAGAGTGAGAGGAAGGCGTGTGACGTCCTTCAGAAGTGTGAGCTGCTGAAGTTGTGGCGGATTACAGAGCAAATCCACTTCACAGGGGTCTCAGCCCGATGGACCCTAGTACGAATTAGCTTTTAACTATCTTTCTTTGGTTGTATTCATCTTGTTTCTTATATGTTCTCGCATCGTTCCTTGTTCACCTTTTGCAGAGGCAGAAGGTATGGATTTCGAAATGATCCTGTTGAAGAGGGTCGGGCTCAGCACCAGAGCACTGGAAAGGAAGTACGAGGTGTCAAGGCCGGGGTTGGCAAACGAAGCAAAGAGCTCGTCGAATTTTATACATGCAGAGTTTTTGGGCTCACTCCGAACTGCATTGGCCTCACAGTGGCCGACGTGCTCAAGAGGGAACCTCCGTTGTTGACCGCTGAGGGCAAGAGGGTGCTTTCCGACAATCACAAGTTGACCTACATGCTGGACTGGACCATCAAGCAGCACAATGGCTTTCCCGGGGGATAGGGATAGCTATATGCAGGCTATTAGGCACCTCGTTACCCTGAAGGACCGGAGCATGATGTCTTTGGAGACTAGGGGAGGCACATAGGGCTTGCGAAGCTTGAGGCGGAGCTGAAGAGGGTATAGGAGGTGATGGCTAAGGAGAAGGAGGACATGGTGGCCCAGGGGTCTGTTGATTTTGAGGAGCATGCATTCGCTAACATGGAGAGGAAGTATGACAAGGCCATCAAAGATGTAGTCGAGCGCTCCCGTGGCTTTGATGGGAGGGGGTACCACCTGGGGTTGGCACCAGGTGTGAAGCCACTCTGTGTGGAGGTGGATGATGAAGAAGACGGTGGGGTAGAGGAGATGACGGAGGGAGTGATAGTAGCCGTGGGGCCGAAGAGCCCTGAAGGGGATAGGGAGCAAAGGGGAACGAGGTTGTTGGACTTCCTCTCCTACGACTCCATTTACTGAGGTGGGTCCTTGACTTGCTCTCTTGTTTTAGTCTTTCGTTATCTTTTTGTTGTATGTGCCTAATAGCCTGGCCACCGCTTGATATATCTTTCCTTTTTAAATGAATGAAAACGCTTTTTGTGTCCAACACTTGTGCTTTTTCTTAGTTGATGATTTATTTTGACTTCAATCTTTTGAGTCTTGTTATCCCTGTGGGTATGTTTACAACCACGCATGCATTAAAGGAGTAATCACATGAATAATAGTACTTGGAATTTAAGCTTAAAATAACCAAACATGATAACAATCCAACATCTGGAATCCACAAGAACAATATTCGGATCAAAAGCCCACAGTACAAGAAATAACAATGTTCAATTTATTTAAATCTTCAAAACAAAACAATAATTATTTATGCAGCGATGCAAATTTAATTCTTTCATCATTATTGTTCTCCTAGTCCATCAGGCAATTCTCCTTCATTACCTGTAAGCTGTTTATCTAAAAGCGAGAAAAATGTCCTTAGAGTAAATCGTAGACAATAAGTAGAGAAACAGAGAAACAATGACATTTACGGTATAACAATGAATTCAATAAACAATAGAGTCAATGGCAATGAACAATGGCAAAATAGTAACAATGCAATGTGCAATAACGATGATTGATAACGATGACAATAAACGATAACAATAACAGTAAATAATGACAATAACAGTGTTCAATAATGATGACAATATGTAATAACGATGCGATAAAAATCTTAAGTCTATTATTCATTTTAATCCTAACTAATGCACGTACTACTGTATCCCATAACTATAGGTTCGATGCATACAATAAATTTCGTTTAGACTAAGGTGGTAGACTCTATAGGTCATGTACTTGGCACGATATATCACTGTCTACTGCAGCAATTTCTTGCACAATAACGATAACACTGGCTATTCAGCAATTTCTAGCACAATAACGATAACACTGGCTATTGATGCAATTTCTTGCACAATGACGATAACAATATTTTGAGAATAAGGTTCACATTTCCAAGTACAGTCACTATATTTGTCACGCTCTGGTTCTCAAAAAGAGAATACAGAATACGGATACATGACTAAGTCCAGCGAATGGCTTTCACCATTCATAAGCTGTCAGAATCTTTACAACATTTCACAGAAATAATAGAGAATAATCAAGGAGAAATCAACCACGCATGCATAAATAAATCAATATACCAACATAATTTACTTGAAACAAAATTCAATAAATCTCAAATAAACCAGATCTGAACGAGTTAATAATTCTGGGTCACATTGCCCAATACAAAATAATCCAAGTAGTAATACATTTATTCAAAATAAGCAACAGGAAATAATAATAATAGCAAAAACTCCAGCATCTAGAATCTCATATTACCTACTCCATCGGGCAGCTGATCACGAAGATCTGCAATTTAATAAATTGCAGGAAGAGGGAAAAGAAAACAAAACGTCCGTCAATGCAAGTTACGGGCCGCTTGTAGTGCAGACACAAGTATAGGAAAATAAACAGATATAAAATAACAGCGAAACAAATATAGCATGGGGTAGACATGGCAACAAAATAGAACAACTAGCATGAATAAGGAAATAAGATCAAGTAACATGGTGGGCTAACAGGGTACAGGTAATATGTAACAGATATCAAGTATCATGAAAACAAGTAAACAGATAACAGATGTCAGTGTCATGCACACAGATAAACAGGTAACAGATGTCAGATAGCATGTAACAGGTAAACAGATAACAGATGTCAGGTTAAGAAAAGTCTTGTATTTATTTCTATCTTTGTAGCGCTTCATGCGTCCCATCCATTTACCACATTTTCTAAATTCAAACATTTTCTTTTAGATTTCGCAATGGACTGTATAGGGCCATGTGCCCAGGTATCAGATAACAGATAACAGATAACAAATAAATAGAACCTACGGGCTCTCTTCTGAGTACACCTTCCTATACGGAAGTGTGAATTCAGGTAATCAGATAACAAAATCGTGTATCATGTAGTCATGAACACGTAACAGATAACAGATACTAATGTGGGAAACCCGGGCTCCTTTCCAAGTACACATTTCTATATTATCCACTACTAGATCTTTCCCTTAACTCCGGCTTGGTTATTTTGTTATTATTATCAAATAGGCATGTATGTGTCACAAAAAATGGTCAAGAATAACATGGCATAAACAAGTAACAGGTTCAGATTGAAAGATAAACATGTACAGATGAAAGACAACTCATAAAAGGGTAGGACAACGAAAATTCTAGTCCACGACAGCAATACAGTATTGCACCAAATCTGAAATTCCCGTTGCTACAAATATGCAAACCCGGATCCGTTAAATAATCTGAAAAATAGACTCTTGTCCGAATCCATCAAATATATATAAGTCATATGGTATTTCACAAAAATAGGACTCAAAATAGATTTGTATCCAGAAAACGTGTTCAGCCTGAATTCAGAAGTTTGTATTCATAAACATAAAAATGGCATCAAAACTTACTAACTAATCCAAGAAAAATCTGGGGTATTCCCTAGTTTGTCTAGTATCATAAAATAAAATTTTATAATTTTCCAACATAGATAGAATAGTCCAGTAAAATCAGAAAACAGCAGGATACAATAATTTTGTAAATATGAAATTATAAACACAGTAGTACTAAAACTGCAATAGATTACAAAGTATAAATTGAAATCCAGATCCGTCAAAAGGGTGATAAAATAGATACATTAGGCTACAATTCATATTCACAAAGTTTTATAAAAAAACAAATAGAATCAGGTCAAATTTAAGATTCTTTACTGAACAGTATGAAAATTCTGCTAGTATAAGAGTTGTTTGCCAGTGTAGAATAGTTTCTAAAAGACATCAATTAAATCCACCAAAATTAGGGGTTAATCCCAATCAAGTCTAGTTGAACTCAGAAAAATATTGGATCAAAATATTATCTTTAACATTAGTATAAAAATAAATTACCATACAGAATTCATATAAAACAGAAATTGGAATTTTTTACATATCTGTAGTAAAACAGCAATAGCTTGCAACTCACAAATCGAAACTGAGCTCTGTTAGAAATTCTGGAAAGTAGACAGAATTCTATAAAGTTTATATTCACAAATAATTTTCATATACTGACCTTAATAGGGTCTAAAATAGTGAAAAAAGACGGGGTAACAAGACGGGCAGAATTATCCTTCATGCATAAAATCAACTAGATCATATGAAACACATACAAATCATAATAAAGTGTGAAATAGGGTATACTAGATGTCCAAGCAACATGGTATAGGGTAATTAACCGATCAATAACAAGATATACTACTAGTATCACACAACCATGAAAGATTCACACATAATATTGTGGTTCACAACCAACATACATATATGCAACATGGATTAATTAGATCTAAGTTAAATTTCATGTCGTATGTGTAACTAGAGACGACTACAGACAAATCAATACATAGAGACAAGATATAATAGGGGTTTTGCACAAGAATTGTCTCTAGAACTCAACTACACTACAGGCGGTATTTAGTACTTATATATGCAACAGAAAATTATACAAGTTACTTGCCTTTTAATTAACGATGAAAATGACGAAGCAAGAGCAAGAATAACGGGAACGGGTTTCCAGCACGAACTCAACGAACAACGAACGAACACACGAACTACGAGCACACGAGATCACATGCACACCCAATGTCAACACCCGCACACAAGAACTCAAAAATGGCAAACCCCGGTGAACGCACAGCGTCGGGAGAACGGCAACGGCAGTGGCAGTGCTTGCTGTCGACCACGGAAGAGGAGATGGTGGAGACTCACTGGTAGCTGCTGTCGCTCGGGTGCAGCTGCTAGCACTATTGCAGTTGCTGCTGTGTCGCAGTGAAGTCACGACAGGGAACATAGGTGCTGCAGGACCGCGGTGGTCGTGATAGGGAGGATGGGGGAGACAGGGAGAGGGTCTGGAAGTTGAGAGGTGGAGGGGGTGCTGCGGAGAGGGGGCACATAGTGAAGAAAGAGATCGGGAGATGAAGGCAGGATGCGTTGAAGTAGTTAGGGTTTCGGGAGGATGACGAGAGGAAGTTGACAGGGTTAGAAGGTGGCTAGGGTATTTTTTGATGTATAGGGATGCACAGTAGAAGGGTATTGTATATACATGGGGAATTGGGTTAGGGTGAGGTAACGGGTAGGAGATAGCTTTTGGGTTTTAATTGGCTTATGGGGTATCCAAGATCCAATAGGGTTTTTGAATAGGATTAGGGTATAAATAGATCCAAATAAAATAGGATGATCCATAATAATAAGGTGGGAACAAAATCAATAGTTTAAACTAGGGCATGAACAAGTTATAGTGAGGATAAAAAATAATAGCCCTATCAAACATAGACAAAACAATAGACTAACAATTGAATCAAGAAGATCAAATAAAAAGACGACAAATCAAATAGATGAATATATTGAAAAAAGAGATCCAATACACTAACCAAAAAGAGATACAATATGAATAAATACCCAAAAAGAAAAATACATCAAAAAATACATAAAATGGAAAACAGAGGTTACAATATTATCAACTACTCTAGTCAACCCTTAACACCGGGATGATTAACTTTCTTTATTAAATCAACATGCAATACTAATAGGAAATAATAGGGACAGAGATATTACTGGGGAAATGATAAGGCAATTAATAAGGGACACTAGAATGATGACAACACAACCCTAAGATCATGCAATGTACTCCATACAACTAAATGCACCAAATACAACATTATAGATCCAATTATATATTATCAAACATGGAAATTCAATTCTGGACAGCAGTAGGTCGTTGCACCAAAATCAGAATTTTCATTGCTACAGAATAGCAAAAGTGGATCCGTCAGAAGTTCTAGAAACTAGACTCCTTCCCGGTTCCAACACATATTTAAAGTCCAAATTCTGACAACAGTAGCTAGGTGAATTTCAGTGTTCTGTACAGGTTATCGTTTCTGGTTAGTTATCGGTGTTAATATGTTTCAATTGTAAAAGCAGAAAATATTTATTTTAAAAATCAGAAAAAATAATTATCATTACCCTTAGCATGTTAACTATCAATCTGGAAATTATCATGGTAATATTTGATCATTAGTCCATCTATTTAATCAGGTTAACATGGTATATGCATAAATCTGGATATAAAATGCAGCAGCAGTAGAATGGTCATAACTCATGCAATATAAGTCGAAAATAAAAAATTCTGGATGTTCTGGAAACCAGACAACTGGGGCTACATTTCATATTCAGATGGTTATTGATTTTGATGTCATTATCTAGGTCGAAACAACATGACAATGTTTAGGTTGACAATAAATTTCAGGGTTTCAACATATTCTTCATGAATAAAATAATTAAAATGTTATGAACGATGAGTTAAGGGTCGACAACATAAATCACAGTAAGTTACATCTATGTGAACATGGTATTAAGATGTATAATGTCCATAATCATACTAATCACAATCAACCAATACACCAACATCAATCAGATAACAACCAACACTAGCATACAATCTACAATAGTCGTGTAATGTCATGACATGAATTACAATAACAATTTCTATTCATATATTCAATAATTAACTACATAAATGCATGCAAGATCTCTGTAAATCGGAGGCAAAAGATGGCACGAAGTCAAGACAACTACTTGGATTCGCTCGTGTAAATCCATAGTATCCCAACAATAGATAACAATAGACGATATACAATAATCAATATAGATCTACTTGAGGAATTCAATAACAAACTCGAATACGATACAATAACTATTCGAGGGAGAATGAATTGCCTTTAGAACGACATTAGATTCGATATAGAGAATAACAGAATTAGGATCCCAGGAGACAAACCACGAACACAAAGCACGGAAACATGTGCTAGCTACGTACAAACACGCTCACACAGCAACATAGCAATTCAGCGGATCCTCTCTCCCTCACAAAATAGCAAAACACCAATACCAATCCTCCCTACCATTGAACAGCAAACTCCACAATGAGTCCCCCTACCCGAACAGCAAATAGCCAAGATACCAAATCATATTCTTCTTCCCCAACGCAACAGAGAGAGAGAGAGAGACGGAAGAGGGGACAACGACTGCGGTAGTAGGGACTGGCGATGCTCGTAGCCAGGGTGCTCAGGATGACTGGCAGCGGTGCTGTGGTTGAGGAGCGATGCAGCGACGAGAACCCGGCTCGAGCGAGACTCTGTTTCGCTCCAAAACAGAAGAGGCGAACGACGAGGCGTTCGGGGCTCAACGACGACGATGAGGTGGAGAGGGGGGTCAGCGGTGGTTGCAGGGTGAAGGTCGCAGACGGAATGGTGAGGACTGAGGCGACGGTAATGGCGTTGGCAGTGCTTTGACGAGGTAAGGGTGAAGACGACGAGGCTTGATGGATTCTCGAAGGTTGGGTGACTAAGGAGATGGTTGAGGCGGACGGGGTTCATGATGGCATCGATTGGGTTCAAGGAATAGCTGAGAGAGAGGGAGAATAAACGAGAGGCTGAAGAAGGGTTCCATAGGATGGGGGTAAAACAGTGATGGGGTAGGGTATAGCAGCTGTATAGTGATTAGGGTTTTTCTGAATAGTAATGGGGGGTTATTATAATATAATAATAGTATTATAATAGCCATATAATTGGGGAGGGATGAATGGATGATTGTTAGGGATTCAAATTTTGGGGTTACAGGATGTGATAATGGTTAGGAGAGATTTTTGGAGATTGACTGTTAGTGGAGATATGGGATGGTTTTGGGTTAGTGGGTTTGAGGGTAGGATCCAATAGAGTAGGCTTATAGGGTTTTGGGTACCATATGGATAAACTAGAAGGACAAATATGAGCCCAACAAGATGAAAGACAAATTCATGAAATTAAATTTGAATCTGGAATACGAGTAGTATGATTCAAATAATCAAACTGAGATCAAGGATAAATCATGAATAATATTAGAATTGGTGTTATTCGATACAATAAATGAAACAAAATGAAATGTTATTGAATTTCAAGAGAGATTGCAATGGAGATCAATAATAAAAGGGGAAAATGAAAATGAGAGTTACATTTACTATTACCATAGTGACCCCTTGCTCTGTCCATATTGACAGGTCGTCATATACAACGTGGGAAATCCTTGAGACGGTTAGATTTCCCACCTCTGTACATGGTTGCAAGTGCCGAAGTTGCGGCTTCCTCGTTTACGAGAGAGATTATTTAGGACAGAAATTGAGCTTGTTCATTTGAAGATAACGCTAACCAAATGGAATGTTGTAGTCGAATGTCTTAGTGATAGACTCCGTGGGACGCCTCTCCCTGAAGTGAAGGGAGGCTTGCACGTTGGGGAGGTCCCTATTGTAGGAGGTACGATTGAGAGGGACTTACGGATTAAATCCGTTCGTCGTTCTTTACTTGCGGTTACAACTGAAAGGGATGAGTTGAAGAATGTATTTCATAAGAAGAGCTTCGAGGTTGTTCGCCTAAAAAAGGTTTTCCCTGAACTCTCAAGCAAAGCTCATCCAAATTGGTTGGCTCTCACTCATACGGTTCATTGGGAGATTTTGAAGATTAGAGTCAAGGATTCACAGCTCAAGGAGAGGCTTGTCAAGCAAGAAGTAGAGATCCATCGACTGAAATTACTTCTTGAGGGAACCTGGACCAAGGGCACCCTTTGCTCTCAGGATGAGAAAAACCAAAGGAGGTCGTTCCGCGAGCTTGCCTTACATCCATAAGGGATCCTGAAGTGTAACATCCTAGATTTTTAATTAATCAATGTAAAGATTTTCCTTTACTTTTCACGTGTTTGGCACGTACAAATATAATATGTGTATTTTTAGCACTAAATTTTTTTTTATAGCATGAATAAACATTCTTCTCTTTTTTAATTAAAGCCTATTTTAATCTCTAGGCCTAATTGTTTAATTCTGGCCCACACTAATTAAATTAATTAAATAAATTAATAGCCCGTGGAATTTTAGCCCACTAAAATAAGGCACTCGTTTATTCTCATTTAAATGAGACAACTTGCAGGGTAGACTTGTTTTGGTAAAAAATTAATTAATAAACATGAATAACTAGTAACTAGGTGTGCATTGTGTGACACGTGCATTGCACTTGCACGTGCCATATGCTAGAAGAGGGTGTGGCCGGATGGTGCTTGGAGTGGGATAGAGGAAGGAGTGAGTGGATGAGTAGTTATGTGCTCATGGGTAGTTGTTCTAACTCCCTAATGCATCCTAGTCCCTAATCTACATCCATCTAAATTAATCTTGGCCCTCCATTTGTGTTTGAAAAGTGTATAAATACCCCCCCCCCCCCAAATCTTCTTCATGTAATGCACTAGAAAATTTACAAGAGAAAAAGAAACAAAATAATGAGAGTAGTTGTGAGTAAAATGATTGAGAGTTGAGTTGTGTGTTCTTGCACCTAGAGGATGCCAGCCAAACATCAAGGAGAGGAAGGTGCTCGGGTTCCATCAAGCAAGGAGGAGAAGGTGCATTTTGGTGGCACAATCTAGGAGGAGAAGGGAACCGTTTGTGTATTTAAGGAGATTTCTAGGAGATTTCTAATTTTTTCTTCAATAAGGTGGGTGATTTCTCAAGCTTCTACTTTAGATACCATGCTAGGAATTGAAATTGTGATTATGTTAGAAATAAGTAGGAGGAATTTCCATACATTTGTTTAAAGAGACTAACAAGAAAAGAACTCTAATTGATCTACATGAAAAGTTAGTAAAATGAATTAGAATGTATTAATGAAGATCTGTTATGATGGTTTGTTAGTATATTTGCATGCTAGAATAGATAAATTACGATTTTATGAAAATTTGCTTATGCAAGAATTGTAGAATACAATATGTGGGAAATGTGCTTATGGATAAATTACAGATGCAAATTAGTATTCATGGATTATGAGATAGATTGAATTGTGGTAAAAAGTGTGTTTTAAATTGCCACATGTAAGTAATATTGTAGTCACTAGATTTATCATCCATATTGCCTCTTGAAACATAAGAAAGTGATTAGTTTGTGAAATAGGACTAATTTAAAGAGTTTAATTTTGGTAAAGAATGAAAAATAGAAAACTTGTATGAACTCATTATGAATGAGGGGGAATTTGTTGATAAATAATTCGTCTAAAAAGAATTGCTTCTATGTCGAAAATGTAGTCATGATCCATTTTTTTTAAATGAACTAAACAGATATAGTCTATTACGTGTAAAACGAGATTTTTTGACAATCTAATAAAATGTAAGTTACTGTTTACAAAAAAATAATAATCTGGAAAAGATCTATGTTTTATAAGTACAAATAGATTGAGAAAAATCGAGTTTCTAAAAAGAACTAATAACGGTACAGTCTGGCACAAAAACGTTTTAATCATTTTTCCTTACAGGTTAGTCACTCAGACCTACTAGTTAGTGGGTGCATTTTAAGAGCGTTACTGTAGCTGGCGGTCTGGCCTTGGGTTCTGGGTTCGAAACCCTGGTAGCCCCTTTCTTTTGTTTTTTTTTTCATTTACCTAAGGTACTGAAATACAGTACCTATGTTATTCGACCCACCTTGAAAATAGTTAGGCGCTTTGGATTTCTTGGTCTTCGGTGGCGCCTTAGGTTGGTTACTGTAGCTGGCGGTCTGGCCTTCGGGTTCTAGGTTCGAAACCTGGTGTAGACTTAAATTGTTTTTTTTGACATTTTCTTTTAAGAATTTTTAAATGAGATTAAAAAAATCAGAATTTTTTTTATTATTATTCTAAAATTATTTAAACTCTACAGAAATTATTTCTACAGATTTTGACATATTTAATGAGAATAAGAAGTAAATTTTGGAATGAAGAATATGATATTTTGTTAGAATGTGACCTTGAATAATTAAAGAGAAGAGAGGATTTTGAATATAAAGGATTTTGTGAAGAGACTAATATTGAGAATTTGATATGAAAATTTTGAGTAACTAATTATTGGCTTTTTATTTTTAATATATGCAAATGTACCTAAAAAAATTGAATAAGAGTGTCATGTTGAATTACGAATTTGTGAGTATGAATACTCAAGTGTTGGTGAACATGAACAGAGATTAATATTTAGAGTGTAGCTAAGTCCTTATACCGGCACGAATAAATTTTAAAAGAGATATTATTTTAAGAGATAAGGATTGGGTCATTGTATTAGTTGATGCTTAAGACCGGTATAGAGACATGATAACTCTAGGATGTTAGTTTTATTCATGATTCAAGTATCTAAGGATTAGGCACATAGTGGAGATGTGATTAAAGTAAGAGAAGAACATAAGTATGAGGGCCATTGGATCTACGGTGTGAGAGTGTTCACAGGCTGTCCTCATGTTGCGTCATGTCAGGGCATAGATACTTCTCCAGGATATCGTACAGGTGGCGACACTTGTGGGGTGCTCGGTGACTACGTAGTGCCATCATTCCATGGCGGAGGTGAATTTTCCATAGGATGCCTGCATGATGCGTCATGTCAGTGCGGGGGATTCTCTCCAGGATGTCTGGGCATGGGCTCGTAACTCATAGAACACCTAGGATACTTACCGTAATTACCGTTGTAGTTTAGATCATGGCGAGGGAATCAAGCCTACAAGATGAAGAACGATTAAGGGCTTGCCCTCGGACCTATGTAGTATGGGATGCATAGAATCCGAACAAGTGCGCATTAGTGTCTAAATAATAATAATTGCATTAAGGACTAAGTGCACGTTCACACACGACATCAATAAGGTAGTCCCCTTAGTTTTGTTTTGTGACAAGTGTGTGCTTTCTAAGTAAGAGAAATTGATGTATTATATCCTAGCATCAGTTGTATGCAACTTACGTACCCACAGTTTCTATGCAGGATAAAGAGAATGACAAGACTAAAGATTGAATGCTGCTTAAAGAAATGTTCAAATTGTTATTCAATTCATGTATCATGTTGTAATTTATAATTCCGCTGCGTTGATGTAATCATTGTTGTAATAAAAGTTTTTCATTCCTTGTAAAATATATCAAGTGAAGTGTAAAGATCCTGTGGAACTTCGAATTCAGTCATATTTGGATTTCAGTGTGTTACAGAGTGGTATCAGAGACACGCTTCCAAGTAGTATAAATTTATAAGGAACGACACCCTAGAGTAGACATTAGAGTGTGAGTTGGGTATAGAGATTTAAATGTAAGTTACTTACATTTGTGTTGCTCTATGATAAATGCTTCTTCTTCTCCCTTCCCCAAGATGGCGAACCACCACGACCCAGCAGGCGATGATGATTGACACATATTCGAAGATGACTACTACCCTGGACAAGGAGATTCCGACAAAGAAGATCCCGAGGAATATGAAGGGGAATGGCCTGAGACCCAAGAGATCACCTCACCTCCGAACTCACTAGACATTTCATCCGACAAGGAAGAGCCAGATCGGGGATATCTCATCAAGTCTCTTCAAAGTCAAGTGGAAACTTAGAGAGAGAGAGAGCAGAGCTATTACAGGCGCAGTATGTAAAGTGTAAGGAGAATGGTGCAACCCTCAGTTATCGTGTTTGGGAACTTAAGAAGAGAAAGAACATGTATGATGTACTGAAGGAAGAAGTGGCAGAACTACGGGAAGAGCTTAGGCAAGCCAAGAGGAACCACAGGGATTAGAATGTTGTATCTTCTTAATGCTTTTGCTTGATGTCAAATGATGTTTTAAATTTGAATGTACAAAGTTTGAATTCAATGAAATAAAAGAAGTTGGTTTAAATTCATGTTTTCTACTTTGAATTTAATGGATCTTTTGAATCAGAGTATGGCTAGAAGAATATCAAGGAATGGAGAAGGACCTAGCTGTGGACTCGACTTGGAAACGAAGTTGGCTAGAGTCTATCAGACCCTTAATGTCGTAGCCATGAACAAAAACCATAGGGGGATGCTTGCGAATCTAGTTCCTGAGGCGATCAAACTCGTGGAGACATTCAAGAGGATGAAGCCACCAGTGTTTGAAGGGAAGCCAGACCCTGATGCAACTGACAATTGGATTTGGCAAGTCGAGACTATTTTTGAAGTCTTAGAAACTCCAAAAGGTAGCAAGGTGAAGTTGGTTACTTTGCAGCTTGAGAAGGATGCAGCTGTGTGGTGGCAGTCGATGAAGCGGACTATGGGAAATGGTGTTATCGGCTGGGAGAAATTCTTGAAGGAATTCCGCGATCATTATTTTCCATCTGATGTACAAGAGAAGAAAGCAATGAAGTTCCTGACACTGCAGCAGGAAGGCATGTCGGTCAGGGAGTATGAGACAAGTTTTACTCAACTCTCGAGGTATGCACCTAAACTTGTGATGGACAAGGCGAAGAAAGCTCGAAAGTTCGAGCATGGTTTGAGGTCGAGTCTGAGATCGAGGATGATACCCCTCGGTATAAGGAGGTTTAACAAGTTAGTCAAGCGAGTGGCAGCTACTGAGGCGGATATGGAGCAGTTCATGCTGTTCAGAATCGGAGGAACAATTGGCATGTGGGGAAGAGACCCGCTGTTTCTGGGAATGTCTGGGGGCAGCCACCAGCCCAAAGGTTCAAACCTATTGTGGTGAACGTTGTTAATGTGGTTGGAAGACCCGAAAATGGTTGGGTGAAGCCTCCTGTGACCTGTTTCAACTGTGGAGAGGTGGGCCGCTACAAATCTCAATGCCCCAAGTCGCGAGATGTTGTCCGTAATGGACCAACGCAGTAAGTTGGGAAGAAGTCGTACCAGCAGGAGCGAGTATTTGCCTTGACTGAAGCCGATGCCGATGAAGTGGAACACGTCATTACTGATATGAGGGAGGATGTTTAGAAGTTTTTAGTTGTTCTTTTCGCTGTTTATTTAGTAGAAATGTTATATAACGAGAGTGTGTTATGTAAAAGGAGAACTTTATTTGAATAGAAAGAAAGTTGTTGTTTTGTTCGATACTGGATCCTCTCATACTTTGTGTCACCTAAATTTGCTAAAGTCTTGGGAGTTGAACTGAAGGTCTTTCCAGGCAAGGTCTTAGCAGCAGCTACTCCATCAGGGAAGACTTTAACCACTGATCGGTACTATGCAGACTGCGAGATCGAGATTGGGGACAAGATTTTCCGAATTGATCTGATCGAACTGAATATCCTGGGGGTCGATGTTATCATTGTTATTGATTGGATATCGGTGTACAATACGGTGTATCAGTAGAAGGACCTGAATCTGAGGCAACGGAGATGGATGGAAGTACTTGAGGACATTCATCCGGAGATTAAGTACCATTCGGAGAAGGCTAATGTTGTTGCTGATACACTTAGCCGTAAAAGCAGTCTGGCCAGTTTGTACGACTCAGAAGCATCTTGCAGAGGAGTTGGATCGGGCTGGTATTGAAATTGTTGTGCAAGGTTTGTGAGCATCTTTGGCTCAGTTGAGGCTTCAGCCTACGTTGAATGAAAGGATTATAACAATTCAGAAGGAAGATGCAGAGATTCAGAAGATGAAGGAGCAGGTTGGTGCTGGCAGATTGTTAGAGTTTCAAATCAAGGATGAAGTGTTGTAGTATGAAGAGAGGCTATGTGTTCCAGATCAATCAGATTTGAAGGAGATTATTCTTCAGGAGGCACATGCTACTATTTTCTTGGTACATCCTGGGAGTACCAAGATGTACAAAGACATCAAGCAACATTTCTGGTGGTCAGGTTTGAAGCTGGATGTGGTTGAATTTGTGGTGGTGTGTAAGATTTGTCAACAGGTGAAAGCTGAGAATTAGAAGCCCGGAGGTTTATTGCAACCGTTATCCATTCCGGAGTGGAAGTGGGATAACATCAGCATGGATTTCATCACGGGTTTGCCCAAGAGTTCAAAGGGTAATGATGCGATTTGGGTCATAGCCGATAGACTAACCAAATCAGCTCACTTCTTTGCAATGAAACTCACTTCGAGTATGGACAAGTTAGCCGAGCTGTATGTTGGGGAGATCGTCAGGCTTCATGGTGTTCCGTTCACCATTGTGTCTAATCGAGATGCGCGGTTTACTTCGTATTTTTGGAGGAGTCTTCAGACAGCTTTGGGTACTGAGATGGATTTCAACACTGTCTTCCATCCTCAGACTGATGGACAAACTGAGAGAGTCAACTAAGTTCTTGAGGATATACTTCGATGTTGTGTCCTAGATTTTGGAGGCAGTTGGGAGAGGCATCTAGCTCTTGTAAAGTTTGCCTACAACAACAGTAATCAGACTAGTATCAGGATGGCACCGTATGAAGCTCTGTATGGTAGGAAGTGCAGAACACCTGTCTGCTGGTTTGAAGTGGGGGAGCGGCAGATGTTTTGGCCCGAGATCGTGCAGCAGACCTCTGAAAAGATCGTTTTGGTTAGGAAGAGGTTGGTGGATGCTCAGGGTAGGCAGAAGAGTTATGCAGATAATCAGAGAAGGGACCTTGAGTTCGAGGAAGGTGACTTTGTCTTTCTGAAAGTATCACCTAGTAAAGGTGTGATTCGTTTTGGCAGAGGTGGAAAGTTAGCCCTAAGATTCATAGGCCTATATAAGATATTGAAGAGGACTAGGAAAACTGCTTACCGGTTGGAGTTATTGGAAGAGTTGTCTCAGGTGCACAATGTCTTCCATGTGTCTATGTTGAGAGGTTACATTCCAGATCCAAGTCACCCATTTGCCCGAAGTGCCGGAGGGTTTGGAGCTGGATCTGAGTTACATTAAGCTACCGGTTGAGATCGTGGATCGTCGGGAGAAAGTCTTGAGGAAACCGATGGTCAAAGTAGTATGGAGAAACCAGTTGGTTGAAGAGGTTACTTGGGAATCTGAGGAAAGGATGTTGAAGGATCATCCTGAGCTCTTTGTTTGACTGTATTGTTTTCTTTCTTCTTGTTGTGTTTTGTTTTCTCACTCTTTAAGCGTAGTTCCGAAGACAGAACTATTCTAAGGAGGGAGTGTTGTAACATCCTAGATTTTTAATTAATCAATGTAAAGTTTTTTCTTTATTTTTCACGTTTTTTGCACGTGGAAATTTAATATGTGTATTTTTAGCTCTAAAAAAAATATTTCCTATAGCATGAATAAACATTCTTCTCTTTTTTAATTAAAGCCTATTTTTATCTCTAGGCCTAATTGTTTAATTCTAGCCCGCACTAATTAAATTAATTAAATAAACTAATAGCCCGTGGACTTTTAGCCCACTAAAATGAGCCCCCTAGTTTATTCTCATTTAAATGAGACAACTTGTAGGGTAGACTTGTTTTTGTAACAAATTAATTAATAAATATGAACAACTAGTAACTAGGTGTGCATTGTGTGACACGTGCATTGCACTTGCACGTGCCATATGCTAGAAGAGGGGGTGGCCGGATGGTGCTTGGAGTGGGAGAGCGGATGGAGTGAGTGCAAGAGTAGTTATGTGCTTATGGGTAGTTGTTCTAACTTTCTAATGCATCATAGCCCCTAATATACATCCATCTAAATTAATCTTGGCTCTCCATTTGTGTTTGAAAAGTGTATAAATACCCCCCTCCCTCTCATCTTCTTCATGTAATGCACTAGAAATATTACAAGAGAAAAAGAACGAAAAGAAACTAGTTGTGAGTAAAAGATTGAGAGTAGTTGTTTGTAAAAAGATTGAGAGTTGAGTTGTGTGTTCTTGCACCTAGAGGAGGACGGCCAAACATCAAGGAGAGGAAGGTGCTCGGGTTCCATCAAGCAAGGACGAGAAGGAGTATTTTGGTGGCACAATCTAGGTGGAGAAGGGATCCGTTCGTGTGTTCAAGGAGATTTCAAGGAGTTTTCTAATTTTTTTCTTCAATAAGGTGGGTGAATTCTCAAGCTTCTACTTTAGATACCATGCTAGGTATCGAAATTGTGATTATGTTAGAAATAAGTAGGAGGAATTTCCATACATTTGTTTAAAGAGACAAACAAGAAAGAACTCTAATTGATCTACATGAAAAGTTAGTAAAATGAATTGGAATGTATTAATGAAAATGTGTTATGATGGTTTGTTAGTATATTTGCATGCTAGAATGGATAAATTATGATTTTATGAAAATTTGCTTATGCATGAATTGCAGAATACAATATGTGGGAAATGTGCTTATGGATAAATTATAGATGCAAATTAATAGTCATGGATTATGAGATAGATTGAATTGAGGTAAAAAGTGTGTTTTAAATTGCCATATGTAAGTAATATTGTTGTCACTAGATTTATCATCCATATTGCCTCTTGAAACATAAGAAAGTGATTAGTTTGTGAAATAGGACTAATTTAAAGAGTTTAATTTTGGCAAGGAATGAAAAAGAGAAAACTTGTATGAACTCATTATGAATGAGGGGGAATTTGTTGATAAAATAATTCGTCTAAAAAGAATTGCTTCTATGTCGAAAATGTAGTCATGACCCATTTTTTTAAATGAACTAAAGAGAAATAGTCTATTATGTGTAAAATGAGATTTTTTGACAATCTAATAAAATGTAAGTTACTGTTTACAAAAAATTAATAATCTGGAAAAGATCTATGTTTTATAAGTACAAATAGATTGAGAAAAATTGAGTTTCTAAAAAGAACTAGTAACAGTACAGTCTGGCACAAAAATGTTTTAATCATTTTCCCTTATGGGTCTCATTCAGACCTACTGGTCAGTGGGCGCATTTTAAGAGCGTTACTGTAGCTGGCGGTCTGGCCTTGGATTCTGGGTTCGAAACCTGGTCGCCAACTGGCCCCTTTCTTTTGTTTTTTTTAATTTACCTGAGATAATGAAATACCATTCCTATGGTATTCAGCCCACCTTCAAAACAGTTAGGCGCTTTGGATTTCTTGGTCTTCGGTGGCGCCTTAGGTCGGTTACTGTAGCTGGCGGTCTGGCCTTTGGGTTCTAGATTCGAAACCTGGTGTAGACTTAAAATGTTTTTTTTGACATTTTGTTTAAAGAGTTTTTAATTGAGATAAAAAAAATTCAGAATTTATATTATAATTAGTCTAAAATTATTCAAACTCTACAGAAATTATTTCTAGAGATTTTGACATATTTAATTAGAATTAGAAGTAAATTTTGGAATGATGAACTCGATAATTTATTAGAATGTGACCGTGAATAGTTAAAGATAAGAGAGGATTTTGAATATAAAGGATTTTGTGAAGAGACTAATATTGAGATTTTGATATGAAAAATTTGAGTAACTAATAAACGGCTTTTGATTTTTAATATATGCAAATGTACATGAAAAAAATTAAATAAGAGTGTCATGTGGAATTACGAATTTGTGAGTATGAATACTCAAGTGTTGGTGAACATGAAAAGATATTAAGATTTAGAGTGTAGCTAAGTCCTTATACCGGCACGAATAAATTTGAAAAGAGATATTATTTTAAGAGAACAGAAATTGGTGTCATTGTATCAGTTGATGCTTAAGACCGGTATAGAGGAAATGCTAACTCTAGGATGTTAATTTTATTCATGATTCAAGTGTCTAAGGATTAGGCACATAGCAGAAATGTGATGACAGTAAGTGAAAAACATAAGTATGAGGGCCATTGGATCTGCGGTGTGAGTCTTCACAGGATGTCCTCATAATAAGTCATGTCAAGTCATTAGTACTTCTTTAGGATATTGTACCGATGGCGACGCTTGTGGGGTGCTCGGTGACTACGTAGTGCCATCGTTCCATGGCGGAGGTGAATTGTCTATAGGATGCCTGCATGATGCGTCATATCAGTGCATGGGATTCTCTCCAGGATGTCGGGGCATGGGCTCGTAACTCATAGAACACCTAGGATACTTATCGTAGTTACCGTAGTAGTTTAGATCATGGCGAGGGAATCAACCCTACAAGATGAAGAACGATTAAGGGCTTGCCCTTGGACCTATGTAGTATGGGATGCATAGAATTCGAACAAGTGCGCATTAGTGTGATTAAATATTAATAATTGCATTAAGGACTAAGTGCACGTTCACACACAACATCAATAGGATAGTCCCCTTAGTTTTGTTTTGTGACAAGTGTGTGCTTTCTAAGAGAAATTGATGTATTGTATCCTAGCGTCAGTTGTATGCAACTGACGTACCAACAGTTTCTATGCAGGATAAAGTGAATGGCAAGACTAAAGATTAAATGCTGCTTAAAGAAATGTTCAAGTTGTTATTCAATTCATGTATCTTGTTGTAATTTATAATTAAGCTGCGTTGATGTAATCATTGTTGTAATAAAAGTTTTTAATTCCTTGTAAAATTGTACGAAGTGAAGTGCAAAGATCCAGTGGAACTTCGAATTCAGTCTTATTTGGAATTTGGGGTGTTACATGAAGTTTCATGTGGATGCTTAGAGTGGGGTAGCATCCAAGTAAGAGTGTCATGTTGAATTACGAATTTATGAGTATGAATACTCAAGTGTTGGTGAACATGAAAAGAGATTAAGATTTAGAGTGTAGCTAAGTCCTTATACCGGCACGAATAAATTTGAAAAGAGATATTGTTGTAATGGAACAGGATTGGGTCGTTGTATCAGTTGATGCATAAGACCGGTATAGAGGAAATGCTAACTCTAGGACGTTAATTTTTTTCATGATTCAAGTATTTAAGGATTGGGCACATAATAGAGATGTGATGAAAGTAAGAGTGGAACATAAGTATGAGGGCCATTGGATCTACGGTGTGAGAGTGTTCACAGGATGTCCTCATGTTGCATCATGTCAGGGCATAGATACTTCTCCAGGATATCGTACAGGTGGCGACACTTGTGGGGTGCTCGGTGACTACGTAGTGTCATCGTTCCATGGCAGAGGTGAATTGTCTATAGGATGCCTGCATGATGCGTCATATCAGTGCGTGGGATTCTCTCCAGGATGTCTGGGTATGGGCTCGTAACTTATAGAACACCTAGGATACTTACCGTAGTTACCGTAGTAGTTTAGATCATGGCGAGGGAATCAACCCTACAAGATGAAGAACGATTAAGGACTTGCCCTCGGACCTATGTAGTATGGGATGCATAGAATCCGAACAAGTGCGTATTAGTGTCATTAAATAATAATAATTGCATTAAGGATTAAGTGCACGTTCACACACAACATCAATAGGGTAGTCCCCTTAGTTTTGTTTTGTGACAAGTGTGTGCTTTCTAAGTAAGAGAAATTGATGTATTATATCCTAGCGTCAGTGGTATGCAACTGACGTACCCACAGTTTCTATGCAGGATAAAGTGAATGACAAGACTAAAGATTGAATGCTGCTTAAAGAAATGTTCAAGTTGTTATTCAATTCATGTATCATGTTGTAATTTATAATTCCACTGCATTGATGTAATCATTGTTGTAATAAAAGTTTTTAGTTTCTTATATAATTGTACGAAGTGAAGTGTAAAGATCCTGTAGAACTTCGAATTCAGTCTTATTTGGAATTTGGGGTGTTACATGAAGTATCATGTGGATGCTTAGAGTGGGGTAGCATGCAAGTAAGAGTGTCATGTTGAATTACGAATTTATGAGCATGAATACTCAAGTGTTGGTGAACATGAAAAGAGATTAAGACTTAGAGTGTAGCTAAGTCCTTATACTGGCACGAATAAATTTGAAAAGAGATATTGTTTTAATAGAACAGGATTGGGTCGTTGTATCAGTTGATGCATAAGATCGGTATAGTGGAAATGCTAACTCTAGAACGTTAATTTTATTCATGATTCAAGTATCTAAGGACAAGGCACATAGTGGAGATGTGATGAAAGTAAGAGAAAAGTATAAGTATGAGGGTCATTGGATCTACAGTGTGAGAGTGTTCACAGGATGTCCTCATGAAAAGTCATGTCAGGGTGTGGGTACTTCTCCAGGATATCGTACCGGTGGCGATGCTTGTGGGGTGCTCTGTGACTACTTAGTGCCATCTTTCCTTGCGGAGGTCAATTGTCCATAGGATGCCTGCGTGATGCATCATGTCTGTGCGTCAGATTCTCTCTAGGATGTCTGGGCATGGACTCGTAACTCATAGAACACCTACGATACTTACCGTAGTTACCGTAGTAGTTTAGATCATGGCGAGGGAATCAACCCTACAAGATGAAGAACGATTAAGGGCTTGCCCTCGGACCTATGTAGTATGGGATGCATAGAATCCGAACAAGTGTGCATTCGTGTCATTTAATAATAATAATTGCATTAAGGACTAAGTGCACGTTCACGCACGACATCAATAGGGTAGTCCCCTTAGTTTTGTTTTGTGACAAGTGTGTGCTTTCTAAGTAAGAAAAATTGATGTATTATATCCTAGCGTCAGTTGTATGCAACTGACGTACCCACAGTTTCTATGCAGAATAAAGTGAATGACAAGACTAAAGATTGAATGCTGCTTAAAGAAATGTTCAAGTTGTTTTTCAATTCATGTATCATGTTGTAATTTATAATTCTTCTGCGTTGATGTAATCGTTGTTGTAATAAAAGTTTTTAATTCCTTGTATAATTGTAGGAAGTGAAGTGTAAAGATCATGTGGAATTTCGAATTCAGTCTTATTTGGAATTCGGGGTGTTACATGAAGTATCATGTGGATGCTTAGAATGGGGTAGCATCCAAGTAAGAGTGTCATGTTGAATTACGAATTTATGAGTATGAATACTCAAGTGTTGGTGAACATGAAAAGAGATTAAGATTTAGAGTGTAGCTAAGTCCTTATACTGGCACGAATAAATTGGAAAAGAGATATTGTTTTAATAGAACAGGATTGGGTCGTTGTATCAGTTGATGCATAAGACCGGTATAGAGGAAATGCCAACTCTAGAACGCTAATTTTATTCATGATTCAAGTATCTAAAGACTAGGCACATAGTGGAGATGTGATGAAAGTAAGAGAAAAACATAAGTATAAGGGTCATTGGATCTACGGTGTGAGAGTGTTCACAGGATGTCCTCATGATAAGTCATGTCAGGGCATGGGTACTTCTCCAGGATATCATACCGGTGGCGACGCTTGTGGGGTGCTCTGTGACTACGTAGTGCCATCTTTCCATAGCGGAGGTCAATTGTCCATAGGATGCCTGCGTGATGCATCATGTCTGTGCATGAGATTCTCTCTAGGATGTCTGGGCATGGGCTCGTAACTCATAGAACACCTACGATACTTACCGTAGTTATCGTAGTAGTTTAGATCATGGCGAGGGAATCAACCCTACAAGATGAAGAACAATTAAGGGCTTGTCCTCAGGACCTATGTAGTATGGGATGCATAGAATCCGAACAAGTGCGCATTAGTGTCATTAAATAATAATAATTGCATTAAGGACTAAGTGCACATTCACACACGTCATCAATAGGATAGTCCCCTTAGTTTTGTTTTGTGACAAGTGTGTGCTTTCTAAGTAAGAGAAATTGATGTATTATATCCTAGTGTCAGTTGTATGTAACTGACGTACCCACAGTTTCTATGCAGAATAAAGTGAATAACAAGACTAAAGATTGAATACTGCTTAAAGAAATGTTCAAGTTGTTACTGAATTCATGTATCATGTTGTAATTTATAATTCCGCTGTGTTGATGTAATCATTGTTGTAATAAAAGTTTTTAATTCCTAGTAAAATTGTACAGAGTGAAGTGTAAAGATCCCGTGGAACTTCGAATTCATTTTTATTTGGATTTCAGGGGTGTCACATGAAGTGTCCTATGGATGCTTAGACTAGGGTAGCTGGTTCGTCAGGCGTGGCTTCTATTGAGGGGGCAACATGTGTCTGTGGTCAAGCAGCTAAGACTCAATCCGCAGGTCTGGTGCTTCCCTCAGGTCATTTAAGAGGTCGAGGTAGATTTCCGTAGCAAGAAAGAACCATAAGCCACACATCTCTCTCAATCGGATTATCCCCTTGCCTCGCATGAGTGTAAATGACTCTGAAGGAGACTGATAAACTTGGTGATGTTTGTCTTTGATGTATCTTGTTGGACTTGGAATGAGATGTTGATGTGAAATAAAAAATCTTCTAAGTGTTCAAGTATTATCTCTTGTGCCCTTTGAGTTGTAGCTCTTTGTCGTAGAGTGGCTAGGGCAGCTCTAGTAGAGAGTTGGACCCCTTGTGTCCTTGTTGTGGCAAGTTGCTGGAGTAGCACTTGGGTGGGGCTGGACTCCACACTTGTTGGTTAAGGTAACCCACGAGTTGTGAGAGTTTGTTTCAAATGGCAAGTTGAGCTTAACTTGCTTGTTTGTACATTGTTAGAGCAACTCCGAGTCACGAGTATGGAGTCCAAACTTTTCATTTAGTGTTTTAGGAGCAGGTCGAATGGCGAGTTTAATTCTGAACTTGCTTTCTTGTAAGTTGCTAGAGAAACTCTGAGCCATGGGTATGGACACCGAACGGGTTGCTAATAAGTTTTGAGAGCAAATCGAGTGACGATTGGATCCTCGAGCTTTCTTGATTGTAAGCTGCTAAAACAACTCCGAGCCACGAGTATGGACTCCAAACTTGTCCATTCAGTGTTTTAGGAGAAGGTCAAATGGCGAGTTGAGCTTTGAACTTGCTTGGTTGCAAGTAGCTAGAGCAACTTTAAGCTATGAGTATGGAGTTTGAAACCTGTTATTCGTCATGCTTAATGAGTTGTTGGTTTTGCTCAGGCGGAGACTAAGTTTCTGACTCATTGTGTGCAACCAGAGAGAGTTGCGCAAGAATGTTGCAATAGAAAATACTAATTTTTTTATTTAAAATAAATCCAATTGGCTGCTTCAATTGCTAACCATTATTACATGTTTTGGTTGTATAGTTGTCGGCCTTATTACCAATTGAAAAACCTACATCGGGAGGAAATTACGCGCCCTCATTGTACTACATAATATATTCGGTATTCCAAATCCTTGATAGCTCGGGTCTTCATGTAGGTAAGGTCCTGGGCAGACCACTTGTATGACCTTGTATGGTCCTTCCCAGTTGGGAGCGAGCTTTCCCTTCTTGCATGGGTTGGATATTTTAAGCTTTCGAAGGATGAGGTCCTCCTCTTTGAGGCTGCCAGGCGGACCTTCTTGTTGGAGAACTTCTCCACCCTCTGCTGATAGATATGTCTCTGTATGGTGGACTTCTCCCGTACTTCTTCAATAAGATCAAGATTGCCCAGGCGGTCATTTGAGTTATGGTCTTGCTGAAGTAAAGATGGCAAGGGGAAGGTAATCTGAGCTCCAAGGAGATGACTCTGTGCCGAAGGTGAGGTTGAATGGAGATTCTCATGTTGGTATTCTCTTCGTGATTCTGTTGGACCAAAGCACACTTTGGAGTTTCTTGACCCACAGTCCCTTCGGAGCTTCATCAAGTCTCTTCTTAAGGTCATCCAAGATTTGTTGATTAGCACTCTCTGCTTGACGACTGGTCTGGGGTGCGATATAAAGGAGAAACTTTGTTCAACCCCCAGATCGATGTAGAACTTGTGGAATCCTTTGCCGGCAAATTACGTTCTATTGTCAGTGACTACCATTTGGGGAATCCCAAATAGGAAAACTATGTTCTTCCAGAAGAGTTGCTGAACCTTGTGCTCTGTGATGCAAGCATGTGGTTCAGCTTTGACCCACTTTGTGAAGTAGTCGATGGCTACCACTAGAAAATTCTGTTTTCCGGTAGCTGGAGGAAACGGTTTGAGTAAGTCAATTCCCCACATGGCGAAGGAGATGGGGCTTGACAAGTAGCTGAGATTGGCTTGGGGCACCCGCTTAATGGAGGAGTACTTCTGGCAAGGGATGGATTGACAGACATATACTTGGGCGTCGTTGAGAAGAGTGAGCCAATAGTATACGTGATTGAGAATATTTCATGAAAGGGATCCAGAACCCAGGTGGCTACCACTTATCCATTCATGTACTTCCCTTATAGCATAATTTTCTTCTTCGGGGGAGAGGCATCGCAAGTAAGGCCGACCGTATACCTTTTAGCCTTCACCCGAATCCTTGCTTATTTAGGATCCTCTTGGAGGAACCTCTTGTCGAGGAAGTCAATCAAGGGTTTCATCCAACCTTATCTGGATGTTTGGGGGTTGATGAACATGAGCTTTAGTGCTTACTCTTCGATGTTTAGCTTGAGTAGGACCTCAATGAGCACAGTGTGATCGAGTACATCATACGATGAAAATGCTAACATTGAGAGGGCATTTTTCTGCTCATTTTTCTAGTGTGGGATGCTAGTGACATTGGCTTCCTTGAATGTGCATAGGAGCTTCTTCACATAGGACAACTATTTGACCATGCCGTCATCTCCGGCTTCATAGTCTCCTCGGATTTTAATTCACTACTAGTTGGGTGTCACTAAATACCCTGACTCTTCGTGCCCCTGCTTTTTGTGCTAGGAGGAGTCCGACAATGAGTGCTTCATAGTCAGCCTCATTGTTGGAGGCCAAAAAGATGAGGCGTATCAAGTACTAAAGAGTGAACCCGTCACGACCAAGCAAGATGACTTCGGTCTTGCTCCTTTTTAGGCAGGAGGACCCATTAAACATTCCAAAGTGGGGGGGGGGGGTTTATCCTTCCAGGCAGGAGTACTTCTGATTGCCATTCTTGGTTGATATGTGATATCATGCAGGCTTAACTCAATTGACCACTTCATGAATCGTCGGGAGCTTTCCGGTTTGTGGAGTACTTCTTTAAGCAGTTGATCGGTGAGTACATAGATGGAGAGTGCTTGGAAATTAGGGTGGAGCTTTCGGGCAGCTATGAGCAGTGTGTAAGCCATCTTCTCCAATTCAGAGTATCAAGTCTCGACATCTTGAAGTACTTTGCTTACGTAATAGATCGGCTTCTGACTCTATCTTCTTCTTTTACCAAGACGCCACTAAGGGTTTGATCTGAAGTGGCTAGGTAGAGGTAGAGAACCTCTCCCGACTTTGGCTTGCTGAGGAGTGGGGAAATGACGAGGTGGCCCTTAAGAAGCTCAAAGGCTACATGTTGTTCTTCTCCCTACTCATTTTTTTTTGATGCTCGAAGAGCTTTAAAGAAAGGAAGGCACTTCTCCCCAGATTGGGAGAGGAAGTGCCTAATAGCTGCGAGGCTTCCCTTGAGCTTTTGGACTTCTTTGATGGTGGACAGGGGGAGACATGCCAAGTATGTCTAGGATCTTTTCAGGGTTGGCTTAGATTCCTCTCTGGCTGACCATGAATCCTAAGAACTTCCCCGAAGAGTTCCGAAGGCACATTTTGAGGGATTCGGTCTGATGCTATGTCTTCATAGTACATCAAATGCTTCTTGGTGGTCAGACACATGGTATTTTTTTTAGGCTCTTGACGAGCATGTTATCTATGTAGACTTCCATGTTACTGTCGATTTGCTCCTTGAAGACTTGGTTCACAAAGCGTTGGTATGTGACTCTGGTATTCTTCAGCCCGAAGGGCATGCCCCGATAGCAATAGAGTCCTTAGTCATTGCTGAAGGATGTCTTTGAGATATTTAGTGGAAACATTTGAATCTGGTTGTAACCCAAGAAAGCTTCCATGAAGCTTAAGAGCTCATGATTGAAGGTGGCATTGATCAAGGCATCTATGCTAGGTAAAGGGAAGAAGTCTTTTGGACACTCCTTGTTGAGGTTGGTGAAGTCTGCAAATTCTTCATTTGCCACTAGTTTTCATTACTATCACCACATTTGCTAGCCACGGGTAACTAACTTCCTGAATGAAGCGGGCGGCTAGAAGCTTATGGACTTCCTCCTTGACGGCTTCCGGCCTATCGGGGGCAAAACTTATGATGATTTGCTGGACAGGCTTAACATCCAGGTTCACTCTCAAATGGTGCTTGATTTAATCTTTGGAAATGCCTAGCATGTTAGATGCAGTCCATGCGAACAAGTCTCGGTTCCCCCTAATGCAAGCAATGAGTTGCTCATTGAAAAATATCACGATCTCACCTTTACTTTGATTGGAGTTAATCACCATCTACGACTCCTTAGTCTATTATTCTGACTATTGTGGATGCTTGGATCTGATTTGGATGGCCAAGATTACTTCAGCAAAGATGCAAGAAATCTAAACACGGGGTTGACCCTTCCAAAAAATAGTGGAGTTTTTTGTCGCAAAATTATGATTACCTGATTCAAAAAGAGGTGAGTGTATTTATATGTTAGGAGTTAGTTACAAAAGATTAGTATAAAATATATTTTTAAACTGTTGATTCCCATAATTAGGGGATAAGGTTAATTGATAGCTCTTTTTTGAATTGACGATTTGGTCAAGAGTTTTTGACAAATTATGAATTCATTTCTTGGGCTGCACATTACTCCTTACTTGTAGGTCTATTTTGAGTTGATAGGTCTGAAAATGACCCATCATACAGGCCAGTATTCGCTGTAAAATTACCATTCTACCCCTAGAAGCTTCAAGATTCATGCCTCAATTGTGTAACCTCGATTTGCTGCAGTTTATACCCTTATCATGAGCCCCCCACTCCTGAAGGTTGGGTTTGCCAACCTTCTAGAATAGTTCGACTTATTTCAGGTAATTTGAACAGCTTTTTGGTCTTTAGGGACGATTGGAAATCATAAAAATTTCTTTTGAAGCTTCTGGGAGTAGTAGCAGCTTTATAGAACATCCAATATTTGTTCCAGGTTTTTCTGAACTTCTCCATATTTTTCCCAATTATTAATCTATTTTTTTGAAAATTTTAAATCAAATTTCCAAAATTTATAATTATTTTTGGATTTTCAATTAAATATTCTAAGTTTATAATTATTAATTTGGAATTTTTAACTATTTTCTGGAATTTATAATTATTTTTTAGAAATATTAATTAATTTATCCAAAATTATAATTATTTTTGGGAATTTTTAATTAATATCTGAATTGATACTATTTTTTTTAAATAATAAATAAAACCTTGGACACGTGGCACAATCTGTATCTTTGATATAATGAGCGTGTCTCTAGAGGAGATCGGAGGGCCCGCACACACGCTCAAGCATAGAGCACTCTGTAGCCCAGATCTCTGGTGTCGCTTTTGCAAGGGCTCCATCCGAGTCATTTGAACTCCTCAACGCGATTTTTGAGGGTGTCGGAGGGTCTGGGGTGATATGCTTCGTTCATCTTGGTGGGTGCGCATTTTGGAGAGATCCAACGGCCAAAAATCGGTGTTTTCATCGTTCTGGTCGGAACTCGTTCTCACCAGAGAGGGATGTATCCTATGCACTTTTGTCTTTTAGTGCTTAGGGTGCATACATGGAGCTAAGTTGGCAGTGACATAGTGCTATGGCACCTACAGGGTGCCTATGTAGAATTTTTAGTTAGTTTAATTTAATTTCTTTTTATGGTTAAGCGATTGGGCTTCCCCAACCGTTGGGGGCCCACAGTCGGGAGCCCAATGGTCAGGAGCCTAACTAACTCCCCCCTCATCTTTCCTCTTATAAATCCACCCCTCCTTCATTTCTTTTCACTTCCTCTTATTTTCACAATCTCTTTCTCTCTCATATAGAGCTTCTCTCTCTAAAAGTTGAAATGACTCCGATGACTTTTCTTTCTGCGGTAAAGCTCCGTCCAACCGTAAAAGTCAAGTCAAGTCAACTAATTAATATTTATTTAAATATGCCTAGGGTCTCATCGGGTGACGATTCCTCCTCCAGCGGCACTGTTGAAGAAGTTTCTGTCTCCCAACCCATAAGAAGAGAGAAGAGGAAGAGGTTGGCCGAGTCGCATTCGGTCAAAGTGGAGATGGTTAAGGAAAGGGATAGGTGGTCAAGTGAGTTTGTGATGTACCCCTCTACTCTTTCGGGTCTTACTTGCGTCCAAAAATTACCCCAAAGACTTAAGGTTATTGAGCACCGGTTTAGGTATATGGAGCCCGAATATCGAGAGACTACAGAGACAGATTCTATTTCGTCTATCTTTAAAGAGGAGGACGTGACGCTAATCAGAAGTTGTTTGTGATTCCTTCTCAGTTTGAGCTTCTTGTGCCGAGTCCAAGACATAGGGATTGCTTGGTTCTCCTCAATGAGTATTGTGTCTTTCCTTTCGACACTTTCTACGTTGGGCTTCGTCTCCCTCTGCACTCATTTGTGAGGGAGATTTTGAGTTCGTACACCCTCAGTCCAGTACAATATATGACAAACATGTGAAGACAGGTGGTTTGCTTTATCTTGCATTGCTAGGGGGCCAGGATCAAGCCGAATCTGAGCGTGTTGAGAGCACTCTTCAAGCAAAATTAGACAAACAAGTCGGAACACTTATTACTACCTCTCTCCACGATTAAGTGTGAAGATTGTTGAGGTCCATGGCTCAATCAGGTACTGGAAGGAAAAGTTCTTCGTTATCCATTGTTCTAAGCCGTGGGGGATCCCCACCAAGTGGCAGACCGACACCTCGAAGAGAATGTAGGTCAACCTGGCACTGAGTGAGAGTGAGAGGAAGGCGTGTGGAGTCCTTCAGAAGTGTGAGCTGTTGAAGTGGCAACAGATTACGAAGGAGGTCCTCTTCACAGTGGGTCTGAGCTAGATGGACCCTAGTATGAATTATCTTTTGATTATCTTACTTTGCTTTTATTCATCTAGTGTCTATCATGTCCTCTCATAGTTCATTGTTTCCTTTTTGTACTGGCAGATGACATGGATTTCGACATGATATTGTTGAAGAGGGTCGAGCTCAGCACCAAACCATCCAAATAGATCAACAGGAAGAGGGTGCAAACAGGATTGGGCCAGCGAAGGCAGACAAGAGTTCCTCGACCTCTACCCTTGTGGTAGATGTGGGCTCACCCTGGACCGCGTCGATCAGTCCTGCTACGAGAGGACTCACTCTGGCTATCATGCTCGAGAGAGAGCATCCTCCGTTGACCGCCGATGCTGAGAGGGTGCTTTGCAACAAGCACAAGTCGATCTACGTGTTGTCCTTAACCATCAAGTGGCACAAAGGCTTTTTCGGGGACCCGAATAGCTGTATGCAGGCTATTCGACACCAAGCTACCTCGAAGGATAGGAGTAGGATGGATTGGAGATGGTTGGCTCTTCTTCCATGGAGATCACTAGGGTCAACATTGCTGTAAGTCTCATAATAATAATTTCTTCTTTATGTAGTTTGTTTCTTCCTTGCATATGTTTCTAAGTCTAGGAGTTCTTTCCTCTCTTTTGTAGATCACTTGCCACTTCGGTAACCTGTTGGAGTAGGTGGTAGAGGAGGAGAAGGAGTGGAAGGCAGCGAGTGAGAGAGCCAACTTGGAGAAGGTGAAGATGGTCAAGGCATCGGAGGCACCAGATATTAGGGGGAGGGCCTTGGTGCTCAAAATGTTGAGCTTGAGATGGAGCTAAAGAGGTTTAAGGAGGCGGCGGCTAAGGAGAAGGAGGAAGCATGCATTTTCCAACATGCAAAGGGTGTACAGCAAGGCCATCCATGTAGCTCCCCAAATTTCAATAATTAAACTCAGAAATACGTGGCACAATTCCCAACAACTACCTCAATTGTAATTATAAACACAGTACAAATACAGGAAAATTTAAAACTTTTATTACAACAATTCTTTTACAAGCACAGCGGAATTCAAACACCTTGAGTTACAAGTCATTTTACAACACAGTTCCATATTTACACATTTACTTTCAATCTTTTTACAACATATGCAATACATTAAACATTCTACCATATGCTTGCAACTCCATGCGAATAGTACCTATCTGTGAAACATGAGGCTAGAGATAACCCTCACCATCAAAACTACAGGGGTCAGTCATAACGGTATGAGTGATATTCCAAAAGAAAATACAACTTAAATGAAACATAAAGAACAAAATCATAGTCAACAAATTAACATGGTAGTGCCAAATGAAATATGAAACAACAATAAATGAAACATAATTCATCAAGTGAAACTAGGTTAAGTGTCAAGTGTAGAAAACAGAAAATAGGGATAAATCAAGTCAAGAAAATCACAAATGCGAATGATGAAAACTAATGCACACTTGTCGAATCTATGCTCCCTACTCTACATAGATCCGGTGCAAGCCCTTATCATTCTCCACATTATAGGATTCGATCCCACGTTATGCAACTATGCTACTACAATGACTACTACGAGATTTAGACATTTTGCAAGTATCGGCTCTCACCCTTGGAATACTGGAGGCCAATCCCACTCATGTGGATCATTCTGTGGCCTATTTCATCCATCGTCCCGAAATATTGGGGATTGCCTCACTCCGCTGGTCATCCAGGAACCTTCATTGCACAAACATCCCATGAACGTCTCTCTTGTTCTTGGAATACTGGAGACCAAGCCCACTCACATGGATGATTCTGTGGCCTACTTCAGCCATCATCCCGAAATACTGGGGATTATCTCACTCATCGGATCATCCTGGAGTCTATAACTCACGTTTGCTCCCATTTCATCATATCTCCATCTAGTACCTGTCCTTATATATTTATTAAGTTCATTTAATTAACTAGAGTTCTCCTAGAGTTGGTGTACCCTACCGGACTTAATTCAACTAAACAACAACAAGGCCCCAACTGGCCATAAACCACAAAATCTCAACTGCCGGTATACTAGGGTCCCACACAACCTCTTGAGACTCACAACTCGAAGTAACAACACGAATCTTTTATTTGATCTTTTAATTTCATTGCCAAACTTGTTCACATTAAGAATTCTTCAAATCAAGCCAATTCAAAATAATTCTTCCATATTCTATCAAACCCCAAGTAATAGTCATGTAAAACAGAAATTAATCACCCAGGCAAACTGAGGTTTTCTTTTTTGAAATCACAGAAAATCACAAATCATGATTCTCTTGAAATCGATAAATATTTCACTTTCTAATACGGTGGAAATACGAATTTAATTCTATTATAATTTGAAAGCATAACCCTCTGAAAGATATAGTAATCTGTAGCAAAACCTTATTTGAAACTGAGGATCAATAATCCATATGTTCGAATAAATACTGATTCGAAGAAAGTAAGTTAGTAGTGCAAAATAGAGCATGTTGGTTGATCGACAAATGTAGTATAAACACTACGGTCGACTGACACTGACCCAAAGAAAATAAATCCCTAAAACCATGGCAGTCGACTGACATATGTCATATAAACACTGCGGTCGACTATCAGTACGAATGGCAATAGTCAGAGACTTGGCGGTCGACCGACATATGTAGTATAACACTGCAGTCGACTGTCAAGTGGTCTGCAGTCACAATAATTTCAAAATTCTCACAAAACTGATATACGTAAATATATGTATAAAAATACATGGATTCATATGATGAAATCTACAATATAATGGACACAATCTTGGCCAAATCCAATTCAGTTCATATGTCAAATCAAATTCTTTTCATAAATTTCACGAAAATCTCAATTTTCAAATCACAGTATTGAATAAAAGATTTAAAGGACTTTTTCCATTAAACTCTTGAAAACATCAGTAAACGCAGTCACAAATTCTTCTTGTACAGAAATATGAGTATACATACATATCAAAACTGAGATCTATCAAGAAGTAGACATCCATTAACAAAATATTTCAAATCTCCATTCAACGAAACTCATGTTCCTCTTTTTCTCATGAGATCCAACCCAAACAACAACAAATCTCAGTCAAAATAGCAAACAAAACAGGGAAAACAACAACTTAATAGTTCATCATTCGTTAGTATGCATATAAGAAACCATCATTGAACTTAATAGTCCAATTCTATAAATCTCATACACATTCCACATCAATTCATACATGCCCAATCAAGCATGGTATATGAAAATTAGGATCTTTGTGAAATGTCATTTTTTCAGTCAACTATACATGAAGGATCATACGTTAATTTCTACTTTATTCATGAAGAGGTTGTTTTGATTATTCATCCACTTAGATTCATCTCATAATAGATCAACATTAATTTATAATTTTAAAAGACCTCAACATACAATCTGTTCAATTAATCATCTTATTTCGCAACCTATAATCAATTCATCATATAGATAATTAACAAGCAAAGGAATTACCAATAACTCATCGAATTTATTTACTACATCAAACATAAAATCCTCTAGCATGCATCCTGGTAGACAAGCCATCATATTCAATAGAACAAGAGATAAAAAATATCACTCACCTTTAAAGAAGATTAATTTGAAGAAACAAAGTAATAAGAAAGCCTCCTCCTCCTCCTTTTTGCAAAGCTTTAAGATCCAATACCAAAATAATAATGAAGGATAAAATTTTGGGTTCTCAACAGTAGAATGGCTGTAGAGGCAGAAGAAATGGGCTAGGATGAAGCCTTGGGGTTTTTGTGGAGATTTTATAAAATATTCTTTCTGGAAATATCTTTACATGTTTAGATTCATCCCAATAGGTAATTGGGTAAACAAAATAAGGTAAGATTTAATCCTTCAAATCCATCCAGATCTGGCCGTCCCCATCTTGCTGCCCAAAAATTCAAATTTTGTATTTTATACCCCCCAAAAGCAAATTTACACAAAAGCCCCTTTCTTTGTAATATTTACGAACAAGCCATAAAATACTCGAAAAAGTTCAGAAAATTTGAATTATTATCTACTAATAAAATCTAGATTTTTCAAATAAAATTTATGATATTTTATTCACCAGGAAAAATATTTGCAATAAAGTCCCCCAACAAATCTCAAAATTGCGCAATTATATATTTATTCAATTAATTCAATAAAAATAAACCAAATATGGATATAATCTAATTTCTTAGAGCTCAAGACTAAATAGCCAGCTCTAAATGTAGTAAAACAATTTTAAGTTAAATTTTCACCTTTAGACCACTTTTAACAAAAAGGTCCCTTCCTTTCAAACTATTTATAAAAATAGTTTCTTTATTCAGAAAAATCTCAAAATTTAGAATATACTCAATTATAAATAGGAGTATTTATTCAGCAATTCAAAAGAAGAAATTTTCACTTCAAAAATATTTTCACGTGTTTTGCACGTGCAAAAGTGACAATTTTACAAAATTGTAAATAATTAACTAAATTGATTTAAAAACCATTTATTAATTAAAAATATTGTATTAAAATTTACGGTGTTTTACATCACTCTCCCCTTAAACACTTCTGTCTTCAGAACTACCCTTAGTACGAGGAAAATAAAAATACAAAACTTACACAACAATTTCAGAAAATCATTCTCTATTTATTTTCTAACTACATTGGGTTGCTAACTAAAGAAAATAGTGTATAATAAGAACAGTAAAGTGAATATGAAAACTGACAGAGCGACAAGTATAAGCAAAAATCCATACAGCATAAAATTAGTCCCAAGAAGATATATAAAATGTATTTAAAGAATATAAACTATGCAATAACTTGTTGGAATTAACTAGATAATCAATTAATGTGTATGGATTTCAGTTATCATAATTAATATAAGTTAGCCAATAATACTTTAAAGCACACAAAGGAATCAAAAGCTTCATTAAAACTTTGAATACACAATAAACACAATACACTATGAATTTATGAATTAATGAAAATAGAAAAACGTACGTAACACAAAACTTAGACAAGAATACGAATAAAAGAAAATAATAAGTTTAGTCAGTGGGACAAAATATTCAGCACCCCAAAGGTCGTTGAAATGTTTGGATGAACCCAAAAATGTAGAATAGATGTATGAACAAGTCAATAAAAAAATATTATTATAATCAAATAACATCGTAAAAGATCATCGTAGCAAAAAGATAATAAGGCCAACCATACAAAATAAGAAGTAAAAAAAAGAAAAATTAAGAACATAAATAATTGCAAAAGCAAATAATAATGAAAGTATACATGGAATACAAACTTAGAGATGATAATATATATATATATATATATATATATACATGGTATGCCCGTGGGCACGTGCCTACGGCATGTATTCCGAACAATACAACATATGAAAAATCATGTAAACTGTAAGGGATGATTTATATAGATGTAAATTTGCTAGTAGACCTTGATGTATTGATGTACTTTGAAGTAGGATTATGAAGTGACCTTGATGTTTATTGGTTTGTATATTGCAGGATTATTTGTCAGCAGCTCGGGATTCAAAAATAGTATTGTGAATCTATAACAGTAGTGAATCGGAAATTCCTTGCTATATGTGACTTGAGCATAAGAGATTTTTTTTTATTTGGAGTTGGAGTATAACGTAAGTAGCAATTCATTTTCTAACTGCATGAGTTACGGTTAACGCCTCAAACTGCATGAGTTAGTTCCCCCATGTTTGTTTTTTATGTAGTTAACCATATATGAATTTTAAAGAGAAGATTTGTTGTGATGTATACGTGAAGTAAAATTGCAGCAAAGCATATAAGATACAATTTTGCAGCTACAAAAACCCGAAATATAGGGATTAAGCTTGGATTTGTCCATAAAGCACGATCAAGTGAGTCAATTAAAGAATTTGCAACGATCTTTCGAAGCAGAAAATGCCCAAATATTTAAAAAAAGCATAATCCAAAATTGCATAATAAAAAAAACATTATAATTAAAATTAACTCAGTGAAGCATTCTAATCTAAAACAATTACTCAGTGAAGTATTCTACAATCATATCAAATCAGGTAGTTCAAAAGCAATTAAATGGAAGTTAATGTTATTGAGTTATGAAAGCATAATCCGAAAAAAAAACATAATTAAAAAATTGAAATAATAAAAAAAAGTATGATCCGAAATTGCATAACCAAAAAAAATATTCACCATTTTTTTTTGTTGTTGACATATCTGGGTATAAAAAAAGAGCAGAAAGAGAGAAAGAATTATGAAAAAGGAGAAAAGAGGGGAAGAGAGAGAGAGAGAGAGAGAGAGAGAGAGAGAGAGAGTAATAAATAAATGAGTTATTTTGTTTTGGGGGAAAATTTTGAATTTTGGGTGGGAAACATTTTGGTAGGAAAATGTCTTTTGGAAGCAAAAATCTAGACCATTGATTTTCTTCCAAATGAATGAGAACCACTTGATAGCTTTCTTTGTCTTATATATATATATATATATATATATATATATATATATATATATATATAATACTGATTAGTATATCAAGATCTTTGTAAATTGTCAAGTATAGTAAGAAAATTAACTTATAATATTATATGTGCAAACCGTGTTTGGAATATACGATAAAACCAACAATACTATAATATAAAAATTATAAGTAGTTGTAGTAGTGAAACAAGTATATTGATAGTAAACGATATAATAATATAATATTGGAATAATGTATAATGTTAATTATAATTATCTAAAATCTTATTACTTAAATTCTCATTTTCTCATTAAGAGAAATTTCTAATAGAATTAGAAATAGTAAATAAATTCTCAAACTAAGAAATCTAAAATACTATTTCTAATTTCTTAGTTTTTTTATGAAAATGATATAATTAGAATATTCTAATAATTAGTAATTAGAAATAATTAAATAAAAAAATTATATTTATATTATATATATAATTATATTAATTTATATGTATATCAAATTATATGAAAATGAAAATAGAAAATATTATGTTATGAAATAGGAAAGAAAATAAATACTTTAGATTCAATAGGAAATTGAAATATAAAATATGATTATGATATATAAAGAAAAAAAATATGTATATATAATAATATTCTAATTATATATTCTAATAATTAGAATATAGTACATATTCTAATTATTAGAATATATAATAATAGAAATAGAATAAATATATAATAATAGAAATAGAAAAATAGAATAATAATATTGTATATTAATATTCATTAAATGAAAATGATAAATAACTACGAATAATAAAAATCACATTATATAAGTAGCAAACCAGTATAAGATAGGTCAAGAAAATGAAATAGTATGAGAATGCAAAAATACTAACACATGTAATTCAAAGTATACATATATACATACAAAATGATAATACAAAGATAGTGAAAATAGTTAATAGTAAACCTCAATAATATAAGGTGAAAAAAATAAAATAAAATAATGCATATAAGACATATATGAAAACAAGTGTAAGTAATAAGGTAATTAAATGTGTATGTAAGTGTAACCGCACCTTGAATAACCAAGTTGAGGTAGCATAGTCTAAGTTTCAAAATCTTATAAAATGGTATGAACAAGTTGTACCTACTGTTCCCGCTATTTTCATTTATCCTCCTCTTCTAATATTTAATTTATAGTTGAATAAAATACTCTATTTTGCTTCTTGATTATTTTAAAATAATATTGTTCATGAAATTCTTCGTTCTTCTTGTTGAGCTGTTCTTATTGACTTTATTTTTTTCGTTTTAATTGTGGGTATTTTTATTTTGAACCCTATTGATCTGGATCTATCTCTTAATTAACCCTGAAACCCAATTTTATTTGTTCTTAACCCAAATCCGCTACTATTGGACCCTAAATCACTTACCCAGTACTCTAATTGTTCACTTTAAATATAACCCTTATACAAACCCTAAAAACCCAAAAACACAATTTTGTAGCCGTCATCAAATTTCTCTCCCCTCCGCTTTCTCTCTCCCCTACCATTGGTATCCCGCTCTTTACTGTAGCGTCATCTTTCCCAAATTCCCTGGCCTATCTCCGGCCCCCTTCATCCACCCCACCTCCGGTGACCCCCTCGTCGCCGTCCTCTATTCGCGCCACCCCCTGTCGTGCACCTGCACACCCCCGAACCCCCTTGCCCTCCCTTGTTCCGTTCTCGTCAATAGCAGCGCTAGGACCCATCCTGATGCCCCTTTCCCCTGGTTCCGTCGTGTTGCCATCCTCCTGACACTCACGCCGCCGTCGAAGCAGCGCCGCCCTCCCTCACAGTCGTCTGCACCCATCGGCATCAACCCCATTGACGATTGCTGCCACTGCCTTCTATTGTTGCACTGCTATCTCTTTGCCATTGTGTTGTTGCTTTTTGATCTCTTTTACACGTGTATTGCACGTGCTATTAGTGAATTGTGTTAGTTCATGGGTTCGTTGCTTCGGGATCCTTATCCCATTATTCTAGGTATTTATTTTTTCACCGTTTATAAGGCAAGTCACTATCCTCTTGAATTGTTAATTTTATCAAATTCACGTTTTGTTGAAACTCTTGCAAGTAGATCCCTTGTTTATCGTATTATACATTGGTCATCTCTTTCATTGGGTATATTGAGGGTTTACACGAGTTAACCCCAATGTACTTGACTTCATATCACTTTTGACTCCAAAGATTGAATCTTTCATGTGAACATATAGAAATGATAATAGGGTTATTAATATAATTGTCACACAATTATTCTATTCTAGAAACGATTGCTAGGTTGTATGTTTGATTGATTGTTTGTTGTTCGATTGATGTTAAATTAGTGTATATATGCAATTTTATTATTATTTTGCACCCATTATGCTGATTATATAACTTATTGACTAATAGAACTGATACCCATCATGTTTATTTAACTTATTTCATGAACAATATCTAAAACCCTGTATCTTGTTTGCTGGCTGTATCTTGACTGCTATTTTCGACCAAGTAAATGATCTTAAAGTAAATTACTTTCTGAATATAAATTGTATCCTTATCTTTCTAGTTTTCAGAACATCTTGAATTTTTGAATTCCGAGTTGAGTAGCAAAAGTTATGCCCGTTTTACTACAGCTGTATTTAACTTTCAGATTTTCAGATTCTTATATCTTATATGTTTAAACAGTGAAAAGGCTGATCAAATGATAAAACTTTACTCTGAAAATTTCCAGATTGTTGCTTGCCATGTTTAGGAGTATAATTTTTTTTTAATGAATTTAATATTGAGTTTTTACTGTTTCTAAAATTATAATAACTTGATGTCGAATTTTTGCCTGAACATGAAATCTGAAAAGAATAGTGTGTTTGACCTAGCTACTGTTGTCGGATTTTGAACTTTAAATATGTGTTGGAACCATGTGGAAGTCTAGTTTCTAGAACTTCTGATGGATTCAATTTTCGAGTTCTAAAACAGTGGGAAACTACATTTTTGTACAGACCACTCTTGATGTCCAGAATTTTATATTCTAGTTTTTAATAGTTTAATTATCCTATATCATTGTATTGCATGAATTGAAGTGTATATATTGTATTGCATGATCCTAGTGTTCTATTGTCATCATTCTAATTGTCCTATCTAAGTTATCGTCCTATTATTCTCCCATTATTACTATTGTCCATTCAATGTCTCATGATTGCATATTGTATTGTATTGTTGCATCGATAAAAAATGTTAAACAAGCCGGGGTTTAAGGGTTTACCTAAGTTGTGGACAATATAGAGACTGTACTCGGAAGGGAGCTCGTGGTTTCCCTTCAAATACTGAATGACTGAATGAATGAATGACTGAATGACTGAATAACTGAATAACTGCATATTGTTCCATGGATATTGATACTGAACAACTGAATGACTGAATGACTGAATAACTGGATACTGAAGATGTAGCGCCTCAAATTTCTAATATGAGAGCTTAGAAAATAAGTGGCGAAATCCCAGCAATCCACTTCAATAGAACAATAAACACCAACAACACCACTAAAATTTTTCTTTCTTTTATTACAACAAACTTTTCAATTACAGCGGAAGTCTAAACATCTCAACACACATTAATCTTTATTTACAACTCAATAATAACTCATTATGTCATTACAATTTTACAACAAACACTAAATAATCCAACTATCTCAAAATGCCCACTCAAGCATCCAACCTCCAATCTAAGCAATAACCTACAACATGTGAGGCTAGAGTTGAACCCTAACCCCAAAACTACGGGGTCAGCCATAAATGGTGTGAGTGGTAACAAATCAAACAAATAACATAAATGAGCTTCAAACATAATATCCAACAAATAAAAATCAAACACTAAAGTATGAAGTAACAACCAAAAGAATAAAGGGTGATATCAAATCCAAAAGCCGAGTGTGTGTAAAAACAGGAAATCCAATTGCATGAAAGTGATTCAAGAAAACATCATGACTACATGCTGACAACGATGACTACTAAGAGATGAAGATAAACTATGATAATTTGTCCATGCTTGATCATTCCGGAGATTGATCCCACATCACAGGTATTTTCCCGGGATAATTCAGGAGATCATCCCACATCTAAACATAGATTCCTTATCACAATAATACCCCAAAAGCGTCGCCTCGACTCCGATCATTCCGTAGTTCAATCCCACATCTCAAGATAATTACTTGGATAATTCCGGAGAAATACCTCACATCTCAGGTTAACTACCTGGATAATTCCGGAGATAAGTCACACATCTCAAGTTAACTACTTGGATAATTCAGGAGATTAAATCCTACATCAAAAGCCATACTGAGGTGCATAACTCAAGTTCTCATTCGTCATGACACTACTAATGCCTGTCCTTATTAGTTTGGGTTACTGAACAAATCTCCTAGAGTAGTGTACCCTACCGGACTAAAATCTGAATAACTGAAAATTCGCCTCAATGGGCCCGAACAAATAACTGAACAAATATCTCAACACCGGTATACTAGGGTCACTTACCTCTAGAGACTCAAAAACAAATAACTGAACAAATTCCCACTAAACAAGTGGCTCAACAAAATATCTCAAAATCATGTTCTTAACTGAACATCTCAAAATAAATATTGAACTGAACATCTTAAAACAAATACTGAACTGAAGATCTCAAAATTATGTTGAACAAAATGTCTCAAAATCAAACACTGAACAAAATATCAATATCCTTCAGGACCAGTCGACTGCATATCTTACCAGTCGACTGTCCAGAGGACTTAATCCAACATTTCTCAAAAATAAACTAAGGCATGGTCAGTCGACTTACCAAGGAGTCAGTCGACTGCCCCGAGACAAAAACAAATAATTTTCATCAAAAATATTCTAAGTATATAAGTCGACTGAAATGGTTCATAGGTCGACTGTCCCGAAAGGAACTGAACAAAATCACAAACAGAGGATCAGTCGACTGACCTCAGTCTAGGTCGACTGTCCCGAACAAAACTCAAAGACTGAAAATACACAGTAGGCTCGTACCAGTCGACTGCTCTGTAGACCAGTCGACTGTCGGCTACAGATCTGAACACAAAAAATCATACTAAAGTTTTCTAAAGATTCACTGATCATAAAATTAACTTGTATCCAGGCAAATAAACAACTCTCAATAATCTCCATCATGGATACATTTCTCTATCAAACAAATACTCAAATTTCATATCCTCATGATCTAAACTCTCAATCCCCCCATTAGGGTTTTTCTCAACAAAACTAGATGTCTTCCTCAACATGTAATTAAGATTGGTTTGTAATCACTAGATCCAGATGTTTAATATCTGATCACAACATAATCAGTCCTTAATTTGCTTTCTAACAACAGGATCTCATAAATCAACATATCCTCAACAATCTAAATCTTTTCTCACACATGATCCAAATATCAATAAAGTTCTCATCCTCCATATTAAATAATAGATCCATGTCATACATACAATAAGACTAACAAATCAATAGTGTAACGATCACAAACAAGGCATAACAAAGATCTTACTTCATTCATCATTCAAATCAAACAAAGCAAACAAAACAAAACAAACCAACTCACATTGTTCTTGAAGAAAATCCACAAAAGCTTCCTCCCTTAGCTAGATCCAAGAATCCTCTTCCTGTTTCTCAAACGAATCTCAATAATCTGAATATACTCAATGACGGCTGGGAAAAGAATTTCCCTTAAATATGCCGGGTTGAATTATTAGGGTTTAATTCCCACTTTGCAAAATAATCCTTTTAAAAGTACATCTTACATATATAATTGTATTCTTGAAAACTGAATCAAATATCTTTTAAATTAGGATCTAATAGAAAAATATATTTTCAAAACCTCAACAAATACTGATCGGAATGTCCAGTAAATACGTTTTGCACTTCAACCCTCAAAATTGTCAATTTTGCAAATAAGTCCTTCTTTTCTCAAAAATTGCAAATAGGCATAATTAATTTCTGAAAAATTTGGAAAAATACTAAATAATTCTCAAATAATAAATAATGATTTTTCATAAAGAAAACTTATTTTTTCAAACTTCTGAAAAGTCATTTGCACGTGTTTTGCACGTGTACAAAAGATAACTTTCTTAGAAAACATCAATTAAATCCTCAAAAATCATTTAAATTCATTTTCAAATAATTAAATAATATTTGAAAATACGGGGTTCTACATCACTACCTCCTTAGAAGAGTTCTGTCCTCAGAACTACTACTAATGAGTTCAAGCACATACCAAACAAGGAAATAGTGTTTCATATATATAGAACATAATCCAAACAATTTCTTATAACACCACAATCAAGCAAAGAATACATCATATATCAGTCAACAGTACAATCATTCAAAGAATCCCAATCACATACAAGAAATACATTCATTCAAACAATTCAGGAAAATCCTTCTGCATGCGATCCTCTGGCTCCCAAGTAGCCTCCTCGAACTGTTGATTCCTCCATAATACCTTGACCATAGGTATCACCTTGCTTCTAAGGACTTTCTTCCTACGATCAACGATCTCAACAGGTTGTTCCTTGTAACTCAAGTTCACCTGTAGATCTTCAGGAACTTCTACCAACTGATGCTTCTGATCGGCCACATACTTTCTTAATAGCGACACATGAAACACATCATGTACTTGCGCTAACTCCTCAGGAAGTTTCAATCTGTATGCGGTCTTGCCAATCCTCTCCACGATCTTGTACGGACCAATATACCTCGGCGCCAACTTGCCACCCTTACCAAATCTGATTACTCCTTTGGTCGGAGAAACCTTGAGAAAAACTGCATCCCCAACCTCAAATTCCAACTCCCTTCGTCGAGTGTCAGCATAACTCTTCTGCCGACTCTGAGCCTCAACTAACCTCTTGCGAATCAACTCAATCTGCTCTGACGTCTGCTGCACGATCTCAGGACCATACATCTGCCGCTCGCCAACCTCATACCAACAAACAGGTGTCCTGCACCTCCGCCCATACAAAGCCTCGTACGGTGCCATCCCAATACTTGCATGGTAACTATTGTTATAAGCAAACTCAACCAATGCCAAGTATCTCTCCCAACTACCACCAAAGTCCATAACACAAGCTCTCAACATATCTTCCAGCACTCGATTCACCCTCTCCGTCTGACCATCTGTCTGCGGATGAAAAGCCGTACTGAAATCAGTCCTGGTGCCCAAAGCTGCTTGTAAACTTCTCCAAAACCTTGATGTAAACCTCGGATCTCTGTCAGACACAATCGAAACAGGAACTCCATGAAGTCTCACAATCTCTCCAATGTATAACTCAGCCAATTTCTCCATTGGCCAAGTAATCTTCATGGCTAGAAAATGTGCCGACTTAGTCAATCGGTCCACAACAACCCAAATCGAGTCATTGCCCTTCGAACTCCTAGGCAAACCCGTGATAAAGTCCATGCTGACATTCTCCCACTTCCACTCCGGAATGGGTAAAGGCTGCAACAAACCTCCAGGTCTCTGATTCTCTACCTTGATCTGCTGACAAGTCAGACACCTTGCCACAAAATCTGCTACATCCCGCTTCATACCAGACCACCAAAAATGTGGTTTGATGTCCCTGCACATCTTCGTACCTCCTGGATGAACTAATAACAATGTGCTGTGTGCCTCCTGCAAGATACTCTCTCTCAACTCTGCATCATCTGGAACACACAACCTCTCACCCAACCAAAGAACTCCATCTTGGACACGAAATTCTGATAACTTGCCTTCTGAAACCTGCTGCAACATCTTCTGGATCTCCGAATCTGATCTCTGACCTTCCACAATCTTCTCTCTCAAGGACGGCTGCAGTCTCAACTGAGCCAAAGATGCCTCTAAACCTCGCAGTACCACCTCGATACCTGCCTGATCGATCTCTGCTGCCAACTCTCTTCGAGTAGTGATCAACCTTGACAAACTACTCTTCCTGCTAAGTCCATCAGCCACTACATTCGCCTTGCCCGGATGATACTTGATCTCAGGACGAATGTCTTCCAATACCTCCAACCATCTTCTCTGACGAAGATTCAAATCCCTCTGCTGATAGATATACTTCAGGCTCTTGTGGTCAGTGTACATGTTGACCTTCTCACCATAGACATAATGCCTCCATAGCTTCAAGGCATATATGATAGCTGCTAACTCCAAGTCATGCATCGGATAATTCTTCTCATGAGGACGCAACTGCCTCGAACCATAAGCAATGACCTTGCCTTCCTGCATCAAGACACAACCCAAACCTCTGAGAGATGCATCGCTGTAGATGTCATAATCCTTCCCTGCTTGCGGCAATGCTAATATGGGTACAGTAGTCAGCCTTTCCTTTAACTCAAGGAAACTCTCCTCGCACTTATCTGTCCACACAAATGCCACACTCTTCCGGGTCAAACCTGTCAATGGAACTGCAATCTGAGAATACCCCTGAATAAACCTCCTGTAGTAACCAGCTAATCCCAAGAAGCTTCTGACTTCCTTCACTGACGTCGGCCTGGGCCAATCCTTCACTGCTTCCACTTTCTGAGGATCAGTAGCCACTCCCTCCTTAGAAAGGATGTGACCAAGAAAAGCTACCTCAGACTTCCAGAATTCACACTTCGACAATTTGGCATACAAGCTGTGCTCCTGCAATGTCTGTAATACCGCTGTCAAGTGCTTAGAATGATCCTCCTCCGACTTCGAATACACCAAGATATCATCTATGAAGACCACCACGAAGGAATCAATGAATGGCCTCAACACCCGATTCATCATATCCATGAAAACTGCTGGCGCATTCGTCAACCCGAATGGCATCACCAAAAATTCATACAACCCATGACGAGTCCTGAACGCTGTCTTGCTCACATCTTCCTCCTTGACTCGAACCTGATGATATCCTGACCTCAAGTCAATCTTCGAAAATACCGCTGCTCCTCGAAGTCTGTCGAACAAATCGTCTATCCGCGGCAATGGGTACTTGTTCTGAATAGTCACCCTATTCAACTCCCTGTAGTCAATGCACATCCTCATCGACCCATCCTTCTTCTTGACCAACAACACTGGCGCTCCCCACGGAGATGAACTCGGTCTGATAAGCCCTTTGCTCAGAAGCTCTTCAATCTGCTTCTTCACTTCATCTTGCTCTACAGGTGCCATCCTGTATGGAGCCTTGGAAATCGGCGCATTCCCCGGCTGAACATTGACGCAAAATTCCACATCTCTCTGCGGCGGTAATCCTGGAAAATCATCCAAGAACACCTGAGGAAACTTTCGAACCACCGGAATGCCCTTGACTTCATCTGCAATAGACTTCTTAGATACCATTGCAACCACCTGCGGGATCTTCTTCTTCCCTTGGAAAGTTACTGCAGGTCCACCTGGTGCTTTCACCAACACCTCCTTCTGCTTGCAGTCAATTGTGGCATCATAAATAGCCATCCAATCGATGCCTACGATGACATCCACTCCCAACACTTGTAGCTCGATCAAGTCGATGCCGAACATCCTTCCACCAATCTCGATATCACAGCCCTCGTAATATCGATCCGCTACCAGCTCTTCTCCTGATGGCGTTGCCACCGACAAAACCCTGCATGGAAATAACTTAGGTTCCAAACCTAAGATCTTTGCAAAACTTGGCGATACAAATGTATGCGATGATCCAGTGTCAAACAAAACCTTTGCTTTTATTCCATTTATTAAAACAACTCCTGTTACAATAAGAATGATACTCAATCTTAAATTGTTCTGAAATAAAAGCTTTATTCATTACACTGACTCAAAAATGAAAGAAATCAAAATTCCTGCATACCCTGTATCACATCTTCCGAGTTTCTCGCATCCTCCTCGGTCAATGCAAATACTCGCCCTTGCCTCTTTGGGACTTTGCTTCCACCTGAACCATCTTTCTTCAGTTGCGGACAATGGGGCTTTGAGTGTCTAGTCTGCCCACACTGAGAACAAACATGCTCTGCCAACTTCGGACATGCTGACCTGTAGTGTCCTACTTCCTTGCAGTAGTAACAGGTCACTCCCTGAGCTCCAGATGCCTTCTGCACCGGTCCACTGAACTTTGCCTGCTTCGCGGGAAATCCCTTCCCACTCTGGCCTGATGCTGGCCTCTTGTTCCGTTTCCATGTATCCTGCTTCTTCTGAAACAGTTCCATATCTTCTTCAGTCATCGCGGCCCTCCTGACCAGCTTCTCGAATCTCCTGATACCCAACGGAACCATCCTTGACCTCAAGTTCGGCCTCAAGCCCTGCTCAAACTTTTTGGCCTTCTTTGCTTCATCCATGACCAACTCTGGTGCATACCTTGAAAGTTGAGCAAATTTCGTCTCATACTCCCGAACAGTCATGCTCCCCTGCTGAAGGTTCATGAACTCAGTCGCCTTCTTCTCCTGAACATCAAGAGGAAAGAAGCGATCTCTGAACTCCTCCAGAAAAGCTTCCCATGTCAAAGGCTGATCTCCCAAATTCCTCTTCAGTGACTCCCACCAGACACCAGCGTCCTTCTCAAGCTGCATAGAAGCCAACTTCACCTTACTGGCTGCTGGAGTCTCCGATACTTCGAAGATCGTCTCCATCTTCCGAATCCAATCGTCTGCTGCTGTTGGATCAGCTTGCCCCTCAAAGACTGGCGGCCTCATCCTCTTAAAGGATTCAATCTGCTTGATGGGGTCGGCATTCACCAATCCATGCCCAGCTCCATGATTGGGCGGCGGATTCTGCTGCTGCGCCACATTGAGTGCCATCAATGTGTTCAAGGTCTGATAAACCTTAGCAAACTCAGCCTCTAGGTCAATTTCCGCTCCTCGAGAACTACCCGATCCATCCTCATTGTTGCCACCATTTCTACCTCTGGGTGCAACCATTGTGATTACTGCAAAACGAGGGTAAAGTTAGAGCACACATACAATTCAAACTCATTTCAATACCCTATGGCAAAGTCAAACCATAATTTCAAACCAAACATCAAAATTTAATCCTATGTGATACTCACTCTCTAGTGTCCACACCTAGGTACTCACTCTCTAGTGTCCACACCTAGGTTGGTTGTCATACTATGTCTATTATTACATTGAAGCAGAGCTCTGATACCAATCTCTGTAGCGCCCCAAATTTCTAATATGAGAGCTTAGAAAATAAGTAGCGAAATCCCAGCAATCCACTTCAATAGAACAATAAACACCAACAACACCACTAAAATTTTTCTTTCTTTTATTACAACAAACTTTTCAATTACAGCGGAAGTCTAAACATCTCAACACACATTAATCTTTATTTACAACTCAATAATAACTCATTATGTCATTACAATTTTACAACAAACACTAAATAATCCAACTATCTCAAAATGCCCACTCAAGCATCCAACCTCCAATCTAAGCAATAACCTGCAACATGTGAGGCTAGAGTTGAACCCTAACCCCAAAACTACGGGGTCAGCCATAAATGGTGTGAGTGGTAACAAATCAAACAAATAACATAAATGAGCTTCAAACATAATATCCAACAAATAAAAATCAAACACTAAAGTATGAAGTAACAACCAAAAGAATAAAGGGTGATATCAAATCCAAAAGCCGAGTGTGTGTAAAAATAGGAAATCCAATTGCATGAAAGTGATTCAAGAAAACATCATGACTACATGCTGACAACGATGACTACTAAGAGATGAAGATAAACTATGATAATTTGTCCATGCTTGATCATTCCGGAGATTGATCCCACATCACAGGTATTTTCCCGGGATAATTCAGGAGATCATCCCACATCTAAACATAGATTCCTTATCACAATAATACCCCAAAAGCGTCGCCTCGACTCCGATCATTCCGTAGTTCAATCCCACATCTCAAGATAATTACTTGGATAATTCCGGAGAAATACCTCACATCTCAGGTTAACTACCTGGATAATTCCGGAGATAAGTCACACATCTCAAGTTAACTACTTGGATAATTCAGGAGATTAAATCCTACATCAAAAGCCATACTGAGGTGCATAACTCAAGTTCTCATTCGTCATGACACTACTAATGCCTGTCCTTATTAGTTTGGGTTACTGAACAAATCTCCTAGAGTAGTGTACCCTACCGGACTAAAATCTGAATAACTGAAAATTCGCCTCAATGGGCCCGAACAAATAACTGAACAAATATCTCAACACCGGTATACTAGGGTCACTTACCTCTAGAGACTCAAAAACAAATAACTGAACAAATTCCCACTAAACAAGTGGCTCAACAAAATATCTCAAAATCATGTTCTTAACTGAACATCTCAAAATAAATACTGAACTGAACATCTTAAAACAAATACTGAACTGAAGATCTCAAAATTATGTTGAACAAAATGTCTCAAAATCAAACACTGAACAAAATATCAATATCCTTCAGGACCAGTCGACTGCATATCTTACCAGTCGACTGTCCAGAGGACTTAATCCAACATTTCTCAAAAATAAACTAAGGCATGGTCAGTCGACTTACCAAGGAGTCAGTCGACTGCCCCGAGACAAAAACAAATAATTTTCATCAAAAATATTCTAAGTATATAAGTCGACTGAAATGGTTCATAGGTCGACTGTCCCGAAAGGAACTGAACAAAATCACAAACAGAGGATCAGTCGACTGACCTCAGTCTAGGTCGACTGTCCCGAACAAAACTCAAAGACTGAAAATACACAGTAGGCTCGTACCAGTCGACTGCTCTGTAGACCAGTCGACTGTCGGCTACAGATCTGAACACAAAAAATCATACTAAAGTTTTCTAAAGATTCACTGATCATAAAATTAACTTGTATCCAGGCAAATAAACAACTCTCAATAATCTCCATCATGGATACATTTCTCTATCAAACAAATACTCAAATTTCATATCCTCATGATCTAAACTCTCAATCCCCCCATTAGGGTTTTTCTCAACAAAACTAGATGTCTTCCTCAACATGTAATTAAGATTGGTTTGTAATCACTAGATCCAGATGTTTAATATCTGATCACAACATAATCAGTCCTTAATTTGCTTTCTAACAACAGGATCTCATAAATCAACATATCCTCAACAATCTAAATCTTTTCTCACACATGATCCAAATATCAATAAAGTTCTCATCCTCCATATTAAATAATAGATCCATGTCATACATACAATAAGACTAACAAATCAATAGTGTAACGATCACAAACAAGGCATAACAAAGATCTTACTTCATTCATCATTCAAATCAAACAAAGCAAACAAAACAAAACAAACCAACTCACATTGTTCTTGAAGAAAATCCACAAAAGCTTCCTCCCTTTGCTAGATCCAAGAATCCTCTTCTTGTTTCTCAAACGAATCTCAATAATCTGAATATACTCAATGACGGCTGGGAAAAGAATTTCCCTTAAATATGCCGGGTTGAATTATTAGGGTTTAATTCCCACTTTGCAAAATAATCCTTTTAAAAGTACATCTTACATATATAATTGTATTCTTGAAAACTGAATCAAATATCTTTTAAATTAGGATCTAATAGAAAAATATATTTTCAAAACCTCAACAAATACTGATCGGAATGTCCAGTAAATACGTTTTGCACTTCAACCCTCAAAATTGTCAATTTTGCAAATAAGTCCTTCTTTTCTCAAAAATTGCAAATAGGCATAATTAATTTCTGAAAAATTTGGAAAAATACTAAATAATTCTCAAATAATAAATAATGATTTTTCATAAAGAAAACTTAATTTTTCAAACTTCTGAAAAGTCATTTGCACGTGTTTTGCACGTGTACAAAAGATAACTTTCTTAGAAAACATCAATTAAATCCTCAAAAATCATTTAAATTCATTTTCAAATAATTAAATAATATTTGAAAATACGGGGTTCTACAGAAGAGAATCGTTTATACCATTTCCTGAGTATACGAACAATAAAATCCACCACTAAGTCTAAGCGTAACTTGTTTGTATGTAGCAACCATGTGGTAAATAAATGGGACGCATGAAGTGCTACATTAGTTAGGATTAAAATAATTAATAGACTTAAGGATTGACACGACATCGACATTGCATATTGTTCATTATTGTTCCTATTGATATCGAATATTGACTAACTGTTATTTTTATTGATCATTGATTATTATTACCGAATATTGAATCATTATTTATAGTCATTATATCGTTTATCATGATATTGATTATTGCTATCGTGCCATGTTATTGATTCCTATTGATCCATTGAATTCATTGTTATATCGTTATTCCATTGTTCACTACTATCTCTACTTGCTGTCCATGGCTTGCTCTAAAGACAATTTTTCTCCTCTTTTTAGATGAAGTGTTCACATGTATTGATGGATAATTGCCTGCTGGGATTGAAGAATAAAGATTTTGGAGATTTAATCCTTTTAATTGCTTATTGTTTTATCGAACTTAATGTATTGAGACTTATTATCTTTTTGTGATTGGCTTATTATTATATTGGGCTTATGTCCCGAATTTTTATTATTGTTTCCAGACGTTGAATTATTGTATTTGGATATTTTATATTGCTTCATTCCAAGTATTATTGTTCATGAGATTATTATTATTGCATGATCAATTGTTCTATATTGATTATATTGTTAGTTGATCGATTAAACAGTTTATGGGTGAGATTAGTCATTTGCTGGGCTAATGTCATGTGCTCGTATTCCATATTTTTGGAAAGCGGGGCGTGACACAAGTACAAAAGAATAGGATAGTGACCAGTAACATATGTATATAAAACTAAAAGTGGGGTTATTAAAGTAAAAAAAATTCTTTGGTGTGGGTTCGCCTCATTGATGTCCAACTGTAGACTTGCCTCCTTGACATTAGGTTGCAAGTTTTACTCCGCGACATCAGGTTGTAAGTTGCCGTCTGGATATTCGGTTGCAGCTTTTGCCTCCCCGACATCCAGTTGCAAGTTTGCCTCCATTGACGTCTAGTTGCATATTTGCCTTCTCGACATCCGGTTGCAATAAAATGATGAACGGAATGATGCAATCTTCCACATGTACATGGATATTGGACGTTTAATTTAGGTATGATGTTACATTTTGAATTTCGTGATATAAAAATAGAAGCAAAAATAGGTAATGGAGTAGGAAGTCACGCGATGGAATATTAAAATAGATGTATAGATCATAAACATCAGCATAAATGTTAGAAATTAGTAGTAGTGAAGAATGATTTATAAAACTAAGGAGGAAGACGGGACAAAATACATGCATAAGCTTAAATGTAATTGTAAATGAGAGATAACTATGTAGCATAAATAATCATGTCATAAAATATACACTAATTAGTAGAAAGTGTATGTAATAAGAAAATGACAAAGAGGGTAAAAATCATAATATTAAGGTAATAAGCGAGATAGACCAAAATATATATGCAAGAAGACAGAAAAGAAGTTCAATGTATATTACCTAAGTAAGCGTCAAATCATTAATTAGGACGTGGAAATAAAAGCAATTGAAAAAATCTAAAATGTTACAGAATTGGGAAGCAGTAGAAATAAATAGTAATTACAAAGAACGAAAACTTAAACCATAGTTGATGTACCCAATTTTGACATACTTGTAAAAATTTTGTAAACACAAAATAGAGCAAAACCAAATATACTAGTTCTAGTTGCATGGAAACATAAAGTGTAATTTTATAAACAAAATATCATAAGGGAAGGATTTCTTTATCATTAGTATCAATATATAAGCAAGAGTCACGAAATATCAATTAGCAAATAAGTAGAAGAAATAGTCAAAAATAAAAATTGACTGAACAGAAAATTTGTTAAACACAGAAGGCTTGAATAAAAAATGTGCAAAAATGAAGAAAAAATATAAAAAGGACGATATCAAGATCAAAATAAAGACGTACAAAATAATTTATGTACTATGCCGATTTAGAAAGCTAATGAAAATTTCATACAGTAACAAGAAACTATAATTAGCAAACAAAATTAAGTAAATAAATAAAGAAAACTGTGAAGGAGAGTAGAAACCGTACCATAGGATGCAATAACGTAGAGTATACAAATTAGTAATGAAGAGTAAGACGGTTATAAGAATTTGTAAAAGATTAAGACTTTATACATGAACTAGTGTGTATAAGGAATAAATACATCAAAATTATAATAGTATACAAGAACAAGTATCGTGATAGTAAAAGTCATGTTAGTTGAAAAAGATCAAAGATGATAGGCTTAAAGAGGTTGAAATTAGAGGTAAGTCAAGTAAATATTAGTACTAAGAAAATCAGAAAGATTAAGGTCCAAAAACAAAAACAAGGGAGCACGATGAGATACGAGATTGTATCAAATAGATCTAAAGAAATATAAAGTTATGATGACAATAAAAAATTGAGTAGAACAAAACAGTAGTAGGCTAATTGAAGCAAAGAGCAAGTGGATACTTATTAATAGAGTAGAAAAGAGATCATTCAATAAAAGATCAGTAGTCATTGCACAATGATGAAAACAAGCATAAGAGCTAACTAGTATATACGTCAAGAAACTAACGAAATTAATACAATCAAACATCAATAAAGTAATTTAGAAAAATTCAACAGTAAAAGAAAAGCAAATCATTCACCTTCATTCATGCAAAAATAACAAATACACTTAAGATAAAGTAATTTCATTCAATCAAGGCATGCCAATAATTTAAATTCATTGCAAGCATTCATGATCAAACAATCAAGTCACATACATCAGATGTCCACTCGTGTACTCACACATCTAATGTCCGCATAGGTTTTCACACTTCTAATGTCCACTTATGTACTCACACATCTAAAGTCAACCTAGGTTCTCACACGTCAAATGTCCACTTATGTTTATTCCCTATACCATGTTTACATTACTAATTGAAACATGTCTAATACCAACTCTGGAGCGTCCCGAATTTTCAATAATTAAACTCAGAAATACGTGGCACAATTCGCAACATCTACCTCAATTGTAATTATAAACACAGTACAAATACAAGAAAATTTAAAACTTTTATTACAACAATTCTTTTACAAGCACAACGGAATTTAAACACCTTGAATTACAACTCATTTTACAATACAGTTCCTTCAATCTTTTTACAACATATGCAATACATTAAACATTCTACCACATGCTTCCAACTCCATGCTAATGGTACCTACAAGTGAAACATGAGGCTAGAGATAACCCTAAACCCCAAAACTTCAGGGGTCAGCCATAACGGTGTGAGTGATATTCCAAAAGAAAATTCAAATTAAATGAAACATAAAGAACAAAATCATATTCAACATATTAACATGGTAGTGGCAAATGAAATATGAAACAACAATAAATGAAACATAATTCATCAAGTGAAACTAGGTTAAGTGTCAAGTGTAGAAAACTGAAATAGGCAAAAATCAAGTCAAGAAAATCACAAATGCGAATGATGAAAACTAATGCACACTTGTCGAATCTATGCTCCCCACTCTACATAGATCCGGTGCAAGCCTTTATCGTTCTCCACTTTATAGGATTCGATCCCGCGTTATGCAACTATCCTACTACAATGACTACTACAAGATTTAGACATTTTGCAAGTATCGGCTCTTGCCATTGGAATACTGGAGGGCAATCCCACTCACGTGGATCATTTTGTGGCCTATTTCATCCATCGTCCCGGAATACTGAGGATTGCCTCACTCCGCAGGTCATCCTGGAACCTTCATTGCACAAACATCTCACGAGCATCGCTCTCGTCCTTAGAATACTGGAGACCAATCCCACTCACGTTGATCATTCTATGGTCTATTTCAGCCATCGTCTCGGAATACTAGGGATTATCTCACTTCTCGGATCATCCTGGAGTCCATAAAATGTTTGCTCCCATTTCATCATATCTCCATCTAGTGCCTGTCCTTATATATTTATTAAGTTCATTTAATTAACCAGAGTTCTCCTAGAGTTGGTGTAACCTACCGGAATTAACTCAACTAAACAACATCAAGGCCCCAACTGGTCATAAACCACAAAATCTCAACTGCCGGTATACTAGGGTCCCACACAACCTCTAGAGACTCACAACTCGAAGTAACAACACGAATCTTTCATTTAATCTTTTAATTTCATTGCCAAACTTGTTCACATTAACAACTTCTTCAAATCAAGCCAATTCAAAATAATTCACCCATATTGTTTCAAACCCCAAATAAGTCATGTAAATCAAAAATAATCACCCAAGCAAACTAAGGTTTACATTTTTGAAATCACAGAAAATCACAAATCATCATTCTCTTGAAATCTATAAATATTTCACTTTCTATTACGATGGAAATACGAATTTAATTCTATTATAATTGGAAAGCATAACCCTCTGAAAGAAATAGTAATCGGTATCAAAACCTTATTTGAAACTGAGGATAAATAATCCATAAGTTCGAACAAATATTGATTCGAATAAAGTAAGTTAGTAGTGCAAAACAGAGCATGTTGATCGACCGATATGTAGTATAAACACTGCGGTTGACTGAAACTGTCCCAAAGAAAATAAATCCCTAAAACCAAGGCAGTCAACTGACATATGTCATATAAATTTTGCGGTCGGCTGTCAGTACGAATGGCAACAGTCAGAGACTTGGCGGTTGACCGACATATGTAGTATAACACTGCAGTCAACTGTCAAGTGGTCTGCAGTCGCAATAATTTTGAAATTCTCACAAAACTGATATACGTAAATATATGTATAAAAATACATGGATTCGTATGATGAAATCTACAATATAATGGGCATAATCTTGGCTAAATCCAACTTAGTTCATATGCCAAATCAAATTCTTTTCATAAATTTCACGAAAATCTCAATTTTCAAATCACAGTATTGAATAAAAGATTTAAAGGACTTTTTCCATAAAACTCTTGAAAACATCAGTAAACGCAGTCATAAATCCTTCTTTTACAGAAATATGAGCATACATACATATCAAAACTGAGATCTACCAAGAAGTAGACATCCATTAACAAAATATTTCAAACCTCCATTCAACGAAACTCAAGTTCTTATTTTTCTCATGAGATCCAACCCAAACAACAATAAATCCCAGTCAAAACAACAAACAAAATAGGGGAAAACAACAACTTAATAGTTCATCATTCGTTAGTATACATATAAGAAACCATCATTGAACTTAATAGTCAAATCCTATAAATCTCATACACATTCCACATCAATTCGTACATGACCAATCATTTATCCCATTCCACATCAATTCATAGTCATTCATTTTTATCCTATTATGAGCCAACTTAAACATTTATCTTAATCTTTGTGTTTTTACATTTATCGCATGTGCTTTCAATATATGTGTCGATTACGTATATTCTATCATTACGTGTAATATTATAAAATTTCTAAGTGTTTCAATTATTTATTTTATAACTTGTTAGAATTCGTCTTATAAATTGAAATTCATTTTCTCCTATTTTGATTCATATATTTTCTACGTGCGACGCATGTGTTTTCTATGCACGGGTTGATTATATTGTTGTATACATATATAGAATTAATGAAATGTGCTTTACACGTGTTTCTTTTTATGCACGTGCAAATTGTACAATTTTATTAAAAAGTTGTGCAATAAAAATTTCACTAAGCTAATTGTAATAAATTTGATATGAGTATTTACTAAAATAAGAATTTAAAATGGAATAAAATAATAAAAGTAAAAATAAAATAAAAATAATGTGCAAGCACGTGCACATTGCACACTTGCATTGCACACCAAAATCCAACCCAACCTGCTGTGTTTGACCAGGTGTTACGAGTTAGGTTAGTGGGGTGATTATTTAGATGAGTGGGTAGTTAATTAGGATTAGTGGTTAGTTAATTAAACTAACAATTAATTAATCCCTTCTAAACCCCATATCCTAGCTTCTAAACTTCCAAAAAAAATAATTAAAAAAAATTAAAAAAATAATAATAATTATTGTGCTCTTGCTGTTGGTGGCATTTCGGGAGTGGGGGGATTTTTAGGGTGGTGGACATTTTTGGAGAATTCTTGCTAGGAGCTACTAGGAGTTCTTTTGAGATGAGTGCTTCTTTTGCTTTCTAATAGCTTTGTAGAATTCAGGTTTAGGTGAATGTGCTTCAAATGAAAATTTGTGGATATTCTTTAGTTCTAATTTTTTTACCTGATGCATGTAGATTGTCATGTGTAATCTAGAGTTTTTGTGGTGGATAAATTTGGGAATTTTTTGCATGATAGATGAAAATTTGAATATATAAATTGATTGTCATGCATCAAATTATTAAATTTCATTAGAGTATCTTAGTGATAATGTCATGTGTTTTGATTCATTATAGTACTAGGTTTGCCCGCTGACACGTGCCTACGGCACGTCTTCGGAACGGTGCACCTTATTTGATCATATAAAATAGTTTTGGAGGTCAAGCAAATTAATTGAAGTAGCAAACATATTATATGAGAAACTTTTGGGGGTCCAGCAAAAAAACATATTATATGATTTTTTTTTTATTTTTTTTGAATTATTTTTTAAGTTTTCAATTTTTTAATTTTTTAAGTCTTTTAATTTTTAAATTTTTTTAAAAAAATTATTTTCTTAATTTTTTGAATAGAAGAGGGAGGTAGAGAGAGAGAGAGAGAGAGAAATAATTAAATAAATATAGGAGTTGTTTTGGGTGGGGGATTTGAATTTGAGTTTTGGGGGGAAACTTTTAGGAGAAAAATATGTTTTGTGAGGTTAGATCTGGGTCTTTAATTTTTGGGGGAATGAAGGAGAGCCACTTGATAGCTTTCTTTGTGTTTTATTATATAGATACCATGATAGGATCATATAAGTAAAGTTGTATGTGTATATAAAATTGCTAAAGTATGTATAGAATTCATGTGAAATTATGTGTAGATTATAAGTAAATGGTGGATGTAAGAATCTTTCACAATTTCATAACAATTACTAGAAATATTCATGCTAGTTTTTGTAAAGATATGAATATTAGTAGTCAAATTGATTAATAAGACATATGAGTATAGTATTTCTCAAATTTTCTAATTTTAACTGATCTGTGTATAACTTCATGCTACAATATATTAAATTAGAGAAAAACCCGTCTCTGGAAATTCAGAAGTATAATGTATAAGCAATAACTATGAGGGAAATCATAAAAATCACAGTGTATGAATTAAGTAAAACGATATGGGAAATAGAGAGATATATATAAAAGATTCCAGACTCATATATAGTCAGTAAAAGTGTTGGACTTAGTGGTTGGCGCGCGATATTGGGTGTTGCTTGGTCTCGGTTCGAGCATGGGTAGGGCTTTAATTTTTTTGTTCCAAACTCAGAAAAAGTCAAACAGTGAAAGAAAAGCATATAGGGAACTGAATGTGGTTTACTTCACTAGCTGAGAGTGGCTTCTTGGTTAATGGGTTGTGGTTAGGCTTGGTTGTTCTTGGGTTTGATCCCAGGTACAGACCTTTAATAATTTTTTTTTGGTTTTAATCAGTTTTGGACTTTTTAAATTAAGGGAAAATTGTAAAATAAATCTCGCATACTATTAAAATATTTTGGAATATTCCTATACAATCCTAAGATTTATTTTTGAAATTTTAACGTATATTTCACATTAAATAATGTGTTAAATCGATTATTTTGAACGTAAATTCAAGAAAGATGGTTTTTTGTGTTGAATTAAGCAAAGTTTATTATTTGAAAAGATTAAATGAAAATTTTGGAAATTTCGTTTAGTAAAAACTACATTGGAAAGGGAATTGTTTTAAGAAGCAAAATTGAGATATTTTTATTTTTAAATTCAACATGTTAAAAGAATCGGATGCAACGGTGTATTCTAGATCCTTAAATTTTGGAATGAAATCGAGTTTACTTTGAACTTATGAAAAATGTTAGATAATGTGGAGAATTAAATATAGGATAATTGTAAGGCTTTTGCCGAGTTGGCATATATCGAGATGTTTGTGAGAAAAGATAAAAAATCATTGTTTGCTTGGTGATCGACAAATAAAAAGAGAATGAATAAGGGAATTGAAACGATTTTATGAATGAGAAATTTGCTTATAAAAGAGGTTAAGATTAACCTAGAAGATCTCTATGTTGAGATGGATGGTTTATAGGAGCTGGGCGAGTTCCACAGTGTCCGGCAATTTTGTTAAATGAAAATATTGAAAGCATCAATATGGACCTGAAATGTTGTTGTGTAAGTTAAGTCCGGCAGGGTAAGCTAGTTCTAGACCATGATAACTAAAATTGAATTAAGGACATACACTAGAAAGGAAGATGTAATAAAACCTAGGCAAATGTAAGTTGGGCATTTCTATATAGTCGGGTGGTGGATTCTGGGACTATATACCTGATTGGGTGGTGGATTCCAGGACTGTGGTTGCTTACGGAGCGAGATGAGTCTTTATTAAATCTAGGATTATGATTGATCGGACGGTGGATTCAGGGATCATGAATAGTCGGGCAGATAGGAGGCGGATCACCAACATATTCCGGGGCTAGAGTAGCACTTGCAAGATGTTCGTATGATGAGGATTCTGTATATTCGGGCGGTGGATTCCGGGACTGGAATCCGTACTCGTGGAATGTCTAAACCTTTCTTTTTTTACTATAGTAGGATTTTCATAAAGAGGGATTAAACTCTATAATGAGGAGTACGTTAAGTGCTTGCCATCGGACCTATGTAGTATGAAATGCATAGAATCCAAATTAGTGTGCATTAGTACATCGTAAGTGTGAATGTCTGCATTAGGCATTAGGTCATGTCATACACTGACATGTTTAGGAGCATCTGTAATGCCCTGCCCCAATACTCAGACAATTTTTATTATTTTTAGAAGACAAATTAAATACTATGTAGTACAACTGCCCACCACATGCTGCCTCTCAAAAGGTGGTTAACCAATTAGGTGACTCTTGATCATAGGAAATTTTTATTTATATTAAATTATTCCTTGTGTACTCCGGATATGGGATTACTTTCAAACACCCCCTACTCTTAATCCCATGTACATATTGTGAAAGCTCGTGGGCCCCCACCTCAATGCACACATCACCCGAAGACAGCAGGAGCACAGTAGCCACTGTCTTCTACAGAAGTCGAAATCAGCTGTGCCTCCTTTAAGCTGCTGACGTCGTCAGCCCATAATGCATCTTATAGCTGCTGTCTCATCTCAATGTGGGCCCCCCTATACCGGATTTTCCAAACAACCCCCTCCTATAGGAATTCTATAGGGCAAGCTCTGAATCCCCTCTTATATATATATATATATATATATATATATATATATATATATATATATATATACATATATATATATATATATATATATACTAGATTTGCCCGTGGGCACGTGCTTACGGCACGTCTTCGGAATGATACAAAACACGAAAAACCATGTAACAATAAAACAACAATTATGTTGCTCAAGTTTGAATAGTATGACAATAATTAGTTGTAAATAAAAGTCCATGTTTCCATTTATATATGTTGAAAAATAATTATAAATGGGAGTGAAAAATATAAAGTCTTAGAACTTTAAGTGTGGAAAATGATGAAATTTAACTGTTGAAGAGATATTTGCTATTTTCAATATAACATGTTCAATAAAAAATGCATAAAAACCTTAAATTTTATAAACCTGAAATCTTAAAAATCTAAATTTCCAAGTAAATAAAGAAAGAATGGGAGAGATAGAGAGAGAGAGAGAAAGAAAGAAATATGAAAAAGTGAAGAGAGAAGAGAGAGATAGTAATAAAGTATTGAATTTTTTAATTTTGGGGTTTGAAAATTTTGGCGGAAAAATATGTTTTGTGAGAATCAATCTAAACCATTGATTTTAGAGGGGATTGAATGAGAGCCACTTGATAGCTTTCTTTGCAATTATATATATATATATATATATATATATATATATATATATATATATATATAATAAAACACAAAGAAAGCTATCAAGTGGCTCTCCTTCAATCCCCCCAAAAATCAAAGGCCCTGATCTAACCTCACAAAACATATTTTTTCCCCCAAAGGTTTTCCCCCAAAACTCAAATTCAAATCCCCCACCCAAAACAACTCCTATATTTATTTATTACTTCCCCCAAAACTCAAATTCAAATCCCCCACCCAAAACAACTCCTATATTTATTTATTTTTTTTCTCTCTCTCTCTCCCTTCCTCTTCAATTCAAAAATTTAAGAAAATAAAATTTTTTAATTTTTTTTTAAAATTAAAAATTAAAAAACCAAAAAAAATTTTAAAATTTAAAATTTTTAAAATTTTAAAAATAATTCAAAAAAAATCATATAATATGTTTTTTTCTGGACCCCAAAAGTTTCTCATATAATATGTTTGGTACTTCAATTAATTTGCTGGACCTCCAAAACTATTTTATATAATCAAATAAGGTGCACCGTTCCGAAGACGTGCCGTAGGCACGTGTCAACGGGCAAACCTAGTATATATATATATATCCATATATATATATATATATATATATATATATATATATATATATATACATACATATATATATATATATATGAAATTATGGGGTATTACATACACCCCACCCCACCTTTAGAAGTCCTCATTAAGTACGGGGCATGCTATCTAGCGCAGGATCCTCCTTTCTAGCCGATGTGGCATCGTTCTCGATACCGAATATCAATCACTCTCAACATCTGTAGATCATATCCCGATTTCGGAGATCAATGACTATCAACACCGCGGATCATACTGAAGCCCTCTTCTACACTCGGGGTCGAAAGTCGGCTCTGATACCATTTGTAACGCCCCGCCACAATACTCAGACAATTTTTATTATTTTTAGAAGAAAAATTAGATACTATGTAGTACAACTGCCCACCACAGGCTACCTCTCAAAAGGTGGTTAACCAATTAGGTGACTCTTGATCATAGGCAATTTTTATTTATATTAAATTATTCCTTATCTGCTCCCGATATGGGATTACTTTCAAACACCCCCCCCCTACTCTTAATCCTGTGTACATATTGTGAAAGCCCGTGGCCCCCACTTCAATGCACACATCACCCGAAGACAGCAGGAGAACAGTCGCCGCTATCTTCTACAGAAGTCGGAATCAGGTGGGCCCCCTTTATACTGCTAATGTCGTCAACCCATAATGCAGCTTGTAGCTGCTGCCTCATCTCAATGTGGGCCCCCCTGTACCGGATTTTCCAAATAGCCCCCTCCAATAGGAAATCTATAGGGCAAGCTCTGAATCCCCTCTTATATATATATATATATATATATATATATATATATCTGAAATTATGGGGTATTACAGAGTCACTTTTCACACTTTGTTTTGCATTAAAGTTTGTGTTTGCTAAAGTAAAAGAATCGTTGTATTATAGCATTGTGTCAGTTGTATGCAACTGACGTGCCCACAGTTTTCAAGTGCAAAACTTGGATTAGCGAAAGACACGAAGATGAGTTGATATGGATGATTATTGCCACATTAAAGTTATTGAATGTTAAAGTTGTATATTCTATATAACTTTCACTGTGTATTTGTAACAAACAATGTATAATGAAAAGTTTTAAATTCTTTGTAAATTTGTACGAAGTTGAAGTAAAAGATCTTACTGTGCTACGAATTACATATGTTTGGAATTCGGGGCGTTACAGAGTGGTATCAGAGCCGACTTCAATAAGTAGTAAAAAGTTATAAGGAAAACACAATTAGAGTGGACATTAGAGTGTGACTGTCAGTTTGGAGTCATGAATATTGTAGTTATTGAACTTGCATTCTTGAATCTCTCCTCGTATACATTGATGTGATATTGAATGCGAGCATGTTTTGCTTTCTATCACGAGTGCTATGGTTGGTTTGAATCTACATTCATGATACCTTATACATAGACTAATTTTTCTCTTTAATTTTTCTTCGTGGATTTTCCTCGTAGTACTTTTTATCTTTAACGTTTAATATTTTTTTCAAATAATTATTTTCTTATACTATTAATTTACTTGGATATTTACTATTCTATCTATCTGCCTTAGTCTTAATCTTTTAAGTTTGACTTACTCATTTTCTCCCATGATGTTTTTATCCTTCTTACTTCCATGCGCTTTTACGTTACTATTTATTTTTGCTATTACTGTTACGTATTTTATTTTACTACTTCCTAAATTATTATTTCGACTATTATTATCTTTCATTATTAATTCTATTAATTTTAAATTTTTGCATATTTTCATTCATTTTATATATGCTTTGATTTTACAATGCTATAATTTTTTCATTATTTTACACTGTCTAATCATTTTAGTATATTTTAAATAAGATTGTAATATTTTACTTATAGAAAAATGATATGCTTCTACACATTTTAAATCTTCTTTTCCTACTATTTGTGTTATTACCTATATTCGATACTATTGTTATTACATATTATTTTCTAGTTTGTTTTGTTATATTTACTTTTCACTATTAATAGCTACTTATTAATTTTTTTGCTTTATACTTCTCTAACGTACTATGTACACTCACTATTTATATTTTTACATTCTCGGTTACTACATATACTTTCCACTGATTTATATATATATATCATGTATTTCAACATACATACTATACATATTAATTTACACTTATCCAATTACTACATTACTATATATTTTTTATATATAATTATTTATGCTTATTATCCTAATTTACTACACTACATAATTATTGTCTTCATTCGCATTTGTATTTAAACTAGTACATATTTTATTCCAATTTTGTCTTAATGTTTAAATCCTTTTCATTACTACTAATTTTATATATTCGATATTTAGAATCTATACTTCTATTTTAATATTTTATCGTTGTAATTTTCTACTTCATTTACCCCTCTTAATCTCCCAACTTTTATATCTATTTTTATATCACAAATTTCAAAACGTGGCATCATACCTTATTAAGCATTCAATATCCAAGTACATATGAAAGATTACATCATTTCATTCACCATTTTGCTACAACCGAATATCCAGATCGCAAACTACAACCAGATGTCGCGGAGGCAAAATCTGCAACTTGATGTCAAGGAGGCAAGCTTGCAGCTAGACATCACTGAGGCGAACCTACAACAATAAAGATTTTTCTACTTTAATAACCCCCACTTTTAGTTTTATATATATTACTTACCACTATTCCATTCTTTTGTACTAATTTATACTATTTTACAATATTTTTAAACTTATCCTATACTACTTCAACTTTATTATTTATAATACAGTTACACTTATATACATATTTAATTAATTACCTTATTACTTATACTTGTTTCTATATCCATCCTATATGCGTTATTTTATTTTTTATCATAAATTATTACTGCTTACTATCAACTGTTTTGCTATCTTCTTATTATTATTTTGTATATATACTTTGTTAGCATTCTTGTATTTTATACAACTTCAACTTATTTTTATTTTATTGCTAACTCATTTTATATTCGGTGTCTACTCATGTAATATGGCTTTTATTATTTATACTTATAATTACTATTTACATTTTATTTCCATACATTTAATATTATAAATTATTTCAATAATATATTATCACTTTTACCATTGTTATACCTTGTTGCTACTACAACTACTTATAATTTTCATATTTATAATACTGTTACTTTATTACTATTTTATTTTTATTTCTCTGATTGCTTATAAATTTCATATTTATAATATTATTGTTTCGTCATACAGCTTTATGCTTATTTGCGTATAAAATATTATATGTTGATTTCATGTTGCATTCTTTATAAATAATTTGATATATACTAATCACTATTCTATAGAATTATTATGTAACTTTTACAAATAAAAATTTTATGATATTATTTTATACACATCATTATAATTTTTACTATTACTAGATTTGCCCACGGCCATGTGCCTACGGCATGTCTTCGGAACGATACAACATATGAAAAGCCTTGTAAACAGTGAAACAATAATTATGTAGCTCAAGTTTGAATAGTATGACAATAATTAGTTGTAAATAAAAATACATGTTTTTATTAGTATATGTTGAAAAATAATTATAAATGGTGATATAAAATCCAACTTCTTAGACTTTTGAGGGTGGAAAATGATGAAATTTAACTATTGAGGAGATATTTGCTATATTCAATATAACATGAACAATAAATAAAACATAAAAATCTGAAAATTTAAAAACCTGAAATACGAAAATCTAAATTTCTGAGTAAATAGAGAGAGAATGAGAGAGAGAGAGAGAGAGAGAGAGAGAGAGAGATAAATAATTAAATAAATAAAGGAGTTCTTTTGGGGGGAGATTTGAATTTGAGTTTTGGGGGGAAAAATGTCTTTTGGGAGCTTAGATCTGGACCATTGATTTCCTTACTATTGAAGGATAGCCACTTGATAGCTTTTCTATGTGTATTTTTATATAGATACTTATATTACATTGTTTATTCTTTTAGCTAAAATTTAAAACTCATATTTTCATAAAACAGTATTCTCTTAAATTGCTACCTTCTTCTTATCTAGTTATATATATTCTTGGTTTACGATTTTAATCATTCATTCTTCCCGCTTTCTTTTAGTTAATTTATTTTTCCTCAAAAATATTAAATTTCTTATTAGCTAGTGCTAACTACTTTTCAATTATTATCCTCTTCCAAATTATTTATCGACCTGCTTTATATTTTTGATACTTTTTCCTTTACTATTTTCTTTATCATAATAATATTCTTTTATTCGCAGTAAAATTTTTGTTACCTAATATTTATTTGTGCTCTTAATCTATTTTTAAAATTTTCTACTGCATTATAATTTGTCTATACTATTTGAATGCTTTTACTCTTTGCACTTGCATTTCTTTCCTTCTTATTTATTTCCATATTTCTATTTTTGTTTTACTCTTTCTCACAATGCTTCCTACTACTTTTTTTTTTTACTAAACTTGTTTTAAAACATCTATATATTACTGTGATTTCCTTATTTCTTTCCAATTACTTTGTTTCCCAATTTCTCTCACAATTGATGAATTAATTTATATTTTGCTTTTACAATAGTATCTAATACTTTATCAAATATTATTTTGTATGAAAATTTCTTTCAATCTATGCTATCTTTTATGGTCACGACCCTTTCTTGCTCTTTTTCCCCCTAATACTTTCGTGTTTCACTCTTTTTCACTTTGATACTCATGGTTCCTTACTTAATTTTGCTTTGTTTTTCACATTACATATTTTTATACTACATTTATTTCTTAATATTTGCAGTTTTTCTATATACGATAATAATTTTTTTCCTCGGTGTGTACATGATACAACTTTTACCCTAGTAAGAGTATCTGTAGTCGTTTGCTAAATATGCATAATATGCATATTTGGTCAAAAAGAGCACTGCAGTCGTTGGCCAAATATGCATATTATGCATAAATCGCTACAGGAGATTGCTATAAATGAGAATCGAAATGAGAAATATGCATATATGAGAGATGGAGCTTGAAGTGCCGTCACACCAAAAAAAATATTTTTTTAATGGTCGGACGGCACTTCAAGTGCCATCGCACAAAAAAAAAATATTTTTTTAATGGTCGGACGGCACTTCAAGCCGTCCCTCAAAAAAAAAAATTATTTCGTAATAAAAAAATCAAAAACCCCCACTTCTCTCGGACGGCACTTGAAGTGCCGTCCCACCCCCTATGTGTTGTTTTTGTAATTTTTTGTAATTTTTTTGTAACTTTTTGTAATTTTTTGTAATTTTTTGTAATTTTTTGTAATTTATGTAATTTTTTATAATTTTTTTGTAATTTTTTTTGCACTTCGAGGATGAATTTTTCCCTCGAACGGCACTTGAAGTGCTGTCGCACCTTTTGATATATATATATATATATATATATATATATATATATATATATATATATATATATATATTCTCTCCGACGGAACATGATATGCCGTCCCACCGTTTTAAAATGTTTTTTAATTTTTTTCCTCTCCGACGGAACAGAAAGCACCATCTCTTATTATTTTATTTTAAAAAGGTAAAAAATAGCATTCTACGACTGCAGCAAAACGCGACATTGCTATTTCCATTGATTCATTTATGCATATTTTTACCATCAACGACTGTGGATGCTCTAAGCTCTGAGAACAGAACTGTTCTAAGGGAGGGGGAGACTGTAACACCCTGTAAAATTGAGTTATGACAATTCTGCCCACGGATGTTACGCACATGTATTTTGTACAATTACGAGTAATATCTATGGCATATTTTAATATAAATATCTTACGTAGTTCGTATTTCGATAATTTATATATTTTTCTATCATCTCAAAATTCAATTTTATCATATTCTCAGCCAACTTAAATATTTATCTTAATCTTTATGTTTTTACGTGTATTGCATGTGCTTTCAATACACGTGTCGATTACGTATATTCTACCGTTGCGCATAATATAAAATTTTTGTGTGTTTCAATTATTTATTTTATAACTTTTTCGAATTCGTCTTATAAATTTAAATTCATTTTCTCCTATTTTGATTCAAATATATTTTCTACGTGCGACACACATGTTTTCTATGCACGCGTTGATTATATTGTTGTATACATATGTAGAATTAATAAAATGTATTTTACATATTTTTTATTTCGATTGTTATAGATATTTTTTGTTTTCTCAAATTTATTTTATATATGAATATTTATTAGCACATGCTTTACACATGTTTCTTTTTATGCACGTGAAAATTGTGCTATTTTATTATAAAGTTGTGCACTAAAAATTTCACTAGGCTTATTATACTAAATTTAATAGAAGTATTTATTAAAATTAAGAATATAAAATGGAATAAAATAATAAAAGTAAAAATAATATAAAAAGAATGTGCAAGCACGTGCACACATGCATTGCACACAAAAAATCCAACCGCAACCCATTGTGTTTGACCGGGTTATATGAGTTAGGTTATTGGGGGGATTATTTAGATTAGTGGGTAGTTAATTAGGAATAGTGGTTAGTTAATTAAACTACCCATTAATTAATCCCTTTAAAATCCCCCATCCTAGATTCTAAATAGCAAAACAAAAAAAAAAAATGTGCTCTTACTGTTGGTGGCATTTCGGGAGTGAGGGGATTTTTGGAGTGGAGGACATTTTTGAGAATTTTGCTAGAAGCTACTAGGAGTTCTTTTGAGGAGGGTTCTTCTTTTGCTTTCTAATTGCTTTGTAGAATTCAAGTTTAGGTGAATGTGCTTGAAATAAAAATTTGTGGGTATTCTTTAGTTCTAAATCTTTTACATTATGCATGTTAGATTGTCATGTGTAATTTAGAGTTTGGTGGATACATTTGGGAATTTCATGCATGATAGATGAAAATTTCAATATGGAAATTGATTATCATGTATTCAAATTAATAAATTTCATTAGAGTATCTTAGTGATAATGTCATGTGTTTTGATTCATTGTAGTATACCATGATAGGATCATATAAGAAAAGTTGTTTGTGTATATAAAATTGCTAAAGTATGTATAGAATTCATGTGAAATAATGTGTAGATTATAAGTAGATGGTGGATGTGAAAATCTTTCACAATTTCATAACAATTACTAGAAATATTTATGCCAGTTTTTGTAAAGATATGAATATTAGTAGTTAAATTGATTAATATGCATATGAGTATATGAGCTCAAATTTCCCATTTTTAACTGAAATGTGTATAACTTCATGCTACAATATATTAAATTAGAGAAAAACCAGTCTCTGGAAATTCAGAAGTATAATGTATGAGCAATAACTATGTGGGAAATGATAAAAATCACAGTGTACGAATAAAATAAAATGATATGGGAAACAGAGAGTTAGATATAAAAGATTCCAAACTCATATATAGTGAGTAAGAGTGTTGGACTTAGTGGTTGGCGCGCTGTGTTGGGTGCTGCCTAGTCTCGGATTCGAGCCTAGTTAGAGCTTTTATTTTTTTTCTTCAAAAATCAGAAAAAATTTCAAACAGTGAAAGAATAGTATATAGGGAACTGAATGTGGTTTACTTCACCAACTGAGAGTGGCTTCTTGGTTAATGGTTTGTGGTTGGGCTTGGCTGTTCTTGAGTTCGACCCGGGGTACAGACATTTAATAAAAGAATTTTGGTTTTAATCAGTTTTGGACTTTTTAAATTAAAGAAAAATTCTTAAATAAATCTAGCATACTATTAGAATATTTTGGAATAATCCTATACAATCCTAAGATTTATTTTGGAACCTTTAACGTATATTACACATTAAATAATGTGTTAAATCGATTATTTCTAACATAAATTCAAGAAAGATGGTTTTGTTTTGAATCAAGCAAAGTGGATTTTTTGAATAGATTAAATGAAAATTTTGGAAATCTCGTTTAGTAAAAACTACATTGGAAATTAAATTGTTTTAAGAAGCAAAGTTGAGATATTTTTATTTTTAAATTTGACATGTTAAAAGAATTGGATGCAACGGTGTATACTAGATCCTTAAATTTTGGCATGAAAGCGAGTTTAATTTGAACATATGAAAAATGTTTGATAATGTGGAGAATTAAACATATGATAATTGTAAGGCTTTTGCTGAGTTGACATATATCGAGATGTTTGTTATAAAAGATAAGAAATCATTATTTGCTTGGTGATCGACAAATCAAAAGAAAATGAATAAGGAAATTGAAAAGATTTTATGAATGAGAAATTTGGTTATATAGGAAGTTAAGATTAACCTAGAAGATCTATATGTTGAGATGGATGGTTTCTAGGAGCTGAGGGAGGCCGTAATGTCCGACAATTTTGTTAAATGAAAATTTTCAAAGGGTCAATATGGACCTGAAATGTTGTTGAGTAAGTTAAGTCCAGCAGGGTAAGCTAGTTCTAGACCATGATAACTAAAATTGAATTAAGGGCATGCACTAGAAAGGAAGATGTAATAAAACTTGGGCAAACGTAAGTGCGGAGTTTCGATATAGTCGGGCGATGAATTCCGAGACTATAGACCCAGTCGGGTGGTGGACTCCGGGACCGTGGTTGCTTGCGGAGCGAGACGAGCTTTAATTAAATCCGGGATTATGATTAATTGGGTGGTGGATTCCGGGATCATGAATAGTCGGGTGGATAGGTAGATCTCCAATATATTCAGGGGCTAGAGCGACAGTTGCGGGATGTTTCGCACGATGCGGATTCTGTATCGTCGGGTGGTAGATTCCAGGACTGGAATCCGTACTTGTGGAATGTCTAAACCTTGCTTTTGTTACCATAGTAGGATTTTCATGACGATGGATTGAACCCTATAATGAGGAGTACATTGAGGACTTGCCCTTGTAAATATGTAGTATGTGATGCATAGAATCTGATCAAGTGTGCCTTAATGCATCGTAAGTGTGAATGTCTTCATTAGGCATTAGGTCATATCATACATTGACATGTTAAGGATAGTCACTTTTCACACTTTGTTTTGCATTCAAGTTTGTATTTGCTAAAGTAAAAGAATTGCAATATTATAGCATTGCGTTAGTTGTATGCAACTAACGTGCCCACAGGTTTCAAGTGCAAGACTTGGAATAGCAAAGACACAAAAATAAGTTGATATGGATGATTACTGCCATATTAAAGTTATTGAATGTTAAAGTTGTATATTCCGTGTAACTTCCTCTGTGTATTTGTAACAAGCAATGTATAATGAAAAGTTTTAAATTCCTTATTAATTTGTATGAAGTTTGAGTAAAAGATCTTGTTGTGCTACGAATTACATATGTTTGGAATTCAGGGCGTTCCAACTATCACCATAGTGACTCCTTGCTTTTTTTCACTGGCAGATCATCATATACAGCGGGGAGAACCTCGAGATGGCTAGATTACCTATCTTCGTACTAGGTTACAAATGGCGGAGTTGGGGCTTACTCGTTTGCAGGAGAAGTTATTCAAAGCAAAAGTAAAGCTTTTTTATCTGAGAAAAGTGTTGACCAAGAGGAATGTTAAGGTCTAGCATTTTGCTGATAGACCACGTGAAATGCCTCACCTCAATGTGGAGGGAGGTTTGCACATGAGGGAGGACTTTCTCGTGGAGGCGACCGGTGAGATAGACTTAGAGATTAAATACCTCAGTCACTCTTTTCTCATGGATATAGCCAAGGGAGATGAGTTGAAGAATGTAGTTCACGAGAATAGCTTGGAGATTGACCATTTGAATGAGACAATCCCCGAACAATCGGGCAAAGCTCATCTGAACTACTTGGCTCGCACTTCTATGGTCCGTTGGAAGACCAGGGTCAAGGATGCACAACTCGTGGAGAGGCTCATCGAGCTTGATGTCCATCGATTGAAGTTACTGCTTGAGGGGACTCGGACTAGGAGAAGCTCTTTCTCTTGCGATGAGATAAATCAAGGGAGGTCATTGCATGACTGACCTTACGTCTGCAAGGGATGCCCAAAGTGTGGTAGCCGGTTCGTCAGGTGTGGGTTCTATTAAAGGAGTGGCGCGAGTTCGATGTCGTGCGACTCAGACTCAATCTGTAGGTGTAACACTCTAGTTAAGAATATATATATGTAAATTAATATAGATGGCCCCATAGAGATTTATATAGGGGTGTTGTATGGATTTATTTGTAGTTGGGGCGGGGTCTACCCGGTTTGAGAGAGCAGCAGCTGCTGCTACTGCCACCCATGTGGGTGACGTGGTAGATGTGGGGCCCGCCCAGGAGAGCGGGGGTTGTTGTGTGCCTGCCACGTGCGTGGCAGGGTGGGCCCCAGGTTTGGGCTGATGCTCGCGAGAGAGATCAGATTTGTGGGATTTAATAATCCCATATCGGGAGTATTTGAAATTAATTGTCTACATATATATAATTGCATGTGATTAGAGGTCACCAATCAACTATAGCACCTTTTATGAGGCAAGCCTGTGGTGGGCAGTCGTTAGAAAAATTGCTATTTCGAGCGAGGTGTTACAAATGGTATCATAGCCGACTTTCGACACCAATGTGGGTAAGAGTGGGTGTGATGTATTTGTATGCTCGAGAGAGAGCCATGGTCAGTATGCTAAGATTTGGTTGAATCAGGGGTACTCCACTCCACATCTACCAGAAAGAAAGATCCTGTGCTACGTTGCATATCCTAGCTTCCATGAGGACGCTATTCTTAAGGGGGGTGTATGTAACACTCCGTGTTAAGAATATATATATATATATATATATATACAGATGGCCCTAAAGAGATTATATAGGGGTGTTGTATGGATTTATTTGGAGTTGGGGTGGGGTCCACCCGGTTTGAGAGAGCAGCAGCAACTGCTGCCGTCACCCATGTGGGTGACGTGGCAGATGCGGGGCCTGCCCAGGAGAAAGAGAGGGGGGGTTGGTTGTGTGCCTACCACATACGTGGCAGGGTGGGGGGTTTGGGCTGTTGCTCACGAGAGACAGCAGATTTGTGGGATTTAATAATCCCATATCAGGAGTAGTTGAGTGAGTTGTCTATATATATATTTATAATTGTCAGGGATTAGAGGTCACCAATCAGCTATTGCACCTTTCATGAGGCAAGCCTGTGGAGGGCAGTTGTTAGAAAACTTGCTGTTTCGGGTCGGGGTGCTACAACAGGACTGGTACTTCCATCAAGTCATTCAAGAGATCGAGGCAGTTGTCCTAAGGCTAGGGGAAACCATAGACATTGCGTGTCCCGCAACCAGATCATCCCTTGGCCTCTGGGGAACATAGATGACTCTGATGGGGACTTGAAAACTTGTTGAACTTTGCTTTCGTTGTTCTCTTTAGACTAGTAATGAGATGTTGACGTGGAATGAAAATATTCTAATTTTTAGGTACCGTCTCTTGTCTCCTTTGAGTTGTAGCTCTCTACCTTAGATTTTTTGATCGTAAGGGCAGCTCTGGCAGAGTGTTGGACCCCTTGTGTCCTTATCTCGGAAGTTTCCGAAGTAGCACTATGGAAGGGTTGTACTCTATACTTGCTGATCAAGTTTTTCAATGAGTTGTAAGAGTTGTTTTGAATGACATGTTGTGCTCTGAATTTGCATGTTTGCGCGTGGTTAGATTAACATCGGGCCATGAGTGTGGACCTTGAACTTTTTGTTTTGAGTGTTTAACGAGTTTCAGGAGCAGATCGAGTGGCGAGATGAGCTCTAAACCTGCTTACTAGCAAGTTGCTAGAGCAACTCCGAGCCGCGAGTATGACTCCAAACTTGTTGTTCCGAGAGTTTAACGAGTTGCAGGAGCATATAAAGTGGCAAGTTGAGCTTTGAACTTGCTTGCTTGTAAGTTGCTTGAGCAACTCCGAGCCACGAGTATGGACTCTGAACATGATGAGTTAAAGTGTTTAATGAGTTGTAGGAGTAGACTGAGTGGTGAGTTGAGCTCTGAACTTGCTTGCTTGCAAGTTTCTAAAGCAACTCTGAGCCACGAGTATGGACTCCGAACAGGTTGTGTGGGGAGATTAATGTTGGTGTTGCTTGAGAGAAAGCTAGGCTTCTAACTTATTGTATGCATCTTGAGAGTTGTACAAAAGAAAATACTAAGTTTTCATTGAAAAATAAACCTAAGAGGCTGCTTTGATTGCTAGCCTTTATTACATGCTCTTGCCATTATAGTTGTCGGACTTATTACAAATTGAAAACCTACTACTAAGGGAGGGCGTTAAGCGCCCTTGTTGTACTATATCAGATGTTTGGTATCTTCTTCCTCCACAGGTCTTCAAGTCAGTAAGCTCGTGGGTGTACCACTTGTGAGACCTTGAATGGCCCATCCTAGTTTGGAGCGAGATTTCCCTTCTTTGCGTGGGTTGGATATTTTGAGAATTCGTAGGATGAGGTATTGTGGTTGACCGGGCGGACCTTCTTGTTGTAGAACTTCTCCACCCTTTGCTATAGATTTGTCTTTGTAGGGCGGACTTGTCCCATACTTCTTCAATGAGATCAAGATTGACCCCGAGGTCACTTGAGTTCATCTCTTCGTAGAAGGAGAGAAGGCGAGGGGAACGTTATTTGGTCCAAAGGGGGATGAGTGCTTTTGTGCCAAAGGTGGGGTTGAATGAGATTCTCCCATTGGAATTCCTTTCGTGGTTCTGTAGGACCAGAGCAGGCTTGGGAGGTATTCGACCCACAGTCCCATCGGAGCTTCATCAAGTCTCTTCTTGAGGCCATCCAAGATTTGTTGATTGGCATTCTTGTGGCTCTTGTCAAGCATGTTATCTACGTAGACTTCCATTTTTTTGCCAATTTTCTCCTAGAAGACTTGGTTCACCAAGCTCTTTTATGTGGCTGCAAACAATCTTTAAGCCAAAGGGCATTCCCTGTTAGCAGTATAGTCCATGGTTGGTAATGAAGGATGTCTTTGAAATGTCTGGTGGAAACATTCGGATCTGGTTTTATCCCGAGAAGGCGTCCACGAAGCTTAAAGGCTCGTGACCGGAGGTGGCAGCGATCAAGGCATCTATGCTGGGTAAAGGGAAGGGTTCTTTTAGACATGCCTTATTGAAGTCAATGAAGCATATGTAGATTCTCAGTTTTCCGATGACTTTCTTTACTATAACCACATTTGCTAGTCACTCGGGGTAACTAACTTCTTGAATGAAGTGGGAGACTAGGAGCTTCTTGACTTCCTCCATGACTGTTTCATGTCTATTGGAGGTCAAACTTACGACTCTTTCGTTGGATGGGCTTGATGTTTGGGTTCATGCTCAAACATTGCATGATTAGATATTCGGATATGTCCGACAAGTCAGATGTGGTCCAAGCGAACATGTCCCGGTTTCCCCTTATTCAAGAAATGAGTTGCTCTTTGACTTGTTGGCGAAAAGCCTTGCTTACCCGAAAATATTTGTCCTGATCATCTTCGGAGAAGGAGATTTCTTCTAGTTCATCCACCGGCTTGGAGTTAACTTTGCCCCTCTCCCACGGGAGTTCCATGGCATCAACGGGGAGGACCGAATCTCCCATTGTAGCAGTGTAACACGCTCGTGCTTCCTCTTGGCTCCCTTTAACTTCTCCTACCCCTGCTGTTGTGGGGAACTTCATCTCCATGTGCAAGGCTGAGGCAACAGTCTTAAGGGAAATTAACCCTGGGCAACCAAAGATGGTTTTATAGGCAGGCTTCACGTTAACAACCATGAAGTCGAGTGCTTCCGTTCTAGTGGCTGGAGCTTTTCCCATAGTCACATCAAGGGTGACTATTCCTTCAATCTGAACTGGGCCTCCAGAGGACCTGTGAAGTGTGTACATGGCAGATTTGAAATGGTCTCTTGAGAGATTGAGACCCTTTAATGCATACGGAAAGAGGATGTTCACTGAGCTACCATTATCTACTAGGAAGCGACACACCTCATGATTTGACATGCAGATGCTGATTACAAGCGTGCCGCAATGAGGTGTTCGAATGCCTTCAAGATCCTTGTTTGAGAAGGTTATTTAAACTCCAGAGCCCCTAGGAAGGGGATGTTGTGCACCGAGTTTACTTCTCGGAGGAAGGCTTTCATGGAGAGTTAGATTTTCCCTAGTTGTTCCTCCATGGATGGTGTGGAAGACTGCCATATATCCTGAGTCTTGGGGCTCGGAGGCTATTCTGAGCATTTTTTAGCTCCCCGCGCTGGAGGAGGCTCGATGGCATTCTTTTGGGTAAACATGGAGAGGTAGTCCCAAAAAATTAGAGCTTCAAGTTTCTCCTTGAGAACTCAACAATCATCAGTTAGGTGTCCATGATCCCTGTGAAATGCACACTATTTTCTCCATTGTCTTGCTTGAGGTGCTCATCTTAGGAGGGGGGCGAAGGAGCCCATCTTTCTCTACTTCCACGAAGACTGCGGGTAGTGAACTTGTCGAAGCGTGGTGCTGAAGGAAGGCAACACTGACCTGAGGCATTCTTCCGGGACAATCTGGGTCCTTCTTCATTGGTACCCCTCCATTTGTTCCAAGGGGAGAACCCTTTCTTACCTTTTTGATGAATGGTGTCTTCCACTCGGATGTAATTCTCAACACTTTGTAGGAGGTTCGAGAAATCCCGAAGAGGTCTTTTGACAAGAGGTGCTTTGAGGTCAATGTGCTGACATTGTGCCTGAAGGCATCAGTGGTTATAACCGACTTGAGTGAGGAGATGGATTGACATTCGGTTGTGAAGCGCCAACCATAATCCTTGAAAGGCTCCCCATCCCTTTGCTCCAAGTCAAGTAGAGAGACACTAGTCTTCTCAGTCGTGCGAATGTTGACAAAGTGAGTGAGGAAGAGCTCCTCAAGCTGATCGAAGGAGACGATGGATCCTGGAGAGATACGAGAGAAACATTCTTTTTTTGATCCCTTCAGGGTTGATAGAAACGTCTAGCAAAGGAGGGTATCAGAGGCTTGATGGATCATCACGAGAGTTTTAAAACTTTCAAGGTGATGTGCTTGGCCGAACTCACCATTTTATGATTCAAAAGCTGGAATTTTGAAGTTTGTCGGGACAGGGCTTCGAGGATCAACTTAGAGAAGGAGACTTAGGGTGGGGCGATATGTTATATCATGTCATCCCTCTTCCTATTTTATCAATGCTAGGTGGTCCTCCATCTCTTGGAGACACTGAAGGATTGCATTGCCATTTTCCTCAGATCCAGCAGACCCACACGATTCCTCCGATTGATAAGGAGTAGGATAGTGACTGCTGGTTCGTCGGCCCCTGCTAGGGGTGCCACTGAGAGATTGAAGGACCTCATCCTTGAATCTAGGAACTCTGCCTTGGTGACAGATGCTTCTTTATCCCTGTTGCTCCTAGGGACTGGATGGCCTATTGTAGTCAGGCTAGTTTGCTCCCGAGCGGGAGAAGGCCTTCTTCATCTCCTAGGAGAGGGAGATCTTCTTCGCCCCCTGGGAGAGGGGTTCTTTTGGATCTCTTTCTCCGAGGAGAGGGGCTCCTCTTGCTTTCTCAGCTCTCTGGACTAGGGAACTCGTCTTGGACCCGCCTTTCATTCCGGTGATCTTAGAGGTCAGACCCCTGCTATCAGGTGTGTATGATCTAACAGAGGTCTTGTTGGACCTAGGGTGCCATATAGGACCCCGTAGAGGGAGTCGAGGTGCAGACTAAACCCCTGTTTTCTCCCACAGGCTGCACAAGGAGCTATTCGGGATGACAACGTCAGGAGCCCCTTGGTTCCATCTCTTTGGAAGGAGGCTGAGTAAGATGTTGAGGGGGTTGTTCTAGCTGATGAAGAGGTTGATCGAGTTGAGGAGCAAGAAGGGAGTTCTGTTAGTGTATGCCCGATAGGCCAGTTGTATATTGACATTACTAGTTTAAATTGTATCATGACATTTATTTCGTATTTAGGCATTTTATTTATTGTGTTATTTATTTTGAATTAAGTGAACATAATGAAGTCCTTAAAATAGTAAGTTCAAATTTCATGAGATATCAAGCGCATGACTTGATTGTGAGATCCTAGTGGCTGAAATCATAACACTGTTCTTAAATGTCCCTAGTCAAGTATTATAGTGAATTCAGACAACGATAACACATAGAGATTAGTGTGTGCGTAGACTGATGACCATTCTCAGGGGTCATGGATAAGAGATATCGTCTTCACATGGGAACATATTAGAGTAATAATGTACTGACTGGCCTACCATGAGAACGCTGCATGGATAGTTACGTGAGTGTCATAAGCGGTTCTCACAGGGACCATGATGTACATAGTCCTTTGACTTGAAGTCACTACGGTTCCGTACATGAGAAGTTATATATTTTAATGCCTTTAAACATTGCCTGTAATAAGGTGATTATAAGGTCGACTACTGGATATACTACAAATCATGTGGAAGGATGTGAGTGGCTTAGATAGGATTTGTCCCTTTTACATAACGTGAGAAATATCTACTAGCCCACTGATTGAGTGAGACTGCAAAAATGCATGGTCGTGCTCAAATGTGTCAATATGAGATATTGATTTCATTTGTTTTAGTAAGTCTACTCGGACATCAAAAAACCAAAGATTGAACTATACAAGGGTGACACACTATATGCCTTGTGGTCAATTAAGATATCTAGACAAAGGGACTAGACTACATGGTAATATAGGACTTGGACTCCTGACATTGGTTGGACATTTAATTAGATTAAATGGGCTTACTGAAGTTCAAAGGCCCACACACGAATCTGACCCAAGTCAGATTGTGAGACCAACAACCTCATTACTCTCTTAGGGTTGGTTTTCTGCACCTATATATATGATATGTATTTGTGGAAAAAACATAGGTGAAAAAAAACCTAGCCGTCACAGAAAGTGTGGGAGAGATCGTGAGGAGGAACATCCCCTTCCCACAGCTAGCACTGCGGTCTGAAGGATAGCCGTTTTTCGTTTCGTTCGTATGGATACCAAAGAGGCACCACAATATTACAATGTTGTGATTGGCATACTATAGAGACAACAGATCCATCTTTAAGGTATAACTCCTAAACACGAATTATGGTTTTCGCATGGATACATGGCTAAGTTTCGATATTTTTTTAATTTTTCCGCTGTGTATTTAATCTGTAATTGCATTTGAAACCTAACAAGCCCTCCGTATGAGGAGGAGGTGGAGGAAGAGGGTTGGCTTGTTAGCTAGTTGTCTCTGCCTTTCATTTTCCCTTTAGAGCCATGGCTGGAACAAGTTGTTTTTTCCTAGTGAAATCTGATGGGTTAGTTAGATCTGTAATTTCCTACGAACCACACCAATCAGTTGCTACTATTTTCTATATGGGAGAAAACATGCGATGTGACTTATTTAATGGAAAATTACCGAGACCTAATCTTTACCTTGATCAGAATTAATCACCGTTAACTGTTCCTTAATGTAATTTTCTGACTATTATGGACGGCTGGATCTGGTTTGGACGGTGAAGATCACCTAGTATACCAGTAAGAGGACTAATTACTGGGGTTGGCCCCAGTGAAAGACTCTTCGACGCTTAAGTCAGAACTGAAAAAAAAATAGTGGAGTTTTTTATGGCAAAAATTATGATTACTTCGATTCTGAAAGAAGTTGGAAGGGGTGGGGGGGGGGGGGGGGGGCTGTTTATGTAAGGTTATTTACAAAAGATTACCTTAAAAGAGCATATTTTGTGTTTAAACTGACGATTATCATGCTTAGAAGATAAGGTTTTTGAGTTTACGGACTGGAAACGGTCCATGTTCTTCATACAGACCTGTATTTGCTATAAAATTGCCATTTTGGTCCTAGAAGGTTTGAAATTCGAGCCTCAATCGTGTGGCCCTTTTTCTTAAACATTTTAAATAACAACGATTGCCATTACATTTGTCCCCATCATCTCCTTTTCTTAACCTTTTATTTCTTTTTCCACACTTTTCGACCATCTTACCTCCAATGATAATACGCCCTTGTATTAAAGAAAATGTTGGAAAACTTATGATTTTCTAATTAAAAAATCAATTTCAAAATTATTGTATTGCACAGGGTATGCTTGTGTATGGGGTTCAGATTTATATGCAATGGTATTAACTTTCTTTCCGAGGTTTTCATATGGGCTCTAATGCACCAATTTTAACATAAGATATTATATATGTTGATATATTAATACTGATGAAATATTTGCAAGTGTACAAAATCCCAACAAGAAGTATAGTTTTAAATAAAAAGAGTGTCGAACCCATAAGGACTAATTATTTTATTGAGTACTGAAATTCACTAAATTAGTTACTATTTGGAAAATAAAAAATATGATAAAAACAACAACTAAACTAAATTAAACAAAAGGAAAAGCTAATCTAATTTAAAAGAACGAAATTTGGATTTTTTTTGTTCGTTAATAGCAAAGCTAGTTCTAGGGTTTTGATTTCACCTAATTAATCCCACACAATTCATAATTTCATGTAGCTAGAATTTTTACTTTTCCAAATTGTAGACCAAAATCTCCTAATTATTCATTATTTTCTCCCCGAACAACACTAAAAAGATCCCCAACTAACAGTTTGTTATATTTATATGCAAATTTAATTAACTGAAGACTCATTAAGTTATATGGGTTTCTTTATAGTCACATTAATCGCAGTAAATCATATCTAATTTTCCTCAATCAATGCTTTTTAATTCTATAATTCTAAATCACAAGTTATCTCTCGGCATCCTCCATGATTCAATAAATCATACAATATTTTGCCAAATAATTATAAGCAATAAGATAAAAAATTAAACACACAACCATGAAAAAATAAAATTTTAAAATGACATGAAATTAAAATTGTGTTCTCAAAACTATGCTACATTGAAGCCCTTGAAAATTAAAATTTGTTCATGATTATTTCGCAAGTAACAAACATGTTTTTGGATTGCATAATAATAAAATAAATTAAGAAGAGAGAAGAAAGAACATGATTGTTGTTTGAAGCTGAAATTGAAGACGAAAATCAGAGCCACAACTCTTCTCCATTTTCTTCTTCCTCGTTTCAGTGCTGCACACCTATTTCTCTTTCTTTCTCCCCTACGAAGTCAGACCACTCAGCCGCCCTTCTCGTTTTCTTTCATTTTTATTTTTTAACTTTTTAATTTTCTTTTGGTCTGTGCTTTTCGCTGCCACCCAGATTGCCCTCTTCTTTATATAGGGTTAGGGTACAATAGGTAGGTTAGTTAAATAATTAGGATTAGGTAATTAATAATTAATTAAAATTCATATATTAAAATTAATCTATTAAAGTTTAAACTAATTAATTAACTGACCCTAAATTAAATCCACTTAACTTTCAACCCTGGCTATTTCTATCCTTCTTCCTTTTTCCTGACAAAATTTTATTTCATCGACTAGTTGACCATAATATTTTATATTGGTTCTTCGAAGGGCCAATTCGTAAACATCTGCAGTTGAGTGCTTGAATCTTCTAGAAATTTTCACATAGAATCAATTTGAATTTTTGAAATCTTTATCCTTGCACTCTTCCTTGATTTCACCAAAAAGGCTCTCATTTTGTACTTATCGTTCTCATTTCTACAAAAATAAATAAATAAATAAAATTAAGTAGAAATAAAATAAATTTAAAGAAATAAACGAGAACTCGAAACTTTAATGCGTAAAAAGAGTAATAAATTTATGTATAAATTTCACCTATCAAATACCCTCAAACTTAAGATTTTACTTGTCCTTGAGCAAAACGTAAATGCATAAATAAACAGATATTAATCATAATTAGGCTCAACTCGTCACACCAAAAGGTCTTCTCATGTAAGCATCAAAATTTAAACTTAAAACATAAACACTGGCAAATAAAAGATAACTAAGCATACTCACTTTCTCCAGTGCAATTATTTATACATAATTCTCATCTCATTCATATTTGTCATGCAATTAACACAACTGAATCATGGAAACAACTCAATCTGTGATCACCCCTTCTGACTACTACAAGCAAACTATAGGTTTTTTTTATTTTTTTGTTTTTGTTTTTTTCCTCTCTCTAAGTTGTCACTTGCCTTTTGACGCGAATGCAAACATTTGTGATGAATTTACCGAGTTACTCAACAAGTCACAAACTTAGCGTGCTTTTGCACTCATATTTCAAGTCGTTGTTTGATGTAAAAGTAAACATTAGTGATGAATACACCTAGTTACTTAGCAACTCAAAACAATGGAGTTTATAAAACTTTATTCATTCAATTATTTATTCACTGTCACTCTATTTACTTAAACTCTATTTAGGACTAGATCAAAGGGGATAATCACTAGAAAAGCATGACACTCCTATTTTATGTATATTCCCATGACTCACATTTTGTAAGAAATTTTGAACTTCAATAATCCTAAAAAAAATAATGCTTAATCTTGCTTTGTAAGATATTGTCTATCCTAAAAAAATTATGCAATGCTTTAGAACAATAAAGAATCAAAAAGTGTAATGGTAATCCTAATTTAAGTCCAATTTTTTTTATTGAATATAAATAAATATATAAAAAAAATTGTACCCCTTCCTCCAAACATGAATATCACATTGGCCTCAATGGGTAAATAGAATGAAAAAGAAAAAAAAAAGAGAAAAGTTCATAATTGCTCCTCTGATTCATGTTAAAATTTTGGATGAGTAACATTCATTGTTTCGGTGATATCTGGAGTTATAGATGTCCAGATACACTGATTCTTTTTTAACGAACAATTTCCTTCGATCACTACTTGAAACACTTTTCTAGATACGGACTCCATCCTGCTCAAAAACAGCTATCAAAGTAGGTCTAGATAACAACTCCGCTGGAAACCCTTAAACTTATGCAATCCTATAAATAATATAAAAAATTAAAATAAACTAAACAAAAATAAAAGCAATTCTAAAGAAAAGAAAGGAAAACATGGATTGCCTCCCAAGAAGCGCTAAGTTTTAAGTCTTCAGCTAGACATGGTAGCTGAGATGGTTATGTGATGCCAAGATCCAATAATATAAGAACCTCTTTTCTAATAACTTCCTCCATTTGTGGATTAGGGTTTTTCTGTGCATCCGCAAACTAGATGGCAATGGTTTAAGCTCAAGTTTGAGTTGTTTCTTTCTTGAAGATATCGTCTTTGATATCCGCCCCTCTTTGAATTTAAGCTGAGAATAAAGATGAAGATGGTGCAAAAGCTTCCAAATAGCGAACATATTTCAAAACATTTTCTTTCTCAGATTGAAGAGTTGCTAAATTTGTTAGACACACTTATACCAATAAATTTTCAACTTCAGCCCTATATGTCTCGCCCACAATTAAATCAGTTTCACTAACTTGAAAGCATGAGTGAACTTTTGTAGGAAACTCCATGGATTTAAGGACATCAAACCTTACTTGCTCATTCTCAACCCTTAAAATAAGTTTTCCTTATTGGACATCAATCAAAGCTCTTCCCGTGGCTAGAAAATGTTGCGCCTAAATCGACGAAATCTATTCATCTTCTTGAGAAGCACTATGAAATCAATTGGAAATATGAACTTGACTACCTTTACCAAAACATCTTCAATTATCTCTCTTGGATACTTGATAGATCTGTCCGTCAATCGCAAAGAGAATGTAGTAGGCTTTACTTCTCCAAGACCAAGTTTCCTGAAAACCGAAAAAGGCATGAGATTAGTACTTGCCCCTAAATCACACAAAGTTTTATCAAAATAAGAATTTCCAATAGCGCAAAGAATTGTAAAACTCCATAGATCTTTCTGTTTAGGAGGCAACTTCTTTTTGTAAAATTGCACAACTCTTTTCAGTTAGCCTCTTCATCTCATGCTCCTCTAACTTCCACTTGTTTGATAAAATATCCTTAAAAATTTAGCATGTTTAGGCATATGTTCTAAAGTTTTAATATGAGGAATATTAATATGTAATTTAAAAATTTCAGAATATTCTTTTTTAAAAATTTCAGAATATTACAAATATTTAAAAATTTAGAGAATTGATTTTCAAGATTATTCTTTTTAAGTATTTGCAGAAAAGGAATTAGTTGATCATAAGGTGAATTAGGATAAGTTTCAGAATTAAACTCCCTGCAGACTGTTGGGTTTCAAGCTCCTTTAATCTTCTTAGAATTCCCAATATGGTGGTTGGCCACCTGCTGCGTTTGTTCCTCCAAAATTGTTTCATACTCATCTTGCTTTTCAACCACCTTTTGTTCGGTGGTTTGTGCTTGTGGCTGCTCAATTGTTCTCCCACTTCTCAGTGATATTGTTTTGACATGCTCTTTGGGATTGGTCACAATGTTACTAGGTAAGGTTCTTGTTGTTCTCTCTATAAGATTACTTGAAAGGTGACCAATTTGAGCCTCAAGGTTAAGAATTGAAGCCGAAGTTGAAGTTATAACATTTTGGATCGTCAAATCTGTCTTCTGCATGTATTGAATGAACATCTCTACAAGTGTTGGCTTCTTTTCTTGTTGTGGAAAATTTTGAGGTGATCTAATTGCTCTTTGATTGTTGTTCAAAGAATAATTTGGATGGTTTCTCCATCTTGGATTATACGTGTTCGAATAAGGATTGTTTTGTTTTAGAAAGTTGGACACGTAATTTGCTTGTCCGGGATTTGGTTGAGCAAAAGGATTTTCCACTTGGTAATCAATACTTGAGTGATTTCCTGAACAATGATCACAAATAATATTAGTTTGAATAAGTTTAACATTCATATTACCTAGTTGTTTTGATAAAGTAGCAATTTGTGCAATCAATGCCATAATAGGATCAAGCTCAAAAACTCCAGCTGCTTTTCTTGGCATTGTTCGCTCTGGAAGACCATTGGTAATTGTTGGATGTCATCTCCTCTAAAAGTTCATAGGCTCATGAGTTTTGCTCATTAGTGCACCTTCAGCTGCTACATCTACCATAGACCGATTTGTAACTCCCAAACCATTATAGAATGTTTGCACTTGTATCCATTTCGGAAGTTCATGATGAAGACACTTTCTCAATAGCTCTTTATATCTCTCATATGTATCAAACAAAGACTCAGTCTCAAATTGAGTGAATGTGGTAATGTCAATTCTTAGCGTCGCTGTTTTTGCAAGAGGGAAATATTTAGTCATAAATTTTTGTGCTAATCTCTCCCAAGTTGTGATGACACCTGGTGGAAGTGAATTTAACCAAGCCTTCACCTTATCTCTGAGTGAAAAAGGAAAGAGTCACAATCGGATTGCATCATCTAACACTCCATTGTGCTTTAATGTATCGCAAAATTCTAGAAAGTTTGCAATGTGAACATTAGGATGCTCATGAGACATTCCCCCAAACTGAACAGTTTATTGAATCATTTGAATGAATACCGATATAATCTCAAAATTGTAGCTTGTATAGTCGGCCTTTTAATACTTGAAGTTGCTCCATTAAGTGATGGCATAGCATAATCTCTCAAAGCCTTATTTTTTTTCTCCATTACTCCCGTTCGCCTTGGTAATACAGTTTTATGTCCTTAAATATATCTATTAAATAACAGAAAAACTAAAAAAAATAGAAGAAAAAAAAACAAAAAATAAGAAAAAACCAAATTAGTAACAATCTAGCAATTATCAATATCAATAAAAGAATAATTAGTTCCCGGCAACGGAGCCAAAAATATGATGGAATATTTGCAAGTGTACAAAATCACAACAAGTAGTATAGTTTTAAATGAAAAGAGTGTCGAGCCCACATTGACTAATTATTTTAGTGAGTACCGAAATTCACTACATTAACTACAATTTGGAAAATCGGAAATATGATAAAAATAACAACTAAACTAAATTAAACTAAAGGAAAAGCTAATCTAATTAAAAGGAAAAAAATTTAGAAAAAAAACTGTTCGTTAATAGCAAAGCTAGTTTTAGGGCTTTTGATTTCATCAAGTTAATCTCACACAATTCATAATTTCATGTAGCTAGAAATTCTACTTTTCTAAGTTGTAGACAAAAATCTCCTAATTATTCAATGTTTTTTCTAAAACAACACCAAAAATATCCCCAACAAACAGTTCATCATTTCTCTATACAAATTTAATTAATTGAACTCATTAAGTTCTATGGATTTCTTTATAGTCACATTAATCGCAGTAAATCATCTCTAATTTCGCTCAATCAATGGTGTTTAATTCTATAATTCTAAATCACAAGTTATTTCTCGGTATCCCCCATAATTCAATAAATCATACAATAGTTGGCCAAACAATTATAAGCATTAAGATAAAAAGTTAAACACACAACCATGGAAAAATAGAATTCTAAATAACATGGAATTAAAATTGTGTTCTCAAAACTAGGCTACATTGAAGTCCTAGAAAAATTTAATTAGTTCATGATAATTTCCCTACTAACTAACATGTTTTTAAATTGCACAATAATAAAATAAATTTAGAAGACAGAAGAAAGAACTCGATTGTTGTTTGAAGCCGAAATTGAAGATGCAAATCGAAGTAATCTCAGCTAAGTGCTACGAAGGGCCAATTTGTAAACACGTCCAGTTAAGTGCTTGAATCTTCCAGAAATCTTCACATATAATCAATTTGAATTTTTGAAATCTTTATCCCTGTACTCTTCCCTTATTTCACCAAAAAACGCTCTCTTTTTGCACTTATCATTCTCATCCCTACAAAAAATAAACAAATAAATAAAATTCAGTAGAAATAAGATAAATTTTAATGAAATAAAGTAGAACTTGCAACTTTAATGCGTAAAAAGAGTAATAAATTCATGTATAAATTTCACTCATCAAATACTATTAATTGAGGCTTTTATTTAGATAAATAATTGGTTAGTATTCTTATTTATATAACCTCCATATATGTCCATCTTCATTCTATTGTTTTCAAGGGAGATCACAAATACTTAAAACCACTATGCTTCATTTCTAGTAATACGTTAGATATGCATCATATCAATTCATAGCCACTACACTTTTTATTTTGATGAGCACTCGTTATTGGTCATGATATCCCTCCGCCCGTACTTGCACGTCGAGGTCGCCATTAGTCCATGGGTTTATTACTACTAAGTTGTCGACTGTCCCTAGTTGTTCGCATGTGGAACGACAGTCTATCTCTTAGGGCAGAGAGTGGCTAAATATTCTCCTATGGCCGACATACCGTTTCTAAACTTATTTTCTTATATTGCAATTATCCATATTTATTTATGATATAAGTAAAATCAGAGCCACACGATACCAACATGCATCTCAAAGCTTCCAGGGCAGCACAATAATTTCACATCAGAAGCAGGGTTACTAAAAGAACATGGGCCATCTCTAAACCCATTATGTCACGCCCGCTTCCCATTCCACGGGAACACATGCACGCATCTGAGGCCTAGCGAATGATATAAGTATGCCAACTCATATCATCCATAAGCTGTACAATACCAAGTAACTCAATAGTACGATAGTAATCACATAAACAAGAATATAATGTAATAATCAGTATCTGAAATACAAGGACTTACCAAATAGCCAGAGAATATGTAGTGCAACAACAGTTCGACAAGTTCTCTCAATAACCCATCGTCTGTACCTGTACAACATAACTCAGAAAAAGACAAATGGTGTGCCCGTTAGAGCAAGATTGGACCGCAAGTAATACAAGCAAAAGGGTACAAGAACAGAAATATAACAAAGAATAAGAACCAAGATATAACAAGGAACAATGACAAAAATCAAGGAACATGAAATTAAATGAAATCAAGTGTGATGCAACTAGCAATAAACATATGAACGGAAAGACAACAACTTGCAACTGGAATACAGGTAACGGAAATGGGTTCATGCAAACTTGTGAATCAAAATCATGTGACTTCTAAATCAAAATCATATAACCAAATCATGTAACTTATAACGAAATCAGGAAACTGGTAGACAGGATCATGCATGTGCTTAGTGTAAATTTAAGTCTATTCATTTCATCTTATCTAATATAGCACTTCATGTGTCCATACATTTACCACATGGTTGCTACTTACAAACAAGTTATATTTAGGCCTAGTGGTAGATTTTATAAGACCGTGTACTCAGGTCCTGTAGAAAATATGGGCATGTGTTCAAATCATGGGCATTAGAGGTGACCCCAGTAGGCACTAGAGGTGGCTCCTGTCAATCCCTGACGTGGAACTTAGTTCCATCTGATTGCAAACACCTATCATTTAATCATATAATGGGCACTAAAGGTAACCCCCGGAGGCACTAAAGGTGTCCCCCACAACCCCCCCGACGTGGCACTTAGTTCTACGTGGCACTTAGTTCCATTTGACTTAAAATCATAGAAAACACGGGCCCCATTCCGAGTACACTTACCAATATTGTCCACTACTATGGTCTTTCCCTTAAACCCTGACTTGTTATTTATTACTATTATCAAAAAGGCATGAAAGTGTGCAAAACAGGGAAAGTAAACATGATCAAGAACAGGAAACAAGTTCAGTCTAGGTAGCAAGCATATTCGAGTATCAAACAAATTATAATTATAAAAAGAACATCGAGAATTCCAATTCTGTATAGCATGACATTACTGTACCAAAATTGAGATTCCTGCCACCACAAGAATGCAAATCTGGTTCCGTCAGAAAATATATAACTAGACTCTCTTCCGGTTCCATCGAATATAAAATAGATATATAAAAGTTGTAACAACTGGTGTCAAAACAGCAAACTTCACCGATTTCGTGTTCAGCCAGAAATTGTAAAATTGTGATTATAAGCATGAAACAGGTCAGAAACTTCATCAAATAATTCCAGAAAAATTAGGGAATGTTATCTAGTATGTTTAGTCTAAATATGCAAAATTTCAAGTTATTATCTTATAGGTAGCATACCCAAATTAAATTTGAAAATAAAGTGACGTGGCAAATTTATGAATATGAAATTTCAGACACAGCAGAACTAAAATAGTGATAATGAACAACCTATAATTCGAAATCTGATTCCTTCGAAAGGGTTGTAAACTAGACATCTGGGGATACATTTCATATTCAGAAAGTTCTAAATGTGTAACTGGGTCAAAATCAGGCTACAAGTCAGAATATACGGCAGGGCAGAAATACACAATTGTTGTTTATGATCTTTTATGATTACGGACTTGATAGAAACGAATCAAAATGGATATGGTGAAGATTATCAACAAGTAAGAACATGAAGAACAAGTTATAACGGAGATCTACTTGCAGTATTTATATTTGTATGTGGAACAAGAAATTCATACAAGTTACTTGCCTTGATTGGATGATGAACTTGATGATGATCGAAATCGGATGGATCAGATCTAGCATGGATCTTGATGACGATCAAGATTAAGATGATCAACGGCTGGAGGTTGCTTGATGATGAAGATGGTGATGATCGCGATCGGATCGATCGGACGGCTAAGATTCAATGACTTGGATGGTGATCAAGATGTGATCATCAGGGTCTGATGGTGATGATTAGAGGAGATCTGATGGCTGGGATTCAAAGTGAGGCAGCAGTAGCCGTGGCAGTAAGGTAGTGGCTGAGGGGCTCAGCCAGGGTGGGGCGCAGGTAGTCGTGGCTGGTGGCGGTCTGGACAACAACGAAGTGGCCAAGGAGGACAGTGACTAGGGCAGTTGACGACGGGAGGCTGGGGTGCTGGTCGAGGGCTTTGATAGCGATAGTGGCTCGACGGGTTGATGGGTTGCGGTAGGAGCGGAGGAAGAAGACGAGGTGGACTGGAGGGTTCGACAGCAATGGCGGAAGGGAGGGCAGCAGTGTCGGACGGGACGACGGCGGGATGGAGGGAAGGTGGGAAGGTGGTGGTAGAGCTCTGTTTTCGGAGTGAAACAGGGGAAGGGGTAGCAATGGTGTGGTGCAGGGTGGTCGACTGGATGGTGGGTTCGGGGGACAGGCAACGAGCTCAGGGGTTTGCAGGGGATGAAGGAGTGGTGCTCGACGGGAAAAGGAAGATGATGAGGACGGGAGGAGGTCAACGGATGACTGGGGATGGCAAAGGCGATCGGGGGTTCGATGATGATGATGGGTTGCGGTAATGGAGGGGGAGCAAAGCGATGGGTGGAGTTGCGGTGGTCGCAGTCGGGAAGTAACAACGATGGGGAAGACAAGGGAGGGCTGTAGCCATGGTGGTGGGTGTGAAAAGCTCGACTGGACGTGGGGAGATGGAGGGTTTCTGTAACCCCTGTTTTTCATTTTGTGTATTTTTGAGTGTATTTTTCATTTTGGTGTATTTTCTCTCTTGTATTCTTTTTGAACCGTATATTGGAGTTGTTTTCAATATATATTTACTTCATTTTGAGCTATTTGTGTGTGATTGGTTGTCTCTTTTGTTTCGTTCTTTAGTATTTTGTTCTTTCTTTCAATTTGTTCTTATCCTTTTTATTTTTTTTTTCTTGGGTGCTTGTGGTGGTGTTTGGTTGTTATCCTTTTCAATCCCATTATTTTTATCCCAATTTGTTCACCAAAGCCTAATTAAAGCAAAATTCTATTTGTATTCCTATTTGATTTCACCCAAATCCACAACCCATTGGTATAATCTATTAATGCTCCTAATACCCAATTAAACCCACAACCCAACTTGTATTATTAACCCTAATCTCCTCATATATATGCATCTCTAATCACAAACCCTAACCCTAACCTAGTCTCCCTCTCTCTTCCCGTCCCTTGCGCCGCCGCACACAGCCGAACACCCAACCCGACACCCCAGGCCAACACCTCCCCCTCCCGGCCTGTTCATCCCCACCGATGCCCAACACCCGAGCCCCCCATCCGTTGGCCAATCTTCCCTTGGCCAATCTCCCCTTGGCCGATAGCTCCTAGCACCTTCTCGCACCACCACACATACTCCCTCGTCTCTCTCTCTTGATTGGTGCACATGCACGTAAGTTGCACATGAGTTGTTGGTTCGTGGATCTTCGTTCGTGAGTTGTTGATTCGTGGATCTTCGTTCGTGAATTTTTTCATTCGCAGATTTCCGTTCGTGGGTTTTGCTCGTTACTCTTGGTTTTCGTTGTTTTTCATCTTCGGTTAAGGCAAGTAACTTGTACTCCAATTTATTTGTTTGATACAAGTTTAAAATACCACCTATAGTGTAGTTGGGTGTAGAGACGACTCTTGTTTGTGTTATATTTTATGGCTTTTGTCTCTATTGTGAAAATTTGACCATAGATGACTCACGACACAATATGGACATTAATTAACTTAGGATTTACCCGTTCTTGATTTTGATTATGTATGTGAGATTTTTGTGAGAATTCGTGATTTGGTTGAGACCCATGTGAAATACTTGGTGTGGACATGCTAGATACCCAAATTCATGATGTTTGGACACTTAGTAGACCCGATTTCATGTTTGGTTGTGTTTTGAACAAGTTTTGTATGATATATATTGAGTTGTTGTTAAAGGAAGAAATCTATGTTTTGTCGTTGATATGTTTTGTTTGCTATTTTGGACTGTCTTGAAGTCAGTATCTTAATTTCGGTATAAAACATGAGTTTTAGAGAATTACGTCTATTTTCAAACCCCTCTGAGCTTGCTTGATTTCGTTTTGGTATGAGTGAGTTATGACTGTTTTACTACATATGTGTCGACCTTTTCCAGATTTCGTTCTTGGTGTTTTTGATGGCTAAAACCTTTTAAATATCTATGCTACACATATTATTTTGATCCAAAACTTTGGTCAGTATTTCTTTATCTAGTTAGGGATTACCCAGAATTTTGGTGAATTTTATTGGTGAGTTTATGTGTTTTTTCATGCTCGTTTATGAAAACTATACTTGCTGTATTTTACTCGGTATTCTGTAAAGAAACATATTTTTACCCTGATTCCTTTTACTGTATGAAAAGTATTTGTGAAATATTAAAGTTGGTAAATTTTACCTATTTTTGTATCCCTTTGGCGGAATTAGATTTCGTTACACTGGTTGCGAGTTATCATAGTTTTCGTACAGCAGTGTTGGGAATTCAGATTTGCCAAACTATGGTTTATTGATGTTTTCTTATTTTTGATGACTGATCTAATTTCACTGGAAAATTATAAAACTTTAATTTTTGATACTGGACATATAAGGGAATACTCCAGATTTTTCGTGGATTTATTTAATGTGTTTTCATGTCGTTTTCCTGCTCTTGAATTCGTTTTCCTGATTTCTGGCTGAACCTATTTTCTGTACTCAAACCAGTTTTGAGCTATGTTTTTGTGAATTAATATATGACTTATTTATATTCACTGGATTTGTGGGAAGTCTATTTTTCAGATCCTTCGACGGATCCAGATTTGGAAGCTTGTAACACTGGGAATCACTATTTTACTGCAGTGTGGTCTTGCTGTCTTGAACTTGAGATTTGTTTATTTTAGTTCTTTTATGAGATATCTTGCACACGTATATATTTATATTACAACTTGAACTTGTTACATGATTCTGACATGATATACTTGATATGTTTTATACACCTACATGCTTGTTGGACACTAACAATAATAAATAACCGAGCCGAAGTTAAGGGAAAGATCTAGTAGTGGATAGTGCAGAAACGTGTAGTCGGAAGAACCTAGTGGTTATTGGAGCTTGTTTACATGTGGAGCTTGACACGATATACATAATACGTACACACATGACACCGGAGCTTGTTTGGGTTTTGGAGCTTGTTTACATGATACATGATTACATGATACTTGGAGCTTGTCCCTGATTACACTGCCATGTATAGTCCCCTATGAAATCTATAGCGAAACTGTTTGTTGTAGCAACCATGTGTTATGTTTTTTAGGCGCATGAAGTGCTACCTAGATAGTAATAACTACAAGACTTGATACATGATACTTGAACGTGACACTCGAACATGATACAGGGCTACTTGACACATGACTACATGATACATGAGATTTGATACTTGATACATGCTACATGATTACATGATTTTTGACATTGGTTACTTGATGCATGACACTTGTTTACTTGACACTCAACACATACTATTATATTTGCTCATTTTGTCATGCTATGATTTATATCCTATTATCATGATTATACCATGCTAGGTTTGTTATTTAGATTTGGGCAAAAGCCAAAGTACCCCCCCCCCCCCCCCCAACGTTTGGCCCGAGTACAAAATGCCCATACAACGTTTGAAAAAATACAATAAACCCATTCTTCCGTTAACTTAACCCTTTCCGTTAAGTTATAATTATTAAATTACTTTTTTACCCTTACCCTTTCATATTCAATCTCTTTCTTCCCTTTCTTCATTCATTTTTTCTTCCTTAATTTTTTCTTGTTCTTCCTTTTATTCTTTTTTTCTTCATGTAAGTAATAGGATTTTTGTAATACTGTACAACCCAGTGGCTCAGACTTCCTCAACCAATACTGTTGAAACCTCTGCTTCGCATAATCCATATAATTGAAGTCGATATCATTAACATGATCCTATATATAAATTTTGACAAAAGTTGAATAAATAATCTGGGTTTAGATAAATAGAAATAATGAACAAATGGGTTAATAAGAAAGAGATGGAAGATAAAATTCGATCGCTCACCGAGTATATAACATCTAGTATGTATAATACAAAAGATGAAGTATATAACATCTAGTATGTTGTACGTATAATTTGCCAAAGGGGTGGCTGGTAAGATAATCATACAATAGGGGTGCAAAAAGAGATGAATAATTTGGTAGGATCCAGATTCAATTTTTGGTATTTTAACTATTACGAAAATCCTATTACGCACGTGAAGAAAAAAGGAATAAAGGGAAGAAAAATAAAAAATTAAGGAAGATAAAAGGAATTAAGAAAGGGAAGAAAGAGATTGAATATGAAAGAGTAAGGGTAAAAAAGTAATTTAATAATTATAACTTAATGGAAAGGGTTAAGTTAACGGAAGAATGAGTTTATTGTACTTTTTCAAACATTGTATAGGCATTTTGTACTCGGGCCAAACGTTGGGGGGGTACTTTGGCTTTTGCCCTTTAGATTTACCTATCCCACGTACTTGTATCCTACATTATAAGTGGCCCGTAACTTGCAATTGACGAATACTTGTTTTTCTTCTTCCTTCTCCTGCAAATTTACTAATTGCAGATCAGGATGGTCGGCTGCCTGATGGTATTGGCAAGATGGATTTTAATTATTATTGTTGCTTGAAATTGAATAAGATGTACTTGATTACTTGGATATTTATCTTGTATTTGGGCGATGTGACCAAGAATATTTGACTTGTTCAGAATTTGATTATTTGAGATTATTATATTTGGTTTCAAGTAATTTCTGTTGGTATCTTGTTTCAATTATGCATGCCTGGTTGTATCTTTTGCTTCCAACTCTGATTATCTTGTGAAATATTGTAAAGATTCCTGAACAGCTTATGGATGATGAAAATCATTCACTGGGCTTTTGTCTCGTATCCGTATTCCGTATTCTTTTTGGGAAGCGGGGTGTAACAGTTTCGGAGACAACACGAGAAGAAGAAGAATAGATTAGGGGGTTTAGGCGGTGGGCTGATCATGGGATTAGGTTAATGGTGGTAATTAGGGTTAGGGTAGATAATTAGTATATATAAGGTAGGTGTGGGTTATTAGGTAATGGGTAGATGATCCAATAAGAAAGCTAAAAGGTTTAATAATTTAATCTAAAAATACATGTATAATAAACTCATATAATATAAACCAGTATTAATAAATCAATTAATATAATGTAATATCGATTAAAATTTATCCTTATTCAATACACAATATACAATAATAATAACAATATATAATAAAATCAAATAATTTATGTAGAATGTATTGAAATCTGAAGTTCGATTTGGATTTCACAAAATAATCAAATAACTCACTAGTAATAATATAATAGTATGTTCTAAAATTTCTGGGTATCATTATATAAATAAATGAATATAAAAGTAATAAGAAAATCTGTTTGTAAGATGAAATATGATTTCGGTTTTACAATATAAATAATTATTGAAGGAGACAAGAATTTAATTTATAGAACGGGATATAATTTCGGCTTGAAAATCAGTAATCCTTTGAAAACAATTAGCTACAGTATAAGGATTGATTAGGAAAGACTTAAATAGAGATCGAAAAACGAATTAAAATAAATGCATTTAAGAGCCAAAAATATTTTGTAAATAATTGAAATACATGAATATATAGAAAATATGTAACATCGGAAAGATACAATCAGAAATGGGTTTGGCTCAAACAAAAATAATTGAATGCTCAAATGAATGCACTTGGGTTCAAGAGAATAGAAGGAAACGAAGAAAGTTGAAATACAGGAGTATGAAGAAAAGAGGAATGAAAGTCTGTATAATAGGGAACGGGGTTACACATTAACTCAACCCGATCCACAATTCTGGCTTACTCGCAGCCCAACAAGAATGGGATTTCCAGCTAATTATAGATGTTAGTCAAATCCCCTAATCTTATATAGGGTCAAGGGAATCCCCAACCAAATCATAAAAGATAAATTTTCAATCTCACTAAAAACCCACATATCTCTTCTGTACTGTCGGAGGGTCTTACATCATAGCCAACTCGACTGTGAGACTTTTTGCATGTCCTTGGACTCTTTCAGTCGTCCAGATTCAGATCTAGGAGCACCTAGCTTGTCTAGATTCCGATCTAGGCATTTCCATTCATCTAGATCCTGATTGACAGCTCAGATTAGTGCTTTCTCCCTAAAAAAAGAACTCATCATCTGATTGCTCTCACAACAAAATTAGCAACAACAGATTGGCGCCGTTTGTGGGGTAGCAACCAATCTGCCTCTCCGATCAGATCCATCCACCAAAAGCACTTTCAGCCCTATTTTTTTTGGAAGAAAGCCAAAAGCTTCTGCGAACAGCCACCAAGCCAATCTTCCTCCCCCCACCATCTTAACCTCCCCTCAGTGGGCTGCATTGGCATGCTCCCGAGTCAACTGTCCTAAACCCCGTCCAACCGAGAACCGAGGGTCGGTCCGCACATCCACCCCCTCCTCAGCTCAATCTGTGCAATTAGAGACCGTCGTGAAGCCTTCAATGCTCACCTCGAAGGGCGGATCTCTGCTAGCGCTTAGAAAAAAAAGCACATTCGAGATGGTGTTTCCCGCTCGGAATACCATAGGATCCATAGGAGTCCTTCACTCCAACGACGGAGGTCCCGTCATTCACCCTCACCTTAGGGACAAAGACACTAGAGAAGCCCAACTCTAGTCGGTCAGCAAGCTCCCAAGAACAACCAAGAAGAGCAGGTGCACATGGCCCGGGTTGAGTTATGCAATTTTGCCGACCAAGTCATTAGGGTCCCCCAAGATAGACCAAACAAAGTTCACCAAGTGAGTTTTCCACACCCTAGAGCCCACCAAAAAGAAGAGTCTCGCGGATTAACTTGGTTCGAGGGGCAAGAAGATGTGGTGCTTTGCCACTTCCATGAGATGGGTAACTTTCTTGACCAGATCGATCATGAAGAGGGGCATTGAGTCAGAGCATACCATCCCATTTGACCTCCTTCCACTATATCCATCCCTGAAGCCCCCATCCTAGATAACATCAAGCCTCTTACCTTCAAGTCACATGACAGTGAAGCCGACCCCATAGACCGCATCAAGAGTTTCAAAAATCTCATGATGACATACAGAGCCTCCGATGTGCTCCTCTGTAGAACTTTCCCTGCCATCATGAGGGAATACGCAAGGGAGTGTTATTCCTGTCTCCCTCTAGGGTCTATTTCCTCCTTCGATCAACTCGAATATCTCTTCCTCACGCATTTCATCAGCAGTCGCAAAAAAGAGAAGACGAGTGTTTCTCTATTCGAGTTCAAGCAAAGAACAGGGGAGCCCCCTCATGGACTTCATTTGATAATTTAATGTTGAGTCTCCGTCTATCCCTACACTCGATCTAGTGGTAGCGAATGCCTTGTTTTGACACAACGTCCGGACCTATACCTCAAGGCTTCACTAGCCAAGAAGTCCCCTCAGGACTTATCCAAGCTATTACAATGTTGTCAGAAATATATCTGAGCTACATAGGTTCTTCATCCTCAAGACCAAGATGAGCACTTGTCTGGAAAACAAACAAAAAGTGAGATTAAGGAAGGACCCATGAAACCCCAGAAAGGCGAGTCCGTACAACATCACCCTCCTTCAGTCCCTCACTTCGACAAATTTACCCACTAAATACCAAAGTATCGACAGTCCTCATGGAAACCGAGGGGGACGAACTACTCTGCCCTCTCATTGGATGAACCTAGCTGACAAGAGAAAAGATAAGAGCCAGTGGTGCAAGTTCAACAAGGAACATGGCCATGACATGAATGAATGTCGCGTGCTCATATATGAGATCAAAACTTTCATCGGCCATGGTCACCTAGCCAAGTACGTCCAGAAGGACAAAGTTAAGCCCATACCAGCTCAAGGGAACAACAAGCTAATGGAAAAATTCCGAGAGACCCAGTACTCTGAACCTTTGGTCATTATCCATTCTATCCATAGATGTCCTATAGGTGGGGAGTCCAACTCCACCTGAAAGGCATTCGTCCGAGAGGTCAAATCAGTGCGTAAAATCTCCCCCACCAAGAGCTGGGGAGTCCCACTAACTTTCTCAGATCGAGATCTTGAAGGCGTATAACCCCTCACTACGATGCCCTAGTGTAACGCCCCGATCTCCCCGTAACTGGGAAACCGTGACACATGCCAAGATCTTTCCTTCAATTAGTCTCGAGACACAGAAAAACTAGAAAATTTAAAAACTTTTCTTCAACACAGAGTTACTACGCAGTAATTACAAATATCAGTTTGTAGTACCAAACTGTACTGCCTGCCCCTTTTCTTTTCTTTTTTGACTCCAAAATCAATTCTTCCAATTTCTATATCACTTTAAACATAAACTAAAATAGTTATGTTTCAAAGAAAATTTGGGCAGAGTCTCCCTTGTATTTTTTGCCCAAAACACAGAAAAGCTTACGGAATTTTGCTCTAAATTCCGTAGCTTACATCACAGGCAATAATAATATGGGCTCCCCAGGCCAAAATGAGCATCATCACACAGGCAATATATATATATGCTCTGGGGGCCAAACTCATAACGGTTTAACAAATATCAATTAAAAAGCATAAATCCTTTTGAAAACGTAGTAAGTTTTTAGAAAATAACCTGTAAAAACCTACCACGACGCCCGGCACTCCACAACGAAATGGGTACGGGTCGAAACCATATCCTGCTGCCTCACACTATGCTCTTCCTCATCATTCTCATACTTATACATCAAAATTACAATTTAAAGCATAAATCTTTACTATTTACAATTAAAACATAACAACAAATTATAACTGGAGCTCCACTCCACGGAACCTGTACCTACACCTCACCTCTGCACTGCTGAGGACCTGTAACAGTAGGGACCTAGGGTAGCCCAGGGACTCCCTAACCCCCAAACACTAAGGGGTTAGCCATTTCTGGTGTGAGTATAATTTATTAAATAAGTAAATAAATTAAACTTACAAGTAAAAACATAACAAACTCACAATTTCCAAGATAAACAAATCTTACTTGACATCTGAATATGTAAACATCATAAATGAAATTTTACATCAAATACTCTCTGAGTCATCACCTGTATGTATATCTATACCCGCTCATAACCTACTTATATTTAGTAACCCTTTGGATAACCACCCATAATACAATATTGATTTTGTTTCCTTATCTCATGTATCCCATCATAAACATATGCCTTCATCCTCATACTACCACATTCATTCATGTCCAACCTCACATCTCATTTCACCTTACCATTTACTTGCATTTTATCACAATACACCCCATATCCCAACATAGTTTGGTAATAACACAATCACATCCCAAGCCCATAGCTTGGTTATTAATCTACTCCAACTATCACACTCGCAATTTATCTCGAATGGAAAGGACACGTGTACATATAATTTGTGCCAGTGTATGTTATGACTTAACTCTATTGCAAATTACCAATACAATGATACTCTTATTCTAATGCAAGATTACTAATGCGATGATGCTCTTATTCTAATGCCAGATTTACTAGTGCGATGATGCTCTTATTCTAATGCCAGCAAGTCTCCGAAGCAACATGCAGCCCATAAATACATGTGCCCCATCTCAAGCCGTTTCTCCATATATAGGGATTTGAACCTGCGTTATGAATTTCTAATTGTACACAACCTGTTCCTGACAGATACTACATGACTGATGAGGTTGCAAATGTGGTCAAGTCCCACCAATGCAGTACGCTCATGGTGTCTATGTTTGCCACTACTACCCGGTACACCGGACCTCACTCAAAAACCAGACGAACACGGGGTCTCTCCGAGCGCAGTATAGCATACAAAGCCTATCCTGTATCGCCCCTAACTCATAGACCGTGATCTATGGCCTGTTCGCTCTCCCTGGCCAAGGACCCGACGAAGTTCCGGGGTCCATCCCCCTAGCTCCGCCCGCCTTATCATGGCACTTCAGGAATTAACAGCGCGAGATACGCAACCCGTGCTCCCAACTCGTGAGACGGCACCGTACGTATCCCTTTGATGGGAAGGTACAACCCAATAACACCACCTAAGGTCTGCTTCGAGGGACAAGTTGGTCGTAAGGCGCTACCTACAACCAACTCCTCTCTTTTCGGCAAAGGGTCGAAGTAAAATGATCTTTATAAGTCACTACCTTAATGATGTTCCTAACCCTGAACAATCCTAGGAATGACAACATTACACAACATGCTAGGTCTTAAATTAGACTTCGCAAGATAACTCTATTAGGCTGCTCAACCTAAACTCACCAGAATCCCTCAGGATCTGGTTCATGGCCTATCGATCCAAGACCCCGGCAATACGAACGCATTCGCATGCTACTACCTGAACTTGGATTTCGTCACACTCCGGTCCGCAATCAACCAACGGTTAGGATCTGACGGCACCCGCGAAGTAACTCGTCCACAGTCCCTTAGGAGTAAGCTAAACACACGTCTTGATGGTCGATAGCCCTAGGACAATGATATCACCCTAGACGAGCACAACAAACTGCGTATTAGCTAAGAAGCTACATACGAGTAACTAAAAACGCATACGAGCTAAACAGCTACGTATGGGACCAACAGCTACATACGGGCCAGTCGAGCCGCGTATGAGACAACAACATGCATACGAGCCAAATAAGCTCCGTATGAGACCAATATCTACATACGGGCCAGTCGAGCCGCGTATGAGACAACAACACATACAACAACCATACAGGTAATCAAACCTAGAAGCAATCAACTGTGCTTACTAGCAAACTTGATCTTCTAAAATTAGAAGTAACAAAAGAATCTACTATAATCAACTTAGCATGGGTTTCTTCTAAAATCAACTCATCATGGCATACCTACTATAATCGACTCAAACATGAGTTTCTTTCTAAAATCGACCCAAACATGATATTCTACTACAACTTAACCATGGGTTTCTTTCTACAACAATTCAAGCATGGATCTAATACAACTCAAGCATGGTAGTCCTACTTACTAACTCAAACATGATAAGTCAACTAGAATGTCACATAGCATGAATGGGTTCCTTTTTTTTTTTGACATAGACAACACTCATCTTTATGCTATTCTCTCAAGTTCTACCATTCATACTTTTTATAGGATCCCTTTGATCCATAAATTTATATCAATACTTTAGTTTATTCGAACTTCTTCAAAAACATCAAAATACGTATATAAACCATACACACCATATTTTGATATCATCATCTAAATATAACTCATCCATTATATAGGTTTTTATATACTCAAAATAGTTAAATTCGCCATATTTTTACAATCACAAAAATACGTAAATAAATCGATACTTACTTATTTCTTTAAACCACAAAAATACATAAATGAGTTAACACTCACATATTCTTAACCACAAAATACGTAGATAAATTAATACTCACATATTCATCAACCCACAAAATATATAATTAAACTAACTCACACATATCTTTAAACCATAAAATACACAAATATATAAACAAACTAACTCACATATATTTTTAAACCACAAAAATATATAAATAATATAACTCACATATTCATCAAACTACAAAAATATATAATAAACCAACTCACATATATCTTTAAACCATGAAAATATATAAATAATATAACTCACCACATTTGATATCATCATATAAAAATAACTCATTCCCATATACACAAATATATAAACAAACTAACTCACATAATACATATGATAAATCATACTCACATAATTTTTAACACACCAAAAACACATAATAAATTAACTCACCATTTTCCGCGAAGATCCGAAGCGCCATGCCACTTCGCCTCCAAAGTCGCAATATATCCTATCATCAATTTCAAAGCCATTAAACTCAAATAATTCAAACCAATCATAAAAGCTAATAACACTATCCCCAAATATCACACAAGCGTTTACTGAACGCTTGGAATATACACGTGTGATGCACGTGATTCTAATGCCTATGGTATTTTCATCCCCAAATAATTACCAAATCGCCTCTAAAATATTCTAGTAGCTCAACTATGATTTCTACTACTATCCGAGAATTAATCCATATTCATATAATTCTCTTTTACAAAACCAAATCCCTAATTTACAAACAACTCACAATCTCTCTAATAATCTACTAATTTCTCCCATCTACAATTTCCAACATCTCTAATCTCTCTACCCTAACATTCCTACTCAATAAAAATTAACCCAACTAAATTCTATACAATAAAATAGTTAGGGTTTATACCTTCCGAAATCCAATCGAAAATCCAATGCTACTACGACGTAGAGAATCCCTCGCTTAGTCCACTCCTCGCTTTTAATTTGGATTTGACGAAGAATAGAGGTGGATTCGAGCGAGGTAGGAATCGATCGGTGATGGGTTCTTTGGGTTTGTTTTGATCGGGAATGGAAGGAGAACGAAGGACGAAGGAGAAGAGAACGACGGTGGGGTCGGGGTTTCTTCGATCGGTCGGCGCGGACGAACGGGGGGGGGGAAGAAGGGTGGTCTGGTTCTTTTGGGTTCGGCATCGAACCAGGAAGGGGAAGGGAACGGGAAGGAAGAAGATGGAGGTGGGGGTCGGGGTTTCTCGTCGGCTGGGTGAGAACGGAGAGAAGGAGAAGGGAGGAAGAGGCGGGGCTTCTTTGGGTTCGGGATGGAGAACGAACGGAAGAAGAAGAAGGAGAGAGAGAGAAGGGGTTTTTGGTTGGAAGTGAAATGGGAGAGGAAGAAGTAGGGGAAGGAGAAGTAGGGGGAACCGGGGGGGGTGGTTACTGGGTCGGGGTGGAGCTGGACGGGAAGAGAAGAGAAGGAAGAAGAAGGAGAAGGAGAAAGAAGGGGGGGTTTTTTTGTAAAAATGTGAATAAATAATAGTAGATAGGTAAATATCTAAGGAAATGTTTCGTATAAGCCCCCTAACCTTCATACATTTCAAATAAAACCCAACTCTCTATTCTTAATAATTCCAAACAATACAAAATACATTAAAACTACTTTGTAATAATCCGTATAAAAATAATTTAATTTCGAAGATAATAATAAAATAAAACTAGGCAATAACCGATAAAAATATAATTGTTATCAAAAATAACATACTCGCGTGAAATTTTCAATTGCGCCCACATGTCGATGCAAAATAGCCATATGCTATTTTTTTCGGGTCGTTACACCTAGTGATCAACCTCTCCATGACAAACCACGAATTGCACCATATCTTAGTAGATAATGGTAGCTCAGTGAACATCATCTTTATCGACGCTTTGGAAGGCCTTAAGATGTCCAGGGATCGTCTGAAACCCATTGGGTACACCCTCCAAGGGTTCTCCAGGGTTCCAGTCCAAATCATTGGGATTATCACCCTCAATGTGATGGCCGACAAATCCACCGCCTTCTGAACTGAAATCATGGACTTCATGGTTGTTAATTTGAAGGTTGCCTAAAAGCCATCATCGGCCTCCCTGGCCTAGTGGTTCTCCATGCCGTTGCTTAGGCTTTTCATATGAAGATGAAGTTCCTTACTCTAGTCAGGATAGGACAGGTAAAAGGAAGTCAAAAAGTGACTCGGGCATGTTACACGATCACAATAGGGAAGGGGGGGAGGAGCTCCATCCTCCTATTGGAAGCCTTGGTGCACCCCTAGGAGAATGCGTCAGGGGATTTAGTCATCTCATTTGAAGCCTTACAACTCCCTTGAGAGAGATATCAAATTGTGTGTGAACCATTGAAGAACTAGAAGAAATCCCCTTTATGCTCCTCGGGATTTCTATGCCACAGAACAAGGGAAAGCTCACTCCTAACTGGGAGGACCCTACAAGGTCTCCAAAGTTCTCCGCCCAGGAGCTTACCGACTTGAAGACCTGAGGTGCATGGAGATATCAAGGACTTGAAACACATATCATTTGATGAAGTTCACGGACGGTGCTTAATGCCGCCCACTATATTTGTAATAAGACAAATCTTTATAATGGCTAGTGCATGTAATAAAAGCTATCCACCACGACAGCTACTTATATTGGTTTTCAATAAAGTTTTGCATTTCCTTTGAAAATTTTTGTACTATTATCTAGATACAAACAATGAGTTCGGTGCTCAGCTCGTCGCCCGAGCTACACCAACAACTCTTTCACTCAAAGCAATGAGTTTGGTGCTCAGCTCATCGCCCATTCTACACCAAAAACTTGTTAACTCAAAACAGTAAGTCCGGAGCCCCGCTCGCTCGAGATGTTGACTCTATGTTTGGTGTGTACAAAACATGCACATGTGTATCTAATGATTTTATCTTAGATATTTTACAACCAAATATAAAATGAAATTCAAATAAATCTGAAAATTTTCAGAATCAGAGAAAAAGGCAATGAATAATGCAAATATGAAAGAAAGTAAATATCGGGAAATATTCGTCAAGAAGAAAAATGTGATTGATCCTCAAGATGCCCGAGCATCATTAAATAATTAATTCATTATTTGTGAGGAATATATATGTTAATATATCTTTTTCAAATGATCATATTATGGATAGAATATAAAGTGGATTCACCGAATATAAATAATATAAAGCTCGACCAAATTTTTTATCGACCATCATTTGCCCAAATGAATATATGGTATTTCTCTTTACATTTGTGGAAAGGAATAATCTCAAACTATTTAAATAGAGCTGAAACCATAGAATAATTTTTCCATCGCTTTTGACTAATATACATTAGAACTTATCTTTTGCTCAAGATCAAGAGAGAATAGCGTTTAATTATTTTCTTAGTCAAGTAATCGATCTTGCTTTTTCAATTTCTTTTCTCTTCGGTTTGGGACCGTTTACGAAGCTTATATATAACAGTCATGTCGGTGTAATAGGAATGTCGGCCTGAATTCCGAGAACATACTATACGGGGTTCAAGTATAGTGAAATGCTTGCGGCAGAGAATTACTACAAGTAAGGGGTAGTTGATTAAGCCTGGAGCCCCAATCATTTAAATCGCTGTGTCTCGCCTGTTTGCTATATTTGCTTTCTCTAACTATATCTCCTTACTTTACGCATTTACTTTAAAAGCTGGAGCAAAAGGTCCAATAGTCGAAATCACTTCTCTCAATGACTTGTACTCATTAGAGTATTCCAACTCCAGTGGGTCAAGTATTACATGTTGACCTTATTCTGATAGCACATGCTATGATGATTGGAAGGTTCATATGTGTCATTTTTTGCAAAAGCTTAGAGAAGAAGTCTAGAATGTCTTCATCAATAAAATAGATATTCATGCTAGTAATGGAAAGAAGTCCTTCACCAAAGCTGAACATTCACTAAAGAATGCAAATTCCAATGCTATGACCACACTATATGTACGCTTAAACAATGAAGAACTCATCCGATGTGGACGAAACTGTAAAACTTCATATGAAATTTGGAACAACATGTAAAGGAATCAACAACCTTGGAGGTAAAAGCTGAAGTTACTTTATGTTATTATAAGTTTGATGTGTTCTGCATTATTCTTGGTGAAAGTATAGATCAGATGTTGGCTCGCTTTGATATAAATACTCATGAACTTGAAAGCTTGGGCAAGGGCTAGGACTAGGACGATGACCGAAAGGTTGGAAAAATCATAAGTTTTCTCTCACAAGAAGAAGACATCAAAGCTGATACCATGAGAGAGACACATGAAGAAAATGGGTTCGATAATTACACTTTCAAGGTAAATTCAAAACATACAAATCGGAGACGGTGGAGACAAAAAAGTACAAATAGAATATGGGATCATACAAAAATCTGAAGAGAAGACCATCGCATTAAAAGTTGTTGCACCTCGTCATTCAAACCTAGACTCGGACAAGAAGCTCCGAGGAGGACATTGCAATACTAACCAAACAGCTCAGTAAATTCCATAAAACTGAAAAATATGGCAAGTACCAAGGAGGAAGAGACAAAGGTAAAGTAGACGCTTACTACAAATGGAAGAAGCCCAAATGTACTTGTGAAAATTGCCCTCTAAATCAAGACATGAAACTATCATTAATCCTAACTCAAACTACAAAAAATAAGGCATTGATGGCAACTTGGCTTAATTCTGACTCAAGTGACAATGAAGACGGTCAATATGAGCGAGCAAACATTAGATTCTAATTCATGGCTCTTGGTGATGATTAGGGGCAATCATGACTTCAAAAGAAGTAATCGAAAACCTACTTATGAAGAATTTGCTTTTGCTAATTATTTAAAAGCTTATACTAAAAAGGTCTATCATGAAATGTATCAATATATATAAATGTCTAATGGATCATATGACTCATGCATTGCTAAAAACGAAAACTTGAAGAATGTCAATTGTATAATTATTTACAAAATTGGGTTATTTAGAAAAGATCATGATTTATTGATAGAAGAAAATGAACGTTTAATAGAACAAATTCAAAAATCTCCATCAAATAAATAGTGAAAATCTAAAAGTGATCCATGAGAAAACTGCTCATATTGCTAAGCTTACTACTGAACTTGGTGACTGTAAAAAGAAATTTGTTGAATTACTGAAAGGCTATGAAGAAGCCTTTCAAGAAAATACACAACTTGATAGTGCACTTTATAATCTATGTTGGGATACCAAAGATGCTAATTGCACAAGAAATAGAATTTGTCGCAAAATAATTGAGCTTGAAGCAACTATTAAAAATACAGAAAGTGGCCCACTTATTTTATGACAAAGCAATCAAGAACGACCTATGATAAAAGAAGACTTGGTTACAACAATTCACCAAAACATTAAATTCCTAAGCAATCTCCTCATACACATGCATAATTATTCAAATGTATATGAACCAATGCATAATCATATTACCTGCAATTATTGATATAGAGTAGAACATATTTCTTACAATTTTGCTTTAAAAAGAAATACAAACCTTGTTTAGGTAAGAAAGGATGTTGTTGCAGGTTCTTCACAAATATGGGCACCAAAAGTCACACATACTAATCATAATATAGATGCATCAACTCATCAAACCCTACCTTGATAGTGGATGCTCAAATCACATGATCACCAATAGAAAATGTTTTGCATCACTATCAAGGGGAAAAGGGAAAGACATCATCTTCGTAGATAATAACATTGGTAAAACCGTTGGTAAAGGTAAAATAATTTTTGGTTCATCTTTCTATGTTGATGATGTTCATTTGGCAAATGGCTTAAAATAAATCTACTTAGTGTTAGTCAGTTGTGTAATAAAGACTGTACAATTACATTTGATAAGCATGCATGTGTTTTTTAGAGTAGCTCTCGTTTACTTTCTGCTAGTCCTTGCAATAATGTTTATGTCATCAATACTAATGAGTTATCACAAGAAAGTATGAAGAGTTATGTAGCTGGAAATGAGGACAGAAGGCTATAACATCAACTTGGACATACAACAATGGATAATCTAAATAAATTAGTGAATAAAGAACTTGAAAGAGGCATTCCGAAAAATCCAACTCGAGAAAGACAAACCATGTGATTAATGTCAGTTTGGTAAGCAAACTAAGAGTTCTCACAAACTGAAGAAAATGATATCAGTTTCTCGACCTCTTGAACTTTTGCACATGGATCTATTTTATCCATCTCACACATGTAGTAATGGATATGCACGATATGCATTTGTAATTGTTCCTGATTTTAGTCATTTTACCTGGGTTACTTTTTTTCACAAAAAGATGAAACTCCTCTTGTCTTTCAAATATTTTGTCACAAACCAAAGAAAATGGTATCAATTTCTCAACCTCTTGAATTTTTGCACATTGATCTATTTCATCCATCTCATACACGTAGTACTGGAGGTGCACGATATGCTTGTGTAATTGTTCATGTTTTTAGTTGTTGTACTTGGGTTACTTTTTGTCACAAAAAGATGAAACTCACCTTGTCTTTCAATTTTTTTTCCATTGAGTTGAAAATGAGAAAAGCCTTACCATCATAACTGTTCGTAGTGATCATGGTGGGGAATTTGAAAATAAACTCTTTACAACTTTTTTTGATAAAAAATGAATAAAGCAAGCGTGCGCTTGCACTCCTCCACAAAATGGGGTTGTTGAGAGCAAAAAATCGATATATTCAAGAAATGGCTTGTTCTATGCTTAGTGAACTAGATTGCCTTAAATCCATTGGGGCTGAACCTGTCAATACAGCATGATACACCATAAACCAAGTAATAATTAGAAAACAACTTGAGAAAGCACATTTTGAGCTATAGTACAATAAACAACTAAATCTAAATTATTTCGAGTCTCTGAAGGCAAAATTTCTAATTTAAATACTCTACATAACTTAGGGAAGTTTGATCGTCAAAAGTGAAAAAGGTGTTTCTTAGGATATTCTTTGAATAGTAAAGTATATTGTGTCTTCAACAAAAGAAAACACACTATTCAAAAATTTATTGACATTGTTTTTTTAAAACTAATCCTCTTGCAAAAAGAGATATTGAATGTTGATGATGATGATGATGAGACAAGTATTTGTATAGAGAAAAACATATTCAAACTGAAAAAGAGTTGCAAGAAGAGGCACAAAACAATATCAACAACTCAACTCATCATGTCGAATCATATTCATAAGACACTAATAATTTCAATAAGCAAACAATAGGAGAATTGGAACCATTAGAAAATGACCATGTTGAATAAGATGACGAATGAACATTTACTTACAATCCAACTGACAATGTAGAGAAACGTCATACATGGAAAATCATATCAAGTCACCCTTCTGAATTAATAGGAAGCGACATGTCAAACGGGGGTAACTACTCGAACTCAAGCAAAGAATTTTATCTGTTTTTCTTCATTCGTTTTGATAATTGAACCTAAAAATATTAAGGAGACCTTGCAAGATAATGACGGGATCATTACCATACAAGAAGAACTGAATCAACTTGAAAATAATTATATGGAGACTTGTTCCTAGACCCCGTAGTCGAGCAGTTCTCGAAATGAAATAGGTGTTAAGAAACAAATTGGATGAATATGGAAAGATTATTAAAAATAAGGCCTGACTTGTTGCACAAGGTTTAACCAACAAGAAGGGGTTGATTTTGATGAAACTGTCACGCCTCGCTTCCCAAAATACGGAATCACGGGTACTAACTGAGGCCCAGCGAATGATTTGCATCATTCATAAGCTGTAATATTCAACTCAACAATATGAAACATAAACACAACCACGCATGCTAAATGAAATCACATAAACGATGAATAACTGGAAGACTTCATGAAATAAGTCCACAAATAAATCTGTAAATAATCCAAAAGTAAACCAACATCTTGAAAAGAATAAACTTCGGGTCAAAATGCCGGAGAGTACAATGTATGAAAAAGACAATGATACTTGAAATATATAGCATAAACGAGGTAAATAAAGCGGCTAAAATCTCGACTCAATTCCTTAGAAGATTTGATCACCAAGTTCATCAGTCAATTCTCAATGTGTACCTGCAAGCTCAACATTTAGAGTTTTTTTTTTTTTTTTTTTTTTTGGGGGGGGGGGGGGGGGGGGGGGGGTCTGTTAGAGCATGTCACGGACAACAAGTAGTGAAAGAACAACAAAATAGGATATATTAAGGATCAAGGAATTAGAACTATATCAGTTGTCAATAACAAATATTGATAACAAGTTCAAAAGTCTATAATTCATGATGCAATGATCAACAATAACAATAAAACTAGAATCAAAGTCGATAGCAATGACTATGATTAATGCAAGTGTCAATCCTAAGATTATTATATTTTATTATCTTATCTAATACACGTAATTTTGTGTTCCATACCTGTCACGCCCCGCTTCCCAAAAATATGGAATACGAGTGCGTAACAAAAGTCCAGCGAATGAATATAATCATCCTTAAGCTGTTCAAGAATTCTTTACAACATATCACAGTAAAATCAGAGTCGGAAGCCAGAAAAAGATCAACCACATGCACTTATGAACCAAATACCAACAAGAATACTTGAAATAAAACACATTAATCTCAAATATTCATGATCTGAATAACACAAATAATTCTGGGTCACATCGCCCAAATACAAGAAATAAATACAAGTTTCAAAATACACTTATTGTCCAAAATAATCTACAAGAATAGTAATAGCAAAATTCCGCCTCTAGCCCATCATCTTGCCAATACCTTTAGGAACCTGTCCTCCAAAATCTGCAATTCACATAATGCAGGAAAAAGGAAAAGAGAAAACACAGTACCCGTCAATGGCAAGTCCGGGTCACAAATAGAGTAGGATACAAGTACATGGGAAAAACTAAACAGATCTAACTAACATCAGAAAAAGACCTAATATGGTATGGTAAACTCAACTAACATAGTATCCTAGCATACGTCTCAGATATCAAGTGTCAAGTGTCATATAACAGATATGTCAGGTAATCAGATAGCAGATATGTCAGGTAAATCAGATAGCAGATATGTCAGGTAAATCAGATAGCAGATATGTCAGGTAAATCAGATAACAGGTTTTCAGATAATCAGATATTCAGGTTCAAATTCAGATTTCCATATAACAGATTCAGAATTAGACTTCAGAAACAGATTTAGATTAATGTAAGTCTTGTGTGATTACTATCTAGGTAGCACGACATGCGCCATACTTTTATCACATGGTTGCTACAACAAAACAGTTTCGCTTTAGATTTCGTAGGGGATATTATAGGGCCGTGTACTCAGGGTCAGACAGATATCAGAACAGACAGATAGAACCTAGTGGTTCTCTTCTCCTCTACACCTTCCTATAAGAAGTAATGTAGACAGGGTCAGAAACAGACAGATAGAACCTAGTGGTTCTCTTCTACTCTACACCTTCTTACATAAGAAGCAATGTAGACATGGTCAGAATACAGATAATTATATGGGAAACACGGGCCCCCTTCTAAGTACACATTTCTATGCTTTCCCACTACTAGATCTTTCCCATACCCCGGCTTGATTACTTTTGTTATGGTTATTAAACAGACATGAATGTGATCTAAAGGGTGTCAAACTAATATCATATGAACAGGTTTAGGTTTAGGGGATCAGATCAGCAAGTATAGATACTATACATTCACAAATATGAGCAAAATAGTGTAAGTTTGTAATCAGGCCAGCAAGACCCATCTGCACTAAACAGGTATTCAGAGAGCTACAGACATGTAAATCACGATCCGTCAAAGGATCTGGAAAATAGACTTCCACACGCTTCCAGCGGGTATAATAAAGATACACACTAGTTCATAACATCCCAGCGTAAAACGCATTCCAACACAGTTTTCCAGTACAGCCAGAAAACAGGGGAATGACTTAAACCACATGAAAACAGCATACAAAGTCATTAATTAAATCCACGAAAATTCTGGGGTAATCCCCTATAAGTATAGTCTCAAAATATAAATTTTCATATTTTTCCAGAAAGTATAGATATGTTTTCAAAAATAGAAAGTAACACATAACACAGTTTTGATGGATCTGGAATTCTTCAACACCGCTGTACAAAATCATGCATATCTTGCACACAGCGCATCAAAATCCACTTCCGCCAAAACGGGATGATAGTATACACAATTACCCAACTTTCATATCTCACATAAAATATTCATACAGTAATTAGAAATAAGGTGAACACGGCATTCAACATACAATCACACGCAGTTTACAGCAAAAGCGATCTATAGAAAAGGATGTAAGGCATCACTCAAAACTCATCTTTTAATTACCACAAAAATCAGAGAACTACCTAACATCATGGTGAAACACTGGACAAAATCTTGTGGCATGAAATTATGTCTAACTTGGATCTTGAAAATAAATTGGTGATAAAATCTACCCCGAAATGAATCTGGGAACTACCGATATACAGTTACTAAAATAATCATAACTAATTCATACGAACTCCAAACGGGGTGAAACCAGTGGGATTAGAAATTAGCTTTGATTCTCTACAAATTACACATAAATTGTCATGTTGAGATTCGGGATCTAATTCAGGTAAAAACAGCAATCAATCCAGTTCAATCCAAATTTCCAGATTTCTCAACTAAACTTCAAAACGTCATAACTTCCTCAAAAATCATCCAAACTCTTCCAAATTCGAAACGCAGCCTACCCATTGTCTAAATATCATATCTAAGGGTTTCTATCATGTCAAAATCTAATATTTCTCATATGGGTGTTCAACATACATCGGGTATACAATATGTCGCATACGCGATCAAAATCACGTTTGGGTGAATCCTAAGGCACAAACCTATCAAACATCATGTCCTAAGTCGTCTATGGCTTGTTTTGAACAATAGAGACGAAACCCACAATTAAAAAACATGATCTTTTTCCGTCTCTAGTCTCAACCTATCCTATGTGTGAACTTTCTACTTGTATCAACCTAAGAAATTTAAGTACAAGTTACTTGCCTGGATGAAGCCGACGAATCCAACCAAAAGAAGAGAATTACGGGAAAAAATTCCCGGGCACGATCTCAACAGCAACGAACCACGAACAAGATCACGAATCCAAAGAGCAATCGATCACGGGCACGATCGGACGGTCCATAACAAAACACGATCAAGAATCAAGATCTACGAACGGCCAAGATTCAAAAGATTCAAACTCCAAGATGATGATGATCATGATGCGATCAACGGCTCCAATCTAATCCATCCAACTTCAAGATCAAGAACCCATATAGGCCACAACTCCATAATATGTCTTTTTGAATATCATCCAAAACAGAGCAATAATAGCAGCAGTTCTGTTTACTAAAATAACTAGCTATGTGTGCATGATTTTATTAACATGGCTACAGTGGTCCAAAACTCATGAAATTTGAAAAGTAGGTCTTAAATACCTTTAACATTGACATACTAAAGTTTCAGATCACTCCGATAAGCATGCAGCAAGATACAAGTCACTCTTCTCACAACAGTAACAACAAAAATTGTTTCTTTTTCTTCTGACCAGCATACAAGGTGGCATTTTATTTTAATAGCAGAAAAAGTCATAAGAACCTAGAAAAATTACTGAAGGTGAACGACAAATGAATGAACATCCTATAAAAATTTCAAGTTAATCCAACTAGTAGTGTTCAAGTTATGAGCAATAGACTGACAACAAAATTTCAGCTTTTTAACAGGATTTTCTGTTTTGGATTTCTTAACACAAAACGAGTTATTAAAGTTCATTCTAGAGCATGCGTGTAATTTTTGAGTCACTACAATTACCATTTAACAAGCAAAAATAAACAAAGAGGTTAGAAACACCCACCTTGATGAATTTTGATGGAAAATAGATCCTACAAGCTCCTAGCTTCAAGATTGGCCTTCTTGCTGCTAGCTCCTTGCCTTCTTGGCTCCTTGGCTCCTCCTCCTTGCTTGCCTACTTGTTTTCCTTCTCCTTGGCTCTAATTATAGTATAGGATTTGTTTGGGGTTGAGAATGAGAGTAGAAGAGTGTAGGATTTAAAGTATGAGAAGATAGAAGTGTGAAATGACAATTATTGCATTGTGTGGTGTTAAAATGCAAAAGGTGGGAGGGGGTTCAGATCTGGCCAGATTTGGCATGGGGAAGAGAAGGGGAATCTTGAAATTGATTGGGGTGGAAAGGTGGTAGAGTGTAAGAGTGGAGATAGTCTCATCATGAAGCAATTTGAGTTCAAACAATGCCCTAACCCTAATTCTTTTCCCTCCCTTTCTCATGTAATCTTTAGGCTTCATTTTTTTTTGTACAAGTCATGTCACACTACAAGTGTGTGTTCATGGCTCAATGGTCAAAAGAACATGGTTTGAGCTCATGTCTAGCTCATGGGGAGTTTATTTGAAGTTTATGAAATAATTCCATACTAATAGTTTCAAAAAGAAAAATAAATAAATAAATATAGTATTTTAGTGCTTAACAAATCATACATATATTCATATGAAAATCCGGGTTGTTACAGCCGGGGTGATCGCGACGGGGGTCGCGTTCGTCGGAGGGCGGTGCGGTGGTCTAGTCAACGGCGATCGGGATGCATAGGGAGAGAGAGAGATGAGTTGGAGAGAGTGAGAAAGATGATAATTAGGGTTTGATTAGGGGGATAATGACAGTAGAGAGGAATATAACAAATTTGGTTTAGATTTAATTGGGATTTTGCCAAGTTACGATTTTGAGGAATCAAGGGAAAATAATGGGGAACATGATCTGCTTGTTAGGCAGATCTTGAGAATGTGAGGGAGAAATTGAGAGATACTAGGTCAAAGAGGGTATTGAGTAGCAGGATTAGGATCCAATATGGCAAGTAATAGGGTTTAAACAGGGTAGACTGGGTTAGAAATCATATCCAATTGAGCAGAAGTAAGATATTAAACAATTAGGCCATGAATGAACAAATCTAGAATTAAACAATTCATTCATAGACAAATAATTGAAAGAAGGGTTTGAATCAAGAACATTGAAATCACAGACGACAAAACAATCGATGAATTTATTGAGAACGAAGAATTAATTACACGATAGGGAATACAATCAGGATAAATACTCAGAAAAATAATTACTGTACAAAATACAAGAAGAATGGGATACAGGAGTTACAAATCCTACCCACCTAACATGAAGAATTTCGTCCTCAAAATTCAAACAAGAAGGGCATAGGATAATCCTGAAAAGAAAAGAAAACAATAATAAAAACAAAAACTACACAAACAAATGAGAAAACTTCTGGCGGATCTCCTCCTCCAAATTCCATGTCGACTCACCCGACGAGTGAGGATTCCAAGAAACCTGAACCACCTTGATAACCTAGTTCTTTAGCACCTTCTCCCGCCGATCCAAAATAACAGCTGGCGAAATCTCACAAAACAGATCCGACTGCACGGACAACTTTGAGTAGTCGATCACGTGGCTTTCATCACAGATGTACCTCCTGAGTTGTGACACATGGAAGACGTCGTGCACCCTAGATAAAGCCGGTGGCAATGCAAGACGGTAGGCCACCTTTCCTACTCGTTCCACAATATCAAACAGCCAGATGAACCTAGGGCTAAGCTCCCCCCACCGCCAAACCGAATGACACCTCTCCACGGCGATACCTTAAGGAAGACATGGTCACCTACCTCAAACTCGAAGGCTCTCCTATGTACATATGCCCATCTCCTCTGCCTGTCTTATGCTGCCTGAAGATCCTTCCTAATCTGAGTCACCACATCAACAGTCCTGGTGATCAACTCCGGACCCAACAACTTCCTCTCACCAATATCATCCCAGCACACTGGTGATCTGCACTTCCAACCATATAGTGCCTCGAACGGTGTATTTTTTTAAGATTGGCCTGAAAGCTGTTATTGTACGAGAACTCTACAAGATGCAAGTGGTCCTCCCAAGATCCACCGAACTGCAACACACATGACCTCAACATGTCCTCCAGAGTCTGGATGGTCCTTTCTGACAGTCCATCGGTCTGAGGGTCTAAAGCTGTGCTGTGCTTCAGTTTACTCCCCAGACTACTCTGAAGATTCTCCCAAAACTGAGATCTGAACCTCGTATCCCTATCAGATACAATACTGACTGGGACCCCAAGAAGCCTGAGGGTCTCTTGCATGTACTTCTCTACTAGGCTCTTAGTAGACTGTCTGACTCTGAAGGGAATGAAGTGAGCACACTTCGTCTGTCTGTCCACACCCATATGGCATTGTAACCCTTGGGACTCCTCGTGATGTGTTCCCACTTCCACTCCGAGAAGGGAAGAGGTTGAAGAAGTCTGGCTGTAACCCCTGTTTTTCATTGTGTATTTTGAGTGTATTTTTCATTTTGGTGTATTTTCTCTTTATATCCCTCTTGTAATTCTTTTGACCGTATATTGGATCTTTTGTTTCCATATATTTATTTTTTTGATTGTTTGATCATCTTTTATTTGGATTCTTGATTCGGTAGTCTCCCGTCGATTTGTCTCTTTTTGGTCGTGCCATTATTTTTGACTTTCACTGTTAAATTCATTTTTTTTCCACTCAGTTATTTTAATTCATTCATTTTGACCTATAAAATTTTGGATCTCATACCCTATTAAACTCAAATCCTATTTCAAAACCTAATTAAGCAAATCCTAATAATCTACTCCTATTCCTGACTCTATTACCCAATTAATTATTTTTCCCCTTGTTTTAAAATCCTATTCTTTACTTTGAGCCCAATACCATTAAACTACTTCTATTACCCTAGTTATCAAGCATACATAATAATATACCATTCCACCTAACTACCCACCGAGCTCACTGTGCAGTACCCTACCCGATACTTACTTGTGCCGCTCCCCCTCCTATCTATCCCTAAAATCTCTTAATCCCATATATTTAACCCATGCACTAAATATTTTCCCTGTTGCCGCCTCAAATTTTGCCCTAACCCTAACTTCATTCAACCTATATATATATTATTTCCCTTTACCTTTCACCTGCATATCAAAATATATATATATATAAAGAACCTTACCTACTGCTGTGAACATCCCGGATTCTACCCCCTCAACCTCATCCCGTCCACTCTGCACCCCGATCCACTGCACCCCCGGCTCCATCCCGCTCCTCGTCCCTCTTTCTTCGCGAGTGGGTTCTCGTTTGTTCGTGGGTTTTGTACGTTGGTTTCGTTCATGGGTTCGTTGATTTTTTGTTCGTGGGTTCGTTGATTTTTTGTTAGTGGGTTTTGTTCGTTGCCGGGATCCGTTTCCGTTATTCTTGGTGTTCTTCGTTCGTCTTCGATTAAGGTAAGTAACTTGTACTCAAATTTCTTTGTATGATACTAGTCCTAAATACCACCTATAATGTAGTTGGGTTCCAGAGACAACTTGTGTGTGTGTTAATGGGTTTTGTCTCTATAGTGTTATTTGACCATAGTTGACTCACGATACAAATTTGACATGAAACAACTTAGAGTGCGTTTGGTTTGTTGTTTTGAAAACATTTTTCTGAAAACTCTTTTCTGAAAACTCTTTTCTGAAAACTATTTTCTGAAAATGAGTGTAAAAGTAGTTTGGTAATTTTTTTTCTGAAAACTGTTTTCTGAAAATGAGTGTAAAAGCTGTTTGGTAATATTTTTTCCTGAAAACTGTTTTCTGAAAGCTATTTTCTGAAAATGAGTGTAAAAGCTCTTTGGTAATATTTTTTTCTGAAAACTGTTTTATGAAAAAGAGTGTAAAAGCTGTTTGGTAATATTTTTTTCTGAAAACTGTTTTCTGAAAACTTTTTTATGAAAAAAAGAGTGAAAAAACTGTTTGGTTATATTTTTTCTGAAAACTGTTTTCTGTAAACTGTTTTCTGAAAAAAAAGAGTGTAAAATCTGTTTGGTTATATTTTTTCTGAAAACTGTTTTCTGTAAACTGTTTTCTGAAAAAAAAAGAGTGTAAAAGCTGTTTGGTTATATTTTATTTTTGAAAACAGTTTTCTGAACACAGGTTTCAGAAACAATGTGTAAAAGCTATTTGGTAATATTTTTTTAAGAAAACAATTTTCTGAAAACAGTTTTCTAAAAAAGAGAGTGTAAAAGCTGTTTGCTAATATTTTTTCCGGAAAACATTTTTCTAAAAACAGTTTTCTGTAAAAGAGAGTGTAAAAGTTGTTAGGTAATATTTTATTCTGAACACTGTTTTTTTGAAAGTAAGATTATAAAATGTGTTTGGCAAGCCAGTAAATATGAAATTTCGTATAAAAAAGTTATTGGCAAATGAAGTTATAAAAGCCGTTTGGTTTGTAAAATAAATTCGCAAATTTAAAGGAAAACAGTTTTTTTGCCAATGAGATTATAAAAAGCGTTTGTTCGATCAATTTGCAAGCTGATATTTTTTTAATTGTTGCAGTTACAAAGCAAAGTTGTACAAGTATGGGAACAAGAAACCTGAGTAGCATGTGAAACGAGCAAATCTTATCAATATGAGGAGTTGTATACCTTACCCTTGTTGATATGAACTGCTATTCGACTATGATTTTTCCAATGGAGATTTTGTATTCTTATTGTATGTAAACATTTCCTTAACTTGATATGCGATATGCAAAAGAGTAATATGATAGATCATTTGTATATAATGTAACGAAAATTCTTTGATCGCATCCCTTTTGTTTTGTAACTCATTATACCTTCTTGAATTACTATATTCATAATGAGAATAAAGTATTGAAATTTGTCAAAGTAAAAAAAATAACTGTTCAATTATAAAAAATAACAACGCCATCATCTCCACGATTGTATCGTCATGCACATCAACAAAATTGATTGAAAAGCTTGTGTGAAAGTTTTTTGCCCAAAGCATGAAAACCCATCAATTACACCTCAATCCACACCCCAAATTATTTATTCACAGTTATAACATATCAAAAGCCTTTACAAACAATGATAACATCATAAATCATGAACAGAATCTGAACCCTTCACAGGAAAGATATTGTACTCATTATGGATATTTGTTAACGTTAAAAAAATAATAGCACTTCAGTTTTACAGCATCAGTTGCTTTCATATCCAAATTTTTGAATCTCCTTGTGTACAAGAGAAAGAGTTGAAACAGTTGTGTTAGCATACTAGATTATTTTTTCCCCAAAGCATGAGAAGCATCCAGAAGCATCCCAAATGTTCTCCCAAATTATTCTTCATAGTTATAACCTACGAACAGCATTAAAAAACCCTCATAACATCATAAGCCATAAGTAGCAATCAGAACCCTACACAGAAAGGAAAATGTAGACAGTATGAAATTTGTTAAAGTTAAAAATCAAAAGTGGTTTTTATACGGGATCAGAAGCCATCATTTCCACGATTGTATCTTCTGGAACAGGAAAATATTTTCAAAAACTTCTGTTAGCATACTGTTAGATTTTTTCCCAAAGAATGGGAACCCATCAGACGCATCTCAATGCACACCCCAATAGTTCTTCACAGTTACCAAGTATGAAAAGGCTTTGACAAACCATTATAAGATCATAATACATGTGCAGAATCAGAGACCTTTCAGAGTTAGGGGATTGTACACATTATGGAAATTTGTTAAGGTCAAAAAAAAATCAACACTTGTATGTAGTGTTACAGGATCAGAAGCCATCATTTCTAAAATTTTCAACCTCCTCATCTACAAAAAAGAGTTGAAACAGCTGTGTTAGCATACAGATTATTTTCTACCGAAAGCATGAGAAGCATTCAGAAGCATCCAAATGCACAACCCAAATTATCATTCTTCATAGTTATAACCTATGAATAGCAGTAAGAAACCCTGATAACAGCATCAGCCATAATCTGGTACCTGATCCCTGCACAGAAAGTAAATTCTACAGAGTATGGAAATGTGTTAAAGTTAAAAATCAAAAGTGGTTTTCTTACGGGATCAGAAGCCATCATCTCCACGATTGTATCTTCCAACACATCAGCAAAATGTATTCAAAACCACTCGTTAGCATACTGATAGATTTTTGCCCAAAGAATGAGAACCCATCAGAACCATGTCAATGCACAACCCAAATAATCTCCACAGTTAACAAATATGGAGATGGCTTGACAAACCATGATAACATCATAATCGATGTGCAGATTCAGAGACCTTTCAGAGGTAGGATATTGTACACATTATGGAAATTTGTTAAGGTTCGAAAAATCAACACTTGAGTTACACAGTATCAGAAGCCTTCATTACCAATTTTTGCAAAAGCACACCAACAACATTTATTGAATCCCTTGTGTCAGCATATTGATTATTATAGCTGAAAGCATGAGAACACATCAGAAGCATCTCAATGCACACCCCAATTATATTTCTGATGCATACCTATACAGCAGTAGGCACACCCCAAATATTAATTAGTATGCACAGCCCAATTACACAGTATCAGAAGCCTTCAGTTTCAATTTTTGTCAAAGGCACATAAACAACATTTATTGAAGCCCTAGTGTTAGCATACTGATTATCACTGCTCAAAGCATGAGAACACATCAGAAACATCTCAGTGCACACCCCAATTACATTTCTGATGCATGTGTACAAGTGACAAAAGATGTCACAAACCATGCTAACATGATAAGCCACAAGCAGAATGTGAACCCTTCCCAAGAAGGAAATTGTACAATTTATGTAAAATTGTTAAATTTAAAAAAAAATACTTGAGTTATACAGGATCCTCATCCATCAGCTCCAAAATTTTGAGAGGCACATGAAATTTTTTTATTGAAAATCTTGTGTTAGCAGATTAATATTCGTGGATCTGTTTGGTAACTACCATCTTCCATATTTGAATGACAAAAGTGTTTGGTCATTTTCAAAACTGCAGAGGTAATACAGGATCAAAATATTTCATCATCATCTCCACCATTGTCAATTTCTACCAACCAAACATAAACAATTTTATCATCCGCTGATTTGAATATACAGATGATGGCTTGCTATGCCAATAATAATCAGTATGCTAACAAAGGTTTTCAATAAATATTCTTGGAGTGACTTTCAAAAATTTGGAGATGAAGGCATGTGATACTGTGTAACTCAAGTGTCGATTTTTTTGACCTTAACAAATTTCCATAATGTGTACAATCTCCTACCTCTGTAAGGTCTCTGATTCTGCGCATGGATTAAGATGTTGCCATGGTTTGTCAAGGCTTTAATACGATAACTATATTGGAGGTTATTTACAGAATATGAAAATAACATATTACGTTCTGTAACATTAGTAAGCTCAGATGGGGAAAAAACAACAGCAACTACTAATAAAAAACCCATTTACCAAAAAAAAAAAAATCAAATAAAAACTGCCGCGTTCAACCATTGAATAGTCATAATACAATAGCTCACACACAAATATGCAAATAATTATAAAGGATTGTACACATTATGATATGATGGTCTCACTCATCCAAATGGGATTGCTACTGCTCACCACGATTCTTCACCCATCTCTACCTTACTTCCGGGGTCATACGAAGGAAAGTATGACAAGCACGAGGATTAGCAATTAAGTGGTCAAGTGCATTCCCTGTTCCTTTGTAATTAAGCCCAGGCATCGCATTAATTATATCAGTACGTTGATCCAACTCGGTATAATCATGTTCAACCGAGACAGTACCTTCCTCGGACATTTTCTTCTTGTACTTGTTTCTTCTTACCTCCTGGGTTTCCAAAAAGGAACCATAGCATTCTTTGATATCCGAGCCTTTTGTTGCTCGTCCACTTGATGTACCAGATTTTCTCTTGCGAGACCCCGACCCCGAACCCATTGGTACATCATCATCCTCATCAGGTACATTTACGTATGGCAGATTAGGGTGGGCAAACTCATAATTAACCCTCCGTTCCTCATCGGAATCGTACACCCTTTGTGTTGTAGCCCTAGAGACATAGTCCTGGGCAGTAGATTCTTGAAAAATTTTGGTCAAAGCATCGTAGTTTGCCAACCCCTTCTTCTCAAATTGTTTTGCCTTAGGGTGTGCCTAATCAAAAATTGTGTTGTTAATTTACAAGTAGTAAAGTCATGCTTAAGTATACTAAGAACAGATTCACAGACATTTACAAAAAATGAGTTTATATATGAACCTTAACATAGTTTTCCCAAACATCCTTCTCGGTAGTGACTGTTTCGTTCACTTCATCCCAACCGAAACCACTCTGTTTCTTCATATGGTCAAACACCCTCCATTTCATTCTTAGTCTCGAATGTTTGTCCTTCAATTGTTTTACCGTGAATGAACGATGACACATATATTTCATATGTATAGTAAATTGTAGCCACACTTTGGCGTCAAATGTGTTAGTTTTGAGACTATTTTCGTCTACTACCTCCTCCATAAGATGCACAAATACCCGCACAACATTTGGAGGCCACTTCCCAAAATCATCATCCACCTCCATCTCCTTCCCCTTCCCCATAATACTCATCTATATTAGGAAAAGAACCAATAAATAGTAATCAACAGTGACAAACTGCAGCACTTAAAGAGTGATCCGAGATCATTTGCGGAAGTAAAATATATTCAAAAATGAGAATTTCTATCTCTAATATAGGATTTGAAAATAGTGTTTTTCTTTCACGAACAAAATGAACCCTGCTTTTAATCAAACGAAAAAGGAGTTTAGTATACCATAAGATCACATGTAATGATATCCAAATCCATCCCAATTCACAGTCCCCAATCCGTAATAATCAGTCCCGCACAAAAAATTTTAACAAATCAAAAAACGCAAATAAACCAGTTTTGGACCACGGATCTAGCCGTAGAATTGAAATTCATCATCTTCAAACCCAACCCATTTACTCTGTACAGGATCCTCTGATAAGCCGTTGAACAAACCCATCAGAGAAACAATTTCTTCAAATTTCGCAAAAAAATCAATCGGGAATATCATCTGTATATAGGAAGTCATACCGCTCTAACAAGGGAGGAAATGGGTTCCAAATTGGATCATACCTTCGATTGCAGTTGAAAAGTAAAGAAATTGTCAGCAACCGATTCAACCTTCAATAGCCTTTTGATTCGACTTGCCCGTTGTCGAATATACCTTTTCTTGTATGCAGCATGGGTTTCACAAACCATTAACCCTAAATCGATCACTCAACCCCGAACCAAATTGACTAATCGAGAGTAGTATTCTCATCGCCAGTGACAGAGAATGAACTTAGTGGAGTAGATTTGGGGCATAATAATTACAAAATCGTTGATTTTTGGGTGGAGATTCATTCAGATCTGTTTTGGAGCACTAGAAAAGAGAGAAGGGAGGAAGGAGGTGAAGTGAATACGGGTATAAGTAAAGAAGCTTGAACTCGTGAAGTGAGAAAAGTGGGGGGGTCGGGTTTTCAAAACATTCGTTTCCAAAGAACCCCAAACCAAACAACGTTTCAAGTTTTAGAAAAACAAAAACAAAAAAAACTTTAAACCAGACGCACTCTTAGGATTTTTGACCGTTCTTGATTTTGATCATGTATGAGATATTTGTGAGAATTTGGGCGTTTGTTGAGATCCATGTTGATATGGCTAAAAGTGAGGTTAAATCGGAACCGTCCAAATCGAGCACGAATCTTGAAGCCCAGGGGTAAAACGGTAATCTCACATACAAATAGGTCCAAAACGGGTACTGGATCTCCTTCTCACAGATTCGATAACCCGCGAACAAATCCACCTCAGCTGGATACGGGTCCCGACACGATTCAGACCCAGTCCGGTTGGACAGAATCAAGATCTCTGATTAGGCCAAATCAACGGGCCAGATTCGCCATTATCCTCCCACCGGGAATTAGGGGTAACAGATTCCTAATCTGGTTATGAGAATTTTACTCCTTATCAGATCACAGGAATTACTACCTTCCTAATCTGATCCCTAAGGCGGCTATAAATACCCCCCACCTACCACTGTTACAGGTAATCACTCTTTTTTCTATTAACGCTCTTTCTTAATCATTCCTGGTTACTGACTAGAGCGTCGGAGGGTGCGTCGCCGGGATCAACCCCGGTGTCTCGCACTTCCCTACAGGTGAACGGAGGGGGTCAGCGATCAAACTCCGGCGGAATAGGTTGGGTGTTTGCTATTCAGGTTTTCTACGAGTCCACAAATTCTATTTGTTTACCCCCACACCAGATTCAGCGGTAACAGATTGGCGCCGTCTGTGGGAAAGATTCGAATAGCAGCCTCCCCTCTTCCCATTGGTGAGATCTCCTCCAGCCATGCCGCCTAGAAAGTAAGATCCACGGGATCCAATCATGGGCCCAATCCAGATCAGCAACAAGAAGTCCCCTTCCAACCTGCTCATCAACAGGGGCAACTTCCGCTTCAAACTGAGGATCTGCCTCCTCTCCCAAATCAGCAACCTCCTAATGGTCCCCCCGGTCCTTCAAATGCCAGCACAGCGGTCTCGCTCCCCGACCCGCAGTAACAACCTCTCCATCCGGACCACGTATCCATCCACAATGCCTCTTCGGATTCTATGGCCTCCCACCATCCTCGAGTTTCCGACCTCCGCAACACCGTTCTAAATCGGCAGAAGGATGAGGATCTTCGCCGCCGCCTGGATGAGAAGCGGGCCCGAGAGGGAGTCTCCCGCCAACAACATCCGGGTGAGCGATCTCCTCACCACCGAGATAGCAGGAGGTCCCCGGACCGAAGGGGACGGAGGGAATCCCCCGAGCGTCATAGGAGGAGACCGCATTCCCCCGCTGGTCGGCGTCATCCGAGGAATGATGAGGCACCCATCACTCGTGCTGAGTTCCAACAATTCCAGGCAATAGTGTTGCAGGCCCTCAACCTTCGCCCCAACAACAATAATGCCCAAAGGGTTCTGACACCCCTACGGGTCCCAAGTCCTCGTCCCCGGTCCATAACACCTCCTCCGGCTCCTAATCACCAACAACACAACCATAGTCCTCGCCGCTCCCAAGACTACCGTCGTCGTAGTCCCCGCTCCCCTTCCTATGAAGACGAGTCCAGGGGCTCGTTTGACTACCACCGGAGGGACGATGCTCTCTACCGCCGTTTCCACAAGATGGAGAGACGCATTGGTCGAATGGACAAGGAGGAAGAGTCGAGAGGAAGGACCATCCGCCCCTGGCAGACCTCCCTTCTCCCGGACCATCATGGAGGCTCCCATCCCGAGGAGTTTCAAGCCTCCGCAGTTTGAAACTTATTCGGGGGAGTCGGACCCCGTTGACCATGTCGAAAGCTTCAAGACCTTGAAGCTAATCCACCAAGCTTCCGACGCCATGCTTTGCAAAACTGTCCCCGCCACTCTTAAGGGTTCGGCTCAGGAATGGTACTCCCGGCTCGCTCCCTCTTCCATCTTCTCTTTTGAGCAGTTCGAAACGCTCTTCATAAACCACTTTGTGAGTAGCAGACGCACGGAGAAGACCAGCATCTCGTTACTCCACCTCCATCAGGAGAGGGGAGAAAAGTTGAGGGACTATGTGAGGAGGTTTACTGCAGAGGTCAGGTCCATCGCCTTCCTCGACCAATCAGTGGCAACCGTCGCATTCCAATCCAACGTCCTCAACTCTAACCTTCGTTCGTCCCTCGCTAAAAAGCCCCCGCATAACTTTGCTGACCTTCTCCTTAGGTGCGAGAAATATATTCGGGTGGAGGAGGCCGAATGCCTCCCGGGCTTCGGAGGATCTGCCTCCGGGACGAAGAGAAAGACAACTGAAGAGGAAGGGGCCAAAAAGTTGCAGAGGGATAATAGCGGTCAACGCCGCCCTCCCCCCAGTTTCGTGAAATTTACTCCTCTCACTACCAACGTCTCCACCATCCTGATGGAAGTCGAGAAGGAAGGTGTCATACCTCCTGCTCCGAGGATGAACACCCCAGCCAAGAAGAGGAATAAGGAGAAATGGTGCCATTTCCACCGGGATCATGGCCACGACACCAACGACTACCGGGCGCTGAAGAACAAGATAGAGGCCCTGAGGGGGTAGTTAGCCAAGTTTGTAAGAGCAAATGATCGGGCCGATTGCACCACTCCTCCGCCTCGGGGGGCTAACAAGCGTTCCGAGCGACGCGATGAAACTCCCGAATTCGAGGAGGAACGCGTCCTACATCTTATCCATGGAGGCCCCATGGGAGGCTCTTCCAACTCTTCTCGAAAGGCGTTCGTCCAAGAGGTTAATTCTGTTCACAGCGTCCCTCCCCCAAAAGGCCTCGGTGTCCCGGTCACATTCTCAGATGAAGATCTCGAGGGGGTTAGGACTCCCCACTGCGATGCACTTGTTATCGATCTCCGTATGGCGAACTTCAAAGTGCAGAGGATCCTAGTAGACAACGGAAGCTCCGTGAACATCCTCTTCCTCTCAGCCTTCCGAGGTCTTCAGCTACCCAGGGACCGTCTCAAACCGGCCGGCTACACTCTCCACGGTTTCACGGGAGTGCCAGTAACTATTGAAGGGGTGATAACCCTCGACGTAACTGCTGGCAAAACTCCTACCACCCGGACCGAGCTGATAGACTTTATGGTCGTCGACGTCCCAGCTGCATACAACGTCATCCTAGGCCGACCCGGCTTAGCTGCCCTAGAAGCCGTCCCTTCGGCCTACCATCTCAAGATGAAATTCCCTACCCGGGCAGGAGTAGGGGAGGTCAAGGGCAGTCAGGAAATGGCCCGGAATTGCTACATGACTTCCACCGGGGGTCCGGTCTTCTCCCTCGAAACTTTAGAAATCCCCAGGAGGCCGTTCGACCAACGTCCGAGCCGGTGGACGAACTGGAAGAGGTGCTCTTTTTGGAGGATGACCCGAGCAGAAAGTTCTTCATCAGCAAGACCCTCCCTTCTGTCCTATGTTCCGACATAGTGTAGTGCATTCGGGGTAACCGCGACCTCTTTACCTGGTCCGCCGCTGATATGCCGGGAATTTCCGAGGAGCTTTTGGTCCACCGCCTCAGCATTGAGCTGGGGTCCAAACCGGTCCAACAAAAGAGGCGCAAGTTCACTCCCGAGCGGCAGCAAGCCAACAAAGAAGAGGTGGACAAGCTCCTAAAGGCCCGGTTCATACAGAAGGTTAACTACCCGGAATGGCTTTCCAATGTAGTCATGGTCAAGATGTCAAACGGGACCTGGAGGATATGTTTCGATTTCACTGATCTGAACAAGGCTTGTCCTAAAGACCCCTTCCCTCTTCCAAGCATTGACACCCTCATCGACGCGACTTCGGGACATGAGCTCCTCAGCTTCATGGATGCTTTCTCAGGCTACAATTAGATCCGGATGTTCCCCCCGGATATCCCGAAGACCTCGTTTGTGACCGACCAGGGCCTATACTATTACAGAGTGATGCCATTCGGGTTGAAGAACGCTGGTGCCACTTACCAGCGCCTTGTTAACAAGGTCTTCCAGAGCCAAATAGGTCGCAATATGGAAGTGTATGTCAACGACATGCTTGTAAAAAGCATCCGAGGTACCGACCATGTCGCCGACCTGCAGGAGGCATTCGGCGTACTGAGAAAGCACAACATGAGGCTCAACCCGAACAAGTGTGCATTCGGAGTCTCATCAGGAAAGTTCCTCGGCTTCATGGTCAGCCAACGAGGAATCGAAGCTAATCCAGAGAAAATCCAGGCCATATTAGACATGGCCCCGCTCAAGAATGTTAAGGAAGTTCAGAGGCTGACAGGCCGCCTCGCCGCATGATGGTGAATTTTTGCAAGTGTACAAAATCGCACAAGTAATATAGATAGGTGAGTAGAGTGTCGAACCCACAGGGACTAGATATTTTACTGAGTACCGATATCACTAGATGAATCACTATTTGGAAGATCGAATTTTATGAATAATAAAACAACTAAATTACTCTAATCTAATTAAATCTAACTAAATTGGTGAAGAGGGAGAGGGCTGTGAAACTTTGAAGCTCTTGTAATTTGTTAAGGGTAAAATTTGTTCTAGGGCTCTTGGTTCACCTCGTTTATCACACACACAAATTATAATCCTTATAAATAAAAATATTATCTTTCCCAATTGTCGACCAAAATCCTAAAGATATTAACCACTCTATCAACGTAGTCTAAAAATTATTCTCAACTAACTCTTCGCCTATCCATCAAATTATTAATTGAGAAATTGGATTTCTTAACGGTCACGTCCTCCAATATACGGTTTTAATTTTTATTAATCACAAATAACCTGTTCGGTCTCTTTATGATTTGAGAAATCATACAAATATCTATCCACCATGTTGTACGCATAAATAATAAAAATTAAAACACAATCAAGAAAAATAGAGTAATGATAAGAAATTAAAACTTTTGTTCTACAAAACTCGGCTACATCTTAGCCTCTAGAACAATAAATTCAGTTCATATTTGTTTGGGATTGCATCAAAAAATATAGAGAAGAAAAGGTACAAAAAGAAATACAAAAATTAATTCAAACCAGTCCTTTCTCTCTTCTCTGCCGTCTCGAAAACCGAACCCAGAAAGTCTGCGTCGCCTCGGAGTGCACGCCGCCAAGCAGGTCAGCCAGGTTGCCTTCAGTATGCCACGTCAGCACACAGCAGGTCGCGCTGTCACGTCGCGCCTGCTGTCGCACGGGTGTCTGAGCCGAGCGCGTGGTCCCACGCCTGGTCACCGTCGAAGAAGAAGAAGCTAGTCAAGTGCCACGTTCTGTTCCTTCTCTCTCTTCTCTCTTTGTTACCGCACGCAAGAGACAGCAAAAAGCTGTCTCTGTCTCCCTTCTTTTTCTTTTCTGTTTTTTTTATTATTATTATTATTTATTATTGCTGATTAGTAGCCGTCACCTCCTACTTTATCATCTCTTCTTTGCCTTGTATTTATAGAGAACGGAGAGAAGCATTAGGGTTTGCACTTTTGCAGAAAACCCCTCTCTTTTCCTTTATTTTCTTCCTTATTTAATCCAGAATATTATTTATTTCTCCTTCTTTCTTTTCTTCCTTTTCTGCCACCACGTGCTTCTGCATACATAAAATAATACCAGAAATTAGGATTTTTAAATAAAATAAATTTAATTAGTTTAAAATTAATTAAACTAACTAAAAATCATATTAGCATATAAAAGTCCTTTTAAATTTATTTGTCGCACTTTTAAGTCAACAAAACAATAAAAAAATGATAAATCAATTATTTTACTTTGTTTGTTGATTTTTTCCACATTTCTTTACTTTTTTCATCAAAAATATTATTTCTTCAAAAATAATTAATTAAATGAAATCCTATAGAAATAAGATGAATTATAGACAATATCAGCGAAAACAAGCCATTTTAATAGGTAAATGAGTACAAATATTTGTATATAAATTAGACACACCACCGCAAAAGGTCATTTCCTCTCCAAGTCCGGGGAGAAATGCCTCCCCTTCTTCAAGGCTCTCAGGGGGGCTAAAGGTTTCGAATGGGGGCAGCAGCTGCAGGAGTCGTTCGACCAGCTAAAGGCTTACCTCGTCAATCTTCCTCTGCTCAGCAAGCCTGTCCCGGGCGAAACCCCGTACCTCTACTTGGCTGCTTCCGAGCAGACCCTCAGCGCCGTTTTAGTAAGGGAAGAAGACCGGAATCAAAGGCCCATCTACTATGTAAGCAAGGTGCTCCGCGATGCCGAGCTTCACTACCCGAAGATAGAAAAGATGGCGTACGCTCTGATCATGGCGGCGAGAAAGCTTCGCCCTTACTTCCAGTCCCATTCGGTGGTCGTCCTTACTGACCAACCGCTGAAACAAGTCCTCCAAAGACCTGAGACCTCTGGCTGCCTCATGAAATGGTCCATCGAACTAAGCCAGCACGACGTCTCGTACCTTCCCCGGACCGCGATCAAAGCTCAAGCCCTTGCAGAGTTCATCGTCGAGACCACCATTCCGAGGTCAATCAGGTGCCGAACGGACCCCCTATTTGGACGGTTTTTGTGGACGGTTCCTCTTGTAATAAGGGAAGCGGAGCCGGGATCATTTTGGCAGGTCCAGACAACTTCATCCTCCAGTATGCCCTGCTTATGAACTTCAAGGCCTCGAACAACGAAGCGGAGTATGAAGTGCTAATCGCCGGCCTCGGGCTTGCCCGAAGTGCAGGGGAGCAACGCCTCCGAATCTATAGTGACTCTCAACTGGTAGTGAATCAAGTCTTAGGCAATTACGAGGCACGAGACGATCGGATGGCAAAGTACCTCGCTAAAGTCTGAACCCTCATGGCCCGGTTCGAAGAAGCGCTCATTCGGCGGATCCCCCGAGAAGAGAATTCATAGGCCGACGCCCTCTCCAAGTTAGCCTCATCCTCCCTCCAAGGTCTCGAGCAGACCGTCTTGATCGAGGTCCTCTTGAAACCGAGTATAGAAGACGAGACCCTCGACTCGGTGGAGTCGCTGCCGGTCCTACTACAAGATGACTGGATGAAACCGCTTCGAATTCCTAAGGGATGGGCTCCTCCCTGATGACCCTAAGGAAGCTCGACAAGTAAGGACCAGAGCGGAACGGTACACTCTCGTCGAGGGAATCTTGTTCAAACGCTCCTTCTCGCAAGTAGACGGCAGGCCGTACTTGAGGTGCCTCTCCCCAGAACAAGCCGACTACGCCTTGTAGGAGCTCCACGAAGGCATCGGCAGAGCACATTCAGGGTCCAGATCACTGGCTCGGAAGGTGTTGAATTACGGTTACTTCTAGCCTACCATCCCCCGAGATGCCGAGCGACACGTTCGGAAATGCGACTCTTGTCAGAAGCATTCAAACATTCGTCACCTCCCACAAACTCAGCTCGCCTCCCTGTCAAGTCCTATCCCCTTTGCCATGTGGGCAATGGATTTACTAGGGCCATTCCCTCCAGCTCCGGGCCAGTTCAAGTTCCTCGTCGTGGCGATCGACTATTTTTTGAAGTGGATAGAGGCCGAGCCTCTAGCAACATTCACAGAGAACAAGGTGCTCCAGTTCTTCTGGAAGCACGTCATCTGCCGATTCGGTGTTCCCCGAGTCCTCGTAACTGACAACGGAACCCAATTTATTGGGGCCACGTTCCGAGCTCTGTGTGAAGACCTCGCAATCCAGCAATGTTTCTCCTCCGTCTCCCATCCGCAGTCGAATGGCCAAGCCAAAAATGCTAACCGGCAGATTCTCGCCGGCATTAAGAAGAGGTTGGACAAGTGATCCAAAGGTTTATGGGTGGATCTGTGGAACTACTACACCACTAAACGAACCCCCACAAGAGAGTTCCCGTTTAACCTCACCTATGGGTCCGAGGCTGTGATCCCTCTGGAGGTCGAAATACCTTCTCCTCGCCTTGTAGCCTACAACGAAGAACAAAATGCCAGGGACCTTCGGGCAAACCTAGATCTGGTAGACGAGCTGAGGGAAAGAGCATCAATCAGCCAACAGAACTATCGAAGGAGGATCGAGCTGGCGTATAACAAAAAGGTCCGACCTACCGATCTCAAGGAAGGGGACCTAGTCCTCAGAAAGTTAGCTGTCTCCTTCCCTAGTCAGAAGAGCAAGCTGGCTCCAAATTGGGAGGGGCCTTATAGGATCACGAAAGTAGTTCGGCCAGGAGCTTATCGTCTCGAAAACCACGAAGGCAGAGAAATCCCTAGGACCTGGAATGCCGACCATCTTTTGAAGTACAAAGAAGGTGCCCCGGCACCTCTCTAAGTATTTCAGGATGTCGAAACCGTTCCTCTCCTACCCCCTGTATTTTCTCTAATTTGTTTTTCATATGTAATAACGGCTCGCAACTCAGAAGCGGCCGACTAGTAGTCCTCAATAAAGAATTTTTTCATACTTGTGCCCATGCATCTTTCCCTTCTTTGCTCTTAACTCTAACGATGGTCCGGAGTCCAACACTCAGCTCGACTCTACCTCACAAGCCCGCTATTCAGTGAGCTAGAGGTAGTTCGCTATTCGGAACTGCTCCCACAGCCGTTGAACAACTCTAACGATGGTTCGGAGTCCAACACTCAGGCTCGACTCTACCTCGCAAGCTCGCTATTCAGCCAGCTAGAGGTAGTTCGCCGTTCGGAACTTCTCCCACAGCCGTTGAACAACTCTAACGATGGTTCGGAGTCCAACACTCGGCTCGACTCTACCTCGCAAGCTCGCTATTCAGCCAGCTAGAGGTAGTTCGCCGTTCGAAACTGCTCCCACAGCCGTTGAACAACTCTAACGATGGTTCGGAGTCCAACACTCGGCTCGACTCTACTTTGCGAGCTCGCCCTTAAGCGAGCCAGAAGTAGATCGCCGTTCGGAACTGCTCCCACAGCCATTGCATAACTCTAACGATGGTTCGAAAACCAACACTCGGCTCGATTCTACTTCGCAGGTTCGTCCTTAAGCAGGCCAGAAGTAGATCGTCGTTCGGAACTAGTCCCACAGCCGTTGAATAAATCTAACGATGGTTCGGAGTCCCAATGCTCAGCTCGATTGTGCTAACTGAGTACCCCGAACCGAGCGGACGAGGAACCGACCCCCGCATATGGAGAAAAATTCTGCCGAACCAATTTCACCGTTAGATCATCTCAAGATGCGTGCTAGAATGTGATGAAAGGATCAGATCGTGCCACGTATCCACAACACGACAAGATAGTGTTTTCTTGAAACTCGTGCCTCCCACCTCGTGATACGTACCATGATCATGATCAACCATCCAGATTGAACCACGTGTCAACGGCGTGTTCGAATTCTGACACTCGGTCTGACTTCACAGTTTCCCAAACCGAATGTGCAAACTTCCGAAGCACGAGGTCCTACGACTAAAAATGCCCGAACGAGCTAACTATCAGTCCGTATGGTTCGTTCCAAAAGTAAAGTATTAACGGCACAGCAATGAGCGGACGAACTTCGATATCATTAAAACAACTTGATAAATTTACAGGACAAGTTACAACTAAAAAGCAAGCAAAATTACAAGGCATGTTGTTACAACTCGTTCAACATCTCCTCGGAATAGGAACGCTTCGATTCAGAGACACTCGGGGTTTTCGTCTTTTTACCTCTGAGTTCGTCTCTAGGCTGACGAACTGGGACGCCTCTTCGCCGTTGACCCGAACAGTGGCTCCAATCGAGGCTCCGCTCGAGCTAACAGCAACACCGCTTTGTGCGTCAGCCGCGGTCTGACCCACGATGCGAGCACGAGTCGCGAGCTCGTAAAAGGTGATCCCTCTCTCTCTCACCTCGCGAGTGCACGAAGTACTGCGGACGTTAGTTCTCACGGGCTGAGGCTTCAGACGTGCCACCTCCTCCTCGAGCTCAACGATCCGGTCTTTTAAAGTGTCGTCTTTGACCAGAATTTTGAATCGAGGGAGCTTCGCCGAACCCGGATACTCAGCACTATCGGATATAATGCGACGCAAGTTGGTCACCTCGATACTCTTGTCGACCGTGACCCTCTGCAGCTGTTCGACCTTCTTCGCGAGCTCATCTCGCTCGGCCAGCACCAAGGCTAGCTCTTCCTCCTTCGTCGAGAACTCCTCCTCAACTATCCGAAGATGGTGCACCTCGGCCAGCAGCTCGCTGCACTTCTTCTCTACGTTGAGTGACACCCTCCGGATCAGCTCGATTTCGCCCTCAAGGCGAGCCTCACGAGATTGCTCAAACAGCTCAGCACGACGCCGAGCTGCTGCTGTTTCTAGGATGTGTTCGAGGATCTGAAATATGAGAGCGTCACAATCGAAAGACTACAGACCGATCCAAACACTTTGACAAATTTGAAACAAAATTTTCATTCATAAGGGAAGAAGCGGTGGCCAGTCCGCAAAAAGGCATTACATTTTTCTAGAAAAAAGAAAACAAATTTACAAAAAGATGAGGAGATCAGGGGTCTACCTGCGTCGTCGCCTCGACCACAGGCGCCTCGCCGTACGGCCCCTCGTTCCTCACCTCGGCCTGGAGGTCGGTTACCGCAACCTCGGGGACCACCTCCTCCTCGTCGTCGCTTCTTCCCCATCACCTTCCTCCTCTTCACCTCCCTCCTCGCCATCTGACGGGGTTCCGGGCCACAGCCTGTAGCTGACCCGCTGGAATTAGGGGACTCGGTCCTCGACATGGTCAAGCGCCCTCTGGTAGGACTTCTCCATGTTCGAGGCCATGTGCTTCTTCGCTTCGGCCTCGACCTCGGCCCTGATCTTCGTCACCAAGGCGTCCCTCTCCGCCCTCGCCTCCGCCAGAGCCTTAGTCGACGCCGCCGACTCCTCGGCAGCCTTGGCGACCTTGGCAACTTCTTCGGTGAGCCACCCCATGGCTCACTCCAGGTCCACCTCAAGGTCGGCGACCCGGACCTCCAAGCCTTCGGCTCGTCTCTGCTCTGCTTCGTGCTGCCGAACCGCCTTCACCTTGTCCGCCCTGTCCTTGTCACTGGCGGCCTTCAACTCCTTCTCCTGTGCGGCGAAACAAAAAGATAGTAAGAAAAAAGTAAGGGCCAAACGACAGACTTGAAGAAATTCTGCAGAAGAAGTACACGCAACTTACCGACACGAGCGACCGAGCGACCTCATAGGTATCGTCGCCGACTGTCCCCGCTTTCAGCGCGGCTCGATCCTTCGGGGTCGCCAAGTGTTTCACGGCCTGCATCGACATCTGCGAATTCCCGAGGAAGCCATCGTGATTCTTGACCCGCCAGTTCGGAACGAACAGTTGCTTATGTTGCTCGGTCAAGATCACTTCGGCCTCAGCGGTCAGCGGCGGAGCCTGAAGCGACAACGCCGCCAAAACGTCAAAGGCCTCACCAGCCGTGGTAGAAGCAACAGGAGCCGAGGGCTCGGCGACAACAACCACCGTCGGCGAGGGGACCTCGGCGACGGGGTGAGGCGAAAAAACTGCCGAAGCAACTTCGGGGGGCCGACCTGACGAGGCGGTCGTGCTCGGCCTCTTCCTCTTCCTTCCTTCGGCAACCTTACCCTTCTCGTTCATCATGGCCAAAAAGTCCATCTTCAGTGCTTCTGTACCAAACAACAGACAAATTGAAAGTTAGTGAAACGAGCTAAAAACTTGAAAAAAAAGAGAGAAGATATTGCGAGATGTCAGGAGTGTACTCGGGTCGATCGGACTAAGGCCTGACCCGTGTAGCACCTCCTCGGTCATCTCCCTCCAGCTCAACATCGGGAGGGCCAGGATCTTCCCCATGACTTCCTCCTCGGCTGCAGTCAGTTCCGGGTCGGCCCTCGCGAACTTCGGCACCTCTACTTTCCACCGACTCGGAACTTGCAGCATCGAGGGCCCCCTCAAAATGAAGAACTTCTCCTTCCAGCCTTTGAACGAGTCCAGGTTTTCTGTTATCCGAACGTCTTTCCTCGGTGCCAGGTAATAGCGATGCTCGGTCTTGTGCATTCGGTGAATCCGATACATGCTCCGGAAGATTGTTAGGTCCGGTTCGACCTCGGCGTTACGGCACTGCAGCAAGTAGGAATTCACATGGCGCCAAGTGTTCGGCATGAATTGGGTCGGCGCAAGGCAGTACCACCCGAGGACCTGAAGAATGAAAGGGTGCAGGGGAAAGCGCAGACCGGCGTTCAGCGAGTCATAATCGAACATACACATATCTGACGATGACAGCTTGGAGTTCGCTCGCATCCCAGGGCTGGGGAGAATCAGCTTATACTCCGGAGGGATGGTGAACCCTTTTCTGATCTGGAGCAGGTCCTTCTCGGACAGCACCGATCCAATCTCGTCCACCTCGGTGGCCAGAACTGGGTTGTTCTCCTCGTAAACCTCTGACCGACCTATGATTGCCTTCTTCATGAGGTCGCCTTCGTATTGCCTGACCCGAGGATGCCCGTACAGCACACAAGGGTACCGGACCGTCTCAGGGGCTTGCCTCAGATTCTCCACAATCTCCTCGACTACAGGAGATTGGGCCACTGCCCTCTTCTTCTTCTTCCTCACCTCGGCCACGGATGGTTCAGCCACCTGCTTTCCCTTCCTTCAGAACTCCATCTGCCTCCTCTCCTTGGCACCACTATCGCCCGAGGACGAGGCCTCACTTCCCGAGTCTACCCTTGACATCTCTAGAAAAAAGCTAAGGCAAGTAAATTGACCTTGATGTGACGTGCCCTTGAAGTGACGTTCACGGTCGGAATAAGTTCGCCAGAAATCGCCTGGCCCACGCGACAGCCTAACGTAACTTCCTTGGAGCAAAAATCGCTGCTAGCAGAGAACACAGAGAGTGAAAGTGAAAGCTTGGAGTAAAAAGTAAGAAATGAGCTTGGGGGGGGGGAGTAAGAATTTATAACCCCACTACGACGATTGGGCTTCCTTGGGAATTTAAAAGCCCACTAAGAAGCCTAAGCGTCAAAGCGGAGAGTTGTGACGTTTCAAAATAAAGACTACTCAATTCGCTTAAGTCCATGACTCGGCCACCGGTGTGCCTAGAGAAGCTACCGAACCGCTTGATTAAGCAACCGAGCCACTGAGCTCAACTCCATACCTCGGCAATCACCACCGAGCCTCCGAGCCGAGGGGACGGGGAACCGACCCTCGTATATGCAAAAAAATCCTTCTGAGGCTGAATCACCATCAGATCTCTCCAAAATTCGTGTCAAGACACGATGGACGGTTCAGATAGCGCCACGACCACAAAACGACAAATTAACGTTTTCTCGTGATCTGAACCCCGTCCTCGTGATTCACGCAATGATGGACGCTCCAGATCTGGCCACGTGTACCTTTCGAGCTGCTGGCCACCGGTTTGCCTAGCCGAGCTACCGAACAGCCTGACTAAGCAGCCGAACCACTCAGCCGGAAGGTGGCAATGCTTCAAATCCAGAACGCTTCAAAACGTCCAACTCCATACCTCGGCAATCAGCACCGAGCCTTCGAGCCGAGGGGACGGGGAACCGACCCTCGTATATGGAGAAAAATCCTTCCGAGGCTGAATCACCATCAGATCTCTCCAAAATTCATGTCAAGACACGATGGACGGTTTAGATAGCGCTACGACCACAAAACGACAAAATAACGTTTTCTCATGATCTGAACCCCAACCTCGTGATTCACATCGTGATGGACGCTCCAGATCCAGCCACGTGTACCTATCGAGCTCCCGGCCACCAGTATGCCTAGCTGAGCTACCGAACAGCCTGGCCGAGCAACCGAGCTGCTGAGCTGGAGGGTGGCGACGGTTCAAAACCTGAACTCTTCACAACTTCTAACTCCATTCCTCGGCCAACAACACCGAGCTGCCGAGCCGAGGGGACGAGGAACCGACCCTCGTATATAGAGAAAAATTCTGCCGAGGCTGAGTCATCGTTGGATCGCTCCAAAATTCATGTCAGATCTTGATGGACGGTTCAGATAGCACCACGACCACAAAATGACAAAATAACATTTTCTCGTGATCTGAACCCTATCCTCGTGATTCACGCCCAGATGGATGCTCAGGATCATCCCACGTAGTTCGGCAGATCCTAACGCTCCGAACCTATTAGCTGAGCCGAGGAGCCGAGGAACCGACCCTCGTATTTGGAGAAAAAACCCGCCGACCCTTCTCAGCTGTTGGATCTTGTCAAAAAACGCGCTCATCGTGATGGACGGTCCAGATCTTGCCACGTTCGCTAAACGACAAGATAACGCTTTTTGGGGATCCGCGCTGAGATGGATGCTCAGGATCACGCCACGTAGTTCGGCTGATTCCGAGCTAGGAGCCGAGCGGCCGAACCGAGGGGACGAGGAACCGACCTTCGTATACGGAGAAACTATCTGCCGAGGAACTCAGATCGTCCGATCGCCTAGAAAATCGTGCTCGGCACCGATAGAGGGCCCAGATCACGCCACGCCATAAATCGATATTAAAAATTAGTTTGTATTTATTTTAATCGTTTTATCTATTTAAAAATTGTGAAAAAATTACTAAAATTCGGAAAAATTAACTAAAAATTCTAGGAAATAATTGTAAATTCGGGGGTACATTTTTGAGCCCCTGAATGAACAATTAATGCCTGGAACGGGCTGTTAAGACCCCCGAACGACTAGTTAACACTTCGCAAAATTAAATACATTATCCGAAAAAATAGATAAAAATCACCCAACGGCCAGAAAAGCTCAAGAACTACTGAGGATGCAACCAGCTTGAAGAATCACCACACTACCTCCTTCAAAGATTCAAAGACCATCCGTTTGGACTCCGATACAACTTCGCCAGCCATTAAAATCAGTAAAACTACTCCTTAAAGGCTGATCAAACTCAGTTTTTAGGAGTGGGGGGCTCGTGATATGGCTAAAAGTGGGGTTAAATCGGAACCGTCCAAATCGAGCACGAATCTTGAAGCCCAGGGGTAAAACGGTAATCTCACATACAAATGGATCCGAAACGGGTACTGGATCTCCTTCTCACAGATCCGATAACCCGCGAACAAATCCACCTCAGCTGGATACGGGTCCCGACACGATTCAGACCCAATCCGGTTGGATAGAATCAGGGTCTCTGATTAGGCCAAATCAACGGGCCTGATTCGCCATTATCCTCCCACCGGGAATTAGGGGTAATAGATTCCTAATCTGGTTATGAGAATTTTACTCCTTATCAGATCACAGGAATTACTACCTTCCTAATCTGATCCCTAAGGCGGCTATAAATACCCCCCACCTACCACTGATACAAGGTAATCACTCTTTTTTCTATTAACGCTCTTTCTTAATCATTCATGGTTACTGACTAGAGCGTCGGAGGGTGCGTCGCCGGGATCAACCCTGGTGTCTCGCACTTCCCTCAGGTGAACGGAGGGGGTCAGCGATCAAACTCCGGCGGAACAGGTTGGGTGTTTGCTATTCAGGTTTTCTACGAGTCCACAAATTCTATCTGTTTACCCCCACACCAGATTCAGCGGTAACACATGTGTTAGACTTGTTTTGGATATGTTAATTACTCTATTTCATATTGTTTGGACACTTGGTAGACTTGATTTAATGTTTGGTTGTGTTTGGATCAAGTTTCGGTTGAATTATGTTGATTTTTGTTTTTGAGGAAATTCTGAATTTTGCAGATAATCTGTCTTGATCAGTAACTTAGACCATATTAAGGTCAGTATCTTAACCTCAGTATAAAACATGAATTGTAGAGAAATTCATCTGCTTTCCAACCCCTCTGACCTTGCTCGATTTCGTTTTCGTACGTGTGAGATATGACTATTTTACTACAGAGGTGTAGTTCATTTCCAGATTTCATTTTTTGATGATTTTGATGACAAAATTATTTTGATACTTGGTGCTACACATATTATTTTGTTCTGAAACATTAGTCAGTACCTCTAGATCTTTTTAAGGATTACCCAGAATTTTGGTGAATTTTATTGATGAGTTTCATACGCCGTTTCATGCTGGTTTATAAAAGCTATACTTGCTGTATTTTGCTCGCTATTCTGTAAAGAATCGTATTTGCATCCTATTTCCTTTTACTGTATGAAAAATATTTGTGAAATATGAAAGTTATATTATTTTGTCTATTTTAAGCTCCCTTCGACGGATCTGGATTTCGTTTCACTGTTTGCGAGATAATACTGTTTTCGTACAGCAGTGTTGGGAACTCCAGATTTGCCAAACTACCGTTTCTTCATATTTTCTGATTTTGGTTGACGAAACTAACCTTTCTAGAAAATTATGAAACTTTATATTTTGATGCTAGACATATAGGGGAATACCCCATATTTTTTCTGGGATTTATTATGGTGATTTCTTGCTGTTTTCCCATACTTGAATATAATTTACTGATTTCTGGCTGAACGCATTTCTGGTTTAGATTCAGTTTTGAGTTGTGATTTTGTGAAACACTATATGACTTATATATGCTTGAAGGATTCGGTTGGAAGTTTATTTTCCAGATTCTCTGACGGATCTAGATTTGGATGTTCGTAGCAGTGGGAATCACTGTTTTAGTACAACACTGTCTTGCTGTCCTGAATTAGAAAAACTAGTTGTTTTATCCTGTTATGTGTTATCGTGTACCTGTACTTGTTTATCATGCACCCTGAACCTGATACATGTTTATACCCTGTTATCCTTGCTTTGTTTTGCAACACATACATGCATGCCTGATTATAATAATAAATGACCAAGCCAGGGTTAAGGGAAAGATCTAGTAGTGGAAAATATAAAAACGTGTACTGAGAAAAGGACTTGTGTCCTGCCTGCCTGTTACGTGTTCATGACTACATGACTCACGATTCTGTTACCTTTACCTTACTACATGCTTCCCTATAGAAAGATGTATTCAGAAGATAACCACTAGGTTATACCTGTTTCCTTTACCTGACTGCATACTTTCCTATAGGAAGATGTACACAGAAGAGAGCCACTAGGTTCTACATGTTCGTATTTCCTGTTATCCTGATCCCTGAGTACACTGCCCTATGGACTCCACTACGAAATCTAAAGCGAAACTGTTTGTTGTAGCAACCATGTGTTATGTTTTTGGGGCGCATGAAGTGTTACCTAGATAGTAATAACACAAGACTTGACATGACATAATCTGATTCCCTGTACTTGTTACCTGATTACCTGTTTTCCTGATTACTTGTTCCTGATCACCTGATACCTGATTATCCTGTTACATGATTACCTGTTCCTATTTTCCTGTTACATGATACATGATTACCTATTTACCTGATCACCTATTTGCATGATATTTGACACTTAAAACATGTTACCCGTACTTGTTAGTATACCATGCTACCTGTGTTCATTTCTTGAATCGTGTTAAATATTTTTTTCTGTAATCATGCATATACCATGCTAGGGTTGTTACTTAGCTTTATTTATCCCAGGTACTTGTATCCTACATTATAAGTGGCTCGTAACTTGCAATTGACGGGTACTTATTTTCTTTTTCCTTCTCCTGCAATTCATTAATTGCAGATCAGGATGGTCGGCTGCCAGATGGTATTGGCGAGATGATGTATTAGTGCTGGATTTTCTGCTTTATGATTATTATTATTTATTGCTTGATTTGAATAAAATGTACTTGATTACTTGGATAATTATCTTGTATATGGGCAATGTGACCCAGGATATTTGACTTCCAGATTCTGATTATTTGAGATTTATATATTTTTGGTTTCAAATAAATTTCTGTTGGTATCTTGTTTCAATTATGCATGCCTGGTTGTTTCTTTGCTTCCGACTCTGATTATTCCTGTGATATATTGTAAAGATTTCTGAACAGCTTATGGATGATGAATATCATTCCCTGGGCCAATGTTACGTGCTCGTATTCCATATTTTTTGGGAAGCGGGGCGTGACACTGGCGGTTCTCTGATGCTCTACCTTCACCTGCTGGCAGATCAAGCACTGAGACACAAATCTAGCTATGGCCCTCTTCAAGTCCCGATACATCTTTTTACCACCGGGATGAATAGAGTACGATGACTAGTGGGCTTTCTCAAGCAACCTCTAACAGATTCACCCTTCGGGACACACAACCTGGACCCAAAACGAAGCGATCCATCTTCATGAACAACCATATCGGTTTTGGAACCTGCCTCAACCTCAGCTCTAAATCTCTGCAACTGCTCATCACCAGCCTGAGCTTCTTTAATCTGCTCTACCAGAGATGACTGTAGCTGAAGCATCATGTAACTGATCAGAACTCGGCAAGATCACATACAACTCCAACCTCTTCATCTGCTTAACCAGTTCCCTCTGCTGAGTCAGGAACATGGCGAATGGTCTCCTACTCAAAGCATCCGGCACCAAGTTGATCTTACCGGGGTGATACTGCAGATTAATATCATAGTCGGGCATTAACTCTAACCAACGCCTCTGCCTCATGTTCAATTCTTCCGGGTGAAAACATACTTGAGACTTTTGTGGTCAGTAAAGATTTCTACTCGGTCTCCAAGTAAATAGTGTCTGCACAGCTTCAAGGCAAAAGGTCACCGCTGCCAATTCCAAATCATGAGTCGGATAGCTCCTCTCATGCGGCCTCAACTGCATAGATGCATATTCAACAACTCGGCCCTTTTGCATCAATACTACATCAAGACCCTTGCCAGAAGCGTCACAGTGAACCACAAATCCACCTGAACCACCCGGAATAATCAACATTGGTGCTAATGTCAACCTGCTCTTCAACTCTGCAAAAGCATCATTGCAATCCCAATCCCAGATGAATTTTTGATCCTTCCCTGTCAGCTTAGTCAGTGGCCCAGCTATCTTCGAAAAATCTTGGATGAATTTTCGATAATATCCGGCTAGACCAAGGAAACTTCTTACCTCTGAAACTGACTTAGGCACTGGCCAATCTTTAACTGCCGCAACCTTGGACGGATCAACTGAGATTCCTTTGCCCGAGATGATATGCCCCAAAAAGGTAACTCGGTCAAGCCAGAACTCACATTTGCTGAGTTTCCCATAGAGCTGATTCTCCCTCAGAGTCTGTAGAACCAACCTCAGATTCTCAGCATGTTCCTCCTGGTTCCGAGAATACACAAGAATATCATCTATAAAGACCACCACGAACTTGTCCAGAAATGGGGAAAAGACCATGTTCATCAGACTCATAAACATAGTTGGCGCATTCGTGACTCCGAAAGGCATCACTAGGAACTCATAATGCCCATACCTTGTTCTGCAGGCTGTCTTCTGCACATCAGTTGCTTTCACCTTGACCTGATGATACACTGAGCGAAGATCCAACTTCGAAAAGACTGATGCTCCGCCCAACTGATCAAACAAATCATCAATCCTGGGTAGCGGGTATCGGTTCTTCACAGTAACACTATTCAGTTCTCGGTAATCAATGCACAGTCTGCGGCTTCCATCCTTTTTGCTGACAAATAGGACTGGAGCTCCCCACGGCGAAACACTGGGCCTGATGAATCCCAAATCTAGCAATCCTTGGATCTGCTAGCTCAACTGGTGCCATCCTGTAGGGATTCTTCGATATCGGTACAGTACCAGGCTGAACATCAATACCAAATTCCACATTCCTATATGGGGGTAGCCCAGGCAACTCCTCAGGAAAAACATCCAAAAATTCCTATACTACTAGAGGTACGGCCTCACAGTTTGTGTGCAACTCCATAGCACAAGTCTCCTGATCAACATCAGTCTTAGCCCGACCAAGGGGTGTCTCCCCGGCATGGAACTCAAACTCTGCGCGACCTGGGATTCTGAATCCAACTTTCTTGGCTCGTCAATCTATGACAGAATGGAATTCACCCAACCAATCCATACCGAGAATGATGTTGAATCCAGATTTCCCAATTATGATCGGGTCAGCCTTGAAATCTGCGCCACCAATAACCACAGGGACTCTTCTTGCACTCCCAGGAACAGACGACAACACCGCCACTTGTAGCAATGTCCCAAGCTACTGGCATGACACTGTGTAGCGCCCCGAATTTTCAATATGATATCTCAGAAATATGTGGCACAATTCCCAGCATTAAACTCAATTGTATAGTAAACATAGCCAAAACACAAATAATTTTTTTTCAATTTTTATTACATTAACTCTTTACAAAGCACAATAGAAAAACAAACACCTTGAATTACAGATACTTTCTTTTACAACACAATCTTTTATAATTTACATAAGCCATAACATCAATCTAGCACAAGTATCCAAATCTCAAGCTATAAGTACCTACCTGTAAAACATGAGGCTAGATATAACCCTAACCCCCAAAACTACTGGGGTCAGCCATAAAGGTATGAGTGACATAAATATAAATGCAACATAAATAAAACATAAGGCATAGAGTCATAAACAGCATGCATTAACAACAAGAATAAATGAACAAGAATTAACAATAAATAAAACATGAAAACATCAAGTGAAATTCGACTAAGTGTTGAGTGTAGAAAATCAAGAAACAACATGCATGAAAACAAGTCAGGAAACAATTAATGCTATATGCTGACTCTCTAATGCATACTTGTCAGATTCTATGCATGTCACTCTACATAGGTCCGGTGCAAGCCCTTAACGTTCTCCACTTGATAGGGTTTAATCCCCCGTTATGCAACTAATCCTACAACGATGAAAACTATGAGATATAGATAAACTATGAGTATTAGCCCATTCCTCAATAATTCTGGAGGTCAATCTTTATCCACAGATAATTTCGGAGATTATTTCACTCACACGTGGGAATCTTCAAGAATACCCCACACTGCAAGCTATGGCACCTCATCACACGAATACCCCATGAGTGTCTCCTCGACCCCGATAATTCTGAAGATCAATCCCACACCGTAGGTAATTCCGGAGACTATTTCACTCACACCTCGATAATTCAGGGGATTATCTCACACGGCAAGCCATACTGAAGTCCATGACCCATGTTCTCATTTCATCATATCACCATCTAGTGTCGGTCCTTATTTTGTTAAGTTAGTTAAATATTTTTTAGATTTCGAATCTCTTAGAGTTGGTGTACCCTACCGGGCTTAACTCAACTGAACAATAACCAAAATCACAACCGCCGGTAGCTAAGGCCCCACTCAATCTCTAAAGACTCATAACTCAATCATCAATACCAAAACTATCAATAAAACTCATAAATCGATCGTCAAAACGATTATATGAAAAGAACTTCTTAAATTAATAAAATCCAAACCTATATAATTACTTATAAAATTCCTAAACTCAAATAAAATATTAAATCCATTAAATAACAGAAAACCATATTTTGAAATCGTAGGATATCACAAAACATCAATTCTTTTGAAAACACATATAACTCACTTAATAAGGTCATGAGAATACATTTAAAACTCTACAATAAATAAAATATAACTCCCTGTAAAATACTATAATCTGTAGTAAAAACATCATCTAAAAAATAGTAGATTAATAACCCACACTATCCAAGAATCAATCGTTTAAGGAAAACATCAGAAAACTCGAAAACCCATCAGCCAGAACAATGACAGTCGACTGTCGCAAATGGTCAGTCGACTGTCCTGCGAAAATCCAAAAACTCAAGAAAACCATTGGTCAGGACAGTGACCTTTGACTATTGAGCATGGTCATTCGACTGTCCTGCAAAAATCCAAAATTCAAGAAAATTGACAGTCAACTGTCGACTTTAGTTCAAAGACGAAGCAGTCGACTTTTGTTGCAAACAAAATATGAAATTCAGTAACTAACCAGTGACTGTCGGCTTTAGTTCGGTCGACTGTCAACTATAGCAGGTTGCTGTTTGAAAATCTGTGCATGTTTTAAACTGATACGACGACAAAAGTTTGTAAAACCAAAATTAAACTTCCTGAGATGATCAAATATAACTTGTATAACATATATGAGTTTATAAAACAAATCAAAACATATCAAGATCTCAGAAGAGTAAATCTTTCACAAAATCCTTCAAAATCAACAATATATATGTATGTATGTATGTATGTATGTATGTATGTATGTATGTATGTATTCAAATACGGATTTATGCATCAGTCTTGGTATTAGAATTCACCAAATAAGAGCAATGTATAGTTCAATTCAACTGAGTATCGAAACAAATCAAATCTCAATCGAAAACATTATAAAAGTCATAAAACCCAATTTTGGCCTGCATACAAACAGACCCAAAGCACACCTCCTTTTTAATACTCAAAACTTGATCTTTTTGACCCAACAAATCCTCTTATAACTTGTTATACACATACCCAATCACTTACATCAGTTAATCCACGAATATATGTAACTATAACATGCGAACAATCAAGTTTTATCCATCGAAAAATCAAGAACTAAACAACATATGCATACACACATTAAAGTTCATTCTTAATCAATTTTTGCTTACTTTCATGCAACAATGTCATACAACTCATTATATGAGTTCAAATCAGCAACAATATGATTGAAAACATCCTACCCATGATTTCTATTAGGTTCTTAGCAATTCTCAAGTCATCAGTTAGGGTTTTTAATCATCAATAGTATAGTTTCATGAAAAGATTCAATTTTTAATTCATCTACTCATCAGAATTCATCATATCTTCATACCATCATCTAACATGCTTCCTAATAGATAAATCATCACATACAACATGCTTAGAATAATAAGAAAACAACATATGTCACTCACCTTATTGAAGAATCAACCGAAGATAATAAAGAAATAAGAAAAATCCCTCATTCTTAAGAAAAACAAGATCCCCGCTTTGAAACTCCTAGAAAATAATAATAAGAAATCCCTTTGTGTTGTACAGCAAAGAGATGGCTGCACCTCACCTTATATAGGCCAAGATTTGGGGTATCTAGGGTTTTGAATAGATTTGTAAAATACCTCTTTTAAATATATCTTTACATATATAGATCCTTATACTTGGAAATTAAATAAAACCATCTTAATTGAGATTTAAAAACAAAAAAAACTACCCTACTATCAGCCGGCACTGTTTTGAAAATCCAAAAAAACGAAATTGCACTTTTGCCCCTCTAAGTGGCAATTTTGCAAAAAGACCTTTCTTTATCAAAACTTGGAAAATAAACCAAATTTATTAAAAAAAAAGTAAAATATTTACCTCTGAGTTGACTAGGCATCATTCCAAGCCCAAAAATCTAAAATCTGGAGTTTTTACTCCATGTGGTAATTTTGCACAAAAGTACCTCTTTTTGTAATATTTGCAAATAGGTCCAATAATTATCAGAAAAATTCAGAAAATTCACAAATAATATTTAATAATAAATAATAATTTTTTCAAAAATATTTTTTGATTTTGAACTTCCCAAAAAAATATTTGCACGTATTTTGCACGTGTAAAAAGTTAAATTTCAGAAAAATGTTTATTAAATCACCAAAAATCGTTTTAATTCATTTATTAATCTTAAAAGAATTATTTAAAAATCTAGGGGGAACACACTGCACTCCAACTGATGCTGATCCACGAAGCGGGAAGAGACGAAGGAATGGTGTAACACCCCGAATTCCATATACAACTGAATTCGAAGTTCCACAGGATCTTTACACTTCTTTTGTACAATTTTAAAAGGAAATAAATTTTTTTTGTTATATCAAAGTTTACACTTACATTACATATTTACAGCAGAAGCAATTTACAACAGATTACATGTATTGAAATGTACAACACTTGGATCATTCATTAATTAGCATGCATTCTTTAGTCTTGCTAATCACTTTACCCTGCATAAAAACTGTGGGCACGTCAGTTGCGTACAACCGACGAAATATTATACACGGCTATCCTCTCTATACCGAAACAGTATAACGATTCTCAAATGCTTAAACAAACCACAAGCTTAGTCACAAAATAGAACTACAAAGGACTATCTTATAGATGTCGTGTTGTACGGTGCACTTAGTCCTTAATGCATTTGTTTATATTAGATGAAACTAATGAGCACTTGTTCAGATTCTATGCATCCCATACTACATAGGTCTGAGGGCAAGCCCTTAACTGTTCTTTATCTTGTAGAGTTCAATCCCTCGTCATGACTTAAACTACTACTATAACTACGATAAGTATTCTAGATGTTCTATGATTTACGAGCTCATGTCCAGACAGCCTGGAGGGGAATCCACGTCATGTCACGACACATCGTGAAGAACCTATGGACAATTTAGCCTCTGTCATGGGACATGACACCACCCCGAGTCACCAAACACCCCACGAGCATCACTTGCAGTACGAACTCCTGGAGATATATCCAGGTCATGTCATGACGCATCGTGAAGATAGTCTGTGAATACTCTCACACCGTAGCTCCGAGGCCCTCATACTCGTGTTTTTCTCTTATTTTCATCACATCTTCACTATGTATCTAATCCTTAGTTATTTGAATAATGAACAAAATCAATTCTCTAGAGTTAGCCTTTCCACTATACTGATCTTAATCATCTATTCAACATGACTCAATCTTGGTCTTTTCGTCTCAAATTTTATTTCAACATATCTCTTTGCAATGCTGGTATGAGGCTTAACTACACTCTAGTTCTCAATTTCAATTCACAATCACAAAATCGAGTTTTCACAGTCATAAAGTTTTTCTCATGATTAACAATAAATTTCCATTCATATTCATAGCATTTGTGTATTCATGCTCATAAGATCTTTCATAATTCGTCATAACATTCAATTTCACTTTCAATTACAAACTCATGCATAAACAAAAGAATTTGTTTTTTTCTAACTTGTCACATTGATAATTCATTCTTCCTATGAAATTACTGTACTGTCATTTTATCAAAAATTCACACTTTCCTTGCCAAAACTCATTTCAAAACTCTTTTAAACAAGGCATGTATTTTTTTTATTCAAAGACAATTTAAACTAATAAATTAATATGTTCTTTTTTGTGCCAAAAATAACCTCAAATTCTTATTTATACTTGGCCACAGGTTATAGAAAATTATCTCACGAAAATCCAGATATTATTTGAAACTTCAGGGCAGTCGACTGTTAAAACATGGACAGTCGGCTGTTCTGTGAGGATTTACAACTCGAAAACCAATAGTCAGGGTAGTCGACTATTACAGTGTAGTCGGTCGACTGTTCCGCAAAGATTTGAACTCGAAAACAAATAATCAGGACGGTCGACTGTTCCGCAAAGATTTGAACTCGAAAATAAATAGTCAGGGCAGTCGACTGTTTCAATATAGTCGGTCGACTGTGCTACTAGGTTTTTCAAATTCCCAAAATGTTTTTAGTTCTTTTTCTTCTCTTTTTGAGTCAAAACTCTCCAGGTTTTAATGTATATACAATTATGGTAAACTAGTATTTTTAAATTCATTATTTACCAATAACACATGCATTTTTTATCTCATTTGATGTTCTATGTCCATAATTTCAACAGTTAGGATAATTTCATTTTCACAAAATTTATAATATAAATTTCTACAAAAAAATACTTTTCTTCATTCTCTCATTATTTAACCATCTACATCAATTTAGAATACAAAATTCTCCTTTTTCCTACAATAGAGTTTACTCTAATTTAAACAAACAATTCCACATGAAGCATTCAATTCATCCCTTGTCTTATAATCATAAATTTCTTCACATAGCATAATTCATAGATATCTATCATGGCAATCATGATAGGTTCTAACACTTCAATTCACAAATAAACAACTAGCAACCATTTTAACAACCATTTTTCTAAATTACCATCTCATCTCTAATTAAGCAATTACATGAGTGCAATTCCAACTAGTTGTTCTTTAACAATTTCATCAAATCATTCCTATCATGGTACCTAGATTTTAGAAGCATGAGAAACACCCACCTATTGGAGAAAACGAAATGAAAGCTCTTAGAATGCAAGAAAGTAGTCTTCTCCTCCTAGATTGTATTGTAAATTGTCTTATCCTCCTTGAGCTTGATAGAACCCGAGCCCTCCTTGTACTCCTTGGATGATTGGCCGGCCACCTATAGGTTGGAACACACAATTTTGCACACTCTAATCTTTTGCTCACTAATGCCTCTCAATCTTTTGCTCTCTTATCTTTTCTCGTTTTATGAATTGTGTAATGTACTAATGAGAAGAAATATAGGGGTATTTATACACTTTTAGGATGAGAATAGATGGCTAGGATTTAATCAAGGAGTTAGAGATTAAGGACCAAGATGAATTGGGAAGTTGTAGTAACTTCCATGATCACATAACCGCCCCTCAACTTCATCCCACTCTCCCTCTCTCTCTCTCTCCACAATCCGGCCATCCCTAGGAGGGTGTGCAATGCACACTCTAGTGTGTGCATGTGCCCTTTCTAGTACCCCCCCCCCCCCCCAATTATTAAGTTGTACCAAAATTAATTAATTAATTGTCTACTAATTGTATCTACATGACAAGTTGTGACAATTAAAAGATTAATTAATTTGTGGGCTTCAAAAATAGTGGGCTTTAGGCTCATGGGTCAAAATAAAATTTTTAATTAATTAGGGTGGGCTTAAATTAGAAAAACAATCTTAGGCTTTTAAAATAGGCTTTTAGAAAAATAAAGAGAACGAAAAAAAAATTTGTTTATTTGTTCATGTTATAAGAGATATTTTTGTAAGAAAATATACATACAAAATTTGTACGTGCACAACACGTAAAAATCAACAATTCATATTAAATAAAAATTCAGGGTATTACAAATGGGTCGTCCCTGAATCAAAGAGGACATGAGGAGGGAAAGAACGAACTAGGATAATACCTAAGATAGAGTCAAAAAGGCAAGGGGAAAAGAATAACGATTAAGGGGCAAGGAATAACAATGTAGAAAAGATAATATGAATGAATAGAGCAAGACAATGAAAGAAGCAAAAGAAAATGAAAAAACAACAAAATGCAAAATACATGCAACGACTCATTCTATCGTCTCTGCTTCTGCAGCCGTCAGGTTGTAAGCCTGACCTCTCTTGGGAGCCACGGTCCTCTGATGGATGATCTGGCGCTAAGGGGGAAGCGGTGGCCTGACCGGACCATGAGCTGGCACTCCCGGCCGAGTCGGACCCCTGGCTGGAAGAGCCATCCTCTGCTGTGGGCAATCTCGGACTGAGTGGTCAGCAATGCCACAGCCAAAGCAATGGCGATTCTCCTTCCTGCAATCCTTGCACTCAAGCCCAGCTAGTCAGCAAAAGTCGCAAAAACCAACTCTCTGAGGGCCAGCAAAAGAGCAGAGAGTTGTCCTGACTGGATGGGCCAGGACTGGCCTCCAAATTGGCCCACCCAAAGACCTAACAGCAGCAGCAACGGGGTGCTGAACAGTTCGCTGGGAAGGATCCAACTTGTTGCGAGCCTGCTCCTGAGCACGGGCTGCCTCAAGAGCCTCATTGTAAGTACGAAGGCGAAGGGCAACAAGATGCATCTGAATATCTCGATCAAGCCCCAATAGGAATCTCCGGGCTCTATTTTCTTCGTTCGCCACCAAAGTGGCTGCGAAGCGGCTAAGCCTGGTGAATTTTTCTGCGTACTCGTCCAACGATCTGGCATCCTGTGTCAAGAGAGTCTCATGTTACAGTATCGCATGAACAATATGTAACAAGGTTCCAAAACATAGAACAAACCGACCAACCTCCTTCAGGGCAAGGAACTCCTGCTCCATCTCAACCCGAGTGATGCTGGGAAAGAACTTCTCTAAGAATCTCTTGGTGAACTTGGTCCAAGCTATGGGCCGCTCGAGACTTTCAGACTCAGCCCTCCTACCATATGTGGGCAAGGTCCACCAGCTGGATGCTGACCACATCCACATGATCAGCATCAGCAACTTTTGCCGCCAATAGCAACTGCTCCGTCCTGATCAACCACTTTTTGGCCTCAAGCGGCATCTTAGGTCCAGAAAATTTGTCAGGGTGGAGTCTCATGAAGTCTGCAACTGTACCCGAAAGTGGAGGATGAGCTGCCTGCATTGGCACAATGGGAGTCGGGTTTCGGGTAACTTCCAATGCGGCCATAACAGAGATAGTATCTGTACTCCCTCTTTCTCTTCTAATGGATCCTGCAGATCCTGTTAAGAACAGTTAGACGAGGCTCGATCCCGACCACATGACACTGCAGCACGAAGCTGTTAACATGCCTCCACATGTTCGGCATATACTGAATCGGGCTCAAACTGTACCATTTAAGAACTTCGTCTACAAATGGAGGAAAGGGGAGATGGAGACCCACTAGAAAAGTGTCGAATCGGAAGAAGCAAGCATCAGAAGAAGTAGGCATGCACGCTCTAACTCCAGGACTCGGCATGACAAGGTCGAACTCCTTCGAGATAAAGAAACACTCCCGAATGTTGCTCAAATCCTCCTCTGAAAGCATCGAGGACATGTCGTATACCTTGGAATGCTCGCGAGGTCTATTCCCCTCGTATGAAGGGCCCATCCCGTATAACAGTTTTGATAAAGATCAGCAGAATAATCTCGAACTCTGCCAAGGTTCGTCAGAGGGCTCAGAAGCCTACCTCAGTCCCCCACTTCCCTTGTTTTCTCAATGACTTTCTCTACGATCACCGAATCTGCCACCTCCTTCCCCTTGTCCAACCTTGGGAGGAGAGTTAGTTGCTGATCACCACCGTGGCTCGAAGGGGAGGTCTCGTCCCCCGAAGACACCCTAGACAACTCTGATAATATATATATATATATATATATATATATATATATATATATATATATAGAGAGAGAGAGAGAGAGAGAGAGAGAGAGAGAGAGAGAGAGAGAGAGAAAATCTCCATTGAAAACAGGTTTGATTTCACCGGGTTGGAAAACAGCGATCTGAGCCATTGGATCGCTCTTGATCGTGATCAACGACTCAGATCACTGCCGCCCATCACCCATCTCATTTAAGTGGTGGAGGGTTAATTTGGAAATTTCGTCCCAAATAACTCTTCGCCTCATTAGCTCTAAAAAATTGAATGAACCTAGGCCGTTGTTTGAAACAATGGCCTAGAAGGTTATAAAAAATTGAATCATAGGCCGTTGTTCCAAACAACAGCCTTTTATAACCTAGGCCATTGTTGGGCTTAGGCTACAAAATTTCATTGTTTCAAATAACCTAGGCTATAAAAATTTATAGCCTAGGCCGTTGTTGGGAACAATGGCCTAGGTTATAAAAGGTCGTTGTTTGGAACAACGGCCTATGATTCAATTTTTTATAACCTCCTAGGCTCATTCAATTTTTTGGAGCGAATGAGGTGAAGAGTTATTTGGGACGAATTTCCCAAATTAACCCTCCGCCACTTAAGCTGATGTCGCCAAATTTCCCAATATATATATACCATGATGTGATAGTTGATGTCGGAAAAGATCGCCAAAAAATGCAATGCCTAGCTGCTACTCCTAGCAGAGCCGCCCGAGAGAAGAAAACTCTTTTTGGGAGAAGAAAAGAGAAAGTGAAGAAAAGAGAGAGGGGGTTGGATTTTTGTAGAGGCAAGAGGCGTTGTTTGAACTTCTTGGGCCGAAACAGATGGACAGGCCCACAATACCAAGAAGCTTAAACGGCCATGATGACTAAGCCACAAAAACTCAAATGTGTGGGAATACCAAATGACTGGTCAACGGTCAACGGTCAACGGGATACATGTCGCCTCGCCGAACCACCTCTAAAGTTCGGTGACAAGTTCCGAGCAAACGTGTCCTCAAACCTGAAATCACACATAAGTCATTAACTGGTCAACAGTCAACAGGACACGTGTTGCCTCTCCGAACCACCTCCAACGTTCCGTGGCAGGTTCCGAGAAAATGTGCCCCGAACGTGAAATCACGCAAAAACATTGACTAGTCAATGGTCAACGGTCAACGGGACATGTGTGGCCTTGCCGAACAACCTATAGCATTCGATGGTAGGTTCTGAGCAAATGTGTCCCCGATCGTAAAATCACGCATAAATGTTGACTAGTCAACGGTCAATGGGACACGTGTCGCCTTGCTGAACCACCTATAGCTTTCGGTGGCAGGTTCTGAGCAAACGTGTCCCGTTGAGCAAACGTGTCCCCGATCATGAAATCACACAAAAAAGCTGACTTGTCAACGGTCAACGGTCCACCTGTCGCCTCGCTGACCCACCTCCAACATTCGGTGGCAGGCATCGAGCAAATGTGTCTCCGATCGTGAAATCACGCAAAAACGTTGACTGGTCAACGGGACACGTGTCACCTCACCGAACCACCTCCAACTTTCGGTGGTAGGCGTCGAACAAACATGTCCTCGATCATGAAATCATGCCAAAAATTTGACTAATCAACGGTCAATGGTCAACGAGACACATGTCACCTCGCCGAACCACCTCCAACGTTTGGTGGCAGGTTCCGAGCAAACGTGTTCCTGATCGTGAAATCACGCAAAAATGTTGACTAGTCAACTGGACAAGTGTCACTTTGCCGAACCACCTCCAACGTTCGGTGTTATGTTCCGAGCAAACGTGTTCCCGATCGTGAAATCACGCAAAAACGTTGATTGGTCAATAGTCAATGGTCAATGGGACACGTGTCACCTCTCCGAACCACCTATAGCGTTCGGTGGTAGGTTCCGAGCAAACATTTCTCCGATCATGAAATCATGCAAAAACATTAACTGATAACCGGTCGACGATCAATAGGACACGTGTCACCTCGCCGAACCACCTATAGCGTTCGGTGGTAGGTTTCCGAGCAAACGTGTTCCCGATCGTGAAATCACGCAAAAACATTGAATGGTCAACAGGACACATGTCGCCTCGCTGAACCACCTCTATCATTCGGTGGCAGGTTCCGAGCAAACGTGCCCCCGCTCGTGAAATCACGCCAAAATGTTGACTGGTCAATGGTTAATGGTCAACGGACACGTGTCGCCTAGCCGAACCACCTCTTGCGTTCGGTGGCAGGTTACGAGCAAATGTGTCCCCGATCGTGAAATCACGCAAAAGGTCAATGGTCAACGGTCAACGGCACACATGTCGCCCAGCCGAACAACCTGGCAGGTTCTGAGCAAACGTGCCTCCGATCGTGAAATAACCCAAAATGGTCAAAGGTCAACGATCAACGAACACGTGTCGCTTCCAATTCTCCTGATCTTGATGATTTTCGAGCCGAACAAGATCTACGATCCCAATCTCGCCATGCCGCCCCGTTTTCTTCTCGGGTGCATCAATGTGCGAGCTAGATTATGGTGAATGGCTCAAATCGAGCCTCATCACCTCCTTATCGAATCATCTCATCATAGTCATTCGATCTCATCAGTGCGTGAGCCCACCTGTGATCAACGACTCAGATTGTGCCAGGAAGCGTTCTGGGGTCTGATTATTCCAAAAAAAACCATAAAATAATTTTAACTTCGAAAATTAATTAAAAATTCCAAAAGTAATTATTTAAATTTGGAAAATTCATAAAAAATTCCAAAAATAATTTAAATTGGATTTATTAATTATAAAATTCAAAAAAGTGATTTTAAAATTGGAAAGAATTCGAAAAAATGATGAAAAAATCAAGAAATTTTCAAAATTAATTCTGAGTATTTTACAAACTCAGGAAAGCATCGTTACACTCCAAGCAAGCTCTAAACTTCCCCGGGAACGCCGATAAATTCTATGAGCCATTTAAAATGGGCAAACTACTTCTCAAAGGCTATGAAACTCAGTCTTCGGGAGTGGAGGCCTTGTGATATGGCTAAAATTAGAACTAAATTGGGACTGTTCAAATCAGGTGTGATCTCAATGCTATCGGGGTAAAATAATAATTTCCACTACAAACGGGTCTGAAAATGGGAACTAGGTCTTTTCCAAGCCCAATAACCAAAAAAGGGGTCTGTCTTACTAGGTCAGGGTGACAGCCCATTATGAACAAACCCTAGACATTTAATGAGTAATTCAAATTCATGATTATCTCTAAGAGGTGAAACCAAATCTTTTATCATACAAAGGTTTAGACTCTTGTTCTTATCCAAAAACACAGAGAAGTAGCGATAAGTGATTATCTCGAAACTGTTTTCAAAGACGACTATAAATACCCCTGTACCCCCACCATAAGAAGGTAATCCGTATTTTCTCCACTAGAGCTCATTGATAATCTTCTTGATTACAGCTTGAGAGTCGGAGGGTTCATCGCCGGGAACAATCCCGGTGATTCGAACTTTTGCAGGTCAGCGGCAGTATCAAGAAATGGTTAACACCGGTAAGAAGTCAGCAGACTTGCTTTTATTGTTTCTCGAAGAATCTACATATGATCTGTTTGCTCACACACTGAAATTAGCAGCAATACTATTTTTCCAAGTTGTAGACCAAAATTTCCTAATTATTCAATTTTTTTCTTGAACAACACCAAAAATATCTCCAACTAACAGTTCGTCATATCTCTATGCAAATTTAATTAATTGAAGACTCATTAAGTTCTATGGATTTTTTTACAATCACATTAATCGTAGTAAATCATCTCTAATTGTGCTTAATCAATGATGGATGTGGTGAGTAACATTCTGAACGAGGTGGTGAGAAGGGTGAGAAACAGGGGATATCCATCATCATTTTCTAGAGATTCTGCCATGTACGTTGAGAAGAGATATGGGAGATCTAAGAGCAGTCGAAGAAGAAAGGATCATAGTAGTTCATCTGAGAATGGGTCTAATGACAGCGATGGGGGACATGAGCCTGAGTATTGGTATTGTCATAAGAAGGGTCACATGATGCGCAGTTGCAAGACTTATATGAAGAATATGCAAGAGAAACCGAAGAGAGATGCTCCAAAGGAAGCTCAAATAGGGCTTGCTGAGAATCTATGCTTATCAGCTCGGAAGGAGTTAGGCACTCAAGATTGGTGTATTGATTCGGGAGCTTCTTTTCATTGAACTCTGAGGATAGAGGTATTTGATGACTACGAGGAGGGTTCTTTTGGAGATGTGATCGTGGGGAATGGCCACCGGTGTCCTGTACGTAGGGTTGGTACTATTCGCGTGAACACCATTGATGATCAAAGTGTTTTCTTGCGGAAGACAAGGCATGTTCCAAACTTGAAGCAAAATTTTATCTCGATTGGAAGGCTAAACGAGGGGATGTCTACTACAGTTAGTAGTGGGGAGTGGTTTATAACTGCTAGTTCAAGGGTGATTGCAAAAGGGAAGCATGAGGGAATGTTGTATTTGCTTAGAGACGTGAAGGACGTTTCTCCTGTAGTTGACACTCAGCCGGAATCGATTAGTAAGTTGTGTCAGGTGCAACCGAGTTCTTTCAGTTGTGGAGGAGAGGTTACTAATTTAGTGGGAGCTACTGGCCATGGAAGTGATCCTAGAGGGCAAGACGTTGCTGCGGTGAGGGTATTTGTGATATGGTAGTTGAAGCTTCAAGTCGCTCTTGTGTGATAGAGAGCACTGGTATCGATATGCAAGGTGATGTCGATGAGGGTAATCGAAATGGGACTGTAGGGGTTGAACAGTCTGTGGAGTTTATGGAGGTGTTGTCCACGGAGGTTTCTAGTGCAGAGGGTGCATTGAGAGTCTTTGAACCATGTCTGGTGTTGATAGAGATCTTGCGAGTTTTGGGGTCTCATAACACGGAATCCAACACAGGATATTGTTTCTCCAGTATTCATGCTCTATGCGATTGGTGGAGCACATTCTTCATGAGGCAATAAGGGGTGGTTGGTGCACTCCACGTGGTGGAGTGGCGGAGGAGCTCTTCATGAGAGTGGGGAGTACTTGGGTCTTCCATAAAAGTCGGAGATTGGCAGAGATAATGCAAAGTGAAGATTGTAATAACTTTGAAGCATTGTGTATAAGGTCCAAGTGAGAGATTGTTAGGAATTGTGGCCTCAAATACACGTAGGCACTGAGTACATGAAGTTGGAGAAGAAGAGGATGAGACAAAGAAGCAAGAGAAGACAAGCAGCGAGTAGAATAATCCAGCCTAGAGAGTTGCGGTCGACCAACCTGGGGTAAGGTCGACCGACCTAGTCTACTGAGAGTTCTTCGAGTGTAAAGATATAATAGTGGAGAGGACGGTCGACCGACCTTGGCGGTGCAGTCAACCGGTCAGCTCTCGGGTCTGGACTTACTTGTTGCGGTCAACCGACCTTTGGGGTGTGGTCGACCGACTTCAGCAGCTGACTGTTTTTGGGCTCACGAGTGTTTAAAGACTCAATTGCTAGATTTGTGTTTATCTTTTAGGGTTTACTTGGGGGCTATATATATGGCCACAAACTCTAGGGTTAGAATCAATTTGTGTAATCACGAGGTGAGTCATTATCATTGTTCACCTTCAAGAGGGGATTGTGCCGAGTGTTTCAAAGGTGAGCAAGAGAGATTGAGAGTTGTAATCTCTTTTGTAATCTTTTTATTTCTTGGGGAAAAAGAAGAATTTATTATCTCTGCATATTGATTGTGTTCTTGTGAGATCTTGCATATATTGTGGTGGCTTGTTCTTGGTTCATCTAAGTTTTGGGATTTTCTATTGCTTGTGGTGTGTTTTCACTATTAGCACTACGAGTTGTGGGGTAGATCCTCTGACAAGTGGTATCAGAGCCAAGTTGGTTCGAGATTGCCGATAACAAGATGAAGATTGATAGATTCGATGTGAGTGACTTCGCGATGTGGAAGATTTAGATGATAGCGTATCTTCGTCAGAATGATCTTGATGGTTCGTTGTTTGATGAGAAGTAGGTAGGTACAGAAAAGGATACAAAGGTCTTGGTGGGTTGGAATCGTTTGGATCAGAAGGCATTGGGGAAGATTCAGTTGAGGCTGAGTAGGAAGGCTTTATTTAATATCTCAAAGGAAAAGACAACGAAGGAGGCTATGGAGATTCTCACGGATATATATGAGAAACAGTCGGCATCTAATCAAATTCTTAATCTGAAGAAATTTGTTAATATGAAGTAGAAGAAAAGGGGTTTAGTAGCAGAGCATGTGAACAATTACTGTATGGTTTACAACCAGATGGAAGCTGCAGGTATGATGTTTTCAGAGAGGGGGCAGTCATTGTTACTTCTATCCACTTTACACGATAGTTAAGGTACGATGGAACAGACTATTACAGGCACTATGACAGATTCGATGACTCTACAGGTTGTGGTGAGTAACATTCTGAACAAGGAGGTGAGAAGGGTGAGAAATGGGGGAATCCATCATCATCTTCTACAGATTCTACCATGTACGTTGAGAATAGACATGGGAGATCTAAGAGCATCCGAAGAAGAAAGGATCAGAGTAGTTCATCTGAGAGTGGGTCTGATGACAGCGATGGGGGACATGGGCATGAGTGTTAGTATTGTCACAAAAAGGGTCACATGATGCGCAGTTGCAAGGCTTATATGAAGAAGAAGCAGGATAAATCGAAGAGGGATACTCCAAAGGAAGCTCAAGTGGGGCTTGTTGAGAATCTATGCTTATTAGCTCGGGAGGAGTTGGGCACTCAAGATTGGTGTATTGATTCGGGAGCTTCTTTTCATTGCACTCCGATGAGAGAGGTATTTGATGACTATGAGGAGGGTTCTTTTGGATATGTAATCGTGGAGAATGGTCACAGGTGTCCTGTATGTGGGGTTGGTACTATTCGTGTTAACACGATTGATGATCAAAGTGTTTTCTTATGGGAGACAAGGCATGTTCCAGACTTGAAGCAAAATCTTATCTCGATTGGAAGGCTAGATGAGGGGTTGTCTACTACAGTTAGTAGTGGGGAGTGGTTTATAGCTGCAGGTTCAAGTGTGATTGCAAAAAGGAAGCGTGAGGGAACGCTGTATTTGCTTAGAAACGTGAGGGGCATTTCTCCTGTAGTTGACTCTCAGCCGGAATCGAGTAGTAGGTTGTGTGAGGTGCAACCGAGTTCTTTCAGTTATGGAGGAGAGGTTATTAATTTAGTGGGAGCTGCTGGCCATGGAAGTGATCCTAGAGGGCAAGATGTTGCTTGTAATGAGGATACTTTGTGATATGGAAGTTGAAGCTTCAAGTCGCTCTTGTGTGATAGAGAGCACTGGTATCGATATGCAGGGTGATGTTGATGAGGGTAACCAAAATGGGACTATAGGGGTTAAAAAGTCTGTGGAGTTATGGAGGTGTCATCTACGGAGGTTTCTAGTTCAGATGGTGTATTGAAAGGCTTTGAACCATGTCCGGTATTGATGGAGATTTTGCGAGTTGGGGAGTCTCATAACACGAAATCCGAAATGGGAGATTGTTTCTCCGGTATTCGTGCTTTATGCGAATGGTGGAGCACATTCATGAGGCGATGATGGGTGGTTGGTGCACTCCACGTGGTGGAGTGGTGGAAGTGCGCTTCATAAGAGTGGGGAGTACTTGGGTCTTCCATGAAAGTGGGAGATTGGTAGAGATAATGCAAGGTGAAGATTGCAATAACTTTGAAGCATTGTGTATTTGGTCCAACTGGGAGATTGTTAGGAATTGTGGCCTCAAATACGCTTAGGCACTGAGTACTAGAAGTTGGAGAAGAAGAGGATGACACAAAGAAGCAAGAGAAGACAAGCAGCGAGTAGAAGAATGCAGCCTGGAGAGTTGCGGTAAACCAACCTGGGGGTGCGGTCGACCGACCTAGTCTGCTAAGAGTTCTTCGTGTGTTAAGGTCCAACAGATGAGACGACGGTCGACCGACCTTGGGGATGCAGTCGACCGGTCAGCTCTCGGGTCTGGACTTACATGTTGCGGTCAACCGACCTTGGGGGTGTGGTCGACCGACTTCGATGGATGAGTGTTTTTGGGCTTACGAGTGTTTAAAGACCCAATTGCTAGATTTGTGTTTACCTTTTAGGGTTTACTTGGGGGCTATATATATGACCGTAAACTCTAGGGTTAGAATCAATTTGACTAATCAAGAGGTGAGTCGCTATCATTATTCAACTTCACGAGGGGATTGTGCCGAGTGTTTCAAAGGTGAGAGAGAGATTGAGAGTTGTAATCTCTTTTGTAATCTTTGTATTTCTAGAAGAATAAAAAGTATTGGTTATCTTTGCATATTGATTGTGTTCTTGTGAGATCTTGCATATGTGGTGGTGGCTTGTTCTTGGTTCATCTAAGTCTTGGGAGTTTCTATTGCTTGTGGTGTGTTTCCGCTATTAGCACTACGAGTTGTCGGGTAGATCCTTCGACAAGTGGTATTAAAGCCAAGTTGGTTCGAGATGGCCGATAACAAGATGGAGATCGAGAGATTCGATGAAAGTGACTCACGATGTGGAAGATTCAGATGGTAGCGTATCTTCGTCAGAAAGATCTTGATGGTCTGTTGTTTGATGAGAAGCCAGTAGGTACGGACAAGGATGCGAAGGTCTTGACGGATTGGAATTGTTTGGATCAGAAGGCATTGGGGCAGATTCAGTTGGGGCTGAGTAGGAAGGCATTATTTCATATCTCGAAGGCAAAGACCATAAAGGAGGCTATGAAGATTCTCATGGATATGTATGAGAAATCGTCGGCATATAATTAAATTCTTCAACTTAAGAAATTTGGTAATATGAAGTTGAAGGAAGGGGGTTCAGTAGCAAGGCATGTGAACAATTACTGTATGGTTTACAACCAGATGGAAGCTGCAGGTTTGAAGTTTTTAGAGAGGGGGCAGTCATTGATACTTCTATCTAGTTTACACGATAGTTATGGTACGGTGGAACAGACTATTACAGGCACTGTGACAGATTCGACGACTCTACAGGATGTGGTGAGTAACATTCTGAACGAGTAGGTGAGAAGGGTGAGAAACGGGGGATATCCATCATCTACTAGAGATTTTTCCATGTTCGTTAAAAAGAGACGTGGGAGATCTAGGAGCATTCGAAAAAAAAATCAGAGTAATTCATCTGAGAGTGGGTCTGATGATAGCGATGAGGGACATGGGCCTGAGTGTTGGTATTGTCACAAGAAGGGTCACATGATGAGCAGTTGCAAGGCTTATATGAAGAAGAAGCAGGAGAAACCGAAGAGAGATACTCCAAAGGAAGCTCAAGTGGGGCTTGTTGAGAATCTATGCTTATCAGCTCGGGAGGAGTTGGGAAGTCAAAATTGGTGTATTGATTCGAGAGCTTCTTTTCATTGCACTTCGAGGATAAAGGTATTTGATGACTACAAGGAAGGTTCTTTCGGAGATGTGATCGGGGGAATGGCCACCAGCGTACTGTACGTGGGGTTGGTACTATTCGAGTGAACACCATTGATGATCAAAGTGTTTTCTTGCGGGAGACAAGGCATGTTCCAGACTTGAAGGAAAATCTTATCTCAATTGGAAGGCTAGACGAGGGGTTGTCTACTACAATTAATAGTGGGGAGTGGTTTATAGCTGCAGGTTCAAGGGTGATTGCAAAAGGGAAGCGTGAGGGAACGCTGTATTTGCTTAGAGAGGTGAGGTGTGTTTCTCTTGTAGTTGACTCTCAGCCAGAATCGAGTAGTAGGTTATGTGGGGTGCAACTGAGTTCTTTCTATTGTGGAGGGGAGGTTACTCTTTTAGTGGGAGCTGCTGGCCATGGAAGTGATCCTAGAGGGCAAGAAGTTGCTGCGGTAAGAGTACTTTGCGATATGGCTGTTGAAGCTTCAAGTCGCTCTTGTGTGATAGAGAGCACTGGTATCGATATGCGGGGTGATGTCGATGAGGGTAACCGAAATAGGACTGTAGGGATTGAACAGTCTGCGGAGTTTGTGCAGGTATCGTCCACGGAGGTTTCTAGTCCAGAGGGTGTATTGAGAGACTTTGAACCATATCCGGTGTTGATGGAAATCTTGCGAGTTGGGGAGTCTCATAACACGGAATCCGACACGGGCAATTGTTTCTCCGGTATTCGTGCTCTATGTGATTGGTGGATGAGGGGTGGTTGGTGCACTCCACGTGGTGGAGTGGCGGAGGTGCTCTTCATGAGAGTAGAGAGTACTTGGGTCTTCCATAAAAGTGGGAGATTGGCAGAGATTATGCGAGGTGAAAGTGAAATAATTTTGAAGCGTTGTGTATTTGATTCAAGTGAGAGATTGTTAGAATTGTGACCTCAAATACACGTAGGCACTGAGTACTTGAAGTTGTAGAAGAAGAGGATGAGACAAAGAAGCTAAGAGAAGACATGCAGCGAGTAGAAGAATGCAGCCTGGAGAGTTGCGGTCGACCGACCTGGGGGTGCGGTCGACCGACCTAGGCTGCTGAGAGTTCTTCTAGTGTAAAGGTCCAACAGAGGAGAGGACGGTCGACCGACCTTGGGGGTGCAGTCGAGCAGTCAGCTCTTGGGTCTGGACTTACATGTTGCGGCGACCGACCTTGGGGGTGTGGCCGACCGACTTCGGCGGTTGATTGTTTTTGGGTTTACGAGTGTTTAAAGACCCAATTGCTATATTTGTGTTTATCTTTTAGGGTTTACTTGGGGGCTTTATATATGGCCGTAAACTCTAGGGTTAGAATCAATTTGTGTAATCAAGAGGTGAGCCATTATCATTGTTCAACTTCTAGAGTGGATTTTGCCGAGTGTTTCAAATGTGAGAGAGAGAGAGGTTGAGAGTTGTAATATTATTTGTAATCTTTGTATTTCTTGGGGAATAAGAAGTATTGGTTATTTCTGCATATTGATTGTGTTCTTGTGAGATCTTGTATATATTATGGTGGCTTGTTCTTGGTTCATCTAAATCTTGAGAGTTTCTATTGCTTTTGGTGTGTTTCCGCTATTAGCACTACGAGTTGTGAGGTAGATCCTCCGACACGTATTGTATACGTGTACAGGTAGATGATATGACAAGGAAATATTAAGGAGGAAGTTCTACGGTGTGCTCCTCGCATGGATAGCGGAAGATCTCCACCCGCGCTGTGCAAGTGCTTTGGACATCGGCCAATGAAGATCGCAGTGTTGATTCTGTGGTACCCATTATTCCTGGTCCCCATTTCTTGCTCCAAAAGCAATATCAACTATTAAACCAATTAGCAAAACCTGTATGAAAAAGCAACAGGCATAGTTCACCATCTTTGTTCCAATGAGTATTTGACCATGTGTGTGCTTCCTTCTCTAAAAACATTCTCATTTAAATAAAGAAGACTTCCACAAGAGTTTGGGATGAATCGAGTAAAAGGGATGAATCGAGTAAAAGAAGGCATCTAGCCCAACTAAACTAATTCTGTATATTCTAAATCTTATTCACATCTCAACGAACAGAGCAAAGCATTTTGATCTGAAAGTAATTAGTTACAGTCTTCAAAATTTTAATTTTTTCCAAGTACGAACGATCTGTGTCTTTCTTGTTTTATTCATAGTTTTCTACTGATTTAGCTGGAATAGGAAAAGATTTAAGGGTATATTTGGGAACAAAGTTAAGTTAGGATGTATGAAATTATCTTTTGTAACTTCAAAAAAATGAATTTTCCTAACTTTGATGTGTTTACGAACCATTATGGAGATAAGATAACTGCACTTATCTCACCCTGAAAGTATCTAAACTTATCTCTTACCTATATTTTTTTAACTATGAAGATAACTTTAAGTTAGATGTAAAGGTATATATTTGGTTATCTTAATTAACTTTGTTCTCAAACACGGCCTGATAATTTGAATAATAACTTTGGAGGACCAAACATCATTTTTGAAGTTGCATCGTCAAGAAAGAAAAAGATAAGAATTAGAAGACATTTACAGACTCCACCAGGAATAAGCTATGCAGAGTTTAGATCGCCCAAAGCATTTGTTAATCTTCTCTTGAAATTCCTTGTACCATGGATTTAACTGGGATGATCTTTATGGTAATGAGTTCAACGATTTATCTTCTCCTGAAATTCCTTTTACCACGGAGGAAATTAAAATTGCAGTTTTTTTCTTTGAAAAGTGATTCTTCGCCTATCCGTGAAGGTTTCCCTTCCTTCTTTTATCAAAAATTCTGGGATGTTTTACAATATGACTTAATTCATGTGATCCAATTATATAATGAAACTTTGAATTTCAGCATAACTAACTGTGCGCACATTGTTTTAACTCATAAGATTGTTGGAGCTAAACTTGAAACAACATTTAGACCTATTAGTCTACTACGTGTGTTGTTTAAAATCATTATGAAGGTATTTGTTAATAGATTAGCTTATGCTATTTCTTCTTTGAAAGATCCAACTCAATCTGATTTCATAAAAGATAGATCCATTTTAGATGGTGTTGCTAGTGCACAAGAAGTTATTAATTGTTGTCACTCTACACATTCTGAAGGTATCGTATTGAAATTATATTTTTAAAAACCTTATGATAAAGTGAATTGAAATTTTCTTATTTGACATTTTACATAATAGAGGATTTGGTACAAGATGGATTTCCGGGATCAAAATGATTTCAGTAGTTGGTAGTTTCTCTTTGCTTATCAATGGACATGAGGGGAATAAATTCATGCATAAAGAGGTTTGAGGTAGGGTGACCCCATTTCTTCTCTTCTATTTGTATTAGTAGCTGATGTGTTTAGTAAAACGCTTCTTAGACTTGGGATAGAAATCTTATTAAAGGTCTTGGTGGTGTAAATTGATTTATAGGGGTATAAATCCTTCAATGTACCAGTGATACCATAATATTTTCTAAGCCTAGTGGAGTGACTTTAAGAAATCGCAAAATTCTTTTATATTTGTTTCGAGTTTCTACAAGTCAATTAACTTCAATAATGTTGCACAATCTACCAGCAACTCATAGTGCTAATAACGGAAACACACCACAAGCAATAGAAACTTCCCAAGAACTAGATGAACTAAGAATAAGCCACCACGATATATGTAAGATCTCACAAGAACACAATCAATATGCAAAGATAACCAATATTTCTTATTCACCAAGAAATAAAAAGATTACAAAGAGATTATAACTCTCAATCTCTCACTCTCATCTTTGAAACACTCAGCACAATTCCCTCTTGAAGTTGAACAATGATAATGCCTCACCAATTCTCTCCTTTTTTCTCTTGAGATGGATACAAATCCTAGAGTCTACATCCATATATATTGACCCCAAGTTAACCCTAAAAGATAAATACAAATCCAGCTTATTGGGCATATCTCCCATCAACCCAAATAACACAGTGCCGATGTTGGTCGACTGCACCCCCCAGGTCGGTTGAACGCAACATGTAAAGCCAACTCCTGAACTTTTGACCGATCGAGCGCATGGTTGACTTTTCAGCTCTCTGTTGGACCCTGTACACTCAAAGAACCTCCTATAGTCAGGGTCAGTCGTCCGCACCCTCAGTCTGTCGACCGCAACTCTCCATACTACACATCTTCTACTTACTGTTGTCTTCTCTTGTCTTCGTCTCCTCCTCTTCTTCTCCAACTTCAAGTACTTCGTGCCTAAGTATTTGAGGCCACAATCCTAACAATCTCTCACTTTGACCAAATACACAATGCTTCAAAATTATTGTAATATTTACCTTACATTATCTCTGCCAATCTCCCACTTTCATGCAAGACTCAAGTACTCCCTACTCTCATGAAGAGCATCACCACCACTCCACCACGTGGAGTGCACTAACCACCCCTTATCTTCTCATGAAAGATGTGCTCCACCAATCGCGTAATGCATGAATATCTGAGAAACAACCTCCTGTGTCATATTATGTGTTACAAGAACCCCCTAACTCGCAGAATTTCCATTAATATTGGACATGGTTCAAAACCTCTCAATGCACCCTCTGCACTAGAAGTCTCCGTGGACGCACATCCACAAAATTCACAGACTGTTCAACCCCTGCAGTCCCATTTGGGTCACCCTTATTGACATCACCCTGCATATCGATATCAGTACTTTCTACCACACAAGAGCGACTTAAAGCTTCGTCTTTCAATTCGCAAAGTACCTTCACCACAGCAATGTCTTGCCCTCTAGGATCACTTCCATGGTCAGCAGCTCCCACTAAATTAGTAACATCCACTCCACAACTGAAAGAACTCGGTTGCACCCCACACAACCTACTACTCGATTCCAGCTGAGAGTCAACTACAGGAGAAACGCCCCTCACATTGCTAAGCAAATACAGCATGCCCTCCGTCACACTTTGCTTTTGCAATCACTCTTGAACCTGCAGCTATACGTCACTCCCCACTACCAAATGTGGTAGACATACCCTCTTTGTCTATCCTTCTTATCGAAAAAAGATTTTCTTTCAAGTCTGGAACATGCCTTGTCTCCTGCAAAACAACACTCTGATCATCATTGACTTTCATGCGAGCAGTATCAACCCCATGTACACGACACCTCTAACTATTCCCCACGATCATATATCCAAAAGAACCCTCCTTTTAGTCATCAAACACCCCTATCCTCGTAGTGTAATGAAAAGAAGCTGCCGAATCAATACATCAATCTTGAGTGCCCAACTCCTCCTGAGCTTATAAGCATTACTCTTCAACAAGCCCCCCTTGAGCTTCCTTTAGGTTATCTCTTTTCGGTTTCTCTTGATTCTTCTTCATATAGACCTTACAATTGTGCATCATGTGACCCCTCTTGTGACAATACGAACACTCAGGTCCATGTCCCCCATCATTGTCATTCGATCCACTATCAGATGAACTTCTCTGATCCTTTCTTCTTCGACTGCTCTTAGATCTCTCACATCTCTTCTCAACTGTCATTGCAGAATCTCTAGAAAATGATGATGAGAATCCCCTATTTCTCACCCTTCCTCCCTCCTCGTTCAGAATGCTATTCACCACATCCTGTAGAGTCTTCAAATCTGTCATAGTGCCTGTAATAGTATGTTTCACCGTACCATAACTATCAGTCAAAATAGATATAAGTAACAATGATTGTCCCCTCTCTGAAAACTTTAAACGTGCAGCTTCCATCTTGTTGTAATCCATACAGTACTTGTTCATACGTTCTAGTATTGAACCCCCTTCCCTCAACTTCATAGTAACCAATTTCTTCAGATGAAGAAATTGATTAGATGTTGAAGGTTTCTCATACATATCCGTGAGAATCTCCATATCCTCCTTTGTATTCTTTGCCTTCGAGATATGAAATAAGACCTTCCTACTCAGTCCCAACTGAATCTGCCCTAGCGTCTTTTGATCCAAACGATTCTACTCCGCCAAGACCTTCACATCCTTATCTCTACCTTCTAGCTTATCATCAAACAACAGACCATCTAGATCTTTCTGACGAAGATACGCTATTATCTGAATCTTCCACATCGCAAAGTTACTCTCATCGAACCTCTCGATCTTCGACATGCTATCAAACATCTAGAACCTAAGGCTCTGATACCACCTGTTGCACAATCTACCATCAACTCATAGTGCTAATAGAGGAAACACACCACCAAAAATAGAAACTTCCCAAGAACTAGATGAAATAAGAACAAGCCACCATGATATATGAAAGACCTCATAAGAACACAATCAATATGCTGAGATAACCAATACTTCTTATTCCCAAAGAAATACAATGATTACAAAGAGATTACAACTATCAATATCTCTCTCCCACCTTTGAAATACTCGGCACAATCCCCTCTTGAAGTTGAACAATGATAACGGCTCACAAATTATCTTCTCTCTTCTCTTGAGATAGATACAAACCCTAGAGTCTATAGCCATATATATAGCCCCCAAGTAAACCCTAAAAGATAAACACAAATCCAGCTTATTGGACATGAATCCCATCAGCTCAAATAACACACAGTGCCGATGTCGGCCGCCGCACCTCCAGGTCGGTCAACCGCAACGTTTAAAGCCAACTCCTAAACTCTTGACCGATCGACCGCATGGTCTACTGTCACGCTCTCTATTGGACCCTATTACACTCGAAGAACTACCTATAGTCAGGGTCGGTCGACCGCAGCTCTCCAGACTGCATGTCTTCTACTTGCTGTTGTATTCTCTTGCTATCTTCATCTCTTACCCTTCCTCACCAACTTCAAGTACTCCGTGCCTAAGTGTATTTGAGGCCACAATCCTAACAAATAAATCCTTAGCTATTTGGCTTGGAGGTTTCATTAATAGACAAGTTGAAATTTCTAATTTTTTTAATTATTTAGTTGGATCTTTTTCTATTACTTATATTGGTCTCCCTTGAGATGGGGCAAATTCCATAAAAGTGGTTGGTTACCTATGAGTGGGAGAATTACAAAAGGACCAAGGTCTGGTAAACATTTATCTAGAGGGGGAAGGTTATCTCTTGTGAACTCTATCTTTTCTTCTATTCCACTCTACATGATGTCACATTTTTATGTTCCTTCTTTGGTGACTAAAAAATTTGATCAAATAAGAAGAATTTTCTTTTGGTCCGGATCTTCTCATAATTCTATTAGAAACAGTCTATGTAATTGAAAGAGTGTGTGTAAATCTAAAAAAAGGGACTTGGGGTTGTATACTTGAGGGATCAAAACATTGCGTACTTGGTAAATGGTCGGAGAGTTTTGAAATTAGTTGGATCAGATTAGTCAAAACAAATATAATTGAAGAAATGATAAATGAGATCCTAGACCTTCTCTTAATAGTACTACCACCCCTTTCTGAAGGCATTTAAGCCTTTTAAATGTGGATTGGAAAAAATATGTTGTGATGGATCCACAGTAAATTTTTAGACAGATTACTGGATTGAAAATAATAAAATAGCTTCTTTATATCTAGACTTATTTGTTATTGCTTCTAATCCTATGCAACTTTTGCTTCATCATTCTCTATTCAAAATAATATCAAAGAATGACACATTTTTTTAGAAGACCTTTATATGGCTCTCTCTCCCTTTCCAAATTGTATTACCTTGCTTGTACTCTCATACTCTTATCAATGGAATGCAAGAGATAACACTCAATGGAGATGGTCTAACTGTCATGCCTCACTTCCCGATATACGAAAACACATGCACACAACTAAGACCCAGTGAATGATACAAGTATTCTAACTCACATCACTCATAAGCTGTACAGTTTATAAGCTCAACAAGATAGAAAAACACATCCACACAGGTAGTAATAATGATCAGATAAACATGAATAGAATAAAATAACCAACATCCAAGATACATAAAGTTTGGGTCAAGATGCATAAGAATGTAATGTATTGAAAGAAATACAATGCAATAAACAGTTCACTACGTCTAGCTAGATAAAGTAGCTATTGGAAAGTAAAGAAATAGGACTAGCAATTCTATCACAACCGCCTAGAAAGTCTTCTCATCAAGTTCCTCTGGTATCTCATCATCAGTACTTGTATAAACAATATCTAAAATAGGGGGTGTCCCTTAGAGCAAGCTTTGTACAGCAAGTAGCATCAAGCAATACGATATAAAAAAGTACAGTTCAATGTGGAAAGAATCAAGGAACCAGAACGGTATAATCATGTACGATACAATTGAAATCAATAATCGGTAAAGTATATTCCTGATTGTAAAGTATAATCATACAGTAGTACAATGATCAGTAATCAATAATCATGATTCAGTAATTAGGAATCAATAATCGGGAATCACGTAAGCAGGAATCATGTAATCGGTACCAAGGTCAGTGTTCAGTGTCATTCTTAAGTTTATCAGTTTATTAACCTATCTAATGCACGCAATCTTGTGTCTCATACCACAAATTTGAGTGCATATCAAACAAGTGAATGTTTGGACTTAGGTGGTAAATTCTACAGGATTATGCATATAAAAATAGTGACAGTAAACAGTAGATACCCGCCGGTATACTGTAATCAAGAACCCAGTAATCAAGAATCAATAATCAATAATCATGTAATATGGGAAACATGGGCTTCCTTCTGAGTACACTCTTCTATACTGTCCACTACTAAGTCATACTCTTTATTACCCTGGCTTGTTATTGTTTTACTATGATTAATCATGAATATGCAATCGATGCAACCAGTGGAAATGGTGGTATCAAGACAGTCATATCACTTCTTAGGATATTGGATTCTAAATGTAACCCCTACGGATTCTATAGGTGGCCCTTGTAGATTCTGGAGATAGTCCCTGTAGATTCTAGAGGTGGCCCTCACGAATTCTAGATGTACTCCCTGCAGATTCTAGAGATGTCCCTCGTCAATTCTTATGATGTGGCACTTAGTTCTATGTGGCACTTAGCACCACGTGGCACTTAGTTCTACATGACACTTATTTCCGTCATCCAAAATAATATAAATGGCTATAACAATAACGATGCATATGATAGTAGTATCAAGACGCAGGATTGCGTGCATTAGATAGGTTAATAAACTGATAGGCTTAAGAATGGCACTGAACATTGACCTTGGTACCGATTACATGATTCTTGATTATACCGATTACATGATTCTTGATTACGTGATTCACCGATTAATGATTCCTGATTACTGGATCATGATTATTGATTACTGATCATTTTTCTACTGTTTGATTATACTTTACAATCATGATTTTACTTTACTGATTATTGATTTCAATTGTATCGTACATGATTATACCATTCTAGTTCCTTGATTCTTTCCATATTGAACTGTACTGTTTTATATCGTATTGCTTGATGCTACTTTCTGTCCAAAGCTTACTCTAACGGAAACCCCCATATTTTAGATATTGTTTATACATGTACTGATGACGAGATACAAGAGGAACTTGATGAGCAAAGTTATGGTTAGGATTAAATAGGGTTATAGTTTAAATTTAAACTCAATTTGAATAACCATAATAATTTAAAATGGATCAGAAAAGTATTTGAGTTTGAACAAGAATCAAATAGTTACAGCGCATGATAAAGAGATAAATCAGAAGAGAAAAATTGGTCTGATCAATGACATACAAGATTCGCATAATAAAATGCATAGAGATATAACAGAGAGTTACACTAACACTGGTACTTTTATTGTTAAATCATTCTATAAATTCTTAAAATTCTGGAGGTGTGATATCTTCTTTTTATAAATGTTTTTGGAAGAATTTTGCCTCTTTGATGGCAAAATTTTTAACTAGTAGTGATTCACAATAAAATTCTAATTGTTGAGAATGTGAATAAAAGAAAATTGACCTTAGGACAACATTGTGTCTGATATGATCATCATATTGAAACTACGAAACATGTATTCATTAATTTCCTTGTGGCTATGAAACTTTGGTTTATTTTTTGTTGGAATACAAGCGCAATTTCCATCAACCCTTCTACAATTTTAAAGTTTAGCCTAGTGGCAGGGACTTTCACATTGTATCAGAGCAACCTAGGTTCGAATTTTGCTAACTATGAAATTTAAATGCGGTTTAAAAAATAAAAATACCACAGTGTATAGTCCAAGTCTTGGCTTACAAAGATGGCCTTTAACCTGTGGGAGTGTGTTAGAATATAAATATTAAACCCTCACCTATACTACAATTTCGGAGTTTTGGTATATTAGTAAGGTATTTCACATGGTATCAAAGCACCCCAGGTTCGAATCTTGTTGAATGCATTTATTTATTTCTGAATATAAAAATTTAAAAAACAGAGAGAATAATAGATTTAGTTTCGCATATCCAGGTCTCAGCCCATAATTTGTTGGGCATTTATCTTGTTTCTTCGGCCCATAATTAAAAAATGGGTCATCGACCTGAAGGGGAGTGTTAGAATACAGTGCAATTTTTCTCAACTCTTCTACAATTTCGAAATTTTACCCTAGTGCCAGGGACTTTCGCATGGGATGGATTGGGGTCGGAATTTGGATCTGATTTGGAGGGCATGTTAGAATACATGTGCAATTTTTCTCAACCCTTCTACAACTTCAAAGTTTTAGCGCAGTGGCAGGGACTTTCGCATTAGATAGATTAGGGTCGGAATTTGGATTTGATTTGGTATTGTATATATGATTGGTGGTGATCGGGAATTTGGTGTTGGATTTGGGTTTCTCTTAAACCAGTGGAGAGAAAACAAGAAGATTTGAGATGGCGGTGGCTGGTCCTATGGCGAGGTGACGGGTGGCAATCGATGGCGGCGGCGGTAGCTAGCTAGGGTTGGGGTTGAGAATTTGAAATCCTAGAAACCCTAGGCTCTGATACCATGTTACATTTTATAAAGGGTTATATATATCAAAAGCACTAATAATGAGGGAAATATCCTCATATAATAGGCAAAGGGCTTATGACAAAGTTTACAATATAGATCTCTAACAATCCTAATATTACACTTATACATCGTTCACTTAAAATTTGTAAAAGTAGCATGGAATACAAAAGGGAAACCAAGATCTGTTCAATCTTGGTAGAGCATTTGGAGAAATAATAAAGTAAAACCCTCTTTAGAAATTGTTGGGATGTAGCCATGACAACTTTATTTGGGTGATTTGGAAGGAAAGGAACACCATATTTTTTGTTTAAAAAGTGCTAACATCTCTTCTTTAATAGATAATTTTGTGTTCCTTATTATCTTTTGGGCATAAGTTCTTCGAGAGGATGAAAAACTGAAAGTAAATCTGAAAGGTGTTGACTCTGTGGTGGCCTCTCTGAACTTTGCTGATCGTTCTATTGATCTCAATGATGGTGTGGATGGAGTTCCTCCCCTGATGGTGATTGATGATTAGAAACACAATGGTTGAGAGATTGAACCTAAAGACACTACCTATTGTCTTTTTTTTTATAGGGAAAAGGTGGAATATGGCCACCCTATTTTATTAATAAGAGTAAACACGAAACAAACCCAGAGTACTGGGCCCAAGTACAAACTACAGACAGAAAATAAAATATACATGAAGCAACATGACGCGTACAAACAACAAATCCCTCCAACAACCCTGGAGGGTAGGCCGACAAACAAGCTCAGTCAAGCAAAATTGTAAGTACGTCAGTTTATCTTCGTACAGTACCTCCATGGCACATGCACACCCACCTGAGACAAGTCTGGTAGAATTTTATCACCCGCCGATCCCTGCCTTCACCTCACTCCCAAGCCCCGCAAATCGAAAACTGACCCTACGGCACATGCACCACGATCGCACCCTCCCACCATCTCCACCACTCATCCTACAAACGTGCCAGTAGCTCCCACAGCCGCTACCAAAGAGATAGTCGTGAAGAGGATACCTTCACCTCTCACACGATAGCGCTTTCTCAGGCGATTTCTCACCAAACAACTATCTCGCTTACCCCACCAAACACCATGCTCCAGGAGAGAGCCGTGGAGAGGATACCTTCACCTCTCTCACGTTCAAGCTCTCTCTGGTGATTTCTTACCATACAGAATTATCTCGACTCATACTTCCAGTCCGAGGGAAGAGACGACGCTGTCACGAGCCAGTGGCCTAAACTAGAGAAAGCTCAATAGCCTGATAGTAGGCACTGTGAAGACTTCACCGGCGACATCGTAGGACACTCCAGATCAACCATACCCAAACCCCGCACCCCATCACCCCCAACACTAACAAACTACCAGCCTGGCCCCACGGGCCCCAAACCGAACCACTGACCTCACACACTTGAACCCCATGATCTGAATATTTGCAAGTGTACAAATCACAATAAGTAGTATAGTTAAGTGAATAGAGTATCGAACCCACAGGGACTAGATATTTTATGGAGTACCAATATTACTAGATAAATCACTATTTGGAAGATCGAAATTAATAAATGATAAACAACTAAATTAAATTAATCTAATTAAAGCTAAGTAAATTAGTGAAGAGGGAGTGGGCTGTGAAATTCTTGTAATTTGTTAATGGTAAAATTAGTTCTAGGACTTTTGACTTTACCTAATTTATCACACACAGAATTTATAACTCCTTCTGACTAAAAATATTATTTTTCCAAGTTATCGACCAAAATCCCAAAAATATTCACTACTCTATCCACGCAGTATAATAATTATTCTCGACTAATTATTTGCCTTTGTTCATTCACAAATTATTAATTAAAAATTTATGGATTTCTTAACGGTCACGTTCTCCTATAACGGTGTTTAATTTTTATTAACCACAAATCACCAGTTCGGTCCCTTCATGATTTAAAAGATCATACAAATGTCTATCCACCATTTGTACGCAAAAATATAAAAATCAAAACTCAACCATGGAAAAATAGAACAATAATAAGGAATTAAAATTTTGTTCTCTAAAACTAGGCTATATCTTAGCCCTAGAAAAATAATGTTTAGTTCATAATTAATTTGCAACTAACAAAAATTGTTTGGGATTGCATCATGAAAATTTGAGAAGAAGAGATACAAAAAGATATAAAAATATTGCAAACCAAATAGTGGGCCACTTCTTCCTGTTCTGTTTTGTTTCTGTCTCGAAGAACGAGTAACGGCGCAGCGCCACGTCCGTACGTCAGGTCAGCAGTCAAAAGCGCGCCTCGAACCGCGTGCTTGTTTGCCCTGTCAATGCCGTCACGTCGCCTGCAACCACTGTCTCGTCAGTCAAGCCGCACGTCAGCTCGGTAGGTCCCATGCCTAGTCAGCACCCTCTCTCCTCTGTCTCTGCATCTCAATCCCGCAGATGAACAGAAGGGGCTTGCCACGTCACCGTACATCGCTATCTACCCTTGAGCCGCCTGTCAGCCGTACGCCAGGTCAGCCCAAGGTCGCTGTCGCCCTACTGCTCTCTCTCTCTCCCCCCCTTCTCGTCTTGGTTTTCGCTCCACTGAATCGTCTCTCTCTCTCTTTCCGCTTGGTTGCACATGAGAGATAGAGAGAGATTCAGTTTTATTCTTTTTTTTTTCTTTTTTTTATTTGAAGTAGCCGTTACCTCTTGATTGTCTTTGTGCGTGCCTTCATGTATTTATAGACAAACGGAAAGAAGATTTAGGGTTTGCTCTTTGCAGAATAATCCCTCCTTTTTCATTTATTTCCTTCATTCTTTAACCTGATATTTATTTCTTTCCCTTTCTTCTTCGATTTCCTTTTATTGCGAACGCGTGCTGCATATACAAAAATAATACCAGAAATTAGGGTTTTTAAAAATAAAATAAAATAAATTAGTTTAAAATAAATTAAACGAACTAAAAATCATATTAGCTCATTGAAATCCTTTTAAAATTATTTATTGCACTTTTAGCTCAATTAGCAAATTAAGATTCAACAAAACGATAAAAAATAATTAATCAATAGTTTTGCTTTGTTTGTTGATTTTTACCAAAGATCTTCACTTTTTGCATCAAAAATCTCATTTCTTCAAAAATAATTAATTAATTGAAATCTTATAGAAATAAGATGAATTATAAACAATATAAACGAAAACAAGCAATTTTAATGTGTAAATGAGTACAAATATTTGTATAAAAATTAGACACATCACCCCAGATCCATGGTGTTCGAGACAACAGACGCGGGAGGATGCTCTGGCACGACATAGTCACTCCGCGACAGTTGAGACAAGCACCCCGGAAGTTGAGACAAGTGAGCGCACATCACGGAGGGACCCCATCTTTGGGCCCAAGCTCCACAATTGTGCAAGACAACCTAACTCCCGGCATCTTCACATGCACTACCAACCCTCGCAGAAACCAAATCAAAGCCATAGATCACCATGATTGGCCCTGAGAGTATGGACATGGTGGTAAGCGCACAGAACATCTGGGCAAACATCTAGCAAAGCCACTCAATCCCAACCTAACCCAAATCCCTACCCCAAACAACTCACCCCCAAACCCCCACCAACAGATCTGGATGGCACTGGACGTCGCCGGGGTGGCTGGCAAGGGCCCACTACGGCACGACGGCCCACTACGGCAGAGACAAGGCTGGGTAGAGAGATCGGGGAGGGGGAAGGCATCGAGGGCAATTGAGGAGGGGAAAGGCATCGAGAGAGATCGGGGATTTGGGAGAGGGGCGAGAATGGCGGTGCAGGGCGTCACATGTTGGCCTTCGACGGCGCGACGGCGACTACGCGACTTAAAGGCGGCGTGACTTCAGAGACAGCGACGGCGCGACTTTAAAGACGGGAGGGGGTGGCATCGAAGGGTAGGGAGATCGGAGAGGGGAAGGCATGGAGGGGACGGGGCATCGCCGTCGACAGGCTGGATGGCGTCGAATGGCGGTCAGGGAGGGGGCGGCGCGTTCCCGACCGCCACCCCCTCCAACCTCACTCACTCTAGATCTAGGGTTTTGTTTTTTAGGTACTTTTTGGGAGCTTCTCTCTATAGAAAATCTAGAGAGAGAAACTCTTTTGCTGTGTTACTATGTATAAGTCTAAGACACTACCTATTGTCAAGATGTTAAGTCTTTTGTACTTTGTTCTCTCTAGTCTACCTGGAATGTTTTAATCAAATACTTATGACTTTGTTTTCTTGTTGTGAACAAGTAATCTTGCTAATCTCAATTTTGTTTTGGCTCCAACAGTAAAGTACCTACTTATGATATATATTTTAATTTTTGGATGAATCCATAGGGCAATATGTATGTTAATAAAAAAAGGGTTGCATCCTTAATTTGTTACAAAATGTGGGGTGCTAAGGCAAAATAATAACCATGAAGAAAAACACAAAAAACAAGGAACTCCCTTAAGTTTGCATTTTTATTTAAAAGATACTCTACTGTGATTTTTGGGCACATAGAACCCCTCCCCCCCCCCCCCCCCCTAAATAGAAAAAGTGAAAATATGTGATTTCTCAATTTAGAATTACTCGGATTTTTTTTCTTCGTAGATAGATACTCAGCTGATTAGGTTATATTTTTTCAGAATACTCAAAATACTCCTAATAAACAAAATAAATTGCCCAACCCATATATCCTCCGTACTCCTCCTTCAATCCTACGTTAATGTCAATAACCCAAATCTTCTTCTGCTCGTCCTCGATTCAATTCATCTCCCAAATACTGAAAACTAACCCCCCCAATATTCTTCTCCCATGGTTTTCTTCTCATTCCATCACCACCTTCGAGGAGAGAGTAGGCAGGAAAAATGCAAAAAAAGGGAAGAAAAAAAAAACCATTTCATCACCACCTTCAAGGAATAGTAGCCAGAAAACTGAAAAAACAAACTAGAGGCGGGGGGAACTACTTTCTGAGCAGGAGCTATCCTGAAGCGACTTTCAACCTTCATTACCAGATGTTGTTGTTTAGTTTGGTGTGGGAGCAAACAGATAGTGACTTAATATTTGATGGAAAATACTAAAAATCTGACATTTGATCGTTGCCATGGAAAGTGGTAGAGCTCCTGACAGTGGATCTGGATCGGTGATTGAACAACGTGATCTGGATCCGATGGTTGTTGATGTGGTCGATGGACCTACAAAAAGCCTGAAATAGGGGTGGCCCCAGCGAAAAATCCTCCGACGCTCAAGTCAGAACTAGAAAGAGAAAGAGACTTTGAGAGAGAAATTTCCAATTACCTTCTAACTGAGGAGGGGGAACATATTTATAGGCCTGAGAAACAGTACAAGAGAGTGATATGAATCCATTAGATTGACTATGAATTCCTTCTCTCCAATTCGAATATCTCTCTTAAGAGATAAGTTATCTTGTTTGGGGATAAGAGATTTGACTAACAGCCTTCATGGACTGCGTCTCTCTTAGTGGGCATAATCAGTCACTTTTATTGGGCTTGAGAGTAGCCCATATTTTTGTAGGTGAGCCTGGAGAAGGCCTGGACTGGCTAAAGAGGTCTGCTAAGATTAATCTACCTGTAGAAGCTTTAGGATCTGTACTGGAATCATATGCCCCTGATTTGGTACAATTTTTACCATTATCGTAAGCCCTACACTCTCGGAAGATAATTTTCTTGGCTTTCAAGAAGTAGTTCGCCTTATTTTTGGATTCTGGAATACAATCATAGCTTTCACGGTGTATTGGAGATATCTGGGACTGATCAGAGGCTTCTGAAGGCAGCAAATAGTTTTCTGGATTTCTTTGAAATTTTCCATATTTTCTTATATTTTTCAAAATTTTCTGGTTTTTTGATAAAAAAATTTCACAATTTTGAAATCACTTATTCAAATTTTTAATTAATAAACCCAATTTAAAATTATTTTTTGGAAATTTTGATTATTTTTCCGAATTCAAATAATTATTTTTGGATTTTTAAATTACTTTTTCAAAATTAAAACGAATTTAAGGGATATTTATGAATAATCAAATCACCATGCACTTTTTGACATGATCTGCAGCGTCGATCACATGTCGTCTCGCCTGTTGAGGGACTTGAGTGGCCATAATGAGATGGACATGATAAGGGGGTGATGTGGCATCATCAATGGTGTCCATTAGCTCGCTCGCCCACTGATGCATCTGAGAAGAGATGGGAAGGGGCAGGCGACATGTAGTGATCTGGATCGCTCATCAGCACTTGGCTTGTGCGCTAAGTGAGATCTAGCGGTGGAGATGAGAGCGGAGCGATGGAGATGATGTGTCGCAATCTCGAGCGTAAGTTGCGCTGGAGCGCAATTATTGGGGTGATCCAACGACTAGGGCTGTAGTGAGCCCCTCTCCCCCCTCCCCCCCGCCCCCCAGCTCGACCAACGAGTTTGTCGAGCTCGATTTTGGCGAGCTCCATTCCTGTCGAGTTTATCGATTTTGGCGAGCTCCTCGTCAAGCTAGTGGTTCGGTCGAGCAGCCATATCGTCTCACCGAGCTACGTGGGTTCGTCGAGCTCCTCCACTTTCTTCGAGCTTGAACTTCAGGCGAGCTAGGAGTTTTTGTCGAGCTCCTTCATTTTGTCGACCTCGGAGTTGGTCGAGCTCCGCTCTCGTCAAGCTGGTGTTTCGTCGAGCTTGTAATACCCTAAACTTTCATTTTAATAAAAATATTGATTTTCACGTTTTGTGCACGTGCAAAATTTCGTATGCATATTTATTTTTATAAAATTTCCTTTTGTAGTATAAACAATTATTTCTTTCTTTTCCTTTATTTTTCTAAAAAGCCTATTTTATTAAGCATAAACATTATTTTCTTATTTTGAGCCCACTTTAATAATTAATTATTTTATAATTTGGCCCATAAGCCTAAGCCCACTATTTGTGAAGCCCACAAACTTAATTAATCCTTTAAATTGTCACAACTTGTCATGTAGGGACAGATGGTGAACAATTGATTAATCAAATTTGTACAAATTTCAAATAGGGGGGTACTAGAGGGCATGTGCATGCACGTAGTGTGCATTGCACACCTTGGAGGCCGAATTGTGCTTAAGGAGATGGGAGTGTGGGTGTGTGTGTGCATGGGTGGTTACTTGTTTATGGGTGGTTGCTACAACTTTCCCTCCTATCCTAGCCATCCATCTCTAACCATCTAGTAAAATCCTAGCCCTCCAATCCATCCTAGAACTAGTATAAATACCCCTTACCTTCATGCATACTACACAAAAAATTAATTGAAAGGAAGAAATTATATAGGAGAGAAATACATTAGGGAGTATAAAGTTTGAGTGTTCATTGGTGTGTCCCAAGCAAGGAGGCCGGCCCCATCCATCCACAAGTGAAGCATCGGTTTTTTTTGCACAAGGAACAAGAAGGAGAGCTTTTGCAACACAATCTAGGAGGAAAAGGCTACTCTCTTGCATTTCTAGGAGACTCTAGGAGCTTTTATTTCGTTTTTCTCCAAAGAGGTGGGTGTTTCTCATGCTTCTAAATTAGAGATTATGCTAGGAATGAATTGAGTAATTATTAAAGTGCAACTAGTTGAAATTAAATTCATGTTTGCCTAATTAGAGAGGAATTGATAATCCAGTAGATGTGTGTTAATTTGGTTGCTAGGTTGATTAATTATGAATGAAAGTGGATGTTTCTCGTATTTCTAGAAGTAGACATCATGCTAGGTATGTTTTAATGAAAGTATATGAATCAACTAATGAGAAATTGGAACCATGCTTGTTTAATTAAAGTAGAGTGATAATTTAGATATTAATTGATGGATTGATTGCTAATGAATAACTATTAATTTATGTGTTAGAATTCTCCATTTTGTATGTGCTACATGAATGTTATAATAAATAAAAAGAATTGTAATTGCAAATAGTTGATTGAATGCATCATGTGTAATTAGTTGACAAAAATAGAAATTTTTAATTTTTTTTGAAAAGATGAATTTTGTGTTCTAAAAATGTGATAGGATTGTCAATAGGAAAGAAAACGAAAGAACGTAGTGATTTGTTGGAAACCTAACTCTAATTATGAAGAGATGTGCTATTGTTCTCAATGTCGAAATTATGGACATGGAACACAAACTAGCACTAAATTACATGTTTTATAGAGCTAATAATGCTTATAAAAATACTGGTTGCTTTAGATTTATGTGTGTTTAATTCTGGAAAAATTTGCTTTCAAAAGAGAAGAAAAGAAACAATTTGTTGTGAGAATTCATGAATTGTAGATATGAACAGAGAACCAACTCATAACCCAATTAAATTACTTTCAAATTGATATGGCCACTTAGACCAATTGCTCGGTAGAATCTTCAGTCGCTACAGTAGGGGGGGCTGAGTCATGGGTCTCGGGTTCGATACTGAGAATGGAGCTTTTCGTTTTGTGTTTTTTTTTAAAAATCCAAAATGCAGAGAGTTGATACATAGGGATAATAACCCCTATTCATATCGCCTTGGTGACTTGGCGCCGTGGTTTGTGCGTTGTCCTTTGGGCCGCTGGTTGTGGGTTCGAATCCGGTTGGGGGTTTAAATTTTAAAAATATTTTTTTTAGGAATTTAATATTATTTCGAGTTTTAAAAATAGATTAAAATTTAGGAAAAATATGGAATAAATTACTGAAAATTATTTGGACTTTATGAGAAAATTTTGTATTACTTTTGATAAAGGGTAATTGAGAAATTGAGGCCTTTTGCAAGAAAGGACTTCTTTTTAAAAAATTAAATTGTCTTTTAAACAAAGGAAAAATAAATGAGATTTTTTGAGTTATAAAGATGGGAATTAGTAAGGAGGAATTCTGAAAGTCGTGATTCGTGTAATTAATTGGATTTATAAATTGTGCTTTTAGTATATATGAATTGAAATGAGAATAATAGATTCGTGGAATAAATGAACTATGGAATACTACTAGTTGAAACTTATTATTCTTACGCATAAATTGTACATGAAATTGAATTATTGATTGTGATGAGTTATGAAAGATGTGGATACATGAATACTATGCTTATGAAATGCGAATTGTGATTAATCATGAAAAGACCTTATGAGCATGAAAAGCTCGATGTTGTAATTATGAGTGGAAATTGAGAACTAGGGTATAGCCAAGCCTTATACTGGTAATAAAAGAAATGTGGAAATGATATTTGAGATGAAATGACCAAGATTTTGGTCATGTGAAATAAATGAATAAGACCGGTATAGTGGGAGTGCTAAACCCTAAGGGATTGATTTTATTCATGATTCAATTAAACTAAGGATTAGATACATAGTGAAGATGTGATGAAAGTAAGAGAAAAACATTGAGTATGAGGGCCATTAGATTGGTGGCATGAGAGTATTCACACGATGTCTCATGATGCGTCATGATAGGACGTGGATACTGCTCCAGAGTACCGTCCCGGTGGCGACGCTCGTGGGGTGTTTGACAACTGCAGGTGGTGTCATGTCTATGGTAGGAGCTGAATTACCACAAGATGCCTGCATGATGAGTCATGTGTCAGTGCGTTAGGATTCCCTCCAGGGTGCCTAGACATGAGTTCATAGGTCAGAAAACATCTAGGATGCTTACCGTAGTTACAGTAATAGATTAAGTCATGGCGAGGGATTGAACCCTACAAGATGAAGAACGGTTAAGGGCTTGCCCTTAGACCTATGTTGTATTGCTGCATAGACTCTGAACAAGTGCACATTAGTGTCATGTAATACAAATAATTGTATTAAGGACTAAGTGCACTTTCACAACACGACATCAATAGGATAGTTCCTTTAGCTTTGTTTGTGACCAAGTGTGTGGTTTGCTAAGTATTAAGAATCATTATACTGTTTCCAGCATAGAGATGATGGCCGTGTAAAATATTTCGTCAGTTGAATGAACTGACGCGCCCACAGTTTTACAAGCAGGGTAAGGATGCTTGACAAATTGAAGTATACATGCTGCTCAAGGCTTGATTCAATTATTGTTTTATGTAATTACTGTATAATTGCTTCTGCTGTAATAATGTAAAGGTGTAATGTAACTCTGATGTAAGAAATATTTTTATTTCTTTATAAAATTGTACGAAAGAAGTGTAAAGAACCTGTGGAACTTCGAATTCAGTTGTATTTTGGAATTCGGGGTGTTACAGAGTGGTATCAGAGCTACGCTTCTAAGTAGTACAAGTTTATAAGGAACGACACCCTAGAAGTAGACATGAGAGTGTGTGTTGAGTCTAGAGATTTAAATGTAAGTTACTTACATTTGTGTTGCTCTATGATTTATGCTTCTTCTTCTCTATTTTTAAGATGGCGGACAACTTGGACCCAGCTAGAGATGACAATTGGCACATCATTGAGGAAGATTACTACCCCGGGCAAGCTAATTCAGACGAGGAAGATCCTGAAGAAGTGGAAGAGGAATGGCCTGAGTCCAGAGAGATCACTCTACCTCCAGATTCATCTGATAATTCTTCTGACGAAGAAGAACCAGTTCCGGGAAATCTCATTGTGTCTCTTCAGAGGCAGGCAGAGACTCTACGGGAGAGAGTCGGGCTACCAGAGACTCAGTTGGCGAAGCACAAGGATGATATTGCAGTTCTCAGTCATCATGTTTGGAAACTCGAGAAGAAGAAAAACATGACCGATGTACTGAAGGATGAAGTGGAGGAACTACTGAGAGAGCTTCGTGAAGCCAAGAGGAATCGTAGGAGTTAGACTGTTGTATCTTCTACTGCTTTCATTTTGATGTCAGAAATGTTTTAAATTCGAATGTATAAAGTTTGAAATTTAATGAAATGAAAAGTTGACTTAAAAGTCTATGTTTATACTTTGAATTTAATAGATCTTTTGCATTAGAATATGGCTAGAAGAGGAGCTCGAAATGGTGAAGATCTGGACTTAGAAATAGAGCTAGCGAGGGTCTATCAGATACTCAATGCCATTGCTATGAATCAGAATCTGGGAAGGGTGCCTGCGAATCCAGTACCCGAGGCAATCAAACTCGTGGAATCATTTAAACAGATGAAACTACAAGTGTTTGAGGGAAAGTCAGACCCTGACACGGCCGACAATTGGATCCGATAGGTAGAGACTATCTTCGAAGTCTTGGAGACTCCAGAGGGCAGCAAGGTAAAGTTGGCGACACTGCAGTTCGAGAATGATGCGGCTGTATGGAGGCAGTCGATGAAGTGGATGATGAGAGACTTGGTTCTTGGCTGGGAGGAATTCTTGGAGGAATTCTGCTGTCATTATTTTCTCTCAGACGTCCAGGAGAAGAAGGCCATGGAGTTTCTATCGCTGCAACAGGACGGCATGTCGGTTAGGGAGTATGAGACCAGATTCACTTAGCTCTCAAGGTATGCTCCCGAATTGGTGATGGATGAGGCAAAGAAAGCTCGAAAGTTTGAGCATGGGTTGAGGCCAAGTTTGAGATCCAGGATGATACCCCTCGGTATCAGGAGGTTTGACATGCTGGTCAAACGAGCGGCAGCCACGGAGGCGGACATAGAGCAGTTCCACGCTGTTCTGAATCGGAGGAACAACTGGAATGTGGGGAAGAGGCCTGCAGTTGCTGGTAATGTTAGGGGACAGCCACCGTCTCAAAGGTTCAAGCCTACGGGTGCGAACGCTGTTCAAGTGGCAGGAAGACCCGGGAATACTTGGGTGAGACCTCCAGTGACTTGTTTCAATTGTGGAGAGACAGGCCACTACAAGTCTCATTGTCCCAAACTGCGGGATGTCGTCCGTAATGGGCCAACTCAGCAGATCGGGAAGAAGCCATACCAGTAGGGATGGGTATTTGCCTTGACTGAAGCTGAAGCTGATGAGGTGGATCACGTCATCACTGGTATGAGGGAGGATGTTTAGAGTATTTTTTGTTATCTCTTTTCCCGTTAATTAGTATACTTTTATGTAACGAGTTTGTGTTATGTAACAGGAGAACTTTATTTGAATGGAAAGAAAGCTGTTGTTTTGTTCAATACTGGGTCTTCTCATACTTTTGTATCACCTAAGTTTGCTAAAGTTCTGGGTGTCGAACCGAAGATATTTCCAGGCAAGGTTTTAGCAGTAGCTACTCCGTTAGGGGAGACTCTAACCACTGACCGGTACTATGCTGACTGCGAGATCATGATTGGAGATAGAACTTTTGGGATCGATCTAATCGAGCTGAATGTTTTGGGAGTCAATGTTATCATTGGCATTGATTGGATGTCAGTATACAGTGCGAGCATCGAGTGCAAAACCAAGACAGTAACAGTGAAGGCTCCAGGTGGACCTGAAGTCACTTTCCAAGGGAAGAGGAGATGTTCTGGTCTGGTGGCAGCTATCTGCAAGAAGGATGTTCCTATAGAGGTCGATCTGGTGTTTTATCGAGTTGCCACCCTCATCGAGGTGGAGTTTTATCGCAGTCGAGCTACTCACCGCTTTGGTCAAACTGCGAGGCTTGGTCGAATTGCTGTTATTCCCCCTGGCCGAGCTACTCCCCTTGGTCTAGCTCTATTTTTTGTCGATCTTGAACTTCAGGGCTATCTAGGAGTTTGGTTGAAATCCTCTCCGTCTCGTCGACCTATGAGGTTATGGGCGAGCTCCATTCTCGTCGAGTTGCGGTTGTTGTCGAGCTGAGCTTTTGGTCAAGCTGCAGACTTGGTTTGAACTTGGTTTTTGTTCCTAACATGTTTGTATAGACAACTCTTTGATCGAGTTAATGTAAAGCATGTCGTTTGATCCCGCCAAGTTTTATAGTCAACTCTAGGACGGAGTTGAACATAAAGCTCGTTGTTTGATCACAGCAAGTTGTAGGGAACTCCGTGAGAAGGAGTTGAACGTAGAGCTTGTTAATTGACCCTGACAAGTTTGGAGAGAGAATTCCACGACGGAGTTGAACGTTAAACCTGTTGTTTGTTCCCAACAAGTTTGTAGGGGCAACTCTAGTCGAAGTTGAACGTTGAACCTGCTATTTGAGCCTAGCAAGTCTTGTAAGGAAATTCTCAGACAGAGTTGAACGTTGAACATGCCATTTAATGCCAACAAGTTTGGTGAGGCAACTCTAAGACGGAGTTGAACGTTGAACTTGCCATTTGATGCCAGCAAATTTTGTGAGACAACTCAGAGATGGAGTCGAGTAGAGCTCAACATTTGATCCCAGCACATTTGGAGGGGAAACTCCTTAATCGAGTTGATGGAGAACTTACCGTTTGTGCCCAACATGCTTATAGAGAGCTTTGCGGCGGAGTCGGATGTTTGAACTTGCTGTTTGCACCCAGCAAGTTTATAGAGACAACTGTGAGACAGAGTTGGATGTAGAACTTGCTATTCTCGCCCAGCAAGTGTTTAGAGACAACTCAAAGACTGATTTGGACGTTGAACTTGCTATTTGGACCCAACAAGTTTTGTAGAGACAACTATGAGACAGAGTTGGATGTAGAACTTGTTGTTCTCGTCCAGCAAGTTTGTTGAGAAAACTCGAATACAGAGTTGGACGTTGAACTTGCTGTTTGTACCCACAAGTCTTGTAGAGACACCCTGTGATGGAGCTGAAGTTTGGACTTGTTGTTTGCACCCAGCGAGTTTTTAGATACAACTTTTCACACTTTGTTTTGCATTCAAGTTTGTGTTAACTAAAGTAAGAGAATCATTAAATTATGGCATAGTGAGGATCACTGATTTATAGCATTGCGTCAGTTGTATGCAACTGATGTGCCTATAGTTTCAAATGCAGGACTTGGATTTGCAAAGATATATAAAGATGATTTGATACTGATGATTATTTAAATGCTAAAGTTGTTACACTTGTATATATATCATGTTGTATTCATTTATTTTCCGCTACGTTGATGTAAAGAACTATATTGTGAAATGATTACTTGGAATTCTACCAATTTGCCTGCCTCCTGTAAAAGATGATGTACTATGGCTTGGAGAGAAGTTATGTGTACCTACTCAAACAGAACTGAGGGAAAACATTCTACAGGAGGCATACTCCATTCTTTTATCAGTACATCCAGGGAGTACCAAGATATACAAGGATATCAAACAATATTTCTGGTGGTCAGGGATGAAGAGGGATGTGGCAGAGTTTGTTGCAAGGTGCGCCACTTGTCAACAGATCATGGTCGAAAATCAGAAGCCCAGAGGATTGTTGCAGTCGTTACCTATTCCGAAGTGGAAATGGGATAACATCAGTATGGACTTCATCACAGGGTTACCTAGAAGTCCCAAAGGGAATGATGCAATTTAGGTGATAGTAGATCAACTCACCAAATCTGCTCACTTTTTGGCGATGAAGATCACTTCGACAATGGAGAAGCTGTCAGAACTGTACATTAGGGAGATTGTAAGGCTACATGGAGTTCCTGTATCAATTATGTCAGATCGGGATGCGCATTTCACACCGCACTTTTGGAGAAGTCTTCGGGCAGCCTTGGGGACCAAGACTGACTTCAGTACTGTCTTTCATCCTCAAACTGATGGCTAAACGGAGAGATTACTCGGGTGTTGGAAGATATGTTGAGGTGTTGTGTGTTTGACTTCAGTGGAAGTTGGGAAAGGCATTTAGCTCTGGTGGAATTTGCCTACAACAACAACTTTCAGACTAACATCGGTATGGCTCATATGAGACCATATATGGGAGGAAGTGCAGAACACCGGTGTGCTGGTATGAGGTAGGGGAAAGGCAGATGTATGGGCCAGAAATAGTGAAACAGACTTTAGAGAAGATTGAGCTGATCAGGAAGAGGCTAGTAGATGCACAGAGTAGACAAAAGAGTTATGCCGACAACCGTAGAAGAGATCTGGAGTTCGCAGAAGGTGACTATGTTTTTCTGAAGGTATCTCCAACTAAAGGTGTAATTCGGTTTGGGAAAGGACGAAAGTTAGCCCCGAGATACATAGGACCCTAGAAGATATTAAAGAAGATTGGGAAGACAGCTTATCGGTTGGAACTACCGAAAGAGCGAGCCCAAGTACGCAATGTCTTCCACGTGTCTATGTTACGAGGTTACATTCCTGACCTGAGTCATCATCTATCGAAGTTCCAGAACGTCTACAATGAGCATCCTGTGGAGATTGTGGACCGTCGAGAAAAGGTATTGAGAAACAAGACTATACCTATGGTCAAGTTTGTGTGGAGAAATTAACTAGTTGAGGAAGCCACTTGGGAATCTGAGGAGAGGATGATGAGCGATCATCCCGAGCTTTTTGCCTGAACACTTTAATTTTATTTCTTTTGTGTTTCTCACTCTTTAAGCGTAGTTCTGAGGACGGAACTATTCTAAGGAGAGAGTGTTGTAACATCACAGAAAAATAATAAATTAATTTCGTATTTTACACGTGCATTGCACATGCAATTTTATGTATTTCTAATCTATAAAATTCTCTAAGAATCATGAAAAAATTACCTCTCATTTTAATGGTTACATTTGTGTTTTTTTATCTTAATTTAAAACCCATAAGGCCTAATGTCTCTCTTAAATCCCATTAAAAATTAATTGCACAAAAGAAGCCCATAATTAAATACACATTTAAAAAATGCAACCAGGCATGTCATGTAACAATTAATTAATAGCAACTAATAAAAATAGTAAATTATATGAGGAAGTGTACACATGTGGTGCACGTGCACGTGTTGTGCACCCCACGCCACCTATTATCAAGAGAGAGGGGGAAGTGGGGTAGTGAAAGAGTGGGAGATTATGAGAGTAGTGGGAGTCATTATCCACCACACAAAAGCCTATAAATACCTACACTTATTCATGAGCAAAGACATAAAAAAATAAAAGAATCAAAAGAGAAAAGAAAGCAAGAAAGAGAGTGTTCGGGATTTTCTAAAGGCAAGGGGGTTTCGGTTTTGCTTCTTGGAGGAGAAGGGCTAGGCTTTTGGTTGGAGCTTTGGAGCAATTTTCTAGGAGCTTATTTGCAATTTTCATCAAAAATGGTGGGTGAATTCTTTTGCTTTCTAGATATTATCATGTGCATTTTTAATTTATGATTTGGAATGAAATTGTGGTATGTGTTCTTTAGATTACAAATTTGTTAAGTTGCATGTGATATCGATAACTAGAGCTTTAATAGTGGTGAAATATGAAAATAAATTCATGCTAATTGAATGTTTTATAATAAAAAATTTCATGTTGAAATTTTAGATAGAATTGTTGTGGTATTGTTGGATGCACGATAGTATATCATGTTTAGATTAAATGAAATGAGGTAAAATTTCATACACAAAGTAAATTTATGCAAGGAAAGTTGAGTAAACAATGAGAAATTTTATAATTTAATAGGAGATGAGAACTTCTCATGAAATTGATAAAAAGAAGAAAGAAAAATATGAATTCTAGATTAGTGATTTAAAGGAGGTAGTTTTTGTTAATAAATAAAAAGTATATGTTCGTGTTGTTTCCATAAACCACTATTTACAATGTGTAGGTATAAATTAACTTTATTGTGGTTAAAATCAATAAATAAACGTTTTTGAGGATTTGTAAATATATTTTATGAACCATTAATTTGGGAAAAACAAATAAAATTGTAAAGTGTAAGAGGAGATAAAAAATGAAGAAGAAACAGAGACTTGGGTTATAAAAAATAAAACCCCTATGTAGTCAGGAATGGCGCTTGGCCTTCGTGGCTAGCATGGACGTTAGCACTGCCACATGGTGCCGGTCTGGGCCTGGGGGGTCTGGGTTCGAATTTGTCTATGCACGGATTGTGCATTTTTTGGTTTTTTTAGTTTATTGAGTTTTAAAATATGAGAAAATTATATAAATGTTTTAAATATTAGTTGAACAATTAAAAATAATTGCCCTCTGTTTCGAGGTATATTGTTGGGGTATTAAACATCACATTTATGTTAATGAGTTGGGGAGTAATATTAAGAATGAGAAATGTATATGGGGTCGCAAATCGGTTGTAGAATATAAATTTAAAAGAACACATTTTTATGAAATTTCATGAGTACAAAATTTATGAGTTAATAGTTGAAGTGGTTGATAATTGTATTAAAACATGATTATGAAATTTAAATTGAGTTTCTAGTGAAATTTTATTAAGTGGTTTTAAGAGTTTTATAAATCAAAAGAATATTGGGAGTCATTAAGGTGAATAAGTTGGCGAATTAATCAAGCATTTTGTCTTAAAGAAGTCGATGTGAGAAATTGTTATCTGATGCTATTGAAAGAAGTTAATTATTTGTACGATCTATAAATGTGAAGAAAGTTGATAAATTAAATGAATGTTGAATAAAGAGTAAGATGTTTATGTTGAGGTTAGTCATAACCTAATTGATCTCTATAGTGAGACAATTGTTGTAATCTAGAGGCTAAGTGAGACTTACGAACTGGAAAAGTAATGAAAATGAGATTTGATTTTGAGAAGTGACCAATAGGGGCTATCGTTCTCGGTATTTTGTTAAGACCGATAGGAGGGTAAACTAGCTCTAGGTTGTGATGATGTTAATTAAACATAAGGAAAGGTACTAGAAGAAGATATGATAGAAAAAACAATGAACAGGTCCGGTAAAGGATGTGCAGCTCTTAGGGGTTCGCGATCGAGGAGTATGCCCGGTAAATCCATGTATATGGGCTAGGGGTACGTATGTTTATCGTCGTAAAGGCCGATAAAGAGAATGCAGTCGCTAGGAATGTCGGGAAGGACAGGATACCCCCGGTAAATCCACCTAGGTGGGCTAGGGGTAGGCCTGATTCATGGTTGCGGGAGATCCACTTGCTAGGGTTCGTGGCTGAGGATACGCTCGGTAAATCCACTGGGCTAGGAGTATGCCGGTAAGGTCTAATATCCTGGGGGTGCGACTCCTCGGTGACTACGCGTTGAAGTATATTTATTGGGTTAGGCTGCATAACATGGGATGTAAACCCTATAATGAGGAGTACCTTAAGGGCTTGCCCTCGGACCTATGTATAATGGGATGCATAGAATCCAAACAAGTATGCATTTGCATCATCGTAGTATAACATCTGCATTAGGCATCTAAGTCATATCATACACTGACATGTTTAGGATAGGCACTTTTCACATTTTGTTTTACATTCAAGTTTGTGTTTGCCAAAGTAAGAGAATCGTTATATTATGGCATAGTGAGGATCGATGTTTTATAGCATTGCGTCAGTTGTATGCGACTGACATGCCCACAATTTCAAATGCAGGACTTGGATTTGCAAGGAGATATATAGATGATTTGATGTTGATGATTATTTAAATGCTAAAGCTGTTACACTTGTATATGTATCATATTGTATTCATTTATTTTCTGCTGCATTAATGTAAACAACTATATTGTGTAATGAAAAGTTTTAATTTCCTTTTAAAATTGTACGAATTTGAAGTAAAAGATCCTGTGTGCTACGAATTACATGTAAATGGAATTTGGGGCATTACAGATGTCAAGCCTATTGCATGAAGATGAGGGGTCGTTAGAAGGACTTATGCAAAAAGTAGAGCGTTGAACTCGCTCTTTGGAGTCATTGGGTTGTTTATGGAGCTCGAGATCAAGCGATATGCTATACTCGTTGTTTAGAGTTAACGAGCTATTGATGGAGCTCGAGCAGTGAGCTCATTATTTGGAGCCAATGAGTTGTTGATGGGGCTCGAGTGATAAGCAGAGCGTTGGACTTGTTGTTTGGAGCCAACGAGTTGTTGATAGAGCTTAGGCGGAGTACAAGCTGTTAAACTCGTTGTCGCGCCCTGCTTCCCAAAAATACGGAATTTGAGTACATGACATTGGCCCAGCGAATGACTAACGTCACCCATAAGCTGTTTATCCTATCAACTCAACAATCTAATCAATACAGAACAATTGCGTAGGCAATAATAATAATCTCATGAACAATAATACTTGGAATGAAGCAATATGAAATATCCAAATACACTAATAATCAACCATCTGGAAACAAATAGTAGCAATATTTGGTCAAAAGTCCACAATACAATAAAATAACAATAGTCCAATAATTAAGTCTCCATGACAAAACAATAATTTATTAAGCGGCGGTGCTATCAATTCATTCACCAATATTGTTATCCCAATCCATCAGGCAATTTTCCATCAAAGTAAACACTTCATCTAAAAAAAGGAGAAAATTTGTCCTTAGAACAAGTCATGGATAGCAAGTAGAGAAAGTAAGGAACAATAGAATAACGATATAACAATGAATTCAATGGATCAATAGGAATCAATAACATGGGACAATAGAAATAATCAATATCATTGATGGACAATGCAATGGGTACAAACAATGATTCAATAATCGATAACAATATTTAATGATTAATAACAACAACACTTGGCCAATATTCGATATCAATAGGAACAATGATGTACAATATGCATTGTCGATGTGGTGTCAGTTCTTAAGTCTATTAATCATTTTCATCCTAACTAATGTAGCACTTCATGCATCCCATTTATTTACCACATGGTTGCTACATACATATAAGTTACGTTTAGACTTAGCGGTGGATTTTATAGATCATGTATTCAGCAACAATATACAATAATAACCGATGACCGAATCAATTGAGATACTGTGATCAATAATCTACAATCAATCGATGATCGATATGACCGATATGATCGATATGACCGATAGACCGATAAATAGGGAAATACGAGCCCCTCCTCCGAGTATAGTCCCTACATTTTCCACTACTAAAGTCAACCCTTAAACCCCGGCTTGTTAACTATTTTATCAATGCAACAACACATATGCAAATATGACAAATGAGATGAACGATGGTGTCAATAGAGAACAATAGGATGATAACATGAATTAGGACAATTAGAATGATGATAATAACTCATTATGATCATGCAATGCAACATATACCATTCAATTCATACAATACTATGATATAGGAATAATTAAATTAAGAAAAACTGAAAAGTGAAATTCTGGACAGAAAGAGTAGTCTATACAAAAATATAATTTTTCACTATTTCGGAACTCGAAAATTGAAACAATCAATAATTATGAAAAATAGACTTCCACACGGTTCTAACGCATATTTAAAGTTCAAATTCCGACAACAGTAGCTAGGTCAATCACACTATTATTTACATATTTCATGTTCAGATAGAATTTTGACATCATGTTGTTATATTTTTAGAATCAGCAAAAACTCAATAAAAAATTCTGTAAAAATACTTATTAGACTCCTAAACATGTTAAGTAACAATCAGGAAATTTTCAGAGCAATATTTTAATGTTAAATTAGCCTTTTAATAGTTTAAACATGAATCATACAAGAATCTGAAAATTTAGAAATAAAAAGACAGCTGTAGTAAAACGGGCATAACTTTTGTTACACAACTCGGAATTTAAAAATTTAAGACGTTCTGGAAACTAGAAAGATAAGGCTACAATTATTGTTCAAAAAGTTATTCATTTTAAGATCATTTACTGGGTCGAAAATAGTAGACAGAATATTGTCAGCAAGAAACATACAGAGTTTTGGGTATTTTTCATGAAATAAATTAATTAAACACGATGGGTATCAATTCAAATAGTCGATAAACTTCATAATCAACATGATGGGTGCAATAACATGATAAATAAAATCAGAAACACATACATACACTAATTTAGCATCAATCAAACATCAATCGATCAATCAAACATACAACCTAGCAATTATTTCTATAATAATTTAATTGTGTCATGACCATATGCATAACCCTATTAATGATACTATATGAATGCATGAAAGATTCAATCTTTGGAGTCAAAAGTGGTACAAAGTCAATAATATTGTCATTAGCTCGTGTAACCCTCAATTAACCCAATGAAAGATAATCAATACAATGATACGATAAAAAATTAGGATCTACTTGCGGAGTTTCAATAAAATTCTTGAATTTGATACAATTAGCAATTCAAGAGGGAAAGTGACTTGCCTTTTGGACGATGAAATCGAATACCAAGAATAACGGGATAAGAATTCCGGAGCAACAAACCCACGAACACACAATAACATGTTCGATATACGTGCACAAAGAGGAACCCAATCAACAGCAAAGCAAGACCAGCAACAGCAATAGTAGAGGAGCGGCAACAACATCAACGGTTGATAGCATCGCTGGCGACGGCGCGACGGGGACAGGAGCGTCAGGGGCAGCGCTACAGTGCTAGTCGACGTGGTTCAGAGCAAGGGGAGAGGCAGGGGTTTCTGTTGTGTGCTCAAGGGTAGAGAAGGAGGAGGTCGGGGGTTGTAGAGGGGAGCAGGTCGTCGATGGGAGGTCGGCAGTGCTTGGAGGGCGATGGGTTGCCGGAGGTTGGCCAGAGTCTGGCCGGGGAAGAAACACAGGAAGGGGGTGAACGAGATTGGGTTCAGTCTGGGAGATAGAAACAGGGAGGAAAGAGAAAGAGGACAGAGGATAGAGATTAAGCGGCTCTTAGAGTCTGTATTATGCAATTTTAGGGTTTACAATAGGATTATATTTATAGGGTGTAATTAGGATGTTGGGTAAGCGGTTTAGGATCCAATAATAGCGGTTTTGGGTCAAGAACAATTGAAATTGGGCTTTAGGGTTCAACAAGATATGGGTTTGAAGACCATAGGGTTCAAATAAAATACTCACAATTAAGTAAAAGAAAAATATGATCAACAAGAAGAACAAAGAATTTTGTGAACAAAAATTTAAATCCGAATAAAAAATACAAATGAATAGAATATAAATTGAGCTTGAAAATACATTATGGTTCGCCAAGAAAATCAGATCTAGTACAATAATAAAATAATTCAATAGACGAATTTTAATTAAATAATCAAGAAATAACAATTAACAATTATAACCATAACAATAATAAAATCATACAACAAAATAGTAGCCGGGTTTAACAATTTTATTAAAATAATTCAATTATAATATATTTGATTTAGGCTCAAATATAAATAGTTGATCAATAAGAAATGGGAAGTAAGATTAAAATACACCATTATTCAAAATGAATAAAAAATTTCGCTTAGAAAACACTGTAACAAAATATCCGAAATGAATTTAGCGAAAAATAAATTTATAAAAAATTAAATTATAGAAAATACACGGAAAATACTTATTGTTGGGAATGGGGGTTACACTCGTTGTGGGAGTAAATGAGCTTTGACAGAGCTCATGCGGAGAGCAGTGATCGAACTCGTTGTTTTGAACAAACGAGCTGTTGATGGAGCCTGAGCAGAAAGCAAGACGTTGAACTCGTTGCTGGAAGTCAACAAGTTGTTGATGAAGCTTAAGCGGTGATTAGAGCATTAAACTCGTTGTTTAGAGTCAACGAGTTGTAGATGGACCTTGAGTGGATAGCAGGGTGTCTAACTCATTGTTTGGAGTCAACAAGTTATTGATGGAGCTCAAGTTGTGAGCAGGGTGTCTAACTCATTGTTTGGAGTCAATGAGTTGCTGATAGTGCTCAAGCGGTGAGCATGATGTTGAACTCGTTGTTTTAAGCCAACGAGTTATTGACGGAGCTTAGCATTGAACTCGTTGTTTGGAGTCAACGAGTTGTTAATGGGTCCTGAGCGAAAGAGCAAGGCATTAAACTCATTGTTGTGAGTCAACGAGTTGTTGATGAAGCTCGAGCGGTGATCAGAGCGTTGAACACATTGTTTGGAGTCAACGAATTGCGGACGGAGCTCAAGTGAAGAACAGTGTGTTTAACTTGTTGTTTGGATTTAATGAGTTGTTGATAGCACCAAACTCATTTTGTAGAGCGAATGAGTCGTAGGTGTTCTGAATATTCTTAATATTGAAGTAAAGTCACTTGTGTTTGTTCAGTGTTGAAGTGATTACATTCTTCGCTTTGCTAACAAGTAGTTGTGTACACCGAATGAGGTCCTCGGGCATTGAGTTTGCTATCCTTTGTGATACACTGCACTTGACGGTGTTGGGACACGTACGCTTGCATGGCGCTTCACGCGATATGGAGTTGGATCATGCTCAGGTGAAGGTGGTAGGATAAACCTGGAGGTTACCCACCTAAGAGAGACTTGTCTTGAATTTTATCGTCAAGAGTTGAGGCGACCCTAGGAAGCTGTTATCTAGAAGGAGGCTTGTGAAGAGGTTTGATTCTCTTCGGTGAAGCACCCCTCTACTGTGTAGCTGGAAGAACGACTTACAGGACAACTTGTTGTTCACTACTTGTAAAACGATTGATGATTTTGTACATGTAGATACTTGTAGTGGTGCTATATCTGAATACATAGATTTGCGATAGTTCTGTGATTTGAAGAATTCTTTTCATATGTTTGATCCTTGTTTTGCAACTTATCGTTGAGATTGATGAGCCGTCGACAGGGTTCTTTGTAGTTAAAGCACAAGGCCTCAAATTTGATGTGTATACGATGGTGTGCGTAATGTTTGACGGAGTTTGAACTTGTTCTATTGTACCCAGCTATTTGTAGGGGCAACTCTGTAGGAGAGCTATTTTCCAAACTTGCTGTATGGGTTTTTAGCTAGTTGCAGGAGCAACTCTGAGGGATGGTTGTTTTCCAAACTTTCTATATGGGCCCTCCAACAAATTGTGAGAGTCACATCGAGTGGCGAGTTGAACTCCAAATGTAGCTTTTGCAAGTTTTATTGGAGTCCACGATTTTGAATCTCCATTCTTTCTTTAAGGAATTTTAACTAGTTTCAAGAACACATCGAATGTCGAGTTGAACTCTAACGTGCTTATTTGCAGGTTGCTAAAGTAACTCCGAGCCATGGGTGTGGATTTTGAACTTGTTAGTTTAGATATTAACAGGTTGCAGGAGCAGATCGAATAGTGAGTTGAACTATAAACTTGCTTTGGGCTCGTTGCTAGAGTAACATCGAGCCATGAGTATGGACTCCGAACCTGTCGTCGAAGCATTAACGGATTGTAGGAGCAGCTTAAATGGCAAAGTGAACTCTGAACTTGATTTGTTGCAAATTGCTAGAGTAACTTCGAGCCATGGGTATGGACTCCGAACCCATCTTATAAGGAGACTTTAATTTGTTTTTTGTGCCGTTTTTTAAATAGGCTTGGCATTTAACTCATTGTATGCATCCGTAGAGTGGTATAACAATTCTGCAAAAATTAATACAAAATTTTATTGGAAAATAAAACTAAGCAGCTGATCTAGTGGCTGACCATTATTACATGCAGCGACCGATTGGGAAAGTAGTCTTTATTGAAAAATAAAACTAAACGGCTTCTCTAGTGGATGACCATTATTTTAGAAAATATTGAAATGTGTAGAGAAGGCAGGCGTTAAGTGGCCTTGTTGAAGTTCATAAAGTGTTCCACTTTTCGAGTCCCTGCTGATATCTCCTTGCCCTTCGGATCTTCAAGTTGGTGAGCTGATAGGCGAACAACTTGGTAGACCTTACCTGAACTTGCCTATTTAAAGTGAACCTCCCGTTTGTTTTATAGAGAGAAGGGGCGTTTGTTTTATAGAGAGAAGGGGAGATCTTCTGGCATGTCGATAAGCTTAGGAAGGACTATTTCTTTCCGTTGAATTAGCAAAGTGGCTTCGGGCGGGAAATTTAGGTTTATTATTTTATTTTGATGAGGGAGAGTTTGGACCTTGGAGGAGATGACTTGACAGGTTTGGAAGTTCTCGATAGGATTGTCTAGTGCAGTAGCTTAGAACTCGTCTACAAACTTGGTGTTACTGTGATTGCGTTTTGGTGGTTGGTCTATGGCATTGAGAGGGATAACCAAGCCCCCATTGTAGTGATATAGCATACGCGTGCTGCCTGTTGGCTTCCTATAACTTGCCCTATGCCTGCTACTGTTGGAAACTTCATCTTCATGTGAAATGCGGAGAGAACTGCATGGAAGGGTGCTAGGCCTGGGCAGCCAAATATGGCATTGTACGTGGCTTTGATGTCGACTACCATGATGTCTAATGCTTCTGTCCGAGTTATGGGCCTTTTCCTGCAATCACGTCGAGTGTGATGATTCCTTTGACTTGGAAGGGTGCACTTGAGAAGCCATGGAGTGTGTAACCAGCTAGCTTGAGTCGATCTTGTGAGAGTTTTAGAGCATCAAATGTAGGCCATAAAGAGGATGTTTACTAAGATGTTGTTATCTACATGGATACATCTGACCTCAGGGTTTGCCATGCATAGGTTAATAACCAGTACATTGCATTGAAGTGTTTTGATGCCCTTGAGGTCTTTATCGGAGAATGATACTAAGAGGTCCAAACTCTTTGCAGGTGGTGCGTTGTGTACTGAATTAACTTCCCTCACGAAGTATTTGCGGGAGAAGTTGGAATCTCCCCCATTGGACCTCCGTGAATAGTGTGGAGAATGACAATGTGTTTAGAGTCTTGCGATTCGGATGGCCTCTCCTGATTCTTATTTGCCCCCTGGGCCGGAGGTGTTTCGGCGTTGCTATCTTTCTGAATGAATTTGGAGCGATAGCTCCTACGAATCAGACCTTCAAGTTCTTCTTTAAGGGCTCAGCAGTCGTCGGTGGTGTGTCCGTGGTCCATGTACAATGCGCACCACTTGTTTCTATCTCTTCTTTTGCTGGCCGTTGGGGAGGACTATCCCATCCTTTTCACCTGTCGTAGGGATGGCAGACACACTTGCATTCAGGAGAGTGAACTTGTCGAAGCAGGGTGTAGGAGGAGGACGACGTTGACCTGCGCTGTCTTTCTAGAACTTCTTGGGTGCTTCCTCGCATGCATTATTTCGTTTGTTCCCGGAAGGTGACTCTTTCTTGCCTTGTGGATTGATAGCTTCCTCGACTCTGATGTATTTTTCACTCCTTTCTAGGAGCTCAGTAAAATCTTTAGGAGGCTTTTTTGCGAGGAAGGCTTTTAGTTCTATATGATTGACGTTGTGGCGGAAAGCTGCAGCCGCCACTGATGAGTCCAAGGAAGAGATCAACCATGCTTCGGCTATGAAGCATTTGATGAAGTCTTTCATAAATTCCTCTTTCTTTTGCTTCAGTTCCAATAGGGAGGCACTTGACTTTTCAGCCTTATGGCTAATAGCGAAGTTCTCTATGAAGAGCTCCTCGGGCTGGTCGAAGGAGAATATTGACTGTAGAGTGAGGCGGGAGTAGCATTCCCTTGCAGATCCTTTCAAAGTTGCGTAGAATGTTCGACACATAAGCACTTTTGGGGCATTGTTGACCATCATGAGGGTCTTAAAACTCTCAATATGGTCAGTAGGGTCTGGTTCCCCTATCGTATGATTTGAATTGAGGAGCTTTTAAGTCCTTTTGGATGGTTGCATCGAGGATGGTTTAGCTTAAAGGTGGTCGATCGAGGCAGTAGGAACCTGCTTTGAGCGGTTCCCCTCATTCTTCATCTGTTCTAGGCGATCCTCTACCTCTCGGATATGGTGAAGGACTTGATCATCCTTTCCCTTGGATCCAGTTGAGTCATCGGATTTTTCATTGTAGGGTTGACCCTGGTCTTGACTGCCTATGATAGCTCAGAGGATGTCAAGCTTAAGCTTCTCCAATTTGGCCCTAGTGACTGGGGCATCTTTTCCTTAGTTTCGCTCAAGAAGCTTTCGACTCTCATGAGACCGTCTTCTTTTTGCAGTACGCCCCCATGAGAGGAGAATGCCTTGATCTCTATCTTTGATGAGTGTTGCTTCTCCAGTTTACTCGACGTTGTGAGCGGGAGGCCTCAGTTCGGGCACGCCTATCATCCAAAAGGATTCATAGATCGGTTCCTTCTTTCCTGAACTGATGATTTGGCAGAGATCTTTAGATCCCCAGGGGCTTCTTGAGGCCTTTGAATCGATTGAAGTATTATGGACTAAGATATGGTCGTGCAGAGGGTGTTGTTCATGACGACTTTGTCGAGAGCCCCCCGGTGCCTTTCCGTTGACGAGAGCTTCACAAGGCTGTCGAGGCTACTATTGAGAAGGACTCAGATATTCCACAATGTTGAAATGGTTGACTAGGAGAGTTGGTGCGATGGCTTGAGGCTGCCGCTTTGCCTCAGTCTTGGTGGCATGGCGAAAGTCAAATTGATGTAGTTTCCCACATACGGCCCTAATCTGTTGCTGCTTATTTTGGTGTGGAAGCAAACAAATATGGAGTTAATATTTGATGGAAACTACTAAAAATCTGACATTTGATTGTTGTCATGGAAAGTGGTTAGAGCTCCTGAGTGGATCTGAATCGTTGATTGAACACCGTGATCTGGATCCGACTATTGCTGACGCGGCCGATGGACCTGCAAAAAGCCTGAAACACCGGAGGTGGCCTCGACGACAGACCCTCCGATGCTCAAGTCAGACCCAGAAAGAGAACGAGAGTTTGAGAGAGAAATTGCCAATTACCTTCTGACTGAGAGTTCTGGGCAGAGAGAAATTGCCACAGACTGAAATTCCTTCTACTTGAACTGGGAAACCAGAGAATCTATGGAGTGTATAGCCCGCTAGCTTGAATCGGTCTCAAGAGAGCTTTCGGTCTTTGAAACTATTCATGAAAAGGATGTTTACTGAGCTTCCATTTGTCTACCAGGATGTAGCGTACCTCATGATTCACCATGCAAAGGTTTACGACCAATGCTTTGTAATGAGGTGTTCGAACACCTTCTATGTCCTTGTCGGAGAAAGATATCGGGACCTCGGTGCTCCTATCAGGCGGGATGTTATGTACCGATTTGACATCCCAGACAAAGGCTTTGCAGGGAGGAGTTGGAATCTCCCCCCATCAGGACTCCATGAATGGAGTGGAGAATGGCCATATGTTCTAAGTCTCGCAATCTGGAGGGCCTATTTCGACGCTTATTAGCCTCCCGTGCTGGTGTAGTTTCGGCATTGTAGTTTTATTGGACAAATTAGGAGATATAGCCCCGGCGAATTAGGCCTCCAAGTTCTTCTTCGAGGGCTCGAAAATTGTTAGTATTGTGTCCATGATCTCTGTGAAATGCACACCACTTGTTTGTGTCTCTTCTCTTGCTAGCTATGGACATCTTGGGCAGTGGACGGATTGGTCCATCTTTTTCAACTGCCATGAGAATAGCAGACACACTTGCAATGAAAGAAGATGGACATAATTGGTATTCTTCCGTCTTTTTTGAAATTTTTTCGTCTTTTTCTAAAATTTCCTGGGTCCTTCCTAGTTGGTATTCTTTCGTTTGCCAGAAGATGAGCCGTTCTTGCCTTGAGGATAAAGAGCTTCCTCGACTCTGATATATTTGTCCCTCCTTTACAGGAGCTTAGTGAAATTTTTGGTGGCTTCTTCTCGATGGAGGCTTTCAGATCTTTGTTAGGGATGTTGTGGCGGAAGCCGTCACTGATGGGTCTAGGGATGAGATGGACCTTGCATCGGTTGTGTAGCGCTTGATGAAGTCTTTCAGCAATTCTCCATCCTTCTGCTTTAGTTCCAACATGGAGGTACTTATTTTTTCAACCTTACGGCTGGTAACGAAGTGCGCTATGAATAGCTTATCAAGCTAGTCAAAGGACAATATTGACTGTGGAGTGAGGCGGGAGTACCATTCCCTTGCAGATCCTTTCAAAGTTGCAGAGAATATTCGGCAAATGAGTGCGTCAGTGGCATTGTCGATCATTATGAGAGTTCTAAAACTCTCAATATGGTCAGTCGGGTCCAGTTCACCATCGTATGACTTGAATTGTGGAGTTTTGAAGTTCCTTGGAATGGGTGCATCGTGGACGGTTTTGCTGCAAGGGGATCAACTGGGATGGTAGGCCCTGTAGGAGTGGTTTCTCTCATCCTTCTTCTGTGTAAAACCCCCAAAAATAGGTAACAAATATTTTGAATATGAATAGTAGAATAGTATTGCATTATTTTACAACCATATTTATTAATAAATTTTGTCTAGATTAATTACACATATTATTATTTTTGCCATTTATAATTACTATTTTAATAATTGCATAAACTGTCATTACCACTTGTCATTTTATAAATATACACACATGCATACTACACGCATGAACCTGCACACTACTAAGACAAGTGTGAACATAGTTAGCCTACAAATGTTGACTTAGAGAAAGGGCTTTTGTGTAATTATTAAAAGCCTATGGGTATATGTGTAAAATGTTGACTAAGAAAGCCCTAGATTATTCTACACTCATCCCCACACCTCTCCACCCCTCCAAATTGGCCGGTCACACCCTCCCCCTCATCCTATATATATGTGAGTGTATGTATAAAGAAACCCTAGTTCTCATTTTCTTCTTCTTCCTACATTTTCCCTTAGTCCATTTTCATACTAATCCCTAGCCCATTTATATACTACTTTCACTTCATTTTCATTTTCAATTTTCTCTAAATATTTCTAAGAAGCTAATTGTGTAAGAAAAGTAGCAAGCAAGCAAGGAGGAGAAGCTAGGTGGTGATGTTGCCTATAACTGAAAGTGGGTATCTTCTTACCTCATGTATTATAATTATTATTTTTTTTATATATGAAATTAATGATTGATGCTTCATAAAAACTGTAGTGGGATTGGACTCATGATTCATAGCCATGAAGGGATTAAATGGTAGGAATTTCTAATAGATGAAATTGCTAGAATTAGGATGAAAAGTTTTCTTAATTATTGTTATTATTTTTGTGGTTGAGTTATTTGTTTAATATAGTTCATGTATTAGTTAGTGTAGTAGAAAGGTACTTGGTTAGTAGATTAATTGATATATGCTTGATATGAAGTAAATGGAAATTTTAATAATAAAGTTGTTAGAAATTTTGATGAGTGATTCCTTAAACTGGTATTTTCTTTGTATGATTGATTATTGTTATATATGTAATTAAAGTAGCATGGGTAGGTGTAATGAAATAGCTTGATACACTTAGTGGATAAATTGCAAGAATATAACCTAACTAATAAACTAGTTATATTTGCAAGGATGTATGTTCATAACCTAACTAATAAACTATTTATATAATTTGTTGTTATTTTTAGATGGGAATTGAAGTAGAAGAAATTATCAAGAAAGAAAACATGTAATTATGTTACGAGTAATTGCCAACCAATAGATGAGAATCTAGGCCTTGTAAATGCAAGTTAACCATAGAACTATATATATATATATATATATATATATATATATATATATATATATATATATTGTACGTTAAGGTTTTAGGAGAGTATATATAGTGGAAAGAATTATTGGAATTGAAGAGACCATGGGAAAGAACGCTAGCTATTAACTTATGCAATAACATGTGCTTAATGCATATGTGAAATAACCTAGGATGGGAGGTTTTAAGTAGGTATGAATACGGTGATTGATGGAATACCATATACATGTGTATGCGGTATGCAGACTTCAATATTTACATATGGTAATGTTTTGTGCACATTGAGTGCAGTAGTGTGGTGCATGTTGGGTTGACATTTAGCATGATTAGAAAGCTAAGTTAAACCCAAATTAAATCAAGATGAGACTTGTTGAAATTCAACTAGGTTGGATTCACTTAGAACCTAGTTAGTGAATTAAGTTAATTTAGTTAAGTAAACTTGCTGAAGGATAAAAGTGGAAACTAGGAACAAAATTCAATTAACTTAGAAAATAGAGGTTTTATAAAGCAATTAGAATCGGGTAAGTTGGTGAATTAAGAAATTAATTCAGCATAACTTCAACCAAAGTTCTAGATCCTCCTAGAAGATTGGGATAATTTCGTAAGGACAGGCACTAGTAGGGCGTGTACTCACCTGTCAAGGGGACACGTGCGGCATCGTCTCGTTCGGAACATGTGCGACGTTGTCTCGATTGTTAATTTCTGGGATTTACTGGTAAGAGTGGGATGTGGACGTAAGTCACATGTCCTGTCGAAACTTAAGGGATGGACCCTTAAGTTTTCGTCTACGTTCTGGGTTATCAATACAAACAAGGAGCAAGAATGAAACTCGAAGTCTCTTGGCGGAGTAGGGGTGGCCCTATTGAGTCGCCTTATGTTCAAGATAATTTTGGTAGGGGCAGGAGTGGACAAAGACCATGATTCCGGCAGAGCTGATGATCACCGGCCTGACCGAGAATGGAGAGGGGCCACGATCCTACCTGAGTGGAGAAGGACCGTGATCTGAACGAAAGGAGTGATCACTGCCGTTTGGAGTGGAGAAGGACCACGATCTGACTGCAGGAGCGGGAATGGACCGCATGTACTGCAGACTCTACCAGTCACTAGATGAATGTCAGAAACAGGAAAGAGTACAAGAGTAGGTTTGCATTGATATGGATCGAACCAAATAATCAGAAGTACGGGTGGCATTAGGGCCGGGCTAAACCGGTGTCAGCCTGCCCACTCAAAGGGGGCCGGTTCGGTCCTCGAAAACCCAAGAAAAGCCCGATGAAGGCCCTGCCCGGCCCGCTCAGACCCGGGACCGGGTTGAACCAGCCCGGGCCGACTGTTAGCCCCTTTTTTTCCCTTAATTTATTTTTCTTAAATGTGTTTGTATAATTACTAAATACCCCCCAACGGATCTATACTAGCTAGTTTTGGGGGTATTTTGGGAAATTCAAATATACATATTCTATATATACAACCCCATTTCATTCAATTCTGTTCACAAATTAACTCAACTCTCTCTATTATATCTCAACTTTCTTAACAAATCAACAACAATCAACAACATTGGTTCTCAGTGCTCAACTCTCTTGCAAGGATTAACATCAACAACATCAACAACATCCAACAATAATCAACAACATCAAGAACGACACTACAAGCTCTCAGCTCTCTCTACCTTCATTCTTCAATCTACATTTTACACTCATACTGTATTTTTGTATATGTATAATTTTTAGAAGGCTAAAATTGAAAAAAAAAAACCCCTTAAACTATCCCATATGTGCAGAAAACCTCAGTCACCTTTTTTTATGCAGAAAACCACACTCAACTATGGGTGCGAAAAACCACACCATGACTCTGTTAGGGTTCTGTTATATGGGTGGTTTTTCGCACCCATAGTTGAGTGCGGTTTTCTGCATAAAAAAAGGTGAGTGAGGTTTTCTGCATATATGAGATAGTTTAAGGGAGTTTTTTCAATTTTAGCCTAAGAATGGGTTCTGAATAAATGGGGTAATTTTGTCATTTTGTAAGTCACGTGCATTGCACGTGACCGAAAAATAACAGAACCCTAACGGAGTCATGGTGCGGTTTTTCGCACCCATAGTTGAGTGTGATTTTCTGCATTAAAAAAATGTGAGTGAGGTTTTCTGCATATATGGGATAGTTTAATGGGGTTTTTTCAATTTTAGCCTTTTTAGAATTAGCATTGTTGTTTGTTCTCATTTATTTCTCTTAATTAGATTGAGTTTTCTTGTACTGCTTCTTCTTCTTCTTTTTAGATTTTTTTTTAAAAATTTGGTAAACATTCTCTAGTTTATTCATTCAATTGTTGTTGTTTTATTGAAATATTTGTTCTTTCTGTTTACAATTTGTTATTAACATACTCGGGTTTATAGTAGAATCTTATTTAACTTAATTTGCTTTGTAGAATCATTTTCTATAACATACACTAGTTTATCTATCTTTACTTGTTTTGTAGAATTAATATTTTAAAACATACACTACAAATAATTTTTAAAACATACACTAGAATTAATTTTTAGAACATACACTAGAATATTTATAACATACACTAGTTTAGATGACATCTAACCGATCACGCGGTAGACATAGTAGCCAAGAGTCCACTAGTAGTCGTCACATTCCTTCCATTCCAATTCCATATGTACAGGGTGAAGAAACACTAATGAATTATGATAGTATTCCCGATTTTCATGAAACACACATGGAAGAAGTAGAAGTAGAAGACATAGAACCACAACCATCGGAACAAGGCCATTCTCAATCCCGTAAAACAAGAGATACCACATCTGATGTTCACAAATATTTTTACTGTGTCCCTTCACAAAATGATAAGAGTGGGATTAAAAATTTGTAAGAAGTGTCAAACACCATATAAGTTTAAAATAGGATCGGAAGTGGGTATACTTCAACGACCCTTAAATAAATGTCAACCCAAAATTTCTAAAGACAATCTCACACAACAAAAAATACACCCTAAGACTGATTAAGTAGATAGTCATAGCTACAATCACGATATCGTTCGTAAAGAAATGGCTAAGTTAGTAATTAAAGATGAATTACCTTATTTGTTTGGTGAAAGTAGGAATGTAGAGACTTTTGCACAAACCACATTAAACCCCCATTATAAAAAAATTTCTAGGAATGTAGTTAAGGGTGATTGTAAATTAGTTTACAATGAGGCTAAAGATTTTTTAGTAGCAACACTAACATCACTAAAGACTAGAGTTTCTTTGACATCGGATGGGTGGGTAGGAGTGAACGGCGTACCAATGATGTGTATAACATGTCACTGGATAGATTCCAATTGGCTACTTCAAAACAGGTTAATTTCATTCGGATTTGTTAGCTAGCCACATAAGGGTGAAATAATTGCAACACATGTAGCACATCGGATCCTCATTACCGGACATCCGTGACACAACCAGAATCTTTGCCTTCAAATGCATCTAAACACAGTAAAACACGAAAATTTAAAACTTTTTTATTGCGAAATAAAATCATTACATCATTAATTACATCATTATTTTGTTCTTGAACAAGGAATACAAATTACATTAAAGTATTAAAAATACTATTTTGTAACATTTTTACCGTCTGCCACCTAGAACGATAGTCAACTGTTTTCTACTGTAAGCTCCACCGAGCAGTCGTGCTGCTTCCCTGAGATGCGCCATGTAGCTCGAATCTTCCACTGCGCTACTTTGATATTCCTATATTTGCTCGAATGGTAGGCATGTACACTGCCACTCCACTTGGATGCCCTATTGTCTTGAGTCCTCCTGCACTTGCGACCCGATATCCAGCACCTAATTGAGTGGGCACGTCAGTACATATACTGACGCAATGCTGATAAAAAGAGAACGATCTCCAACTAGCAATCACAACTAGCCTTTAATGAAAACAGAAACGTGCAACCTAATTTCCTACTGTCAGTGTATGCCATGATCTGAAGTCTAATGCATAGTACATAATGCACAGAAAACAGATGCACTTAGTCTAATGTCAGCAAGACTTTGGACACGCATGCATCCCATACTACATACGCTCCAAATCAAGCTGTCTTCTCCAGTTTCAGGGATTCGAACCCTCACCATGCAAATATTTCTACTATTGTACTCATCCTGTTCCTAATAGATACAATCGTGGCTGGTGAATTCTACAATTATCACTGCTAAACACAGTGGTGTCCCCGTTTACCCCTATTGCCCCAATCCGGTCTGGATCACACTAAATATCATGACGATCTTACAGATACACAACCGCATATCTATAGTGCCGAAGATCCATGGGACAGCAGTCCCGTGGTCCGTTCGTGTCCACTCAACATAAGAACATGATGGCCTCGAAGGTCTAAGCCCCCTATCCGACAGAAACCCTCCCGTTCTTAACACGACACTTCAGGAATTAACAGAGCGAGATATGCACCGCAACACGTATCCCTAATGACAAGAAGAGACAACCTTGGTTATCACCGCCTAGTGCTGACCCTTAAAACAAGTCGAATTATAGGGAATCACCCCTAACATCAGCTCGGTCTTCAAGCGAAAAGTAAAGAAATACAATATGAAATAACATTGGTTGCTAAAACATGCGAGTTGTCAAATCATGCATAGTGTTTAACGAATGACTGATCCCAAATGGTTCTGTCAAAAATAACTAATCACGGCGAACCAACATTCATCGATTGCCAACACCTCTATAGCTCTTCGACCTAATGTCCCCGGCCCACGACCCTCAGCGAGCAGTACAACGGTGCACAAGGGAGTGCCTCATACCCGGTAATAGAGGTGAAATACACACAATTTACTAATATCCAGTCATTGATAGACCTATGCATCAACACATTCTAGACGAGGTAGATAACCTAGTCTATCAACCCCAACACCGGCAATCTGATCTCCAATTAGTCGCCACCACCCTCATCTCGGATCTCATCCAGTATCCCAGCCCGCTGTCAACCTTCTCTCGGTAAACAATCTGACAGCGCTCAGGAAAATCACCGTCTTTTAAGGTGGAAATTAATTAATCACAATAGTTGATGACTGGGTTGATAAACCTAGTGTATCACAATATAGACTAGCTCCAAGCTAGACTAGCTACGATCCCACATACAACAAATTTACCATATTTCTATTCTCCCAACTTACTCATGTGTCCACCATGAGTACTAAGCACAAAAATCCCATATAAGTCCGAAATGAAGTGCTTAATAGGGATAATCACTTAAACATCTTAGAAACTCAAATTAATTCCTAGTCATAATCCTGTAGCATATAGAATATTCCATAATTTGTGCTACCCTCATCAATATCCAACAAAATTAGACTTTCTAGAAAGGTGGAAACCTCTACTAAAATTTCCTAGTTGACAACACTCTCAAATTACTTACGAACTCAAGTTTCCTGATTTCAAACACATGCTCAAAATTGAACAAGACAGCAGGTTGCTGAAACTTGTAACATTCATAACTTCCAAAATACAAATTGGAATTGTATGATATTACCCATTCTGGAAATCTAAGACTCTATACTATAAGTCTCTAGTTAACCATTTCTTCAAATTCAGCCATCTAGAGGCTATACAATCTCTAAATGTTCTCAGCTGTACATTCTTTCATACAATTTTTGCATCTTACTATTAACATAAAAACTTACTCACTATCGGTATTACTCGATTTTAGATTCTATAAAAAGCTAGGAGTGTCTACTACAATTTCCTAGTTGATCACATCCTCAAATTCATCCATCAAAGCACTCTAAAACTCCAAATTCTAACAGTGTACACACAGGGAAATGAATTCCTCTACAAAAACCAAATCCTTCAATTAAGACCGGTTCTGCCCTAACTTAGAAAATTCATAACTTCCGCTATACAAACTGTGATTTAATGATTCAAGATGTTTTAGAAAGCTAAGACTCTCTACTACAAATCTCTAGTTGATCATCCTTCCAAATTTTCAACACATAATTCCATAATTCCACAACTTCACTGACTACTGAAAAGATGAACTGAACTGAACATAGTCCAAACAAAATTCAAAATCAATTTAACCACAAGTTCAGTACTTATGAAACTTTAGATTCATTAACTAGACATATACAAGACTAACATACTCAAAAATTACATTCAAGTTCATAATACACAAGGAGTTATGGCTCTTTGAATTTAGTAAAAAAACATCCTTCAGCTCTCAACAGTGTATAAGCCCCTGGTTACAAAATAATTTTGAAACCCCATCAAATATTGTCTAACAATTCTGAAATTTTAGAAACATCGTCTATACTCATACCAAAAGCTATAGTAAAAATTTAATTACAAGATCATTCCCCAAAAATTAGTAATGAATTAATGAACATCAATCCTAACACAGGGCATATTCAGCTTTCGAATCCGGACCAGTTGCAAACTTATAATTTTTTGAGGTATCAAACGAACTCAGAAAAATGCAAAATTTGAAACTGTAGTTGTAGAAACATTCAAGAGCACCTAGTAAAATTTGGAGTTAAAATATCCTACCAATTCTGAGATACAATTTTTGGAAGAGCACCCAAATTTTCAAAACACAGCAGTTTTCTCACTGCTCACTGTTTTGAATAGAAACTCCTTGTTGAGCTATCAAATGCACTCTAAAAATTATGAAATAAATTGAGTACACTCTATACTCATATTAGAACATACTGCAGAAATATCCCAACCAAATTTGAAGCCAATTGAAAGTTAGAAATTCTGTAACTTCAACAATATAACACAAAACATTCACATCTAAACAAGGCATCAATTCTACTACCTACAACCATTTGTTTGTAATCTCCCAAGCATACATACATGCAATTAAGCTATTCTTAACATTCCCCACAACATCATAATAAAAAACAACAATATTAGAGTTTGAGAGAACACCCACCACATTTTGATTGAAGAATCTTCAAGCTCCATGCTCTTGAATGCTTCTTCTCCTCCTTGAGCACTTCTACACCTCCTCCTTGGTCATTTTGAATCAAAAAATAATCAATTCTCATTCTCTCTTTCCTTTTCTATTTTTCTTTGATAATAGAATAGGTAGAAGAAGTTGGGTTCATGAGATGAGAAGGGAATGAGAGGAGATGAGAGGAAAATGATGATGGGAATGGAGGATTTGGGTTTCGACAGAAATGGGGAGGCTTGGTCGGTGGAGAATTGGGGGAAGGGGAAGAGATGAGGTGGAGATGTTTAATAAGCTCTTGGAGTCAATCCTAGCCCTAGGATTATTTGATCATCATGATCAAAGAGAGAAACTCAAGATGGGTGTGATTCTTCTACATCCTACATAGCATATATATATATATACAAGATGGGTGTGATTCTTCTACATCCTACATAGCATATATATATATATATATACACTCCAATTATTTATGCATACATTCATATCTACATATACATACATTGCATTGCATACAATCCAATTAATATAAACCGATGCATACATTTATAAAGACATATATATATAGATATGAATACATTGCATATACAATTATATAGATATATATATAGATATGATCTACATATACATACATTGCATTTATAAACCGATGCATACATATATATATATATATACATGCTTACAAATAAAAATATTTATTTGTAGAATATAAGAATATATTTTATAAAAATATTATTCTCCCCCAGAATTGTCTCGTTACAACAATCGGGTCAATACACACAATTTAATTGAGAAGATGTCCTGAATATAACTCATCGGATTTAGAATAACTAATATATCTGAAATTTCTCAAATAAAACTAATAGTTATTAGAAAAATATGTAATCGCATGCAATTCTCAACTGTACACGAATTACGATGCAAAATAGCTATATGCTATTTTGCGGGGTATTACAACACATATCATGGAAGCACGTAACAATTTTGTTATTTTTGATAAAGTTTTTGCTATTGGTTTTGATAACACCTCTAATAATACTAAGGCAATCGCTAGTTTGATAATTACACAAAATCCTATAGAACCGGAAATTTTTCATGTTAGGTGTGCTTGTCATATTTTAAATCTTTGTGTACAAGATGCACTAAAATATGGACACGATAAAATTAATGCAATGAGAAATTGTGTTCATTTTATTACGTTGAGTGGTCCAATATATCAAGCTTTTCATGATTAGTGTCAACTTAGGAGAATTGTATTTAAACGTTTTCCTAACTATGTTAGACATTGTTGGAATTCTACTTTTGATTTATTAAGTGTTGTTCTTCACTATCGTTTTAATCTTGGAGAATTTTGTTTTGCAATGGGTATGCAAGATTGTATGTTAGATGATGATTTTTGATTTTTTGCCTATAGTTAGTACAAACTTTTAGAACCTTTTAATGAAGCTACTTTATAATTTTCAAAAACATATACATCTATATCTAGTGGTATTCTACTTGCAATTGTCACTATGATGACAATAATTAAAGATTTGATAAATGACCATTTTATTGGAGAAATGGTATATGCGGTTTATATTAAAATTTTAAAATATTTTCATCCACTTCCTATGTTATATTGTGTTGCTAGTGTAATGAATCCTATGATTAAGTTGGAGGGCACAAAAAATTTAATTGAGATTTTTTATACTTATGCTCCATACGAAGAAATTCAAGATTTTGATCATGTTGTTTTCACTACAAAATTTGATAATGTTTTGACAAGTTTATATGATAGTTACGATAGACTTTTTTCATCTAACACTACACAAACAAAAAATGCTAGTTCTTCTTCTTCTTCTATATTATCAAAGGGAAAGGGTCTTGCTACTAGTATTGTTTTAAATCTCATAAAATCAAAAAAATCAACAACCAATTCACCAAATGAGTTGAATTAGTATAATGCACAATCTCCCATTGAAGATGTGTTTTTTTTTTGGAAAACTAATGAAAATATTTTTAGTATTCATTCTCGCATGGCTAAAGATTTGTTAACTATACAGGTGGTAACCGTTGCATCGAAAAGTGTTTTTTTCTCTTGGTGGCAGGATTATGAGTCCGAACAGGAATCGCTTGACATCAAAGAATTTGGAGATGTTAGTATGCGTAGAAGATTAGATGAAAGCGGAAGAGAGGACCCAAGATTTACAAGAAGTACAAAACGGATCAACAAGTAGCGACGAATGAACATCTAGTAGAATGTAATTTGTATAATGTATTGTAAATAATTGAGAAAATTTAGGGAGATGAGATTCTATATTTAGGTTAAGTAGAAGTGCACGACAATAGTCCATTGCCTTCTCTTCAATCTAAATATAGGTCAACTCGATATCTAAATACAATTGTTTCCCTCGCATTGTAATTTGAATATATTCAAACGAAATAAAATTTTACCAATGAAATAAATATCTCTTTTATATATATGTTCTTAACAATTGTGAAGAAATTTTCTTACAATTTTTTTGTTAAATAATATTAAAAAAATTAAAATAAACTCAGCCCGGCCCCCGAGCTAGGGACCCGGCCCCGAGCTAGGGACCAAGGGCTGCAGTCGGGCCTCAATATTTTCCCTCCGGCCCGGCCCAGCCCGGGATCTTTGGTAGCCCTGCCCGCCATGGCCCGGGACCGGGTCAACCTGCCGGGCTTTGGCCCTGCCCGGCCCAGTAAGCCTGAATGCCACACCTATTCAGAAGTACGTTCAGCTTGATTCGGGGAGTATGTAGTATGGGATGCATACATTTCCAATCAAGTGTGCATTAGCATAAGACATCATGTGCATTTGAGTTTTGCATTAGATTCTAGGTGACATACACCGACACTTCTATTATATGATTTCCACATTTCTTCTGCATTAATATTGGTTTTTGAGGATTTTGGAGATTGCGGATTTCATCGGCATCGCGCCAGTTGTATTCAACTGATGTGCCCACAGATTGTTAGTTGCAGGATTGTTGATCGTGGAGCGGGGGACTCAAGCTGAAGAAAGCATCCAAGTAGAGAATATAGTTCCTTGTACAATGTATGTTTTCAATTTCCTATGATTTTTTTGTGTTTGTACTCATTGAAAGATTCTGGGTATGTGTCACGATTTTCTCGTGTGCGGAACTTGGGGCGCTACATTCTGTTCTAGGCGATCTTCTACTTCTTGGATATGTCGAAGGACTTGGTCGTCCTTCCCCTTGGATCCAGTTGAATCGCTAGGTTCTTCTTCTTTGGAGGGCTGACTCTGATCTTGACTACCTTGGATAGCTTGGGGTATGTCAAGCTTGAAGTTTCCCAGTTCGGCCCTAGTTACTGGAGCCTCTTTCTTTCTGTTTTTCTCAAGATGCTTTCGATTCTCATTAGTCGGGTTTCTTTTTGCAGTGCGCCCCCTTTGAGAGGAGGAGTATCTTGATCTCGGCCTTCGGGGAGAGTTTCTTCTCCGGTTCATTTGACATTCTGAGCGGGAGGCCTCGGTTCGGGTGCACTTCTCATCCAAATGGATTCGTAGATCAGTTCCTTGTTGCTTGGCATTGATGATTTGGTGGAGATCTCTTGACCCTTAGGGACCTCGTAAGGCCATTGAATCACTGGAAGGATTATGGACTGAGACACGGTAGTGCAGAGGGTGTTGTTCATGACGTCTTTGTCGGGAGCCCTCCCGGTGCCTCTCCGTTAATGGGAACTCCCGTTGATGGGGAAAATCCCGTTGATGAGGAGGAATTCAGTCCTTCACGGGAAAAGCGGAGAGTTGGTGCGACGGCTTGGAGCCGCCGCTCTCCCTCTTGGTCTTGGTGGCATATCGGTAAGTCTGATCTGTGTAGTATTTCACAAAGAGAAATTGCCAATTACTCTTAAAATCTCTCTCTTTCTGGTTCTGACTTGAGCGTCAGAGGGTCTGTCGCTGGGGCCACCCCCGGTGTTTCAGACTTTTTGCAGATCTATCGGCCACTTCAATAACCCCAAGATCCAGATCACGGTGGTCAATCAACGATCTAGATCCATTCTCAGGAACTCTAATCACTTTCTACGGCAACGATCAAAGGTCAGATTTTAGAAGTTTCCATTAAATATTAACACACTATATGTTTTCTTCCACACCAAAATAAGCAGCAACACTGGATAATTAAGCATAATAGATGATGCAAACAAGTAAGATACCCTCCATTTTATATCATCTAAAAAAAAATCGAGAGACTGTCGTTTGATCCCGGCGATTTTGTAGGGAGAGCTATGAGATAAACTTGAGCTTGAACTTGCTGTTTGGCCCCAGCAAGTTTATAGAGGTTACGTAATACCCCGCAAAATAGGATATGGTCATTTTGCATTGTAATCCGTGCACAGTTGAGAATTGCACGCGATTATGTATTTTTCTAATAACAATTGATTTTAATTGAGAAATTTCATATATATTAGTTATTCTGAACCCGAGGGGCCGGTTGGTGGTGAGGCTGCTGAGGAAGAGGTTGTCCTGGTTGCTGAATAGGTTGAGGGATCGGTTGCCCGAGCTGCCAGGCCGGCGACTGGACCAGCTGGACAGGCGGAGGAGGAACGGGAGCTGTTCTACGGTTGGAGACCGTGGACTTCCCTTTCTTTGGAGGCATAGCTAGGAACCGCTTTTGCTGATGGAGTAAGGTCGGATTGCTATTCGATTTCCCACAGACGACGCCAATCTGTTGCTGCTAATTTCAGGTGTGGGAGCAGACAGATGAATCTGTGAGTTCTTTTAAGGAAAACGGTAGAACGAACCTGTTGACTCTGCCTATGTTTACCAGTTCCTTGCCGCTGCCGCGAACCTGCACAAAGTTCGAAATACCGGGATAAATCCCGGTGACGAACCCTCCGACGCTCTTATCAATAACCAGGAAGATTAAGAAAGAGTTTTAGGTAGGTAAAGATTCATTACCTTGTAACGGTAGGGGGTAGGAGGAATTTATAGTCGCCGTAGGGACCTGTTTCGAGATAAGAACAAATCTCTACTTCCTGGTGTGGATGGATAGAAGTGGTTAAAACCACCCCTTAAGGATAAGGAAGAATCTGGATCTCTCCATATCCTTCTGAACTGGCTTGTAACGGGTTGAGACCCGTATCCAATAGGGCAGATCCGTTTGTAGACGAAGTTACTGTTTTGCCCCTGTGAGCTTTAAGATTCGTGCCCGATTTGAACGGTTCAGATTTAGTCCTATTTTTAGCCATATCAACAATCTTTTTTTTTGGTTCCATTTTTTAACATTTCTAATCTAAAATTGGTAATATATTCTAAATGTGATATAGTTATTTTCCTTTCATCGGCCTTCTAAAATCGAGTACACATTGCAATAGTTTCTATATAGAAAACATGTTTTATTATTATTCATATTGATATATGGTAAACACAATAATAGTTTCCACAATAATAGTTTAAATTTTTTCTCCTTTTTTGTGTGCAAGAATGAAAGATTCCTCGAATGGAATTTATTTCTTTCCAATTTTCTTCTTTACTAGTGTAGCTGTTATGGTCCGAATATTTTATTTATTTATTATTTTATTTTTTTTAGCACGGCAAATGTTTTTAAATTTATTTCCTTTTTTTCCTTAGGCAGGTTGTATATTTATTTCCTCTTCCCTTTTCTTCTTTAAATCACATCCATTAAATATATATAATCTTGATATGGGTAAAAATAGAACCAAATCTGTACCGTTCAAATTGGACACGAATCCTAAAGCTCTCAGGAGTAAAATGGTAAATTTTAGTAGATACAGACCTGTAAAAGGAAGTTGAGCCTCTTTCAAGCCTAGCAACTCAAAATAGGCTTATCTTACTGGGTTGCCATAGCAGCCCAGCAATAAGAAGTTCAGGTTTATCCAAACTTGTCATCTTAAATTCTCTATTCATAGAAAATAACAACTTCGATCTCTTCATGGAGAATAAAGTCGATCATTTCTATCTCTTTATTAAAAGAAGAGTAATCGATTCTATCTTTTCATGAAGAAGAGGATAACCAACCTTATCAACACACCAGGGAGTAGAGATAAATCCAAATATCTTGAAACTAGCCCCCTAGCGACTATAAATACCCTATGACCTCTTCAGAAACAGGGTAATCACAATTTTCGCTCACAAAAATTTTCATATTTTATGAGTTTTCTGACTTGGGCATCGGGGGGTCTGTAGCCGGTGTTTCAGACTGTTATGCAGGTCAATCGAAGAGTTCACAACCATTCAGATCAATTCTAACCATCCATGGCAGTCAAATTTCAGAATTTAGAACAATTTGCGGCAACCAACATCGGTGAAAACTAAAGGTCAGAACTTTTACTGTTTGCCAAAAGAATTCACTATCTGTTTGCTCTTACACAAAAATAGCAGCAACAGATTGATATCATCTGTGAGAACAGAAAAGATCTCCGACCAAACTTTGCCAGTAAATAACTGATTTTTCAGCCATGCCTCCAATGATGAAGAATGTAACGGCCACTAGCTGTTCAGCCAACATTCCTCCTCCTCCCCTTCAAGCGGGGTAACAACCACCTCAAACAGGGCAACAACCTCCTCAGTGTCAACTTTCACCTTTTACTCAACAAGTTGATCACCCGATGTCGCAACCCCCTCTCATTGGGGATGCATCAGCATGCTCTCAACTGCGTCGTTCTAAACGCTACTCCAGATCGCTCCTTGAACAATAAAGGGGGATAGACCCTCAGTCCATACAGCACCCGACTCTACGGTTCCTCTCGTGGTGCTTCCCATGGTACCTCCTTTGGTACCCTTGATACCATCAGACCTTTGTACACTTATCGATAATAATTAGCTAGGGCGAGATCTCCACCATCACCTCGAAGAGAGGCGCTCCCAAGGCCAAGGCTCCCACTCAAAATGCCATGGGTGCAGGAGGAGCCCCTCCCCCCTCGGTCACACAACAGGAGGACTCCTTCTCCTCGTGATCGAAGGGGCAGAGAAAGCCTGCCTCCCCACCATAGGCACACTTCCGAAAACCATAAGGAAGATGAGGCCCCATCACAAGGGCCGAATTCCATAAACTGAAAGATGAAATCCACCAAGCCCTACAAGTCGCTCCAATGAGGGACCGACACACAAGTGGGAGTCGTCTCTCAACTGTGCCAGAAGAATAATTTGATGGCTCTGCAAGATCTGAGCCAAGGGAAGACCTTGTTCTTCACTACCTCCAAACAATGGAGGACCATCTTGCAAGAATCAACAAAGAGAAAGGGGTTTATGCCCAAAGCTATCACCCCAATAGGCCCCCGTTCTCCAAGTCCATCCTTGAAGCTCTCATCCCAGAGAGGTTCAAGCCACCAACCTTCGAGTCATACAATGGAGACACAGACCCAACTGACCACACTGAGTGTTTTAAAATTCTCATGATGATCCATCAAGCCTCTGGTGCCCTCCTCTGCAAGACCTTCATAGCAACTCTCAAGGGACCACCAAGGGAGTGGTTTTCCCGCCTCTCTGCAGGCACCATCTTATCATTCAACCAGTTTGAAAAACTGTTCCCCATGCACTTTTTCACCAATCGCAAGACAGAGAAGATTATGTCCGTTGCTTCACAGCGAAATTCCAATCCATCCCCTCGCTTGACTCAGCAGTAGCCACAGCATCCTTCAGGCACATTGTCAACCACGACAACCTCAAAGCGTCTCTTGTCAAGAAGCCTCCTTGGGACTTCTCGGACCTCATACAAAGAACCGAGAAGTACATCCGATTGGAAGAGACCCCTTCATCCACGAGAGCATAAGGGGTCCTCCTTCAGGAACAAACAGAGAGACACCAATGAAGAAGGACTCAAAATGGTGCCTTAGGCCAGCGTCGCCCTTCTTCGACACCACGCCTCCACAGGTTCACTCCCCTCAATGCCAACTGATAATGGTAAAAATCAAAGCAATCAAGGCTGTACAATTCCAGCACAGATCATAAAGCTTCTACAGACAGATTAATCATAACAGCCCTCTTTAATAGGTTCGAGCCTTCTCCAAGCTCCTCTACAAGATATGGGCCTCTTTCAAGCCCATAAAAAGTGACAAATTAGGCCCACTAACGGAGACCCAACCCATGAGGACTGTTAGTCAAATCTCTTATCCCCAAACAAGTGATAAATATTTGTTGTTTGGGAATAGGAGATTTGACTAACATCCTTCATGATCTGAGTCTCTCTTAGTAGGCCCTAATCTGTCACTTTTTATGTACTTGAAAGAGGCTCATGTCTTGTAGAGAAGCCTGGAAAAGGCCCAGACCTATTAAAGAAGTCTGTTTTGATTAATCTGCCTGTAGAAGATTTGTGATATATGCTGAAATTGTACGGCTCTGATTGCTACGATTTTACCATTATCATAAACCCCCCACTCCCGGAAGACAATTTTCTTTGGGGAGTAGTTCGCCTTATTTTTGGACTCTGAAATACAATCTTAGCTTTGAGGGTGCACTGAAGATACTTGGAACTTATCAGAGGCTTATGAAGGTGGTAGATAATTTACTGATTTTTTTTGGAATTTTCCATATTTTCAGATTTTACCAAAATTTTCTGGATTTTTCAATAATTTTCCCAATTTTAAAATCACTTTTTCAAATTTTATATTTAATAAACCCAATTTTATTTTATTTTTTTTGAAAATTTTAATTAACTTTCCCAATTTAAATAATTATTTTTGGATTTTGTAAAATTAGTTTTCGAATTTTAAATGTTTTTTGGATTTATTTATGAATTATCAAACCTGAGCACACTTCTTGACGCGATCTGTTCACTGATCATGAGGAGCTCGCCCACTGATGGATTTGAATAGTTCTGGATTTTTAGGGATTTTTAATAAACTATCAATCCCTGGTGCGTGTTTTGACGTGATCTACATCGTCGATCAGCTTCCAGCTCGCCCGCTGATGTGTTTGGGCGGGTGTAATGAAAAACCAGAGGAGAGCGGGACGTGGCGCAATCTTGCGCGTCAATCAAAACCCAGCTCACTCGCTGAGTGAGATTGAACGACGAGGGAGAGCAGAGCACTATGGAAGAGGGGGAGGTGACCTTAAGCACAGATCTTGCAGTAGAGTGCTTTTCTGGGAGATCCAATGGCCAGTGGCTGCTGTGAGAGACCCCCTAGCTTGGCCGACGATTTCACCAAGCTATGGTAATACTTCATCGCTGTGCTATGGGTACTCCTTTCTCGTCAAGCTACTTCCTCCGCCATGCTTTGGAGCTCGTTGTCGTCACAATTGAGCTACGTGCGAGTGGTCACCGAGATAAGAAGCTATTCACGCCGCCGAACAATGGAGCCCTCGATTCCGCCGAGCTATCAAGTGGCCTCATCATTGAGTTGAGAAGCTCCTCTCATCGAGCTATGGTGGGAGCTCTGTTTTCGAAGCTTGGTCGACCTATGAAGTGCTCTGCTTTTGAAGCTTAGAGCTTAGCTGCCTCGCCGAGCTACGAGGCTCGTTTCCAAGCTATGGAGCTTTAATCACCGTCGAGCTATAGGAGTTGGTGAGCTATGGAATCTCCTCATTCTCGCGAGCTATGAGGCTTCTTTGCTACCGAGCTATAGGAGTGAAGATTCAGCCGAGCTATGGAGGTGATCGTCTTCACAGATTTCTGGTTTGTTGGAAGTAGAGCTTTGAAGCTCTATTTTGGGATCGAGTTACCGATGAACCAGAGCTTGAGGTTGGATTTGATCATCTCCATAGCTTGGAGTTGCTGTCTTCAAGCTATGGTTTGGAATTTTGCAGTAGGGTTTAGAAGCCTTAGAGATTTTGCATAGTTGGAGTCCTCGGAGTGGGATTTATGGAGTTCGAGTCTGGGCTTTGCTTCTTGGAGGAGGGGGGCTTCGACGAAGAGGCAGTTTGGAAAATGAAGAAGTCTTTTTAGGAGTTCGAGTGCGGGTTTTTGGGTTTGGAGTTTGCACCCCACAAACCCGCTTTAGTTAACTCATTGGTTTTTGGACTTTGTTTGCGGGTTTGGCTCGGAGACCAGACCAGATATCATGGCCGTACAGTTCCAGCATAGATCACAAAGCTTCTACAGGAAGATTAATCATAATGGGCCTCTTTAACCATTTCGGGCCTTCTCCAGGATCCTCTACAAGACATGGGTCTCTTTTATGCCCATAAAAAGTGACATATTTGACCTACTAAGAGAGATCCAGCCCACGAAGACTATTAGTCAAATCTCTTATCCCCTAAGAAGATAGCTTATCTCCTGAGGAGGAGATTCGAATAGGAGATAAGGAATTTATAATCAATCTGATGGATTCATATCAATCTCTTGTACTATTTCTCAAGCCTATAATTACCCTTCCCCCTCCTCAATCAGAAGGTAATCAACAGTTTCTCTCTCAAACTCTCTTTCTCTCTCGTTCTAACTTGAGCGTCAGAGGGTCTACGCCGGGACCACCCTCGGTTTTTTAGGCTTTTTGCAAGTCCATCGGCCACACCAGCAACCGTCGGATTCAGATCACGGTGTTCAATCAATGATCCAGATTAATTCTCAGGAGCTCTAACCGCATTTCATGACAACGATCGAAGGTCAAATTTTTAGTAATTTCCATCAAATATTAACTCACTATCTGTTTGCTCCCACACCAATATAAGAAGCAACAGATTGTCACTGTCTATGGGAAACTACACAAATCCGACTTATCGCCATGCCACCAAGACTAAGAGGCAGAGCGGTGGCCTCAAGCCATCGCACCAACTCCCTTCGTCAACCAGCTCCTCCTGTAGAAGATCTGATTCCTCCTCAATAGTCTCTCTGACAACCTAGTCAAGCTCCTGTCAATGGAAAGGCACATGGGGGCTCTCGACAAAGCCAACATGAACAACATCCTCTCTACGATGGCCCATAATGTGTCAACCGATTCAATGGCCTCCCGAGGCCCCCGAGGGTTTAGAGATCTCTGCCAAATCATTAGCGCCAGGCAACAAAGAACTGGTCTATGAATCCGCTTGGATGAGAGTTGTGCCTGAATTGAGGCCTCCCGCTCAGAACGTCAGGTAAACCAGAGAAGCCACTCTTCTAGATATAAATTAAGGCGTTCCTCCTCTCACAGGGGGCGTAATGCAATAAGAAGCTCGACTTATGAGAGTCGAAAGCTTTTTGAGCGGAACAAATAGAAAGATGCCTATCTATGAACCCCTTGATTGAGTGAGATTGTAAAATGCATGGTCGTGCTCAAATGTGTCTATACCGTCCTGAATTCCAAATATATGTAATTCGTAGCACAACATGATCTTTTACTTCAACTTTGTATAAATTTACAAGGAAATTAAAACTTTTTATTATACATTGTTTGTTACAAATACACAACAGAAGTTACATAGAATATACAACTTTAACATTCAATAAGTTTAATCTAGCAATAATCATCCGTATCAACTCATCTTTGTGTCTTTTGCTAATCCAAGTCCTGCACTTGAAAACGAAGGGCACGTCAGTTGCATACAACTGACGCAATGCTATAATACATCGATTCTTTTACTTTAGCAAACACAAACTTGAATACAAAACAAAGTGTAAAAAGTGACTATCCTAAACATGTCAGTGTATGACATGACCTAATGCCCAATGCAGACATTCACACTTACGATGCACTAATGCACATTTGTTCGATTTCTATGCATCCCATACTACATAGGTCCGAGGGCAAGTCCTTAACGTACTCTTCATTATAGGGTTCAATCCCTTGTTATAAAATCCTACTTCGGTAACAAAAGCATGGTTTAGATATTCCAAGAGTACGGATTCTGGTCCCGAAATCCACTAGTAACATCCCGTATTTCTTGGAGGAATAATACTAGTATCATATATATATATATATATATATATATATATATATATATATATATATATACATATAAAATTTAAAAAAGAGTGGTTGTTAGCCTATAGGACTTCTATGGGCTATGGGATTAATTGGATTAATTGAGGAGCCTATAGAATTTGGTCTATGGGGAATAGACATTAATAATGAAATATGAATGAATGATGAAGTGTTGGTTGTGTGCATGGGTGATGTGGCCCAAGCTTGGTTTATGTCCCACATCGCTAGAGAGAGAAGAGAGAGGGTGGTAATAAATATAATTGCCTATGATCAAGAGTCACCAAATCGGTTAGCCACCTTTTGAGAGGCAGCCTGTGGTGGGCAGTTGTACTAATAAATAAATAAATATTAAATTGTCTGAGTTTGGGGCCGAGGCGATATAAATAGTATCAGATCCGACTTTCGACACCGAGTGTGGGAAAAGAGTGGGTACGATGTATGCCCGAGAGGGAGCTGAGGTCAATACGCTAGCAGTTTGGCCAGTGGCAGTCGCTAGAATTAGCTGAATTAAGGTACTCCACTCCACATCGGCGAAATGTATGCCTGGGAGGGATCTGAAGTCAGTGTGCTGGCCTAGAATTAGCTGAATCAGGGTACTCTGCTCCAAAGCGTATAGAAAGGAGATCCTGCACTAGGTTTCATACCCCGTACTCAGTGAGGACGCTGATTTCTTAAAGGGGGTGTGTGTAACACCCTGTATTTAAGAATATATATATATATATATATATATATATATATATATATATATATATATATATATATATATATATATATAATTGCCTGGGATTAGAGGTCATCAATAAGCGATAGCACATTTTATGAGGCAAGCCTGTGTGGGCAATTGTTAGAAAATTGTTGAGCGGGGCCGGGGTGTTACAAATGGTATCAGAGCGGACTTTTGACACTGAGTGTGGGAAATCAGTGGGTGTGATGTATGCCTGAGAAGGACCTGAGGTCAGTACGCGGGCAGTTTGGCCAGGAGCAGTATGCTAGAATTAGTTGAATCAGGGACACCACTTCACATCGGCGAGATGTATGCCTGAGAGGGAGCTGTGGTCAATGTGTTGGCCTTGAATTAGCTGAATCAGGGTACTCCGCTCTACATCGGCTAGAATGGAGATCATGCACTAGGTTGCATGTCCCGGACTCAGAGAGGACGCTGATTTCTTAAGATGGGTGTATGTAACATCCCATATTTCTTGGAGTTTTAATACTAGTATAATATAGTATAAGTATATATATATATATATATATATATATACTAGATTTGCTCGTGGACACGTGCCTACGGCACGTCTTCGGAACGATACAATACACGAAAAGTCCTGTAAACAGTAAAACGACAATTATGTAGTTCAAGTTTGAATAGTATGACAATGATTAGTTGTAATAAAAGTCCATATTTCTATTAGTATATGTTGAAAAATAATTATAAATGAGGGTGTAAAATCCAACTTCTTAGAACTTTAAGGGTGGAAATGATGGAATTTAACTGTTGAAGAGATATTTGTTATTTTCAATATAACATGTGCAATAAAAAAAGCATAAAAATTCTGAAAATTTTACAAACCCGAAATCTTAAAATCAAAATTTCTAAGTAAGTTAAGAAAGAATGGGAGAGAGAGAGAGAGAGAGAGAGAGAGAGAGAGAGAGATAGTAATAAAGTAATGAGTTTTTTAGTTTTGGGGGGAAAATTTTAATTTTGGGGTTTGAAATTTTGGGCGGGAAAATATGTTTTGTGAGAATCAATCTAGGCCATTGATTTTAGGGGAGATTGAATGAGAACCACTTGATAGCTTTCTTTGTAATTTATTATATATATATATATATATATATATATATATATATATATATATATATATATATATATATATATCACTACAAAAGAAAGTAGCTTTCCCGGCGATTATTCCCCGGCGTTTTACTAGTAGCGCCGGGGTAGGGAGCCAGTAGGAATTGGGCGCCAGATGGGATGGTCATACACCGGCGGTCGATTTAAAATGCCGGTGAATGTTAGTATTCACCGGCGTTTTAGCTGAACACGCCGGTGAAGTTTATTATTCACCGGCATTTTTTATTATAAACGCCGGCGAATATACTGGCACATTCACCGGCGTTTCCAATTAAAACGCCGGTGAATAACTGGGAATAAAACCCGCGAACCCTAATCGTTCGCTCGCCATTTACCCATTACCCCAAAAAAAAAAAGGGAAAAAAGGCGCTTCCTTTCCCTCCTTCCCCGCTCTATTTCCCGCGCGTTTGCCTCCGCCGCTTCGTCCTCTTCGACGGCCTTCGACCATTCGAAATCGTCCCTTATTCCCTTCGTCCTTTTCGATTTCGTTCTTCCCTCTCTCGATCTGGAGGTGAATCGGCGGTCGCCCCCTCTCTCTCTCTCTCCTACGCCCCCGCCCTCGTCGCCCCGCTCCCTCCCTCTCTCTTCGGTATGATCTCTTGATTTCCCTTATTTTCCAAAAAAGACAGCTTTTTTCAGTTTGGCATGAAAAATATATGCTTAGATAATGAAAAATATATGCCTGTTACGTGTTCGATTTCCTTAGCATGAACGGTTTAGTTGAGATGAAGAATTAATAGAAAAATATATGCTTAGATAATGGAAATTTTCATCTTCTTTTACTGTTAATGAAGCTGATTTCATGCATCTGATTGTCTTCATGGCATGTTTGTTTTTTTACCCAAAATGGGTTCACTGTGAACTGAGGATATTGTATAGGTACGTATGCCAAAATTCTCTGGCCGGATATGCACCACACTTGGGTTTTAGATTTAGTTGGGCACAGTGAATTAGTAGAGCAACATATAAGCTCAGTTAATGGGAAATTTTCATTTTCAGATACTATTAAAGTAACCTGATTGCAATCTTTGGCATGGTTTTTTAACACAAAATGGGTTCACTTCCAAACTAAGTATGCTGCATAGCATACCCGTTTTCTTTCACTGTTAATGAAGCTGATTTCATGCATCTGATTGTCTTCTTGGCATGATTGTTTTTAACCCAAAATGGGTTCACTGTGAACTGAGGATGCTATAGGTACGTATGTCAAAATCCTGCGGCCGGATATGCACAACAATTGGATTTTAGATTTAGTTGGGCTAAAGAAGTAGTAGAGCAACATATAAGCTCAGATAATGGGAGATTTTCATTTTCAGATACCGTTAAAGTAACCTGATTGCAATCTTTGGCATGGTTTTTTTACACAAAATGGGTTCACTTCCAAAATGAGTATGCTGCATGCATAGCATCCCCAGTTTGTATAGGTTCATTTCCAGACTAAGTGAACTGAGGATGCTATAGGTACGTATGCCAAAATCCTTCGGATACGCACAACAATTGGGTTTTAGATTTAGTTGGGTTGAAGAAGTAGTATAGCAACATATAAGCTCTGATAATGGAAAATTTATCATTTTCAAATACTGTTAAAGTAACCTGATTGTCAATCTTTGGCATGGTTTTTTATACGAAAATGGGTTAACTTCCAATCTAAGTATGCTGCTAGCATCCCCATTTTCTTTTTTTGTTGTTAGTGAAGCTTATTTTCATGCATCTGATTGTCATCTTGGCATGTTTTTTTTACCAAAATCGGTTCACTGTGAACTGAGGATGGTATAGGTACGTATGCCAAAATCCTCCGGCCGGATATGCGGCTACAATTGGGTTTTAGATTTAGTTGGGATGAAGAAGTAGTAGAGCAACATATAAGCTCAGATAATGGGAAATTTTTCATTTTCAGATACTGTTAAAGTAACCTGACTGGAATCCTTGGCATGGTTTTTTAACAAAATGGGTTCACTTCGTAACTAAGTATGCTGCATAGCATCCCCAGTTTCTTTCACTGTTAATTAATTGAAGCTTATCCCCTGCATCTGATTGTCATTTTGGCATGTTTTTTTGACCAAACTGGGTTCACTGTGAACTGAGGATGCTATAGCTCTATGCCAAAATTCTCCGGCTATGTACAACAATTGGTTCAGTCTGCAAAATATATGCTTACATACTAGACATTTTAATTTTTCTTTTACTGTTTCTTTTGTTTAGTATTATTATTATTATTATTATTATTATTATTATTATTATGAGATAAGTGATTATTAGTAGTCATGAACAGAATAGTTCATGAGTCATCAGATCTTCTTGTTACCGTAGTTACAACAGGACGCACTCATTATTCGGCCGATTCCTCTTCATCAGCAAAATACCCTTTACCATCATCATCTCCTTGAACGGAAAGCCAAATACAGGGGAGACTATAGTCAATTTTTTTTTATGCTCGAACACAGGGTGTGTGATAAAATACCGTCTAAGGTGGTTGTGATTATTTCCACAAAAGGTCGTTTAGGGTTTGGTGAATAGAGTAGATTGTATTAAGAAGTAGTTTTTTTTTGTACATTTTTTGGAGCCACAATTTCTTTATTTTACAGTTAGAGATTATATCGTTCATTTATTTGCAGCTAGGGATGATTTTCAAATAGGTGAAATTTAATATACAAAATGCCTTTTACTGTTATTACTATTTAATATATAAAATTTTAATTTCAGACTGTGTGCTATTGATATAATGGATAGAAGTTGGATTAGTAAACCACGATTATCCAAGGAGTACCGTGATGGTATTAAAGATTTTATTATTTTTGCCAAACGACATTCCCGTGATCCCAACCTAATCCTTTGTCCATGCCTTCGCTGTACAAATTGTATGCTGAGGACATGTGACGTAGTACATACACACTTGGCTGTCAACGGTTTTCTTCAAGGGTACACAAGGTGGTTTTGTCATGGAGAGGATCATACGGCAGCTCCTGTTCGTCCGGTTGTATTAGAAAATGAGGCTGAGCCCTTAGTGAACGAAGACTTAAGCGTTCCCGATGAGATGCATGCTTTGTTACAAGATGCCATGGGGAATCATAATGTTCCTTTCCACACCAATGACCCAACAACCGAAGTTCACAATGAGTCAATAGAAACAAACCAGATTGGTGGTGGGGTGGACGAGGAAATGTCTGGCCCCACCCATGAAAATAATAAGCAGCAAGAATCCTTCGCTAAGTTACTTGAAGATGCTAGTATCCCGTTGTACCGCGACTGCACCAAATTTTCTAAGTTCTCATTCATTGTCAGACTATTTCAGATTAAATGTTTAAACGGGTGGTCTGCTAAGTCCTTCACTATGCTACTTGAATTGTTGAATGAAGCATTTCCTGAAATCTGTATTCCAAACTCAGCCTATAAAATCAAAAAATTCCTAAGTTCTCTCGATCTAGGATATGAGAAGATAGCAGCATGTCCAAATGACTGTATGCTTTTCACGAGTGGTAAGGAAAGTCTGGATAATTGCGAAGTGTGTGGTTCTTCGAAATGGAAAGAAAGACCAAATCAAGACGAGGGAGCCAGCGGATCTACTAAGCGAAGTAGGAAAAAGAAGCCTGCCAAAACATTGCGTTACTTTCCTCTGATCCCTAGGTTACAAAGGTTGTTTATGTCCACGAAAACTTCTTCTGATATGAAATGGCATGCTGAAGGGCGCACTAATGATGGGATTCTTAGACATCCTGCTGATTCTCAATCTTGGAAAAGATTTGATGAAAGATATCCTGATTTTGCGGAAGATCCTCGAAATGTGAGACTTGGACTAGCTAGTGATGGCTTCAACCCTTTCAGGCAAATGAGTAGTACATACAGCATATGGCCGGTTGTGTTGATACCATACAATTTGCCGCCTTGGAAATGCATGAAGCAGTCCTCATTTATTTTGTCCATGATAGTTCCTGGACCGAAAGGTCCTGGAAATGATATAGATGTGTACCTACAACCGTTAATAGATGAACTTCAGAAGTTGTGGGTGGGTGTTCCAACCTATGATGCTGTGGCTAAAGAAACATTTTCTCTTCGTGCCGTGTTGTCTTGGACCATCAATGATTTTCCAGCATATGCAAATTTATCTGGATATAGTACTAAAGGACATTATGCATGTCCATGTTGTGCTGACCAAACTAGTTCAAGGTGGTTGTACAATGGCAGAAAGTTTTGCTATATGGGTCATAGGAGATGGTTGCCTGACACACATATATTTCGGGCAGAGGCAGCGACATTTGATGGCACCGACGAGTGGGAACATGCTCCTGGGTCTTCCTCTGGTTCAGATATTTTGAGGCGGGTAGATGGTCATCAATTCAAATATGGAAAGGAACCAGAAGTCAGGACAAAGGGCAAGAAAAGGGCAAGGCCGGAGCAAGATGAGGAGACCGATCTATATGGCGAGGATGAGGATCAAAACTTGACGAGTTTAGGTGCATGGAAGAAGAAGAGTATTTTCTTCAAGTTGCCGTATTGGGAATTCAACTTACTGAGACATAATTTAGATGTGATGCATATCGGCAAAAATATAGGTGAGAATTGTATAGGAACAGTTATGGGAGATGATCGGAAGACAAAGGACAATCTGAAGAGCCGACTTGATTTGAAGTCAATGGGCATCGACATGAGTTGCACCCAGAAGAATTGCCGAACGGGAAAGTGCTCCTACCTCCTGCAATCTATTCAATGTCAAAATCGGAGTTGGAGTTGTTTTGCAAAGTACTACTTGAACTGAAAGTCCCCGATAGCTATTCTTCTAACATGGCAAAATGTGTCAACTTTAAAGAGAAGAGGCTTCAGGGGCTAAAGTCACACGACTACCACATCCTAATGCAGGATCTCCTTCCTGTGGCCCTAAGGTCTTCAATGTGTGAGCAAGTCACTACTGTCCTGAAAGATCTTTGTAGCATATATAAAGGTATTTGCTCAAGAATGCTTCGTGTTGAAGATCTGGACCAATTGGAGCAGCAGGCGGCATTGACACTTAGTAAAATGGAGATGATATTTCCTCCATCGTTTTTCACTATTATGATTCACTTGATAATCCACCTTGCTGGTGAAGCCAGAATCGGTGGTCCTGTTCACTATCGGTGGATGTACCCCATTGAGAGGTAAAATAATTCGTTCATCTTACGAAATTGAATTTTCAAAAGCTCATTTCTTTTAATCCCCTAATCCGCTCTAGTTTATTAATTGTACATGTTCAGGTACCTATACCGGCTAAAGGGTTATGTGAAAAATAGAGCATATCCTGAAGGGTCAATAGCCCAGGGATATCTATCAGAGGAGTGCTCACATTTTTTTTCCAGGTATATGCCTGGTGTGGAGACATCTTCCAGTAGACCACGTAGAAATTCAGACATTTCCAACCTTGATGGTGCACAATATCTTTTTGATACCGCTGGCACCACTGTTGGTAAAGTTGATGCATTTGAGCTCGATAGCTTAGCGTGGGAACAGGCACATCGATATGTGCTAGACCATCATGCATCAGTGGAACCATTTCGAAAGTAAGTTGCTTTTAAATGTAAATCGAATACATTGAAAACCGCGGAGTTCGATATTTTTGATACTTTTCTTATTCCTAATTTCAATTGCTTGTTTTTTAGCAAATTTGTCAGGGACATCAAACGAAGGGCTAGACCAAGAAGACTACCACCACGTGAACAAAACAAGCTGATGAATGAAAAATTTCATAAGTGGTTTGAATCTCATGTAGGTGAATTACAGTTATGCAAGTTAATCTTTATTATATCTATATTTTCTATGGTGTTGATACGATTTGCGCAAAATTAATAGGTACATTCTTTGGGTCCTGAAGGTGCGTCATCTGAAATACAAGTACTTGCCAAAGGTCCCTATCAGATGGCCAAAAGATACGGAGGATACATATTCAATGGTTTTAGATTTCGTACTAAGGATCGTGAATCTAATTTGAAGTCTCAAAATAGTGGAATGGTAGTGACGTCTAAGACTAGAAGTTATGCTTCCAAATCGGACACGAGGCCTGTAGATGGGGATCTCGACTACTATGGAGTACTCACGGATATCATTGAGTTGAATTATTTTGGCCATTTCCGTGTTGTCTTATTTCGTGGGGATTGGGCTGAGTTTGATAGGAATTTTGCTAACAATTGTTCTTAATTGGGCTGTGATTAGAAAGAGACGAGTTGGAGTGGAGAAGGGAAAGAAGGGGTGAGAGAGAGATGAGGAAAATGCCGCTATGTTAGCCTGGTGTATCCTCATTCTCTACCATTCCTCTTTCTGGCTTCTATATTTGGTTTCCTTCTACGATGACAATTCCAGTTAAAACTACACTTGCTATGAGCCCTATTCGTATTTTTCTTCCATGAACTGAGGATGGTGCATAGGCTGGTGCCTGGTGTATCCTCATTCTCTAGCATCCCCAGTTTCTTTCACTGTGAGTGAAGCTTATTTCACAAACCTGATGGTCTTCTTAAGCTATTGTATGGTCTCATTTTCACTAACTGTTAGTGAAGCTCATTTCAAGCACCTGATTGTCTTCTTGGCATGTATGTTTTTAAACCAAAAATGGGTTCACTGTGGTCATCAGATGATGGAGAAATTTTCATTTTCAAATACTGTCAATGTAACCGGTTTTTTTAACACCAAATGGGTTCACTTCCAAAATGAGTATGCTGCATAGCATCCCCAGTTTCTATCACTGTTAGTGAAGCTTACTTCACATATCCTGCAGGTCTTCTTAAGCTATTTTATGGTCCCATTTTCACTAACTGTTAGTGAAGCTCATTTCAAGCACCTGATTGTCTTCTTGGCATGTATGTTTTTATACCGAAAATGGGTTCACTGTGAACTGAGGATATTGTATAGGTACGTATGCCAAAATTCTCCGGCCGGATATGCACCACACTTGGGTTTTGCGATATAGTTGGGCTAAAAAAGTAGTAGAGCAACATATAAGCTGAGATAATGAAGAAATTTTCATTTTCGGGCACTGTCAATGTAACCTGATTGCAATCTTTGGCATGGTTTTTTTAACACAAAATGGGTTCACTTCCAAAATGAGTATGCTGCATAGCATCCCCAGTTTCTTTCACTGTTAGTGAAGATTATTTCACAAACCTGATGGTCTTCTTAAGCTATTGTATGGTCCCATTTTCACTAACTGTTAGTGAAGCTCATTTCAAGCACCTGATTGTCTTCTTGGCATGTATGTTTTTAAACCAAAAATGGGTTCACTGTGGTCATCAGATGATGGAGAAATTTTCATTTTCAAATACTGTCAATGTAACCGGTTTTTTTAACACCAAATGGGTTCACTTCCAAAATGAGTATGCTGCATAGCATCCCCAGTTTCTATCACTGTTAGTGAAGCTTACTTCACAAACCTGATGGTCTTCTTAAGCTATTTTATGGTCCCATTTTCACTAACTGTTAGTGAAGCTCATTTCAAGCACCTGATTGTCTTCTTGGCATGTATGTTTTTATACCGAAAATGGGTTCACTGTGAACTGAGGATATTGTATAGGTACGTATGCCAAAATTCTCCGGCCGGTTTTGCGATATAGTTGGGCTAAAAAAGTAGTAGAGCAACATATAAGCTAAGATAATGAAGAAATTTTCATTTTCGGGCACTGTCAATGTAACCTGATTGCAATCTTTGGCATGGTTTTTTTAACACAAAATGGGTTCACTTCCAAAATGAGTATGCTGCATAGCATCCGCAGTTTCTTTCACTGTTAGTGAAGATTATTTCACAAACCTGATGGTCTTCTTAAGCTATTGTATGGTCCCATTTTCACTAACTGTTAGTGAAGCTCATTTCAAGCACCTGATTGTCTTCTTGGCATGTATGTTTTTAAACCAAAAATGGGTTCACTGTGGTCATCAGATGATGGAGAAATTTTCATTTTCAAATACTGTCAATGTAACCGGTTTTTTTAACACAAAATGGGTTCACTTCCAAAATGAGTATGCTGCATAGCATCCCCAGTTTCTATCACTGTTAGTGAAGCTTACTTCACAAACCTGATGGTCTTCTTAAGCTATTCTATGGTCCCATTTTCACTAACTGTTAGTGAAGCTGATTTCAGGCACCTGATTGTCTTCTTGGCATGTATGTTTTTATACCAAAAAATGGGTTCACTGTGAACTGAGGATATTGTATAGGTACGCATGCCAAAATTCTCCGGCCGGTTTTGCGATATAGTTGGGCTAAAAAAGTAGTAGAGCAACATATAAGCTGAGATAATGAAGAAATTTTCATTTTCGGGCACTGTCAATGTAACCTGATTGCAATCTTTGGCATGGTTTTTTTAACACAAAATGGGTTCACTTCCAAAATGAGTATGCTGCATAGCATCCCCAGTTTCTTTCACTGTTAGTGAAGATTATTTCACAAACCTGATGGTCTTCTTAAGCTATTGTATGGTCCCATTTTCACTAACTGTTAGTGAAGCTCATTTCAAGCACCTGATTGTCTTCTTGGCATGTATGTTTTTAAACCAAAAATGGGTTCACTGTGGTCATCAGATGATGGAGAAATTTTCATTTTCAAATACTGTCAATGTAACCGGTTTTTTTAACACAAAATGGGTTCACTTCCAAAATGAGTATGCTGCATAGCATCCCCAGTTTCTATCATTGTTAGTGAAGCTTACTTCACAAACCTGATGGTCTTCTTAAGCTATTCTATGGTCCCATTTTCACTAACTGTTAGTGAAGCTGATTTCAGGCACCTGATTGTCTTCTTGGCATGTATGTTTTTATACCAAAAAATGGGTTCACTGTGAACTGAGGATATTGTATAGGTACGCATGCCAAAATTATCCGGCCGGATATGCACCACACTTGGGTTTTGCGATATAGTTGGTGCTGAAAAAGTAGTAGAGCAGCATATAAGCTCAGATAATGGAGAAATTTTCATTTTCGGATACTGTCAATGTAACCTTATTGTTTAACACAAAATGGGTTCACTTCCAAACTAAGTATGCTGCATAGCATTCTCAGTTCTTCTTTTGTTGATAGTGAAGCTTATTTTCATGCATCTGATTGTGATCTTGGCATGTTTTTTTGAGCAAAACGGGTTTACTGTGAACTGAGGATGCTATAGGTACGTATGCCAAAATCCTCCGGATACGCACAACAATTGGGTTTTAAATTTAGTTGGGCACAGTGAATTAGTAGAGCAACATATAAGCTCAGTTAATGGAAATTTTCATTTTCAGATACTGTTAATGAAGCTGATTGCCATCTTTGGCATGATTTCTGAACAAAAATGGGTTCACTTCCAAACTAAGTATGCTGCTAGCATCCTCATTTTCTTTCACTGTTAATGAAGCGTATTTCATTAAGATCCAGGATGGCAAATTTTGACTGGGCTATGATTGGATTGTTTAGTGGATGTGGTCTATGTTCTTAATTGGGCTGTGATTAGAAAGAGTGGGCTCGAGTGGAGAACTGGAAACCCATATAGAGACATCTTGTTCATAATAATTTATTATTATTGTTGTTCTTGTCGCTCTTAAGGTGGTTGCTGATGTCTCTTTCTGTTCGTGTGCTGAAGGGAAATAAGGGATGAGAGAGAGATGAGGAAAATGCCGCTATGGTAGCCTGGTGTATCCAAAGTCTCTACCTTTCTTCTTTCTGTTTCCATTTCTGGCTTCTATATATATTTGGTTTCCTTCCACGATGACAGTTTCCTAAAAATACACTTGATATGAGCCCTATCTTATTTTTTCTTATTTTTCTTATATTTGGTTTCCGTCCACGATGACAGTTTCATGGATTGTCTGAACAATCCATGAAGGACATGCTTAGATACTGAATTTTCATTTGTTTTATTGTTTTAGATAGTTGATATTCCCAATCAGAGGAGAATATAAAGGTTTCAAGTTAGATACTGAATTTTCATTTGTTTTGTTATTTTAGATATATTTAAAAACAAAATTAAGTACGAAATTTTTAGCATTGCAATGTAATTATTTTACCTCTGTATATAGCATTAACAATTCCATTTGCAGTTGGCACTTTCATCTTATAATTCGAGACACAGGTAGTTCTTTTTGCAAGTTCAAAAAATATGTATATTCTGTATTGTGATCTACTGTTCAATTAAACTATTATTTTTTATTCACAGAGTGGTCGTCAAGATGAAGGAAATGCAGATGATCAGAGCTGAAGCTACTCGAGGGGTATGAATCTGCGGTCCTCCTTGCTGTTCTTATGTCCTCCTTGCTGTATGGTTGTTGTTCTTATGTCCTCCTCCTTGCCGTTGTTATGTCAGACTGGTTTTTTTTATGAGAGTTATGTCATACTTTGAATTTGGGATATTTTGGATATTTGTCAGACTGGTTTGTTTGGATATTTTGGATGTTAGTCTCTATATTAATTTGTTAATTATGACATTGTTAATTAATCAATGAATTTGGACGTTGATATGACACGTGTGAAACTTGATTATCTTTAATTATTCTTGTGTTTGGCTGTGGTTTGCGCAGTAGTATGCAACGAAATTGATCGAATCAGTTGTGAGAATTAGTTTACAGGTTATGTAAATGAAACTGTGAATTGAAATCGAACGGAAAAGCGGAGTATCGAAAATAAACGGGCATAGCCAGAACGGCGTTTTAAAAAACGGCGGTGTATATAATTTAATTGTTGGAGTGTATGATACACCGGCGTTTCAACGTACGCCGGTGAAAGTTTTCAGCTGTAACGGCACAGGTATACACCGGCGTTTTATAAACGCCGGTGTATATAACTACACCGGCGTTTTTAGTCGCGCCGATGTTCGTAAACAGGGAAAAACAGGCGCTTACAAACGGACATACACCGGCGTTTCTTGACCGCCGGTATACTTTCGATATACACCGGCGTTTTTATTTACGCCGGTGAATGGATAAATACCGGCGGTTGTAAACCGCCGGTGTATGTATATAGGTACACAAACACGGCACCCAGAAACGGACATACACCGGCGTTTTATGACCGCCGGTATACTTTCGATATACACCGGCATTTTTATTTACGCCGGTGAATGGATAAATACCGGCGGTTTACGACCGCCGGTGTATGTATATAGGCACACAAACACGGCACCCAGAAATGGACATACACCGGCGTTTTATGACCGCCGGTGTAGTCCTAGTATTTACCGGCGTCCCCCAAAAACGCCGGTGTAGGACCCTTCGTTTCAGCGACGCCCGCTTCGGCGGCAGTTGGACCGGCGTTATTGTAAACGCCGGTGAAAGTTTCCCCGGCGTAAATAAACGCCGGTATAGACGGAAAAAACCGCCGGGAAAGCTACTTTCTTTTGTAGTGTATATATATATATATATATATAAATCTTCGGTTGCACACTACTTTCTTCGGTTGCACACTACTTTGGTGAGCACTCCGTGAACACTCACGAAATAGAGCACCTATGACAAATCCGAACCGCACATATTGTTCTATATACCTTAGATAGCCTAACAATAACAAATCAAGTAATTTGAAGTTCATTTGCCCACGATTTACATCATCACAAAATTGTATGGGTGAAAATTCTAGCAGCATGATGGATGGGCAAATGAACTTCAAATTACTTAATTTTTTATTGTTAGGCTATCTAAGGTATATAGAACAATATGTGCGGTTCGGATTTGTCATAGGTGCTCTATTTCGTGAGTGTTCACGGAGTGCTCACCAAAAGTAGTGTGCAACTGAAGGAGACTCTCTCTCTACATATATATATATATATATATATATATATATATGGTAAAAGGGATAAGAGCAACTTGCACATTTAGTAAATGAGCAAGTGATGAGGTGGCATGCATGTGATACATTGAGTATCTAACCACTTTTAAGATTTCCCAATCACATGCATGCCATCTCATCACTTGCTCATTTACTAAATGAGCAAGTTGTTCATATCCCTTTTACCCATATATATATATATATATATATGGGTAAAAGGGATATGAACAACTTGCTCATTTAGTAAATGAGCAATTGATGAGGAGGTATGCATGTGATACATTGAGTATCTAGCAACTTGTAGGATTTTCCAATCACATGCATGCCACCTCATCACTTGCTCATTTACTAAATGAGCAAATTGCTCATACTCCTTTTTCCCATATATATATATATATATATATATATATATATATGGGATATGCTCAGTTGAAAACGGATTTGTTTTCACGGCTTTGGAATACAGCGATCTGAGCCATCAGATCGATCATGATCGTGATCGATGGCTCAGATCTGCCTCCCCATAACCCATTTCAATTGTTGAGCGGAGGGTTATTTTGAGAATTTCGTCCCAAATAACTCTTCGCTGAACAGATTCTAAAAAAAATAATATAACCTAAGCCGTTGTTGGGAACAACGGCCTAGGTTATAAAAAATTGAATCATAGGCCGTTGTTTGGAACAACGGCCTTGTTTTCAATATTTATAACCTAGGCCGTTGTTTGGAACAAAGGCCTAGGTTATAAAATTTCTATAAAAATGTATAGAAATTTTATAACCTAGGCCTTTGTTTCAAACAACGGCTTAGGTTATAAATATTGAAAACAAGGTCGTTGTTCCAAATAACGGCCTATGATTCATTTTTTTATAACCTAGGCTATATCATTTTTTTCAAAACGAATCAGGCGAAGAGTTATTTGGGACGAAATTCCCAAAATAACCCTCCGCTCAACAATTGAAACGGGTGATGGGCGGGCTCGATCTGAGCCGCTGATCGCGATCATGATCGATCCGATGGTTCAGATTCGTGTTTTCCAACCCGTGAAAACAAACTCGTTTTCAACCGAGCATATCCCTATATATATATATATATATATATATAATTAAAAAAGGAGTGGTTGTTAGCTTATAGGACTTCTATGGGCTATGGGATTAATTGGATTAATTGAGGAGCCTATAGAATTTGGTCTGTGGGGCATAGGCATAAATAATGAAATATGAATGAATGATGAAGTGTTGGCTGTGTGCATGGGTGACGTGGCCCAAGCTTGGGCGAGGGTTATGTCCCACATCACCAGAAAGAGGAGAAAGAGTGGTAATAAATATAAATGCCTATGATCATGAGTCACTAAATCGGTTAACCACCTTTTGAGAGGCAGTCTGTGGTGGGCAGTTGTACTAATAAATAAATAAATATTAAATTGTCTGAGTTTGGGGCCGGGGTGTTACACCACCGCCCGACTATACAGAATCCTCGTCGTGAGAACATCCCACAAGTACCGCTCTAGCCCCAAAATAAGTTGGAGATCTGCTCCCTATCCGCCCGACTATTCATGATCCCGGAATCCACCGCCCGATCAATCATAATCTCGGTTTTGATTAAGGCTCGTCTCGCTCCGCAAGCAACCACAGTCCCGGAATCTACAGCCCGATTGGGTCTATTGTCCCGGAATCCACCGCCCGACAATATAGACTCGCCCCACTTACGTTTACCCAGGTCTCATCACATTTTTTTTTGCTAGTGTCTGTCCTTAATTTAAATTTTTAGTTATCATGGTCTAGAACTGGCTTACTCTGCCGGACTTAATTTTCTCATCAACACTCAGGTCCATATTGACAATTTCATAAAAATTTCATTCATCTTAATTGCCAGACATTACGGACCTAGCTTAGCTTCTAGAACCATCCATCTCAACTTAGGGATCATCTATGTTATTCTTAACCTCTTTTATAATCAAATTTCTCATTCATAAAATCATTTTGATTCCCTTATTCATTCTCTTTTGATTTGTTGATCACCAAGCAAACAATGATTTCTTATCTTTTATAATAAACATCTCGATACATGTCAACTCGGCAAAAGCCTTACAATTATCATATGTTTAATTCTCCACATTAGCTAACATTTTTCACGAGTTCAAATTAAACTCGCTTTCATGCCAAAATTTAAAAATCTAGAATACACCGTTGCATCAAATTCTTTTAACATGTAGAATTTAAAATTAAAAATATCTCAACTTTGCTTATTAAAATAATTTAATTTCCAATGTAGTTTTTACAAAACGAAATTTTCAAATTTTGCATTTAATCTATCAAAATAATCCACTTTGCTTGATTTAAAACAAAACCATCATGAATTTACGTTCAGAATAATCGATTTAACACATTATCTAATGTGTAATATACGTTAAAGTTTCCAAAATAAATCTTAGGATTGTATAGGATTATTCCAAAATATTCTAATAATATGGTATATTTAATTTACATTTTCCCCCTTTATTTAAAAAGTCCAAAACCGATTAAAACCAAAATTAATTTATTAAAGGTCTGTACCCGGGGACGAACCCAAGAACAGTCAAGTCCAACCGCAACCCACTAACCAAGAAGCCACTCTCAGTTGGTGAAGTAAACCACATTCAGTTCCCTATATACTTTTCTTTCACTATTGAAATTTTTCCCGAGTTTTGAAGAAAATAAAAAATAAAAGCCCTACCCAGGCTCGAACCCAAGACTAGGCAGCACCCAACACAACACACCAACCACTAAGTATAACACTCTTACTGACTATATATAAGTTTGGTGTAATATCCTGTATTTCTTGGAGGTATAATATACTAGTATAATATAATATAGTAAGTATATATATATATATATATATATATATATATATATATATATATATCTGTGTGTGTGTGTGTGGGAAAAAGGGGTATGAGCAACTTGGTCATTTAGTAAAAATAAGCAATTGATGATATAGCATACATGTGATTGGAAAATCCTTAAAAGGGTTAGTTGTCTAATGTATCACATGCATGCCACATAATCAATTGTTCATTTACTAAATGAGCAAGTTGCTCATATCCCTTTTACCCTATATATATATATATTGAATGGCATAATAATAATAATGATGAATGACATAATGGTAATATTAAATGATGAAAAAGAGATGAATGGATGGGTTGTGCTTGGAGTGGGGCCCAGGTAGGAGAGGGACAATGTTGCTGTCTTGGGTGTGCAAACTGGCAGTGGTGTAGCGCCCCGTATTCCTAATATGATATCTTAGAAATACGTGGCACAATTTCCAGCATCAACTTCAAATGTAATATTAAACACAGCCAACACTAATAAAATTTTCAACTTTCATTACATTAATCTTTACATAGCACAGCGGAATACAATACACCTTAAATTACGAATTTCTTTCTTACAACACTTTCTTTTACATATTACATAAATCATTACATCACTTTAACTCAAGCATCCAAATCCCGAGCTACAAGTAACCACCTGTAAAATATGAGGCTAGAGATAACTCTAACCCCCAAAACTAAAGGGGTCAGCCATAAAGGTGTGAGTGACATAAAACAAGAACAAGCAACATAAATAGACATGAAACCTGGAATCATAAACAACACGTACCAGAGACCAGAACAAAAGAAATACGAAATAACAAGGAAACATGAAAACATCCAGTGTAGCTAGACTAAGTGTCAAGTGTAGAAAACAGGAAACCACATGCACGAAACTAAGTCAAGAAAACACAATTCTATATGCTGACTCTCTAATGCGTACTTGTCGGAGTCTATGCATCCCACTCTACATAGGTCCGATGCAAGCCCTTAACGTCTCCACATTGTAGAGTTTAATCCCCCCGCTATGCAACTAATCCTACTACGATGACTACTACGAGATAAAGTTAAACTGTGAGTATTAGCCCATACCCCGATAATTCCGGAGACTATTTCACTCACACCTGGAAATCTTCGAGAATACCCCACACCGCAAGCAATGGCACCTCATCACACGAATACCACATGTGCGTTGCCTCGACCCTGATAATTCCGGAGATCAATCCCACACCACAGGTAATTCCGGAGACTATTTTACTCACACCTAGATAATTCCGGGGATTATCTCACACCGCAAGCCATATTGAGGTCCATAACCCATGTTCTCATTTATCATATCACTACTAGTGTATATCCTTATCATTTAGGTTATTTAATTACTTACGAATCTCCTAGAGTTAGTGTACCGCACCGGACTTAACTCAACAACTGATCAACTAAAATGCCTCAACAGGCCCAAACATAAATATCTCAACTGCCGGTATACTAGGGTCATACACACTCTCTAGAAACTCGCACTCAAATATCCAAACCAATCTTCCAACATAAATTACTCAGATAAAACAATACGAAAAATATTTGTTCAGTAGAAGATAAGGTATACAATAGTAAGTTATAGATTAAAACATTTAGAGAATAAATCATTTAAAAGAACATTCAAAGATATAAAGATACATCAGTATCAGTCGACTATAGACAAGCGTAAGTCGACTGTCCAGAAAGGAAATTCAATAGCTTTAAATAAATAATTCTAAGTATAGCAGTCAACCTGTAAAAGGGTCATAGGTCAACTGTCCAGAACGAAAAATCCAATAATCTTTAAGAAATAATTCTAAGTATAGCAGTCGACTGTAAAAGGTCATAAGTCGACTGTTCAGAACGAAAAATCCAATAATTTTTAAGAAATAATTCTAAGTATAGCAGTCGACTGAAAAAGGTCATAGGTCGACTGTCCAGAGAAAAATCCAAGTCTTAGGGAGACATCAAAACAGAGCAGACCCAGTCGACTGTCAAGATGAGTCAGTCGACTATTCCGCGTGACAATTTAAAACTTCAAGAAAATTACAGCAGCCAGGTAGCGACGGTCGACTGTATAAATTAACCGGTCGACTGTCGACCTGCAGACTGCAGTTTTTAATTATGCATATTTCAACTGATACGTAGTTTTACTTTATGAAAACGATTTCTACCAAAAAGCATAATTCTTATTTGATCAAATACAACTTGTGGGATATATAATAGTCCATAAAAAACTAAATCAAAACTACTTGAATTTATAAAAATAGCGATTTGTTCATTTCTTTCAAATAAAACATAACTTGTGCATATAATAAAAAATGGAGTTTCTTAAAAATTAATTGTTCATTGAAATAGCTTCGTATTCAGATCCGAACCATATCAATATCAAAATCCAAAGAAATCCCCAATTTGGATATATTTTCTCAAACTCAACTAAATTCTCAATTTCGATTTCCATGACATGATCTATTGATTCATACTTTTCCATTCAAATTTATAAAAACTGAGTTACCATTATAACTCACAACCATAATCCATTTATAACATCACCATATCAAGTTTCATTCAACCAATACTCAAAAGTAATAAAAGTCTCATCTTTATTAGGTTTATGCATAAAAATGTCCACCATGTTCAATAAATCAAACATTAATCCAAAAGAAATAGCCTACCCATGATCTCCAATAGGTCGCTCATCAATCTCGAATTACCCACATACAATTTAATTCATAAACAACTAGGGTTTCACCCGATCCAATTTAATTCATCAATCCATCCAATCCATCATGTACATATTCATACTCAAACCCTAACATGCTTTCTAGTAGAAAAATAACACATACAACATACACAAAATAAAATGAAACAAAACAAGTCACTCACCTAAATGAAGAAATCCAATCGAATTAATGAAGAATAAGAAAAGCCCTTCTTTTGCGAAATCGAAGATCTCCTCTTCAGAACTCCAAGAAATTAATAGTAAAAATATATTTTACTTTTGCACAGGAGAGGGACGGCTGTATTGGGCATAATATAGGCCAAAATCTGGAGTTTCTAGGGTTTTACAAGTTTATGGAACATCCCTTAACAAATTATTACTTTACATATATAAACCTTTCTTTATAAAGTAGTTAAAATAAGTTAAATAAAATCAAATCAAATCAAATCCTTTTACTACTAAGTTGTCTAGAAATCCATCACTGCCCAGAAATAAAGAAAATTCGGATTTGTACTCAGGGTGACAATTTTGCACAAAAGTCCATCTTTTTGTAATATTTGCAAATACGTCATAAAATATTCATAAAAATATAGAAAATTGAGAAGTGATATATAATAATAAATATTAGATTTTCCAATTAAAATATATGAATTTTACTTTCTAGGAAAACATTTGCACAAGATCGAACATAAATTCCATATTTGTTTAAATCATTACCAAATCGACTCTAAATAAAATTTAAATATATTTTAATTTCAATGGTGACCATGGAAAGCCCAAAAATTAGTAAAAACGAATTTTTATTATTTATTTGAGATCAAAATAGCTTTTTACATAAAAGCCCCTCTCTTTCGAGGTATTTATAAAAATAGTTTCTTTATTCAGAAAAATCTCAAAATTTAGGATAGACTCAATTATAAGTAGGAGAATTTAATAAAAATTTAAAATTGGAAATTTGCACAAAAAATATTCGCACGTGTTTTGCACGTGTAAAATCGACAAATTTGTAAAATAGTCAAACTAATTTAAATAAATCTGAAAATTAAAATATCATAAATAAATAAGGAAACTCAATCGTTAATCATAACATTTTAAGAATTCAAAATTCATAACTTTGCATGTGTGTTGCACGTGCATAATTGCAGTTTCAAGAAAATAGTCAAAATATTCAACTTTACAAATTTAATATCATTTAATAATGCAAAAATAAATCATTTTATTTTGCTGGGTATTACAAGTGGTGGGGCCCTCTTGAGCGGGGGGCCTGGCTGTGTGTGCAGCACGCGCGAGAAGGGAGCCAGTGTGGATTTCTTTAATCCCACATCGAGGATTAGTGAGATTAATTAAATAATAAATAATATTGTAGGACCCCGTATTTTCAAATATTATTTTAATATTTGAAAATGAATTAAAATGATTTTCTTGAGATTTAATAAATATTTTCTAAAGAGTTATCTTTTTGCACGTGCAAATATTTTCTTGAGAGGTTCAAAAGTCAAGTTTTCTTCATGAAAAATCCTAATTTAATATTTGAAAATTATTTATTATTTTTCCAGATTTTTCTGAAATTAATTGGATCTATTTGTAATTTTTGAGAAAAGAAGGACCTTTTTGCAAATTTGTCATTTTTAGGGGTTAAAATGCAAAATGTATTTTCTGGACATTTTGAACAGTACCAGTTGAGATTAATGAGTATATTTTACTTTTAAATCCTAATTTAAATGGTTTTATTGAGTTTCCAAGAATAGAACTATATATGTGTAAAGTTATATCTTGGAAGGACTATTTTGCAAATGCGTTTCTAAAGCCCTAAATCATTATTTCCGGCCTATATAAGTGGGTGTGCAGCCGTCATTCACTGCACAACATTATATTTTGTGATTTTGAGGATCAAGAGGAGGATTTTGGATCTCGCAAAAGGGAGACTTTCTTGTCGGATCTTTTCATTTCTAGGTGAGTGATATAAATCTGTTTTGTTGTTTTGATTTAGGTGAGTGATATGAACTTTGTTTTGTGGTTTGATTTATGTGAATGATTGTTTTGTTTTTTGTTTGCCATGTTTGTTTATTTAGTGTATTTTGTATGAGAACGATACAATAGTTGTTGTTTGTATTATGTATGTGAAATCTATGAGCATTTAGTAGATCTTGGTTGATAAATTTTTATGACTTGAAAACATGTTAAGATTTGATTATGATAAGGAATCGGATGGATGAACTCTGGATCTCGCGGATACAAATCAGATTTGGTTGAGTTGTGGAAGATATTTAGTATTGAGAAATCCTAATGGAAGAATTAGGAGATAAGAACATGAGAAATTGAGATTTGAGAAATTGGTTGATTTGAGGAATGTATCCATAATAAGGATTATTTGAGATTGTCGATTTTACCTAAATACAAATTATTTTAGTAAACAATGATTGCTTTTGGAAAACCCTAATTTCGATTATCATGTACAACCAAAATTATGCAGTCTGTAGGCCGACAGTCGACTGGCAGACCTTTCAGTCGACTGGTACGACCCAGCTGCTATGGTCTTTAGTTTCTTGAAAATCCGCTCTGGACAGTCGACTCAGACCCTTTTCAGTCGACTGGCACACTTAGAATTTATTTTTCAAAGTTATCATAGATTTTTCTCTGGTAAGTCGACTTATGACTTTTTAAGTCGACTTATAATCTCTGGTAAGTCGACTTATGGATTTACAAGTCGACTTATAACACTTAGAATACTTTCTTAAAGATTTCTGGAATTTCTCTCTGGTAAGTCGACTTATGATTTTTATAAGTCGACTTATGTTTTTATATGTCAACTTATGATCTGGTAAGTCGACTTATGATTTTTATAAGTCAACTTATGATCTGGTAAGTCGACTTATGATTTTTATAAGTCAACTTATAATCTGGTAAGTCGACTTATGATTTTTATAAGTCAACTTATAGTACTTAACTTATTTTCTTAAAATTACTGGATTTCCCTCTGGACAGTCGACTGGTGACCTTTTGCAGTCGACTGGTACTGATACTTTTCTAAGGTGTTTTGATGTTCTTTAAATGACTATTTCTCTAAATGTTTTGGATTTATAACCTACCCTTATAAATATTATTCTTCTATAGAACATACGTTTTCAATATATTTTATTGTTGGATATGGATTATGGAATTTATTAAAGACTTGGGTTTTGTTGAGTGGAGAGATTTCTCCTTTGACCGTTTGACGATGGATTAGTGAATTATGGTCATATTGAGAGTCACTGATCTCTGGGGTCGGGTATATGCTGCGGTATTGAGAGTCACTGATAGTGACTGATAACCGGGTATCTGATCTGCGGTGTTGAGAGTGATTAATAGTCGGGTATATTCTGCGGTGTTGAGAGTCATTGATCTCCGGAGTTGGGTATATTCTGCGGTGTTGAGAATCACTAATAGTGATTGATAACCGGGTATCCGATCTGCGGTGTTAAGAGTGACTGATAACCGGGTATCCGATATGTGGTATTGAGAGTGATTGTTAGTTGGGTATATTCTGCAGTGTTGAGAGTCATTGATCTCCGGGGTTGGGTATACTCTGCGGTGTTGAGAATCACTGATAGTGATTGATAACCGGGTATCCGATCTGCGGTGTTGAGAGTGACTGATAACCGAGTATCCGATCTGTGGTATTGAGAGTAATTGTTAGTCGGGTATATTCTGCGGTATTGAGAGTCATTGATCTCCGGGGTTGGGTATATTCTGCGGTGTTGAGAATCACTGATAGTGATTGATAACCGGGTATCCGATCTGCGGTGCTGAGAGTGATTGATAGCCGGGTATCCGAACTGCGGTGTTGAATAGTTTGATCTATAACTACTTGTACCTTTTTCTTCTATTGAACTTATGTTTTCAAGATGCTAAGTTGAGAATTTTAGTGGAGTTGGTTATGTTTAATGTCTACACTTGATGTTTTCATGTTTTCCTGTCATTTCTCACCTCACAATACATGTTTAGTATATGTTTCTCTCGTTCAGTACATGTTGTTTAAGAATCCATGCTTAATGTTCATTTATGTTGTTTGTTTGTTTATATCACTCACACCATTTATGGCTGATCCCTTTAGTTTGGGGGTTAGGGATCATCTCTAGCCTCATGTGTTACAGGTTGTTGCTTAGAGTTTGGAGGCTTGGATACTTGAGATAGTTTTGAGATAAACTGATGTAATAGAGCTTTGTGTAAATTTTTGTAAAAAGAAGTGTTGTAAAAAGAAAGTTGTAATTCAAGGTGTTTGTAATTCCGCTGTGTTTGAGGAAGATTGTTGTAATGAAAGTTTGGAATAAAATTATTTGTGTTTTTGGGCTATGTGTACTATTACATTGAAGTTGATGCTGGGATTGTACCACATATTTTCTAAGATATTATATTAGAAATTCGGGGCGCTACAAATATTATCTATGATCAAGAGTCACCAAATTGGTTAACCACCTTTTGAGAGGTTTCTTGTGGTCGGGTAGTTGTACTAATAAATAAATAAATTGTCTGAGAAGGGGTCGGGGTGTTACAAAATGGTATCAGAGCCGATTTTTGACACCGAGTGTGTGTAAGAGTGGGTGTGATGTGTGCCTGAGAGTGAGCTGAGGTCAGTACACTGGCAGTATGGTCAGGGACAGTATGCTCGAATTAGCAGAATCGGGGTACTCCATTCCACATCGGCGAGATGTATGCTTGAGAGGGAGCTGAGGTCAGTGCGCTGGCCTAGAATTAGCCGAATCAGGATACTCTGCTCCACATCGGCTAGAAAAGATAACCTGCCCTACGTTGCATGCCCCATACTCAGCGAGGACGCTAATTTCGTAAGGGGGGGTGTAATGCCCCATATTTCTTGGAAGTATAATATACTAGTATAACATAATATAGTATATATATATATATATATATATATATATATATATATATGTTGAATGGCATAATAGTAACAATGATGAATGGCATAATGGTAATAATGGGATTTAAATGATGAAAAAGAGATGAATGGATGGGTTGTGCTTGACAGTACGTGGGGTGCCAGGAGTGGGGCCCAGGTAGGAGAGGGACAACGTTGTTGTCTTTGGTGTGCGAGCTGGCAGTGGTGGGGCTCGCTTGAGGGGAAGGGGGGGAGGCTGTGTGTGCAGCACTCGCGAGAAGGGATCTGGTGTGGATTTCTTTAATCCCACCTCGAGGATTAGTTAGATTAATTAAATAATAAATAATATTGCCTATGATGAAGAGTCACCAAATTGGTTAACCACCTTTTGAGAGGCAGCCAGTGGTGGACAGTTATACTAATAAATAAATAAATTGTCTGAGCAAGGGCCGAGGTGTTACATTTGGAATCTTTTATATCTAACTCTCTGTTTCCATATTGTTTTACTTTATTCATATATTTTGATTTTTATCATTTCCCTCATAGTTATTGCTCATACATTATACTTCTAAATTTCCAGAATGGATTTTCCTCTAATTTAATATATTATAACATGAAGTTCTACACAAATCAATTTAAATGAGAAATTTGAGAACTCTTATACTCATATGACTTATTAATCAATTTGACTACTAATATTCATATCTTTACAAAAACTAGCATGAATAATTCTAGTAATTGTTATGAAATTGTGAAAGATTCTCACATCCACCATCTACTTATAATCTACACATAATTTCACGTGAATTCTAGGCACAAATTAGCAATTTTATATTCATATACACCTATACATATATGATCCTATCATGGTATGCTACAACGCATCAATACACATGACATTATCACTAAAATACTCCAATGAAAATTTATAATTTGAATGCATGACAATCAATTGTAATTTTCATCTAACATGCATCAGTTTCTCAATTTTATCTACCACAAAACTCTAGATAACACATGACAATCTAACATGCATCATAAGAAAATTTTGAACTAAAGAACACATACAAATTTTCATTTCAAGCACATTCACCTAAACATGAAATCTACAAAATAATTAACAAGCAAAAGAAGCACCCACCTATTTGAAGAATTTTCCATTAGAAGCTCCTAGCAAAATAACCCCTAGGCATTCTCCTCAAAATCCGAGCTCCAAGAAGAAGAGACAATCAACAGCAAGGACAATGTGGACATGCAACAAATTTTTGGTTTCTTTTCTTTTCAAATTTTTTTTTTTCTGTTGTGAAGCTAGGATGGGGGTTTTAAAAGGATTAATTAATGCGAGATTTAATTAACCAACCACTATCTACCCACTAATCAAATAATCACCCACTAACTCACCCACTCATCTCACTCAAAAAATACCCGATCAACCCATACACAAGTGCAGTCGGTAGGATTTTGTGTGTGCAATGCACGTGTGCACGTGTGCACATGCTTGCCTGATTTTATTTTATTTTATTATTTTATTTTTAAATTCTCATTTTTAATAAATACTCATATTATTTTTCTTAACATTAAATTAGCTTAAATTAATCCTAGCAAAACTTTTAGTTCACAACATTTTCTAATTTAAAATACCATAGTTAGCACATGCATAAAAGAAAGGCATGTGTAAAGCATGTGCATTCAAAAATCTAAAAAAGTCCATCATCCCGTATATAAAAAATTAACAAAAGAAATGTAAATACACACTCTTCATAAATTTTATTTTGAAAAAGAACACAATAGACACATGCACTGCAAGCACGTACGCCGCACGTATCAATAAATATTCAAATACGAAATAGATTTGAGCAACGGAGAAATATTTATAGACAATTGAAATATAACATACGGAAAAATATTTGTATTAATAATGTTACGAATATTTCACGTAACGGTAAAATATACATAATCGACACGTGCATTGAAAGCACATGCGATACACGTAAAAACACAAAGATTAAGATTAATATTTAAGTTGGCTCAAAATAGGATAAAAATTAATTTTGAGATGAAAGAAAAATATATAAATAATCGAGATACAAAATACGTAGGATATTTATAATAAAATACGTTATGGATATTACTCATAACAGTACAAAATAAATGTGCGTAACACTCTTAGGCAAAATTGTCATAACTCAATTTTGCAGGGTGTTACAGAGTCAATATGAGATATCGATCTCATTTATTTTAGCAAGTCAACTCGAACATCAAGAAACCAAATATTGAACTATACAATGGTGACACGCTCTATGCCTTGTGGTCAATTAAGATATCTGGACAAAGGGAGTAGACTACATGGTAACATTGTTCACGGATAGGTTATGTCAAATCACTGACATTTCCATTACTTGAGTAACAGTGATATATTGCTAGATACCGTTCACTGTTTGTAATAATCGAATATGATTTTAGTATTATTGTCAACGTAATAGGAACCAACAGGGTCACACACTTAGAATAGATCGAAATTGGGTTTTAAATTCATGAGATGAATTTAATTAGGGATCCAAGTAAGACTTGGACTTCTAACATTTGTTGGACATTTAATTAGATTAAATGGGCCGACTAAAGTTCAAAGACCCATACACAAATCTGACACAGGTCAACTTATGAGCCCAACAACCTCATTTGTAACGCCCCTGCCCCAACTCAGACAATTTTATAAAATTTAAAAGACAAATTATTTATAGTATAGTACAATTGCCCACCACAGCCTGCCTCTCAAAAGGTGGTTAACCGGATTGGTGACTCTTGATCATAGGCTATTATATTTGCAACACCCCGAATTCCAAAACAGACTGAATTCGAGTTCCACAGGATCTTTACACTTCTTTCGTACAATTTTACAAGGAATTTAAAACTTTTATTTTAACAATAATTACATCAGAGTCTTTTACATCAATACGCAGCGGAATAAATGAATTACAATAATAATAAATGTGCAACTGTAACAACTTTGACATTTGAATAATCATCAGCAACTATTTCATCTTTATATCTTCTTGTAAACTTCAAGTCCTGCATATAAAACTGTGGGCGCGTCAGTTGCTTACAACTGACGAAATATTATACATGGCCATCCTTTCTATGCTAGAAACAGTATAACAATTCTTAAATACTTTAGTAAATACAAACTTGATCACAAACAAAGCTACAAGGGACTATCCTGTTGATGTCGTGTTGTACTGTGCACTTAGTCCTTAATGCAATTGTTAATATTTACATGACACTAATGCACACTTATTTGGATTTTATGCATCCCATACTACATAGGTCCGAGGGCAAGACCTTAATCGTTCTTCATCTTGTAGGGTTCAATCCCTCGCCATGACTTAATCTACTACTGTAACTACGGTAAGTATCCTAGATGTTCTATGACATACGAACTCATGTCTAGGCGCCCTGGAGCGAATCCCAATGCACTGACACATGACTCATCATACAGGCATCCTGTGGTAATTCAGCTCCTACCATAGACATGACACCACCCACAGTCACCAAACACCCCACGAGCATCGCCACCGGGACGGTACTCTGGAGCAGTATCCATGCCCTATCATGACTCATCATGGGGCATCCTGTGAATACTCTCATGCCGTCAATCCAATGACCCTCATATTCAATATTTTTCTTTTACTTTCATCACATCTTCACTATGTATCTAATCCTTACAATGTTTGTTTTAAAAGAAAATCATCACAACCTAGAGCTAGCTTACCCTACCGGATTTAAATGAAAATAAAAGAGACAGTCAGCCTACCTGGCTACTTCTCAAGAGACGCTCAACCCTCAACGGTTAGCTCTCAAAATCATAAATAAAACTGCCGGTCACTAGGGTCTCACCTAGCCTCTAGATTCCAACAACTATCTCTTTCTAGAGATCAACAATGTTTCATAATCAATCTCAAATAACATTTCATTTCCTTTATTCATATCTCTTTCAAAAATATTTCTTTTATAATCTCATAAAATGAGAACAATTCAATTCAATCTCTTAATCAATTTCATCAATCGTATCCTTGTGTGCATTTCAAATAATCTCAATCAAGTATTAATAATCATATCATCCCTTATTTAATCTTACTCAACAAAGTCAAATCCAAACTCAGGGAAATTCATCAGCCAAGACAGTGGAAGTCGACTGGTAAAAGCGGCCATTCGGCTGTTCTGCGAGACCTCAAAAACTCAAAAACAACATAGTCAGTTTAGTCGACTGTTGGCAAAAGATCAGTCGACTGTTCTGCGAACTTTGAAACTCAAACACAACCCAGTCAGTTCAGTCGACTGTTGACGAAGGATCAGTCGACTGTTCCGCGAAACTTTGTAACTCAAAAACCTTAAAATCATGACAGTAGCAGTCGACTGTGGAAAATAGACAGTCGACTGTCTTGCTGACAAAGTCTGAAATTTTAATACTTGACAGTCGACTATCGACTCTGGTTCGGTCGACTGTTGATTGCACCAGATTGCAATTAAAGTGGATCCTAAATATATTTTTGAGCTTTCAATTGATTTGTCCTACTATAAAAACATAGACCATCTTTCGGAATGTATTCTTTTGAAAAACAATATCGTACTCGTTCTCAAATTCACAAGTTTCTCGTTTTGCAATATAATAAAATCCTTTCTTCAAAAATGCATAAAAACACATACAATCAATTTTCCAAATAGAATGTTGTCTTTTATCAAAATTAATTTATAAAAATTTCTATACTCATAAAAATAAATATTTTTGAGGTTAGATCAATTCTTTTCTACACTTTAGCATTATTTTAACCAATGTCCCAACATGCATCGATTTCATACAAATCATTACAATTCTGGCATTACAAACTAACAATCATAACAATTTAGAGAATAGATTAAGCAATTTACATCTACCACACCAATCAAAATTTAGCAGTTCAACTCTACATTAATTTGCATGCAATCTCATCATACCAATTCAAATTCAACTAATAAATTGTATATTATCTATCATACAATTTCTACTCCTATATTAGAAATGATTTAAGAAACACCCACCTAAAGTTGAAGAATTTATACTCAATGAACTCCCAGATTTAATTGAGCTGCCCTCATGTCTGCCCGACTAATCATGATCCCGGAATCCAGCACCCGATCAATCACAGTCCGGATTTAATTGAAGGTCACCACAGTTCCGGAATCCACCGCCCGACTGGGTCTATAGTCCCGGAATCCACCGCCCTACTATATAGACATACCCCACACTCGGTGTCGAAAGTTGGCTCTGATACCATTTGTAACGCCCCTACCCTAACTCAAACAATTTTATACAATTTATCAGACAAATTATTTATATTATAGTACAATTGCCCACCACAAGCTGCCACTCAAAAGGTGCTTAACCGGATTGGTGACTCTTGATCATAGGCTATTATATTTATAGTTATTTATTTTCTTACAATTTCTGATATGGGACTAATCAACTTATATTCTCTCTCTTTAAATCCCGTGTATACACACAGTGAAGCCCAGGGCCGCCCTGTGCCACGTCATCAGGAAGAGAAAGAATAACACCATGCTGTCTAATTCTCAATCCCGGACGGTGCCCCCCCCCCACACATGGTGACGTCATAATGACGTCACCGCAAGACAACAGCAACAGCCTGTTGCTCTATCAAACCGTGGGACACCCCCCCTCCCCCCTCCCCTCAATTCACAATATTTACTATACTGCCACTTTCAATATTATATATATATATATGTATATATATATATATATATTTGAAATTACGGGGTGTTACATCATTACTCTCTTAGAGTTGGTTTTCTGCACCTATATATATGATATGTATCTGTGGAAAAGATACACGTGAAAAAACCCTAGCCATCTTAGAAAGTGAGAGAGAAAGATCGTGAAGAGGATCATCCCCTTCCCCATAGCTAGCACCACGGTCTGAGGGAGATCCGTTTTTCGTTCTGTTAGTGTGGATATCGTAGAGGAACCACAATATTACAGTGTTGTGATTGGCATACTGTGGAAACAACAAATCCATCTTTAAGGTATAACTCCTAAACACGATTTATGCTTTTCGCATGGATCCATGGGTAGGTTTCAATATTTTTTTGTAATTTTTCTGCTTTGTATTTAATCTGTGATTGCATTCAAAACCTAATAATGGTGATGACAATAAACCTGATCTCATGCTAGTCCTGCTCAAAGTCCATGAAGAGTTCCTTCAATGTATGACTATCACACAAATTGTCGTCCCAAAACCTGGGTGAGGAGCCACTGCCCAATGAAACATTCGTACATTCAAAAAAAGGTTTAAATGACTTAGCCCACTGACCAATGAAACATTCATTCATTTATTCATTTTGTAATGCCTCGAGCACTGGCTCAGTTGCGCACGTGGCTACACGCCCGCACAATACGCGAACAAATAAAATTCTAACAAGTGCCTACCACAGCCGTGCCTCACAAAAGGTGTCTAGGTGCCTCTTGATCATAGGCAAACTAATATACACTCTTCTCTCTCTTCTCCATTTTCCGATATGGGACATAACCCACGCCCAAGTGCACAGCCACTTTTCTTTCATTCATTCATTTCATCATTTAATACACATTTTCCCCAAAGCCCCATAGAATTTCTATAGGCTCCTTCCATTAATCCATTAATCCATAGCCCTATAGAATCTCCTATAGGCCAACGACCACTTCTCACATATTATTATTATTATTATTATTATTATTATTATTATTATTATTATTATTATTATTATTATTATTATTATTATTATTATATATATACACACACTCTTAAGTACGGGGTGTTACATACACCCCCCTTAAGAACTCAGCGCCCTCGCTGAGCCCGAAACTTGCAACCTGATCCAGGATCCCTTTCTAGCCGGTGTGGAGAGGACTACTCTAATTCTGCTAGTTGTACAGTCCCCTACCTGGATGACCTGTACCAACCTCGCTCCCTTTCAGGCATACATCTTACACACTCGGTATCGAAAGTCGGCTCTGATACCATTTGTAATGCCCTGAGCCCTGGCTCAACTGTACACGTGGCTACATGTGCGCGCAATACGCGAACAAATAAAATCATAATAACTGTCCACCACAGGCGGGCCTCACAAAAGGTGTCCATACTATTAGGTGCCTCTTGATCACAGGCAAACTAATATACACTTTTCTCTCTCTTCTCCATTTTCTGATGTGGGACATAACCCACGCCTAAGTGCACAGCCACTTTTCTTTCATTCAATCATTTCATCATTCAATGCACATTTCCCCTTAAGCCCCATAGAATTTCTATAGGCTCTTTCTATTAATCCATTAATCCATAGCCCTATAGAATCACCTATAGGCCAACTACCACTTCTCACTTATTATTATTATTATTATTATTATTATTATTATTATTATTATATATACTCTTAAGTACGGGATGTTACATAAGAAGCTTTTCTTGATTTCTTCTCTTTCTCCTAGTTTGGCTCTTCCACCTCCTAGCACCTTGCTCCTTGCTCCTAGCCTCCTTCTCCTTGAATGCTTTGCTCTTCAATTTTCCAAACAAAATGTTAAAGAAAGAAATGAAGTTGAAGAAATGCAAGGAAATGATAAAAGTTATGATTTTGAAGGAAGAATGATTTTAGGGTTTGGAAGAAATGAAGAAGATAAGAACTTGATGGAAAAATATGGTTTAAATGGGGGGGGGGGGGGGGGGGAGGTTGTTTTGAGATAGGGTTGAGATAAGGGTGAGTGAAAGAAAAAAAGAGGGTGACCATACCCAATACAAGCACATAGTTTAGGATTAGTGGTTTTAGGGTTTGGATGAATGGTTTAGGGTTTTAAACAAAATACATACACACATACTCATAAGTATAAATACATATTACACATGTATTCATACATACATATATGACAAATGCATACACATATCAAAAAAATATTTTTATGTATATATAAAAAATAATTTTTTCACTATAGAAATACTATACATTCCGTCTCGATTATAGTTGAGACAAACGTACAATTTAATTAAGAAATTATTCCAACTCCGGTTCAACAATTGTACCATTGTTGGACTCGAAACATATTAAATAATATGTCCTAATACTTACTCAATTAAAACAGAGAAAAACCAATTAATACGTGCAAATTCTAAATTGTGCAAGGACTAATGTACAAAATAGTTATATACTATTTTGCGGGATGTTACAACTATGCAGTCAAATGCCCCTACTCTATTTGCTACTTCTGCTACCTCTCTTCTTCGATCTAGTTGTCACTTCAATTCCTCTCTTGTAACACTGTCTTCTCATATTCGGATATAGTATGCAAGACATACAAAACCAGCAATCTCCACATTGGATTGCATCGTATGAATACACACATGTGCGATTTAAACTCTTCTAGGCGCTTTTCATCTCCACTTTGTAAACAAGCCTGGTTCTATGACTTCTTCTGCAAGTTGAATCTATCTCCACTTCTTTTTCTCCAATCATATGCCCCCTTCAAAGGTACAACCCAGTAGATGTTCTCATGGAGGTGCCACTCTCCACACGAACTCTACCTACCCTGAGGCTTTCTCCAACTCCCAACGGTATTTGAACATTATAGTCTCGCTTCGGTGATTCTAGTGACGACTTACTAGATGATATTGTAGGAACAATGAGCTTCCACAAAGATGGTAGAGTTTTTGCTGACCCTGCCCAATCCCCCTCTTACCCTTCAGCACCTTATAATAGCTATCCCAAACTGTCAAAACTCTACCTCGAGCTGAGCCTCGAGCATCCAGAGTGCCCAAGGGTATCAGATTATGTTTCATCAAAGGAATATGCATGACCTCTTATAGTATGAACCCTTTAACATTTGGCGTCTCCAACTAAACTGTTCCCTCACCCACTACTTCACAACCTCACCAATCACCGTCCTCACACTACGACTTGTTGTTGATTCATAAGTAGAAAATATCTCCCTCTCAGAGCAAATATGAGAAAAACATCCAGATTCAAGAAATCATCCTGTATTCATATCTAAATAACTTGAAATAAGAAGACAATTTAAGTTATAAACTGAGTCAGAGGCACTGACGTCGATTATGTGTGCACCCTTCTGATTCAACCACTTATGACAGTCCCTCTTATAATGCTCAATCCTTCTACATTGGTGGTAATGAATCTTACCCTTGTGTGTCGTATCCCTTCCAATTGAAGTATCACTATCTACTGCCAAACACCCTGTAGAAATAAATCCCCCTTTATGAGTCTCCTTCCTCTATTTATCTTCCTTCAAACCCTTGATCACCTCTGCTACTATAAGTGTCACCTTGGCAAATTTTTCATATAGCATGGTAGTTATCAAGTGATCATCAGAAACTAGCAGTGAATATATTAAGTTGAAAGCTTTATCCTATTCACTAAGATCATTATTGTTAATCACCTTCAGTTCAGATATTATCTTATTGACCTCCATAATTTGATCTTGAAGATGGGTAACATCCTTCACTAAAAAAGGAAACAGCTTACTCTTCCAGTACATCTGATCGGAGTAGTCAGATTTGAGTCTCACCTATAGACTTGTCGATTTTCTCCTCAAGGATATCACACTTGACTTTGTCTGCCAATTGCAGCCGGATTAAACTCAATGACTTTAAATAAATCACATCCCACTTCTCCTTCTTTATGTCGGTTGGCTTCTTTTCTTCTCCATCTAAGGCAAGATGCAAGCCATTTTGAGTCAATATGTCATACATGTCCACCTTTCATAGATTGAAATTGATCTTACCGCCAAACTTCTTGATCTTCGTGCTCTGATCTGCCATCCTCTCCAAGAAACTAGAACAAACCCACGAACCTGATGCTCTGATACCACTTGTTAAGGATTTATCGCTTGCAGAAGCATCAGGATGTTGCTGAGTTATGCAACACGATCAATACAAACCACCAAGCAAATACTAGATTACACTAATCACATAAAGCACACACAAATTGTCCCAGTTGGGGATTTCACCTTAATGATGGGGAAGAAGAACCAAGATATTATTCAACTAGAGAAGATATGAGAATATTACAATTTTCACTGCGACCCTCTTTCTCAAGCCTAACTGGAACTAATTGTTGTTTACAATGGAAAATTTCTCACATCTCAGATGAAGTAGTTACTTCTTCTATTCAGTACTCAATAGAATTGTCTTGTTCTTTGAGCCATTTACATTGATTATATAGAGATCTAGAGAAATCCTAGTTTGATACACTTGATACATTAACCATCCGATGTTTCCTGAAATGATAACTATAAAAGGAGAGCCATACGTTCTAACTTGATGAAGAATTCAGACTCCGAACAGATCCCCAAGACTCGCACCCGAACACAAGCTTCAACTGCGAGCAACTGCACAACTTGCAGTCGATGGACTTGACCCTCGCCAATTCCAGAGGGGTGTCCGGTCGACTATGCAGTCACTCGCTCTAATTGTTGCTTCTACTACGTCTCTTCTTTGGTCCACTCGTAGCTTCGATTCCTCTCTTGTGACACTGTCTTGTCATATTCGGATATAGTATGGAAGACATATAAACCCAACACCTTGATCGTCATGGTTGGCCGAAACATATTATTTGTTATGTGTTGTTTCAGGGATTTATAACAAATTAAGTTAAAAAATTCAAAGAGTCTAGAAATTCAGTATCATGCAAGAGGCCTAAATAGTATTTAAACTTTTTTTCATGGAACGTCCGCTTTTCATTTTGAAGAAACGAAAACATATTACCACCTGGTGGTTTGACCACATAAATAGAATGATGAAATGAAACTCTTTCAATTCCCGTACACTCACGTTCAAGCGTTTGCTTATCGTTTAGGCTATTGAGAATCGGGACTCTTCCCTTCCTGACAGGCATGATTGGGCAAATTTCTTGGGTCATCTCAATGGGTTCAAAAACCCATACTTCCATACTTTTGAGCTTCATGTTACTAGTCTACCACACAGCCTAATAAGGCCTATCCGCAAGCATAATGAGTACAAGGGACTCAAAAGAACCTCCTGTGAGCTTGGCATGCTTGGGGGCTATCTGTCGACCTTAAGTAGCTACGAAAATTCATTTGCTAAAGGTCCAAAAATCATAAATTACCTCCTCTGCCAGAGTACGGACCTGACAAATTAGCAGACGCAGTGGCTACAAGTGGACATTTTTGAATCTCGATTAGATTCGGTTGGTCAGTTGGACACGCTCTTCTTAGTTTGCTTATGAAAAGATGCAAACTCTGGGTCACCCACAACCAAACCCAAAGGGGAGCGCTTGTAACCCGTAAAATTGGAAGGAAAGTTTGCCCTTGGCTATATTATAAGTTAATGAAAGTCCATAACAATTAATTAATTAGTTAAAAGCCTAAATCAGGCCTACTAACTAGTTATGCTATGTTAATTCACTACACTTTAGATAACAAGAATGATAGTGCTTTGAGATTGGGGCTATGTGTATGATTAATGATAGGATTAGTTATATAAATACACTAATTAATATTATAATACATAAGAAAAATCCCACTGTCACACCCCGCTTCCCAAGATACGGGAACACGAGCACGTAACAAAGACCCAGCAAATGATAAGAATACCATTCATAGCTGTAACAGATTAACTCAACAATATACAAGAGAATACAACCACGCAAGAAAGAATAACCATATAAACAAAGAATAAACACCAAAATAATCATGAAATAAATTCACTAAATAATATCCAACATCTGGGAAAAGTAAACTTCGGGACACACAAAAGCCCGGAATACAAAATATGATAAAAGCAATAAAATAAACAAATAACATGAGATAACTATAATAGTCTAATAGTCCAGCTCCGATCTTCAGAAAGTTTTCTCACCAAGTCCTTGAGTCATATTTCCTTATGTACCTGCAAACTCATTGATTAGAGGTGGGAAAAATATTGTTCGTTAGAGCAAGTTACGAACAACAAGTAGCGAAAGCAAAGAAGCAAGAAAATATGTTATGTCAAGAAATAATAGGCTAGAACAAAATCAAAAATCAATGCCAATAACAAAAGTTGATAACATAATGAAAGTCTAGAATTGATGATGCAATAAACAGTAATTTTAATCAATGATGCATGATCAAACATGGATATGTAAGCAAAACACAAATCACACATTCTGGACAACAAGATGTTGATGTACAAAAATCAAATTTTTCGTTGCTACAGGAAAGCAAAACTGGATCTGTCAGAGATTCTGGAAAGTAGACTCTCTGCAGTTTCAGCGAACATTCATACAACATATAATTAATACATAAACTAGGCCTATAAGTTCATTCTTTACTGATTATATGTTCAGGCAACATGTAAGAGTCAAAATACTTGTGTATAAAAGTAAACGATAAAATCCTTTCAAAATCTCATAAAAATCATATTTTAATTCCTAACGATGTCTAGTAATAACACAATTAATCTCAGATTTTATTTCTGTCACGCCCCGTTTTCCAAAAAAGAATACGAAATACGGATACGTGACTAAGTCCAACGAATGATTTCCATCATCCATAAGCTGTCAGGATCTTTACAACAAGGACAAGTATAAACAAGAGATAACAAGGAGAAATCAACCACGCATGCATATATGAATTAATATACCAACAGGAATTTACTTGAAAAAAATTTAATAATCTCAAATAAACCAGATCTGAACAAGTTAATAATTTTGGGTCACAATTCCCAATACAAAATAATCCAAATAACCAAGTACAATTATTCAAAATAAGCAACAAGAAAATAAATAGATATAGCAAAAACTCCAACCAACTAGAATCGTAGATCACCTACTCTATCGGGCAGCTGGTCACCATAATCTGCAATTTAACAAATTACAGGAACAAGGAAAGAGAAACAAAACGCCCCGCTTGTAGTGCAGGCAACAAATACAGAAAAGATAAATAGACAAGAATAGAGTAACCGCAGAAGCAAGAATAGGATGGAAGGGATGAATCAAAAAAACAGAGAACTAACTCTAGATCAAGAATAGAAACAACTAGCATGGCAAGATGAACTAGTGCAAGTGGTATGTAACAAGTGTCAAGTAAACAAGTATCATGCAACGAGTAACGAGTAACAAGTGACAAGTGACAAGTGTCAAGAATCAAGTATCATGTACATGTAACAAGTAGAAAGTGTCAAGTGATCATGTTCAAGTCATGTATCTAATCCGAACTAGGTAGCACTTCATGCATCCCAGGTTTTTACCACATGGTTGCTACATTCAAACAATTTCATTTTGGATTTCATAGGGGATCATAGAGGGCAGTGTACTCAAGGACAAGTATCAAGCCTCAAGTATCAAGTATCAAGTAATCACGTAGGATCTATAAATCCTCTTCCGAGTACATGTTTCTATATTTTCTACTATTAGATCTTTCCCTTTAACCCCGGCTTAATTTCTTATTATTATCATTCAAGCAAGCATGGGCGTGCACAAACAATTCAAGAAACATGGAGAGAAAACAAGGGACAAGTACAAGTTGAACAAAGGACACGAACGGATGAAGAAAGACTCAAAATAGACTATGACAATGAAAATTCTAGTTCAGGACAGCAAGACAGTATTGCACCAAATCCGGAATATCGTTGCCACAAACATGCAAATCTAGATCCATCAGAAGATCTAGAAAATAGGATCCCATCTGAATCCAGCAAATATATATAAGTCATATAGTATTTCACAAAAACAGGACTCAAAACAGATTTGTATCTAGAAAACATGTTCAGCCAGAAATCAAAAACTTGAATTCTTAAATAGGAAACCGGCATAAAAACTTACTGATTAAATCCAAGAAAAATCTGGGGCATTTCCTAGTATGTTTAGTAACAGAAAATAAAGTTTCATAATTTTCCAACATAGATAGAATAGTCAAGTAAAATCAGAAAGCAGCAAGATACATTAGTTTTGTAAATCTGGAATCATAAACACAGCAGCACTAAAACAGCAATATCTCACAAAATATAAACCGAAATCCAGATCTGTCTAAAGGATGATAAAGTAGATACATAAGGCTACATCTCATATTCATAAAGCATTTATAGACAGCAAATAGAACCAGATCGAAATTATGTTTCTTTACTGAACAGTACGAAAATTCTACAAGTAAAGTAGTTGTTTGCAAGTATAGAATAGTTTAGAAAAGTCATCAATTAAATTCACAAAAAATTGGGGTTAATCCCAATCAAGTCTAGTTGTACTCAGCAAAATATTGGATCAAAATATTATTTTTAACATCAGTATAAAAATAAATAGTCATACAGAATTCATATAAAACAGAATCTGGAATTTTCTGCACATTTGTAGTAAAATAGTCATAACTCGCAACTCACAAATCAAAACTGAGATCTGTCAGAAAATCTGGAAAGTAGACATAATTCTCTATAATTTATATTCACAAATAATTTTCATATACTGACCTTAATAGGGTCCAAAATACTGAACAAAAACAGGGTAACAGAAAAGACAGAAATATTCTTCATACATAAAATCAACATAGATCATACTAAACTCATCCAAGTCATAACAAACATGAAATATGGTATACTTGATGTCCAAGCAACATGGTATAGGGCTTTTAGGAGATCTACAACAAAATATACTACTAGTACATGTCAAGCATGCAAGATTCACATATCATATTATGGTTCACAACCAACATACATATATGAAACGAGGATTAATTGCATCTAAGTTAAATTTCATGTCGTGTGTGTAACGAGACGACTACAGGTGGATCAAAAACTCGAGGCAAGATCAAACAAGGGATTCACGGGGAATATCTTGAAGCAACTACACTACAGGCGGTATTTAGTACTTTTATATGTAAACAGAAATTATACAAGTTACTTTCCTGAAAGACGACGACAGGAATGACACAAAAGCAAGAATAACGGGAATAGATTCCCGGGCAACGAACTCAACGAACTCACAAACCCACGAGCACAACTCACGAATCAACACACGCACACAAGAGAGAGAGGAGGGCAACGGCATGGGAGAACGGTGACGGCAGTGGGACAACAGCGGCGCTGTCGCTGCTGCAGTCTCGGCTGAAGGTGCGATAGGAGGGCGGCGCGACACTGGGCACGTTGAAAAGGGAGATGGGCTGTGCATTGCTCTGGCGCTGCTTTCTGTGGCGCGACGAGAGGAGCACAGGGTGCCTGGTGGTCGGGTGTTGGCAGTGCAAGGGGGAGCATGGTGGCATTGCGGAGGTCACTGCCGAGGGGTTGTCGCTGCTTCGGGAGGAGGCAGTGCATGTAGGGGGTGCATCGGCTGATGCTGGCGGGGATGCGACGGAAGCGGGAGGTTCAAGGCTGGAGACGAGAGAGGGAGATGAAGGGGATGAAAGGGTTGCGGCTGAAGGGGTAAGCAGGTGGGGGATATATATATATATAATGGGTAGAATTAGGGTTAGGGTTTGTTGATTGGTTGGGTTTGCGGTGATAACGGGTTGCAGGTAGGAGTAGTTGATTATAATAGGTTATAGGGTTATAAGGTATTAAAGATCCAATAGAATTTAGAATAGGATTTAATCGGGTTTAATAATAAAAACCAATAAGGATATGGGAACAAAATAACTAAAATAGGGTATGAACAGTTTAAACAAAGAGGATAGAAAATACAAGCTCAATCAAACAGAGGTGAAACAATAGGCTGACAAATTGAATCAAGAAGAGCAAATAAAAGGACGACGAAATCAAATAGATGGATATATAGAAAAGAAAATCCAAAACAAGGTTCAAAAGAGATGCAATGAGAATAAATACACAAAAAGAAAAAAATACACCCAAAAATACATAAAATGAAAAATAAGGGTTACAAATCCTACTCACCTAACAAGAAGAATTTCGTCCTCGAAATTCAAACAAGCGGTACATAGGCTAACCCAGAAAAGAAAAGAAAGAACAAGAAAAAAAGCTACACGAACAGATGAGGAAACTTCTGCTGAATCTCCTCGTCCAACTCCCAAGTCGACTCACCCGGCGAGTGAGGATTTCAAGAAACATGAACCAGTTTGATGACCTTGTTCTTAAACACTTTCTTCCGCCGATCTAGAATAGCAATTGGCAGAATCTCACAAGTCAAATTCAGCCGAACAGTTAACTCTGAATAGTCGATCACATGGTTCTCATCTCGGATATATTTCCTGAGTTGTGAGAGATGGAAAACATCGTGCACTCCTGATAAAGCTGGCGGCAATGCAAGACGATAGGCCACCTTACCTACTCGCTCCACAATGTCGAACGGTCCAATAAACCTAGAGCTGAGCTTGCCCCTACCACCAAATCGAATGACACCTCGCCAAGGCGATACCTTTAGGAAAACATGGTCACCAACCTCAAATTCCAAAGCTCTCCGATGGACATCAGCCCATTGCCTCTGTCTATCCTGAGCTGCCTGCAAGTGCTTCCCGATCTGAGTCACCGCATTAATTGTCCTGGTGATCAAATCTAGACCCAACAAATTTCTCTCACCAATGTCATCCCAGCACACTGGTGATCTGCACTTCCGCCCATAAAGTATCTCGAACGGTGCAGCTTTAAGACTGGCCTGAAAGTTGTTATTATACGAGAACTCTACGAGATGCAAATGGTCCTCCCATGATCCACCGAACTGCAGCATACAGGACCTCAACATGCCCTTTAGAGTCTGGATGGTCCTCTCTAACTGTCCATCAGTCTGGGGATGAAAAGTTGTACGGTACTTCAATTTACTCCCCAAACTACTCTGATGACTCTCCCAAAACTGAGACCTGAATCTCGTATCCCTGTCGGATACAACACTGACTGGAACCCCATGAAGTCTGACGATATCATGCATGTACTTCTCAGCTTGGCTCTCAGTAGACTGTCCGACACGGAAGGGAATGAAGTGAGCACTCTTCGTCAGTCGTCGACAATCACCTAAATGGCATTGTGACCCTTAGGACTCCTCGGCAAAGCGATCACAAAATCCATAGTGATGTGTTCCCACTTTTACTTCGGAATGGGAAGCGGTTGAAGAAGTCTGACGACCCTCCGATGCTCTGCCTTCACCTACTGGCAGATCAAACATTGAGATACAAACCGAGCCACAACCCTCTTCATACCATGTCACCAGAAATGAAGCTTCAAATCCCGATAGATCTTAGTACTTCCAGGATGGATAGAATACGATGATTGGTGGGCTTCCTCAAGCAACCTCTGACGAACTTCACCCTTCGGGACATACAACCTGGAACCAAAACGAAGCGATCCATCAGCATGAATAACCATATCCGTTCCGGAACCAGCCTCAACTTCTGCTCTGAAACCCTGTAACTGTACATCACCAGCCAGAGCCTCTTTGATCTAATCAACAAGAGATGACTGAAGTTGAAGCACCAAACAACTCTGATCAGAACTCGGCAACAACGCATCCAACTCCAACATCTGCATCTGCTTAACCAAATCTCTCTGCTGAGTCAGGAGCATAGCTTTCGGTCTCCTGTTCAAAGCATCTGGTACCAAATTCACTCTACTAGGATGGTATTACAAACTGATGTCATAATCGGCCATAAGTTCCAACCAACGCCTTTGCCTCATGTTCAACTCCTTCTGGGTGAACACGTACTTGAGACTTTTGTGGTCTGTAAAGATCTCCACTTGGTCCCCAAGTAAATAATGTCTCTACAGCTTCAAAACAAAGATCGCTGCTGCTAACTCCAAGTCATGAGTTGGATAGTTCTTCTCATGCAGTCTCAACTGCCTCAATACATAAGCAACGATTTGGCCCTTCTGCATCAGTACTGCTCCAAAACCCTTACCCGAACCGTCGCAGTGAACTGCAAATCTGCCTGAACCGTCTGGAATAGTCAACACTGGTGCTGACGTCAACCTACTCTTCAACTCAGAAAAAGCCTCACTACAAGCCTCAGACCAACAGAACTTCTCATCCTTCCCAGTCTGCTTAGTCAATGGTCCTGCTATCTTCGAAAAATTTTGGATGAATTTTCGATAATAGCCAGCTAGACCAAGGAATCTCCTCACCTCTGAAACTGACTTGGGAACTGGCCAATCCTTCACAGCCTCAACCGTGGACAGATCCACAGAAATACCATCGCCCGAGATAATGTGCCCCAAGAAAGTAACCTTGTCGAGCCAAAACTCACACTTGCTGAGTTTTCCATAAAACGGATTCTCCCTCAATGTCTGCAGAACCAACCTAAGATGCTCAGCATGATCTTTCCAACTCCGAGAATACACCAGAGTTTCATCAATGAAGACCACCACGAATCTATCCAGGAACTGGGAAAAGACCATGTTCATAAGACTCATGAATACAACATGCGCGTTCGTGACCCTGAACGGCATCACAAGATACTCATAGTGCCCATATCTGGTCCTGAACGCAGTCTTCTGTGCATCTGCTGCCTTCACTATGACCTAATGATACCCAGAACGAAGATCCAACTTAGAGAAAATAGCAGCTCCGCTCAACTGATCAAATAAGTCATCGATCCTGGGTAACAGATACCGGTTCTTCACAGTAACACTATTCAGTTTCCGATAATCCACACACAGTCAACGACTACCATCCTTCTTGTTGACAAAAAAGGACTAGAGCATCCCAAGGTGAAATACTGGGTCTGATGAACCCCAAATCTAGCAACTCCTGAATCTGCACCTTAAGCTCTGCTAACTCAACCGGTACCATCCTGTAGGGACTCTTTGATATCGGCGTCGTACCAGGCTGAATTCAATACTGAACTCCACATCCCTATCAAGGGGTAAGCCAGGCAACTCCTCTGGAAAAACGACCCGAAAATCCTGCACTAATAGAGGCGCAGCCTCACAGCCTGAATGCAATTCCATTGCATAACCCTCCTGATCAACTGCAGTCTCAGCTCGGCCAAGAGACATCTCCCTGGCATGGAACTCAAACTCTGCGCAATTTGGGATTCGGAATACAACTTTCTTGGAACGGCAATCAATAAATGGCGTGGGATTCACCTAACAGATCCATACCGAGAATGACGTCGAATCCTGAATTCCCAATGACAATCAGGTTGGCCTTGAAATCAGTGCCGCCAATAACCATGAAACACTGCCTGCACTTCTGGGAATAAATGACAACACCTCCACCTTTCACGATGTTCCAAGCCTCTAACATGATGCTGCACTCCAACAGATGGCGAACCACATACCGAGGAGATACGAAGGAATGGGTTGCCCCGGAATCAAAAAGAACATGAGCAGGAAAAGAATAAACAAGGACAACACTTAAGATAGAATCAAAAGACAAGGGGAAAAAGAATGGTTGAACAGGGATGAGGAAAACACAATGCAGAAATATGGCATGAAAGAATAATGCAAGAGAAATGAAAGAAGCAAAAGAGAACAACAAAAACAACAAAAAAAATGCAAGATATACCTACAACAACACCCTCTGCTATCTCAACATCTGCAATAGTCAGGTTGAAAGCCTGACCTCTCCTGGGAGCAACGGTCCTCTGACCGACAATCAGGCGCTGAGGAGGAAGCGGTGGCCTGACTGCACCACGAGCTGGGGCTACTTGCTGAACTGGACCCCTAGCTAGAAAAGCCATCTGCTGTTGCCACAGACAACCCCGCATCGAATGGTCAGGAGCACCACAACCAAAATAACAGCTATTGGCACACATGCAGTCCTTGCGCTCATGCCCAGGAAGTCGGCAAAAGTCACATAAACTAACCCTCTAAGGACTCATAGAAGAGTAAGGAGCTGCCCTGACCGGATGGGCTGGGACAGACCTCCGAATCGGCCCACCAGAAGGCCTAGCAACAATAGAGTGCAGAACAGTCCGCTGGGGAGGAGCCAACCCACCACGAGCTTGCTCCTGAGCTCGAGCTGCCTTAAGAGCCTCGGTATAAGTACACAAGCGAAGGGAGACGAGCTGCACCCGAATCTGTCGCTCAAGTCCCAATGTGAATCTACGAGTCCTGTCTTCTTCGTTTGCCACAAGAATGGCTGCAAAGCGGCTAAGTCTTGTAAATTTCGATGTATACTCATCCACAGACCTGGAGCCCTGTTTCAAGAAAGTCTAATGTTAAAACATTGTGTGGACAATATGAAACAAAATCACAATAATAGAATAATGACCAACCTGTTTCAGGGCCAGAAACAGTTGCTCCATTTCAACTTGAGTGCTGCTAGGGAAGAACTTCTCCAAGAAGCTCCTAGTGAACATGGCCCAAGTAATCAGTCATTCGAGCCTTTCGGACTCGGACCTCCACCAAATGTGATCCAGGTCCACCAGCTAAATGGCTACCACATCCACTCTATCAGCATCAGCAACTCTTGCTGCCAAAAGCAACTGCTCAGTCCGGATCAACCACTGTTCGGCCTCTAAAGGCATCTCAGTGCTGAAGAATCTGTCAGGATGTAGCCTCATAAAATCCATGACTGTACTCGGACGATGAGGGAGAGCTACCTGCATAGGCACAGCAGGAGGCGGAACCCGAGCAGCTTTCAAAGTAGCCATCACAAGGTCACTGTGGTTTTGCTGCATATTGATCAACCGTTCCAACACATTGGTAACGGCCTCAAGCCCAGGCTGATCTTCTTGAGGATGAGAAGTGGAATATCTGTGAGCCATGGTTCGCACAAGATCAAAAATAATCAGCATCCAGATCAAAGTTGATTATAATTCACTCATGTATGAATAGTCTGTGAACTGTTGAACCAATCCCAGATCAAGCCAAGCTTGTCTAATATATGAGTCGAACTAATACATTAGCCAAACCTAGGCTCTGATACCATTAAAAACCGTATCACGCCCTGCTTCCCAAAAAGAAATACGGATACGTGACTAAGTCCAGTAAATGATTTTCATCATCCATAAGCTGTCAGGATCTTTACAACAAGCACAAGTAGAAACAAGAGATAACAAGGAGAAATCAACCATGTATGCCTATATGAATCAATATACCAACAGAAATTTACTTGAAACAAAATTTAATAATCTCAAATAAACCAGATCTGAACAAGTTAATAATTTTGGGTCACAATTCCCAATACAAAATAATCCAAATAACCAAGTACAATTATTCAAAATAAGCAACAAGAAAATAAATAGATATAGCAAAAACTCCAACCAACTAGAATCGTAGATCACCTACTCTATCGGGCAGCTGGTCACCATAATCTGCAATTTAACAAATTATAGGAACAAGGAAAGAGAAACAAAACGTCCATCAATGCACGTTATGGGCCGCTTGTAGTGCAGGCAAAAAGAGACAAGAATAGAGTAACAGCGGAAGAAAGAATAGTATGGAAGGGATGAATCAACAAAACAGAGAACTAACTCTAGATCAAGAATAGAAATAACTAGCATGGCAAGATGAACAAGTGCAAGTGGTATGTAACAAGTGTTAAGTAAACAAGTATCATGCAACGAGTAACGAGCAACAAGTGACAAGTGACAAGTGTCAAGAATCAAGTATCATGTACAAGTAACAAGTTGCAAGTGTCAAGTGATCATGTTCAAGTCTTGTATCTAATCCTAACTAGGTAGCACTTCATGCGTCCCAGGTTTTTACCACTTGGTTTCTACATTCAAACAATTTCGTTTTAGATTTCATAGTGGATCATAGAGGATAGTGTACTCAGGAACAAGTATCAAGTAATCAAGTATCAAGTATCAAGTATCAAGCCTCAAGTATCAATTATCAAGTAATCACGTAGGATCTATAAATTCCCTTCTGAGTACACGTTTCTGTATTTTTCACTATGAGATATTTTCCTTTAACCCCGGCTTAGTTTCTTATTATTATCATTCAAGCAAGCATGGACTGCACAAACAAGTCACGAAGCATGGAGAGACAACAAGGGACAAGTACAAGTTGAACAAAGGACACAAACATATGAAGAAAGACTCAAAACAGACTAAAACAACGAAAATTCTTGTTCAGGACAGCAAGACAGTACTGCACCAAATCTGGGATTTCCATTGCCAAAAACATGTAAATCTCTATCCGTCAGAAGATCTAGAAAATAGGCTCCCGACCGAATCCAGAAAATATATATAAGTCATATAGTATTTCACAAAAACAGGACTCAAAATAGATTTGTATCCAGAAAACATGTTCATCCAGAAATCAGAAACTTGTATTCTTAAACAGGAAAACGGCATAAAAACTTACTGATTAAATCCAAGAAAAAATCTGGGGTATTCCCTAGTATGTTTAGTAACAGAAAAGAAAATTTCATAATTTTCCAACATAGATAGAATAGTCAAGTAAAATCAGAAAGCAGCAAGATACAGTAGTTTTGTAAATCTTGAAACATAAACACAGCAGTACTAAAATAGTAATATCTCACAAATATAAATCTAAATCCAGATCCGTCTAAAGGGTGATAAAGTAGATACATAAGGCTACAACTCATATTCACAAAGTTTTTATAGACAGCAAATAGAATCAGGTCGAAATTGTGTTTCTTTACTGAACAGTATGAAAATTCTACAAGTAAAGTAGTTGTTTGCAAGTATAGAATAGTTTATAAAAGTCATCAATTAAATTCACAAAAGTTTGGGGTTAATCCCAATCAAGTCTAGTTGTACTCAGCAAAATATTGGATCAAAATATTATCTTTAACATCAGTAGTAAAATAGATAGTCATACAGAATTCTTATAAAACAGAATCTGAAATTTTCTGCACATCTGTAGTAAAATAGTCATAACTCGCAACTCACAAATCAAAATTGAGATCTATCAGAAAATCTGGAAAGTAGACATAATTCTCTATAACTCATATTCACAAATAATTTTCATATACTGACCTTAATAGGGTCCAAAATACTGAACAAAAACAGGGTAACAGAAAAGACAGAAATATTCTTCATGCATAAAATCAACATAGATCATACTAAACTCATCCAAGTCATAACTAACGTGAAATATGGTATACTTGATGTCCAAGCAACATGTTATAGGGCTTTTAGCAGATCTACAATAGAATATACTACCAGTATATGTCAAGCATGCAAGATTCACACATCATATTATGGTTCACTACCAACATACATATATGAAATAGGGATTAAATAGATCTAGGTTAAATTTTATGTCATTTGTGTAACGAGATGACTACGGGTGGATCAACAACTAGAGGCAAGATCAAACAAGGGATTCATGGGGATAGATCTTGAAGCAACTACACTACAGGTGGTATTTAGTATTTGTATATGCAAACAGAAATTTTACAAGTTACTTTTCTGAGAGACGACGACGGGAATGGCACAAAAGCAAGAATAACGGGAACGGATTCCCGGACAATGAACTCAACGAACGAACGAACCCACGATCACAACTCACAAACCAACACACACACACAAGAGAGAGAGTGGGGGCAATGACATGGGAGAACGACGACGACAGTGGGACAACAGCGGCGCTATCGTTGCTGCAGTCTCGACTGAAGGCGTGATAGGAAGGCGGCACGACACTGGGCATGCCGGAGAGGGAGAGGGGATGTGTATCGCTCTGGCGCTGCTTTCCGCAGCGCGACAAGAGGAGCACAGGGCACCTGGTGGTCGGGTGTCAGCAGTGAAGGGGGAGCAGGGTGGCATTACGGAGGTCGCTGCCGAGGAGTTGCCGCTGCTTCGAGAGGAGGCAGTGCAGGAGAGGGGGTGCATCGGCTGATGCTGGCGGGGATGCGACGGAAGCGGCAGGAGCAAGGCTGGAGACGAGAGAGGGAGATGTACAGGATGAGAGGGGTGTGGCTGAAGGGGTAAGCAGGTGGGGGATATATATATAGGTTGGGTAGAATTAGGGTTAGGGTTTGCTGATGGGTTGGGTTTGGGGTGATAACGGGTTGCGGGTAGGAGTAGTTGATTATAAAGGGTTATAGGGTTATAAGGTATTAAAGATCCAGTAGAATTTAGAATAGGATTTAATCAGGTTTAATAATAAAAACCAATAAGGAGATGGGAACAAAATAACTAAAATAGGGTATGAACAGTTTAAACAATGAGGATAAAAAATACAAGCTCAATCAAACAGAGGTGAAACAATAAGTTGACAAATTGAATCAAGAAGAGCAAATAAAAGGACGACGAAATCAAATAGATGGATATATAGAAAAGAATATCCAAAACACGGTTCAAAAGAGATACAATGAGAATAAATACACACAAAAAAATACTCCCAAAAATACATAAAATGAAAAAAATAGGGTTTACAATTTCTCAAAATAAACCTACTGTTTTAATTAATTAGACCGGGTAATGCAATTTTAAACTACATTCTGAAATTTAGACGTCACTGTACAAAAATATAGATATCTTACAATCTATAGGTCAGATTGCAAAATCGTCAGATGATCTGGATTCCACACACACAAGGCTATATTTCTTATCTAATGAGTTCTAATTGATATTATCTGTAGATATGTCAAATATCGTGTTCTTTACATAAATATTGTTCTAACAGCAACCTAGAGTCATCTTTTCATATCTATAACTGTAACACCCCGAATTCCAAATAAGCCTGAATTCAAAGTTGCACAGGATCTTTACACTTCACTTCGTACAATTTTACAAGGAATTGAAAACTTTGTGTACAACGATGATTACATCAACACAGCGGAAATATAAATTACAACATGATACATGAATTAAACAACAACTTGAATATTTCTTTAAGCCGCACTCATTCTTTAGTCTTGTCAATCACTTTATCCTGCATAAAAACTGTGGGCACGTCAGTTGCATACAACTGACGCTATGATATAATACATCAATTTCTCTTACTTGGAAAGTACACACTTGACAAAAACAAAGCTAAGGGGGACTATCTTATTGATGTCATGTGTGAAAGTGCACTTAGTCCTTAATGCAGTTATTTATATTGAATGATACTAATGCGCACTTGTTCGAATTCTATGCATCTCATACTACATAGGTCCGAGGGCAAGCCCTTTATCGTTCTTCATCTTGTAGGGTTGATTCCCTCGCTATGAGTTAGACTACTACGGTAACTACGGTAAGTATCCTAGATATTCTATGAGTTACGAGCCTATGTCCAGACAGCCTGGAGGAAATCCCACGTCATGACATGACGCATCATGTAGATAGTCTATGGACAATTTGCCTCCGTTATGGGACGATGGCACTACGTAGTCACCAAATACCCCACAAGCGTCACCACGGTCCCGATAATTTCGGAGATGTATTCACATCATGACATGACGCATCATGTAGACAGCCTGTGAACACTCTCACACCGTAGATCTGAGGCCCTCATACTTGTGTTTTTCTCTTACTTTCATCACATCTTCACTATGTGTCTAATCCTTAGATAATTGAATCATCAATAAAATTAATATCCTAAAGTTAGCATTACCTCTACATCAGTCTTAAACATTAACTGTTAATCACGACCCAATCTTGGTCTTTATTTATCACATTTCTCTTTCAAAATTTCATTCATGCCGATGTAAGGACTTAGCTAAACTCTAGTGTGAACTCGTTTCTTAGTCATGAAAATGAGAGTTCATATTCACAAATTCCATATTTCATCATGTTTCTTTTACTTCATTTTCCATGCACATTTGCATAGTTTTAAACAACGATCTCATCTTTAATCTTACTCAATTTTTTCATGTCAAGAATCTCATTTTAGATCTCAACACCAAAAACTCTTTCAAAAAGGAATATTCATTTTTGTTAATTAATCAAAATTATATTCTAAAAAACTTTATTAATTTCTTCTTCAAAATTACTTCTAATTCCCATTATACTAAATCAAATATTGTAGAAATAATTCTCATGAAGTCTAGGTATTTTTGGAAGAATTCTAATATTTTTTTCTGATTTTTATATTTCTTAAAATACTCGAAAAAATAAATAAGTTACAAAAAATCAGAATTTACAAATAAAAGGCCAAAGGTCGGATTCGAACCCAAGTCAAACCCCCCGCTCATGAACAGTAACTGACCCAAATCGCACCCGTCGACCAGTAAAGCTAGAGTGACTAACCGATATAGAATAGGCTTGGGGTATATTTAAAGTATAGTTTTCGGTTTTGAATTAAAATCGAATTTTAGAAAAACAGAGTCTCTCGAGAGACTCAAACCCAAGACCAAATGCTCCGCTCAGCTACAGTAACACACCCAAAACGCACACGAAGACCAGTTTGTCTTTGAGTGACTAACTGATATGAAATTTAGTTAAATACTTTTGTATAAACTGCACTGAATCTAGTTCTTCTTTTAGCAAACTCGATTTTTCTCAATTAATTTGTACTTATAAAAATCTACATCTTTTCCAGAATATTATTTCTTTGAAAATCAGTAACTTATATTTTCTTAGCTTGTCAAAACTCATTTTTAAACACATAGTAGACTATTTCTCTTTAGTTCTTTGAAAACGTGGATCATGAATACATTTCCGACATAGAAAAATTCCTTTTTAGATGAATCTCAACATATTCCCCTTTTATTCACAATGTGTTCATACAATTTCTCTTTTAACATAATCAAAGCTCTCAACTTAGTCTTATGTTTACAAACTAATCATTTTCTTATGTTTCAAAGAGACAACATAGATGATAATCTAGTGAATATAATATTACTCGTAATGCAATTAGAACTCAATTTTACAACAAATCAATTTATTTCATAATCCATGGATACTAGTTTGCATTCTATAATTCATTCACAAGTACAATTTTTCACATATTTCATTCTACAACTCATTCATAAGCACAATTTTCATATAAACATGATTCATCAACTCATATGTATTTTAGCATGCAAATATATATTAACAAACATCGTAACAAATCTTAATTAACACAATCCAATTCATTATACTAACTTTTCATGTAGGTAAAACTAGAGTTTCTTTTCTTTCTTACTAGTTTCTTCAAGCAAATAGACGGCAATTTTTCCTACTTGTTTCTAACATATTCATAATTTAAAAATCCTAGCATGGCATCTACGTTAGAAGTTTGAGAAATCGCCCACCTTATTGAAGAACAAAAGCAAACTCCTAAGAACTCCTTGAAAACACGATCGGCTTCCTTCTCCTCCTAGTTGTGCCACACAAACTCGTTCCTTCCCCTCCTTGCTAGTGTGAACCCGAGCCTCCCCCTCTTGAAGCTTTGGCCGACCTCCAATGTTGCAAGAGCACACAAACCCACACACTCAATCATTTCTCACACAACTCTTTCGTTTCCTGACACTTGTTTCTTTTCTTTTCTCTTCTCCTTGAAATATTTTTAATGTAAGTAATGAAGAAGACAAGGAGGGTATTTATACACAACTCAAGCTCAAATGGAGGGTTGAGATGAGTTTAGATGAAGGGCTAGGATGCATTTGGGAGTTAGAAGAACTACCCACCATCACATAACCACCTCACCACTCTCTCCATCACTCCCACTCCAAGACCAAAGCCGGCCACCCCCTTCTCATCACTTCCACGTGATTATGCAATGCATGTGTCACACTATGCATACTACAAATTAGTTTGTACATTAAATTGTTAATTTATTTGTTACTTGATCAAGTCTACATTACAAGTATTAATTATTATTAAAATTGACTGGTAGGCCAATTAGGTGGGCTAAAATCCATGGGCTCTTTTAATTAAATTAATTAATTCATTTAAGTGTGCTAGAATTAGACTATTAGGCCTCAACATTAATAATAGGCTTTAATTTAAATAGAGAAGAAATGTTTATTCATGATATAAGAATACTTTTTAAAGCTAAAATACATATATTAAATTGCACGTGCAAGACACGTGAATAAAAATTTGTATTTGAAAACTATATATGATGTTTACAAAGTTTTATCAAATTACGACAACAACTAGGTTGAAAACTCAAATCAGCACAGAGCAAACAGCAGGCCAGCAAGTAGGTTATTATTAAAAGACAACAAAATAACCAAAGAAGAATATGATTTTGAAGCAAAAATTGCAGAAACTCATAGTCAATCTCTAGGGTGGAATTATACTATTGATGAGACAAATTATTATTAACATAGCATGATCATCGCATTCAAACGAAAAGCATTCAATCATCATTGTCTATATACATGTTTATAATCTAAGTATTCATGTCGTGTATGACTATATACAGGCTTGGGTTCGAATCAAGGGAAAGGCACGAAAAGATGAATACTACTTGGTTTCGCTGATGTATCCGTAACAGTCTCTTTGAAGGGTTCAAATAGAAGAAATATGATAATTGAAAGAGGAGCTACTTGCGGAGATCAAAGAAAATTCTTGAACAAGAAAAATAAAACTAGCTCAAGTGAAACTTGCCTTAAAGATGATGACTATGAACACGAAGGAATAACAGGACAAGGATTTCGACGGCAACAATACACGTGCAAACTACAGCCAATACACGTGCAAGAGACAATAGTAGCAACACATGCAAAGCACGTAATAAGCCACACAGCAAGGGGCACAACAATGGCAATGGCAGCAACCGGGACTTCGGTGCTGGCTCCGACGGTGTGCTGGCGACGGAGGGACAACGGGGGGTTGCTGTGGAGGTGTTCTACTAGCTTGCGGTGGTCGACGATGGCAGCAGGAGTGGAGCGGCTGGCAGCAATGGCAGGAGGAGCAGCGAATGGTGCAGGGCGGTGCAGTCGGTGTGGCGAGGGCAGGGGATCGAGCACAGTTGACGGGGTCTCGAACTAGTGAGTGAAGGGTGGTGGAGCAGTCGGTCGTGGGTGCACAGCGACGAGCACAGGGAGGCAGCAGCGACGAGCTCAACAGGGTAGATGAGGGGCTTGGTGATGGCACTGTGGTGCTCGACGTGAGCGGGCATTGACGAGGAGGAGAAGTGGTGAAGTGCAACGGGATTGCTGGTGGCGGTGATGGTGGTTGCGGGATGCAGTGGACGGCGATGAGGTTGTTGGCGAGGATGAAGACGACGATGGTGGAGGAGTAATGACGAGGGACTCGACGAGGGTGGTGAAGTCGATTGGGGTTGGGGCTTCGGTAGTCGACGGATGGATGACGGGTTCAACGAGGGGGCGACGAGGAGGAGAGAGGAGCAGGCGGCTCGACAGGGACGAGAGGTTGAGCGGGGATGGGTTTCGGGAAAGAAAAACAAAGGAAGGGGAGAGAGAGCGGCGGGTTGATTATGATGGGGATTAGGATAGTTAATTAGGGTTTAGGTATAATAATTAGTATTTATAGGAAAATTAGGATGTTGGGTTAATGGGTAACGGGTTAGGATCCAATAAGAATGGGTTTGGGTTTATAAATAAATAAAATTGGGGATTGGGTTAACGGGTTTGGGTTTATGATTATAGGGTTTATAAAATATATTAAAATAATGATATACATATAAAATGGAGTATGTTTGGGCTTCACTCAATAATAAAATAATCTAGTAAGACCACAAATAAAATTATAGAATTGAATATGATTTTATGCATTAAATCAAAATACCAATTATTAATAAGATAAAATGAAGTATAATTTGGGCTTGTATTTGAAAAATAATAAATCCAAAATTATATGCAAAGTAGGTTAAATTTAAATACTGGGTAAAATTAATGAGCTTCATACAAATAAATAATAATAATAATAAAAGATGGATTAGAAATCTATGGTCTCTCACAAATTAATGAACAGTTAAAGAAATAATAATAAAAACAAAAAAGTAGGATTTGTATTACAATATAGAAATTATTTGAAAATAACTACAAGTACAATTAGTGAATAAAAATGGCCTTTACTAGGAAATCCAAAATAAATTTAAAACAAAAAAAAGAATTTAAGAAAACGAAAATTTTTATAAAGAATCCAAACACAGAAAAGACACTGAAAAATATTTATAGGTGAAAACGGGGGTTACACCCACACTCCTCTAGAAACCACACCTAGCTTCTCTTTCTCTCATCTCTCAACCCCTACCACACACCCTCCCTTAACCCTTCTCTGTGCTTTTTGGGGCAGGGAAAGGAAACGAAAAGGAAAATGTAAATAAGAAGGAAAAGATAAAAGGAGGAGGTGATGAAGAAACCAAGTAAACTATCTAAAGTAAAAGGATCCAATCTTTCAATTAGTTATGTATCTGTATTTATGCAATAGGTAATTGTATATCTTCATCTTCGTTAATTAGGATCAAGACAAAGAGCTTCTTGTTGTTGCTCTGTGAAAAAGAAGGAAACTTTTGTTGAGAATAATATGTGGGTAACTAAATTCTAACCTCTAGTTTGAATTCTATGTTTTGCATATGTGATTCATAATCATGCAGTTGGAATAAATGCATAGAAATGTTGTGTTTGTTTATATACATATATTTGAATTTTTAGGTGGGTCTGTATGAAAAATAGTTGCACGTTTAAGGCTGCGTTTGTTTAGGGTTTTAAATACAGTTTTTAGTTTCTAAAAATAAAAAAAATGAAAAAAGTTGTTCGGATAGAGCTTTTTGCAAATGGACTTTTAAAAATTTGCAGTTAAAATCTCATTTTGAAATGTGTTTTCACTGGAAAAAACATGTTTCTCACTCATCTCCCTTCTTCTTGTCCCAAATAATTCAGAATTTTTTGCCGTACTAGGCCACTTTTTGATAGTATTTGCGTTTTTAAGCCATGTCCCAATCTATTAGCGTTCGTGGGCTAGCCACTGCCACGTCAGCAGCGGCCGCCATTGGGAATAGCAGCCTCTTCATATCCACCAAATTTTTACTCCCACACTTGGTAGAGTACGGGGGGAGTGGGCTGAGTATGTGTAAAGAAGGTCGCTAATGCCACTAGCGACCTCCTCCAACAGAGGTCACTATTCCCAATAGCGACCACAGTGGTAGGCTATTATGAGTCACATTCACATAAGCTGATTTGGCAAACAGCATAATCGCTAATGTCAATCGCGACCTATCATACCTGTGGTCGCGATTGGTAATCGCGACCTTAGTATAAACATCCAAGACTCATAGTTAGAAGCATTCGGGGGCCCATCTGAGGTCGCGATTGCCACTAGCGACCTCAGTTAGAAGAGGTCGCTAGTGCCAATAGCGACCTCTTCATTTCCTGATCCCCTTCGTACACAGCCAAGTGTGGGGGCACAAAATTGGTATCTATGAAGAGGTCGCTATTCCCAATAGCGGTCGCTGCTGACGTGGCAGAGGCTAGCCCACGAATGCTAATAGTTTGGGACCTGGCCTAAAAACGCAAATACTATCAAAAAGTGGCCTAGTACGGCAAAAAATTCAATAATTCAGGACTTCCTTCCCAAAGCATCCCAAAAACCGTACTCAATATCTACCAAAAGCTTCACAAAATCACTCCACCATCAATGCAAACCCCATCTGAGATTTCAAACACCCTCTGTAAAACCATACAAGCTCCTTCTATTTCGGCAAAGGGTTCGTTGGTAGTGTGTGTGACTAGATCTCGTTGTAAGTTGAGATCGGTTCATGCAAAACAACGTTTGATGCATTAAGTCACTAGAGACAACTTCTCTCATCTCCATAAAATGGTATGGCTCTTTTCCCCCAAATTTTTTTTTTCACATCTTCGTTTGTTTGTCCACCATTGATAGTAAATTGAAGTTTTAATACACTGTTCACATCTGGGTTTGGTGTAATAGTTTTTAATTTTAGGTTCAATTTTTTTTATTTTTTTTATTTTTATCATAACTTTTTTGTTAAGAATATCTGAACAAAAATATGCTCTGTTGAATAATTTGTATACCATGGGCTTCTGTTTTGGTTTTACTGTGAAGGCTATTGTTTATGTATCCAAAATATTTCAAAATATAGATGAATACTAAGGCAAAGGAGAAGGAGATGCATCTCGATGTTGGATTATTGTAACCCCTGTTTCCTCAAATACGTATTTTCTGGAAAATTTTCTGTATTTCGAGATTTATAAATTTGTTATTTGTTAGATTCGTTTTGAATTTCATGTTAAAGTATTTTTCTAAACAATAGTTATAACTATTTCAAATAAACTTTGTTTCCGTTCCGAATTAATCAACTATTTGCATTTTAACCCTCAAAAATATATTGTTACTGTTGGGACTATTCCATAAATTCCTATTTTTATATACTGTTATTATTTTTCGAAAATTGCTATTGTCATTGTTGGTATTTATTATTGCTATTCTGTTATTACTATTATTATTATTATTTTATTATTACTATTGTCACTATTATTATTGATAGTCTTTTTATTCTTATTGATTGATTGATATTACTAGTATTATTATTTTGTTGACATGTTATTTTAGTGTACTTATGGTCATGGTGATTATTTATTATTATTATTATTGATTATTAAAACGAATCAATTCTTATTTGATAGTTGTGTTTTTAATTATTTCAACTAATTTATATAATGTGATACAAATTGTATTTTTATTATATATTATATTTTATCAGGTATCTTATGCTTGGTGTTTGGGTTTATATTGATCTATTATATTCATGTACTATCTATTTTATTTATTGGATCTATACCCAAATACCCAATAACTCAATATCACTCTTTTTCCCCTATAAATGCTCTAATCATTTATTAAACACTAATCCTATTTTCCCCCTAACTATCAGCCACTACTGTGTTAACCTTCCCCGTTCCTGTGCATCTCTCCCCCTCTCCTTGTTTCCGCCTCCAAACCAGAACAAACCCCATCTCCCTTTGCTCTGATCACCACCTTCGACCCATCCCCTTGTCAACCTCCTCTCCTCATCATTCTCGTCTCCATCTTCCCCGTCCATGTCGCCTTCAACCCGCCCAAACCCATCTCAACCGAACCCACTACCCATTGCTTTGCCGCCGTCTTCATCGTCCATCGCCTCGCCGTCCCTCGTCCTTGCCCTCCGTGCAACCCCGCAACGACTGAAGAACCCCCGTTGCCTCGTCGCCGTCGTCCAAGCCCGAACACCCCCGACGTCATCTCCCGTGTTTTCGAGCGAAAACAGAGCTCATGTCGCGTCGGAGTCTCGCTGTTGCCGTCGCTTCCCGACCGCAACGTCGTCGCCTTCAATCGTCGTTGCCCCGCCGTAGTGCCGCACCGTCGCCAGCACCAGTCGTCGCCGAGTTCTCCCGCTCTATATCTCTCTATTGAAGGAAGGAGAAGGAGAGTGATTGGCCCGTTTTGCCGTTTGGTGTTTTGGGCACAGTGGATCCGATCCGTGTTTGCTGTTGTGTGGATCCAGTGTGGAGTTTTGGTCTTGTGCTGTTTTGGTTTTGCACGTGGCTTGCACATGTTCTTTTGGTTCGTTGTCCAGGATTTCGATCCCGTTATTCTATATTATTCAAATTAACCGTCTCAGAGGCAAGTCTCTTTTTGAACTAATATTTTGCTTTGTTCAAGTTAATTTGATCTCTACAAGTAGATCCCGTCCTTTTCCTTATCATGCTGTATTTGACAATTTCGTTAAGTTTCGAGGGTTTACACGAGCTAATCTGACATACTCTTAACATCGTGCCGCTCTCTTTGATCTAAAACCTAGTTCCTATTGTTTCATGCATATGCACTTGCATGTAATTAACTAGATCCTTGCCATAAACTTGTTGATGAATTGTATACATGTTAGATTGATTTGATTGATGAATTAATACCATGTCTGTGAAATTGTATCTTAAACATAGAAATATGCATGTTGACACCTAGGATCACTTTGATTATCAATTTGCATGAAATATGTGATCGTATGATTTAATTGTTGCCCATTCATATCAAAACAAATTCTGGACTGCTAGTTGTTCCATTTTGAATCAGATTTTCAACCGTGCTATCGTCATAATTTGAAATAACTTTCTGAATATGAAATATAGCCTCAGATGTCTACTTTACTACCCTTTTGCGGATTTGAATTCTGATGGTTGGTTTGTTAGATATCATCATTTTAGTACAGTTATGTCAGAATTTTCAGATTCATAAATGCATGCGTATCTTGATATTCTATAATTTATTTGACCATGCTAACAGTAAAATAAAAATCTGTAATAAATTAGGCTAAATCTAGACATGTGTAGGAATGCCTCAGAACTTTTATAGATTTATTTAATGAGTTTTCTGACCCGAAACAAATAGGTGAACACAATTTACTGCATGCTGCCTGAATATAAAACCTGAATAGAATAAGAGTTTCACCCTAGTTTATGTATCTTTTATGTGCCTTATATATATTTGCTGGAACCGTGTGGAAGTCTAGATTCTAGAACTTTTGACGGATCTAGATTTGCTATTCTGTAGTAGCATGATCCATGTTTTAGTACAACAAGGTTATGCTGTCCTAATCATGTGATGTTTGTTGTAATGACTTGTTTGCTTCATGCTTTGTCTGTAACGAATAGAATTAGTCACACTTAGTATTGTACAACATTGACACCTTCTTGCATGCTCACATAGGATGAAAATAAACTAATAAAAAGCCGGGGTATTATGGGTAGACTCGGTAGTGAACAATTAGAAACTGTACTCCGCTGGGCCCTACCGCCTGATCTGCCCGACCTGCCTGACCTGAAATTCCCTGAACATGAAACACCTGCTTGATAAACACCGTCCCTGAACACAAAACACCGCCTGATGATCTCTGGGCGGAGTATACGAACCGAGAATTCACTATCAGTCTAAAACGTTCACTGTGTATTTGTGCCGAACCTGTAGTATGTGATGTAGTAGTACGTGTACTAGAAGGCTAATAAAATGATTAATAACCTGCATACTTGTTCCTGTATGAAACTTGACTTGACATCATGCATTGCATGTGTGATTATTGTAGCATTTGATATTGTTACCTGCCTTTGCTTTGTTCTTTGACTTTGATCATGTTCATTTTCTTTGATATTCATGCTTTCCTTTATTCTCTGTTTTCTCTACTTGCTGCCCACGATTTACTCTAAGGGCACTCTTTTTTTCTTTTTAGATCAAGTATTCACAGGTACCAAAGGAGTATTACCAGAAGAACATGGTGAGCAAACTCTGTGAAGATCGGAGCTGAACTATTAGACTGCTTAGCTATCTCTTATTATTTGCTTATTGTATTGTTTTTATCATACTTTGTATTCTTGGGCTTTTATGATCTGAAGTTTGTTTTTATCCCAGATATTGGATTATATTTAATTGGTGAATTTATTTCATGATTATTTTGGAGTTTATTCTGTGTTTATGTGATTATATTCTTCCTTCGTGGTTGTTTTCTCTTGTATATTGTTGGGTTAGTCTGTTACAGCTTATGGATGATGTATAATCATTCGCTGGACCTTCGTTACGTGCTCGTGTTCCATATTTTTGGAAGCGGGGCGTGACAAGGTTTTGAGTGGTAGCAGAGCCCAGAGTTGAGTAATATATCAATCAACATGACTATCTTTACGGAGGTTTGGCTTTGATTGATATATTAGTCAAGTTTGGCTCAAGCCAGGTTAACTCAATAATATGCGTACCACGTTGATCACATAAACACGTAATAACCAACGTATGTCTGGATACTCACCAACTAGATGGTTTTGCAGACTATGGCTCGTGAAGATTCTTCGACTCTCCTGCCCAGGGCTGAAACATCAGAGAATTCTGCCATTTTCCAGGCGATGCAACGAATGATGGAGCTACAACGAGAGCACAATGAGCTGATGAGAGCTAGTCTGGAAAGGGCCCAGGAGAACGCACAGCTCACCCGACTGTGTATTTGCGCACCAGCATCACGCCTTCGCTATCATGGGGCAGAACCATAGAAGGGTCCGACATGCAACTTTTGCTGCAAGATTGGTCATGTACGCAAGGATTGCCAGAAAGCCAACGGTCGATGTCTTGTATGCGGAGCGAATGATCACAAGATTAGGGACTGACCAAGGAGCGGTAGGAATGCACCAACTGGAGGATCAGCTCCCAGTAGAGGACAGGCTAGAGAATGTGGTCAGGGCCAAACCCAGATTGCAGAGGAAGCAGAGACTACCGGAGGTGCGATTGCAGGTATTTTGCTATTTTGTTGCATTTCAGTTCTTGCGTCTTTTATTTCTTCTGTTCTTGCATCTATCATATTTTTATCAATTCAATATTGAGTATCATGCTATTTGTTTCTTTCTTGCCATATTCTCCTCAATTTCGGTTTTGCCCCCTTGTTCTTCTTCCTTCACATTCAATTCTTTGATTTCCTTTTGTCCCTTCTAGTCATTCTCTTCTTTGACTCTTTATTGGGTATAAATTCATTTTTATCCTACCTATTCTTCTCTTTATAATTATTTTTCCCAAATATTTTCTGTATTCGATTATTATTTGTTATATTTATTTTTGGATCTTCTATAAAAATGTTTTGTAAACAAAAATTATGTATTTCGACTAATGGTGTATTTTACCTTCACTTCCTTTTTATAATTTATCGACTATATATATTTCTGTTTGGATTATTTTAAATATAAAGTTGATAAGCCAAAATTTTATTTTGTTGTATACTGTTTTACTACTATTATTATTATTGCTATTGTTTTCGTTATTATTATTGGTATTGTTATTATTATTGTTATTACTATTGCTATTATTATTATTGTTTTCATTATATTATTTTTATTATTACTATTTCTGTTATTTTATTATTCTTGATATTATTATTATTATTGCTATTATCGTTATTATTATTATTATTATTATTATTATTATTATTATTATTATTATTATTATTATTATTATTATTATTTTTAATGCTATTATTATTATTTTTATTGCTTTATTTTTCATGAATGTGTTGAATCCTATTCTGCCATGTATGTATTATCATTATTATTAGTATTGTAATATTTTTATTTTATTATATTATTATTACCAGTGTGATTATGATGATTTTTATCAATGTTATTATGATTATTGTTAATATTATTATTTTTTATTATTATTGCTATTATTATTTTTATTATTGTTATTATTATTGTTATTGTTATTTTTATATTATTGTTAATATTATTTTATTATTATTTCTATTATTATTTGTATTATTGTTATTATTATTGTTATTGTTATTTTTATTATTATGGTTAATATTATTTTTATTATTATTGTTGTTATTATTTTTATTATTATTTTTATTAGTATTTAATTATTATTGATATTATTATTTTTGTTAAATAATTTTTACTATTATTTTTGTTAAAGCCCATTAGTTTTGATCTATATATATCATTTAATTATTTGCATTGTAGCTCAAACTTTATATTCATTTTGTATTATTTATTTATATCTATCTTGAGCCCATACTCTCCTTGATCCTGGTATCTCATTCTCGTCTTCCTGTTCGGTTCGTCGATTGGTGTCATATGGCCTATAGCGACATGTATGTTGCATGGAACATCACCATTGGAGTAGCGCAGCGGAAGCGTGGTGGACCCATAACCCATAGGTCCCAGGATTCTCTTGTATTCCTTCTTGCATCATTCAGTTCTTGTTCGCCCTTTCACTCGTCATCTTTTGTCGATTTATTATTCGACGTCAATCTTATTTATGTTCTCTTATTCCGGTGCTTCCATTACTTGAGTTTTCCCTTTTTCTAATATTCCTGCCATGTTATTTCTTGAGTTTGCTTTTGTTTTGCCCTACTGCCTGTCAGAATGAATTTCAAGGACGAAATTCTTTTTGTACGGTGGGTAGGATTTGTAACCTCTATTTCCTCAAATACGTATTTTCTGAATATTTTTCTATATTTCGAGATTTATAAATTTGTTATTTGTTAGATTCGTTTTGAATTTCATGTTAAAGTATTTTTCTAAACAATAGTTATAACTATTTCAAATAAACTTTGTTCCCGTTCCTACTTGATCAACTATTTGCATTTTAACCCTCAAAAATATTGTTACTGTTGGGACTATTTCCATAAATTCCTATTTTTATATACTGTTATTATTTTTGATAGTTGCTATTGTCGTTGTTGGTATTTATTATTGCTATTCTGTTATTACTATTATTATTATTATTTTATTATTACTGTTGTCACTATTATTATTGATAGTCTTTTTATTCTTATTGATTGATTGATATTACTAGTATTATTATTTTGTTGACATGGTTATTTTAGTGTACTTATGGTCATGGTGATTATTTATTATTATTATTGATTATTAAAACGAATCAATTCTTATTTGATAGTTGTGTTTTTAATTATTTCAAATAATTTATGTAATGTGATACAAATTGTATTTTTATTATAAATTATATTTTATCAGGTATCTTATTCTTGGTGTTTGGGTTTATATTGATCTATTATATTCATGTACTATCTATTTTATTTATTGGATCTATACCCAAATACCCAATACCTAATATCTACCTTCCCCGTTCCTGTGCATCTCTCCCCCTCTCCTTGTTTCCGCTTCCAAACCTAAACAAACCCCATATCCCTTTGCTCCGATCACCACCTTCGACCCATCCCCTCGTCAACCTCCGCTCCTCATCATTCCCGTCTCGATCTTTCTCGTCCCCGTCGCTTTCAACCCGCCTAAACCCATCTCAATCGAACCCACTACCCATTGCTTCGCCGCCGTCTTCATCGTCCATCGCCTCGCCGTCCCTTGTCCTCGCCCTCCGTGCACCCCCGCAACCACTGAAGAACCCCCGTCGCCTCGTTGCCGTCGTCCAAGCCCGAACACCCCAACGTCGTCTCCCCTGTTTTTGAGTGAAAACAGAGCTCGCGTCGGGTCGGAGTCTCGCCGTTACTGTCGCTTCCCGACAGCAACGTCATCGCCTTCAATCATCGTTGCCCCGCTGCAGTGCCGTGCCGTCGCCAGCGCTAGCGCCAGTCGTCGCCAAGTTCTCCCGCTCTCTCTCTCTCTCTTTGTCAAAGGAAGGAAAAGGAGAGTGATTGGCCCGTTTTGTCGTTTGGTGTTCTGGACACAGTGGATCCGATCCGTGTTTGCTGTTGTGTGGATCCAATGTGGAGTTTTAGTCTTGTGCTATTTTGGTTTCGCACGTGGCTTGCACGTTTTCTTGTGGTTTGTCGCCCGGAATTCCGATCCCGTTATTCTATATTATTCAAATTAACCGTCTCACAGGCAAGTCTCTTCTTGAACTAATATTATGCATCGTTCAAGTTTATTTGATCTCTGCAAGTAGATCCCGTCCTTTTCCTTGTCATGCTATATTTGACAATTCCGTTAAGTTTATCGAGGGTTTACACGAGCTAAATCGACATACTCTTAACATCGTGCTGCTCTCTTTGATCTAAAACCTAGTTCCTATTGTTTCATGCATATGCACTTACATGTAATTAACTAGATCCATGCCATAAACTTGTTGACGAATTGTATACATGTTAGATCGATTTGATAGATGAATTAATATCATGCCTGTGAAATTGTATCTTAAACATAGAAATATGCATGTTGACACTTAGGATCACTTTGATTACCAATTTGCATGAAATGTGTAATCGTATGATTTAATTGTTGCCTATTCATGTCAAAACAAATTCTGGATTGCTAGTTGTTCCATTTTGAATCAGATTTCCAACCATGCTACCGTCATAATTTGAAATAACTTTCTGAACATGAAATTTAGCCTCAGATGTCTAGTTTATTACCCTTTTTGCGGATTTGAATTCCGATGTGTGGTTCGTTAAATATCATAATTTTAGTACAGCTATGTCAGAATTTTCAGATTCATAAATGCATGCGTATCTTTCTGTAATACCCTGATTTTTCAATTAATGAAAAATTATTTATTTTGCACGTAGTGTGCACGTGCAATATTTTGGGTTGAATTATTTTTATAATGATGTGTATAAATATTTAATTAGGTGTTCTCAAATTATTTTGTACAAAAAACCTTTTCTTAAAGCCTTATTTTAATTTAATGAAAAAGCCTTTTCTTAAAAAGCCCAAAAATGTATTTTATTTTATTTATTTTAATAAACTATTTTGGCCCAAAAAGAAAGCCCATGAATTAATCTCTTTTAATTAAACTTGTCATGTAGAAGACTAAATTATCATTACTTTATTTTTGTACAAATTAAAAAGGTACAAATTTGGCCTAGTTGCATGCACGTGCACTACACGTACACGTGCAATGCACACCCTCTTTCTCGGCTGGGATTCATTCTTTTGGAGGGAGATTTGATTTTTTTGTCATGGTGATCATGGAGGTAGTTTCATGGATGTGGGTAGTTTTCATAACTTCTACCTTAATCTAGACCCTTCATTCTACAACCACCAAAGCAATCTTGGCCCTCCATCTCACCCATTCTCTAGTATAAATACCCCCCCCCCCCCTCTCATGGCTATTTTCATATGCAAATTATATTTCCAAGCTATAGTATTATTGTAGTAATAGTGTGAGCTATAAAAAGATAGAGAGTTTGTGTGGGTTTTGCTTGCTTGGAGTGGCCGGCTATCACATAGGGGAGCATTCGGTTTGTGCCAGGAGGCTTGGAGCTTGTGCGCACTTTTGGCTAGGAGGTGGTGCTTTCATTTGCAAAGCTTGTGTTGTTTAGTTCTCTCCATTCAAGATGGGTAAAACTTTCATATTTCTAATGTAGGAATCTATGCTAGTTTTAATTACCAACACTATGCATGAAAAATACTAATAAGAACGCACTTAAATTGAAAAGTTAGTGTATGAATTGATTGAAATGATGTGATTAACTTGTGTGAAATTCTAGCACGAAATTAAATTGTATGTAGAATTCTCCATGATTATTAGTTTGAATGAATGATGGTGGAATATTGCTAGCATGATGCATGGAAATTTCCAATTGAACGCTTGTTAATTGTATGGTTGAAGCATGAAATTGACTAAGAAAATGACACACTTTAATTTGAAAAGAGGGAATGATTGAGTTGTAATTATGTTAATTAATGAGTAGTAGTATATGTTGTGACATAGATTGACTAATGAAATTATTTTGTTGTCATTAAAGAAGAACCACTCAAAAATTATTAGTTTTGAGTTTACCCATTCATATGCTAAATAAATCTTTATGTTGATAAGGGGATGGATAAAACCAAATTGTATGTGTTGTGAATAAAAATTTATAGCAGTGAATTATCATAAGAAATTGTGAATAGAAAGGGATTAGAAGACTAATTGATTATTCAATGTCGAAAATAAAAGATATGGTAGTCTTAATGAACAATTTATTAAATTGTGTGGAAAAATTATGTTTTTAGTACAAAAAATTATTTTATACTTGCTGTGATGAAGATCAGGTGAAGATGATTTAATCTGGAATTTTTCAGTAGTTTTTATAAAGGCAATATGAAACTAGTTAATTTGAACATCGAGTTGCTATCTTAAACAGTACGAATATGAAATATATGGGTTTTATTTGGGTATTGTGACAACCCGAGCCACTAGCTCAGGTGGTCACTGACTGCGGTTTGCTTCTCTGGAGCGAACGGTTCGAACCCTGTGTTCACCACATTTTTCCACCATTTGAAAATATATATATAACTGCGACCCGAAAGCACATATACTAAAATCGCCCCTTTCATATCGCTAGCACAGTTCGGCCATGCGGCGGGCGCTCTTGGCTCTCTTTCCGTTGTGCCTGGGTTCGATTCGTCCCCTCGGCATTTATAAAAAATATTTTTTTTTTGTGAGTTTGTGATGTCCAAAAAATGTGAAAAAAATATGGTAATTCTCATAAAAATGTAAGGAATTTTATAGGAATGATTTGAGTATTATTTGAATGAATTTAACTATGGTTGTAGTTAAAAAGCATATATAGACATATGAATTTATATAGATTATTGATATGAGATTATAATTTGAAAGAATAAGTGAAATTGGAACCTTAAGTATGGATTTGGCAAAAAAAAAGAAATGTGGTTATGATGCAATTATTTCTTCACTTGTGGAACAATATGAAGTGTGTACATTATTTAGTAATGTGAAATTATCATGATGTGACAATTAATAAGTATATGCAATTTTTGTGTAATTATGGACTTGTGAACAAAGTTAGGAATCATGAATTGAAAGAGAATGTACATGTGAGTTTGAGAACTCGACATGGAAAATTTTATGAGTTGAAGATTGTGAAATGAAATTTGATATAGAGTAGCTAAGTCTCCCCGGCATCAAGGAATGAAATAAAGTGAAATTAGACCAAAGTTGGTCAAGATGAAATGAATGAATAAGTCCGGTTGATGGAGAGGCTAACTCTAGAGATTAATTTTGTTCATGATTTTTAATAAAATTAAGGACTAGTGCATAGTGAAGATGTGATGAAAGTAAGAGAAAAACATTGAGTATGAGGGCCCTGGGTAGCGGCGAGAGCGTATCCCAGGAATTCCCATGACGAGTCTGGGTGAGGATACTGTTCCAGAGTACCGTCCCAGTGGCGACGCTCGTGGGATGTTTGAAGGCTACGGGTGGTGTCATGTTTATGGTGAGAGCGTATCCCAGGAATTCCCATGATGCGTCTGGGTGAGGATACTACTCCAGAGTGCCTAAACATGAGTTCGTAGGTCAGATAACATCTAGGATACTTATCGTAATTACAGTAGTAGATTAAATCATAACGGGGGATTGAACCCTATAAAGATGAAGAATGAATAAGGGCTTGCCCTCGGACCTATGTAGTATGGGATGCATAGAATCTGAACAAGTGCGCATTAGTGTCATGTAACATAAATAAATGCATTAAGGACTAAGTGCACAATCACAACACGACATCAATAGGGTAGTCCCTTTAGTTTGAATGTGACAAGTTTGTGTTTGTTAAATATGGAAAGTTAAGTTATACTATTTCCGGCAAAGAGAGGATGGCCGTGTATAATGTTTGTCGGTTGAATAAACTGACGTACCCACAGTCTGATATGCAGGTAAATGTTATGTTGAAGATTAAAGAGGATTGGATGCTTAAAGATCATATCAAGCTGTTGTACTTGTATTCAATTGTTGTATTTTACTTCCGCTGTGCAAAAGAAAAGTGTAACATTGATGTAATCTCTGATGTATGATGAAAAGTTTTAATTTCCCTGTAAAATTGTACTAAAGAAAGTGAAAAGATCCTGTAGAACATCTCGAATTCAGTGTATTTGGGATTCGGGGCATTACAGAGTGGTATCAGAGCCACGCTTTCTACACTTTCACACTTGTACAAATTTATAGGGAACGACACCCTAGAAGTGGACATTAGAGTGTGTGTTTGAATCTAGAGATTTAAATGTAAGTGACTTACATTTGTGTTGCTCTAAGATTTATGCTTCCTCCTCTCTATTTCTAAGATGGCCGATCACTTCGACCCTGCTGAAGGCGACGACTGGCATATTATTGAGGAAGAGTACCATCCTGGACAAGCTGATTCCGAGGACGAGTACTATCCTGGGCAAGCTGATTCCGATGGTGAAGAATGGCCTGAATCCCGAGAGATCACCCCACCTCCGGATTCATCTGATGATTCTTCTTCTGACGAAGAAGAAGTACCAGTTCCAAGTGGTCTTGTGACTTCTCTTCAGAGGCAAGTGGAAACCCTGAAGGAGAGAGTTGGATTGTTGGAGGCTCAGCTGGAGAAGCGGAAGGCCGACTATTCTGTTCTCAGTCATCGGATTTGGGAACTTGAGAAGAAAAAGAACCTAACTGATGTGCTGAAGGATGAGGTTGATGAACTGCGGGAAGAACTTCGAGCAGCGAAGAGGACCCGTAGGAGTTAGATTGTTGTAGCTTCTATTTCTTTCATTCTGATGTCAAAAATATTTTTAAATTCGAATGTATAAACTTTAGAATTCAATGAAATGCAAGTTCGTTCTTGTCTTATACTTCGAAATTGATGGACCTTTTACATCGGAATATGGAATGAAAGCTGTCGTATTGTTTGATACTGGATCCTCTCATACTTTTGTGTCCCCTAGATTTGCTAAATTATTGGGAGTTGAGCCGAAAATTTTTCCAGGCAAGATCTTAGCAGTAGCTACTCCATCAGGGGAAACTTTAACCACTGATCGGTATTATGCTGATTGCGAGATTGTGATTGAGGATAGAATCTTTAGCATTGATCTGATCGAGCTGACTATCTTGGGAGTCGATGTTATCATTGGCATTGATTAGATGTCGGTGTACAGTGCAAGCATCGAGTGTAAGACCAAGACGGTGATAGTGAAGGCTCCAGGTGGACCTGAAGTCACGTTCCAAGGGAAGAAGAAGTGTTCTAAGCTGGTGGCAACTATCCACAAGGAAGAGACTCCTGTGGAAGTGCAAGGGATTCCTGTGGTTCGGAACTATCCGACTGTGTTCTTGGAAGATTTTCCTGGGTTACCTCCGCATCGTGATGTAGAGTTCAGCATCACTGTTCAACCGGGAAGTGCACCCATTTCTAAGGCACCGTATAGGATGGCTCCAGTGGAACAGGATGAGGTGAAACAGCAGATTGAGGAACTATTGGAGAAAGGCTTTATTCAACCTAGTGCGTCACCTTGGGGAGCACCAGTGCTTTTGGTAAAGAAGAAGGATGGATCGATGAGAATGTGTATCGATTACCGAGAGCTGAAAAAGGTCACTGTTCAGAATAAGTATCCAATTCCTCGAATTGATGATTTGTTCGATCGTCTACAAGGAGCAGCTGTATTCTCCAAAATAGATCTTCGATCAGGATATCACCAGGTTCGAGTGAAAGTTGAAGATGTGCACAAAACTGTATTTAGAACTCGGCATGGGCATTACGAATTCTTAGTTATGCCATTCGGAGTGACGAATGCACCCGCAATCTTCATGGACTTGATGAACAGAGTTCTGAGGCCGTTTATTGATTCTTTCGTCGTGGTGTTCATCGACGATATTCTCGTGTACTCCAAGTCAGAGGAGGAGCACACTGAGCATCTGGCAGCAGTTTTGCAGAAGTTGGAAAAGCAGAAGTTGTATGCCAAGTTATCCAAGTGTGATTTCTGGAAATCTGAAGTGGCATTCCTAGGTCACATCCTTTCTAAGGAGGGAGTAGCAACTGACCCTCAGAAGATAGAGGCAGTGAGAGATTGGGCTAGGCCTACTACAGTGAAGGAAGTCAGAAGTTTCCTTGGGATGACTGGATATTACAGGAGATTCATTCAAGGTTATGGTCAGATAGCTGTACCGCTTACTGGACTGACCAAGAAGAATGTGAGCTTCAAGTGGACCGAGCAATGTGAGGCGAGTTTTCAGGAGTTGAAAGATAGGCTGACTACTGCACCTATTTTGGCTTTGCCTAGAGCAGGCGTTGAGTATGATGTCTATAGCGATGCTTCACATCGGGGGCTTGGTTGTGTCTTAATGCAAGAGGGAAGAGTAATCGCTTATGGGTCTAGGCAACTACGACCGCATGAGAAGAATTACCCGACTCATGATCTGGAGTTGGCTGCGATCATTTTTTCCCTGAAGCAATAGAGGCACTACGTGTACGGTGAGAAGTTGAACATGTACACGGATCATAAGAGCTTGAAGTATATATATCAGCAGAGGGATCTCAATCCGAGGCAGCGGAGATGGTTGGAAGTGCTCGAGGACATGCGACCTGAGATCAAGTATCATCCTGGAAAGGCTAATGTTGTTGCTGATGCACTTAGTCGCAAGAGCAGTTTAGCCAGTTTGATTACAACTCAGAGGCATCTGATTAAGGAGTTGGACCGAGCAGGTATTGAGGTTGTCTTGCAAGGATTGGGAGCATCTTTGGCTCAGTTGAGGCTTCAGCCTACTCTGAATACAAGGATCATTGCAAGTCAGGAGGTTGATGCTGATATCTTGGAGATGAAGGGGCAGGTTGGTGCTGGCAGGTTGTCCGGATTTCAAATCAGGGATGGAGTGCTGTGGTTCGGAGATAGGCTGTGCGTACCAAATCAGGCGGACCTGAAAGAGAGTATTCTTCAGGAGGCACATGCTACTCTTTTGTCGGTACATCCTGGGAGTACTAAGATGTACAAGGACATCAAACAGCATTTCTGGTGGTCAGGTTTGAAGCGGGATGTGGCTGAATTTGTTGCGAAGTGTGAGGTTTGTCAGCAAGTCAAAGCCGAAAATCAGAGACCCGGAGGTCTATTACAGCCGTTACCTATTCCGGAATGGAAGTGGGATAACATCAGTATGGATTTCATCACGGGATTGCCTAAGAGTTCTAAAGGCAATGATGCTATTTGGGTTATAGTCGATCGACTTACCAAGTCCGCTCACTTTTTGGCGATGAAACTCACTGCTTCGATGGACAAGTTGGCTGAGATGTATGTTGGTGAGATTGTCAGACTTCATGGCGTTCCGTCAACTATTGTGTCTAATCGAGATGCGCGGTTTACTTTGCATTTCTGGAAAAGTCTTCAGACAGCTTTGGGTACCAAGACAGATTTCAGCACTGCTTTTCATCCGCAAACCGATGGGCAGACCGAGAGAGTCAACCGTATTCTTGAGGACATGTTGCGGTGTTGTATACTAGACTTTGGAGGCAGTTGGGAAAGGCATTTACCCTTGGTGGAGTTTGCCTACAACAACAGTTTTCAGGCTAGCATCGGAATGGCGCCGTACGAAGCTCTGTATGGCAGGAAGTGCAGGACTCCTGTTTGTTGGTATGAAGTAGGGGAGCGTCAGTTGTTTGGTCCTGAGCTTGTGCAGCTAACTTCTGAGAAGATTGATCTGATCAGGAAAAGGTTGGTGGAAGCTCAGAGCAGGCAGAAAAGCTATACAGACAACCGGAGAAGGGACCTTGAGTTTGAGGTTGGTGACTTCGTCTTTCTGAAGGTATCGCCCAGTAAAGGTGTGGTTCGTTTTGGCAAAGGCGGGAAGTTAGCCCCGAGGTTTATAGGCCCGTATAAGATATTGAAAAGGATCGGAAAAACTGCTTACCGGCTTGAATTACCGGAAGAGTTGTCTCAGGTGCACAATGTCTTTCATGTGTCTATGCTGAGAGGTTATATTCCAGACCCGAGTCATCATTTGCCTGAAGTGCCGGAAGGTTTGCGGTTAGACCTGAATTACATCGAGTCTCCTGTTGAGATTGTTGATCGTCGAGAGAAAGTCTTGAGGAATAAGACGATACCGATGGTCAAGGTAGTCTGGAGAAACCACTTGGTTGAAGAGGCTACTTGGGAATCTGAGGAGAGGATGTTGAAGGACTATCCTGAGCTTTTTGCTTGATTGTATTTTTGTATCTTTTGTTCTTGTTGTGTGTGTTGTATTTTGTTTGTTTTCTCGCTCTTGATTGTAGTTCCGGGGACGGAACTATTCAGGAGGGAGTGCTGTAATACCCTGATTTTTCAATTAATGAAAAATTATTTATTTTGCACGTAGTGTGCACGTGCAATATTTTGGGTTGAATTATTTTTATAATGATGTGTATAAATATTTAATTAGGTGTTCTCAAATTATTTTGTACAAAAAACCTTTCTTTAAAGCCTTATTTTAATTTAATGAAAAAGCCTTTTCTTAAAAAGCCCAAAAATGTTTTTTATTTTATTTATTTTAATAAACTATTTTGGCCCAAAAAGAAAGCCCATGAATTAATCTCTTTTAATTAAACTTGTCATGTAGAAGACTAAATTATCATTATTTTATTTTTGTACAAATTAAAAATGTACAAGTATGGCCTAGTTGCATGCACGTGCACTACACGTACACGTGCAATGCACACCCTCTTTCTAGGCCGGGATTCATTCTTTTGGAGGGAGATTTGATTTTTTTGTCATGGTGATCATGGAGGTAGTTTCATGGATGTGGGTAGTTTTCATAACTTCTACCTTAATCTAGACCCTTCATTCTACAACCACCAAAGCAATCTTGGCCCTCCATCTCACCCATTCTCTAGTATAAATACCCCCCTCCCCCCTCTCATGGCTATTTTCATATGCAAATTATATTTCCAAGCTATAGTATTATTGTAGTAATAGTGTGAGCTATAAAAAGATAGAGAGTTTGTGTGGGTTTTGCTTGCTTGGAGTGGCCGGCTATCACATAGGGGAGCATTCGGTTTGTGCCAGGAGGCTTGGAGCTTGTGCGCGCTTTTGGCTAGGAGGTGGTGCTTTCATTTGCAAAGCTTGTGTTGTTTAGTTCTCTCCATTCAAGGTGGGTAAAACTTTCATATTTCTAATGTAGGAATCTATGCTAGTTTTAATTACCAACACTATGCATGAAAAATACTAATAAGAATGCACTTAAATTGAAAAGTTAGTGTATGAATTGATTGAAATGATGTGATTAACTTGTGTGAAATTCTAGCACGAAATTAAATTGTATGTAGAATTCTCCATGATTATTAGTTTGAATGAATGATGGTGGAATATTGCTAGCATGATGCATGGAAATTTCCAATTGAACGCTTGTTAATTGTATGGTTGAAGCATGAAATTGACTAAGAAAATGACACACTTTAATTTGAAAAGAGGGATTTCTTGAATGATTGAGTTGTAATTATGTTAATTAATGAGTAGTAGTATATGTTGTGACATAGATTGACTAATGAAATTATTTTGTTGTCATTAAAGAAGAACCACTCAAAAATTAGTAGTTTTGAGTTTACCCATTCATATGCTAAATAAATCTTTATGTTGATAAGGGGATGGATAAAACCAAATTGTATGTGTTGTGAATAAAAATTTATAGCAGTGAATCATCATAAGAAATTGTGAATAGAAAGGGATTAGAAGACTAATTGATTATTCAATGTCGAAAATAAAAGATATGGTAGTCTTAATGAACAATTTATTAAATTGTGTGGAAAAATTATGTTCTTAGTACAAAAAATTATTTTATACTTGCTGTGATGAAGATCAGGTGAAGATGATTTAATCTGGAATTTTTCAGTAGTTTTTATAAAGGCAATATGAAACTAGTTAATTTGAACATCGAGTTGCTATCTTAAACAGTACGAATATGAAATATATGGGTTTTATTTGGGTATTGTGACAACCCGAGCCACTAGCTCAGGCGGTCACTGACTGCGGTTTGCTTCTCTGGAGCGAACGGTTCGAACCCTGTGTTCACCACATTTTTCCACCATTTGAAAATATATATATAACTGCGACCCGAAAGCACATATACTAAAATCGCCCCTTTCATATCGCTAGCACAGTTCGGCCATGCGGCGGGCGCTCTTGGCTCTCTTTCCGTTGTGCCTGGGTTCGATTCGTCCCCTCGGCATTTATAAAAAATATTTTTTTTTTGTGAGTTTGTGATGTCCAAAAAATGTGGAAAAAATATGGTAATTCTCATAAAAATGTAAGGAATTTTATAGGAATGATTTGAGTATTATTTGAATGAATTTAACTATGGTTGTAGTTAAAAAGCATATATAGACATATGAATTTATATAGATTATTGATATGAAATTATAATTTGAAAGAATAAGTGAAATTGGAACCTTAAGTATGGATTTGGCAAAAAAAAAGAAATGTGGTTATGATGCAATTATTTCTTCACTTGTGGAACAATATGAAGTGTGTACATTATTTAGTAATGTGAAATTATCATGATGTGACAATTAATAAGTATATGCAATTTTTGTGTAATTATGGACTTGTGAACAAAGTTAGGAATCATGAATTGAAAGAGAATGTACATGTGAGTTTGAGAACTCGACATGGAAAATTTTATGAGTTGAAGATTGTGAAATGAAATTTGATATAGAGTAGCTAAGTCTCCCCGGCATCGAGGAATGAAATAAAGTGAAATTAGACCAAGGTTGGTCAAGATGAAATGAATGAATAAGTCCGGTTGATGGAGAGGCTAACTTTAGAGATTAATTTTGTTCATGATTTTAATAAAATTAAGGACTAGTGCATAGTGAAAATGTGATGAAAGTAAGAGAAAAACATTGAGTATGAGGGCCCTGGGTAGCAGCGAGAGCGTATCCCAGGAATTCCCATGACGAGTCTGGGTGAGGATACTGTTCCAGAGTACCGTCCCAGTGGCGCGCTCGTGGGATGTTTGAAGGCTACGGGTGGTGTCATGTTTATGGTGAGAGCGTATCCCAGGAATTTCCATGATGCGTCTGGGTGAGGATACTACTCCAGAGTGCATAAACATTAGTTCGTAGGTCAGATAACATCTAGGATACTTACCGTAATTACAGTAGTAGATTAAATCATAACGGGGGATTGAACCCTATAAAGATGAAGAACGAATAAGGGCTTGCCCTCGGACCTATGTAGTATGGGATGCATAGAATCCGAACAAGTGCGCATTAGTGTCATGTAACATAAATAAATGCATTAAGGACTAAGTGCACAATCACAACACGACATCAATAGGGTAGTCCCTTTAGTTTGAATGTGACAAGTTTGTGTTTGTTAAATATGGAAAGTTAAGTTATACTATTTCCGGCATAGAGAGGATGGCCGTGTATAATGTTCGTCGGTTGAATAAACTGACGTACCCACAGTCTGATATGCAGGTAAATGTTATGTTAAAGATTAAAGAGGATTGGATGCTTAAAGATCATATCAAGCTGTTGTACTTGTATTCAATTGTTGTATTTTACTTCTGCTGTGCAAAAGAAAAGTGTAACATTGATGTAATCTCTGATGTATGATGAAAAGTTTTAATTTTCCTGTAAAATTGTACTAAAGAAAGTGAAAAGATTCTGTAGAACATCTCGAATTCAGTGTATTTGGGATTCGGGGCGTTACACTTTATGTTCTATAATTTCTTTGACCATGCTGACAGTAAAATAAAAATCTGAAATAGATTAGGCTGAACCTAGACATGTGCAGGAATTTTTTATAGATTTATTTGATGAGTTTCTGACCTGAAACAAATAGGTGAACACAATTTACTGCATGCTGCCTGAACATAAAACCTGATAGAATAGGAGTTTCACCCTAGTTTCTGTATCTTTTATGTGCCTTATATATATTTTCTGAAACCGTGTGGAAGTCTAGTTTCTAGAACTTTTAACGAATCCAGATTTGCTATTCTGTAGTAGCAGTGATCCATGTTTTAGTTAGCAAGGTCATGCTGTCCTAATCATGTGATGTATGTTGTAATGACTTGTTGGCATCATGCTTTTGTCTGTAACGAATAGAACTAGTCACACTAGTATTTTACAACATTGACACCTTCTTGCATGCTCACTTAGGATGAAAATAAACTAATAAAAAGTTAGAGTATTATGAGTACACTTGGTAGTGAACAAACGGAAACTGTACTCCGTCGGGCCCTACCGCCTAACCTGCCTAACCTGAAATTCCTTGAACATGAAACACCTACCTGATAAACACCATCCCTGAACATAAAACATTGCCTGATAATCTCTGGGCCGAGTACACGAACCGAGAATTTACCATCAGTCTAAAACGTTCATTGTGTGTTTGCGCCGAACCTGTAGTGTGGGATGCAATAGTACGTGCACTAGATAGGCTAATAAAATAATTAATATCCTGCATACTTGTTCTTGTATGGAACTTGACTTAACATCACGCATTACATGTGATTACTGTAGACCTTTGATATTGTTGCCTGCCTTTGCTTTGTTCTTTGACTTTGATCTTGTCCATTTTCTTTGATATTCATGCTTTCCTTTATCCTCTGTTTTTCTTTGATTATTTTGGAGTTCATTCTGTGTTTATGTGATTATATTCTTCCTGCGTGGTTGTTTTCTCTTGTATATTGTTGGGTTAGTCTGTTATAGCTTATGGATGATGTAGAATCATTCGCTTATGGCCTTCATTACGTTCTAGTACTCCCGTATTTTTCGAAGCGGGGCGTGACAATTATGGAGTCCAATCATTGAGCGCGTGTTTATTAATTTGATGGAGGTCGAGGTAGACAGAAATAGTGTGGAAAGTTCTACATTTGAAGCTAAGGTTTGGCAAAATTTTGTGGAGGATATGAAATTTCAGGTTGGTCGTACGTTTTCGGTTAGACAACTTAAAAATAAACATTCGAGGCTTAGGATACAGTGGCTTGAGTTTGAGCATTTGAAAGGTCAAAGCGGTTTGGGGTGGGATGAAGAGAATAAAACTGTAACTTGCGAGAGTGAAGTATGGAATACATACATTAAGGTGCACACACGAACATACATATATATATATATCTCAACTAGTTTTTAATGCACAAGTATTTTTCACCTTGCTAATGAACCTTGCCATTCTATTGTTGGCACACCCTGGGGCAAAAAACTTCCGGTTGAAGGGTAGGGCAAACAATGATTCATTGAAGAAGATATATCAGTTGTCTATTGTCCACGGCTTACTCATAAGGGCTTCGACCCAAATGCCCCTAGACTCGGATGAGGAAAGGAGGCTCGATGACGAGTTCGCCAACCCCGGTATACCTGTAGTTGATTTACGTGATGAGGGTGATGATGCACTGGTTGGCAACGGGTATCTAGTGGTCGACCAACAAAAAGCCCAAGGAGTTCAAGGATGGATATATGTATGGATGTGATTATCTAAGTGTCAATAGCAAAAGCCGAGGTGCTGAAATTCCATGTTGCACAACATGAAAGACATCAATTTGCAGAGGATCCTTACTCCATGGCGAACTATATGAATATAATTAAAACCATGTCAGGCATTCAGCCCGGACAGTTTGTGAAGGTAGTAGATATGTTTGCCAAACAACTGTCTACCATGAAGCCTTCATTTCCATGGACGATCAGCTTAGGAGCTGCTGGATGAGTAGTCTGGTGTAGGGAAGGAGATCGGGTTGTTTGCTTCTTATGATTATGTGTTTTATGGCTACTATGTGTTTTATGACTGTTTTATTTCTACTATATCTCAATTTCGTTGTCTTTCTCATGTATTTTACGTTTATGGAATATGTGGTTTATGACTACAATCAACTATATATTTTGTGTTAAAAAATCTGAATGTATTGTTGGTGAATGTACTGTTGGTAAATGAAATGAGGCTTCTGTTTAGGAACTGTGTTTAATGTATTTTTTGTTGGATTGACAATATGTGCTTCTGTTTTCTCTTAAGACTCGGTTATCCTGTACCAGCGTTGCATGTGGCTTATGGCACTAACTTGTTGGGTCTTAACTTTATTTGTTTGATAACAAACTCACGTTAATTGTAGAATATGAAAACACCGCTAGTGCTTCCAGCGTGATTGATTGGTCAAATGATGATGACGAGGAATATGAGTACTCTATAATACTCCAAATTCTAATGTCTCAAATAAGAAATCCGCATTTCACAATGGCAATGACAGGACAAAAATATTTGCAAGAGATATTAGATAGTCCCGTATACAAGTGTCGCCGCATGGTCCGTATGAACCAACAATGCTTTTTGGCATTGTGTGATTTTCTAAATAATTGCAACTACCTTGAGGAGTCTGAACATAGGCATGTCTCTATTGAAGAAAATGTTGTCATGTTTCTGTACATTGTTGGTCATAGTCACAGAATGAGATGGGCTGCTGACCGCTTTCAATACTTGACAGCAAATATCAATCGACACTTTAAAATACTGTTGAAAGCATTGTCAAGAGCAACAACAGTTATCATTGCTTCCCCCAGATACAACAAGTATACCCGAAAGGGTTACTAGTTCTACAAACTTTTATCCATGGTTGAAGGTATTTTTGTGTTCTAAATTAGCATGTTATCATAAGCTTTAATATAATTTATTCATTATTAGTTTTAAATCGCATGTAGGGAGCTATTGGTGCTGTTGATGGGACATTAATCAATGCTTTGGCACCCCGTAGTCGACAGAATGCATGTCCTGGGTGAAAAGGAAACACAAATTGTGCTAGCCACTTGCGACTTTGATATGATGTTCACATTTGTTTACGCGGGATGGGAAGGAAGTGCTAATGACTCACGTGTAATCCAAACTGCCTTACAACAAGAATTTCAAATCCCTCCAGATGGTAATTTTTTTTCCAGTTAGCCCCATACCGTGTAAATTGTTTCAAATCCCTTACCCAAATATCTTTTCTGTTTCTTCCCTTAGTTAAGTACTACTTGATGGATTGCGGGTATACTAATATGTCAGACTTTTTAGACCCATACCGTGGTGAGCCATACCATTTATAAGACTATCAAGGCGCTAATCATACACCAACTCAACATAAGCAGTATTTTAACAAAATGCATGCAAGACTTAGAAATGTCATCGAAAGAACATTTGGGGTATTAAAAAAAATGTTTCTCATCTTGAAGTATATGACAAACTACAAGCCAACAAAGCAGGTTCTAATGATGAATGCTTGTTGCGCAGTCCATAATTTCATACACAGGCAATCAGTGGATGACGCATATTTTGCAGATTTCAGAGATGAAGAATTAATACATGCAGTACTAAGTCAGGACCATGCACCCATTGCTCAACTGTTGGACTTGTCAGCACACCAACTAAATCATATGGGTAGGAAGAAAGATCGAATTGCTATGGCTGTGTGGAATGCAAGAGGTTGATCTTATGTTTTGTGCCTTTCACTTACTGCTTTTCACTATGCTTTATGTTGTTGCCGCAATTCTTGATGTCCCTCAGCCTTGTTTTGTACAACTTATTCTCATGAACCTTTGTTCAGTTGCTTGGATATCTATTCAAATATTCTGAATACTATGCATATTCGTATCCATATTTTAAACACAGGCTATTAGTCCTTTTTATAAAAATTCAGTTATCAGATTGGGTGGAATTGGATTTTTCATATATTTTTGCACCTTTACATGTCAGACTCATACCTGCAAGTGATTGTTAGATGTAGTAGGTGTTGTGCTACGAGCCATTATAAAACAGGGTTCAAGTATATCAAGAAGAAGTGAAGCTTTGTCTATTGATTTAGAAGCAAGTACACAACCAGATGATAGGTATCTATAATGGATTTTGTTTTGTAAATATAATATACACTAAATGAGTGAGATTTTTCTTTTTGTGCAGGGGAAATTTTACAAGAGATAAGAACAGAAAGATTGTGTACATGATACACCCTTTATATCTTATTAATTTATATCAAGAATTGTTGAGGATAAAAATTGAATCTCTGCTTTCACAGCAATCCTTAGAAGCTATGTAAGTTCTAAGTGATTGTAGTATTTTTAATTGCTTGCTTATGTATGGTCTATTTGAGATGACAATATTGTGCAAATATATTAAAGATGTACTGCAAAATCAATTGTATGGATTAGAGATTGATATGCAACAATTATCTCAAGTTTCTCAAGTTAGTGCAGAATAAATTGATGGTAATAAATAATTGTCTTCCAAGTTTATTTGTAATTTGAACTAAGATGTATTGTTTATTTACACGTCTTTCTACATGATAGCAGAGAAGTAAGTTTGTCATCGAGCCAAAGAGGAAGAGGTGGTGGTGTGAGAAGCAGCGCATCGAGGGGCAAGAAGATGGAATGCTCGACTGTTTATGAGGAGGCGGGCTTATCCATATCAGCTGCAAGTACGAAAGGGCAAACCAAGAAACAAACTGCAAGTGTCCAAGAAGTAATAGAACTGGCTCTCAACCAACACAGGGATCATCGGCCGTAGTTTATTCAACCAAATAAGGACCAAGGACGAGATGAAGTAACTGACATGCAGGCTGCAGATATAGAAGTTGTTGCAAACACTAGTTTTCAAGGTGGGAATAAGAAAGAAGCGGTGAGTGTAGGTGTTGAAATTCAGTTCAAAGATATATACATGTGTGCCAGTTACTAATGTGAAGGCTAATGTTAAAGTTTAGGCCAAGGCATCAGGTCTACTGGTTACAAATGTGAACGCAATGAGGGAAACATTGGTGATATATATTTTGAACAATTTCCTCATGACAAGCCTGAGTTTGGTGTTAGAGGCAATGAAAAGGCCATAAGGAGGGACTAACAGGTGAGATCGCCGAGGTGGATGCCCTATGTCAAGCTTGTGGGTTTTGGAAGGAGAAATAACTATTGTTAAAAATTATATATTAGTGTTTTGGAATTTTTTTTGGATCGACTTAAAAGTACACTCTCTTTGTAAAATGAAATGGTTTAAGCTATGACAATTGTCATGTCTATAAGATCAAATTTTTTTTTGAGATAACGGGGATAGAGCGAGAGACTCCAGCCCAAATATACTAAAAAATAATAGAATATATACAAACAAAGGCAAATTTTACACGGAGTAAAACTGAGAGAAACAAACGCAAATTAACACAACATCAATAAAAGCGACAATGAAAAGCATTGCTCAACCAAAAATAGGCAGTGAATCGACTGGCAACTAAAAGAAATCAAGCAGAGGGCGGGTCGGAGGCAGCGATCAGAGGACAAGCAGCGCAAGACGCACCCCCCAAACGCAGGAGCAACCAAACCATAATCAGAGGCCAGAACAAGAGCAGTGAGCGTCAACATCAAAAGCTCAACAACCCAAACACATTGACAGGTCTGAGCAAGAGCAGCAGGCACCAACTGCTATAGCTCAACAAAACCAACATCACAACAGGGCAGTGGTAGGGACGGCCACAAAAAGAGCATCAGAGCTGAAACAGAAGTGTAAGGATCGATAATTGTGGAAGGATCGATAATTGTGGAAGGATCGATAATTGTGATAAGGCAACCCGAATCCTGAACTCAACAACATCATCACTATAACGATATATCAAATACTTTGTCAATCCTGCATTCAACTATTCACTTACCCGTAACTTCACCCAATTCTCTATATACATCACACTAACGACATATATATCTTATATTTGCATAAGACAAAGTCACATACGATCCATTACCTTTACGTTTGAATTTCCTTTCACAATTATCGATCCTTCCACAATTATCGCCACAGAAGAATTTCTTTATATATATATATATATACATGATCTTACTACATCTTTTCTTCATCTTTATAAACCATGCACTTCATTTACTAGTATTATATCACGGCATATTTTCTTTAATAATCATTTTCACAACCCTTCTCTCATTACACACATCGCACACATACAAACAACCATGCCATCTACATCATCATGACATCTCATTGCAAGTATTTAATTTAATGAATAACATCACAATTATCTATTTTTATAGCCTCCAAAACATACGCATTCATTTCCAGAATATCCCACTCATTTAGGTCGTATAACATAAATATCTCATTTCATTTCACTATGCGAGGGACTTGCATTTCATCACATCATTAGCACATCTCTAATTAGAATGCTTATTCTCATTGCATCAAAAGCATGCCTTATAGCTCATTCACATCTCATTATTTCATTCAGTTATTATTCAATCTAATTGATAACTAACTTACTTTCATTTTCACTCATAACTCAAATTATCATTGCTCTCACTTTCATTCTCATCAATTTATACTCCATATCCCAAACATAGTTTGGGCAATAATATATCACACCCCAAAGCCGATAGCTTGGGTATTAATCTACTTCAATCACTATTCATCTTCACTTATTTAATTCTTCATTTCCATTAATCACTAGCACTATCATGCCCACTCACCCTGCGAATCATGCCAAGGCAGGTAGTTTCCACCATTTCCACAGAAACAGCGGGCAGGTAGTTCCTTGACACAATTCCAAGGTGGAACCACTCATATCATATTGTATTTTACTTAAATCTCCATTCACAACTCATAATACCGCTTACTTTCATTCTCATATTATATCTCACCTTACCTTTCATTCATGATTGCATAACTCCTCTTCTTTATTTCTAACATTCATTCACATACATACTCTATATACTATTCATTTCTTTACTTTACTTTCTCACTCTCCTCTACTCATGTTCCTTCATTTGCCAATATCGCATCATAAGTATAGCCATATGCCAATATATACCCACACACACATATATATATATCTCCCCCGTAGTATATTCATATCTCCCATAATATAAGTAATCTCCGTAAGATATCATATCATCCGTATCTTTACATACACATATATTCTTTTAATACACATACACCTTTATATTTTCTCCTTTTCAGTGCCCACACAACTGACCTCCTCGTACAACACAGGGATCTCTGTGCCTCCCATCCCGTACATTTCAATCCCACTAACCCACCACATTACCCAGATCCAGGTGTCCTAAGCATCTACCATTTGTGGGCTGGATTGAAAGTACGGTTGCGCGCTTGTCCAACCAAGACTAAAGCCAAAAGGCCAGTCAAAAGTAAAATATAACACGCGGATCGATGCTCACACAGAGTCTTACACGTCCGAGGCTACGTCTTCCTCCTGGCCCTATACCAACGAGGGAAACTCCTGATCCCCAAACATAGTTTGTGGCAATATATAACTCCTGATCCCCAAATATAAAATTTGGGGCAATATTAATATATATATAACTCCTGTTCCCCAAATATAATTTGGGGCAATATAAATATAACTCCTGTTCCCGGGTGTATCCCGGGCCTGTGGGGTCTAGCCCAAACCCCGGGAGATTGTGTGGCACTGCAATATTTAATTCTCCTTTATATACACATACATATCTCCTTTATTATATACTCCTTCACAATATAACTCCTGATCCCCAAATATAAAATTTGGGGCAATATTAATATATATATAACTCCTGTTCCCCAAATATAATTTGGGGCAATATATAACTCCTTTATAATAACTCCTTTATTATAACAACTCCTTTAATAAAAATACCTCCATATATTCATTTATAATATATCTCCTTTATAATATTTCTCCACATGTATATCTCTCCTTTATAATATAACTCCATAAATAAATATATCTCCTTCTATAACATTTCTCCAGGCATATATATACATATATATATATCTCCATATACAAATGTAGCTCCTTTTTATAACATAACAAGAAAGCATATAAACTCCATGAAATTTATAAACATACACAAGCCATTAATCTCACTGATATCATATAAAATTTTCATTTCCCACCCACACGTCACACACACATCATACTCATTTCACATCACAATATCACATAAAATTTCCAATTTATCACCCACCTATCAAACCTACACCATATCATCGTTTCATCATGTTATCACAGCACATTGTCATATCAAACATATCTACACACCATGCTTCCCATCATTTCACATTAGTCATAAGATCACACATCATACATACACGTACATTCACATACACATAACTAATCATTACAACCCCGAAGCATATAGATATTTATCTACAAGCATCCACACATTTCCATACATATATATATATACTAATTTCTTTCATCTCATAATTTACTCTGTATTCTACTTACGACTTTTCCATACTCAATACACTTCACACAACACACACCAAACCATAATTTAAAATTTTCATAGCACATTATGCATATAGAATAAAAAGTTCATACTCACATAGCATCCCGCGAAGACCCGATACGCCAGCACGCCGTTCCACCTCCAAACTTGCTAACATATCCTATTATCAAATTTCAACACAATTAAGGCTCAAATCATCCAAATCAATCACAGAAAATAATAACACTACTTCTAATATCACTCAGGCATTTTATTGAATGCCTGGGATGCACATGTGCGTTGCACGTGTTATTCGAAGTCCTACGAGATTTTTATTTCTCAACAATTACTAAAATCATCTCCAAATTATTCGAATAGCTTAGCAAGAATTTCTACTACTACGAAAGACACAACTTTTCATATATTTACTTCCCTTTTATAACCCAAAATCCTAGTCTATTAGCAACTTGTAAAATCTCCGATAATCTGCTAATTCCTCATCTCTACTATGCCCAACACCTCCTAATCTCCCTACCATAACCATTCTACTCAAAAGAAACTAAAAACACTTAATTCCATACAAATAAAATAAACTAGGGTTTACCTTCACGCAGTTATTTCCCCAAATCGATGCTACCACGAGCTAGAGCACCCCTCACTTGATCTACCCCGCGAAATAATTTAAGAACGATGAAGAAATGGTGGGTTTTCGGGCGAGGAAGAGCACAGCCGATTGGGTTTGGCTGCTCTGGTTTCGGTCGGGAAAACAGAAGAAGGAAAGGGAAGGAGAGGGGATTGGGGAGGGGGGTTTTAGGAAATGAATAATAATAATAAATATAATAATTAATAAGGCATATTTACACATATACCCCCAATCTCCAATATATTTCAAATAAACCCCGCTCCACTCTTTAATAATACGAAACAAGACAAAAAGGATACATCAAAACTATCTCATAATAATCCTTCAAAAGTATAAAATAAAGTAAACAATGTTTCTTCACAAAACTCAACTCATACTCCAATACATCATTTACATCAATCCAACACAAATATTCATACCAATATCAATATTTTAAAAATAAAATATATCAAAAATAATTATTCACCGCTCCAAATACATAAAACAGGTATTTCCGGGATTTTAAAAATTCGAGGTGTTACAAGAAGAAAAGAAACACTAGCGGTAGCAACCCAAGCAAACAGATACAAAAGCAAAAGTAACCACAACTTCCTAACTGGAAGAGACACAATGAAACAAATAACGAGGCAAAAACTAGCCGGACGGCGCCAACCCAGCACCACCAAGAGATGCTAACATCAACTAAATAAACGAAAGAAAGCTAAAGGAAATGCAATAGAATCGAAGGATAGAAGAACAGTAAAACAGAAAATAAGCTGAAATCTAGGGATCTCAGCAATCGAATCATCTGAAAGTAACCACATAGAAACACAAAAGTTTTAAACAAAGCAGGAAATAACAAAAGCTTCTAGAAGATATAAAGCAAAAAGTAATAAGCATAGCAGCTTAACAACTGAACAGAGCCCACCACGGAGTGTACAAGCCAGGCCACCAAAAGGTAGAGAAGAAAAAGGTAGCAACCAGTCGCATCAGATCTGCACAAGAAAAAACAAACAAAGGAAAAGATCAATAGGGCAAAACAAGAAGTTAAGGAGGAAAAAAAATTGTAAGATGCAATCTAAATGCTGCTGCATCTAGACGGTGAAGATGCAGTGCGATTGCTTTATCATGCAATAAAGCGGACGACCAAAACTTGGTAAAGAAGACCAGCTCATGAATGAGACTACCAATAGGGCGAGAGGTGTGAGAGAAAATTCAATTATTTCTTTCTTTCCATATGATCCATATGAGCACCATCATCGAAAGATCCCAAGAGTTACAAAAAGCTCTATTAAACAAAATGGGACCTCCAACTAGTCCACCAAGACTGGAATGAGTTGGGGAGAGAGTTGACAACCCAAGCATCCAAACAAATGGTCCATAAAGGGTGAATAAAAGCACAACACAAAAAAAGATGATCCGCATCCTCATGTTGAGTAAGACAAAAAGAACAAAATTTCTCAATGGCCAAATTCATCCTGTTGAGTTTGTCAACGGTTAATAATTTGTTGTTAATAGAAAGCCAAGCAAGAATTTTAACTTTCAAGGGAGCACAACTACTCAAAATAAACTTAGCAAAAGGTGACTTAACACCTCCGAAGTTAAGAAAATTATAGAAGGATTTGACCGAATATAAACCTGAACTGATCCAATGCCAAATCACATCCTCATTGGGCTTCCAAGAGTATCCGCTTAAACTAGAAAGAAGTTGAGTGTATTTAGGCACCAATGATGGAGGAAGAGGTGAATAGAGTGGGATATGCCACTCACAGTTGACAGTGTGAGCGATGTGGTATTCTGCCACAGTGGCTAGAGGGTTAAGAGCAAGCCAGTACAGGTCCGGAAAGACATAAGCAATCTTGTAATTACCGATCCATAAGTCGATCCAGAACTTTGTCTTAGAGCCATTAGCGCACAATTTGAAAAGACCACACTGGAAAGGTTCCACCACCTTCCAAATGCCCTTCCAGAAAGGAGCGGCCGCCTGGGAGAGCTTTGGGAATAATTCCCAAATTCTATGACGTGAATGGCATTTCTGAAGAATCAGACGAGCCCAGGAGAAATGATCATCTTATAAAATTCTTCATAACCATTTACCCAGAAGAGCTAAGTTTTGGTTTCTGAGGTCAAGAACCCCCAAACCACCAGCCGACTTAGCAGTACACACAAGCTTTCAGTTACAGAGATGAGTCCCCGCTCTGTAACTGTCAGAGCCTGACCAGAAGAAATTCCTTCTGATCTGATCAATCCTCTTGATCACCCAAGAGGGAATGTAGAAAAAGGACATCATATATAAGGAAATCGAAGAAAGAACAGAGTTAATCAAAATTAATCTACCTCCTCGAGATAGTTGTCTACCGGACCAAACATTGAGTCTGGATTTCACTTTACCAATCATTGGCAACCAATCCGATTTTTGTAGCTTTCCCCATCTCAAAGGAATGCCGAGATACATAACTGGGAAAGAAGAGGAAGCGCAGTTGAAAAAATGAGCTATCTCGACTTGACGATTATCAGACCCGCCAAGCCAAAGAATGGAAGTTTTATTGAAGTTAATCGACAAACCAGACGCTTTTTCGAATAAATAAAGAAGCAGTTTAAGGTTCTGAAGAGTACAACCATTAGTCTTAGTAAAAATAACGGTGTCATTAGCATATTATAAATTCAGAATGCCACGGAAGCTTTGAGAGCCTTTCAAACCTTCAATAATATTAGCATACCAAGCGTTACAAAGTAGTTTACTGAAAACATCAGCAACCAGGGCGAATAAGAGGGAAGTGATAGGATCTCCTGGGCGAAGACCGCACTTGCATTTGAATTTGTTTCCCTCTGTACCATTAATGAGAATGGAGGAGGTGCTAGCGAAAAGACCGGACTTAATCCAAGCGATCCATTTCAAGCCGAAGCCTCTATGGAAGAGGATATCAAAGAGAATCCCAACCAACATTGTCATACGCTTTTTCAAAATCCAATTTTAAGAGGATTCCTTCTGAATTGGATTTATGACATTCAGAAATTATTTCTTGGGTGCAAGCCACACTATCAAGAACAAATCGGTCCTTAATAAAACTGTACTGAGCAGGGTCAATAAGGGGAGAGAAGACTTGGTTGAGACGACTGGAAAGAACTTTCATGATAATCTTAAAAGTAGTGTTAAGAAGACTAATTGGACGGAATGCAGAAATAGTGTTAGCACCCAAAATTTTGGGAATAAGAACAACATTGGCGTAATTAATATGATCAAAAGAAAACATACCTTGGTGAAGGTCAGCGAACATTTCAATGACATCTTCCTTGAGGTAATCCCAAAATTTTTGGTAGAAGAAAGACGAAAACCCGTCGGGACTAGGAGCGGAATCGCTCCTTAAAGAAAAAACAGCCGATTTAATCTCATCCACGGAGAAAGGAGCTTCCAGACTAGACAGATCATGAGATTCGTTACCATATAGCTGGGCCCAGTCGAGGTGGACAGAGCTAGACTTAGGAGTCCCCAAGAGATTTTTGTGAAAGGCTAGAAAGGTGGCCTGAAACTCAGAATTGGAGCTGAGCTCAATGCCGTTGACTACATGGGAAGTAATACGATTGCATCGCTGACAATGAGAAGCAAAATTATGAAAAAAGGAGGTATTACTATCGCCCTCCGTGAGCCAATGGATCTTAGCTCTATGTGCCCATTTGATGTGATCAAGGTTAAGAAGCTCAGCGAACTGTTGCTTGCAACAGAAACGATCGAAACGTAAGGAATCAGAAATGGGGTTGCTCTCTTCAAGAAGATCAATCGAATTAATCGAAGACGAGAGTAAATTCTTGAGAGTGTGAACATTAGCAAATCTCTCATTGTGCCAAATTTTGCATTTATGTTTGACAGCATGAAGTTTGAGAAGAATCTGACTAAGGCCGTGGGAGCTCGTAACTGCGGAAAGGCAACTAATAATGAGGTTGACAAAATTTCGTCCTGCAACCAGAATTTTTCAAAACGGGATTTGAACGGTTTAGAGAAGTTATAGTTAGAGTGCAGGGCGATAGGAACACGGTCCGAATTGGGATTCGGCAGAGTGCGGACAAAAGAATTGTGAAATTGGGAAATCCAATCCTAAGAGACAAGAAACTGGTCGAGTTTGGCCATAGATGGAGCAATCCGCATATTAGACCAAGTGAAAGATCTACCATTAGTAGGTATTTCGCTAAGATTTAGCGAGAGAATGCAATCGTTGAAGCGTTGTGAGTCAACATGAGAAGAAGGATTCCCCAATCTTTCGTTGGAAAATCTAGTAACATTAAAATCCCCATAAAAAATTCAATAACCGGTAACACATCCACGAAGGGAGTTAAATTCATTCCAGAACAAGTTACGCCGATCAACAGTGGATGGATCGTAAACTGATACCACTGTTAGGTAGTAGTTAAGTTCGGTCCAATGCAGACTGACAATGAGGAAGAAATTAAGTCGGTGTTCCGACAAAAGAGAAGCTGAATTCCTTCAATTCGAAAAGGATTCCCCCGCGAGTGCCAATAGCATCCAGCGGAATCCATTTAGAGATACAGGATCCGCCGATGGAACGTAGGATCGAAGGGAAAATGGAATCTAGTTTTGATTCCTGAATAGAAATCAAATCACAACGAGAAGAAGAGATAAGATGGTACAATGCCTGCTGTTTAGAAAAACTTCGAAGACCATAAATATTTCAAGAGATACTAATCATGACAACATTTTGACTCTTTAGAAACAATGTCAAGGTGACGGATGGAAACAATGTCCGACAATTGGGCCGAATCGAAAACAAAGACCATGCCAGAAGCAAGCTGAAGAATATCCGAATCAAACAAGGAGTCGAAAGGTACCTGATAGATAGATCCAAGGGCGGATGGGTCCTTATTATCAGGTAAAAAGGGTGGAATTTCTAAGTTCCGGATTTGCACCACTAAGGACGCCTCGGAAGTCGATGCTAATTACTTGTCTTTTTCGGCACGAATTCGTGCACTGGAACGAATAAAAGGAAAGGAAGATTTATACCTCTTATGAGAGGCCGTAGAAGACTTAATAGTAGTCTGAATAGGAGAACTATAAGATCAAATTTTGTTATAAACTATTTGAATGACATGTTTCATTATGTGAATTATTGTAGATGTTGTTTACCAAATGCCTTTTATACTTTTTATTTTTGAAAAAAAACTATTTTATGAAAATAGTTTACCAAACAATACTCTGTTTTTAAAAGTTAAAAAAACAACTTCTTAAATTTATTTCAAAAACAAGGTTTAAAATGATTTTTCATAACAACGAACCAAACATAGCCTTAGTATTTAATAAAACTTGTGAATGAATGTTTGTATGAGTATATGCAAGAGATGTAAGACATAATTTTAGTGAGGTGATATGAGAAATAAGGTTGCATATACGTATTTGGGTTTCTGTATGAATGCTTGTTTGTACAATTACATGTATGAGGTAATGTACTATTAAAGACATTTACAAGAAGTGTGATGGTACATGAGGTGTGCGATGAAATGTTTATTTGTATGCTTGCATGTGTGAATGTTTGCTATAAGTTAGTGTGATGAATGGTTATGAGATACATGATTGAACATGGTTTGTTTGTTATATTTGTGAATGACGTTAACAATGTGAATCTATAAATTTAGTGACCTTCGGAGTGAACTCGGACTGATCATCATTGATTACTAGTAGCGTTCAGTGGCTCCGGTGTGAACTCCGAACGAGTCGGTATTGAAGTAGGTGTACCAGTCAGTGCCTCCGGCTGAGACTGGTTGTCGGCACTGGGTAAAGCAAGATCCTTCAGTACCTTCGGAGTGAAGCCGGACTGGTCGTCATTGAATTACTGGTACCTTTCAATGGCTCCGGTGTGAATTCTGAGCAAGTCGGTATTTAAGTAGGTGTACCAGCCAGTGGCCTCCAGTATGAACTGGGCTAATCGGCACTGGATATTGAATGTAACTATGCTTGATTTGCATGGCTGCAGAATTAGTGATGCTATTGTACATTGTTGTGACATAATTAGGTCTATGGCATAATAAGACATGATACACTATGACAGTATCATACCATACTTTTTACATGACACAAAACATACATTACACGAAAAGCACATATACATATTCACAAATACATACATATTCATAAATACATACACTATATTAAAAATTTTGCACACTCACATGCATTCATTAACTAGTTGGTAGATTGAGTATATAATTATAGTTTTTAATCCAGCGGTTAGAGTTAATTAGCACGTCAGCCGGTGGTTTGGCTGACGTACCCACAGTTTGTGGTGCAGGTACTACAAGACGAGTTGAGATTGGATTGCACAAAAGAGTAAAGTGAGTTGAGTTGAGTTACGAAGTTGAGCACAAGATTATTAATTGAATTGTATAATTTATTCAATGTAAAAGAAAAGTATATTTGAATAATAAGTACACCAACAACCAAATTTAATACATTTTTCTCTACTATCTTAGATGACACATTACTATTGAAGGTTTCTACTACCTACTCTACACATACTTTACAATATCATCCACTAATAGTGTGCCATCTAAGATAGTAAAGAAAAATGTAGTAGATTTAGTAGTAGGTGTAGCATTACTCATAAGTTAATGAACGAAAGCTTTTAATTATTCATAATTTTGTATTTGTGTGTTATTCTCAAAGCATGATCTTAGGAGTTTGGGAGTGTGCGTCCGTATTTCTAGATATCGAGCTGCATAGCATAGCGTTACAGTGCCTGCCCAACTATTTACACACAAAAAATAGAAACAAGATCTTGAAAAGAATATCACTCCCTATATTGCACGTCCAAATAGAGAACAATAGTTACATGTTTACATGAAACATCATTAAAATTACCTCTACAAAAGTCCGAAACCTATACAAATATTCCAGAAATTCATACCTAGACTAATTAATTGAGGTACCAACCCCATGTCACACTCTATGCCCGGGCACGAAAACCTTGACATGCCTCCCAGGACTATCCGGCAACCCCGTCACTACCCCATCATGCAATTTCCCTTGCTGCACCACCAACACCGACACCCCAGCTGCAAAGTCTGATGTCGACAACAAATCCCCAATCGCCCCTAATTCCGGGCACTCGCTCCACTCCGTCAGCCCCGCCGTCAATGGCGAGTCCACCCGGTGCGCCCTCCCTACATGTACAAATCATGCACCCCATCGACCATCTCCCTTAACCCTGCTATCGTCTCCTCCGCATTTCGTGAGACTTTGTCCACGTACTGGATGTTTCCGCCCTCCCACCTTGCCCTGAACTCCTCTAAGCAAGCCTCGTCCAGATGACGCTCTCGGTCATTGCTGAGGCCAGATGGCATATTCATGTGGATGGCGTTTTGGTCAGGGGAGGGGCATTGGGAGGATTGGGAGGAGTAGCTGCTGTTGTTGGTAAGGCCGGGGATGAAGCGGTAAAGGGTGAGGGCTATGTTGGGGTGGCCGGCCATGCGGCTGGCAAAGGCTAGGACCTCGCGGTCGTCAGCCCCTCCAAAGAAGAGAAGGCCGATGTGGGTACCCCTGCTAGGAGTGCGAGGACCGGTAGTGCCGAGGCCACGGTCAATGAGAATGCCGAAGGAACAGCGAGCAGAAGAGAGGGCATTTTGGTTTAAGGATCGAATGTCAGGGTGGGTCACCTGTGCACATGTATGGATGGTAGTTAACTAGAGTATCATAGAAAAAATATGCATATTTTCAAACAAATTAGTTCGTACGTTTTATTTTAGAAAAAAAAACACACTAGCAAAGAGAAGTGACCGCTTTCTGTTGACTTTTATGTTTTGGGTTATTTTCAAATAACTTGCTACCAAATGTCCTTATTTTATATAACTAACTTAGAAATTATTATTTTCATATCACTATCTCGACCAACACTAAAATTGATCAATGAGAAACACAGTTGCAATATCATATGAATTCTTGTCCATTAAACCAACTTTTGAGAAATATCTTAAGTAAAATAATCGAGAAGATAATAAAAATGCATGAGTACTATAAAGACTAAAAAAACAAATGAAACTTTTCTATTTAAGATTTCTATAGAAAATTGGTTCAATGTACATAATTTCAATGATAAAATGTTACTGAAGTTCTGAGTGATCAATATTAAGTTGGCCGATACAGTAATATGGAAATAACAATTTTTGAGTAAATTATATGAAATTATAACAATTGTTTGTGCATTATATGGAAATAACCTTTATGATATTTACTATGCTAAGTTAAACATATATCTTCGGCATTTCTCAATAACTACCCTAAACTGGTTTTAATATACATAACCCACTCTTTTTTTTTCCTCCAAACTGTAACAATTATCTACTTCATTTGTTTAATTTCGAGATACTATCCATATTTATAGCAACTTTCTCAAAAAACTACCAATTGAAAACAATTAACATATACTAGGGTAATTGTCCGAAAAAATAAAAGTTTGAGAGAGCAATACATATTAAAGAAGGTTTATAATAATTATAAATGCTGAAAATAGAGGTAGTTTCTGTAATTTAGGCTAACTGTAAAGGCTAAAGCTATGAGGATTGTTTATTATGGTGTGGTGTGCGTATTCCAAAGAATTATGTAGAGATTTTTATCAAGTTCTTTGTCCTCACAGAGAATATACCTATCCTCATCCAAGATTTAGATGTATATACATATTAAAGAAGGTTTATAATAATTATAAATGCTGAAAATAGAAGTAGTTTCTGTAATTTAGGCTAACTGTAAAGGCTAAAGCTATGAGGATTGTTTATTATGGTGTGGTGTGCCTATTCCAAAGAATTATGTAGAGATTTTTATCAAGTTCTTTGTCCTCACAGAGAATATACCTATCCTCATCCAAGATTTAGATGTATATGGATGTTGCCAGTTGCCGGTTGCCCATAAGTCAAGTATGGTTATGGAAACAAAGGACGAATTTATTTCCGTGCTGACCCACTTTTTAAAATAATTACCAAACTGACCCACTTTTAAAAATATTCACATCAGCCTAAACTATTATTGGCAATAACGATATATATTATTTTAATGCTGTTGTTTTCAATAGTGGTACCGGTTATACTTTTTAAAGATGCCGCTATTAAAAGTAACAACATAGATGCATTTCACATTTAATTAGGAGCTCTCTGAATTGAAAAAAAATGTAAGTATGGAAAAATCTTATAACCGATGCTGCTATTCTCAATAACAGCAACCTTAAGCGGCTATCGCTATTTTCAATTTAAATAGTGGTCCCCTCTATTCGTTCCCTTCTCACTTAATTCTCTCTTCCCTCACTCCCGAAGCCAAACCTTAAAACCCTAAAACCCTAGATCTCACTTCTCCTTCAATCTCTTCTATTTCATATCCCAAAAATGTTTACAAAATACTAACCCATAAACCATAATTATCATCCTTTGATTCTCTCCTCACTCCTCCACTTGGATCTCGGCGCTGAATCTTCAACAACTCACCTTGAATCCGAAATTTTGCTAGGTAATCCAAAACCCTTAATTTGTTTAAAAATATTCACTTTGTGTATTGAGATTTAAATGTATGTATGCAATTATATATACGTAGTATATTGAGATATTATGGAGATTAATATGAGTAATAGTATGATACGAGTAGTGTATTCCCAATGCATGAAATTTTTTATGTACTAGAATTGCAATAATTTTTAAATTTCAGAAGATTTGTGTATGTATGAATGTATATATGTAGTGTATTGAGATGTTTTTAAAATTGAAATGAGTAGGATATTGATATGAGTAGTATATTGATACAAGTTGACACAAGTCAAATTTTTTGTATATGAGAATTGGTATATTTTTCAAAATTTAGAAGATTTATGTGTATGTATGAATGGATATACACAATGTATTGAGATGTTGTCGAAATTGATATGAGTAGTTTATTGAAACGAGTAGTGTATTCCTAATACTCAAATTTTGTTAATGAAAAATGCTTTATTAATGTTGATAGAGAAATGGTCTGACTGAGTGGATCGTCACAGCCAATGGTTCTTTTACAAAATTGGAGGGTAGTGGATGAGAACCTCGTTATAAAGGATCCTCTAAGGGTTTAATGGACCGATGGCCACACGTGGAGAGATAACTCATGTGGAGTGTTGATGTACTATAGATATGAGCTTGATTAACTGCAGGAAGGGTATGTCAATTGGGGTCCGTACACCCCCAATAGGCTTGAAAGACTACCTCCCTTATGCACGACAAACATGCAACTGTGGTTGACAAGAGCTCCACTTGTGAACTTCAATATCGTGGAGTTCTACTATCCGGATAGAGTCCTCCGATAATTCCCTGTGCAACCAAAAAAATCCAGAAAATTGCATGTACGACGGACAACTACACAATATCACCAGTCAGAGTCACATGTCGAATATTTATTGAGCCGATCATCATCAATCTCATGTGGCCATGTGGAATGAGCAAAAATATAATTTGGTGCTTGAAGGTCTCATAACATATGATGGGTCAGAGCAAGAAGCGTACATGATGTGGTATCGTCGTGTTAGTCGTTTATATGTATCTCCCCGAACCACTATACCAGCGGGATCCAAATACCGATCTCGTAGCACGAGGTCGAACAACAACCGACTCATTATTCTTTGCAACCAATGTATTAGCCCAAGGTGTTGTTGTATCGACTCTTGGTTACTTACTAGTTTGTTAAGATTCAACATTTCACAAGTTCCGTACATATTTTTATTATTTGTTTTTCATATAATTCTGTTTAACTTGAGTATATTTAAATGTTGTTGTAGATTGACAATTCATGGGATATTGCGCAAAAATGCACTCGTGTGTTGAAGAGTAATGCTTCCAAGGTCGTCAAGAAATTTTTGCGAGAAATCCTTAGCCCGTGTCGGTTGTCGCTTAAAGAAGATACGAACAATAACTCTGTAACATCCTAGAAATTTTAAATATGATTTTGTAATTAATAAATGATTTAAAATTAATTTGTGTGATTTAATAAATAATTTTTTTCTAAGATTTATCATTTTGCACATGCAAAACACGGGCAAATATTTTTCTTGGGAAATACAAAGTCAAAAAATTTGCTTGGAAAATCTAATATTTATTAGTAGATAATAATTCTAAATTTTTTGGGTTTATATGAATAAATTATGACATGTTTGCAAATATTTCAAAATGAAGGACTTTTGTATAAAATTGCCACTTGGGGGTAAAATATCAAAATTTCAAATTTTTGGGGCTGCACATAGGGCTGGCTAGATTGGGGAGTTAGGGAGAAAAGATATTTTTTTTGTTTAAGTTGATTTAACTAATTGATTTTTGAAAGATCTATATATGTAAAGATATTATCTTAAGGAATATTTTTTGAAAATATTGTAGAACTCCTAATAATCAAATCCCGACCTATATTAACCACACAGCAGCTGTTTTCCCTGTTGTGAACCAAAAACTTTATTTCTTCATTATTTTCTTGGAGTAGAAGCTTGGATATTGGATTTTTGCAAGGAGAAGGAGGGAGTTTTTCTTTATTACTACTATTGTTCTTCAAGTTTATCTTCTTCGTGGTGGGTGGTACTTCTCATCTCTTGAATTGTTATATTCTTGTATAATATGATGATGATTGATCAAATATGATATATCTTGCATGATTATAAAACTTAATGTAGATCTATTAGATAATAAATCTCTATGAATAGTAGTCAGATAACTTCTTCATGAATAAAAACCTAATTAGTGAATAATTCTTTGACTCTCTTGATTTGTTCTTGGATCGTTCTTGGATCATGATTAAGTAGATGTCATGTTAGATCTTTGATTGATTTAAAGCATATATTAATGATTCTACCTTGAATTGATTATTGTGATAGAGTTAATTGATTCTATGAGATAAAAATCAAAATTTTAAATGTGATGATCATGTTTAGTTTATTCTTGATGATGGATTTGATTGATGAACTGAGGTTCAGATCTTATTACTTTCGGAGAGTGTATTTTCAAATTTTAATGGAATTTAACTCAGATTTTTGTAGTTTTAGAGAGTAAATGTTCTCGAAATTCAAGAATATTACATTTCAGATTTTTCTACTGTTTGAGGATATAAAATCTCATTTTATTAATGTTAGTTTCAGTTTTGACAAATTATGTGGATATAGTTGTACATGAGGTACTTGGTTTTTACTATTGGAATTGAGGAAAATCCTCGTTGTGAGCTAGATGATTTTGGATTTATGTGACATAAAAAAATATTTGAGATGATATTTGAGTTATGGGACTCTAGAGGTTGGGTGGGACCCTAGCATGCCGGTAAGTGGGATTTTGTTGGAATTTGGCCAGTGGAGCTTTTGTTTTGATTCAGTATTGTTAAGTCTGGTAGGGTACACCAACTCTAGGGAGACTGTGATTCTAATTGAACATAATAAACATAAGGACATGCACTAATTGGTGTTGTGATGAAATGGGAGCAAACATGAGTATGAGGGCCTCAGGATGATCCGGTCTGAGATTGTCCCGGGAATTATCGATATGTGAGTGAAATAGTCTCCGGAATTACCTGCGATGTGGGACTGATCTTCGAAATTATCGGGATCAAGGCGACGCTCATTGGACGTATGTGCATGTTGAGGCGCCACAGCTTGCGGTGTGGGGTATTCTCGAAAATTTCCTGGTGTGAATAAAATAGTCTCCGGAATTATCGGTGGATAGAAATTGTCCTCCGAAATTATCGAGGCATGAGCTAAATACGCGCAGAATGTCTGAATCTCGTAGTAGTCATCGTAGTAGGTTAGTTGCATAACGAGAAATTGAACCCTATAAAGTGAAGAACGATAAGGGCTTGTACTGGAACTATGTAGTATGGGATGCATAGAATCTAACAAGTATGCATTAGAAATCATCATATGCATTTGTGTTCTCGAATCGTTTTATGCATGCTTATTTTCTGTTTTCATCTCATACACTTGACACTTAGCCTAGCTTCACTTGTTGTTTTACGTTTCATTCATCGTTGTTTCATGCTCCTGTTGGAACTGCGATGAGTCCCAGGACCACGGATTGGTGTGCGTATCGATCATAAAAGCTTAACAGATTTAATACGTGATCTAACCCTTTATAGCGGAAACTAGGGTTCACGAATTATACCTGCGATGAGAAGAAGACGATAGTTTCTAGCAACTTCGAGCCGTCAGCGACCCCAAGATCTTCTGCACGTATTCCTTCCTCGGGTTGGACGTCGGGTGGGCGACGGTCTCCCAACCTTTCTTCTCCTTGCCTGACCTCTCTTTCTCTCCTTACGTGAATCACAAATTTAGAGAAAACTTCTTATCTTTGATAATGATATGACGGCCAGAGAATAGAGGATATATATAAGGCTACGGCAGGGACCATGAGGAGAAATTAGGGTTAGGTCTCCTAACGAATCTGGGTATCCCGTGTTCAGCCCGAACACACAACCCAGGCCCATTAACAATAGCTCGGTCCACTAAAGAGCTATTGTTGCATTACCTTTCTAATCCCAAATTATATTTATGGGCTCCTTTTATTATATGCTCGTTCAGCTCCCCATGTTAAGATATCGAATGTCCATCGATCAAATTAAGTTACTGACAACTATATTGATCAACATCTTTTATTCTTAAGTAGTACCACTCAACTTTATTTGTCATGTCGGATGTAATCCACCTGCAGGGTATACATGACAATCCTTATGAGCTCCTTAAGGGGACATCATCAACCCGACGTATCGGGACATGGATTCCTTTTACAATCAACAGTCCATCATACATACAATGCTATTACCCAATTCATAGAGGTTGTTGATCCATAATGAATCTCACTCTTTTATGAGTCAAAGTAATGCACACTGCATATACATGTCTGTTATTATATCTGGATTAAGAGCATAAGCATCCATAATAACAGAGGTGTTTGTTCTCTTTTGTAGTCAGTACAAAGAGAACAACCTCAAGTGGTCCTGTTCAATACACACAAAGTGTACTAGTGTAAATCTATAGTCAAGATAGACTAATACCAGATTACACTACAACCTTTCCAATGGACTGTCCAAGTCCGTCTAGGTTGTGAACTATTTATATATTCTATAGGGAACTGATAATATGATCTTCTGTGTGTCACCTCACACCATATTATCAACCTTATAGAATATCAGACACTTGCATTAATATTATAATAAACACAATATGCAAACATATGCCCATATGATTCTCATCAAAAAAATAAGGAAATAAAGTTAATACAAAAGTGATGCTTTCAGTATATAACCCTAACAATCTCCCACTTATACTCAAAGTAATGCTTTTCAGTATACTGTTACAAATCTCCCACTTATACTTAAAGCCATGTTGCTACACATCTGACTCCCATTCCTTCAACATGACTATCAAAAGCCTTAGCTGGTAAGCTCTTAGTGAAGGGATCAGCTAGGTTGTCTGCTGATGCTATCTTGATCACAGCAACTTTTCCTTTCTTTACGAAATCTCGTATCAGGTGGTACTTACGCTCAATGTGTTTACCTGTCTTATGGGCTCGTGGTTCCTTCGAATTTGCAACTGCACCACTATTATCACAATAAAGTGTAATAGCCTTAGGCAAATTAGGTACCACATCCAAGTCCAATAGGAAGTTTCTGAGCCAAACCGCTTCTTTGGCTGCCTCAGAGGCTGCCACATACTCAGCTTTCATGGTAGAATCAGCAATACATTTTTGCTTGATACTCCTCCATATAGTGGCTCCACCTCCCGAAGTAAATACATAACCTGAGGTTGATTTCCTGGAATCCCTATCTGACTGAAAATCTGAGTCAGTATACCCCAAGGCAACTAAACTATCTGCCTGGTAAACTAGCATGTAATCTTTAGTCCTTTTCAGGTACTTCAAAATATGCTTTACGGCAGTCTAGTGCTCTTGTCCCGGGTTAGACTGATATCTGCTAACCATGCCAACGGCAAAGCAGATATCTGGTCTCGTACATAGCATTGCATACATTAAGCTTCCTACTGCTGAAGCATAAGGAACTGCTTTCATTTTTTCTATCTCTTTAGGTGTCCTCGGACACTGCTCCTTTGATAGGGCAATTCCATGCCTAAAAGGTAAGAAACCTTTCTTAGAATTTTGCATGCTAAAACGAGTTAGTATAGTATCGATATAGGAAGCTTGGGACAAGCCCAACATCCTTTTCTTGCGATCTCGTAGAACTTTGATCCCAAGGATGTGACCTACTTCTCCCAAGTCCTTCATATCAAACTGTTTGGATAACCATACCCTTACGTTAGATAATACCTTCACATTGTTTCCAATGAGCAAGATGTCATCCACGTAAAGTACTAGGAATACCACTACGTTTCCGTCACACTTTTTGTATACACACGATTCATCTTGACATTGATCAAATCCATAGGATTTTATCACCTGATCAAAAAATATGTTCCAAGATCTGGAAGCTTGCTTAAGTCCATAAATGGACTTCTTGAGCTTACAAATAAGATGCTCTTGGCCCTTTTCAATGAACCCGTCTGGTTGCTGCATATAGATGTCTTCCTCAAGACTTCCATTAAGGAAAGCTGTCTTGACATCCATTTGCCAAATCTCATAATCAAGATGAGCTGCAATAGATAAAAGAATCCGGATAGACTTAAGCATGGCTACTGGCGAAAAGGTTTCCTCATAATCAATACCCTCTCTTTGAGTAAAACCTTTTGCAACAAGCCGAGCTTTAAAGGTTTCAACCTTACCGTCTGATCCTCTTTTTCTCTTATAGACCCACTTGCATCCAATGGCTTTTACACCAATAGGTGGTTCTACAAGCTCCCAGACTTGATTAGAATCCATAGATTCTATTTCAGATGTCATTGCTTTTTGCCAAGATTCTGCATATTTATCTTGGAGTGCTTCATTGTAGGTACAGGGATCATAATCTTGTTCCTCAGGGACAAGGTCTGACTACTCTCCCAAGAACATATATCTATTAGGTTGTATCACAACCCTCCCACTACGACGAGGCACTATCGGTTGTGGTGTAACATTTGTGACACGTTGTGCAGTTACTGGTGGTACATCCTGTTGTACTGTTGGTACTGAAGTATTTGGCGTCTCACCTCTCAGTTCTTCTAGAACAGCTCTACTTATGGGTTTATGTTTCATCACATAGTCTTCCTCTAAGAATCGAGCATTGGTGCTAACAATGACCTTCTGATCCTTAGGACTATAAAATAAACCTCCTTTCGTTCCTCTTGGATATCCTACAAACTAGCGTACTTCTGTACGAGATTCCAACTTATCGGCTTTCCCATTCAGCACGTGTGCTGGACTACCCCAAATCCGAACATGTTTTAGACTAGGCTTACGCCCAGTCCACAGTTTTGTGGGAGTAATTGATACTGACTTAGAAGGAACCAAGTTCAAAATATAAGCTGTAGTTTCTAAGGTATATCCCCAAAACGAATCTGGTAAATCTGAATAACTCATTATTGATCTAACCATCTCCATAAGAGTCCTATTCCTTCTTTCTGCTACACCATTCTGTTGGGGTGTTCCAGGTGCTGATAATTGGAATGTAATCCCAGCCTCTGACAAATAGTCCCTAAACTCCCCAAAGAGATACTCGCCACCACGATCTGAACGTAATGACTTGATACATTTTCCATGACGTTTCTCCGTTTCTGCCTTGTACTCTTTGAATTTCTCAAAGCACTCCGACTTACGGCGCATCAAATAAATATATCCATACCTTGAATAATCGTCAGTAAATGTGACAAAATATTCAAAGCCACCTCTAGCCTGGACAGTCATGGGCCCACACAAATCAGAATGAACCAATTCCAATACATCTTTGGCCCTATACCCCTTTGCCTTGAAAGGCCTTTTGGTCATTTTACCTACCAAGCAGGATTCACAGACTGGTAGTGCCTCCACTTCCAATGAACTCAAAAGTCCATCTTTAACCAGTCTTTGAATCCTTCTTAGGTTAACATGCCCCAATCGCAAGTGCCAAAGATATGTTTGGTTCATACAAGAAGGTTCTTTTCTCTTATCTATGTTAGAAGACATATTATTCATTTCCATAAGTTGCATCGTGGGCGAAATAGGATCAATGACATATAGATTATCAACCAATGCACCAGAACAGATAAAATGCTTATTTTTTCTAATAACAATATTGTCATTAAAATAAACTGAATATCCATCCTTAACTAGCATGGAAACAGAAATTAAATTCCTTCTAAGTGAATGTGCATAAAGACAATCTCTCAATGTCAAAGACTTATTTCTACCAAAAGATAAAATAACATCTCCTATTGCAACGGCCGCTACTCTTGTAGCGTCACCCATAAACAAGCATATCTCTCCATCACTGAGCCGTCTAGTTTCCTGGAACCCCTGCAATGTATTGCAGACATGATTAGTGGCTCCTGTATCTACACACCAGGTGCCGGTAGATAACACCGCTAAACATGTTTCAACAACTAGTAAATGAGATATACCTTCTTTGTTCTTTTGTTTGAGAAGTGGACAGTCAGTCTTCTAATGTCCTGACCCTTTGCACTTGAAATACTTGCCTTTCGGCTTTTTCACAGCGCCTTGAGGTCCCATGCCCTTCTTTGCTGAGTTTACTTGTTTCTGAACTTTCTTCTTTTTACCACCTTTCGGCTTAGAAGTAGAGTCCTTTTCAGTCACATAAATATGGGCATTCTGCTTGAAGAGAGCTTCAGCATCCTGTAGTTCTTTTGCAAGTTCTGCCAAACTATACAACCTTTTGTTCATGTTGTAATTAAGGCAAAACGAATCAAAACTTTTAGGCAGAGTCCCGAGAATGATATCGACCTGGGTTTCCCCATCGATTTCAGCACCAAGGATCTCCATCTCATTTAGATGACCGATCATCTTGAGAACATGATCCCTTACTGGTGTCCCCTCAGCCATAGATGCTCTCATCAAACTCTTCATAGCAAATTGCCTAGCTGCTCTACTCTGATGTCCGAAGAGTTCCTTAAGGTTGTACATCATATCATAAGCTGTGGGCATGGCCTGATGCTGATGTTGCAGTACATTTGACATAGATGCCAAAATGTAACACCGCGCCATCTCATCTGCCTTATTCCACTTCTTATAAGCCTCTTTGACCTCTTCATCAGAGTTAGCATCAGGCTTAGGTGGGCATACTTCATTGAGTACAAATTTGTACTTTTCAGCAGTTAAGACAAAATCCAAGTTACGTTTCCAGTCAACATAATTAGGTCCAGTAAGTTTGTTTCCTTTAAGAATCACCATAAGTGGACTGAAAGAACCCACTTTTTTGAAATCCTGAGAATCACACACAAAAAAAAATTATGTAGGGCAAAACTTTTTGAATTAATTAAATATTGATTCCCTCAAAACAATAAAAAAAAATTCACCAACACCTTAAACACCATGAATTTAGCATGCCACGATAGTGTGGACGTATACAAATTCAATATTTGTTCAAGTAGGTTTTTCCTATTAATTTTACTATCATGTCAACACAACTTTATGACAAATAAAATTAATCTGTTGGTCTTGCTCTGGTCCTACAAATAATAGCAGTGACTCCGATGGGGAGGATACCATTATTTGTATCTAAGTGTATACCATTGCTTAATACTAAGTCCATTATCTTGTATTGAGTTCCTTCAGATGGAGAAGTGAACACATACTAGGTAACTTTCTACAATTATCCCTAAGGAAGTTTGTACTGGTGATCCATAATTATACTCATCCGATATGGAGGAAAGCACTAAAACCAACACGCAAGTATATATCACCTACAAACCAGCAATGGAGACCGTGGGATTCATGTTAAATGAATTCCCTCTCCCACTTAGTTATTTAACAATGAGGGTTTTTCTACTAGTTAATTTATGTCCATGTTGTCCATTATTAATGTGATCCTAGTTTTCAAAAAAAATCACAAAATAATAAACATGCATAATCAGAATAAGCAATAATGGCAATAAATTTGAAAATAAATATCCAACTATTATGGCCATCTTTCCTGATTTTTTCCTGACTGTGCGAATCCCAAATCTGACCCTGCGCAGAGTTATTCGGGGTTCGGGGCAGCGCCCCGTTTTTTTTTTTTAAAGGTTTGGCTGCCCGATTTCTTCATCGAAAACCATCTGTCGATCTCCGGACTGCCTAAAAACAGCATCTCCTCCGGCGTCAGAAACAGCCACCACAGCCATCACGATCGATCGAAAAAAAAGAAAAAAAAAATTTAAAATTACATCAATCCTATGCCTCCCGAAGGAGTTCACACATAATCTAGATTGAAAAATTTAAATTATAAGCACGATCAACCCTCGTGATATTAATTACATCCACAAAACAACAACAACACAAACAAAACATGCATTGGACCATAATAGTTGGATCTAAGATGCCTGCAAAACCGAGTTAGAACAGATCTACATCTACCGACTATCATACAACGCAAGTTTTATTGGACAACATGGATGTGAGCCCATAAATATAATTTGGGATTAGGAAGGTAGTGCAACAATAGCTCTTTAGTGGACCGAGCTATTGTTAATGGGCCTGGGTTGTGTGTTCGGGCTGAACACGGGATACCCAGATTCGTTAGGAGACCTAATCCTAATTTCTCCTCATGGTCCCTGCCGTAGCCTTATATATATCCTCTATTCTCTGGCCGTCATATCATTATCAAAGATAAGAAGTTTTCTCTAAATTCGTGATTCACGTAAGGAGAGAAAGAGAGGTCAGGCAAGGAGAAGAAAGGTTGGGAGACCGTCGCCCACCCGACGTCCAACCCGAGGAAGGAATACGTGCAGAAGATCTTGGGGTCGCTGACGGCTCGAAGTTGCTAGAAACTATCGTCTTCTTCTCATCGCAGGTATAATTCGTGAACCCTAGTTTCCGCTATAAAGGGTAAGATCACGTATTAAACCTGTTAAGCTTTTATGATCGATACGCACACCAATCCGTGGTCCTGGGACTCATCGCAGTTCCAACAAATGGTATCAGAGCATAAGCATCCATAATAACAGAGGTGTTTGTTCTCTTTTGTAGTCAGTACAAAGAGAACAACCTCAAGTGGTCCTGTTCAATACACACAAAGTGTACTAGTATAAACCTATAGTCAAGATAGACTAATACCAGATTACACTACAACATTTCCAATGGATTGTCCAAGTCCGTCTAGGTTGTGAACTATTTATATATTCCATAGGGAACTGATAATATGATCTTCTGTGTGTCACCTCACACCATATTATCAACCTTATAGAATATCAGACACTTGCATTAATATTATAATAAACACAATATGCAAACATATGCCCATATGATTCTCATTCAAAAAAAATAAGGAAATAAAGTTAATACAAAAGTGATGCTTTCAGTATATAACCCTAACAGCTCCATCTGTTACTACCGTGTTAATATGATTCACTTGTTCTTCTATTTATCATTGTTATGCATCATTCACTACTGCTATATTAATATGCATCAAGTTTGTGATTGTGAGATCAAGAAGTATCACTATTATTATAGTTGACATCAGTTGCCTTCAACTGACGTGCCCACTCTACAGTTTGTTTTCACAGGACTTGCAAGTGAGTTTCCCGAGTAAAGTATAAGCTTGAATTTAAGAAATAAATGTATTAAATTTTCCGCTGTGTAAATGTAAGAAAGAACAGTTGTAATAAAAAGTTTTAATTTTCCCTGTATTTGATACTGTGTTTATGATACATTGAAGCTAATTCTGGAATTTGTGCAACGTATTTCTAATTTTATTTGTTTGAAATTCGTGGTGCTACAAACTCAACATTCTTCTAGCTCCACCACTATCACAAGCTCAACCTCCACAACGGCCACTAAGACAAGCTCAACCTCCATCACCACGAGAACCCCAACCCCAACCATCACATGGACAGTAGCAGAAAAGCGTTACTAGGCCGAGGGACGGTGCCAACTTCAAGCGCAACAACGTGCACAGCCACACGAGATTGTAGAAGAGGAAGACAAGCATGAAGAGGAGCCATTCCCTGAGATACCCGTGTCACAGTCGACCCAAGTAGAATGTACACGCAAAGTTTCACAACGGAAGAGGAGCAAGCCGTAATACTACACGCCTAGCTAGTCTATGTACACATTGTACCATTGTTGATTGACTTAAACTGGAAAAATGTAGTTTTTTGTGGTATTTACATTCTGTGTGCATGTAGTTGCAAATAGACTTGTTAACTTCGGCTTGTGCATGAATCCTTAATCGACATTTGATGTGAATTATGTGCTGTATTTACATTCAAAGGAGTCTTTGACTTGTGCATGAATTCTGATGTGAAATGGCTTAAGCTGGACAAATGTTGTTGATTATGTGTTGTTTTCATTATTACAATCTGTTGCTATGAATGTTGGATATATATGGTTGACCTCGATTGGTGAGAAATTTGTTGATGTGAATGCATGTTTTGGATAATGAAATTGTACAGGTCTGATACAAAGATTGTTGTTCTCTGGTTTATTTGCACAAAAAGGTCAACTAACTGATGCTGCTATTGGGGATAACAACATCAGTTACCTATAACATTATCAATAACAGCAGCATCAGTGTAAATATTATTTCCATTTCTATTCACACTAGACAATTTTCATTATCACTATTGCTGCTATTTTAGATAACGATAGCAGGTATAATGATGCCACTAATAGGATGAACGACATCGAACTATGACAATTTTTGGAACAAACCTCCATTATTTGGAACTCTGCATGAACAATCATTATTCCCAATAACGACACCAAAGTACCTGATGCTGTTATTGAAAATGGCGGCAACAGTTTAACGAGCTTGATCAAATTTTTGTTGTAGTTAGACAATTTACATTATAACTGTTGCGGTTATTTTCAATAATGACATCAGGTACTTTGATGCCATTATTAGGAATAACGACATCAGCCTGTGACAATTTTTGGAACAAACCTCTACTCTCTGGAACTCTCTGCCTGAACAATCGTTATTCCCAATAATGGCATCAAAGTACCTAATATCGTTATTGGAAATAGCGGCAACAGTTCAAAGAGGTAAAGTGGGCAGGGAACGAATAGAGGGGGCCAATATTTATATGAATGTATTGTTATATTGGTGCCGCTAAATAGTGGCATCTGCTTAAGGTTGTCGTTATTGGGAATAGCGACATCAGTTACATGATTTTTTCACACTTGCAATTTTTCTCAAGTCAGAGAGCCCGTAATTAAATGTGAAATGCACCTATGTGTTACTTCAAATAGCATATGTTGTTATTGCCAATAACGTTTTATGCTGACGTGTCCAAAAGTGAGCCAATTTGGTAAATATTTTTGAAAGTGGGTCAGTATGGAAAAAATTCACTAACAACATGATGCTATACCAACTTGTGAGCTACTATATATATAATAGAGGATTGGTACAAACTTTGCAATGTTTACGTTGTCATCATAGTGTTAAAGCCAACTTTCATTTGTTGTATGAATGTCCTACATCTAAAATGGTATGGACGGTGGTGTTATCGGCTATGAGTCAAAAGGAGGAGTTAGTTGATGCGGACGAGTGGTGGGATTAGACTTGGCCTTGTCGACCCGTGACCCCGTGGGTACGGGTGTACCTGTACGGGCCAGGTACGGGGTAGGAAATTTTTGAAAGAAAAAAAAGAGTGGTTACTTTTCAATTCAGCTCGTGAACTTGCGGATTGGGTCGGTTATACCCACGGGTACCCATGTATTTAAATAAATAAAATAAAATAAAGTACTCATCAATTTTAGTTGTAATTTATTTAAGTGTTTTTTGAGTTTGCTTTTTATTTGATTTCATTGTTTTGAATGTAATTAATTTCAAGACTTTAGAAACTTGTTTGTTATTATGGTTTCATTGTTATGATTTTGCTATTGTATGTTTTGATTATGTTTTGATTTTGTTTGAACTCAATTATGTTTGCATGCTTTGAAAATTGATGGATTTTTCTTTGCATGATCGGGCAATTTATTGCTCTTTTGTTTTGGTTGATTAAATGATAAATTGAAGTACTAGTTGGATTTTGAATGTTGATATCATATATTTATTTTTACAAGGAGCATACCAAGACAACAAGCAACAAGCTTATTAAGTTATCATTCTAGATTCTTAATTGCATTGCTTATTGTTTCAGTTATTCAGTTTTTGCTTTTATACTTTTTTTTAAATGATAGTATGTTGGTTATGTTTTAAATCAATTATTCAATTAAAGTAATTTTTTAAAAATTTTAAAAAACCTTTAAACAAAAAAACCATGAAATATTGGTAGGTATCCGTTGGACAGTTACCTTTTCAAAAATTTTCACAGTTACTTTTTGACCCAGCCCGTTGGACCCGCGGGATCCATGGGTACCCGACCTAACCCGTTTTCCAGGTATGGGTGGGATTGGTTCCAATCTGAGCGGTTGATGTGTGGTGGGAATGCCATGTTATATCAGTATGTGGTGGGGTATACGGCATGGCCAATATGGAAAGGCAAGAACTCAGTTATATTTGATGCTGCTGCAGATGACTTAAATAGTATATAGGTTCATGCGCAAAAATTAGCTACTGAATTTCTTGAGGTTGCATCTCAGTCATCATGTCGAAGGATTATGCCATGAGATTATCACTGTTTCTTGGAAGCCACCTGATATCGTAGCCTCAAATTCGGAAATAATTCGAGAAGATTTAATATTATGAATTCGGCAAAAGTTCGGTAAATTCGGAAGAAAAAAAAAACTCGGCAAATGTATGGGAAGAAAGAAATAGAAAATTTAATGCATCTTAGTACTCGTCACCTGAGTAAATATATATTTAAATCCATATATATGAAAAATAGCAACAAACATAGCGATTAATTTGTTTAATTCACGAATTATTCTTGAATAATTTGCACTTTTGAGAATAATTCAAGAAGTAAACGTGAATTGGTGATTAAATCGCGAATTGATTCAGCGGATGAATTCTTTGCGAATAATTCACAAATTTGGAAAATTATTCACGAACCTTGTTATTATGCCTGATATGGGTTGGCTTAAACTCAATGTGGATGGGTCTTACGATCCTACAAATAGAGAAGGAGCAACAGGATAAATGATATGGAATTAGGATGAGCAGTGTTTGTTAGCTGATGCTAGACCTGTACATGTCAAATCAGTGGCTGAGGCTGGGATATGGGCCGTTTGTTCGAAGAAGTAGGTGGGTCAAGGCTTGCTGGCCTATCAAGGAGTAGGTGGGTCAAGGCTTGTTGGCCACTAAACTCCCCACAAAACAACCCACCAAACCCGTTCATCTACCCCTACCTACTGATTTGAGGAATTCTATTTAAGTATCCTAATCTCTCTCATTCCTATCATCTCAAATTCGAGAGATGAAGAGAAAGTTGGAGAGAAATTTTGGATTCGATTTTTTGAGTGTGTAAACACTTTGTAAAAAGAGAATTTTTGTGATGAAAATTCTCTGAGTTTTGGGTTGTGAGTTATTTTGAGTGTTTTTGTAAGGAAAACACATTGTACAATTTTATCCCTTAGAGTTAAGATCTGCAGCAGTTCTAGAGATGTAAGCAAAAATTGTGCCGAACTCTTTATCAATTTGTATGTGTTATTTTTTGCTTATATTTCACATTCTCTCTAATTTGGTTAATGGAGAAATTCCGCAACATGATTTTTTTCCCAACAATGGGTATCAGAGCTCTAGTTGTGATTTCTTTCTATGAATAGTCAAAAATGATCCAAAGGAAGCCAGATTTGAGTATAAGCGATGGTCACAGACGAAAGAAAGGTGAAAATTGAAAAGTTCAATGGTGCGGAATTTGGCTTTTGGATGATGCAGATTAAGGATTATCTGTATAAAAAAAAGTTGTACATTATCTCTCGGGAAAAAAATGGAGTAGGCATGCAGGATGAAGACTAGATACTTCTCGATAGATAAGCCCTTGGAGTTATCCGATTGACATTATCCCACAATGTTCCTTTCAACATAGAAAAGAAAAAGACCACGACAGGTCTTATTGTAACCCCTGTTTTCCCATAAAGGTATTTTTCGATATTTTCTGAATTTAAAATTTTCGCAAATTATTTTTATTGTTAAAATTAGATTATTTCATAAATTATATTTATAAGTTATTGTATTTTTCTTATTGGATTATTTTCATTTTATATTATTTTTCTTACATTTTTGACCTCCGTGTGTTGTTTGTACGCTGATCGTCCGTTTTCCGCCATTTTGAATTCTTTTTCGCATTTTCTTAGTCTCATTCATATTTGTTAATTATTTTTGGGTCATGGTGAATTTTTAGAAGTGTTTTGGCCCATTTGAGATTTTTGGCCCTTAAGGAGATTTTTAGGAGCCATAGGATTCATTGCATTTTGTATCCCCATTTAAAATCTACCCAATATCCATCACTCAATTGTATACCTATTGTTTCCTATTGATATCCACTACCCATTAACCCACATTTGATCTCCTATATATACTCCTAATACTAATTAATCCCTAACCCTAATTCTAATCTTTCTCCCTCTCCTAAAACAAACCGGCCTCTTCCTTCCCTCTCCATATTGTGCTCCCGGCCTGCCCTCTTCCTCCTCAAAACCGACCCTTCCCATCAGCCTCCAACCCTACTACATCTCCTAATCCATCCTTATACCACTCCATACATCAAAACCCTTCTTCCTTGCACTCCTTGTGGCCGGCCCTTCACCAAAACAGCACCCACCTTCAAAAACAGCCCCCCCCCCTCTTCCCTCTTCGCTGATTTGGAGTAGTGGGTAGCGTCCGTTTGAGTTCGTGCTTCAAGGAGACGATCGTATGCAAGTTTCGGTTCGTGGGTTCGCTTGAAATCGCGCGTGGAAGGACTTTTGTTCGCGGGTTTTCATTGCTAGGCTTCGTAGCGCCGTGTTCATCATCAACAAGGCAAGTAACTTGTACTTAAATTTCTTAGGTTGATACAAGTAGAAAGTTCACACATAGGATAGGTTGAGACTAGAGACAGTCGAAGATCATGTTTTTAATTGTGGGTTTCGTCTCTATTGTTCAAAACAGGCCATAGATGACTTAGGACATGAAGTTTGATAGGATTGTGCCTTAGGTTTCACCCAAATGCGATTTGATCGCGTATGCGACATATTGTGTACCCGATGTATGTTGAACACCCATATGAGAAAGACTAGATTTTGACATGTTAGATACCCCCCATAAAGATATTTAGATAATGGGTAGGCTGTGTTTCGAATTTGGATGAGTTTGGTTAATTTTTGTAGAAGTTATGACGATTCTAAGATGATGTGAGAAATCTGGATATTTGGGTTGTACTGGATTGATTGTTGTTTTTACCTGGATTAGAGTCCGAATCTCAACATGACTATTTCTGAGTAATTTGTAGAGAATCGAATCTAATTTCTAATCCCACTGATTGCACCCTGTTTGGAGTTCGTATGAATTAGTTATGATTATTTTAGTAACTGTATGCCGGTAGTTCCCAGATTCATTTCGGGGTAGATTTTATCACCAATTTATTTTCAAGACCCAAGTTAGACATAATTTCATGGAACAAGATTTGGTCCAGTGTTTCACTATGATGTTAGGTAGTTCTCTGATTTTTGTGGTAATTAAAAGATGAGTTTTGAGTGATGCCTTACATCCTTTTCTAGAGAGCACTTTTGCTGTAAACTGCGTGTGATTGTATGTTGAATGCCGTGTTCACCTTATTTCTAATTACTGTATGAATATTTTATGTGAAATATGAAAGTTGGGTAATTGTGTATAATTTCATCCCGTTTTGGCAGAAGTGGATTTTGATGCGCCGTGTGCAAGATATGCATGATTTTGTACATCGGTATTGAAAAATTCCAGATCCATCAAAACTGTGTTATGTGTTACTTTCTATTTTTGAAAACATATCTATACTTTCTGGAAAAATATGAAAAATTATATTTTGAGAATATACTTATAGGGGATTACCCCAGAATTTTTGTGGATTTATTTGATGACTTTGTATGCTGTTTTCATGTGGTTTAAGTTATTCCCCTGTTTTCTGGCTGTACATGAAAACTGTGTTGAATTGTATTTTGAGTCGAAATGTTGTAAAATAGCATATGGATTTATTATACCCGTTAGAAGCGTGTAGAAGTCTAGTTTCCAGATCCTTCGACGGATCATGATTTGCATGCCTGTAGATCTTTGGATCACTGTTTTAGTACAGACTGGTCTTGCTGTCCCGATTACAAACATACACCATTTTGCCCGTATTTGTGAATGAATAGTACCATTACTTGCTGATCTGATTCCCTGAGTCTAAACCTGATTATAACCTGTTAGTCTGACATTATTTAGCACACTCTCAAGCCTGTTGATGATCTTAATAATAAAAGTAATCAAGCCGGGGTTTAATGGGAAAGATCTAGTAGTGGATAGTGCAGAAACGTGTACTAGGAAGGGGGCCCGTGTTTTCCATATTTGGAATTTATTTGGATTATTTGGAATTTGGTATATGATTTGGATTATTTGGAATTTGGTATATGATTTGAATTACTGTTTCCTGTACCTGAGTATACTGCCTTGCATGGTCCCCTACGAAATCTAAAGCGAAACTGCGTTGACTATAACAACCATGTGATAAAAAGATGGCACATGAAGTGTTACCTAGATAGTAATAATACAAGATATTAATACATGATTACCTGTTACCTGTATACCTGTTACCTGATTATCCTGATATTCCTGTTACCTGATTTTCTGATACTGGATACATATTTACCTGACTACCTGATTACCTGATAATTATACATGCTACCTGTTTACCTGTTGACTTTATATTTGACATATGTTACCCTTACCTGTTAGTATATCCTGTGGTTAGTTAGTTCCCTGAGCTTGTATCCTATTCTATTTGTGACCCGGACTTGCCATTGACGGGTACTGTGTTTTCTCTTTTCCTTTTTCCTGCATTCGCTGTATTGCAGATTTTGGAGGACAGGTTCCTAAAGGTATTGGCAAGATGAGAGGCTAGAGGCTGAATTTTGCTATTGCTATTCCTGTTACTTATTTTGGACAATATTGTATTTTGAACTTGTATTATTCCTTGTATTTAGGCAATGTGACCCAAGATTATTGTGTAATTCAGATCATGAATATTTGAGATTAATGTGTTTTATTTCAAGTATTCTTGTTGGTATTTGGTTCATAAGTGCATGTGGTTGATCTTTTTCTGGCTTCCGACTCTGATTTTACTATGACATGTTGTAAAGATTTCTTGAAACAGCTTAAGGATGATAATAATCATTCGCTGGGCTTTTGTTACGTGCCCGTATTCTGTATTTTTGGGAAGCGGGGCGTGACAGGGTTTTCAGTGGTATCAGAGCATCAGGTTTGGCTAATGTATTAGTTGACTAATATATTAGACAAGCTTGGCTCGAACTGGGATCTGCACAACATTTCACCAACCATACATGCATAAGTGAATTATTACCAACAATGATCTGGATACTAGTCTTATTCCTTTCCTTTTGATCCCTTCTTATTTGATTTCCTTGATTCCTTGTTTCTTCCATCCCTTTTAGTCATTCTCATTTGTTGATTCTTTATTGGGTATAGTTTCCTTATTTTCGTACCCATATTCCCTTGATTCTTTCATTCATCTTCAATTGTTGACTCATTTTGAGTATCGTGCTAGTTATTTCTTTCCGGTCATATTCTCTTTAATTTCTGCTTGAGCCTCCTCGTTCCTCTACCCTCATATTCAATTCTTTGATTCTTATTTTTCTTCATCCCTTGTAGTTGTCCCCCTTTGTTGACTCTTTATTGAATATAAAATCCATCCTTCTCTTGCCTATATTTTCTTTATATTGTATATGTATTTTATTGAATATTTTGCGTATTTCGATTATTAATTATTATATTTTGGATCTTCTATAAAATTGTTTTCTAAAATTTTATTATTTCGAATAACTGTGTATTTTAATATCGGAAATTTTTACTTCGTACTTAAATTGAGCCATCAATATCTAAGTACGTGTGGAAGATCGCATCATTTCGTTCATCGTTTTGTTGCAGCTGGATGTCGAGATGGCAAACATGCCACTAGACATCAATGGAGGCAAATTGCAACTGGATACCGGCGAGGTAAAATATGCAACCGAATATCCAGATGGTAAGCTGCAACCTGTTGTCGAGATGGCAAACCTGCAACTTGATGTCGGGAATGCAAGACTACAGATGGATATAAATGAGGCGAACCCACATCAAAGGATTTCTACTATTATTATTATCGTTTTCCTTATTATTATTAGTATTATTATTATTTTCGTTATTACTATTACTATTATTAGTGTTGTATTTTCTTACTATTTTAATTTTGATGTTGATGTTGAATTACTTTCACTAAATTGATGAACCCCAAATTATTTTCTGGCTTGTATTATTATCCTTACCAGTATTGTTAATATTTTATTATTACTATTATTTTTACTAGTATATTTATGATGATTATTATTGTGATTATTATTTTTATTACTTTTGTCATTATTATTTTATTATTATTATGTGTTGATTTTGTATTATGAATATTATTTTTGTTAATGCCCATTAGTTCTGACCTAATTATTTAAATTAAATCCCTCATCTCCAGCCCAATTTTAATCTGGTGTCTCATTCTTTTCTTCCTGCTCGGATCGTCGCTTGTTGTCGCGTGGTCTACAACGACATGTCTGCAACTTGGAACGTCACCATCAGAGTAGCGCAGCGGAAGCGTGGTCGGCCCACAACCCACAGGTCCCAGGATTCTCTTGTTGCTTCTTTTCCTTGTATTGTTTACTTCCCCCTATCTTTTGCATTCGTCCTCATCCGTTGACTGATTGTTTGATTCAATTCTTTTCTGTTATTTTTCCAATTTGCTTTTGCCTTGTCCTATGTACCGCCTAAGCAAATTTCGAGGATGAAATTTTGTTGTAAGGTGGGTAGGATTGTAACCCCTGTTTTCCCAGAAAGGTATTTTTCGATATTTTCTGAATTTAAAATTTTCGCAAATTATTTTTATTGTTAAAATTAGATTATTTCATAAATTATATTTATAAGTTATTGTATTTTTCTTATTGGATTATTTTCATTTATATTATTTTTCTTACATTTTTGACCTCCGTGTGTTGTTTGTACGCCGAGCGTCCATTTTCCGCCATTTTGAATTCTTTTTCGCATTTTCTTGGTCTCATTCATATTTGTTAATTATTTTTGGGTCATGGTGAATTTTTAGAAGTGTTTTGGCCCATTTGAGATTTTTGGCCCTTAAGGAAATTTTTAGGAGCCATAGGATTCATTGCATTTTGTATCCGCATTTGAAATCTACCCAATATCCATCATCCAATTGTATACCTATTGTTTTCTATTGATATCCACTACCCATTAACCCACATTTGATCTCCTATATATACTCCTAATACTAATTAATCCCTAACCCTAATTCTAATCTTTCTCCCTCTCCTAAAACAAACCGGCCTCTTCCTTCCCTCTCCATATTGTGCTCCCGGCCTGCCCTCTTCCTCCTCAAAACCGACCATTCCCATCAGCCTCCAACCCTACTACATCTCCTAATCCATCCTTATACCACTCCATACATCAAAATCCTTCTTCCTTGCACTCCTTGTGGCCGGCCCTTCACCAAAACAGCACCCACCTTCAAAAACAGCCCCCCCCCCCTCTTCCCTCTTCGCTGATTTGGAGTAGTGGGTAGCGTCCGTTTGAGTTCGTGCTTCAAGGAGACGATCGTATGCAAGTTTCGGTTCGTGGGTTCGCTTGAAATCGCACGTGGAAGGACTTTTGTTCGCGGGTTTTTATTGCTAGGCTTCGTAGCGCCGTGTTCATCATCAACAAGGCAAGTAACTTGTACTTAAATTTCTTAGGTTGATACAAGTAGAAAGTTCACACATAGGATAGGTTGAGACTAGAGACAGTCGAAGATCATGTTTTTAATTGTGGGTTTCGTCTCTATTGTTCAAAACAGGCCATAGATGACTTAGGACATGAAGTTTGATAGGATTGTGCCTTAGGTTTCACCCAAATGCGATTTGATCGCGTATGCGACATATTGTGTACCCGATGTATGTTGAACACCCATATTGGAAAGACTAGATTTTGACATGTTAGATACCCCCCATAAAGATATTTAGATAATGGGTAGGCTGTGTTTCGAATTTGGATGAGTTTGGTTAATTTTTGTAGAAGTTATGACGATTCTAAGATGATGTGAGAAATCTGGATATTTGGGTTGTACTGGATTGATTGTTGTTTTTACCTAGATTAGAGTCCGAATCTCAACATGACTATTTCTGAGTAATTTGTAGAGAATCGAATCTAATTTCTAATCCCACTGATTTCACCCTGTTTGGAGTTCGTATGAATTAGTTATGATTATTTTAGTAACTGTATGCCGGTAGTTCCCAGATTTATTTCGGGGTAGATTTTATCACCAATTTATTTTCAAGACCCAAGTTAGACATAATTTCATGGAACAAGATTTGGTCCAGTGTTTCACTATGATGTTAGGTAGTTCTCTGATTTTTTTGGTAATTAAAAGATGAGTTTTGAGTGATGCCTTACATCCTTTTCTAGAGATCACTTTTGCTGTAAACTGCGTGTGATTGTATGTTGAATGCCGTGTTCACCTTATTTCTAATTACTGTATGAATATTTTATGTGAGATACGAAAGTTGGGTAATTGTGTATAATTTCATCCCGTTTTGGCAGAAGTGGATTTTGATGCGCCGTGTGCAAGATATGCATGATTTTGTACATCGGTATTGAAAAATTCCAGATCCATCAAAACTGTGTTATGTGTTACTTTCTATTTTTGAAAACATATCTATACTTTCTGGAAAAATATGAAAATTTATATTTTGAGAATATACTTATAGGGGATTATCCCAGAATTTTTGTGGATTTATTTGATGAATTTGTATGCTGTTTTCATGTGGTTTAAGTTATTCCCCTGTTTTCTGGCTGTACATGAAAACTGAGTTGAATTGTATTTTGAGTCGAAATGTTGTGAAATAGCATATGGATTTATTATACCCGTTAGAAGCGTGTGGAAGTCTAGTTTCCAGATCCTTCGACGGATCATGATTTGCATGCCTGTAGATCTTTGGATCACTGTTTTAGTACAGACTGGTCTTGCTGTCCCGATTACAAACATACACCATTTTGCCCGTATTTCTGAATGAATAGTACCATTACTTGCTGATCTGATTCCCTGAGTCTAAACCTGATTATAACCTGTTAGTCTGACATTATTTAGCACACTCTCAAGCCTGTTGATGATCTTAATAATAAAAGTAATCAAGCCGGGGTTTAATGGGAAAGATCTAGTAGTGGATAGTGCAGAAACGTGTACTCGGAAGGGGGGCCCGTGTTTTCCATATTTGGAATTTGGTATATGATTTGGATTATTTGGAATTTGGTATATGATTTGGATTATTTGGAATTTGGTATATGATTTGAATTACTGTTTCCTGTACCTGAGTATACTGCCTTGCATGGTCCCCTACGAAATCTAAAGCGAAACTGCGTTGACTGTAACAACCATGTGATAAAAAGATGGTACATGAAGTGTTACCTAGATAGTAATAATACAAGATATTAATACATGATTACCTGTTACCTGTATACCTGTTACCTGATTATCCTGATATTTCTGTTACCTGATTTTCTGATACTGGATACATATTTACCTGACTACCTGATTACCTGATAATTATACATGCTACCTGTTTACCTGTTGACTTTATATTTGACATATGTTACCCTTACCTGTTAGTATATCCTGTGGTTAGTTAGTTCCCTGAGCTTGTATCCTATTCTATTTGTAACCCGGACTTGCCATTGACGGGTACTGTGTTTTCTCTTTTCCTTTTTCCTGCATTCGTTGTATTGCAGATTTTGGAGGACAGGTTCCTAAAGGTATTGGCAAGATGAGAGGCTAGAGGCTGAATTTTGCTATTGCTATTCCTGTTACTTATTTTGGACAATATTGTATTTTGAACTTGTATTATTCCTTGTATTTAGGCAATGTGAACCAAGATTATTTTGTAATTCAGATCATGAATATTTGAGATTAATGTGTTTTATTTCAAGTATTCTTGTTGGTATTTGGTTCATAAGTGCATGTGGTTGATCTTTTTCTGGCTTCCGACTCTGATTTTACTATGACATGTTGTAAAGGATTTCTTGAAACAGCTTAAGGATGATAATAATCATTCGCTGGGCTTTTGTTATGTGCCCGTATTCTGTATTTTTGGGAAGCGGGGCATGACACTTATGATGGCTCTCTCCAATATGTACGAGAAACCATCGACCTCAAACAAAGTTCACTTGATGATGCGGTTATTCAATTTGTGAATGTTGGAAGGTGCATCGGTGGCTTAACATTTGAACGAACTTAACACAATCACAACCTAGTTGAGTTCAGTAGAAATCAGGATTAATGATGAAGTTCGAGGTTTGATTCTCTTATCCTCTCTACCAAATATTTGGAATGCTACTATTACAATAGTCAGTAGTTCGTCGGGAAATAGTAAATTAAAGTTCGATGATGTTCAAGATCTGGTATTGAGTGAAGATATTCGGCGGAGAGATTAAGTGAAGCATCATTCTCCTCAGCTTTGCACATAGAGTCAAGAGGGAGAACTTGATAAAGAATCCATAATCGCAGTAGATCACAATCTCGACTAGGTAAATCTAGATCGAGAAAGTTTAATGAGATTGCCGAGCACCGAAGAAAGCTACAGTCCACATGAATCTACCAACGTGATCGAGGAAGCAGGTGATGCTATAATTCTAAGCGTCAACAGTCCGTTTGAATCATGGATCTTGGATTCAGGGGCATCTTTCCACTCCACTCCATGCAGAGAAATCATGGAGAACTACATCAGTGGTGAGTATGGGAAGGTTCATCTAGCCGATGATGAAACCTTCAAGATCGTGGAAAAGGGAGACATCCGAATAAAGTTGACGAACTAGACTACATGGAAGCTACAAGGAGTGAGACATATTCCTAGCCTAAAAAAGAATTGATCTTAGTGGGATAGCTTGATAGAGAAGATTATTGTACAACTTTTTCAGGATATGAATGGAAGATTACCAAAGGAGCACTTGTCATTACTCGTGATAAGAAGACTGATACTCTCTGTATAACCTCAAACTTGGAGAATATCATAGCAAGCGCATATGCTAATGGAAAATCAAACCTATGACACCAAATGCTTAGTCAGAGCCAGAAATGGATGGAGACACTTATGTCAAAGGGAAAGCTGCCAGATCTGAAGAGCGTAGATGTTGGCCTATGTGAGGATTGCATCTTCAGCAAACAAAACCAGCTTTGCAAAGATTGGCAAAACACCCATGGTAGAAAATTTAGAGTTTGTTCAAACCGATGTATGGGAACCATCTCCGGTTCAATCTCTAGCAGGCTCGCTATATTATGTCACCTTCATTAATGATTCTACAAGGAATGTGTGGGTTTATTTTCTGAAGAAGAAATCATAAGTCTTTGATACCTTCAAAAAATGGAAAGCCATGGTGGAAAATGAAATTGGTTTGAAGGTCAAGCGGTTTGAGATCGGACAATGGTGGAGTACACATATCATAGATTCAGAGAATTCTGCGCAAACAATGACATCAAGATTGAGAAAATAATTCCCATGAGACCGCAGCAGAATGGCATAGTAGAGCGCATGAAAAGAACTTTGGATGAACGTGCCAGATGTATGAGGATACATGTCGAATTACTCATGATGTTGTGGGTTGAAGCCGTTAACACCGCAACCTCTATGATCAACCGTGGGCCCTCAGTACCTTTGGATGGTGGAATATAAGATGAAGTTTGGAGCAGAAAAGAGGTAAATCTTTCATACTTAAAAGTGTTTGGTTGTATTTCTTATGTGCACATTGATTCTGCTGAAAGATGTAAATTAGACCCAGAGTCTAAAAAATATGTTTTTACTGGATATGGTTGTGACGAGTATGGCTACCAATTTTGGGATTACGAAAAATGGAAGATCATCAGAACCTGGGATGTCATATTCAATGAGAATGTGATGTACAAAAATAAGTCAACTGCGGAATCAAGTAGTTCAAGTACAGATGCTGAAACGAAGGATTTAGTTCGAGGAGATTTCTGGAAACGATGTCCAGATTAGTCCAGAAGCCGTCCAAAAGAAACCAAGCACACCAGAAGTAAGATGCTCCCTAAACCAATCCAGCGTTATTCGCCTTCTTTGCAGTACTTATTTTTTACTGACAATGGAGAACCAGAGTGTTATGATGAGGCTATGCAAGTGGAGGATTCAATCAAGTGGAGTCTACCATGAATGATGAGATGGGCTCGCTCATGTCAAATTAGACGTGAGAATTAGCTACTAAGCAAGAAATCTCTTCATAACAAGTGGATTTTCATGATAAAAAAAGAGCACGTTGGAAGCAAGTGCTACAAAGTAAGATTGGCAGTCAAAGGATTTTCAGTAAAAAGGAGTTGATTACAATAAAAGTTTCCCTCCAATCGTGAAGCTGACTACAATCAGACTGGTATTAAAAATTGTAGTTGCAGAGCATTTACATCTTGAACAGTTAGATGTAAAGACAACTTTCCTTTATGGTGATTTGGAGGAGGAACTAGAAGGCTTCATACAGGCAGGCAAGAAAAGCCTTATATGTAGACTGAAGAAGAGCTTGTATGGCTTAAAATAAGATCCCAGACAGTGGTATAGGAAGTTTGATAGCTTTATGACCAGCAGCGGTTTCACAAGCTATGCCAAGTGCTACATCAAGAAGTTCAACAACAGCTTCATTATTCTATTGTTGTACGTCGATGATATGCTCGTTGTAGGTCCTTATATGCAAGCAATTATCATTCTAAAGCAGGAATTGTTGAAGCAGTTTGCAATGAAAGATCTAGGCGCTGTAAAGAAGATTCTTTGAATAAGGATCAAGAGAGATACGAAATCGAGGACTTTGATGTTATCACAGGCTGAGTACATTAACAAAGTACTTTCCAGGTTAAACATGAAGAATGCTAAGTCAGTGAGATTTGGGTGTTCATTTTAGACTCTCTAAGGAATAGTCACCGAATACGGAAGAAGAGCGTGCACACATGGAGAAGGTTATGTATGCCTCAGCAACTGGAAGTCTGATGTATGCCATGATTTGTACCTGACCAGATATTGCTCAAGCAGTGTGAATTGTTAACAGGTACATGAATAATCCTGGCATGGTACATTGGAAAGTTGTTAAATGGATCCTCAGATATATGCGAGGTACCATAGACAAAACACTTTATTTCAAAGGTAGAGATACTACACTAACAGGCTATATAGATATTGATTTAGCCAGAAATGTTGATATTAGAAGAAGCACTATAGGGTATGTCTATACTCTAGGAGGTACAGGAGTGAGTTGGGTTTCTCAGCTACAAAAGATAGTTACTCTCTCTACAACTGAAGCAAAATATGTCACTATTACGGAAGCCAACAAGGAAATGGTTTGGCTATAATGTTTCTTGGAAGAATTAGGCAAGAAGCAAAAACACAATGTCTTATATTGTGATAGTCAGAGTGCTATATGTCTGGCAAAAAATCTGTTTTTTTACTCTGAACAAACACATACAAGTGCGATATCATTTCATCAAGTCACTTATGGAAGATGGGATTTTGAAGTTAGAAAAGATGAGTTGAAATCAAAATCCATCGGACATTCTAACAAAGATAATGATGATTGACAAAATGAACTTATGTTCAGCTTTAGTTAGCCTCCACGAATGATGAGACGGGAAAGTGCTGCTACATTGATCGAGGTGTGAAGACTAATTGAAATCAACCTTCAAGTGTGAGATTATGAAGAAGTAGGTGGGTCAAGGCTTGGCCACCAAACTCCCAACCAAACTTCTCACCAAACCTGTTCATCTACCACCACCTACTGATTTTAGGAATGCTATTTAAGCATCCTAATCCCTCTCATTCGTATAATTCCAAATCCAAGAGAAAAAGAGAAAGTTTGAAAGAAATTGTGTTGGATTTTGGAGTGTTTAAACACTTTTTAAAGAGAGAATTTATGTGAGGAACAATTCTTTGGGTTTTGGGTTAGGATTTTTTTGAGAATTTTACGAGGAAGAACACTTTGTACAATTTTCTACCTTGAGTGAAGATCTGTAGCAACTCCGGAGACGTAGGCAAAATTTGTATTAAACTCCTTCTCAATTTTTGTGTGTTGGATTTCTCTTATATTTTGCATTCTCACTAATTGGTTAAAGGAAAAATTCTGGAACAAGATTTTTTCCCAACAGTTTGGTTGCTTGTGGTTGACATGGTGCAGTTCTATCCTCTTTCTCCTATATGGGTGGAAGGGAATAATGAGATGGTTATTCACTGCTTGCAGGGCGATATGGGTAAGGATATTTCACCGATTCTATTGGATACTAAGCGATTGATTCAAGGCTTGGATTCAGTAAGGGTTTCTCATGTGTTGCGAGAAGGAAATCAGCCTGCCAACTGGAATGTGAACAAGAGTTGATTTGAAGTCTGTGGTTTGCATTTTAATTCTGTTTTCCTTTGAATTTGTTGTTTTATCCAATGCTGATGCTATATGTGGTGAATATGTAAGGTTGTAGTTTGTTGTAATTCTTGCTTTATCAAAAAACTGTTAAGTTATGAATTTATACATATTAGATTTAGGGACAGAAAGGAAAACTTTATTGAATTCTTATTGATTGAATTGGTTGAGTACAATATCTCTTATATATAGGAGAGAAGCAAAGACTAAAGTAATTTCTTTCATCTAATACCTCCTCTGAAACTCAAGTTGGTTCAAGTAACATGAGTGTGGAATATTGACGATGTTCATGTGGCAGGGACAACACATGGTGGCACAGGGACGATCCGGATCTTGGATCTGGGATAGCACAGGGATGATGCTTGGTGGCGACGCTTGGCACAGGGAAGGCGCTCGGTAGATGGCTCAAAGGATGATCTGGCTCTTGGATCTGGGAAGTGTGGAAGTTTATATCGGCTCTTGACACTGAAGAAGTAGTAGTGGTAGTAGCGCTCGGTACAGGCGGGTGGGACGTTGGGAAATCACCCCCTTTCTGGAGAAGTAACAGTAGTGGTGGCGCTCGGTGGCAGCACATGAGATGATGTTAGCATATTACCCCCTTTCTGGAGTAGTAGTAGTCTCGGTAGAGGTACATGGGATGATGTTAGGATCTCACCCTCTTTATGGAGAAGTAGTAGTGGTGGTGGTGATAGTAGTTCCGAATGGCCTCAGTGGACGGAATGGGCACAGGAATATGTGATGACGTCAAGAACTAGGATGATGTCAGGATCTCCCTCTCTCAAACTGATGATGGATTAGTCAGTGTGGGTTTGTACTGAGATCTAAATATGGAAGTGGGAACTGGGATAAGTTGTGTTGGGATTTTATTTTAAAGTAAACGAATCGGGTTTGGATGCAGATTAAGGTATTAGGATATGGGCTATTTGTATTAGTTATTAGGTTCAGGTAGTAGAGGTTTGGATTTGGGTATTGCGTTGTGGGTTTTAGGTATAGATAAGAGTAAGATATGGGTTTTGGGTTTAGATTGGGAAGATAGATTAGGATTAGGGTTAGAGTTGGAGGATAAAGACAATAGATGGTGGCTAGAGTTTGCAAAGGTGAGTTTCGGGAGATTTGGGGGTCTCAGATTGAGGGTCTTCGAGAGTCGGAGGTATTGCAGTCGGGTTAGGGAAGGGAGTTTGTAGTCGAGGATTTAGGGGGCATAAGAGGGAAGTGATTTAGAGGTCATCGGAGGGAAGTGCAGTCGGTGTTGATGCTGCTGTTGTAGTCATGTAGATGGCAGGCTAGGGTCATCTGGACTTTTTGGTGGGAGAAAGGGAGGTGCAGTCTGGTGGCAGCGACGACAGGACGGGACGGGACGGCGGTGGTAGCGATGGCTTGCTGTCATCGGGTACGGAGTTGAAGACCAGGGGATGAAGAAGGTGGAGTTGGTGATGATTCAACATCCTTCTCTCTCTTTCTCTCTGAGTAATTTAATGGAGGGAAGGCCGGGATTTGGTTGGATTTGAGTGGAGGTCGGGGTTTTAGAAATGGGGTTGTCAGGTTTGATTGGAATTGGAGAATGAAGAAAGTGGAGAAGATGAAGTAGGAAGATGGTGTAGTTGGGTTTCGATGTGGACTTGTCTTTGGGTTGATGCATTTGGGTTTTGATGTGGAGTTGGCTTTGGGTTAAGGGAGAAGATGGAAGCAATAACTGTTTGGAGAGGAAGGAGATTAGGGTGATGATGATGGTGATTGGGGTTAATGAAGTCAGGAGATTGGGATCTTGTTGATCGGAATTTGGAAGTGGATTAGGGTGGCGGCTGTTGGAGTGGGGAAGGAGATTGGATTTGAGATTTCTTTTTTTCATGGCTGCAAGACAAGAACTAGGGTTTTTGGGATTAGGGCTTTGATACCATGTTAGATTCAGAGATATAAAAGACTAATTTATTGGATTATTGGGTTGATTGGATTGATTGAGTACAATATATCATATATATAGGAGAGAAACAAAGACTAAATTGATACATTTTTTATATGAGACTAAACTAATCTCTCTCATCTAGCAATACATTTGACACCTAAACAGAGCCAGATTCAGTCTCAAATGCTTATCCTTATGGACCTGTGTATTGAAAACAATTTCTATACCTATGGAGCAATTAGTGTTTATACTTGTGGACCTAATATTAGATATGGAATATACGTATTTACATGTATGCTTGAACAACCATCAATTTATTTATTTAAAAAACCATCGAATTTATTAACTGGAATATATATATATATATATATATATATATATATATATATATAATAAAACACAAAGAAAGCTATCAAGTGGTTCTCCTTCAATCTCCCCAAAAATTAAAGGTCCAGATCTAACCTTACAAAACATATTTTCCCCCCAAAACTCAAATTCAAATCCCCCCCCCAAAACACCTCCTATATTTATTTATTTATATTTTTCTTACTCTATCTCCCTCCATCTTCTATTCAAAAAAATTAAGAAAATAAAAATTTTAAAAATTTTAAAAAAATAAAAAACTAAAAAAATTTAAATTTTAAAAACTTTAAAAATAATTCAAAAAAATAAAAAAAAAATCATATAATATGTTTTTTGCTAGACCCCAAAAGTTTTCATATAATATGTTTGCTACTTCAGTTAATTTGCTGAGTCTCCAAAACTATTTTATTTGATCAAACAAGGTGCACCGTTCCGAAAACGTGCCTTAAACGCGTGTCAACGGACAAACCTAGTATATATATATAATAGAAACAATTATATATTAGAATAGTATTAAGGGTCTATCCAATTCAGATTTAACTACTCAAAATAAAACATGTAGTCAAAATTAGACTCACAAAAATGTGTAATTCTACTATTTTATAACTAGAGAGTAGAGGGCTGGATGTTTTGTGTTATGCTATTGACTTATAAATCTAAACCACTCATTTTTAAACCGAAGTTATATTTACTACCCATTTAAAGTCAATCTCTGAATTGTTAATTCTCATACATCCACTTACATTTTAAAGACTTTTTAGATATTGCCTTCTTCAATCTTAGGTAATTTTATAAAACCTCCAAGAAATTTTATAATTCTTTATATAACCCTTATTAAAGCATTATGTTAAATCAAAAATCTCTTAAACCATAAAATACAATTTTATAATATCTAAATTGTCCCCATTTTATCTTTCCAACTAAAGCACTTCTACGTACTAATCCAAATTTGCGCTCTTTTTCCATTCCTCCATCCTTCTTTCCCTTCATCTTCCTTTCTCTCTATTCATCTTAGCATGGTTAATGGCAATAATTTTTTCTTTTTTTTTTATAATATTTTATCCAATAATTTTTTTATTTTTAAAAAATAAAAATAAAGTTTTAAAATACTGAACATCATGATTTCTCTAACTTATCGGATAACTTTGTAATTGGACGGGTTTGACGATCGAGATTGAGGGACGGAGCCCCACTGGGGAAAGGGGGGGCTCACGCTACTCCAGCCCCCTTCTTCTCCAGCCCCCTTCTTCTCCAGAAAAAATTATTCAAGTCCCCATTTATATTAGCTTGACATGTAGCACCCTTTCATACTTATTTGTTTGAATGATTATAATAGCATGAATATAGGTTATATATATATATAAAAGGGATATGAGCAACTTGCTCATTTAGTAAATGAGCAAGTGATTATGTGGCATGCATGTGATGCATTGGACAACTCATCCTTTTATGAATTTTCCAATCACATGCTTGCCACATCAGCAATTGCTTATTTACTAAATGAGCAAGTTGCTCATATCCCTTTTCCATATATATATGTATATATATATATATATGGATATATATATGTATATCTTATAATTATCACACAAATATATATATATGTATCTCACATGTTTTCCATTATAGTGACTTTTTCTGTTTTTTTTTGTTTGTTGCATCCCTTCAAGAAAGAAAAAAAACTATGGCTTTATGGCTTCGTCCCTGTTGAGGATGGAGCCGAACCAATAGGAAACTAATAAATCGATAAGGGGGGTGTGGCAGATAGAATTTAGTGTGAGTTCATTGAAGTTACTGGATAAGCAAGTGAGATGAGGGATGTCATGTTTCTTGGGAATGATATAGAAATATCAAAGCTTGATAAGGGTAATATAAAAAAAACTCCAATTGTAAAAGTTTTAAAAACCATCAAACAGATAGCCCTTTTACATATAGTGCACGTTGCTAACTAATTATCTACGCAATATACATAAATTGTTACCAACATAGGCCCATATAAGTTCAGCTTAAGCCCATTTTAAACCTTTACCACCTCTACGCATGGTTATGAAATATCCCTGAATATTATAATGGGAGATGGCCTTAGTGTAATCCGTGCAATACACGTATATAACTATTATAAAAGATGTTCAAGTTTAAATTCAGAATAAATTTTAATTTTAAAAAACTATATTTATTAAGACATATATTGCACGTGTAAATTACTAGTATAAATAATGCTTTTTATACTTAAGTTGTTTCTAATGACAATATACTCCAAAATAGAAGAATATAGCGCTCATGAAAAATAACATTTATTTTTTATGGGTTTCGCTCTTACTCTCATGAAGTATATTTTAACTACAGAAACCTTGAGTGCAACTAAAATTACCCAAAGTGTGTTGATCCTAAATTCATATAATCTTAAACTAAAATTACTCAAAGTTTGTTGATACTAAATTCATATAATCTAGTTTAGAGTTTAACTACGACGAAAGACGAAAGATGCCGAAAGATAAGAATAAAAGTTACATACCTCCATGAAGCCATCAACAGTCTGGTGCTTATGGAAAGGCAACAGAATAAGAGCCACATGCTTGTCCTCCGCAACCCCAACAACATCGTCATGCATCGTCAAGTAAGGTGAAAGCGCCGTGAGTGCCTGTACCGAAACCCCTCCGGCATGCTGCTCGTATGTCTCGAACGCATGCGCCACCTGCTCCGACTGTGTCTGCACCTTGTGAATGTGTCCTCCTCCGCCAGCATTTGTCAAATCCTTGTTGGTGGATGAGTTGACAAGGAGCGTGGCAGTACGGCCCGTGAGCTCGACGAGGTGGAGGGCATAGACAAATATGGGGGATCGCTTTGTAGGGTGGGCGATGTCGAGGAGGGTGATGAGGGCAGGGACATTGCGGGGGTGGTGGATGCCAACGAGGACACGGAGCTCAGATTCAGGGTTCGACCAGCGCACGGTGCGGCGTTTGTAGACGACAAAGCGACGGGAGCTGCGGACGACTGCGTCGAGGAGAGGGGGGACGAGGGAGGTGATGAAGACTGACATGATAAGGAGGATGGTGAATGTCTGAGTGTTCACAATCTGCATGTAAATTGTATGAGAGATAGATTTGTGTTAATTTCCAAGTTTTAATTCGGAAGATGGTCTCTAGATAAATCCATTTGACTTTTGAAAACACTTTAATCCCGTATCATCCATAACTACTAGAAAATCTTCCATAAAACATGCATTTTAGAAGTTTTAACTGAAGTACCAGATTTTCAAGAAGGGTAAACTACGGAAAACATTTCCATAATATGTGATCAACGCAAATAATTCCCTCTATTTTTATTCCACGCACAAATACCTCTGAATTATCTTTAGAGAGGTAAGGCATGAGCTTCTGTCAATTGAACAGATCAAACACGTCTAAAAAAAAAACTTACAACAATAACAACAGCAAAGCCTTTTTCACAACTAGTTGGGGTTGGCTACATGAATCCTGTTTTTCCATTCTGCTCGGTTTAGTGCAATATCTTTTGTAAGGTCACAAAATATCATATTTTTTTCACCGTTTCCACCCAAGTTAGTTTAGGTCTTTTTCTACCCCGAACTCTACCCTCAATACTTATCAAATCACTCTTTCTAACGGGAAAACTACAAGGTCTACGCGTGATATGTCCAAACCACAGGAAGCGAATCGGATTGAGCTACCTTTAGCATGTCTCGTATATGTTGTTTCTAATTCTATCCTTCTTTACTTTACCACACATCCATTTTAGCATCATTATCTCCGCTACTCATTTTGTGGACATGTTGTTTCTCTGTTGCCCAACACTCTGCTCTATACATTATTAATGGTCTAACAGCCGTCCTGCAAATTTTTTCCTTCAACTTCAAAGATATGCGTTTATCACACAAAACACCACTGTCACTTCTCTACTTAAGCCACCCTGCTTGGATCCTATGTATAACATCATCACATATATCCCCATCTCTTTGTATAATCGAGCCTAAATATCGGAAACGGTCTCTGTTAGGTATCCCTTGACCATCATGCTTCACTACTTCCTTAGTTGTCTTCCTAATATCACTAAAATTAAACTCCATATACTCTATTTTAGTTCTGCTTATCCTAAAGCCTCTATCTTCCAAAATTTCTCTGTACAATTCTAATTTAGCAATGACTCATGCTCTAGTCTTGTCCACTGAGACGATGTCATCGGCAAAAAACATACACCAAGACACCTCATCTTGTATTCCTCGCGTTAATTCGTCCACAACCAATGTAAAGAGGTAGAGGCTTAAAGCCGAGCCTTGGTGTAAACCTATTGTAATAGGAAAATCGCAGGTCTCTCCTCTGGTTGTTCTAATTGTGGTCATTGCCCCTTCATACATATCCTTAATTACCTCAATATACCGAATAGTTACTCTTTTATTATTTAACACCCACCATACTATGTCTCTAAAGATTTTATCATGTAATTTTTCTAGATCTATAAAAACCATATGTAGATCTTTCTCATCCTCCCTATGTTTTTCCATAAGTCTCCTTAATACATAAATTTCTTCCATTGTTGACCTCCCAGGCATAAACCCAAACTAATTCTCAGACATTGTAGTTTCTAGTCTCAGTCTATGTTCGATCACTCTCTCCAAAATTTCATCGTATGACTCATTAATTTAAATTCTCGGTAGTTTGAGAAACTTTGTATATCTCCTTTATTTTTGTATCTAGGTACTAAAATACTCTTTCTCCATTCGTCGGATATCTTCTTAGTCCTCAAAATTTCTTTAAATAATTTTGTTGGCCATGTCACTCCTACATCTCCCAGACACTTCCAAACTTCAATGAGTATATCATCCGGTCCTAAAACTTTTCCTATTTTCATCATTCCTAGAGAATTTCGAACCTCCAAGGTCATCATTCTACGAAAAAATATATGCTCTCGACTCTCCCTCGAGTCCTACGTCTAAAAAAATTTAAATGACAAAAATTCCATTAATTTTAATTAAATAATCTTCTCACCAAACTACTCAATGACAAAAAAAAAATTCAAACTAAATCCTTGACGACACATAGAGAGGGAAAGAGGGAGAGGGATACGTGTAAGTGTTGGACGCTGATATGGGTAAAATCTGGCCCCATCCGAATTGTCTTATCCTCTCAAGATCCACACATCCCCAGAAATCAAGTCTGGGTGCCCCATGGGCTTCCTACTGGCCCGCCACACTAATCAGGCCCGCAGAAGAAGGTCAACCCAGTCCACTAGGGTTCCATCTCTCCGCATATAAAAATACCAGGCCTCCTCCACTATTGTCAGGTAATACTTCTTTAACCACTAAATTCTAATTCAATTTATTCCAGTGACTGACTTGACCATCGGAGGGCCTGTCCCTGAGATATCCCCGGTGTTTCAAGGCATTTGCTGGTATCCGGTGGCCTTCAAGCACCACCAGATCCACCTCACCTACCACTCATACAGCCTCACATCGAGATCGGATTTGCTGTTGAGATCTACCTCTTTCCTTCCAAATAACAAGAACTCACTATCTGTTGCTCCCACATCAAAACAACAACATTAGAATGGCACTGTATGTAGGAAAAGAAGCGAAGATCCAATTGCGAACTAGCACGGAATTTTGACTTGTGTGAGCATTTCTCATGGCACCAAAGGCTAATAGAACGATCACAATTAGATTCCAAATCGACCTTCCACCTTCCCTCCAACCTGGTCGTAGCTGAGCAGATTCCCGAGGCTCGCAACATCAGTGCGAGGAACATCAAAGAGCACCCTCTCTGAGCACCTCATGCTCAGTCATCGGAGGTAATGTGTAACGACCCGAGACCCGCTCAGTTGCGTATGCCGCTACACGTCCGTGAAATACGCGAACAAATAAAATCCTAACAACTGCCCACCACATGCGTGCTTCACAAAAGGCGCTATCACCATTAGGTACCTCTTGATCATGAGCAACCTAATATATACTCACTCTCTCACCTCTCTCCTCCAATGTGGGATTAACCCACCCACGCCCAACATGCACAACAGCCCACTTCTCATTCATTTCTTTCATTTAATGCACATTATTTTCCCTAATCCCCATAGAATTTTAGGCTCCTTCCATTAATCCATTAATCCACAGCCCTATATAATCTCCTATAGGCCAACTAACCACTCTCACTATATATATATATATATATATATATAATATTTTCATATAATATTATATATACACTCTGAAGTACGGGGTGTTACACACACCCCCCTTAAGAACTCAGCATCCTCGTTGAGCTCAGGACTTGCAACCTGATTCAGGATCACTTTCTAGCCGATGTGGAAAGGACTACCCTGATTCTGCTAGTTGTACAGCCCTACCCGGGACTCTAGTTACCCACCAGTGTACATCTGCTAGTTCCATCTCAGGCGTACATCTTGCACACACTCGGTGTCGAAAGTTGGCTCTGATACCATTTGTAACGCCCCGTGCTCGGCTCAGCTGTGCACGTGGCTACACGTGCGCACAATACGCGAACAAATAAAAACCTAACAACTGCACACCACAGGCATGCTTCACAAAAGGGTCTATAGCAATTAGATACCTCTTGATCATGAGCAACCTAATATATACTCACTCTCTCTCCTCTCTCCTCCGATGTGGGATTAACCCACCCTCGCCCAACATGCACAACACCCCACTTCTCATTCATTTCTTTCATTTATTGCACATTATTTTTCCTAAGCCCCATAGAATTTCTATAGGCTCCTTCCATTAATCCATTAATCCATAGCCCTATAGAATCTCCTATAGGCCAACTAACCACTCTCATTATATATATATATATATATGCTCCATTGAAAGCAGGTCTGTTTTCACAGACCCGTGAAAACAGACCCGTGAAAACAGACCCGCTTTGGTTGTATGAACCTAGGCCGTTGTTTCAAACAACAACCTAGGATATAAAAAATTGAATGAACCAAGACCATTGTTCGGAACAATGGCCTTTTATAACCTAGGCCGTTGTTCCCAACAACGGCCTAGGCTATAAAGTTTTATAGCCTAGGTTGTTTGAAACAACAAAATTTTATAGCCTAGGCCGTTATTTGGAACAACGGCCTAGGTTATAAAAGGTCGTTATTCCAAACAACGACCTAGGTTCATTAATTTTTTTATAACCCAGGACGTTGTTTCAAACAACAGCCTAGGTTCATTCGACATTTTAGAGCGAATGAGGTGAAGAGTTATTTGGGATAAAATTACCAAATTACCCCTTCGTCACTTAAGTGAGATGGGTGATGGACGAGCTCGATCTGAGCCGTTGATCACGATCAAGAGCGATACAATGGCTCAGATCGCTGTTTTCACACCCGGTTGAAACTAAACACCTTTTTAACCAAGCGTTGCTCATATATATATATATATATATATATATATATATATATATATATATATATGATGCTGTTTATTTCTGGGAGACGTGTGGATGCACCAGGTGTGAGTTCGGACTCAATTTGTATTGGAGGAGAATGCCGCTCGTCTGCCGATCTTCGGTTGACCTTCTGGGACCTGCGATGGGCTCGGAAAGATGTTGAAGGCTGGGCTCGGATCGGAAGGGTCGGATCCGAGGTCTTGTGTACCTGCAGACGGTCCTGAAACACCGGGGTTTATCCCGGCGGCGGACCCTCTGACGCTCTAGTCAGTCTCTGTGAGAGAGTAGCGATAACTAGGTATATTTAAGTGGCAAAAGATTTATTACCTCAAAAGGTGGGTGGGGGTCTAGTATTTATAGAGAATCCCAACCGGGTTTGGTTCCACTTGGGGGCCGGGTCTGGATCCGAAAGCCCGTGGGCCTGACGTGGCAGAAGGCCCAGGGGGTTTAGGGCGGACGTGACAATACCAGGAGTGGTATAGGGCTGACGTGGAAACACCCTTGGCGGTATTTGGAGTTGACGTGGCTGATCGTGGGTCTCCTGTGCTGCGGGGGGGAATAGGAAGGCCTAGGCTGCGCCAGGTCATCCTTCTGCCCCGCCAGAGAGGGGGGACGGCCCGGGGGACTGTCCCAGATCGGACTCCGATGGCTACTGAGGCTCGTCGGTACGAGGAGGCCAGTACTGTGAGGGAAAACACGAGGTTCGGTGCCGACCCTGAAATGGTTCGGAGCCGAACCAGGTTGCTATCTTTACCTTTCTGAGTGGGAATTGTATTGGGCCCTGGTTGGGCCTCAGGCCATTTTTACCCTGTCACACAAGCCCCCCACTCCTGCGGGGGGTGCGGGAGCTAGCCGTGGAGGAGTGCTTATGGTTGTAGAAAAAATGGGAGGGCGAATCACAGGGCCTTCCTGGTGGTGCTGCCCTGAGGCTCGGATAGGACCTCGAGCTAGTCGAGGGTTTACGTGTAGGTGAAGGCGATGGCGAACCGTTGTCTTTTCCGGAGAAGAGTACCCTGGTGTTCGACAGAACCTCTAGAGGTCGAGGGATTATGTGTCGACAAGGGTGATGGCGAGCCGTTGTTTCTTCTTGAGAAGAGTACCCGGGTGCCAGACCGAACCTCGAGATGAGGGGGAATTATGGGCTGGTAAGGGTGATGGCCAGCCGATGGATCTTCCGAAGAAGAGTACCTGGGTGCCAGACCGGACCTCGAGCTGGCGAGGGATTATGGGTTGGTAAGGGTGAAGGCGAGCCGTTGTTTCTTCCAGAGAAGAGTACCCTGGTGCCAGGCCGAACCTCGAGACGAGGGGGAATTACGGGCTGGTAAGGGTGATGGCCTGCCGGTGGATCTTCCGAAGAAGAGTACCCAGGTGCCAGACCGGACCTCGAGCTGGCGAGGGATTATGGGTCGGTAAGGGTGAAGGCGAGCCGTTGTTTCTTCCTGAGAAGAGTACCCGGGTGCCAGACCTAACCTCGAGACGAGGGGGAATTACGGGCTGGTAAGGGTGATGGCCAGCCGGTGGATCTTCCGAAGAAGAGTACCCGGGTGCCAGACCGGACCTCGAGCTGGCGAGGGATTATGGGCCGGTAAGGGTGAAGGCGAGCCGTTATTTCTTCCTGAGAAGAGTACCCCGGTGCCAAGCCGAACCTCGAGACGAGGGGGAATTACGGGCTGGTAAGGGTGATGGCCAGCCGGTGGATCTTCCGAAGAAGAGTACTTTAGTGCCGGTGAAGGTGAGCCGTTATTTTGCCCGAACCGACCCCCGTACCGGGCGGCCAGTCTGGCACTGGGTGACGTCAGCAGCACATGTTTCGAGGACGTGGCGTGATTTCCTAGGCGGCAGTTGCACGTCAATCGGTGAATAGTGACTGCGAAAATCGAGGAGTTGTTCCTATCCCCTATAAATGTTCCCCCCTCTCCTCCCATCGCTCATTTCTTTCTTGCTCCTTACTTTTCAAAAAACCCTTCAACTCTTCAGCGCTCGTCCCTTCAGTTTCCTGCAGCAAGGTCGTTTTTCCGAGGTGATCCCAGGTTAGTTGGTAACCCCGTTTAGCTTTAGGCACAGATGGATAGGGCTCAGTCTGGCTCGTCGGCGTCGACCTCTGGGGAGGGGCCGGTAGGCGAGGAGGAGGTTGTACACAATGTGAAGCCATTGCGATCTCGGAGGCATTTCGTGGTGGAAAGCAGCGACTCTGAGGAGGGGGGCGGTAGTTCAGACGAAGTCCGGACCCTACGGTTGGCTTCCGGAGAGGAGGGTGGCTCCGAGGGGGATGGCTCCGCAGGGTCTCGGAATCCGCCCGTTCTGGGGCGTTTGTCTACACCTTCGCCGGAACGGACCAAGAGGAGGAGGGCTCCGAAGAAGAAGGGATCGAGGATTGGCGGCCCGAGCGACTCGGTGATAGGGTCGTCTGCACAACCCCAGTTTTTCCGTCGCTACCCCGACGATCTCTCGGATAAGGAGCCCTCGGGGGTCCAGCCGTCGTCGTCAAGTCGGAAGAGGTTGAAGGTGGACGCATCCCCGACCGTTCTGGAGGCAAGCGACTTGGGGGCTCTGCAGTTGGCCTACTACATAGGGCCCAGTTATGAGCTTATGCTGCCGAGTTCTACTCTTCGGCCGACCGATCCCCTGCCGGATAGGTATTGTATCTTCCCTGTGGATGCCTTTATCTCCGGCCTGAGGCTGCCCATCCATCCATTCGTTCGGGAGGTGTTAAATTGGTCGTCCCTGGCGCCGATGCAGTTTGGGCCGAACTCCTGGAAGCAGATCATCTGCTTCGTGCTGTTGTGCGAGGAGCAGAGGGTACCCCTGCGGCTGAACGTGTTCCGAGCGATGTTGTTGATCGGCTCATCGGCAGAAGGAGTATACTATATCTCGCCTCGAGGTAAGGCGAAGGTTGTCCACGGTCATCCAGATTCCATCAAGTTCTGGAAGAAAAAGTATCTGGTGATCCGGAGTGAGGATCCTTGGGCTATCCCTACTCGGTGGAACCATTCTAAGCCGAGCTACGCAGCACCGGGGCCGGGGGACTTGACGGCGGAGGAGTGGAGACTCGTTGAGCGTCTCCGCCTGTCGTATAGCATCAATTGGGGGAAGGTGACGGAGGCCCATCTGGCGAGCGTCGGACTGAGCCCTAGCCCGGCCGTGCCTCGTACGTGGTTGTTTCTTTCTTCTCACTCCTCTTGTACTTTCTTGCTCATTTGTTCTTAATGGATCTTTTTACAGAAATGGATGAAGAGTCGATTAAGGCGCTGAGGCTCGCCATGAAGAAGAAGAAGGCCAAGAAGAAGGATGTCGTGGCGAAGACGACCGAGTTGTCCCAGGTGGTCTCCGAGGCCCCCATTCAGCCGAGGATGAAAAGGACTCGGTCGGAGACGGGTGGGGACGCGGTGGTCCAGGGGGGTCCGGATCAGGGTACGCCCGCCGACCTTGATAAGGGGAAGGGTCCCCTGGTGGATCCCGGACTAGAGGAGAGACTTCGGCGAAGGTGGGTGCCGGATTGGTCGATCCGCGAGGGTGATTGCCTGGTCCGGGGGCGCCAGGCCGTGGAGGTTGCAGATAAGCTGGCGACCCCTCGGGACCATTCGGACATGAAGTCCCAGACCCTGGACGAGGCGTACGTGCGTCTTGCGCAAGCCACTGTGCTGGTAAGTCAATCGAACCCCCTAGCTGTCGGGTTATGTTGTTTAAGAAAGATTTCTTAGTAGTGTCTGGCTGTGGCAGGCGACCGTGCAGGGGGCCCATGTGAGGGGCCTCTACGAGGCGGCATTGCAGCGAGAGCGAGACCGGGCTGACAAGGCCGAGCAGGAGGTGACGGAATTGAAGGGAGAGCTCGAAGGCTCTCGTAAGAAGGAGGCAGAGACGAAGGCGGCTTTTGACAAGGAGAAGGAGGAATGGGCGAAGGCGAGGGTGGCTCAGGAGGAGATGTCGGAGAAGGAGAAGAAAGAGGTGACTGAGTCGTGTCAGATCCTGGTGATCAAAGCCCAGGATAGCAGTTATGCAAAGGCCCTCAGCCATGTGAGGCACTTTTATCCGACTATCGACCTGTCCAACCTCGAGTATGATATGGAGATTGAGGGGACACCGGAGACCCCTGGCGGACAAGGGTCCGATGATAAACCGGTTGCCGACCCCCCTACGGATCCGGCTGACATTGAGGTGGGAAAACCAGCTGTATAATTTTTGTCCTTCTTTTTCCTTCTCTCGATTGTATTTGCCTTCCGCGGACTGGCCACCGCATTTTTTGTATGGGGAAACTGAATTTATAAAAAGAGGGTTTTTTGGCTGGCTAAGTGTTCCAACTTCGAAGAATTTCTGAACCTCTTTGCTTATATGTCTTGAGTGGGCTGGTTCTCTTGTAGGTTACGGCTCCCCTTCCTGAGGTGGACCCCCTTCGTTCCGACGTGGCGTGGCTTCGGGGCAAGGTTGAGGCCTTAGAGGCCACTTTGGTTCGGTATCGAAAGAGGGCTCGCGACACTGATGCGGCCTTCCATTATTACAGGAACAAGTCTGAAGCCCTAAGTGAGGAGGCGAGCCGGCTGAGGAGGGCGATGGTGGATCGGGAGCTAGGGGGCGTTGGTCTTGGATATACCATGTCAAGTTCCTCGGTGCAGAGGCCTTCCTCGGAGAAGCTACTTCGCGACGTGATAGTGGAGAAGGAGATGGAGATACACCGTTATAGGACTATGTTGGGTGTTTCGACATCTTCCTCGAGGGGTCGGCGAGCAGAGGGGGCCCCCTCGGCGTTGCAACTGATGGAACGCATGCGATCCGTGGATGCCCAGAGCTCCGTGGCCGGGGTGTCGACTGTGGCAGAACCGAAGGACCGTCATGACGAAGAGAGAGTTCCAAGTCGTTTGGTCGGAGTGATTCCGCCCTTCGCCGGATCCGAGGGGCCCTAAGTCGGCGATTCCCTTTAGTTTGAGATGAGTGGAGTGGTCCTGTAACGGTATTTGCTTGTTTTCTCCGCACAAAATAAAAGAGTATGAATAAAGCTTTCTTTTCCTTCTTTGCTCTGGCTAGCGGGGTGGTGAAGGGCGGTGTAGGCGAGGTTGGGCTCCGCCGATTCGTGAGGGATCGATGCGGGGCGACAGGGAGACCTCCGGTCCGGAGTTGGGTCGAACCTGCCGAGGCGTTTGGGGATGAGACCTGAGTGAGAACCCAGGTGCCGCCCCCATTGCTCGGTACCGGGTCGGAGTTGCCGAGGTTTTTAACTTTTGACAAAAAGAGACTTCTTTTATACCAGACAGGGGGGGGTCGCCGAAGCGGCCCTTTACACATGAATGTTTACAAAAGTTTTAATTTACTTAAGCCATGCTAGAACCTAAGCTTGCTCTCCCAGGAATTTCATGAGGTGCTCAGCGTTCCAGGGTCGGCTGATGGGTCGGTCGTTCATATCCGTCAGTCGGTATGTACTAGGGCGTACAGCCTCGACTACGCGGTACGGGCCTTCCCAGTTGGGAGCCAGCTTCCTCTTCTTGGTTGGATCAGAGACAGATAGCTTTCGCAAAACCAGGTCCCCTGCCTGGATGCTGGTGGGGCGGACTTTCTTGTTGTAAAATCTCTCGATCCGTTGCTGATAAATGCTCCTTCGGACCGCGGACTTCTCTCGTACTTCGGCGACGAGGTCCAGGTTAGCCCTCAGGGCGGACGCATTGTCTTCTTCATCGAAGGCTAAGATCCGGGGAGAAGGCAATCCGACCTCGACGGGGATGACTGCCTCGGTCCCATAGGTCAGATTGAATGGCGTCTCCCCCGTGGGGATCCTCTGTGTGGTTCGGTGTGCCCATAGTACGCTGGGCAGCTCCTCAACCCATAGCCCTTTGGGGGAATTGTTAAGGCGCTTTTTGAGGCCGTCGAGGATTTGCCTGTTCGCATTCTCCGCTTGGCCGTTAGACTGAGGGTGGCAAATGGCAGAGAAACGCTGCTGGATGCCGATGTCCTCACAGAAAGATTGGAAGTTCTGCCCTTGGAACTGGGTTCCGTTGTCCGTGACGAGGATTCGGGGGATCCTGAATCGACAAATGATGTTCTTCCAAAAGAACTGTTGCACTTGGCGCTCGGTGATGCTGGATAGTGGTTCGGCTTCGATCCACTTGGTGAAGTAGTCGATGGGGACAATCAGGAATTTCTTTTGCCCTACCGCTGGGGGGAAGGGCCCCACAAGGTCCATACCCCACATGGCGAAGGGCGTAGGGCTTGCCAGGGATCGGAGGTTGGCTTGAGGAAGCCTTTTGATAGGGGAGAATCTTTGGCAGGGGCCGCACCTCTTGACTAAGTCTTGTGAGTCTTGGAGCATGGTGGGCCAATAGTACCCTTGATTCAGGGCCTTTCGGGCAAGTGTCCTACTCCCCATGTGGCATCCGCCGATCCCCTCGTGCAGGTCTTTGAGGGCGTAGCTGGCCTCGTCCTTGGCGAGGCAGCGGAGGTATGGTTTGCCGTCGGCCAAGGTGTACGAGCGCTTGAAGAGGATGTTATCGATCATGACGAACCTTTCAGCTCGGATTCTGATTCGTCTGGCCTCGGCTTTTTCTTCAGGAAGCTCGGCCCTGCTTAAGAATTTTCGGATGGGAGTGGTCCAGTCGTCCGGGCTGGTCCCCTCTTGCACACACATCGCTTCCGGCTCTGGGCTACTGATGCTTGGCTTCAAGAGGACCTCGACGAGCACTGTACGATCGAGACCCTCGAAGGAAGAAGAGGCAAGTTTGGATAGCGCATCGGCTTGGGCATTCTGTTCCCTGGGGACTCTGACAATCGCAGCGCCGTCGAAGAACGCCAAGAGTCGTCTGACTGCCGCCAAATACCTCATCATTCGGTCGTCACGGGCTTCGTACTCTCCGGTGATTTGATGGACCACGAGCTGAGAGTCGCTAAATGCCCGGATTCGCTTGGCACCGGCTCGGTGGGCGAGGGTCAATCCGGCGATCATGGCCTCGTACTCTGCCTCGTTGTTGGAGGCTGGAAAGTTGAGGCGCAGGGAGTATTGAAGTAGGAATTGGTCAGGGCCACGAAGGATGACGCCCGCCCCACTCCCCGTTTCGCATGACGAGCCGTCAACAAAGACCTCCCAGGTCGGATCCGATTCTTCTATGTCAGGTTGCTCGGAGACGGTGCATTCAGTTATGAACTCGGCGAGGGCCTGTCCTTTAATGGCCGCCCTGGGATGATAGCTAATGTCGAACTGGCTCAGCTCGATCGACCATTTGACTAATCGGCCGGAGTTTTCGGGCTTGTGGAGGACAGTCTTCAGTGGTTGGTCGGTCAGTACCTGGATGGAGTGGGCCTGGAAGTAAGGTCGAAGTTTTCGGGCTGCCACAACCAGGGCATAGGCCACCTTCTCTATCTTCGCGTATCTCGTCTCGGCCGGGTGCAGTACTTTGCTCACATAGTACAGTGGTTTCTGAACTCCTTCCTCCTCTCGGACGAGGACGGCGCTGAGGGTGCAGTCCGAGGCGGACAGGTAGAGCCAAAGCGGCTCGCCCGGCTCGGGCTTGCTGAGGAGAGGCGGGTTGGCGAGGTATTGTTTCAACTGCTCGAAGGCTTCTTGTTGATGGGTACCCCACTCGAAGCCCCCTTTCCCTCGCAAGGCTTTGAAGAAGGGGAGAGATTTCTCCCCTGACTTGGAGAGAAAACGGCCGATTGCCGCCAACCGACCTGTGAGCCTCTGAACCTCTTTGACATTCCGGGGCGGGGACATGTTAATGATGGCCTGTATTTTTTCGGGGTTTGCCTCAATGCCGCGCTGGCTGACGATGAATCCTAAGAACTTCCCCGTGGAGACGCCGAAGGCGCATTTAGCCGGGTTGAGTCTCATGTTGTGGCGTCGGAGGACACCGAAGGCTTCCTCGAGGTCGGCGACGTGGTCCGGCCCAGCCCGGCTCTTGACAAGCATGTCGTCGACGTAAACTTCTACGTTGCGGCCGATCAGGTCCTTGAAGACTCTGTTAACGAGTCGCTGGTACGTGGCTCCGGCGTTTTTCAGCCCGAAAGGCATAACACGGTAACAATAAAGACCTTGGTCGGTGACGAACGAGGTCTTGGAGATGTCTGGTGGAAACATCCGGATCTGATTGTACCCCGAGAACGCATCCATGAAGGACAGCAGCTCGTGCCCTGAGGTCGCGTTTATTAAAGCGTCGATGCGCGGGAGGGGGAAAGGATCTTTCGGACACGCTTTGTTAAGGTCCGTGAAGTCAATGCAGATTCGCCAACCCCCTGTCGCTTTCTTCACCATGACGACATTGGCCAACCACTCGGGGTAGCTGACTTCCTGGATGAATCGAGCGGACAAGAGCTTGTCCACTTCTGTTTTTACAATTTGTTGCCTCTCCGGGGCGACTTTGCGCCTCTTTTGGACCATCGGTTTAGAGTCAGGGAGGACGCTCAGTCGGTGCATGATCAAGTCTTCGGAGATCCCGGGCATATCGGAGGGTTTCCAAGCGAAGAGATCAACGTTGCGGCGGACGCAAGCGATGATGCCCGTCTTCAGGTCTTCGGCGAGTGAGCAGCTCACCCGGAACCATTTTGACTCATCCTCGGTGTCGAATAGGACCTCCTCCAGTTCGTCAATGGGCTCGGGGGCGGGGCCGTCTCTCTCGGGTTCGAGTTCAACGGCGCTGAGGGGGAGTACGCCCCCTCCCCCGGTGGCAACGCAACATGACCGTGCTGCTTTGACGCTGTTTCGGACGATGCTGACCCCTTGGGGGGGGAATTTGAGTTTCAGATGGTGGGCCGAAGGTATCGCCTGGAGGGAGTTTAGCCCGGGCCGGCCGAGGATGGCGTTGTAGGCCGCCTTGACGTGGATGACCATGAAATCCAAGGACTCGGTCCTCTTGTCAGGGGCCGATCCAGCAGTGACGTCGAGGGTAATCATTCCCTCCACTACGACCGGGACGCCCGAAAATTTGAGCAACGTGCATCCTGCTGGTTTGAGTTTCCCTCTGGATAATCTGAGACTTTCGAAGGTTCTGAGGAAGAGAATATTTACCGAGTTGTCGTTGTCAACAAGGATTCGGTGAACCTCACAATTGGCCATGTGGAGGCTAACGACGAGGGCCTCGTCGTGGGGTAGGTGAACTCCTTCGGGGTCCTCTCCTGAGAAGGAGACTGGCCGCGGTTGTAGCTCGGGAGAGGGGCTGTACTGAATAGCGTTTGTCTCCTGGGTGAAGGTTCTTTGGGAAGTATCGGATCCTCCCCCCACCGGCCCCCCGTGGATGTAGTGTAGGGTCAATGGCGTATCCATGGATACCTCGGATTCGGGATCCTGACCCTGGGTGCGGTTTGGGTTAGGGTTCGGGGTTGATAATCCCCGGTTCCTATCACCTTGCCGACCCCGTAGGCCACGCACGTCGAAACACAAGGCTCCCCCTCGGGAGTCCCAAAGGAGCGTCGGCTGGCCAGCCCAGCCCGACCTCCGGGGAGTAATCCTCAACCGCAAGATTACCCACAGCTGGGGATGGGCCGCTTCCAACCCGGCCCCGAACCATCCGAGGCAGACCCACAGGGACGACCTGATGCTGTTTATTTCTGGGAGACGTGTGGATGCACCAGGTGTGAGTTCGGACTCAATTTATATTGAAGGAGAATGCCGCTCGTTTGCCGACCTTTGGTTGACCTTCTGGGACCTACGATGAGCTCGAAAAGATGTTGAAGGTTGGGCTCAGATCGGAAGGGTCGGATCCGAGGTCTTGTGTACCTGCAGACGGTCCTGAAACACCGGGGTTTATCCCGGCGGCGGACCCTCCGACGCTCTAGTCAGTCTCTGTGAGAGAGTAGCAATAACTAGGTATAATTAAGTGGCAAAAGATTCATTACCTCAAAAGGTGGGTGTGGGTCTAGTATTTATAGAGAATCCCAACCGGGTTTGGTTCCACTTGGGGGCCGGGTCTGGATCCGAAAGCCCGTGGGCCTGACGTGGCAGAAGGCCCAGGGGGTTTAGGGCGGACGTGGCAATACCAGGAGTGGTATAGGGCTGACGTGGCGAAACCCTTGGCGGTATTTGGAGCTGACGTGGCCCATCGTGGGCCTCCTGTGCTTCTGGGTGGGATCGGAGGGCCTAGGCTGCGCCAGGTCATCCTTCTGCCCCGCCAGAGAGGGGGGACGGCCTGTGGGACGGTCCCGGATCGGACTCCGAGGGCTACTGAGGCTCGTCGGTACGAGGGGGCCAGTACCGTGAGGGCAAACACGAGGTTCGGCGCCGACCCTGAAGTGGTTCGGAGCCGAACCAGGTTGCTATCTTTACCTTTCTTGAGTAGGAATTGTATTGGGCCCTGGTTGGGCCTCAGGCCATTTTTACCCTGTCACACAAGCCCCCCACTCCTGCGGGGGGTGCGGGAGCTAGCCGTGGAGGAGTGCTTATGGTTGTAGAAATGGGATGGCGAGTCACTGGGCCTTCATGAGAGGGTTATCCTGATGGTTAGAGCGAGGGCAAGCCAAGGAGCCTTCCTGAGAGGACTACTCTGGTGCTAGACCTGACCTCGGGCCGGTCGAGGGATTACGGGCCAAGAAGGGGGGGTGGCGAGCCGTTGGCCTTCCTGAGAAGACCACCCTGGTGCCAGACCTGACCTCGAGCTTGGCGAGGAATTACTGGAAGGCAAGGGCGATGGCGAGTCGTGAAGCCTTCCTGAGAAGACTACCCTGGTGCTAGACCTGACCTCGAGCAGGTCGAGGGATTACGGGCCAACAAGGGGGGTGGCGAGCCGTTGGCCTTCTTGAGAAGACCACCCTGGTGCCAGACCTGACCTCGAGCTTGGCGAGGGATTACTGGAAGGCAAGGGCGATGGCGAGCCGTGAAGCCTTCCTGAGAAGACTCCCCTGGTGCCAGACCCGACCTCGAACCGGTCGAGGGATTATGGGCCAACAAGGGGGTGGCGAGTCGTTGGCCTTCCTGAGAAGACCACCCTGGTGCCAGACCTGACCTCGAGCTTGGCGAGGGATTACGGGAAGGCAAGGGCGATGGCGAGCCGTGAAGCCTTCCTGAGAAGACTCCCCTGGTGCCGGACCCGACCTCGAGCTGGTCGAGGGATTATGGGCCAACAAGGGGGGTGGCGAGCCGTTGGCCTTCCTGAGAAGACCACCCTGGTGCCAGACCTGACCTCGAGCTTGGCGAGGGATTACTGGAAGGCAAGGGCGATGGCGAGCCGTGAAGCCTTCCTGAGAAGACTACCCTGGTGCTAGACCTCACCTCGAGCTGGTCGAGGGATTACGGGCCAACAAGGGGGGTGGCGAGCCGTTGGCCTTCCTGAGAAGACCACCCTGGTGCCAGACCTGACCTTGAGCTTGGCGAGGGATTACTGGGAGGCAAGGGCGATGGCGAGCCGTGAAGCCTTCCTGAGAAGACTACCCTGGTGCTAGACCTGACCTCGAGCTGGTCGAGGGATTTCGGGCTAACAAGGGGGATGGCGATCGGTTGGCGCCCTAGAGTGACTGAGCGGGGATATCCCGCCATTCCTGTGGAGCATTGAAGGCTCTTCGAGAACGGTGTGATGGTCCGATTTCCTAGGGGCATTTAATGGCGCCGCCTAATAAATGTAGATGGCGCATGGTTTTCCGTTGATTGACCTTCCCCGCGCCCCAACGGTTAGTCCCTGGGGGAGGTTATAAATACCTCTCCCCTCCATCGTAGGTACGATCAAAACAGGGGTGGCCCATTGGCCCTCAGAGGTGTCTGCTTCGGCGGACGCCTGTCTTTTGCTAATATTTTCGACCCTAGCAGCGTCGGAGAGGTGGTTACTCTACCGCCCGGATCTTCTCTTGGATCTGATGGACCTTGATACGGCAGCCAGATCTATGGGAGATCAGGGCGAGAGGGGTAACGGCCGAGATCCGTGCTGGTGGAAGAGGAGCCTTGGATTGGTGGTGGTTTTGCCGTCTGGATCCCTTTTCGGGTCAGACTACCCTGTCATGGATGTTTGGCCCGGGAGAGATCCAGACGAAAAGATGCACCAACCGTATTCCGGTCTTGGGGGCTGAAGGGCCTCGGATGGGGGGACCACCTCCCATCGGGGGTCGGCAAGTCCGTCTTGATAGGGCTGCAGGCGATGGCGGTTTCTGTCCCACCCTCGAACTGTTCGGGGTTTCGGCTGCCGAAGCTGTAAGTCCCGGGCTGCTCGAGGGTGAGAGGGGAACTGGTCGAGCGCTGGAGCCCGAGGCGTCTGTCATATGACGGCGTCTTAAACCTTAAGTAAAAATGTTTTTTCCGTCGCGTGTTCCACCCGAACCGACCCCAGAGTTGGGCTGTCAGTCTGGCGTCTGATGACGTCCTCCGCACAGGTTTCGAGGACGCGGCGCGATTTTCCAGGCGGCAGTTGTGCGTCAATCAGTGAACAGTAAACGCGGAAGTCGAGGAGCCGTTCTTCCCTTATATAAGTATTCCCCCCTTTTTCCCTTTCGCCCACTTCAATCTTGCTGCTTTCTTTTTCAAAAAATCTCCCAACCCTTCAGCGATTGTTCTTGCAGTTTGCCGTACTCGGCTCGCCCTCCCGAAGCGGTCCCAGGTTAGTTTGGTAAGTTTGTTTTATCATTAGGCACAGATGGACAGGGCTCAGTCCGGTTCGTCGGCGTCGTCGTCCAGGGGGGAAGTAAAGCCTGACTCTCCGTCGACGTCGTGGGAAGAGCCCGTGTTAGAGGAGGAGTCGGTGCCCGTTGTGGGCCCTACTGGCTTGGTTTCTTTGGAGGACTCAGTAGGTGAGGGGGAAGCGGTACATAAGACGAGGCCGTCGCGCTCCCGACGTCCCTTTGTGGTGGAGAGTAGCGGGTCGGAGGGAGCCGGCGATGGTTCGGACGGCATTCGAGTGCTGGAGTTGTCTTCCGATGACGAGAGAGGCGAGGGTGATATAGCGAGGAGAACCACCGTTCAGGGTCGAGGACCGTCGGAGCGAGTCAAGAAGGAGAAGAGGGCCTCGGGAAAACCGGGGTCGAGGACCGGCGGTTCGAGCAAGGCGCCTGTTTTCCGTAATCTAATGACGGGTTCGCCCGTTCAGCCGAAGCATTTCCGTCAGTATCCCGACGACCTTTCTGACCGGGAGCTCTTCGGAGTGCAACCCTCTTCGCCGAGCCGGAGGAGGGTGATGATGGACGCGATCTCGACCGTTTTGGAGGACGGGGATTTGGAGGTTCTGCAGCTGGCGTATCATATAGGTCCTGGTTACGAACTGCTGCTGCCGAGCTCCACTCTGCGCCCCACCGATCCCTTATCCGCTTGGTACTGTGTCTTCCCAGTGGACGCTTTTATCTCTGGCCTGAGGTTGCCAATCCACCCGTTCGTTAGGGACGTGTTGAACTGGGCCTCCTTGGCGCTCATGCAGTACGGGCCGAACTCTTGGAAGCAGATTATCTGCTTTGTGCTGATGTGCGAGGAACAGCAAGTACCCCTGCAGCTGAATGTGTTCCGCGCGATGTTGATGGTCAACCCGTCGGCCGAGGGTGTATATTATATCTCTCCCCGGAGTGGGGGGAAGGTCGTTCGCCACCACCCGGATTCCATCAAGGGATGGAAGGAGAAATATTTGGTGATCCGGAGTGAAGAGCCATGGGACATTCCCACTCGATGGAACCACTCCAAGCCGAACTACCAACCGCCGAGGCAGGGGGATCTGTCGGCCGATGAATGGGGGTTTGTCGAGCGCCTCCGCCAGTCGCCTAGTATTGATTGGACGGAGGTGATGGAGACCAATTTGGCGAGTGCTGGACTGAGCCCAGCTGTTATGTGTATGTAGTTGTTTCTTTTCTCTTGGTCCTTTCTTGCTTTCTTGCTCATTGCTCTTAATGGTTTTTCCCGCAGGTATGGACGAGGCGTCGATCAAGGCAAAGAGGCTCGCCATGAGGAAGGAGAAGGCTGAGAAGGAGGCGGCGAAGAGGCCGAGGGGGTCGTCCCTAATCATCTCGGAGGTCCAACTCGAGCCGAGGACCAAGAGGGGTCGCTCGGAGACGAGCAAGGGTGTGGCTGCTTCGAAGGGTCAGGGCCTAGCGGGGGCCCCTGTTCTCGACAAGGGGAAAGGTCCCTGGGTCGAGGCCGAGGAAGAGGACCCGGTGGTGGAGTTGTTGCGGCAGCGGTGGGCTCCGGACTGGTCGGTTCTGATGGGGGACCGCCTGACGGAGGAGGCCCAAGCCGTTGAAGTGGTGGAAAAGCTGGCGACCCCTCGCGATCGCAAGGCGATGGAGGGTGAGCCCGTGGAGGTGGCGTTCGCACGCCTGGCGCAGGCCACGGTGCAGGTAAGTCTGTCGACCCTGTCCCTCCTTGTTGATTTTCGTGCGGAGGCCTGATCTTTGTCTGCCGTTGGCTGTAGGCTTGCATACAGGGGGCCAACATAAAGAACCTGTACGAGGTGTTCCTGGCCCAAGAGCGAGCTCGAGCGGAAAAGAGCGAGCTGGAGATGAAGGAGATGCGGATCGAACTCGAGGGTTCGCATAAGAGGGAGCAGCAGCTGGAGCTCCAGCTCAAGGCCAAGGATGTGGAGTGGGAGAAGAAGATGGCCTCCCTGAAGACGAAGTTCACCAAGGAGGCGAAGGAGGTGCTGACTACGGGCCAGCTGATGGTGATCGCGGCCCAGGACAAAAGCTATGCGAAGGCCCTCAGCCACGTGAGGCACTTCTTCCCGGCCCTCGATTTGTCCAAGTTTGAGTATGATATGGAGATCGAGGGGACGTCGAAGACTCCTGGCGAAGAAGGGCCTGCCGTCGACCCATCGGCCGATGCACCCGTGGATCCGTCCGTCGACGCGGAGGTGGGTCAATGAGTTGCGTAATTTTTGTCTTTCTTTTTCTCTCCCTCGATTGTGTTTGCCTCCCGCGGACTGGCCACCGCATTTTTTGTAAGAAGCACCTGGATTTATAGTGGCAAGAAAAGTTTTTTGACCGGCCGGTTGTTTTGACCTCGGACATTTCTGAATCTTCTTGAGAATGTGTGTTGAGTTGGTTGGTTATCTTGTAGGTCGCGGCTTTCCTCCCTGAGGGGGACTCCCGTAGTTTCTATGTGGCACGGCTCCGGAGTAAGGTTAAGGTCCTGGAGGCCGCGCTGGCTCGTCATCGAAGGGGGGCTCGGGACACCGATACGGCTTGTAACTTTTATCGGAATAAGTCCGCAGTCTTAAGTGCGGAGGCGCGCCGGTTGAGAAGGGCGATGTGGGATCGGGAGCTCGGCGGTGCGGACCTTAGACAGGCCGGGCTTAGTACCTTGGTGCCGAGGCCCTCTCCTGGGGGGTTACCTCGCGACGTCTTTGAGGAGAAGGAGATGGAGATGCCTCGTTACAAGGCGATATTGGGTGCCTCGTTCTCTTCCTTCGCGGGTCGACAGGCGGAGGGGGCTCCCTTTGCGCTGCTGCTGTTGCAGCGGACGCGACCGGATGACGCCCAGAGTTCTGTGGCTAGAGTGTCGATTGTGGCTGAGGCTAAGGAATACCACAACGAGGAGAGGGGCCCCTAGTTGCTTGGTCGGAGTACTCTTCGTCCCTCGTTGGGCCCGAGGGGCCCTGATCTTCCTGATTTAAGATGAGTGGAGCGGTCTTGTAACGGTCTTTGTTTTTCTTTCGTTTTATTTTCTCTTTGGAACGAAAATAAAGGGGTATGAACAAAGAATCCTTTTCCTTCCTCGCTCCAGCCAGTAGTGTAGCGCGCAATGTCGGAGGCAAGGTCTGGCTCCACCGCTCCGCGAGGGATCGAAGTGGGGCCTTAGGAAGGACCCTCGGTCCGCACTCGTACTGAGACTATCGAGACATTTGGGTTCGGACAAAAAGGGGTATTTTTAGTATAAGGTAGGGAGGGCCGCTAAGGCAGCCCTTTACATACGAGGGTTTACACAAAAACAGATTTACATTTAGCCGGGCCATAATCTATGCTCGTTCGGCGTCGAGGGGGAACACACCTCCCCCGACGGTGGTCATGTAGCATGATCGCGCTGCTTCTTGGCTGCCTCGGACGATGCCGACTCCTTGAGGGGTGGGGAACTTGAGCTTCAGATGGTAAGCCAAAGGCACCGCTTGTAGGGAGCATAGTCCAGGCCAGCCAAGTATGGCGTTGTAAGTCGCCTTGACGTTGACCACCATGAAGTCCATGGATTCGGTCCTCTTGACAGGAGTCGACCCGGCGGTAACGTCGAGGGTAACAATCCCTTCTATTACGACAGGGACGCCTGAGAACCCGTGCAAGGTGTACCCGGCTGGCTTGAGTTTGCCTCGGGGTAACCTGAGATTTTCGAAGGCTTCGAGGAAAAGAATATTCACCGAGCTACCGTTGTCGACGAGGATCCTGCGGACCTCACAATTAGCCATGTGGAGGTTAATGACGAGGGCATCGCAGTGGGGCAAGCGAACACCTTCCCCTGAGAAGGAGACCGGCCTTGATTGCAGTTTGGGCGAGGGGTTGTCTCTGACAGCGTTCACCTCTCTGATGAAGGCTTTTCTGGAAGTGTTTGATTCACCTCCCATCGGCCCTCCGTGGACACAGTGCAAGATGAAAGGGATATCCGCGGCTCCCTCGGAATCGGGGTCCCGACCCTGGGTCTGGTTTGGAGGAGGGTTCGGAGGCGATTGCCTCCGGTTCCTAGCGTCTCGCCGATCCCGTGGGCCTTCTCGGGTAAACTCTCGGAGGTACCCTCTGGAAATGAGTTCTTCAATTTCGTCTTTCAGGGCTCGGCATTGGTCGGTTTCGTGCCCGTGATCTCTGTGGAAGCGGCAGTAAAAGCGCTGGTCTCGATTCTTGTTGTTATTAGATCGGGGGGGTAGTCGGACAATGCCCTTGTCTTCGATTTCCAAGAGGATGGCGGAGATGTTATGCGTCAGGGGAGTGTACCTCTCGAAGCGGGGGACTGGCGGGACCTTCTTCATGGCCCCTGGGTCCCTTGGAGCTTTCTTTGGTGGTTCGACTTCCTCGGTCTTCCGCTTTCCTTTCCCGGTGGCATCCCTGGCATCTTCGGGATTAAGGGCCTCTTCTACCCTAATGTATTTCTCGACCCTATTAAGGAGGTCGGGAAAGTCGACGGGGGGTCTCTTGGCCAGAGAAGCCTTCAGCTGTCCGGGGCGGACGTTGTGTCGGAATGCCGCTGAAGCGACGCCTGGGTCGAGGGAGGAGACCGACCTTGCCTCAGCGGTAAATCTCCGGACGAACACTCTGAGTGATTCCCCTTCTATCTGCTTGAGCCCAAGTAATGAGGCGCTGGTCCTTTCGGCCTTCCGGCTAGTGACAAAATGGGCAAGAAAATTGCCCTCGAGTTGGTCGAAGGAGTAAATGGAGCCGGGGGCGAGTTTCGAGAACCACTCGCGAGCTGGACCCCGAAGGGTGGCAGGGAAGGCTCGGCAGAGCAGGGGATCCGAGGCGCTGTGAATCATCATGAGGGTTTTGAAACCCTCCATGTGATCAGCAGGATCTCCCTCGCCATCGTAGGTCTCGAATTGAGGGGGTCGGAAATTCCGGGGTATTTCCGCTTGGAGGATGGGGGCGGAGAAGGGAGGACGGACAGGTCTGTACCCCTGAGCCATTCTTTGGCCGCCGTCCCCTATGTGATCGAGGCGGTCCTCCATTTCTTGTAGGCGTCTTAGGAGTACGTCATCGTCTTCCGGCTGGATCGTTGAAGGGCGGGACGCGCTGGCTTCGGCGTCCGACCCTGTTTGGGAATGGAGGGTTTCTTCCCTGGGGGCCCGTCGGAGGGCTCCCAGAATTTCTCTTCGGAAGTCTTGGAATTCCTTATGGGTGACGAGGGCTCCTTCGACCCGGTTTGGCCGGCCCGAGGGTTGTTTTCCGACTCGGCTGAGCGCGGGTCTTCGCACCTCGGGCGGCGGCCTCGGATGGTTCGGGACCGGGTTGGAAGCGGCCCTTCCCCTGTTGCGGATAATCTTGCGGTTGAGGATTATTCCCCGGAGGTCGGGCTGGGCTGGCCGGCCGACGCTCCTTTGGGACTCCCGAGAGGGAGCCTTGTGTTTCGACATGCGTGGCCTGGCTTTATCAGTTGGTGGGGGCGAGTCCCGTTGGTTGACGGAGGAAGCAGCCCCCTTGCCTTTGGAGGCCATGAGGGTTCGGCTGTCGAGGTCTTTTGAGGGTCTGGATCGGATCGGCTTCTGGAGCAGCTGGTTCCCACAGACAGTGCCAACCTGATGCTGTTTATTTCTGGGAGACGTGTGGATGCACCAGGTGTGAGTTCGGACTCAATTTGTATTGGAGGAGAATGCCGCTCGTCTGCCGATCTTCGGTTGACCTTCTGGGACCTGCGATGGGCTCGGAAAGATGTTGAAGGCTGGGTTCGGATCGGAAGGGTCGGATCCGAGGTCTTGTGTACCTGCAGACGGTCCTGAAACACCGGGGTTTATCCCGGCGGCGGACCCTCCGACGCTCTAGTCAGTCTCTGTGAGAGAGTAGCGATAACTAGGTATATTTAAGTGGCAAAAGATTTATTACCTCAAAAGGTGGGTGGGGGTCTAGTATTTATAGAGAATCCCAACCGGGTTTGGTTCCACTTGGGGGCCGGGTCTGGATCCGAAAGCCCGTGGGCCTGACGTGGCAGAAGGCCCAGGGGGTTTAGGGCGGACGTGGCAATACCAGGAGTGGTATAGGGCTGACGTGGCAACACCCTTGGCGGTATTTGGAGTTGACGTGGCTGATCGTGGGTCTCCTGTGCTGCGGGGGGGAATAGGAAGGCCTAGGCTGCGCCAGGTCATCCTTCTGCCCCGCCAGAGAGGGGGGACGGCCCGGGGGACTGTCCCGGATCGGACTCCGAGGGCTACTGAGGCTCGTCGGTACGAGGAGGCCAGTACTGTGAGGGAAAACACGAGGTTCGGCGCCGACCCTGAAATGGTTTGGAGCCGAACCAGGTTGCTATCTTTACCTTTCTGAGTGGGAATTGTATTGGGCCCTGGTTGGGCCTCAGGCCATTTTTACCCTGTCACAATATATATATATATATATATATATATATATATATATATATATATATATATATATATATATATATATATATGATAGGCGAGCTCGATCTGAGCCGTTGATCACGATCAAGAGCGATACAATGGCTCAGATCCCTATTTTCACACCCGGTTGAAAACAAACCGAGCATTGCTCACATATATAGGTATATATAATTTTATATTTCCATATAATATTATATATGTACACTCTTAAGTACGGGGTGTTACACAATGTGCCACCAAGAGGTCATGATCTCAGGCACGTCATCAACAACAGGGCGAACGAAGATGATCTTAGGAACCACCTCTCCCGATGCAGGGAGAGAGAAACCTCGAATCATGGCCCTGGTCGCAGCCGCCACTCCCTTGAAGAAAGGGAGTGAAGCCCTCCCTGGCACCGCTGTCCTTCAGGTCCTCAAGGAGAAGGAGGTCATGTGACCCAAGCCGAGTTCCAGCAATTTCGAGATGAAATTCTCCAAGCTCTCTGAGGAAAGGATCAGAGCATTTGCTCTGAAGCTCGGGGAGGACGAGCTGAAGATCGAAGTAGACAAACTGAGCCCGACAATTCGGAGTTCCACGGGTCAACTCGGTCCGAGGGACCTCCTGATGCAGTCCTAAGGAGGCTCCAAGAGATGGAATATCGGATCGCCAGGATAGCAGAAGGGGAGAGACAACCAAATCAGGGGCACTGCCCAGCACAACCCTTCTTCTCCTCCCATATTCTAGAAGCGCCAATCCCGAGGAACTTCAAGCCTCTTGCCTTCGAGACTTATAACGAAGAGTTAGATCCTGTTGATTACACAGAGGGGTTCAAAAACCTCATGATGATTCACAGTACATCAGATCCTCTCCTATGCCGTGCGTTCCCAGCCACTCTGCCTAGCCCAACACGGGAATGGTACTTTAGGCTCGCCCCCAACTCGATTTTCTCTTTCGACAGCTCGAAGATAATTTTCTCGCCCATTTCAAGACTAGTCGCAAGGTCGAGAAAATGAGCGCTTCCCTCCTGGATCTCAAACAGAAGGAAGGAGAGTCCCTTCGGGACTATGTGCGAAGGTTTGCCACAGAGGCTAGAGCAATCTCTTCCCTCGATGCTAGTGTCGCATCGGCCACCTTTCAACGCAATGTATGCCATAACCAATTGAAGGCGTCCTTGGCGAAGAAACCCCCAATCAATTTTCCGGACCTACTGCATAGAGTCGAGAAGTACATCTGAGCCGAGGAGGCTCTGCACCAAGAAGAAACGAAGCAAAACCCGACAAAAGGGAAGAGGAAAGGGGACGATTTTGGGCCCCTGAAGAAAATCCAGAAAGATGCCACCGGCCAAAGGCGACAGCCTCCTGTCCCCCGCTTTGAAAAATTTACCCCACTGACCCACAGTGTGTCAGCCATCTCGAGGATAGGGGAATTTTCCGACAACCACCTCCAATAAAAAAAAACAAAAAGATGGATCGAAGGTTCTACTTTCGGTTCCATCGAGATCATGGACATGGGACTGATGACTATCGGACCATTAAAGATGAAATCGAGGCCCTCATCCAAAGGGGGTACATAAGGGAGTTCACCCAAAATAATCAGAGGCCTTCACTTCTTCCTCGAGGAGCCCACAGACCTCCTGAAGCGGAGCTCGAACTTGAAAGAGCTGATTGACCAGCCATCCTTCACTGTGTCCACGACATACCTATGGAGGGGAATCGAACACTTCCCCCAAGGCCTTTGTATGGGATGTTAACTCTGTCAACAACTATCTGCCCCCTAGGAATCGAGGACTTCCTATTTTGTTCTCTAACGAGGACCTTGAAGGCATCCGAGTAACCCATTGTGACACCTTAGTGATCAGCCTCGGACTGGCCAATCACGAAGTTTGCCGCATCCTTGTTGACAATAGAAGCTCGATCAATATACTGTTCCTGGCCGCCTTTGAAGGGCTGAAACTTTCTCGAGAGAGATTAAAACTGGCTGGATACATGCTCCATGGCTTTTCGGGCATTTCTGTCCAAATTGAAGGAATTATCACTCATGATGTCACTGCTGGAATGGCCCCAACCATCCGGACCGAAGCAATGAACTTCATGGTGGTCAATGTTAAGGCGCCTATAATGCTATCCTCGGTAGGCCTGACCTTTCTTCCCTTCAGGCGGTACCCTCCGCCTACCATATGAAGATGAAATTCCCTATCGACCACGGGGTCAGAATTATCAGGGGCAACCAAGAGGCCGCTTGGTCATGTTATATGGCCTCGATGGGAGGTGTTGTATTTCCGCTCGATGATGTCGAATTACCATCCGACAGAAGTTCTATAGGTTGCGAACCTGTCGACAAGTTGGAGGAGATCCCATTCGCTGAAGATGATAACTCTAAATGTTTCTAAGTGAGCCTGTCACAGCCCGCTTTCCAAAATACGGAATACGAGTACGTAACGTAGGCCCAACGAATGATGTAAACACCATCCATAAGCTGTATCAGGCTAACTCAGCAATATGAACAACAAAATACAACAACGCAAGAAATATACCCCATGAATCAAAGATAAATTTCAATAATAAATGAAATAATCCAACAATATAAATATCTAACATTTGGGATCAAAACAAACTTCGGGTCATAAAGCCCAAAACAAAGTACAAGTCATAACAATATTCGAGAAAATAAATCTAGCAGCAAATAAATCTAAGCAGCGCAGACTGGTTCCATTTTTAGAAAAGTTGCTCACCAATTCCTTCGGGAATAGATCCTTCAGCACCGTAAAATCCTGATCTAAAAAGAGAGAAAAGAGTGCCCTTAGAGCAAGTCATGGGCAGCAAGTAGAGAAAACAGAGGATAAAGGAAGTATGTATATCAAGGGAAAAGGAACAGGATCAACAACAAAGAGCAAAGCAAAGACAGGCAATAATATCAAAGGTCTACGATTAATCACGCATGTAATGAGTGATGTCAAGACAAGATCAAGCATGAAATGCATGTTATTAAGTATTTTATTAATCTATCTAGTGCACGTACTACTGTGTCTCATTCCATAGGTTCGGCACAAGTACAGTGATCGTTTTAGACCGATGGTGAATTCACGGAGCGTGTACTCGGTGATAACATGATAGCGTGATAAAATGATAACCTTCTTCCATGACAATCTCCTCATTCCGTGACGATATAGCGAGAAGGCCTAACTGAGTACATTTTCAGATCGTTCACTACCAATTCTACCCATAATACCCCGGCTTGTTATTAGTTTATTTTCATCCTATGTGAGCATGCAAGAGGGTGCCAATATTGTATAATACTAAGTGTGACTAATTCTATGCGTTATAGACAAATCATGAGGCAAACACATCATATTAACACACATCACATTATCAGGACAACATGACCTTGCTGTACTAAAACATGGGTTACAGCCACTACAAAATAGAAAACCCGAATCCGTTGGAAGGCCTAGAAATTAGACTTCCACACGGTTCCAGCGAATATAATTAAGGCATATAAAAGATACAGGAACTAGGGTGAAAACTCTATTCTATTCAGATTTTATGTTCAGGCAGCATGCAGTAAGTTGTGTTCAACTAATTATTTCAGGTAAGAGAACTCATTAATAAAATCTATAAAAATTCTGGGTGATTCCTACATGTGTCTAGGTTCAACTAGATTTATTTCATATTTTTCTTTTACTGTTAGCTTGGTCAATTAAATTAAGAAACATCAGGATATGCATGTATTTGTGAATTTGGAATTACTACCATGGTTGTACTAAAATGTTGATATCTAGCAGGTTGTACATCAGTATTTAAATCCGTAAAAAAGGAAAGTGAACTAGACATCCAGGGCTACAATCTATATTCAGCAAGTTATTTCAAATTATGATATTAGCATGGTGGAAAATTTGATACAAAATGAATCAACTAGTAGTCTAGAAATTGTTTTAACATAAAAAGGCAACAAATAAATTATACGATCACATGTTGCATGCAAATTGGTAATAAAAGTGATCCTAGGTGTCAACATGCAAATTTCTAAGTTTAAGATTCAATTATCACAGACATGGTATCAATTCATCGATCAACTCCAATCTAGCACATTCAATTTAACATGTCCAACTTATCAAGTAATCCTATGCATGAATCTAGTTATTTAAATGTGCATATACATGAAACAATAGGGACTAAGTTTTAGATCAAAGAGACCGCACGATGTTAAGAGTATGTCGGGTTAGCTCGTGTAAACCCTCGATAAACTTAACGGAATTGTCAAAGCAGTATGATAACAAATGGGACTGGATCTACTTGCAGAGATCAAATAAACTTGAACAAAAGAATAAATTAGTTCAAAAAGAGACTTGCCTGTTAATTTGCAGATTCAAATCATAAGAATAACGAAATTAGAATCCCGGGCAAAAATCCCAAACAACAAGTGCAAAATACGTGCGAAGAAACCAACAACAAACAAAGCAACATCAACACAGCAACGAAATCCCACACACCGGATCGGGGCAGAACACAAGACAACAACTCCGGATCCGTTGTGCCAAAACACGGGACAGCAAAATCGACCAATCGGTGACCTCCTTCAACCTTCGGCAATGAGAGAGAGAGAGCAAGGTGTGACTGCAGCAGGGGCGGAGCGATTTCGACACCACGGCGAAGACGACAGCACCAAGGTCGGGAAGCGACGGTGGCGACGGGGACGGTGGTGATGGCAGCCTCGACGAAGGCGAGCTCTGTTTTCGGTTGGAAACAGACGGGTGACGACAGCGGCGATCGGGGACTTGAACGGCGATGCTAGGGTCTTCGGTGGAGCGGCGAGGGATGGCGATGACGATGGTGAGGTGGACGGAGATGGGTAGGGTAACGGCAATGGGTTAGGGCGACGGGAAACCACGATGGATTGGGTTCGAAGAGGAGAACGGGGATGATGACGGGGGAACACGACGAGGATGATGAAGTTGCGGTGGCGAAGGGATGGAGACGATGATGGTGGTGACGGTGGTGGAAGGCGATCGGAGATGGCCTCGGGATGAAGGGGTTTCGGTTGGGTTTGGGGTGCAGCGAAACAGAGAAGAAGAGGGTCGGGGATCGGGGAGAGAGAAAATGGCGAAGAGATAGAGGGTGGAATAAAATTAGGGTTATTTAATAGGGTATATATAGGGATCAAGAATTAGGATTTTGGGTTGAGATTTTATGGGTTTTGAGTATCGGTTTTGGCTCCAAAAAGAGAAAAATGAATACAATGGGATGAGACGAACATAAATGAGAACAAATCAGACTCAAAATTGAAAGAGCAAAATTTGCAAAGAGAACATAATCCAACCAAAGAACACCGATCGATCAAGAGAGAACAAAAGAACCCAAGAAAAGACAAAATATAATATGACAAATGGATCCAAATACAATAATCAAAAGAAAATAAAATACAGTAAAATCCAAAAATAGGGCTTACAAATCCTACGCACCTTACAAGAAGAATTTCATCCTCGAAATTCTTACAAGAGGTACATATGACAAACCTCGAAACAAACAAAACAAAACAAAGCAAAATAAACACTACTCAAACAAATGCTTGCGGATCTGAGCCATGGCATCAACTGTCTTCGTGATCAACTCAGGACCTAAAAGCTTCCTCTCGCCGATATCATCCCAACAGACCGGCGATCTACACTTGCGCCCAAACAAAGCTTCAAATGGAGCAGCCTTTGGACTCGCATGGTAACTGTTATTATAAGAGAACTCAGCGAAGTGAAGATGATCCTCCCACGAACCTCCAAACTGAAGAACGCAGGATCTCAACATATCTTCTAGGGTCTGAATTTTTCTTTTCGACTGCCCATTCGTCTGAGGATGGAACGCTGTAATGTAGCTTAACTTAGTACACAAGCTCCTCTGCAAACTCTCCCAGAACTAAGATCTGAATTTTGTATCTTAATCTGATACGATGCTGACAGGAACTCCATGCAGACGAACAACCTCCTGAACGTACTGCACGGCCAAACTTTCCGTGGATTGACCCATACAGAAAGGAATGAAGTGAGCACACTTCGTCAGCCGATCCACTATCACCCAAATAGCATTATGACCTTTAGGACTCCTTGGCAAATCTGTCACAAAGTCCATCGTGATATTCTCTCACTTTCAGTCAGGGATAGGAAGGGGTTGCAAAAGTCCTGCGGTCCTCTGATGCTCCGCCTTCACCTGCTGACAGATTAGGCACTGGGCGACGAATCGAGCCACATCCCGCTTCATACCATGCCACCAGAAATGCTGCTTTGAGTCCCTGTACATCTTGGTACCGCCAGGATGAATAGAATACGGGGACCGATGAGCTTCCTTGAGTAGCTTCCGCCTAACTTCTCCTGTAGGTACACACAACCTAGAGCCAAACCGAAGCGACCCATCAGCATGAATGACCAAATCAGATCTCAAACCAGCTTTTGCCTTCACTCCGAAACTCCTACAATTGCTGATCACTCCCTCGAGCTGCCTTGATCTGCTCTACCAAGGAAGACTGCAACTGCAACAACATAAGCTGCCGATCTGATCCAGAAAGCAACACATCCAACTCTAACCTCCTCATGTCCTCCACTAGTTCCTTCTGTTGAGTGAGGAACATAGCGGCAGGCCTCCGACTCAAAGCATCCGGTACCGAATTTACTCTGCCCGGGTGATACTACAAATTGATGTCAAAGTCTGCCATCAATTCCAGCCATTTTCTCTGCCTCATGTTCAACTCCTTCTGCGAGAACACATACTTGAGGCTCTTGTGATCGGTGAAAATCTCAACTGTATCCCCAAGCAAATAGTGCCTCCACAACTTCAAGGCAAAAATCACAGCTGCAAGCTCCAGATCATGCGTAGGATAGTTCTTCTCTTGAGGTCTCAACTGCCTCGATGCATAAGTGATAACCCTGTCTCACTGCATCAGCATTGCTCCCAGACCTCTCTCCAAAGCATCACAATGGATCACAAAACCACCCGAACTGTCGGGTATAGTCAGCACAGGTGCTGACATCAACCGACACTTCAACTCGGCGAAAGCTTCATCCCAGACAAACTTCCGCTCCTTCCTGGTCAAACTGGTCAAGGGTCCAGCAATTTTGGAGAAATCCTGAACGAACTTCCGATAGTAACCAGCCAAACCAAGGAAACTCTGCACCTCAGGAACAAACTTCGGAATAGGCCAATCCTTGATCGCAGAAATTCGACGGATGCACAGAAACACCAGCACCTAAAATAATGTGGCCAAGAAAAGCAACTCGATCCAGCCAGAACTCACACTTATTGAGCTTCCCATACAGCTGGTTCTTCTTCAAGGTATGCAGAACCACCTTCAGATGCAAGGCATGATCTGCCCTGTTCCGCGAGTACACTAATATGTCGTCGATGAAGACCATGAAAAACTGATCCTTGAATGGCGAAAACACACGATTCTTCAAACTCATGAACACAGCCGGTGCATTAGTCACTTCGAAAGGCATCACCAAGCACTCGTAATGCCCATACATCGTTTGGAAAGCCGTTTTCGGAACATCCTCTGACTTCACCCTAACTTGATGATACCCGGAACGAAGATCCAACTTTGAGAACACTGAAGGACCTCCCAGTTGGTTGAACAAATCGTCAATCCTCGGTAATGGATACCGGTTCTTGACAGTAACATTGTTCAACTCCTTATAGTCAATGCAAAGCCTACGAATTCCATCCTTCTTTCTAACAAACAGAACTGGGGCTCTCCAAGGTGAAACACTAGGTCTGACAAAACCCTTATCAAGCAGCTCCTGAACTTGCACCTTCAGTTTCGCCAATTCAACTGGCACCATACGATACAGACTCTTAAAAATAGGGGTCGTACCTGGCTGAACATCAATGCTGAACTCCACATCTCGGACAGGCGGCAAACCGGGCAATTCCTCGGGGAACACATCAAGGAAGTCCCGCACAACTAAGGGTGCAACAGCCCCATCAGAACCCAGCAACACAAGAGAAACATCCTTGGGGTCCATCGAGTTCTTGACATGCCCTGACGGTGTCTCACCCGTATGGAAAACAAACTCTGGTTGACCAGAGAGCCTGAAAGTCACCATCTTCTCCCTGCAATCAATCACGGCAAATGAAACACCGAACCAGTTCATGCTCAGAATGACATCGAAACCAGAATTGGGAATCACAATCAAATCAGTCGAGAACACCACACCTCCAATCAGCAACGGCTCTGCTTGCAAACCCTAGAACAGACAACGACACCTCCACCTGTGGTGATGTCCCAAGCTGCGGGCATAGCATTGCTAGCCAAACCATGCTGATCGACAAAGTGAGAAGAAATGAAAGAGTGGGTAGCACCCGAATCAAACAACACATGAGCTGGAAGAGAGACGACTAAAATCACACCTAGAAGATCAAACAAATAATAAGGTGCTAGCAGAATATATACACGAATAATTGTACAAAGGAAGGAAAAACAACATGCAGAAAACTGAAAGAAAGAAAAGAAAGTACAACCACTGTGATATACCTACAACCACTCCAACAACAACTTCTACTTTCTCGGCTGTCAGGTTATAAGCCTGACCACGACCTCCAACCTGACCTCCTCTAAGAGCCATATGCCTTTGATCAAAGACTTGCCTCTGCGGGGGAAGAGGTGGCCTACCCTGACCACGTGTCAGTGCTCCTAACTGAGAAGCACTAGCAACCGGCGTAGGAGCTCTGTTCCTCGGACAGTCACGAACCATATGCTCATTGCTCCCACACACTAAACATAGTTGGTTGGCCATCCTGTAGTCTCGCTGTGAATGCCCAGTCTTATGGCAGTAGCCACAAGTCTCAACATTCCTCGGGACAACAGGTGCGTACGGCTGTACTCTCGTGGGAGGGGGTGGAACTAGCCTCCGAATAGGTCCTCCGAAAGGCCGAGCTGCAACAAGGTGCGAAATAGTCCTCTGAGGAACACTAGACCTGCTGAGAGTCTGCTCTTCGATCTGAGCCGCATCCAGAACATCGGAATAAGCACGAAGGCGAAGAGCAGCCAAACGGTTCTGAAGAGGAAAACTCAAGCCCGACTAAAATCGACTAGCCCGAGCCTCATCAGTGGCAACAAGGGTAGGGCGAAGCGACTGAGCTGAGTAAAATCTGTAGCATACTCATCCACGGAACGGTTTTCCTGATTAAGATAGTGCTCAAATTAATACCATCACAAGTGAAGTAGGCAACAACAAATAACACCTAAGAACATTATATAGCTGACCTGAGTTAGGAAAACAAACTGTAGCTCCATCTCTGCCATGGTGACACTGGGAAAGAACTTTGCCATGAAGCTCTCAGAGAAAGTGGCCCACTCAATGGGTCGCGGCATCCTTTTGGATTCAACCCACAACCAGATATGAGCGAGATCCACCAATTGGATGCGAACTACATCCACACGATCCGCCTCAGCAACACGAGCGGCAACTAGCAGCTGCTCCGTCCGGATAAGCCATTACTCGGCCTCCAACGGCGACTCAGTACTCGAAAACTTATCCGGGTGCAGCCTTATGAAATTCGCTACTGTACCAGGCCTAGGTGGCAGAGGCCCAGGTGCAGGTCAAGCGACATTCCCATTGGTTGCCAAAGTGGCTCTCATCAGCTCATTGTGCTCCTGCTGAAGAGTCATCATCTGCTGAATCGTCTGGAGAATGGCAGCGTTGTCCGGCTGCCCATCCCCCGGGCAAGAAGAAGAATTCCTACGAGCCATAGCCTGAAACACGATCAAAGATAGTCAGTATCCAGATTATATGTTGGTTATTATACAAGTATTCATGTGATTATCGTGGTGTGCAAATCACTAAGTTAACCCGGCTAGAGCCAAACTCGATTAATATATCAATCAAAGCCAAACCTTCACAAAGTCGGTTACGTTTGACTGATATATTATCCAAAAATCTGGGCTCTGATACCACTAAAAACCCTGTCAGGCCCTGCTTCCCAAAATACAGCATACGAGTACGTAACGTAGGCCCAGCGAATGATGTAAACACCATCCATAAGCTGTACCAGACTAACTCAACAATATGAACAACAAAATACAACCACACAAGAAATATAACCACATGAATCAAAGATAAATTCCAATAATAAATAAAATAATCCAACAATATAAATATCCAACATCTGGGATCAAAACAAACTCCGGGTCATAAAGCCCAAAATAAAGTACAAGTCATAACAATATCAGAGCAAATAAATCTAGCAGCAAATAAATCTAAGCAGCGCAGACTGTTTCTATCTTTAGAAACGTTGCTCACCAATTCTTTCGGGAATAGATCCTTCAGCACCTGTAAAATTCTGATTTACAAAGAGAGAAAAGAGTGCCCTTACAACAAGTCGTGGGCAGCAAGTAGAGAAAACAGAGGATAAAGGAAGCATGTATATTAAGGGAAAAGGAACAGGATCAAAGACAAAGAGTAAAGCAAAGATAGGCGATAATGTCAAAGGTCTATGATTAATCACGCATGTAATGAGTGATTTCAAGACAAGATCAAGCATGAAATGCATGTTATTAAGAATTTTATTAATCTATCTAGGGCATGTACTACTTCGTCCCATTTCACAGGTTCGATGCAAGCACGGTGATCGTTTTAAAACGATGGTGAATTCACGGAGCGTGTACTTGGTGTAACATAATTGCATGATAACGTGATAACATGATAACCTTCTTCCATGACAATCTCCTCCTTCCGCGACGATATAGCGAGAAGGCCTAACCGAGTACATTTTCCGATCGTTCACTACCAAGTCTACCTATAATACCCCGACTTGTTATTAGTTTATTTTCATCCTATGTGAGCATGCAAGAGAGTGTCAATATTGTATAATACTAAGTGTGACTAATTCTATGCGTTACAGACAAAGCATGAGGCAAACACATCATATCAACACACATCACATGATCGGGACAACATGACCTTGTTGTACTAAAACATGGGTTACAACCACTACAAAATAGCAAATTCGAATCCTTCGGAAGTCCTAGAAAGTAGACTTCCACACGGTTCCAGCGAATATAATTAAGGCATATAAAGGATACAGGAACTAGGATGAGAACTCTATTCTATTCAGGTTTTATGTTCAGGCAGCATGCAGTAAGTTGTGTTGAACTAATTATTTCAGGTCAGAGAACTCATTAAAAAAAAAAAAAAATTCTGGGTGATTCCTACATGTATCAAGGTTCAACTAGATTTATTTCAGATTTTTCTTTTATTGTTAACATGGTCAATTAAATTAAGAAACAGCAGGATACACATGCACTTGTGAATCTGAAATTATTAACATAGCTGTACTAAAATGATGATATCTAGCAGGTTATACATCGAAATTCAAATCCGCAAGAAGGGAAAGTGAACTAGACATCCAGGACTACAATTTATGTTTAGCAAGTTATTTCAAATTATGACATTAGCATGGTGGAAAATCAGATACAAAATGAAACAACGAGCAGTCTAGAAATCGTTTAACATAAAAAGGCAACAAATAAATCATCCGATCACATGTAGTATGCAAATTGGTAATCAAAGTGATCCTACGTTTCAACATGCAAATTTCTAAGTTTAAGATTCAACTATCAAAGGCATGGTATCAATTCATCGATCAACTCCAATCTAGCACATTCAATTTAACATGTCCAACTTATCAAGTAATCCTATGCATGAATCTAGTTATTTAAATGTGCATATGTATGAAACAATAGGGACTAGGTTTTAGATCAAAGAGACAGCACAATGTTAATAGTATGTCGGGTTAGCTCGTGTAAACCCTCGATAAACTTAACGGAATTGTCAAAGCAGTATGATAACAAATGGGACTGGATCTACTTGCAGAAATCAAATAAACTTGAACAAAAGAATAAATTAGTTCAAGAAGAGACTTTCCTGTTAATTTGTAGATTCAAATAATAAGAATAACGGGATCAGAATCCCGAGCAGAAATCCCAAAAGACACGTGCGAAATACGTGTAAAGAAACCAACAGCAAATAAAGCAACAGCAACACAGCAACGAAATCCCATACACCGGATCGATAGAACACGAGACAGCAACTCCGGATCCGTTGTGCCAAAACACGGGACCGCAAAATCGAACCATCGGTGATCTCCTTCAACCTTCGGCAATGAGAGCGAGAGAGAGCACGACGTGATTGCGGTAGGGGCGGAGCTACGTCGGCACCACAGCGAAGACGAAGACACCACGGTCGGGAAGCAACGGTGGCGACGGTAGCCCCGACGAAGGCGAGCTCTGTTTTTGGTTGGAAACAAAGGGGCGATGATAGCGGTGATCGGGACTTGAATTGCGATGCTAGGTTCTTCGGTTGAGCGGCGAGGGACGGTAGTGACGATGGTGGGGTGCATGGAGATGGGTAGGGCGAAAGAGATGGGTTAGGCCAATGGGAAACCATGATGGATTGGGTTCGACGAGGAGAACAGGGATGACGACAGGGGAACACGACGAGGACGATGAAGTTGCGGTGGCGAGGGGATGGAGATGATAATGGTGGTGACGGTGGTGGAAGGCGATCAGAGATGGCCTCGAGGTGAAGGGGTTTCGGTTGGTTTGGGGTGCAACAAAATAGAGAAGAAGAGGGTAGGGGTTCGGGGAGAGAGAAAAAGGCGGAGAGAGAGAGGGTGGAATAAAATTAGGGTTATTTAATAGGTTATATATAGGAATCAAGAAGTAGGGTTTTGGGTTGAGATTTTGTGGGTTTTGGGTATCAGTTTTGGCTCCGAAAAGAGAAAAATGAATACAATGAGTTGAGACGAACATAAAGGAGAACAAATCAGACTCAAAATAGAAAGAGTGAAATTTGCAAAGAGAACAGAGTCCAACCAAAGAACATAGATCGATCAAGAGAGAACAAAAGAACCCAAGAAAAGGCAAAATATAATATAACAAATGGATCCAAATACAATAATCAAAAGAAAACAAAATACAGTAAAATCCGAAAATAGGGCTTATAAAACAATCTCTCGCTCCGGATCTAAAGTTGGCTGTTATTGACTGCGTCCATCAGAATGTATACCTCTTTTCCTAGACACCCTCAAATATGCTGGGATTCTCCGAGAATCTCATCACGCATAAGCTAAGTGTCCACCCGCACTCGAAGCCAGCACAACAGAAGCGCCGTAAGTTCGCCCATGAAAGACAACAAGTAATGAAAGATGAAGTAGACAAGCTTCTCTCCGCCCGATTCTTATAGGAGGTCAACTACCCAGAGTGGTTGACCAATGTCGTGATGGTGAAAAATCCCAACCGAAGTGGAAGATCTGTATGAACTTCACTGATCTGAACAAGGCATGCCCAAAAGAATTGTTTCCTCTTCCCAGTATCGACGCCCTGATAGATGCGACCTCGGGTCACGAGATGTTGAGCTTCATGGATGCCTTCTTCGGCTATAACCAGATCTGGAAGTTCCATCCAGACATTCCTAAGACTGCTTTCATGACCGACCAAGGCCTTTATTGCTACTAGGTCTTGCCCTTAGGGCTGGAGAATGCCGGTGACACCTATTAACGGATCTTCAATTGAATATTCAAAAATCAGATAGGTCAGTACATGGAAGTGTACGTCGACGACATGCACGTCAAAAGTCTCAGAGGACAAGACCACGTGATGGATCTTGAGGAGGCTTTCGGGGTCCTACGATCCCACAACATGAGGCTCAACCCCTCGAAATGCGCCTTCGGCATTACCGTAGGAAAGTTTCTTGGATTCATGGTCAGTTAGCAGGGCATAGAGGTAAACCCCAAGAAGATCCAGGCCATACTGGACATGGCTCCTCCAAGAAATGTCAAAGAAGTTCAAAGAATTACGGAATGGCCGTCGTCCGTTTCCTATTCAGGTCAGGGGAGAAGTCGCACCCATTTTTCAAGGCCCTTTGGGGGGCAAAAAAAGCTTCGCGTGGGGAGAACCGCAACAACAGGCTTTCAATCAGCTCAAGGCTTACCTAACCAACCCCCCTATCCTTAGCAAACTAGAGCACGGTGAACCCCTCTACCTTTACCTGGTTGCCTCTAACCCGTGCTCAGTGCCGTTCTAGTTATTGAAGAAGACGAAGCCCAAAAACCCATCAACTACGTGAGTAAAGTTCTCCATAATGCCGAGCTCCGATACATGAAGATGGAGAAGATTACCTATGCCCTGGTCATGGCCGTCCGGAAACTCCATCCATACTTCCAAGCCCAGTCCATCCATGTACTGACAGATCATCCTCTTAAACAGATCCTTAACAATTCGGAGAACTCTGGTCAGCTAATCAAGTGGTCAATCGAGCTAAGCCAATATGATATCACCTACAAGCCAAAAATTGCTATTAATGGGCATGCACTGGCTGAGTTCATCAATGAGTGCTCAATACAGGAATCTCCAGAGGAACAGTAGGGCAAGCCCGTTTAGGAGCTCTTCGTAGATGGTTCGTCTTACGAAGAGGGGAGTGGTGCAGGGGTCATCTTAAACGGCCCAGATAAGTTTATTCTTCAATACTCACTATGCTTCAGCTTTAAAGCCTCCAACAACGATGCTGAGTATGAGGCCCTGATCACTTGGCTTCTACTAGCCCGAAAAGCCAGGGCAAAATAGGTGAACGTGTTCAGCAACTCATAGCTCATCGTTAATCAAGTGTTTAGAGACTACGAATCTCATGATCCTCGAATGATCCAATATCTGGCACAAGTTAAGCTCCTCCTAGCTGATTTCGGGAAATCATCACCTGTCCGAATTTCAAGCTAGCAGAATAGCTGAGTGGACACCCTATCCAAACTAGAATCCTCATCCTTTGAAGGCCTCGTTCATACGATCCTAGCGGAGGTCCTCCTCAAACCGACCATAGAGAGTACTAAGGTCTTCTACCTCGACCCGCCCGCTCAAGCGACTTCCTAGATGGACCCGATCTTAAACTTCTTGAAGGATGGCGAATTGCCACAAAACCCATCAAAGGCCAGAAATGTTCGGGCTAGAGCTAAAAGATTCGTACTCGTAGAAGGCATACACTTGAAGCGCTCGTATACTAAGGTCGACGGGAGGCCTTATCTCCGATGCCTAAATGCAAATGAAGCCAAGTATGCGTTTGAGGAGATGCACGAAGGAATCGGGGGTTGCCAGATGGGCATTAGATCACTTGCATGAAAAGTCCACAATCACGGTTCCTACTGGCCAACCCTACTTCGGTATGCCGAAGATCTAGTCAAGCAATGCTGCCCATGCCAGAGGTTTTCGACGGTCTGACACACCCCACAAGCACTTCTCAAATCATTAGCCTGCCCGACACCTTTTGCAATGTAGGGGATGGACGTAGTTGGACCTTTTCCCGAAGCAACCGGATAGTGACGGTTCCTCATTGTGGCCATCATTTATTTTACAAAATGGGTCGAGGAAGAACCCTTGGCCACAATCACTGAACATCAATCCCAGCAGTTCTTCTGGAAGCATATTGTCTGTCGGTTTAGGATCCCGCGCATACTAATTACTGACAACGGAATTCAGTTCACCAGGAAAAACTTCCACAAATTTTGCGAGGACCTCGGTTTCCAACAGCAGTTCTCGTCAATCTAACACCCCCAGTCAAAAGGCCAAGCTGAAAATGCCAACCGCAAAATTCTTGAAGGTTTTAAAAATGGTTGGTTAAATCTCTTAAGGGGTTGTGGGTCAACGAATTACCCACTGTCCTTTTGTCCTATCAGACAACCATGAGGATGCTAACAGGCAAGTCACCATTCAATCTGACATATGGGATGGAAGCCGTTATTCCTCTGGAGTTCGGGCTTCCCTTACCCAGGATTAAGGGCTTCAGCGAAGAGTCAAACTCAAGCGGCCTCAGGGCTAACCTAGACCTAATCGACGAAGTCCGCGAGAGGTCTACCATCAGAAGAAGTAGTTATCAACAACGGATAGAGTGGTTTTATAATAAAAAGGTCCAACCCCCCGACATCAAGGAGGGTGACCTTGTACTCAGAAAACTCACTATCTCCAACCCCACCAAGAGAGGCAAGTTGGCTCCAAACTGGGAGGGTCCGTATAGGTTCTCCCAAGTGGTGCGCCTAGGTACATACCAACTTGAAGACCCGGGGGGCAGGGTAGTCAAGAAAACCTAGAATGTGGAGCACTTAATCAAATTCCATGAAGGACCCTAGCAGTTCGCACTTGTAACACGACATCTTAAAGCATCGACAATTGTAATAAGCACTAGTCTTTTGGCAGTCAAACAATGAAGCAATAAAAACACTATCTGTCTTGAAAACAACTAATCTGACTTCAACACTAACAAGATTACCCACAATCTCCCCTGTCCTTGCCGCTCAGCTTGGACTTCGCTCCTAATGAGAGATTTCTCGCAATCTCTCCCATCCTCGCCGCTTGGCGAGGACTTCGCTCCTAACAAGAGATTTCTCACAATCACTCCCGTCATCGTCCTTCGGCTTGGACTTCGCTCCTAACGAGAGATTTTTCACAATCTCCCCCGTCCTTGCCGCTCGGCTTAGACTTCGCTCCTAACGAGAGATTTCCAACAATCTCTCCCGTTCTCTCAGCTTGGATTGGACTTGCTCCTAACGAGAGATTTCTCACAATCTCTTCCATCCTCGCCTTTCGGCTTGGACTTTGCTCCTAACGAGAGGTTTCTCACAATCTCTCCCATCGTCGCCGCTCGGCTTGGACTTCGCTCCTAAAGAGAGATTTCTCACAATCTCTCTCGACCTCACCACTCAGTTTGGCCTTCACTCTTTTTCTTCCTTGCTGCTTGTCTTAGACTCTGCCCCTACTGAGAGGTCTCCTGCAATCTCTCTGATCCTCGCCGCTCGACGTTCAGTGTCCTAAGTTCTTAGTATCCAAAATTTTCTAAGGCAGGACACCTCGGCCTTATGGTCAACCCGTCAAGATCAATATTCGTTCGAAACTAAAATAATGCAATCACTATCATTTATTCGATTCACTCAGGGAGCATATACAAGACCGTACAACTTACAAGATCAGAAAGCGCAGTAAAAATTACAACAAGTTACGAAGATCGTCCGAACAACCTAATCCTCCATCTGGGGGGCCCGGGGACTAGCAAGGACTAGCTCAAGCCCCATAGAACGGGTTTGCCCACCGATGGGCCTATCGGCCTCCACCTTGGGAGTAGCCAAGGTGGACACCCCGGCCACCGAGCTGTAAGCGTCTCCCGGGATTCGGCAGCTCCAGCCTTAAGGTCAGAGATGGGCCACCTATGGATGGACAACCACCTCCTAGGGAAGCTGGTTAGAAATGACCTGCCCCGAGTGCAACCTTCAATCTTTGTATCTCCACCTCCAATACTATCTCACGAAGGAATGAATCTGAGTTCGGCTGCTGAACAGAAGTGTCAGACATCGACGATCTAGTCTCGGTGCTCTCCAAGGCACGGTCGGCAATCGTCTTCTTTAAACGAGCCGGTTCCAAGCTCAGTTCCTTCGACCTATTCATAAAATAAGAAACAGCTGCTTGCCGATTCCTGGGCACCTTTGCGATAGCACACCGAGATAGAGTCCATTGACTTTAGCTTGCTGCTAAGGTTCTCAATCTCGACATTACAAGGGTCGACCGTGAAAGACTCGTCCATATAATAAGAAAATAAGAGGATATATTATTCCAAGTCTCAATAATTTGACCAAATCACGAAGCATCACTCAAAAATACCAAGTCCAAGGGGGTCGGCCTTAAAAGTCCATTTCATTTCACTAATAATAGTACACAAAAAGTGGAAGCCAGTCCGCGGTTCGGCAAATACAAAGAAAAAAATGAAAATAAGAAAGATAATAAACAACTTCTCAGAAAGATGATGCACCTCATTGGCTCCCGCCGTGTCGAGCTCAAGAACGGCCTTGTGAGGGTCGCCCTTTGCAATAGGCGATTGGTCGTCCCCCCTCCACCGCCTCCTCCTGGCATAACTGGAACTTCGGAGAGGATCATAGAGTAATTGAAGCCATCAAGATCGCACCCAGAATACTTGCACAATATGTGCTCGATGGTCTGGTTGTAGGTCTTGTCATGGGACTGAACGACCTTGTCCATGGTAGCCACTTTCACCGATGTGAGCTTCTTCTTGACGTCCTCCTTCTTCTTCTTCAACTGCTGGGCTCGGTCCTCGGTAAGGGTGGTTAACTCTGCCTTAAGATCCCGCTCGCGAGCTTCGGCATTGTCAGCTTGCAACTTCTGCTCCTTCATGTCCCGCTCGTACCTCTGAGCATTCTTTACATCCTACTGGAGCTCACAGGTGTACTGCCTCCTCAGCTCGGTGCCCTGCAGTGTCGCCTATAAACGAGGAGCCAAGACTTAGAAATCATAATAGTAAAAAATATCCTTGAAGTAACGGAGCTTAGAATTACTTACCGCCATATCGGTCTGAGCCCACTTCATAAAGCAGGACTCGAGAGTTGAGTCTCAGTAGAGAGACTTTCCCTGTCACGGGGCATAGCAAGATGCTCCACCACCTCGATCGCCACCGGAACCTCGGTCAGAGAGTCCGCCGCCTTCACTGCCCAGCTTGGAGCCCAGGGGAGCTGCCCCTTTCCCCTACTATGTCCCTAGCATCGGGACGGATGCTAGGGAGACTGCTCTTCAATACTTCAGAAATCCTAAGGTTATTCGAGCTGGGCATAGTCTTAGCCGGGCGCGGTGTCCCTGGGATCGAGAAAAACTTCGTCTTCTTGGACTTCCCCTCGGAAGTCCCCTCTGGGGCCAACCTCTTTTTCTGCTGCTCCTCCTCCTTCCTTTTCTTCACCAGATATGCCCTCCTTGCCTCGATCTAAACATCGTCCATCGCTGCAAGGGAAAGTTGAAACTATAAGAATTAAGATTAAAGATGAGCAAAAAAAGGAAACACAAGACATACAGGGGTTGGTAGGGCTTAGTCCAGTCTTCACCAACTGCCTCTTGTTCACGTTGGGCCGGTGATGCTATTACCCGCGACGATCAGATCCACATCATCCCACTCCTCCTGTGTCAAGTCCTTTTTCTTATGTGGCTTATGAATTGGTTTGTAGAAGTTCAAATTAGTGGGAATTTCCCAAGGCACTTGACTTCGGACAATGAAGTACTCCTCTCTTTATGGAATCTGGGTGTCCGTGGACTACCTTCTTATGGGGTAAGGCGAAATGTAATATACTCCCTTATGCTCCCCTGACGAATTAACCCCCAGAACAGCTCAAAAAAACTTCAATTTTTTGGACATTCCCCTCTCTTCACAGAGCATCATGAAACACACGAGCAACTTCCAGGAGTTTGTACCATACTGCATCGGGCTTAAACCTGTCCAATTCAACACTCTCTTGATGAACGGATGCAATGACAACCTCAACCCCGAGCTGAAAGCATCAACCTAAAACATGCAATACCAAGGGGCCAAATTGTCCGTAGGATGTAGACCAGGGTTCAGAATCATCACTCATACTCGAGCCCAATGAAGTAGTTTGCCCATATCAACAAGAGGTCACTACTCGTCAAAATGCTCTGCACCTTGTCTATCTTAAGATTTGGTCGTCTCGGCGAAGAGGGCTGTACTCCATACCTAACCAAATCTTTGATGTCATCTGGGTACATCCTAATTGAACCCGGTTACTGAAGATAGAAGACGTCGAGACCATATTTTGGAAAAATCTCAGTCGGTTGTTCAAGGCTATCCGGAAGGGTCCACCTCATCCTCCTCCCTCGAATTCGAGGAGCCTTTGGAGGGGATGGCAAAGCTAACGGTTTCAGAATAGGAGCTTCACCAGACGGACCGATCTCCATAACCTCGCCCTCATCGTCATCTTCACCCCCTTCCCCAGCTCCATCCTCCACCTCTTCCTCATTATCTCCAACTTTCTCTACCTCTTCTATCTCATTTGCACCAACATCGACCAGCTTACCCTCTTCAACTACCTATGCCACTTCAACCTCTCTGATGTGAAAAAAACCGTGAGCGATCTCCACCGATGATCCTTGCACAAATCGCAATGCACCAAACTAGGCCCAACGCCAACCTCCCTACTAGCCCAAGCCAGAAAGCTCTCCAAGCCTCCTACAGGCCTTTTCACATCTGGAGAAACTGCCTGCCACTCTAGGCGCACCGTTGGTTATGCCGTAACTATATCTCCGTAACTCATGGGAGTAACTAATACCAAATATGAGATCAAGGGGATTGGATACTGCGCTAAGAGCGGGGGGTAACAGATCCTTCTCAAAGGACCTACAAGCACTACATGATGTAGACCATGACAGGTAACGACTCTTTCACCACAAAATCCACTCCACTCTATTGCTACTTTCTAACTTAAGCATCAGAGGGTCTGTCACCGGGAACACTCCTGGTGATTCAGACTTGATTTTGTAGGTGGACAAAGCAGTCGTCAAAGACCAAACTAACCCAGGGTTCCTTCAAATCCCGAACGAAGGTCTGGATCATTGTAGTTTCCTTATGTCCAAAGAACTCACATCATCCGCTCCCACAGCTCAAGAAAAAGATCGCAACAGATTGGCATCGTCTCTAGGAAACCGCATATCAATTCAACCTCCAACCCAATTTCTTGTCCAAAGTGACACACTTCCATGGCTCCCAAAACCAAAAAGATCGCTACCATAGGGCCTTCAGTCCCTACTCCCCCACCGGCCCGTAGCCCTACGAATACCCAGGGCTCACGGAGACAATGGACCGAGAATCTGCAGGGACCAGTTCCAAGGGCATCCCGTTCTTTCTCAAGGCCGGTTGAACAACATGTGGCAGACGACTTCCGGATCGTCATCAATAGCCGATCCAACTAGGGAGGCTTCTGAAACCAGCTCAATCATTCGACATGCGAGACCACACCATCAAACTTGGCCCTGTCATAATACTTTTTGGTCCCGAGGCCGAGATAGATGATACAACCACTCACTGAGAGACCACTGACATACCAGCGGTCACGGTAGAGAGGGCCACATCAATCGTGCCGAGTTCCAAGAGTTTCAGACAGAAGTCCTACGGGCACTGCGTGGAAGAACCCAGGATTGACGAGGGCCGGCTAGAGAACAAATCGAGGACTCTGGGTAAGAGGAGTCCCATGGGTCATCTAGATCCAGAGATAGGCATGACAATGTCCAAAGATGTCTTCTGAACATGAAGACCGCCTAGCTCGGATATGCGAGAATGGGGGACGATTCAATCGGGGTCGTCAACTATCCAGACCCCCCTTCTTCTTCTTAATCCTCAATGCCCCCTATTCCGAGGAACTTCAAACCTCCACAGTTCGAAACATACAACAGAGAGACAGATCCTGTTGATCACATAGAGAGGTTCAAAACCCTCATGATGATTCACAGTGCCTTGGATCCTCTCCTATGTTGTGCGTTCCCAGCCACTCTGTATGGGATGACTCAAGAATGGTGTTCTATGCTCGCCCTGGTTCAATTTTCTTCTTCGACCAACTCGAAGAGAATTTCCTCACGAACTTTGTGACTAGTCGAAAGGCGTAGAAGATCAGTGCCTCCTTTTTGGACCTAAAACAGAAGGACAGAGAGTCCCTCTGAATCATCATCCAAATATTCACGGCAGATGCCAGGAAAATCTCCTCCCTCGACGCCGGGGTTGCCTCGGCGGCATTCCGACACAATGTCCGCCATGACCAACTGAAAACCTCCATCTCCAAAAAACCTCCCATCGATTTTCTCGATCATCTACAAAGGATCGAAAAATACTTCTGAGCAGAAGAGGCTTTGCACTCCGGCAGCTGGAAGGAGACTCAAGCGAAGGGGAAAAGGAGAGCCGATGAGTCTGAGGTCCCAAAGAAGTCACAAAAGGACCTCACTGGTCAAGGCATCCACCTCTTGTCCCTCGGTTCGAGAGGTTCACCGCTCTATCCATGAGTGTTTTGGCCATCCTCATGGAGATTGAGGATAAAGAAATGCTCAAGTACCCCCTGCTGTCCAGCAACCTCGCTAAATGAAGGGACCGAAGGTTATACTGCCGGTTCCATCGGGACCATAGACACGAGATCGAAAACTGTCGGGCTCTGAAGGAGGAAATAGAGGTGCTCATACGTAGAGGCTATCTGGCCAAGTTCACTCAGAGAACTAAATAGGCCTCCCCTTTTCGAAGGGTGGATAAACGTCATGAAATGGGCACCTACCCCAAACGTCCACCAGTGGACGTTTATACATAGCTATTCTCTAGTGTGTCCACAGTGGACCGATGGGCGGAGACTAACGCATCTCACAAGGATTTCGTTCGAGAAGTCAACGCAGTCTATCAACGACTTCCCTCCAATGGTTGAGGGTTATCGATCTCGTTCTTGAACGAAGATCTCGAGGGTGTCCGACTCCCACATTGCGATGCTCTCATCATTAGCCTCGGTTTAGCAAATCACGAGGTTCGCCGTGTCCTGGTCGATAATGGGAGTTCGGTGAATGTTTTGTTCCTGGCGGCCTTCGATGCCCTAAAGCTCCCCAAAGAAAAGTTAAAATCGGTGGGGTACACACTCCAGGGGTTCCTCGAAGCCCCTATTCAGATCAGGGAATCATAACCTTCGACATCACTGCCAGGCAGACCCCGACTTCCTGAACCAAAACCATGGACTTGTGGAGGTGAATATTCAAGCTGCTTACAATGCCATCCTCGGCCGACCCGACCTCGCATCCCTCCAGGCGGTACTCTTAGCATACCTGTCATGTCCCGCTTCCCAAAAAAGAATATGGAATACAGATACGTGACTAAGTCCAGTGAATGATTTTCAACATCCATAAACTATCAGGATCTTTACAACATTTCACAGGAATAATCAGAGTAGGAAGCAAGAGAAGTCAACCACGGATGCACGTATGAATCAATATACCAACAGGAATTTACTTGAAACAAAATTTAATAATCTCAAATAAACCAGATCTGAACAAGTCAATAATCCTGAGTCATATTGCCCAATACAAAATAATCCATGTAACCAAGTATAATTATTCAAGATAAGCAATAAGAAATAAATAGATATAGAAAAAATCTCCAGCCAACTAGAATCTCAGATCACCTACTCCATCGGGCAGCTGATCACCATAATATGCAATTTAACAAATTTCAGGAAGAGGAAAAAGAAACAAAACATCCGTCAATGCAAGTTACGGGCCACTTGTAGTGCAGACAACAAGTACAGAAAAGATAAGCAAGAATAGAGTAACAGCGGAAGCAAGAATAGTATGGAAAGAATGTGACAACAAAAACAGAGGACTAACTCTAGTCAAGAACAAAAACAAGTCGTATGACAAGATGAACGAAAGCAAGTGGAAAGAAACAAGTGTCAAGTAAACAAGTAACATGTAAACGAGTAACAGGTGTCAAGAATCAAGTGATCATGTACAAGTAACAAGTAGCAAGTGTCAAGTGATCATGTTCAAGTCTTGTAAATAGTCCTATCTAGATAGCACTTCATGTGTTCTAGGTTTTTACCACATGGTTGTTACATTCAAACAGTTTCGTTTTAGATTTCATAGTGGAACATAGAGGGCAGTGTACTCAGGGACAAGTATCAAGTAATCAAGTATCAAGTATCAAGTATCAAGCCTCAAGTATCAAGTATCACGCCTCAAGTATCAAGTATCAAGTAATCATGTAGGATCTATAGATCCCCTTCCAAGTACACGTTTCTGTATTTTCCACTATTAGATCTTTCCCTTTAAACCCCAGCTTAGTTTCTTATTATTATTCTTCAAGCAAGCATGGACATGTACAAACAAGTCAAGAAACATGGAGAGACAACAAGGGACAAATTCAAGTTGAACAAAGGACACGAACAGGTGAAGGAAGACTCAAAATAGACTAAGACAACGAAAATTCTAGTTCTGGACAGCAAGACAGTACTGCACCAAATGTGGGATTCCCGTTGCCATGGACATGCAAATCTAAATCCGTCAGTAAATCTAGAAGATAGACTCCCGGCCGAATTCATCAAATATATATGTCATATGGTATTTCATAAAAACATGACTCAAAACATATTTGTATTCAGAAAACATATTCAGCCAAAAATCAGAAACTTGTATTCTTAAACAGGAAAACGACATAAAAAATTACTGATTAAATCCAAGAAAAATCTGGGTATTCTCTAGTATGTTTAATAACAGAAAATAATGTTTCATAATTTTTCAACATATATAGAATAGTCAAATAAAATAAGAAAACAGCAAGATACAGTAGTTTTGTAAATCTGGAATCATAAACACAGCAGTACTAAAACAACAATATCTCACAAAATACAAATCGAAATCCATATCCATCAAAAGGGTGATAAAATAGATACAGTAGGCTACAATTCATATCCACAAAGTTTATATAGACAGCAAATAGATTCAGGTTGAAGTTTAGGTTCTTTACTGAACAACATGAAAATTCTATAAGTATAGTAGTTGTTTGCAAATATAGAACAGTTTGTAAAATTCATTAATTAAATCGCAAAAAAATTAGGGGTTGATCCCCATCAAGTCTAGTTGTACTCAGCAAAATATTGGATCAAAATATTATCTTTAATATCAGTAGAAAAATAATTTACCATACAGAATTCATATAAGACTAGATCTGAAACTTTAAACACATCTGTAGTAAAATAGCCATAACTCGCAACTCATAAATCGAAACTGAGATCTGTCAAGAAATCTGAAAAGTAGACAGAATTCTCTATAATACATATTCACAAATAATTTTCACATACTGACCTTAATAGGGTCTAAAATACTGATAAAAATGGGGTAACAGAAAAGACAGAAATATTCTTCGTGCATAAAATCAACTAGTCCATATGAAACTCATCCAAATCATGACAAAGTGTGAAATAGGGTATACTAGATATCCAAGCAACATGGTATAGGATATTTTACAAGTCTACAACGAGTTATACTACTACTAACACATCAAGCATATGAGATCATACAACACATCATGGATCACGAACAACATGCATGTATATATATCAAGAATCTAGATTATTGCTAAGTTGTTTTCATGTCATTTGTGTAACGAGACGAACACAGATGGATCAACAACTAGAGACAAGATCAAACAAGGGAATCATGAGAATGGATCTTGAAGCAACTACACTACAGGCGGTATTTAGTACTTGTATTACACAAAGAAAAGAATACAAGTTACTTACTTTATAGTCGACGACGGAAACGACGAAGTAAGAGCAAGAATAACGGGAATGGATGCCCGGGCACAAACACGATACCAACGAACGGATCTCGAACAAGATGATCATGAACACAATCGAACGGCTAGATCCAAGAGTTGATGATGATCACGATCAGATCAAATCAGATCGAATGGTCCCGATCAAGGCTGATGATGATGGAGACGATGATCACGATCAGATCAGACGATCGAGATCAATATATCAAGAACAGATGATGGTGGATATGATGATCATGATGATCAGAATGATCACGGCGATCGACAACCAGGATGGCTTGATCACAAAAATAGAACAACGGTGAAGGGTAGCCATGGGGCTGCGGGGCAGGGGTGCTCGGGGGCTATCATGGTCGGGCTTCGCTGGCATCGGGCTGAGCTGTGCAGGGAGGCTGTGCTATCTGGCACTGCGGCTATCGCCGGAGGGGAGCATCGTAGCTGCGGTTACTGGCTCTGGATCAGGGCGACGTGACTGGGGGTCGCGAGGGTGGCGCGAGCAGGCAGAGGTCGCGACACTGGGAGGGTTACGCAGGGGCTGGCGAGGGATGCTCGGAGAACAGGAGAAAGGGAGGAGAGGGTGGTGTAGTGGTGCAGGGCAGAGCAGGGGTTGATGGGGGGTAGGATGAGCGGGAGAGAAGGAGGTCGGGGACGATGGGTAGTCGGGGAGAGAGAGAGAAACGAGAGGGCGACTAGGGTGGATAATGAATAGGGGAGAAGAGTAGAGCGGCTGAGTAGGGTTTAGAGGTATTAGGGTTGTATACAGAAGTGGGTATATATATAGGTTAGTTAGTTTAGGGTTTAAGGGTATAGGATAACGGGTAGGCATTTGGGTGTAAACGGGTAAGTTTATTAGGTTGGGTATTAATGGATTCACGGGTTTGAGGGTAAACGGGTTTCGGGTTGTAGGGGTTTTTAAAAACTAATAGAAAAATAAATAACTAATAAAAGGTAGGATTATATAACAAAAAATTATTCTATACTACAACGTGGAAATAATTTGAAATAACTACTAATACAATTAACAATATAAATGGATTTTTAAATAGACAATCAAAGTCATTATAATAATAACAATAATAACAATAATAATAATAATAATAATAAAAATGAAAATAACTGTAATAATAATAATACTAAAGAATAGTAAGAACAACAATACTAATAGGGTTTGTATTTCGATATAAAAATCATTGGAAAAATAGCTACGATTAAAATTATTGATTAAAAGTAGACTTTAATAGGAGATCCAACAATACATTTTAACAAAAATAATTTGAAAGCAGAAAACTAATTTACAAAAATTTGAAATACCGAAAATACACAGAAAATAGGTATTTACGAAAATAGGGGTTACAGTACCATATGACGATGAAATTCCCCACCGAACATGGGGTAGGCATCGTCCGAGGTAACTAGGAGGTCGCTCTAACATACTACATGGCCTCTATGGGAGTGACAATCCTTCCCTTCGACGTAGTCGATCTCCTCTTTGAAAGGAGCACAATCGGGTTAGAACCGGTCAATGAGTTGGAAGAGATCCCATTCTCCGAAGACGACCCTTCCAAGTGCTTCCAAGTGAGCCAATCCTTTCCTCCGGACCTAAACCAAGGCATCATCAATTGCGTCCATCGGAGTCAGGACATGTTTGCCTGGGTACCCTCAGATATGCTTGAAATCTCCGAAGATCTTATAATACACAGGTTGAGCGCCCGCCATGACTCCAAACCAGTGTAGCAGAGGCACTACAAGTTTGCTCCTGATCGATTACAAGCGGCCAAGGAGGAGGTACAGAAACTCCTGTCTGCCAAATTCATTGAGGAAGTATGCTACCCTGAGTGGCTTGCTAATGTTGTAATGGTAAAAAAGACAAATAGGACAAGGAGGATATGCATTGATTTTATCGACCTCAACAAGGCTTGCCCGAAAGATCATTTTCCCCTCCCATGTATTGATGCCCTTATCGATGCGACGTCCGGACACGAGTTCTTTAGTTTTATGGACGCATTCTCAGGCTATAATCAAATCTGGATGTACCCTTCGGACATCCCCATGACTGCTTTCATCACCGACCAAGGACTATATTGTTACCGCGTCATGCCCTGCGAGTTGAAGAATGCCGGAGCTACATATCAAATAGGTCAAAATATGGAGGTATATGTCGATGACATGCTCGTCAAAAGCCTTCAAGGTCGAAATCATGTGAAAGATCTAGAGGAAGCATTCGAGGTCCTTCGATCCTACAACATGCGGCTGAACCCTTCAAAATGCACCTTCGGCGTCAACTCCGGAAAATTCCTCTGGTTCATGGTCAGTCAACAGGGGATAGAAGCCATCCCCAAAAAAATTCAGGTCATCCTGAACATGGCTCCCCAAGAAACATCAAGGAAGTGCAGCATCTCACCGGTCGGTTAGCAGCCATCGATCGCTTTCTCTCCAAATCCGGCAAGAAAATCACTACTGTTCTTTAAATTCCTTAAAGGAACTAAAAATTTTGAGTGGGGGGAGCTCCAACATTAGGCTTTCGACCAGTTAAAAACATACTTAATCTCTAATCCTCAGCAAACCCGAGCCGAACAAAGTGATCTCCCTCTACCTTACCACTTCCGAACACGCGCTCAGTGCTGTCTTGGTTCGGGATGAAGGCGGATCTCAGAAACCGATCTATTATGTTAATAAGGTTCTTCAAGATGCCGAATTTCGGTACTCTAAGTTGGAGAAGATGGCCTACGCACTCGTCATGCCGGCGAGAAAGCTTCACCCTTATTTCTAGGCCCATTCCATCTAGGTCCTTACAGAACAACCCCTCAAACAAGTGCTCCACAAACCCGAGACGTCAGGCCAGCTGATCAAGTGGTCCGTCGAGTTGAGCCAACAAGACATCGGCTACAAGCCCCGAAATGCCATTAAGGGTCAGGCGCTCGTTGAATTCATCATCGAATGTACAATCTCCGACACTCCCGGGACACAAGACGAGGAGCCAAAATGGGAACTATATATGATTGGATCATCCTACAAAGTATGATTGGATCATCCTACAAAGGCAGGAGCAGGACTCAGAGTCATACTTAGGAGCCAAATGCATAAAGGTTTTCAGTGACTCCCAACTTGTCATCAATCAGATCTCTGGAAAGTACGAGGCTCACGACTCCCGAATGATCCAGTACATGGCGCACGTTCACCTTATCCTCTTATATTTATTGGAAGCGACAGTGAATCAGATTCCTCAAGAGCATAACAATCAGGATGACGCCCTATCCCAAGTTGGCCTCCTCCTCCTTCGAGGGGTTGGATCACAAAGTCTTGGTGGAAGTTCTCCTGAAACCCAGCATCGAAACCTTTGAGCCTCCTGACGTTAACTGTGTCAACCTACCTGCGCAAAAAGCTACTTGGATGGATCCAATATCGAACTTCCTAAAAGCAGGCGAGCTACCCTAAGATCCATCCGAAGCCAAAAAGGTTCGTGCTCGTTTAGAAAGGTTCGTGCTAATCAACGACACACTCTTCAAACGCTCGTACACCAAAGCAGACAGGAGACCTTACCTCTGCTGCCTTAGCCCCCAGGAAGCCAAATACATGTTAGAAGAAATACATGAGGGGATCGACAGCTATCACGAGGGTAGTAGAGCACTTGCAAGAAAAATACTCAATCACGGGTACTACTGGCCAACCCTCCTCTATGACGCTCAGGATCTTGTAAGAAAATGCGGCCCCTATCAAAGGCATTCCTTTATTCGACATGCCCCCCAAGCCACTGAAATCCCTAGCCAGTTTGATCCCATTCCCTACGTGAGGAATGGACCTTGTCGGCCCTTTTCCCATGGCGACCGGCCAGAAACACTTCCTCATCATCGCCATAGACTATTTTACCAAATGGGTCGAGGCCGAACCACTCTCAACCATTACCGAGCATCGATCTAACCAATTATTTTGGAAGAGCATCATCTGCCAATTTGGTGTCCCTCGAATACTCGTAATCGACAATGGCACCCAGTTCACCGATAAAAACTTTCGCGAGTTCTGTACTGACTTGGGGATCCAACAAAGGTTCTCTTCGATCTCACACCCCCAATTCAATGCCCACACCAACAAACAGATCCTAGACAGATTGAAGAAGCGCCTGGATAACTCGCCAAAAGGTCTATGGGTAGAATAACTACCGTGTGTCCCGTGGGTCTACCAAACCACAAAGAGGGTCCCAACAGAAGAATTTCCATTTAACCTGACCTTTGGGGCCGAAGCAGTCATTTATTTAGAGGTCGGTCTGTAAGACCCCCGCAAAATAGTATATATCTATTTTGTATTTTTAATCCGAGCACGATTAAGAGTTGCACGTATTAATTGATTTTCCTCAATTTTAATTGAGTAAGTATTGAAATATATTATTATTCGATATGTTTTGAACTCAACGAAGGTGCAATTGTAGAACCAGAGTTGAGATATCTTCTCAATTAAGCCGTATATTAGTCTTAACTATAATTGAGTTAGGACGTATAATATTGAATCATTATTTTGTATGGTGATAATACGATTTCATGTGTTATTACAAATTGTATGTACAGATTATTTGTGCGTATTTCAATTTTTATTGTGTGGTTTTAATTAACCTAATTAACTCGTTTAAATGGAACCTAACTTGATCTTAATTGACTCTACACTTGTAGTGTAGTATGTCCTGTAACAAAAAAAAAAACAGTTGTGCGTGCAAAGTGACTGGCCAATATTAGAAGGAAGGGTTAGGGTTTAGGTGGAGTTTTGTTTGAAATTTGAAAGATTCTTCATGATGATATTGCGAGACCCCAAGTGACAAACCCAGTCCTACACTCTACCTCTTGTCTCCCCCAATGCATGGAGCTCCCACTACTGCCCCCCCCCCCCTTCCCCACACTAAATCATGCCAAGTTCATATCTCCCACTCTCTATTTAATCCCCTCATCTCATCCTAACTCCATTTTCTCATTTCTACTCCAAGTTTAACTAATATCTCCATTCTAAACCACTCCAAATCTCCCTCCTACACTTGAGTTGCTATTTTGGAGGCAAGAAGGGAAAGAAGGAGCCTAGGAGAAGCCAAGGAGTGAAGCACTTGGAGCAAGAAGGGCCAAGGAAACTAGGAGTTCGAAGTTAAGGGGCAAATTTCTACATTTGACAAGGTGGGTGTTTCTAAACCTTTGAAGTGTTTAGTTTTTGTGTTGTGAAATTGTGATGTAGTCTTGACAACATGCGAAGTTATGAAATGTGTAATTAAGTGGTAGAAATTTGTTGCATGCTAATTTATTAGTGGAAGACTAGTTAAAAAACACTATAAAGAGGTAAACTGAAAAGTGTGCTAGGTCTGGATGCTATAACTAGAAAAATACTTAGAGTTTGAAGTTGAAATTTTAAACATAGAATCTTATGAATTTTATACATCTTTCTTCAAAATTTAATAATTTTTGGAATTTATTTGCTATTTTAATTAAATACGAACTTGAACTCTGACTGCACTGAAAATAGACTTAGCTTGTATTCTGACTATGATTTTCCAAAGCTCATAAATCTATAACCACTTAAGATCTATTGTTGAAATTTTAGTATGTGTTTCTAGTATGTGTTAAGTGTTTGAATATAAAATTTTATAATTTTTGGACAAAGTTTGCTATTTTTAGAAAATCACCACTGACTATTCTGAAAAGAAAAGACAGAGTGAAGATGATCTGTTATGTTTTTAGTTGAAATTCAAGAAGTCATAACTTGAAAAGTAATTAGTAGAATCACTTTAAATTTAAGTATGCTCTGTTACCATGTATGTAGAACCTATGTTTTCATGAAGTTTAAAGATCATTTGATATTTTTAAAGTATTTTTATGTTAACAATGGTTAGTTGTTTCTCTGTTCTGGAAATAATTTTCATTCACGTTAAAGAATGACTTATTTGACCACCTTAATGACACAATCTGAAGAAGAATGTAACTAGAAAGTTGTAGTAGAAACATAGATCTTTCCAAAATGTCTAAGAACTTATGATTTGGATCAGTACATGAATTATAATGAATTTTACAAGTGACAACAGAAACACACAGATTCATAAAGCTCAATGTTTTGCACTATGCCTATGAGATTGAGTTTGAACTTGTAGAATCTGAGTTTTAAGTTGTTGTTGTGGGTCATAAATCATGTTGTAGATGTGGGAATAAGTTCGGACATAAATTATCTAATGTTTCATGTTATGAGTAGCTCATATGTGCTTGTAGACCACAATATAGACATGTTTGTTTGCTGTTTTGAAGTAGGAATTGTGATGGATGTTTATGTATTGTTGTTGATCACTTTGGAATGAGATTGATGTCCAATTTGCGCTTGTGCATGCAGTCTACTTTGAGTAGAAGCATGTGGAGCACCCGATTGCATTTCTTCGATGAAACGAGATTAGGAATGACTCCGTTTTGGCATGAACTCCATTGGTATGCTTGCTTTGGAAATGTGATTTTCCATTTTTAGAGCTCTTTAGCACTCTTTTGTAGTATTCATGGCGTAGGATTTATTCCTAGGGTAGTGTACCTTTGTTGGACTACATTGGTTGAGTTTGAGACTCTAGGATTAAGTCATGTTGGCATATCTATATGGGTAGAATAGGAACCCCTATCGCATCGAATGCGTTGGAGGAGATGACTCGTGCATCGACGTACTCGCCTTTTACGGAAGGATTCCATGGTTGTATTTGGTGCTACCACTTGTTAAGGACCGTGAAGCATGAAGGTTAGCGAGAGCTACGTGTTGGTCCGACCGAGGTTGCGATCGAACTCCAAGCGTAGATGGCGGTTGCGGCGATCGACGGAGTCGGTTCATCGTTGGTTCAGGCCAAGTGAGGGCCGAGGCGGGCCAACCCTTGGGCCGGATTTGAGGGCTAGATCGAGTCCTATTGTGGGATGTGTTAGGTTCTAATAATGAAAAAGGTAATTAACTAGGAAAGAGTCTACATGTAGAACTTAACTAGTTGTTCATAATAAACATAAGTTATTTACTATGTTATGACTTGAAAGTGGATAGATCTTCTAACTAGAAGAGTATTAGTTAAAATGAAACAGAATTAGACTTGCCTAATAATTCAGAATGAGACACTGAAAAAGTATTATAGATTGATTAGAGTTTTGAAATTCAGAGAATCAGATGAAAAGCTAATAATCACATAATTAACATCATTCTTAATCTTGGTCCTAGAGTGGGTTAGCACTTGTACCTTAGGTTTGAGGTGTTGCAGGACTAGATCGAGTCTCAGTTGAATGTAAGGACAGGCACTAGCGAGTGGTGTTCGCCTGTCCGGGGACGCATGGCGTCATCACGCTTGACCAAATCCTAAGTTCGTTTAACGCGGGCAGGAGATTTGGAGAAAGGCCCAACTGGGGATCGGCTGAGAGGTAAAGACTCTAATATCTTCGGCCGGAGTGCCTTTATGTCTGTAACAACTTTTGAGGAGGTCTGGAGTGGCTGCGACGTCTCGAATGTAAGTTCTGGTCTAGTGTAAGGACGAGAGCAGAGCGGAGATTGGGGGAAACTCTAAAATTCCGCCAGGTCCTATGCATATCAATGTGGTCAAGAGGCTTGGAGAAAGGCCCAACTAGGCAACGGCTCAGAGGGAAAGGCTCTAAGTTCTCCGGCAAGGAGCCCTTGTGTCCGTACATCAGTTTTTGGTGAGGTCCAGAAGGCAGAATTACTACATCTTTACAAATTGTTTGGGCAGCGATAGACGTGAGCCATGCGACTGCGATTCCGGGCATAGTGGGTAAAACACATGGTATTGACACCACTACTGACAGCAGCAACGGGTATGAACTGGACGATTGCAGCCTCATCATCATTAGAGTATCAGAGACAACAGAGAGCACAAGAGTCAGATGCATAGCGGGGGATCGAACCCCATCAACTGAAGAATGTCGTTTGATTGGGGAATGTGTCGCATGGGATGCATATCTCTCCAATCAAGCGTGCATTATCTTTAGGAGTATGTGTGCATAGTGTGTGCATTAGATTAGGCCATGACATACATCAACACTTGTTTGACATCACCTTTTTCTTTTGCATCAAATTTTGGTTGTTGAGGTTTGGAATAGTTATATTATGGCATAGCGATGATCGCTGTATTATAACATTTTGTCAGTGTATTCAACTAACGTGCCCATAGTCTATTTAGTTGCAGGATTGCTGATTCAGGAGTGCACGGGAAAACTCAAGTCGTGGGAAGCATCAAGTGAAAGTTTACTGTCCAACTCCGTTGTATATTCATGATGTAATAAATTATTGTAACTGTTGTAATCATTGTACAATATAATGAACATTTGATGTAATAATAGTTTTAATTTCCAGTGATTTTGTTGTGTTATGACTCATTTAAAGGAAAGATTCTCGCTTGTGTCACGAGTTCCGGGTATTGGGAACTCGGGACGTTACACGGCTTCCCTTCTCCTTGCATCATATGCTTCGATGAAAGTTCCAAATCCACTGGCCTAAGAGCCAACCTCGATCTCCATGACAAGGTCTGGAAGAAATTGGCTATAAGAAGGAACATTTACCAACAAAGAGTTGAACGCTTTTACAATCAGAAGGTTCGACTGACCAATATAAAAGTGGGAGACCTTGTACTCAGACGACTCACCAACTCCGAACCTACTAAGAAAGGACAACTCGCTCCAAATTGGGAAGGCAAGGTCTCCGAAGTGATACGTCCGAGGACCTACCGACTTGAAGACCAGGGGCAAGGCGGTCAAGAAAACATCAATGTGGAGCATCTGATCAAATTCTATCAAAGCTCTTAAATCAAGTCAGACTCGTGATAAGTAAAATGTAATAGGCGCCAACTTTCATTGGACATCGAATAAAGTTATCTATAGCTTCGCTAGTTAATTGTCTATTCCTTTTCGCGGCTAAGCCCAAACCTCGGAAAGAGTGCCTCGAAAGAGGACCTCGACTTCGAGTCCTACGCAGTCCTCACTGCTAAGTCTAAACATCGGAAAGATTGCCTCGAAAGAGCACCTCGACTCTGAGTGTTGCACATTTCTCACCGCTAACTTTAAACCTCAGAAAGAGTGCCTCAAAAGAGCACCTCACCTCTGAGTCTTACGCTGTTCTCATTACTAAGTTTAAACCTCGGAAAGATTGCCTCGAAAGAGAACCTTGACTCCGAGTCCCAGGCAGTCCTCACTACTAAGTCTAAACCTCAGAAAGAGTGCATCAAAAGAGCACATCGACTTCGAGTCCTACGCAGTCCTCACTGCTATTTCTAAACCTCGAAAAGAGTGACTGGAAAGGGAACCTCGACTCTGAGTTCCATGCAGTCCTCACTGCTAAGCCTAAACCTTGGAAAGAGTGCCTCGGAAAAGCAACTCAACTCTGAGTCTTACAAAGTTCTCACTGCTATGTTTAAACAATGGAATGAGTGACTCGAAAGAGCACCACAAACCACAACTCCGAGTCCCACGCAGTCCTGACTGCTAAGTCTAAACCTCAAAAAGAGTACCTCGAAAGAACACCTCAACTCTCAGTCTTACGCAGTTCTCACTGTTAAGTTTAAACTTCGGAAAGAGTGCCTCGAAAGAGCACCTCGACTTCGAGTCCCACGCAGTCCTCACTGCTAAGTCAAAACCTCAGAAAGAGGGCCTCGAAAGAGCATCTCGACTTCGAGTCCCACGCAGTCCTCACTACTAAGTCTAAACTTTGGAAAGAGTGCCTCGAAAGAGTACCTCAGCTCTGATTCTTACGCAGTTCTCACTGCTAAATTTAAACCTCGGAAAGAGTGCCTCGAAAGTGCACCTCGACTTTGAGTCCCACACAGTCCTCACTGCTAAGTCTAAACCTCGGAAAGAGTGCCTCAAAAGAGCACATCTACTCCAAGTCCTACGCAACCCTCACTACTAAGTCTAAACCTTAGAAAGAGTGCCTCGAAAGAGCACCTCAACTCTGAGTCTTACGCAGTTCTCACTGATAAGCTTAAATCTCGGAAAGAGTGCCTCGAAAGAGCAGCTCGACTCTGAGTCCCACGCAGTCCTTACTGCTAAGTCTAAACCTTAGAAACAGTGCCTCGAAAGAGCACCTCAACTCTGAGTCGTACGCAGTTCTCATTGCTAAGTTTAAACATCGAAAACAGTGCCTCGAAAAAGCACCTCGACTCTGAGTCCCATGCAGTCCTCACTACTAAGTCTAAACCTCGGAAAGAGTGCCTTGAAAGAGCACCTCAACTCCGAGTCCAGCGCAGTCCTAACTGCTAAGTCCAAACCTCTGAAAGAGTGCATCGAAAGAGAACCTCAACTCTAAGTCTTACGCAGTTCTCACTACTAAAATTAAACCTTGGAAAGAGTGCCTCGAAAGAGCACCTCAACACCGAGTCTCACACAGTCCTCACTGCTAAGTTAAACATTGGAAAGATTGCCTCGAAAGTGCACCTCAGCTTTGAGTCTTAGGCAGTTCTTACTGCTAAGTTTAAACATCAGAAAGGTTACCTCGAGAAGCACCTCGAGTCCGAGTCCCATGCAGTCCTCACTACTAAATCTAAACCTTGGAAAGAGTGCCTCGAAATAGCACCTCGACTCCGAGTCCCACGCAATTCTCACTGCTAAGTTTAAACCTCGGAAAGAGCACATCGAAAGAGCACCTCGACTCCAAGTACTTTGCTGTCCTCACTGCTAAGTCTAAACCTCGAAAAGATTGCCTCGAAAGAGCACCTCGACTATGAGGCTTACGCATTCCTCACTACTAAGTCTTAACCTTGGAAAGAGTGCCTTGAAAGAGCACCTCATCTCTGGGTCTTCTGCGGCCCTCACTGCTAAGTCTAAACCTCAGAAATAGTGCATCGAAAGAGCACCTCGACTCTGAGTCACATGTAGTTCTCACTGCTAAATCTCAAACCTCGGAAAGGGCACCTTAGTTTCAAACAATAAGGAGTTTTTCTCTGCCACATCAAATGCGACACAGATCTCTCCACTATCATGAATTCAAACATCTCAAATCTCAACAAAAATTGGTCAACTGGCGGAAAGAATACTTTTGATCGAAAGATGATTACAAAGGCGGTGTCCTGTCCACAAGAAGGCATACAGATCGCTAAGGTCGAAACATACTTATATACATGGGACACAAACAACTATCCGAACAACGAAGATGAGAAAACTGGTAAGGGTGCCCCAGTGGTCGACCCCAAGACTCCATAACGGCGAAGAGAGGCACTCATGAAAGGACCAGAAGGAGCTAAACCAACCAAAAGGCACTAGGTACCTCTCAGATCGTCAGTCCCCCTCGCTGCTACAGCCCAGTGACGTCTCCTGCCACACAGAAGATGCTTCATATTCGACGAAAAGCATTGATGATGAAGCCCCCCCAGGAATCACCGAAGGAGGATGGAAGTTGAAGCAAAAAACGGCCCGGACATCCGTCGCTCCTATAGGTCAGGCTAAGTAAGTCTCGAGCGAAGGATGAAGAGTCCTCTGATATAGGTAACTTCACATCTACGGACCTCGATCCTCGATCGGAGGCATTAAATTTTGTAATCTGAGCCATAAGTGACGAACTTCGACACATTTCGACCCCAAGTTCTCCTCGACTTGGCCATGACAAAGCACGAACTTCTGACCAGAAAATCATGATCAAGCCCCTAATCGAGCACATACACGGAGGAAAGAATTTCTCATGGGTTGGTCACGATTACTAAAAATCTTGAAATCCGAGTTGAGCAAGCCAAGACAAGGCCACAGTCCTCCAAAGGCGAAGTCTCGAGAACTTAATCCAATCTGTGGAAATTTCATCGAGGAAGCATTCACTTGTTGGAGCAAATAGCTTAGAGGCAAGGGAATTTATAGGCAACTCAGCCAACCACCTCATTAAGTATGAATTCAAACGGTCAACACTTCAACATCCAAGATATACAGTGACCTCGGTTATCACGAATGAAATGACCTAAGCGAATACGTGGCAATTATGTGCGCAAGAGCCTCTTTGAGCTCCGTGAAACCTCGGCTACCTAGTCTCAACTCAGCAACATTCGACAATCAAACAAAGAGAAGGAAATGCAAAGAGGCAAATTTATTCATTAAAAAGAAGGGGATTACAAAAGTGGTGGCCAATCCGCAAAAAGGGCAAGGGTACAAGCAACTTGTTAACGATGCCTCAGCACTGGTCCTTTCTTACTGATGTGGGTTGACTTTTTCTCGCGAGCCGTGGCGTCCAGCTCGACCATCTGGTGCAAGTCCTCTTCGCTTGCATCGAAGGCCAAACCCTCAAGCGAGAGGTGTGGGTACTGGATCTTCATGTGCGTAAGAGCCTTACCGTATCGCACATCCTGGGCATCGAAGACCTGCAACACCATTTCATCCAACTCCTGCTTGTCCTTAACCGCGCGCTGAGCCACCTCGTCAAGCAACCACCACAGTTTCTTCTTTTCGGCCTGCCACGCTAGCCGCTCTTCGGCCTATTTCCCTTTCTCGGCGACCAACCCCTGTCGACTGCTTCTCTCTCCCTCCAATGCCTTCTCGACATCCTTGATACCCCACCGGAAATTTTAGTTCCGATGCACCGATTCCCTACCACTTTCTTCGAACTCCAAAGCCCGAGCCAACATCGCATCCAGCCTCTGCTTCATCTCAGCCCCTGTAACAACAGCCTGTAGAAAGAGAAAACTGTCAAGAAACCCTTACATTGAAATCTAAGGAGAATGCCGACTTCAAATGACAGATCCTCTTAATGGAAACTTACCATAACAGAAGCCTAAGCCGAACGAGCATAAACATCACCTTGGGCCTCCCTCTTCAGAGACACTAACTCCCTGGGAGTGGCCAGATTCTTCACCACCTGAGCCGCAATCACTCTTTTGCCTTAGTGACTGTCCAGGGGGATCCTCGCATTCGCTAGCGATAGCTGTTAGGTTTCGAAGGCAGTCACAGATCAAATACATAGCAACAAAATTACAAAAATATCTAAACCTAGCCATGGATCCATGCGAAAATCATGAATTGTGTTTATGAGTTATACCTTAAGAATGGATCTGCTCTCTCCACAATATGTCAATCACAACACTGCAATATTACGGTGCCTCTATGGTATCCATACGAACAAAACGAAAAATGGCTCTCCCTCAGACCGTTGTGCTAGCTGCAGAAAGGGGATGTTCCTCCTCACGATCTCTCTCTCTCTCTCTCACTTTCTATGATGGCTAGGATTTTTCACGTCTCTCTTTTCCACAGACACATATCATATATATAGGTGCATAAAACCAACCCTAAGAGAGTAATGAGGGTGTTGGGCTCACAATCTGACATGGGCCATATTCGTGTTTGGGCCTTTGAACTTTAGTCGATCCATTTAATCTAATTAAATATCCAACCAATGTTAGGAGTCCAAGTCTTACTTGGATCCCTAATAAAATTCATTTTATGAATTTAAATTCCAATTTTGATCCATTCTAAGTGTGTAACCATGTAGGTTCCCATTACATTGACAATAATACTAAAATCATATTCGAGTATTACAAACAGTGAGCGGTATCCAGTAATACATCACTGCTACTCAAGTAATGGAAATGTCAGTGATTTGACATAACCTATCCGAGACCAAAGTTAGCAAATTCATCTTATGAATTTAAATCCCAATTTTGATCCATTCTAAGTGTGTGACCATGTAGGTTCCCATTACGTTGACAATAATACTAAAATCATATTCGAGTATTATAAACAGTGAGCGGTATCCAGCAATACATCACTGCTACTCAAGTAACGGGAATGTTAGTGATTTGACATAACCTATCCGAGACCAAAGTTAGCATGTAGTCTAGTCCCTTTGTCCAGATATCTTAATTAACCACAAGGCATAGAGCGTGTCGCCCCTATATAGTTCAATCTTTGGTTTCTTAATGTCCGAGTAGACTTACTAAAATAAATGAGATCAATATCTCATATTAACACATTTGAGAACGGTCATGCATTTTGCAGTCTCACTCAATCAAGGGACTCATAGATACCTTTCCGGTTATGTAAGAGGAACAAATCCTATCTAAGTCACTCACATCCCTCCGCATGATTTGTAGTATATCCAATAGTCGACTTTATAATCACCTTATTACCAGCGGTGTTTGACGGCATTAAAACTTATAACTTCTCATGTAGGGAACCGTAGTGACTTCAAGTCAAAGGACTACGTACACCATGGTCACTATGAGAACCGCTTATGACACTCACGTAACGATCCATGTAGCGTTCTCATGGTGGGTCAGTCAAGTACATTATGACTCTAATATGTACCCATGTGAAGACTTGATATCTCAAATCGTACACACTAGTCTCTATGTATTATCGTGTCCTAATTCATAATAATATTTGACTAGGGACATTTAAGAACAGTGTTCTGATTTCAGCCAATAGGCACTCAAAATCAAGTCATGCACTTGATATTCTACGACATTGAACTTACTATTCTAAAGACTTCATTATGTCATTTAATTCACAATAAATAACAAAATAAATGAAATGCCTAAATATGAAATAAATGTCATGATATAATGCAAACTAGTAATGTCAATACACAATTGGCCTTTAAGGCAAACACCAACAATAGCACCTTTGAGCCCGTTAGGGTAGTCCCTTCTGCGGAGACCGGCAATGCCATAACTGCCGGAGGATCGGCACCTTTGCATTTCTTAGTCCCCGAGAGGCAGCAGAAGGGGGAGAAAGGGGATGCTTCAAGGTTCCCCCTTGCTTTCTTCCTTTTGGGGGCCTCAAATACCCTAGTCACATCTCCCTCCAACGGAGCCTTTTTCTTGGTCGACCTCCCCCCACGTCCGTCTCGGCCTTTGCACCACCCTCTACTCGAAGCTCAACCTCAGCCTTCATCTCGGCATCAGTCTTGGTCTTAGCTTCGGCCGCCTTCATTGCCACCTTGCAGGCCAAATGCCTTCAAAATCGCATCGTAAACCATGATCAAAGGAAGAATAAACTCAGTAAAGGGGGACGAAGGAAGAAAGTGAGGAAGTAACAGGCAGAAGAAAGCAATATATAAGCACGAAGGTGACATCAAACACTGTACACTCATGTGGTAAGCATGGAACACGTGGGTCTTCCTCTCTAGAATGACCCTTCGAATTCCACAGGTGCCGCTCTCCTACAGAATTGGTCGGAGAGATCGACCCAACCCCGAAAGGCTATAAAAAAATTCATTGGAGTCCAGGACGAAACTTTACCAAAAATCTTTACCATTCCACCAAAAATAATCAGATACAAGAGGTGGTGGCCCGTCCGCATTCGACAAAATAAAACAAAGCATGAAAAGCTAGGGAAAGGGGGGCTCCCCTCAGTACCCTTAGGGGTGGACGCAGCATCCGATCCCAACTCCGGAGGATGCTCAGCCGGAGTCGCGGGCAATACTCCCGATGAAAGCCGTGTAGTACGTTCATTACCGACGCCATCAAAAGTCCCGAGATCAGGGTCGGCACTAACACCAGGTAAGAAGGAATCGAGCGAGGAGTAGCAGGAGAAATGACAAATTCCGGATCAGACTCGAGAGAACCATGGCCAAGATGGGGGTATTTCTACCTGATACGTTGGACGACTTGCCTAAAGCGGCGCTCCTCGTCCTCAATGATCTCTTCTATGACTCCCACCAATTCTAATCGCGTCTGGGCCAGTTGGCACTCTAACGTGTCCTTCTTACTCAATAACACCATGTAAGAGGACCGCTGCTCGCTTGCGTCACCCTCCGACCACTTCCCTAAGCCCTTAACCCTCTTCTCCAAAGCCTCGTCACGTTCACGCTCTTCTTCGTGGCTCTCCTTATACTGCTCCGCCTTCCGAACCGCTAGGTCTAGCAAATGTTCATATCGCCTCTTCATTTTGGCACCATAGAGAGCAGCCTACAGAAAAATTTAGAATGTCAGCGACGAATAATCACGCCGACAGAACAGATGCAAAAAGTACTCGCCCGAACAACCCCCTTGAGAAAAACAAAGGGAACACGAAGTAGCGGTCTCTTGGGCGAAGCCTCCTGATCTCTCAGACCTGGAAGGTTCTCCACTATCTCCCAAGCCATTTCTGACTCCACGACAAAGCCCAACTCCACCACGGGCCAATTCTATAGGGAATGCCCCACGGTCTCTTTCGTGGTCCTCAACGACCTATCAACCGACCGCGCCTTCGGAGCCCCCTCCATGTCACGAACCTTTGAGCCTTAGGCTTCTTCGGCAAGTGCCCCAAGGTGGACACTTTGACTTTCCGCTTGCCCATACGGTCATCCGTCGGCACCTTACGGGGTTCTGACAACAAGGAAATCGTCACATCGATATCTGCAGAGAAAAACAGATATCCGATTATGAAAACCACCAGTACTTTGAGTCGAGGGTAAAAGAACAAACCCGAGCCAACGAATCTTAAACTAGCATCGACCAGCCTCTCTTCCAATACTTGCTGCCAATTGACACTAGCACCTTCCCCAAAGAGTTTGTAAAACTTGGCACTCTCCTCCGGGCTGAGACAATGAGGCAACGGGGGATCCACCTTCGGTAGGCCTTCGTACGACCACCTGGAGGGACATCCCAGGGTTTGCTAATCCGAATAACAAAATATCTCCTCTTCCAGCCATTAATAGAGTCAGGCTGGCCGTACACCACTTTATACCCTCAACACGGTGAAACATACCACCGGTAGGGGTGACCCGGTAACTCTTTGAACCCCAAACACATCTGGATATAATTGATGTAAAGTGAGACACCTCTCTCATGGCAGATCATTATGAAACACGCCAGGTGCTTCAACGAATTTGGCTCACACTGCATGGGGCTCAGATGGCCCCATTCAACACCTTCTTTATAAAGGGGTGGAAGGGAAGACGCAGATCAGAATGGAACATGTAAATGTTCATTACGCACAGCGGCCTCGGACGATTGGCATACTGTCTGAAACCGAAATTTGGGAGCATTAGTTCGAACTGAGAAGGGATGCGATAAACCATCCGAAGCGACTCCAGTTCACCCCTAGTTAAGGCCCTCTTCACCGTATCGACATCGGCAATCTACCTACAGGACAAAGGCAGAATATCGAAGCTGGGCTCATCCTTCAAGTCCTCAGGGTACATTCAGACGGACTTCGCTCGCACAAGAGGAATGTCCAATGGGACCTCAGCCTCCAAGATTGTCCCGTTGAGAATGCCCGCAGATCTCCCCCTGACTTCTGCTAACTGGTCTCCGCTCCCTCAGTCGACTCCACCTTCTAACACCTTGAGAAGCTCCGGGATCTCACTCACTAAATCACCCTCGGTGCCACCGAACTTGGCTGCCCCTCTGACCCAGCTACGGTCCTCTCCCTCGGGATTGGAGATTCTGATGATGTCTTCCTCCAGTTCAGGATCGCCTATCCTTGAAGCAGACCAGCTCAACGAACGGGTGGTCGATCCACTTTCGAAAGAACTTGCTTCGGATCCACCAAGGCCATCGGAAGGGGACGAACTACCCGTCCCCACGACTGACATATCTAGGGTTTTCGATCTCGAAAAAAGAAATTCCAGGAACTCAGAAAATAATCCCTCCTAGTGCTGAAGGGGGTGGGGGGCGGCCAAATTTATAGGAGGTGGCTGGTTCTCGAACCATCGGCACGTGCCTCCCCTTCGAATTCCGTGATTGACAAACCCTTGAATGAACACTATCACGTGTTGACACCTCGAGCTCCGTAAAACCTAATTTGATAGAAGGCCAAGTGGACAGGAAGCCCTGCCTTGGAATGTCTCAGCATCTCGATTCCAAATAGCCCCGAGCTTCCTATCAAACGCAATACCTACTAAGTCCATGGTACAGTCTCGCGATGAACACTGTTCCAGTTTCCCTTCCAGAGCGACGACCTAATAGCCCAATGTGACTATCATGCCGATGATTTTCCTAGGAATTATTTACCCCTCGCAAACGGTCGACGACACATTTCTGAGAGTAGGGGGCTCATGATGGGGGAAAAACCATGAGCGATCTCCACCACTGATCCTTGCACGAATCGCAACATGCCAAACCAGGCCCAACTCCAACCTCCCTACTGGCCCCAGCCAGAAAGCTCCCCAGGCCTTCCGCATGCCCATTCATGCATCCGGTGAAACTTCCTACCACTCCAGGCACTCCGTTGGTTATGTCGTAACCATACCCCCATAACTCAAGGGAGTAACTAATCCCAGATCCGAGATCAAGGAGATTGGATACTGCGCTAAGAGCGGGGGGTAACAGATCCTTCTCAAAGGACCTATAAACACTGCATGGTGGTAGACCATGACAAGTAACGACTCTTTCACCACATAATCATCTCCAATCTATAGATGCTTTCTAACTTAAGCATCAGAGGATCTGTCACCGGGAACACTTCCAGTGTTTCAGACTTGATTTTGCTGGTGGACGAAGCAGCCACAAAAACCGAACAAACCCAAGGTTCCTTCAGATCCTAAATGAAGGTCACGATTGTTGCGGTTTCCTTAAGTCCAAAGAACTCACATCATCTGTTGCTCCCACACCCTAAGAAAAAGACCACAACACTCTTCATTCGAATTGCTCGATTCCCCCACAAACGGCTTATGACTGTGAAGCTACTGGACGTCGTAAACCCTTTTGCTCCCTTCCCAAGATGAATAGTCGAGAGACGACCGCCATCACCCCGACTAGACGTGGAGGCAGAAGAATTGTACGAAACCCTCGACATAATCTAAAATACTAACCTGGTAATCGGAAAGGACGTCAGAAAGTTGGTCGCCAGTGACTGAAAAGTACATAGAGAGAGAAGCTTTGAAAACTATAGAGAGAGAGTAAAGTGGAAAATAAGAGGTGGGTGAGAACTTATATAGGCAGCCAAAAGATACCTCGATATCCACAAACAATCTTAATCCTCTAATTTTGATCCATTGGTGATCAAGAAAATGATGCCTCGATTTCCACCACCATGACGTCCGCAACACAAGTGCAATACACGCGTTAACTACAGCACAACAAGTGTAATATGATCTGCTGAAATTTTCCAAGTCAAAACTGGTTAACGCTCGGCATGCACCTCGAGCCCGCCAATAGTTTTCTCACAAATTTCTCCATCTTTAGCTCGCTCGACACTCAGCATGCACCTCGAACTAGCCCAAGCATTTTCATAAGCTTTCTCCATCTCTAGCTCGCTCGAAGCTCGGTATGCACCTCTAGCAAGCTACTGGCTTCCTCACAAGATTTCTCCAAGTCAGGTCATTCGACGCTCGTCATACACCTCGAGCTAGCCACTAGCTTTCTTACAAGCTTTCACCATCTCCAGCTTGCTCAATGCTCGACACGTACCGCGAGCTAGCTACTGGCTTCCACAGAAGTTTTCTCCATCTCTAGCTCGCTTGACGCTCGGCATGCACCTCGAGCTAGCCACTAGCTTTCTCGCAAGCTTTCTCCATATCTAGCTCGCTTGACGCTCGACATGTACCTCGAGCTAGCCACAATCTTTCTCACAAGAGTTCTCCAAGTCAGGTCGCTCAACTCTCGGCGTGAACCACGAGCTAGCTATTAGCTTTCTCACAAGCTTTTTCCATCTCCAGCTCACTCGACACTCAAGATGAACCTCGAGCTAGCCACCAGTTTTCTCACAAGCTTCCTCCAAGTCAGGTTGCTTGACGCTCGGCATGAACCTCGAGCTAGCCACTGGCTTCCTCACAAGCTTTCTCAATCTCCAGCTCGCTCGACGGTCGGCATGCACCTCGAGCTAGCCACTAGCTTTCTCACAAGATTTCTCCATCTTAAGCTCGCTCGACGCTCGGCATGCACCTCGAGCTAGCCACTAGCTTTCTCCATCTCCAGCTCGCTCGTTGCTCGGCATGCACCTCGAGCTAGCCACTAGCTTTCTCCATCTCCAGCTCGCTCGTTACTCGGCATGCACCTCGAGCTAGCCACTAGCAATCTCACAAGCTTTATCCATTTCTAGCTTGATCGACACTCAGCATATACATCGAGCTAGCCACTACCTTTCTCACAAGATTCCTCCAAGTCAGGTCGCTCGGCTCTAGGCGTGCACCTCGAGCTAGCCACTAGTTTTCTTACAAGCTTTTTCCATCTCCATCTCACTCGACGATCGACATGCACCTCATGCTAGCCACTAGCTTTCTCACAAGTTTTCTCCAAGTCAGGTTGCTCGACACTCGGCATACCCCTCAAGTTAACCACTAGCTTTCTCATGAGCTTTCTCCATCTCCAGCTCGGTCGATGCTCGGCATGTAACTCGAGCTAGCCACTAGGTTTCTTAGAAGCTTTTTCCATCTCCAGCTCGCTCGATGCTCGACATGCACCTCGAACTAGCCACAAGTTTTTCTGCAAGCTTTCTCCAAGTCAGGTCGCTCGGCATTCGGTATGCAACTCTAGCTAGCCACTACCTTTCTCACAAGCTTTTTTCATCTCCAGCTCACTCGACGCTCGACATGCACCTCGAGCTAGCCACTAGCTTTCTCACAAGTTTTTTCCATCTCGAGCTCGCTCGATGCTCAGCAAGTACCACGAGCCACCGCCAAGCTTTCTCAAAGGTTCCTGTCTTGAGACGGCTAGACGCTTGGCACGAACTCCTTCTCAATTTTGCTTGGGCTCGATGCTTGACACGAACTCCCTCATAGTTTCAATCGAGCTCGATGCTCGACACAGACTTCGAGCCCCCCCTCGTACTTCCTTACATCTCCGCTCGAGCTCGACGCTCGGCACTGGCTCCAAACCACCGTCGGCACACCCAACCCTCCAGGAGTGGGGGGGGGCTTTGATATAGGTAAAAATATGGCCACATCTGAACCGTTTGTTCCCCTCCGGATGCACAGATCCCAGAAATCTAGTTTGGGTGCCCCGTGGGCTTCTTACTGGCCCGTCACACCAATCAGGCCCACAGAAGATGGTCAACCTGGTCCACTAGGGTTCCCTCTCTCCGCCAATAAATACTAGGCCCCCTCCACTATTGTTAGGTAATGCTTCTTTAGCCACTAAATCGTAATTTTATTTCTTCCAGTGATTAACTTGACTGCCGAAGGGCCTGTCGCTGGGATATCTCCCGATGGTTTAAGGTGTTTCGCAGGTATCTGGCAGCCTTCAAGCACCACCAGATCCACCTCTCCTACCACTCATACAGCCTTACATCTCGACCATATTTGCGGTTGAGATCTACGTCTTCCCTTCCAAATAACAAAAACTCACTATCTGTTGCTCCCATATCAAAACAGCAGCATCAGACGCTAATAGAGTGAGGATGGAGATGATGAAGATTTTGATAGTGAGAAGAAAGATAAGGAAGCTTTTGATGGTGAGAAAGGAGATGAAAAAGATTAAGAGTGGGAAATGGACGAAAATAGTGGTTGAAAATTTGAAGTAGTAGGGAAAAATTTTCAGAAGGGCATTTTCGTAGGGAAAAATTCATATGACTACAAGGTCATGAAAAATCATATGACAACTAGATCGAGCATTTGATTCTTCTTTAAAAATTGTGCATCCTATTGAAATCCCTCAGGATCTGGGTCTATCTTGTAGGGGCATGGTTATCATATGAAGTATTTTATGACCAAGTGTTCATATGAAATTTTTTCTTCTCATTTTTGTAACTATATTAATAGATGGAGTTTGACTAGGCCAACTGCCGAGATCTGATGTTGTGACCCTCTTTAAATAGTTCAAGTATGTATTTTGCATTAACTAAAAACTATGAGAGTTATTTGCATTGACCCCATAGACCATGGGTGTTTTATGCAATTTTTCCTTTTAAGAATGGGTAATAAATATTAATGAATGATAATATCATAGTCAAATAATAACCTTACATGAAAGTATAAATTAACAAGAAATTATACTTTCTAATGAAAAAACAGTACATCTTAATTATGTAAAACTCAGGCATTGTAATTACTTTTATTACAGAAAGGGTGTTTTAAAATGATCTATAAGTTGTAGCTAATGTAGTATAATTGTTGAGATGAGTACAAGATAATCTCAGCTGCTTCCAGATCATACTATAACGTAACCCTCTATTCAAAATTTATTCAAAAAGTTGTACTTACCTGGAAAGAGAAGAAAGTAAAAAAACTAAGGGGTGAAGTTCAAATTAGAGGGTAAAAAAAAAAAAACAACAAATTAGCTCAAATGCATAAATCAATTATACTGGAAAAGTAAAAGAGAGAAGAAGACAAAATTACATGTTTATCTCGTCCAATGTTAAGAATGATCAGCTCAACAATCCCTTTGGAATTCATCAACAACCCCATCTCCAGCCCATCCTGCATGGGCATCTGGTAGAAGTATGCAGCCAACAAACTCCCGCCAACCTTGGACGCCCCCGCGGCTAACACCACAACCACCAGCTTCACGGCCTCCACCCCGTCCTTAATACTCCTCAAATCCGCCCTCAACCCACTAATCACATAAAATACCGGAAGCAACAGCCCCTTGACAAAGTCCTCCACCTTGTCAATCATTGACTCGCCCAACATACCCCCTGGCACAGCCAACTCGAAAATAAAAGCACCAAATATCGCATGAGTCCCAATGGCCTCAGCGATGAAGGCTGACACCAACACGCCTACAAGCAATGAACACGAGTAAAGCTCGTCGACCTCCTCACCTTCCGGTGTGCGCCTCATTACCCATAACGATACTGGTCTCACCAGTGCGAAGCACACTACGAGAAAGACGATCCCAGATATGACGGTCCAAAGGGATCCCAGGACGTCCCCTCGTGATTGGGCAAGGGCGATGGAGAGAGAAAGGAGGATCCAGGCAACGGTGTTATTGATGAGGGCAGCAGAAATGGAGAGACTGCCAATCTCGGAGGTAAGGAGTTTGAAGTGGGCGAGGAGACCGGCGAGGAGGGAGAAGCCGGTGACCGAGAAGGAGACTCCAAGGAAGGTGATGAAAGCGCCATGGTCGACATGGGAGTCGCTGCTACCCTTCAAGCTGAGGGCAGAGGTCATGCCAATGGCGAGGGGCCCGGCAAGGCTAGCTGTGGCTAAGAGGACAGACTTGATGCCACTACGTGATATGAAGTCGAACTGGAGTTGGATGCCGAGGATGAACATAAAATAGATGAGGCCGAGGTTGGCAACAGACTCGAGAATGAGGAGGCTGCGAAGGGGGAACATGATGATGGAAAACATGGGAATCTGTCCCATCACCGTTGGACCCAGTATGAACCCTCCCTGTTAAATTTCAACTACATTATAACAATATAACCTGAATGAAGAATATATGCAGCCAGCACATAAAGAAGCTTAATTACAATGATATCGGAGATGTATCTGGGCTGACGAAGGGAGCCGAGGATAAAGGCAGAGAGGCGAGAGGAGAAGATGGTGAGCATGAGTTGGAAGAAGAAAAGAGGGAGGGAGTAATCGAGGGGGCGTTCGCCGTGCCAAATGCCGCTCATGGAGGTCATGGTGGGAGCGTAGCAGACAAGAGGTGCGATGGAGTCGTTAGTCCTCGTTGCATCCAGAAACTGGATTGGGGAGGAGAACTCCATCGTTTGTCCTACCTTCAAGACAGAGAAAGAGGGAATAAACAACGAACAAAGGAAAGAGATCTGGTAGTAGTCAAAATAAAAGTTGCATGCACGGTGGAGGAGGAGGAGGAAGAAAGGAGAATGGGGAGGACAAAGTGGTCAAGAGTCAGGACAGTTAGAGCCGTGAGCCTATTTCTCTGCCAGGGAGACCGGCCGTGAGTTTCTAGTTTTTGTGGACAGCATTAGAGCATCCACTAAGGTTAGAGATATATTTTGGGTATATGCAAATTTGCTTTTTAGCATAGATATTCTTCCGCCACTATGGTGAAAGCTATAATTTGCAAAAAAAAAAAAAAATAGTAAAATATATAGACGGAAGAAGATCCTCCGTCTGCTCTCATTTGCTGTAAAAAATAACCCAGCCGGAAGAAGATCTTCCGTCTGGGTTTTTTAATTTTTTTAAAAATGTTTTTAAAACTATTCAGCCGGATCTTCATCTTCCGTTTGGCATTTTTAAATTTTTTTTTGTCTTTTAGGAAAAGGACAAAAAAAGAAAAGGACAAAAAAAAAGGGAAAAAAAATGAAAGGGATTTTTTAAAAATAATTAAATAAATATAAAGACGGAAGATATTCTTCCGTCTATACAATTTTGACTGGTCAAATTGTATAGACGGAAGATCTTCTGCCGTCTATTCGATTTTTTAATTTCAAAGAAATCAAAATTTTTGATAGACGGAAGATCGTTTACCGTCTTCTATAATTTCCAAATGCTATTCTGCCCTTCTATATATGGCCGACTCCTGTTCACTACTCTGCTATAAACTAGGTTTATAGCAGACCGTAGTGACGTAAAATTTTCTATATTTTGCATTTTTAGATAAATAGCCGACCATAGTGGATGCTCTTACAAAGAGCATAAAGGATTATGAGCAAATCTGGTTGGAGGGGGTGATTGGAGAGCATGCGGAATTTTTTTTCAATTTGTGAAAACAATTTTTTCCCAAAATGACCCACTTTTTGAAAGTTTTTTTCCAAACTGATCCACTTTTTAAAAATAATCTCAAACTGCCCTGCTCACTATCTCAGATAACGAGTTTAGGTAAAACACACTCGCTATTTTACGTTTGTATTTTTTGATTTCTCCATGGCCAAGACTCACTACCTAAAAAAGCGAGGTGGTTTTTACCAAACTCGCTTTTTGAGACCGCGAGTGTTGATTGAGTGTTTTTTAGACACCAGGCTCGATTTTTTTCATCTCCTTATCTCCATTCTTACTCTTTCTTATCTCCATTCTTACTCTCTTCTTAACTCCGAAACCCAAAATCCTAGCCTCCCAAATTCGACCTCATACCCACAAAATCTCCTATAAATCTAAATATACTCACTTAATCTTTCCCAACCCTCTCACCTTCTACTCTCAAAACCCTAAACCCATCTTCCGAAAGATCCATATTTTGGAATTTCGATAGACTTCAAGAGGATAGCAACTTCAACTCTTCTACCCATATATCTACGGCTATATCCTTCCGATTATTGTTGTGAAGGTATGATTTATATCACCTATTATTTTGAACATTTTTGTAGGTTTTGTTTGTGGCTAGATAATAACTCGTAATTTCGCATAAATATACATAGGTATGGATTTTGATATTCCTATTTGGTTATACTTTGGTGGTAAAATAATTCGTGATCCAAAGATAGGTTGTTGTTATAGTGTCGTTGATCCTAATAGTGTTTGGGCACCTCGTACCATTACAATGGCAGAAATAGTTGAAAAAATTTATGAAGTTACTAATTGGGATAGGGCTCAATGGAATGTGAAAATTTTAGTTCGGCATGCAGTAGGAAAAGGAGAGGGTCAGTATTTTATGATAGTGCCCGTATCTACTAATAATGCTATGAAGTCAATGATTGCTAGGACACTTGATCCCAATTGTACTTGATCTGCATTGGAGTTATATATTCAGCAAATCCAAATTATGAATGTTCCGCCACATGATAATCCTAGTTCAAGCTTTGTACGAGAAGTACCAACACAGCAGATAAGGTCTAACCCTGTTCAAACTTCACAAGCAATCCCACTGTCCCCACAAGAAGACACGTTCATAAATACAACAAGCCCGAATCTACAGATGTTGAGTTGCCACGTCAACCTAGTCCAGTTCATGACTATGTTTGAAATGACACTTCATTTGAAATATTTCAAAATGCTACCATTAAAAACGACCTATTAGATGATAATGAAGAAGAGCAAGAAACAGACGATGAAGTTGATAAGAGTGTAGAAAATGATGATGGGGACGAAGATGTGAATATGCAAATGTAAACACAAATGAGAGTAGGGCTAATGAAGTGAGAGATACTGATAGCTATACCAATGTTAACGCACATATTACTGAGGAGATGACACAAGCTACTAGAGTACATTAACTTCCAGAAGAGTCGTCTGGTTCATCCAATGTAGATGAATTGTACATTGGATAGGAGTTCGTAAGTAAAGAGTCGATTCAGCAGGCTGTGAAGCTATATTCTATCAAGAAACATCGAGAATTCGTCACATTGAAATCTACACCGATATTGTATATCGTTAAATGTAAATTAGCACCTAGGAAACGTACAATTGAGGAGATGGTGCAAATTCCTCCAGTAGTAAGTGAGGGTGGCTGCCCTTGGAGATTATGAGCAATCGTTCCAAAAGGTCGAACAAATTTTATGGTGAAGAATATAGTTAGGCCTCATACTTGTACGAATCCCACGTTGAATCAGGACCACTATAAAGTTGATTCTAACCTTGTTTGCAATTTGATTGTGAGTGTGGTGAAGTCTAAGATAGGTTTAGCACCGCGGGCCATTATTGAGATAGTGAAACTATAATATAATTATCAGATTTCATATAAGAAGGCTTGGATTGCAAAACAAAATGCAATTGAAAGGTTGTTCGGTACCTTTGAAGAAGCATATACGAAGTTGCCTTTTCTTCTATCGAAAATACAAGAAGCAAATCCAGGAATCATCGTCCACTGGAATAAATATCAGTCTGGTCCTGGCAAGGAAACATTCAAGGAAGTATTTTGGACATTTGGTGCTTCGATTGAAGGTTTCAAGTCTTGCAGACCTGTTATTAGTGTTGACGGAACTCACTTGTACGGTAAATACAAGGGCTATTTGTTAACTGTTGTTTCCCCAGATGCGAATGATAGCTTATTTTCCTTTGCATTTGTATTAGTCGATGGAGAGAGTATATATACTTTGACATGGTTCATGAGTTGCATTCGGTATTTTGTCACCGATCGAACTGAGTTGTGTGTTATCTCCGATCGTCATGCTAGTATTTTGTCTACTAAGGAATTGCAAAATGGATCTTGGAACGAACTTAATGCATATCATCGTTATTGTATGCAACATTTTGCTACAAATTTCTTCAGTAAATTTGGTAGCAAGGCTATGAGGAAAAAAAAAATTATAGCGTGTCAAAACCAACCCAAAAAGTTCAATACCAAACTCGCTGAACTTGAAACCATCAATGTCGAGGCGGCTAATTGGTTGAAAGAGAAACAGGTTCAGAAATGGGCACTTTATGCAGATGAAGGTCGACGATACGGCATAATGACTACAAACCTATCAGAAGTTTTCAATTATGTCTTGAAAGGTGTCCGTAGTTTACCGGTAACTACGATTGTGGAGATGATCTGTTATCGTCTAAATTCTTACTTTACTACTCGTCGACAGGAAGCCAATAAGCTTTTATCTGAAGGAATGATTTTTTCTCAAAGAGTACAGGAATTGATCGATAGTCGGCGTCAGAGAGAAAACCGACATGAGGTTATAATGTTTCATCATCAACTTGGAGTTTTTCCGTCAAAACAGGTGTACGCATGGTAGGTGGAAATCGAAAGGGTGGGAACTTGCACAGTGTTAACTTGGGTACTAAAACATGCACATGTATGAAATTTTAAATATATCATATTCCATATTCTCATGCATTGGCAGCTTCTGCATATCGTGCAATCGATTACAAGTCTTTTGTTGATAAATTTTACTTAGTTACTGCCTTAGCATAAACATGGGCTCCCCTCTTTCATCCTACTCTAGATCCAGCATATTGGCCTACTTTTGATGGACCACGACTCATAGTTGATGCAAGCCTACGATGTTCAAGAAAAGGCCGCCCGAGAACTACGAGAATTCACAACAACATGGATGAGAGGTCTAGCACGGGTACGGGAATGAAATGTTCGAAATGTGGGTTGCATGGACACAATAAGCTGTGATGTAAAAATAGAGCTCGAAAAATTTAAACCATGTCAAATTGTAATGTGTTTTTCTTTGTTTTATCAATTTTGCAGTAGTTTGTAATTGTTATATTATGTGATGTGGACTTTCTAGTAGTTTGTATGTAATTTTGAACTATGATATTTCCTATTTGGTTCAAAATCATTGGAAGTTGAGAGATTGTGAATGAATTTTAATTCATGGATGTTGGAGTAGATATGAATGTACAGGGTAGACTGCAACTGCAGTTTTCAGTTGGAACATTTTTGCCTAAACTCGCTTTTTCAGAAAGCGAGTTTGGTTTAAACCTCCTCGCTTTCTGAGAAAGCGAGTTTGGAGTTGGGAGATTTCTAGAGCCTAGCTGGTCTTTGGAAATTTCTCAACTCAACAGTCGTTTTCTCAGAAAGCGATGAGATTTTGCCTACACTCGCTTTCTGAGATAGCGAGTGTAGGCAAAATCTCATCGCTTTCTAAGAAGCGACTATTGAGCTGAGAGATTTCCAGAGCCTAGCTGGTCTCTGGAAATATCTCAACTCCAAACTCGCTTTCTCCGAAAGCGAGGAGGTTTTGCCTACACTCACTTTCTGAGATAGCGAGTGCTGACTTGAGGGATTTCCAAAGGCTAGCTAGTCTCTGGAAATCTCTCATCTCAACAGTCGCTTTCTTAAAAAGCAATGGGATTTTGCCTACACTCACTTTTGGAGATAGCGAGTGTAGGGAAAATTCCATCGCTTTCTGAGAAAGCGACTGTTGAGCTGAGAAATTTCCAAAGACAAAATAGGCTATGAAAATCTCTCAACTCCAAACTCGCTTTCTCAAAAAGCAAGGAGGTTTAGAAAGAGAGTCTTGGGTCTGTTGAGAAATACAACTATCCAGACTCTAAACTCGCTTTCTCAGAAAGTGAGGAGGTTTATACCAGACTCGCTTTCTGGGAAAGCTAGTTTAGGCAAAAAAAAATTCCAATTGAAACTGAATTTGCAGTCTGCCTTGTATACAACAATTCAACAATTTCCACCACATCAATTGCAACAACTCCACCACATCAAATACATCAACTCCAACATATGCACTTCACCAATTCAACTGTTTCCAACATATGCACTTCACCAATATTCTAACCCTTCACCAATTCAACAATTTCCATCTCAACAATTTCTAATCCATCAACAATTCAACAATTTGTAATCCATCAATAGTTTCGAAATAAACATCAACACATAAATTTAAAACAAGCACACTTACACACCTTATACTCAATAATGTTCCTTTATACATTCAAAATTTTAAAAAGTTCAAAAATCCACTTCCTTCACCTTCACCTACATGAATTTATACAAGCAAATATATACCCTTCATGGATATATCAAAAACCACATAAATACATATATACACTTCCTTCACCTTCACTTACATGAATACATTTAAAAACTTTTAAAAAATGATGAGTAATGGCTACCTTCACGGACCGGGCATAAATAAATTTGGGGGGGGGGGGGGGGGGGGGGCTCCTTTGCCTTTTAGCACGTGATGGAGTAGCTTGAGTGACACCGAATAAGGAAATTTGATCCTCTTCATGTGGTTGTGTCCCTTCAAAATTTTCTTGTGCCTTATCAGCTCCAGGTTCATCTTCGGAGTCGCTCTCCAATATTCTTTGACTATATGGGGGTCTATACACCACTTTCTTAACACGACCACCTTGTCGATTGGTTGGGAATGCAGGAGTCGCTAAATATGGCATCTAATGTAGATCCTTCACCGACAACATCAGCTTGTGCACGACATGACTTAATCATCTTGCGTTCAAAGTCCTTCATCGGTTCGGCAACATTACTCCTCAACATAGCAGTGCATTCTTTCGCATGTATCCAAGTATGGGCCATCTACACAACAAGAAAATTTGCAGTTTTAGGTGAAGTAGTTATGTATAAATAAACATAAATTTTAGAGAATAATAAATTAACACAACAAAACTTACAAGTTTACGAATGGTTGATGCCTTCGGTTGGAACATAGGCAATTTCATTGAAAGGTCATCTGCTGGTTCGGCAGCTCGTCGATGAATCGGGACTTTCACACTAGCTGGAGTCTGCACTGTGGGAAAGATATAACGTCTAGTCATCCTCTCATACCAAGCCATGTAATTCCTATGTATCGATGCATCGAACGGAGGAAGGTCACCAATGATTTCTGCGTATTCCATCTCTCAACATATGTAAGCAAACATGCAGCTCAATTGTGACTGGGTTGTCGACCCATTCCAGTAAGAGAGTGCATCTCGGCAGTGTACGGTTCAACAACATGAATACTTTGAAGCAGACCAAAATGACGTAGCACTCTATTAGCGAAGTAGAATTTGACTATGCCAAAGTTGATTAGAGGTGCCTTTGTTAGCCACAACTCACGCCTATACAAGCAAATAGTCGGTAGTCGACCCAAATGCTCCACCGTGTAGGGCTGCCACTTGACGCAATCATATGCCAATCTATCCAATTAATCTCGAAAGTACGTCAGGCATCTGTTTGGGTTCGCCTTCCATGTGAGATTCCCGGACCAGTACACACTTTGTGGAGGTAACATGTGTTGGTCTTCGGGGACATGCATCCAATTGGGTGATTGCCTACTCACTACGGGCCGACCAACATGAATACGTTTCTGTTGATGCTTATTTCGGTGTGGGAACAAACAGATAGATAGTTAATAATGGATGGAAACTACTAAAAGTCAAACCTGTGCCTTGGCCATTAAAAGACGTTAGAGCTCCTGAGATTGAATCTGGATCGTTGATTGACCTCCTGTGATATGAATTCGACGGTTAGTGATGCGGTCGATGGACCTGCAAAACGTCTCAAACATCGGGGGTGGCCCCCGGTGACAGACCCTCCGACGCTCAAGTCAAAACTAGAAAGAGAGAAAGTATGAGAGTGAAAACTGGTGAATTGTTGATTACCTGGAGACTGAAGAGGGGGAGGAGTATTTATAGGCCTAAGAGATATTCTAGAAGCCGAATCGTGATCGTCGGATCATTGAGCTCGGACATGGAGAGCTCCATTGCTCGGCGAGACGCGTTATCGCCATAGCTCGGTGAAGATCGCTACTCCGTAGCTCGGCGAAAACGAGCTACCATAGCTCGGCGAGAGGTCTCAGTAGCTCGGTGAAGCTTTCAAGGGTCATTGCTCGGCGAAAACGGAGTCCATAGCTCGGCGAGAGAGCACGGAACCCATAGCTTGGCGAGAACTTGAGCACCATAGCTCAGCGAAGCGAGCTACTGTAGTTTGGCAAAAGCTCCGAAACCACTCGTAGCTCGGCGAAGTAGCGAGCTCGATAGCTCAGCGGAGAGCTCCATAACTCGGGGAAATTCAAAGCTCCATAGCTCGGCGAAGATCAATACTCCGTAGCTCGGCGAGAACTCAGTGTCTTCGTAGCTCGGCGAGAGCTTGACATAGCTCCACCTCGGCGTAGCCTCGACGTCTCTATAGCTCACGACAAAATTCAGAGCTCCGTAGCTTATAGCTCGTCGACGGAGCCTTAACAACTCGCCAAAGAAGCATTCTCCGAGCTATGCATCGAAGGAGATGAAGAATAGCTTGGCGATTTCGTCGGCCGAGCTAGGGGGTGGAGAAGATGAACTAGCGCTGCAGGGTCTCCATGATTTTCGCGCTGTCCCTTGATCAGCGCTCTGGGCTATTTTCGGCCAGATCAAGGGCCTTCGGCCGTCAGATCCCCTCAGCGTGCGAGCCCATTGCTGATCAGTGCCCCAGATCGCATCAAAATTCACGCCGAATCTGATAAATCCAGAAAATCATTTAAAAATCATTTTTAAATTCGAAAAAAATTATTTTAATTCGGAAAAATAATTAAAATTTCCTTAAAAACTAATTAAATTGAATTTATTAATTACAAAATTCGAGAGAGTGATTTGAGATTGTAGAACATTCCATAAAATTCGGAGAAATCCGAAGAACTGTGGAAAAATTCTCAGAAAATTCCTGAAAAATTCCAGAAAATTCGGAAAAGTCCGAAAAAATATGGGAAAATCTAGGAATACATTCAATGCCTCCAGAAGCCACAAATCGGTTCCAGATATCTACGAACACTCCCACTGCTAAGATTATTCGCCTGATTCTAAAAATATGACGTACTACTTCCCGAAAGCCATGAAAATAGCTTTTCAGGAGGGGGGGGCTTATGATGTTGGTAAAAACCGCAACAGATCAGAGCCGTACGATCCCTGCACGGATCTCAAAGCGTCTACAGGCAGATTTGCCATCACAGGCCTATTTTACAGGCCTGGACCCACTCCGAGACATGGGCTTCTCTCAAGCCCATAAAAAGTGACAGAATAGGCCCACTAAGAGAGACACCCAGCCCATGATGGCTAGGAGTCTCATCTCTTATCCCCTCACATGGATATCTTATCTCTTCAGGGGGGAGACATGAAAGATCCGACGGTCACGATTCGGCTTCTAGAATGTCTCTCAGGACTATAAATACTCCTCCCCCTCTTCAGTCACCAGGTAATCAACAATTCACCAGTGCTCTCTCTTTCTCTCTTTCTGGTTCTGACTTGAGCGTCGGAGGGTTTGTCGTCGGGGGCCACCCCCCGGTGTTTCAGACGCTTTGCAGGTCCATCAGGCCGCATCACCAATCGGTCAATTCAGATCATAGGAGGTCAATCAACGATTTAGATACAATCTCAGGAGCTCTAACCTCTTTTAACGAGCGAGGCACAGGTTTGACTTTTAGTAGTTTCCTTTAATTATGAACTCGCTATCTATTTGCTCCCACACCAAAATAAGCAGCAACAGATTGGCGCTGTCTGTGGGAAACTACACAAGAAAGACTTATCTCTATACCACAAAGACTAAGAGGTAAAGGGGCGGCCTCCAGCCGTCACACTACCACTCTTCATCAACCAACTCCTCTTATGGAAGATCAGATTCCTCCTCAACAGTCACCCCGACAGCCTAATCACACTCCTTCCAACGGAGAGGCACCGGGGGGATCCTGACAAAACCGTCATGAACAACATCCTTAGTACAACCGCACCTCAATCCACCATGCTTTAACTGGATCCCAAAAGAAGGACGGCCAAGTCCTTCACCGTATCCAAGAAGTAGAAGATCTCTTAGAACAGATGGAGAATGAGAGAAACTGCTCCAACAGGGCCTATCGTCCAAATCAAGGTCCCTTCAGCAAAACCATCCAAGATGTACCCGTTCCAAGGAACATCAAAGCTCCTCAATTCGAGTACTACAATGAGGAATCAAACCCGACGGACCACGTCGAGAGCTTTAAAATACTTATGATGTTTTATAACGCCACCGATGCACTCATGTGTCGGACATTTTTCGCTACACTGAAATGATCTGCTAGGGAATGGTATCCACGTCTGAGACCCGAATCCATGTTTTCCCTCGATCAGCTCGAGGAACTCTCCGTTGCACACTTCGTTACTAGCTAGAGAGCTGAAAATACCAGTGTCTCGCTGCTAGAACTGAAGCAAAAAAATGGAGAACTGCTAAAGGACTTCGCCATGCATTTTACAACTGAAGCAAGGTCAATTTACGTCTTGAGCACTTCAGTCGCAACTACAGCTCTTTCGCCACAATATCACTAACAAAGACCTGAAAGCCTCCCTCGCCAAAAAGCCACCCAAAAGTTTCACTGCGCTCCTGAAAAGGAGTGACAAGTATATCAGGGTCGAGGAAGCTCTCTATCCTCAAGGCAAGAACGATTCATCTTCCGGGAACAAACGAGAGAACACAAGCGAGGAAGAACTCAGGAAGTTTCAGAAAAACGGTGCAAGTTCACGCCGTCCAGCTCTAGCATCATGCTTCGACAAATTCACTCCTCTCAATGCAAGCGTATCAGCCTTCCTCATGGAAGTGGACAAGGACGGAATAATCTGCCTTCCCCCCATGATGTCAACGTCTAGCAGAAGAAGAGACAAAAAAAAGCGATGCACAATTCACAGAGATCAAGGACACACTACTTACGACTGTCGAGCCCATAATGAAGAACCAGAAGCCCTGATTCGCAGGGGTTATCTCTCCAACTTCGTTCAGAAAGACAACGATGCCAAAAATCCTCTGTCCCAGAGGGATAATAAGCATCAACAGAGGTCATGCGAGTCGCAAGACTCTGAACACATGACCGTCTTCCACTCCATTCATGAAGACCCGATGGGGGGAGATTTCAACTTCTCCCGCAAAGCTTTTGTCAGCAAAGTCAACTCCATAGATAACACTCTGCTTGCCAAACATACCGGGGTCCTGACATCTTTCTCTCACAAGGACTTAGAGGACGTCCACACACCTTATCGCAATGCACTGGACATAAACCTTTGCATGCTATATCATGAGGTATGCCGCATCCCGGTGGACAATGGCAACTCAGCAAACATCCTCTTCATGGCCACATTTCAGGCTCTCAAGCTTTCTCAAAACCGACTCAAGCCAGCCAATTATACACTTCATGACTCCTCTGGTGCACCTGTCCAAGTCGAGGGAATCGTCGCACTCGACGTAATAGCAGGGAAAGCCCCCGCTATTCAAACAGAAGCATTGGACTTTTTACACCCCGAATTTCAAATACAACTGAATTCGAAGTTCCACATGATCTTTACACTTCTTTCGTACAATTTTACAAGGAAATTGAAACATTTCTTACATCAGAGTTACATTATACCTTTACATTATTACAGCGAAAGCAATTTTATAGTAATTACATGAAACAACATTTAAATCAATTTTTGAGCAGCATGTATACTTCAATTTGTCAAGCATCTTTATCCTGCATGTAAAACTGTGGGCGCGTCAGTTCATTCACTGACGAAATATTATACACGGCCAATCTCTCTATGCCGGAAACAGTATAACGATTCTCAACACTTAACAAACCATAAACTTATTCACAAACAAAGCTAAAGGGACTATCCTATAGATATCGTGCTTTGCGGTGCGCTTAGTCCTTAATGCAGTTATTATATTACATGACACTAATGCGCACTTGTTCAGATTCTATGCATCCCATACAACATAGGTCAGAGGGAAAGCCCTTAACTGTTTTTCATCTTGTAGGGTTCAATCCCTCGCCATGACTTAATTTACTACTGTAACTACAATAAGTATCCTAGATGTTCTATGAGTACGAGCTCATGTCCAGACAGCCTGGAGAGGAATCCCACGTCATGCCACGACGCATCGTGAAGACAGCCTGTAGACAATTTAGCCTCCGTCATGGGACATGACACCACCCGCAGTCACCAAACACCCCACGAGCGTCGCCTGTGGTACGGACTCCTTGAGATATATCCATGTCATGTCACAACACATCGTGAAGACAGCCTGTGAATATTCTCATTCCGTAGCTCCGAGGCCCTCATACTTGTATTTTTCTCTTATTTTCATCACATCTTCACTATGGATCTAATCCTTAGTTATATGAATCATGAACAAATCAATTTTCTAGAGTTAGCCTTTCCACTATACCGGTCTTAATCATCTATTCAACATGACCCAATCTTGGTCTTTTTATCTCAAATTTTCATTTCAACATATCTCTTTTCAATGCCGGTATGAGGCTTAACTACACTCTTGTTCTCAATTTCAATTCACAATCAAAAAATCGAAATACATCTTTTTCATGATTAATATTAATTTTTCCTTTCATGTTCATAGCATTTGCATACTCATGCTCATAAAATCTTTCGTAATTCATCATGACATTCAATTTCACTTTTGTGTACAACTCATGCAAGAACAAAAGAATTTGTTTTTCTAACTTGTTACATTCATAGCTCATTCAACTACCATGAAATTACCGTACTGTCATTTTATCAAAAATTCACACTTTCGTTGCACGAACTCATTTCAAAACTCTTTTAAACAAGGCATGTATTTTTCTTTATTCAGAGACAATTTAAACCAAAATAATAAGTTCTTTTTTTTGCCAAGAATAGTCTCAAATCCTTTTTTATACTGGACCACAAGTTATAGAAAATTATCTCACGAAAATCCAGACATTAGTTGAAACTACAGGGCAGTCGACTGTTAAAACATGGCCAGTCGGCTGTTCCGCGATGATTTAAAATCTCGAAAATAAGATGATCAGGGCAGTCGACTGTTATACTATGATCGATCGACTGTTCCACAAAGATTAAAAACTCGAAAATAAAAATATCAGGGCAGTCGACTGTTACACTATGATCGATCGACTGTTCTGCAAAGATTTAAAATAAAATCGAAAATAAATACTCAGAGCAGTCAGCTGTTTCAATCTAATCGGTCTACTGATGCTGCTATGTTTTCCAAATTCCCAAAATATTTTTAGTTCTTTTTCTTTTTTTTTTGAAACATAACTTTTCAGATTTTGAAACATATACAAATACAATAAACCAGTATTTTTAAATTCATTATTTGCTTATAAAACATGCATTTTTGATCTTATTTTAAGTTCTATGTCCATAATTTCGACATTGAGAACAAATCATAGTTGCACACAATTTGAATATAAATTTCTACAAAAATACTTCATTCCTTCATTCTTTCATTTATTAGCAATCTACAACCTTTTTAAAACACAAATTCTCATCTTATTACAATAGAGTTATCTCAATTTAAACAATCACTTTCACACGATACATCCAACTTTGTCTCAAAAGTATAGATTTTCTTCACACAATATGGTTCTTAAATATCTAGCATGGCAAAACATGATATCTTCTAGCGTTTTAAATTTATAATTTATCAACTAGTAATCATTTCAACAAACCTCTTCTAAATTATCAATTCATCTCTACATAAGCAAACACGGAGTCAATTTCACTTAAGTTTTCATTAATAATTCTATCAAAGCATTCCTAGCCATGGTAACTAGAATTAGAAGTATGAGAAACACCCACCTATTCGGAGAAAAAGGAATAGACAGATCCTAGAAATCTCCTGGAATGCACGAATGGATCCTTCTCCTCCTATGTTGTGCCTCAAAGTTGCCTCCTCCTCCTTGGTGTTGCAAATCCGAGCCTCTCCTAGTGCACTTCCGGCCTCCTCTTGGATGAGCATACACACACAAAAATCTCCTCAATCTCTGACTCACCAAAAACACTCAATCTATTCTCACTCTAATTCTTTTCTTTCTTTAATCAATTTTCTAGTGTACTAAATGAGAAGAACTAGGGGGTATTTATACAATTTTTTGGGTGAGAATAGATGGCTAGGATTCAATCTAATGGTTAGAGATCAAAGGCTAGAATGAGTTAGCAAGTTGTAGCAACTACCCATGATGAGATAACTACCTCTCCACTAGCTCCATCTCTCCCTCTCTCTTTGTCCATTATCCGGCCTAGTGTAAGGTGTGCCATGCACACCCTAGTGCTTGCACGTGCCAACTAGTACCCCCCCTTACAAGTGTACATGTGCATAAAAATTTATTTGTTCATGACAAGAGTCTACAATACAAGTTAAATTGTTTTAAAAAGAGAAATAAGTTAAATGGGCTCACTAATGGGCCAATTTAACCATGGTTTTAAATAATTAAAATAATTACTTAATAAAGTGGGCTAAAAAGATAATTTGGGCTTTAGATCTTAATTAGGCTTTAAAAGAAAATAATTTTTGGAAAAATAAGGGAGAACAAATCCTATAAAAATATTTTATACGAAAAATTACACAAATGAAATCATACGTGCAAAATACGTAAAAACACAGAATCTCATAAATGAAAACTAGGGTGTTACAACACTCCCTCCTTAGAATAGTTCCGTGCATGGAACTACACTTAAAGAGTGAGAAAACACGAATACAACAAAGAGACAAGAAAAGAAAGGAAGATACAAATCACGCAAAGAGCTCAGGATGATCTTTCATCATCCTCTCCTCAGATTCCCAAGTAGCCTCTTCAACCAATTGGTTTCTCCAGACTACTTTGACCATCGGTATCGTCTTGTTCCTCAAGACTTTCTCCCGATGATCGACAATCTCAACTGGAAGCTCAATGTAACTCAGATCCAACTGCAAACTCTCCGGTACTTTGGGCAAATGATGACTCGGATCTAGAATGTAACCTCTCAGTATAGACACATAAAAGACATTGTGCACCTGAGACAACTCTCCCGGTAACTCAAGCCAGTAAGAAGTTTTTCCAATCCTTTTCAATATCTTATACGGGCCTATGAACCTCGGGGCTAACTTCCCACTCTTGCCAAATCGGATCACACGTTTGCTAGGTGAAACCTTCAGAAAGGCAAAGTCACCAACCTCAAACTCAAGGTCCCTCCTCCGGTTGTCTGCATATCTCTTCTGTCTACTCTGAGCATCCACCAACCTCTTTCTGATCAGATTGATCTTTTTGGAGGTCTGCTGCACAATCTCAGGTCCAAACAACTGTCGTTCTCCCACTTCAAACCAACAAACGGGTGTTCTGCATTTCCTACCATACAGAGCTTCGTACGGTGCCATCCCAATACTAGTCTGAAAACTGTTGTTGTAGGAAAACTCTAACAGAGCTAGATGCCTTTCCCAACTGCCTCCAATGTCTAGTACACAACACCGAAGTATATCCTCTAGAATACGGTTGACTCTCTCGGTCTACCTATCGGTCTGTGGATGAAAAGCAGTACTGAAATTCGTCTTGTTACCCAGAGCTGTCTGAAGACTCTTCTAGAAATGCAAAGTAAACCGCGCATTTCGATCAGACACAATGGTTAACGAAACACCATGAAGCCTGACGATCTCACCAACATACAGCTCAGCCAATCTATCCATCAACGAAGTGAGTTTCATTGCCAAGAAATGAGCGGACTTGGTTAGTCGGTCGACTATGACCAAAATCGCATCATTGCCCCTTGAACTCTTGGGCAAATCCATGATGAAATCCATACTGATATTATCCCACTTCCATTCTGGAATAGGTAACGGTTGCAAAAGACCTTTGGGTTTCTGATTCTTGGCTTTGACTTGTTGACAGATCTCACACTTCGCCACGAACTCGGCCACATCCCGCTTAAAACCTAACTACCAGAAATATTGTTTAATGTCCTTGTACATCTTAGTACTCCCAGGATGTACTGACAAAAGAGTAGCACGTGCCTCCTGAAGAATACTTTCTTTCAAGTTCGACTGATTCGGAACACATAGTCTCTCTCCAAACCACAACACCTCATCTCTGATCTGGAACTCGGACAACCTGCCAGCACCAACTTGCTCCTTCATCTTCTGAATCTCTGCATCTCCCTTCTGACTTGTGATAATCCTTTCATTCAGCGTTGGTTGAAACCTCAACTGAGCTAAAGATGATCCCAAGCCTTGCAGAACAACTTCAATACCAGCCCGATCCAACTCCTCTACCAGCTGCTTCTGAGTCGTGATCAAACTAGCTAGACTGCTCTTTCGGCTAAGTGTATCAGCAACAATATTAGCCTTCCTCGGATGGTACTTAATCTCCGGACGAATGTCCTCAAGCACCTCCAGCCATCTCCTTTTCCTCAGATTCAGGTCTTTCTGTTGATAGATGTACTTCAAGCTCTTATGGTCCGTGTACATGTTCAACTTCTCACTATACACGTAGTGTCTCCATTGCTTCAAAGCGAAGATAATCGTAGCCAACTCCAGATCATGAGTCGAATAATTCTTTTCATGCGGTTTTAGTTGCCTAGACCCATATGCAATCACTTTTCCTTCTTCCATTAAGACACAACCAAGCCCACGATGTGAAGCATCGCTATAAACATCATACTCAACACCTGCTCTAGGCAAAGCCAAAATGGGGGTAGTAGTCAGCCTCTTTTTCAACTCCTGAAAGCTTGCCTCGCACTGCTCGGTCCACTTGAAGTTCATGTTCTTCTTGGTCAGACCAGTGAGCGGTACGGCTATCTCAGCATAGCCCTGAATAAACCTCCTGTAATATCCAGTTAGCCCGAGGAAACTCCTGATTTCCTTTACTATAGTAGGCCTTGCCCAATCCTTCACCACCTCTATCTTCTCGGATCAGTTGCCACTCCCTCCTTAGAAAGGATGTGACCCAGGAATGCCACTTCAGATTTCCAGAAATCGCACTTGGACAACTTGGCATACAACTCATGCTCCCGAAGCTTCTTCAAAACTGCTGCCAGATGCTCCGTGTGCTCTTCTTCCGACTTGGAGTACACAAGAATATCGTCGATAAACACCACGACGAAAGAATCAATAAACAGCCTCAGGACTCTGTTCATCATGTCCATGAAAATTACAGGTGCGTTCGTCACTCCAAACGGCATAACTAAGAATTCGTAATGCACATGTCGAGTTCTAAATGCAGTCCTATGCACATCTTCAGCTTTCACTCGAACTAGATGATATCTTGATCGAAGATCTATTTTAGAGAAAATAGCGGCCCTTCGTAAACGATCGAACAAGTCATCAATTCTTGGAATAGGATACTTATTCTGAACAGTGACCTTATTCAGCTCCCGATAATCGATGCACATCCTCATCGAACCATCCTTCTTCTTTACCAACAGCACCGACGCTCCCCAAGGTGACGCACTTGGTTGAATAAAGCCTTTCTCCAATAGTTCCTCAATCTGCCCTTTGATCTCATCCTGCTCCACGGGCGCCATCCTATACGGTGCCTTGGAGATAGGTGCGCTCCCTGGTTGAATAGTGAAACTGAACTCTACATCACATTGCGGGGGTAACCCAGGCAAAGTATTTCTAGTGATGACGTGATCCACCTCATCGGCATCAGCTTCAGTCAAGGTAAATACTCGCCCCTGCTGGTACGGCTTCTTCCTAACCTGCTGCGTCGGTCCACTACGGGTGACATTCTGCGGCTTGGAGAATTGAGACTTGTAATGTCCCGTCTCACCACAGTTGTAGCAAGTCACCACAGAAGGTCTCACCCAATTGTTTCCGGGTCTCCCATCTATGTTGACAGCATTCGCACCCATTGGTTTGAACCTCTGGGCTTACGGATGCCCCTTGAAATTGCCAGAAACTGCGGGTCTCTTCCCAAAGTTCCAGTTGGTCCTCCAATTTTGAACAGCATGGAACTGCTCCATGCCTGCCTCAGTGGCTGCAACTCGTTTGACCAATTTGTCAAACCTCCTGATACCGAGGGATATCATCTTGGATCTCAGACTTGGCCTCAACCCATGCTCGAACTTTCGAGCCTTCTTCGCCTCGTCCATCACCAGTTCGGGTGCATACCTCGAGAGCTAAGTGAATCTTATCTCATACTCCCTAACTGACATGCCTCCCTGCTGCAGTGCCAAAAACTCCATGGCCTTCTTCTCCTGGACGTCTGAGGGAAAATAATGACTGCGGAATTCCTTCAAGAATTCATCCCAGCCCAGAACAATACCTCTCATTGTCCGCTTCATCGACTGCCACCACACAGCCGCATCCTTCCCGAACTGCAGCGCCACCAACTTCACCTTGCTGCCCTCCGGAGTCTCCAAGACTTCAATGATAGTCTCGATCTGTCGGATCCAATTGTCAGCCGCATCAGGGTCTGACTTCCCCTCAAACATCGGTGGTTTCATCCATTTGAATGATTCCACGAGTTTGATTGCTTCGGGTACTGGATTCACAGGCACCCTTCCTTGATTCTGATTCATGGCAGCGGCATTGAGTGTCTGATAGACCCTCACTAGTTTCGTTTCCAAGTCCATACCTTCACCATTTCCAGCTCCTCTTCTAGCCATGTTCTATTGCAAACGATCCATTAAGTTCGAAGTATAAACATGAATTTTAAATCAACTTTTCCATTTCATTGAATTTCAAACTTTATACATTCGAATTTAAAACATTTCTGACATCAAAATGAAAACGATAAGAAGATACAACGGTCTAGTTCCTACAGTTCCTTTTGGCTCCTCGAAGCTCTTCCCGTAGTTCCTCCACTTCCTCCTTCAGTACATCGTACATATTTTTTCTCTTCTCGAGTTCCCAAACACGATGACTGAGAACTGCAATATCATCCTTGCGCTTCGCCAACTGAGTCTTCAGTAGCCCGACTCTCTCCCGTTGATTCTTTACCTGCCTCTGAAGAGACACAATGAGACTACTCGGAACTGGTTCTTCCTCGTCAGAGGAGTCATCAGATGAATCTGAAGGTGGAGTGATCTCTCGGGACTCAGGCCATTCCTTTTCCACTTCTTCGGATCCTCTTCGTCTGAATCAGCTTGCCTGGGGTAGTAATCTTCCTCAACAATGTGCCAGTCGTCACCTCCAGCTTGGTCGAAGTGGTCCGCCATCTTAGAGAAAGGAGAAGAAGAAACATAAATCATAGAGCAACACAAATGTAAGTGACTTACATTTAAATTTCTAGACTCAACATACGCTATAATATCCACTTCTAGGGTGTCGTTCCTTATAAATTTGTACTACATAGAAGCGTGCTCTGATACCACTCTGTAACACCCCAAATTCCAAATACAACTGAATTCGAAGTTCCACATGATCTTTACACTTCTTTCGTACAATTTTACAAGAAAATTGAAACATTTCTTACATCAGAGTTACATTATACCTTTACATTATTACAGTGGAAGCAATTTTACAGTAATTACATGAAACAACATTTAAATCAATCTTTAAGCAGCATGTATACTTCAATTTGTCAAGCATCTTTACCCTGCATAAAAAACTGTGGGCGCGTCAGTTCATTCACTGACGAAATATTATACACGGCCATCCTCTCTATGCCGGAAACAGTATAACGATTCTCAACACTTAACAAACCACAAACTTGTTCACAAACAAAGCTAAAGGGACTATCCTATAGATATCGTGTTGTGCGGTGCGCTTAGTCCTTAATGCAGTTATTATGTTACATGACACTAATGCGCACTTGTTCAGATTCTATGCATCCCATACTACAAAGGTCTGAGGGCAAGCCCTTAACCGTTCTTCATCTTGTAGGGTTCAATCCCTCGCCATGACTTAATCTACTACTGTAACTACGATAAGTATCCTAGATGTTCTATGAGTATGAGCTCATGTCCAGACAGCCTGGAGGGGAATCCCACGTTATGTCACGACGCATTGTGAAGACAGCCTGTGGACAATTCAGCCTCCGTCATGGGACATGACACCACCCGCAGTCACCAAACACCCTACAAGCGTCGCCTGCGGTACGGACTCCTGGAGATATATCCACGTCATGTCACGACGCATCGTGAAGACAGCCTGTGAATATTTTCACTCCGTAGCTCCGAGGCCCTCATACTCGTGTTTTTCTCTTATTTTCATCACCTCTTCACTATGTATCTAATCCTTAGTTATTTGAATCATGAACAAAATCAATTTTTTAGAGTTAGCCTTTCCACTATACCGGTCTTAATCATCTATTCAACATGACCCAATCTTGGTCTTTTCATCTCAAATTTTCATTTCAGCATATCTCTTTTCTATGCCGGTATGAGGCTTAACTACACTCTAGTTCTCAATTTCAATTCACAATAAAAAAATTGAAATACGTCGTTTTCAGGATTGACATTTATTTTTCCTTTCATGTTCATAGCATTTGCATACTCCTGCTCATAAAATCTTTCGTAATTCATCATGACATTCAATTTCACTTTTGTGTACAACTCATGCAAGAACAAAAGAATTTGTTTTTCTAACTTGTCACATTCATAGCTCATTCAACTACCATGAAATTACCGTACTGTCATTTTATCAAAAATTCACACTTTCGTTGCCAGAACTCATTTCAAAACTCTTTTAAACAAGGCATGTATTTTTCTTTATTCAGAGACAATTTAAACCAAAATAATAAGTTCTTTTTTTTTTGCCAAGAATAGTCTCAAACCCATTATTTATACAGGACCACAGGTTATAAAAAATTATCTCACGAAAATCCTGACATTAGTTGAAACTTCAAGGTAGGCGACTGTCAAAACATGGCCAGTCGGCTGTTCCGCGATGATTTAAAATCCCGAAAATAAGATGATCAGGGCAATCGACTGTTATACTATAATCAGTCGAATGTTCCACAAAGATTAAAAACTCAAAGTAAAAAGGACTGTTACACTATGATCGGTCTCCTGTTCCGCAAAGATTAAAAAAAAACTCGAAAATAAATACTCAGAGCAGTCGACTGTTTCAATCTAATCGGTCGACTGATGCTGCTAGGTTTTTCAAATTCGCAAAATATTTTTTAGTTCTTTTTCTTCTCTTTTTGAAACATAACTTTCCAGATTTTTAAACATATACAAATACAGTAAACCAGTATTTTTAAATTCATTATTTGCTTATAAAACATGCATTTTTGATCTTATTTTAAGTTCTATGTCCATAATTTCGACATTGAGAACAAATCACAGTTGCACACAATTTGAATATAAATTTCTACAAAAATACTTCATTCCTTCATTTTTTTCATTTATTAGCAATCTACAACCTTTTTAAAACAAAAATTCTCATCTTATGACAATAGAGTTATCCCAATTTAAACAATCACTTTCACAAGATACATTCAACTTTGTCTCAAAAGTATAGATTTTCTTCACACAATATGGTTCTTAAATATCTAGCATGGCAAAACATCATATCTTCTAGCATTTTAAATTTATAATTTATCAACTAGTAATCATTTCAACAAACATCTTCTAAATTATCAATTCATCTCTACAAAAGCAAACACGGAGTCAATTTCACTTAAGTTTTCATTAATAATTCTATCAAAGCATTCCTAGCATGGTAACTAGAATTAGAAGTATGAGAAACACCCACCCATTTGGAGAAAAAGGAATAGAAAGCTCGTAGAAATCTCCTAGAATGCACGAATGGATCCTTCTCCTCCTATGTTGTGCCTCAAAGTTTCCTTCTCCTCCTTGGTGTAGCAAACCCGAGCCTCTCCTAGTGCACTTCCGGCCTCCTCTTGGATGAGCACACACACGCAAAAATCTCCTCAATCTCTTACTCACCAAAAACACAATCTTTTCTCACTCTAATTCTTTTCTTTCTTTAATCAATTTTCTAGTGTACTAAATGAGAAGAACTAGGGGGTATTTATACATTTTTTTGGGTGAGAATAGATGGCTAGGATTAAATCTAATGGTTAGAGATCAAAGGCTAGGATGAGTTTGCAAGTTGTAGCAACTACCCATGATGAGATAACTACCTCTCCACTAGCTCCATCTCTCCCTCTCTCTTTGTCCATTATCCAGCCTAGTGTAAGGTGTGCCATGCACACCCTAGTGCTTGCACGTGCCAACTAGTACCCCCCCTTACATGTGTACATGTGCATAAAAATTTATTTGTTCATGACAAGAGTCTACAATACAAGTTAAATTGTTTTTAAAAGAGAAATAAGTTAAATGGGCTCACTAATGGGCCAATTTAACCATGGTCTTAATTAATTAAAATAATTAATTAATAAAGTGGGCTAAAAAGACAATTTGGGCTTTAGATCTTAATTAGGCTTTAAAAGAAAATAATTTTTGAAAAAATAAGGGAGAACAAATACTATTAAAATATTTTATACGAAAAATTACACAAATAAAATCATACGTGCAAAACACGTAAAAACACAAAATCTCATAAATGAAAACTAGGGTGTTACAGGACTTTATGGTAATCGATATCAAAGCTGCATAGAATGCCTTATTCGGTCATCCAGGCTAGGCGGCATTCCATGCAATTGCCTTCGTATTTCACACGAAAACAAGTTCCCAACAACATCTGGCATAGGACAAGCTATAGGAAGCTAATAGGCGGCACGAGCATGCTACACCGCTACAATGGGGAGCTCCATTCTCCCACTCGACGCCATAATGTCACCGCCAAAAGCAGTTACAATAATTCAAAAACTGTAAACGAGCTTGAAGCCTCTGCCATAACCATCTCTACTAAGAACTTCCAAACCTGCCACATCATCTCTCGCCAGGTCCAAACTAGTTCTCATCATGACACGATAATAAACCTGAATCCCTTGCCTGAAGCCATTCTACTTATTCAACGGAGACAAATAGTCATGCCTAAACACATTGGTGCATTAGAAGATTCCTCTTTCACTATGAAAAATAATGGGGGGCTCCCTCCAAAACAGGCAAGTCCAGGCAAGGTCTACCATGTTATTTGCCTGACGGCTCATCAACTTGAAGACCCGGGGGGGCAGTGAGATATTAGCAGCGACTTGGAAAGTAGAACACCCTGTGAAGCACAACGAGTTGAGTGCCAAGCTTGTACATAAAAAATGGCACCAAAATCGTTAAAAGCTTCTTACGAGACGGGTTCGGAGCCCACATCCATAGTGCGAAGTTACTACATCAATCTACAATCAATCAAGTTTAGAGTGCACTTCGCCAATAGATCTGCTCCTACAACCTGTTAATTCATCAAAGCAAACAATGAGCTACACGCCTAACTTACATTCAAAGTGGCGCTAAACACTCGTTACAAGCTTTCTACAATGCAAATTCGAAATCCAGAACTTGGGAGTTACGGCATGCAACCTCGCACGCTTAGAACACAATTCACCGATCGATCTATTCCTGCAACTAGTTGAACTTCCTTGGAGGCTCAGAAACAACAAGTTAAGTGCCACACTTAAACACTTAAGCAGCACTAAACACTAGTTGCGAGTCTCCCCGTAAGACGGATTCAGAGTCCATACCCACGGCTCGACAGGAACTCTAAACAATTTGCAATAACGCAAATTCACAGTGCACTTCGCTATTCAATCTGCTTCTGCAATCCATCAATGCCTCGAGGACTGGTTCAGAGTCCAGTTCATGCTTCAAAAGAGACCATGTCAATTTGCAAAGAAGCAAGTTTAGAGTACACTTTACCATTTGAGCTGCTCCTGCAACCTGTTAATATTTAAACTAACAAGTTCGGAATTCATGTTCATGGTTCAGAGTTACTCTCGCAACATGTAATTACACACGTCCAGAGTTCAACTTGCCATTCGATCTGTTCCTGCAACTAGTTAAATTTTCTCAACAACAGATTAAGAGGTCCAAAATCATGGATTAGAGTTACTCCAGCAACACTTGTAAAAGCAACACTTGGAGTTCAACTCTCCATTCGATGTGACTCTCACAATCTGTTAGAGGCTCCATATAGAAAGTTTGGAAAATGACTCTTCATCAGAGTTGTCCCTACAACTAGCTGGGTTCAAGAAGGAGCAATGCTAAACTTCGTCATACACCGTCGACAGTTCTTTAAGCTATACGCAACAGACTTGGGGCCCTATTATTTAGCGACAAATAACTCGTCGATGGCACATCAACCATGACAGCAAGGATCAAGCATATGAAATGAACCTCGCAAATCACAGAACTATCACCAACTCATATGTTCAGATCTGTAATGCCCCGAACTTCCTATATGGAGAATTCGAGACATGAGCCAGGACCTTTACATTCAATTAGTCACAATACACAGCTACCAGGAAAATTTTAGAACTTTTTACTAATACAATATTACAAACCGAGTGTTTCCATTGATTCAATATTACATCAGAGTATACATGAATGAAAATGACAACATCGGGCTCTTCACTTGCAAACCATGCCTTGACTAGAGTCCTCCCGGTTGGGTGACCCTGTATCCCTGACTGCAATCCAATACCTGTACTTCTACAATGCAGTACCTATTGAAGTGGGGACGTTCGTATTCACTAACGCTTAAAGGCTAATGACTAGCAGCGAATCTCCAAAATAAACATATAAAAGCATGGTGAAATATGTCAGTGTAGTTTAAGTGTTCGTGAGTGCTATGACTTAGAATCTAATGCAATGTTAACTAAGGCTAAGATGCTCTTATTCTAATCCAAGCGAGAATCTGGAATCGTATGCATTCCATAACTACATACGTCCATATCAAGCCGTTCTCCATATTTAGGGATTTGAACCCACGTTATGAATTCTATTTTGTACACAACCTGTTCCTGACAATACAATGTGACTGATGAGGTTGCACACGTGGTCAAGTCCTACCAATGTAGTACGCTCATGGTGTCTACGTTGCCACTACTACCCGGCGCACCGGACCTCACCCAAAAACCAGACGAACACAGGGTCTCCTGAGCGTAGGATAGCACGAAGCCTACCCTGTGTCACCCAAAACTCATAGACCGTGATCTATGGCCCGTTCGCTCTCCCTAGCATAGAACATGATGAAATTTTCGTAGTCCATCCCCTAGTTCCGTGTCACGCCCTGCTTCCCAAAAGAGAATACGGAATACGGATACATAACAAAAGCCCAGCGAATGATTTTCATCATCCATAAGCTGTTCAAAAATCTTTACAACATATCCCAATATAATCAGAGTCGAAAGCCAGAAAAGTCAACCACATGCACATTTGAACCAAATACCAACAAGAGTACTTGAAATAAAATATATTAATATCAAATAGTCATGATATGAAATACACAATAAATCCTGGGTCACATTGCCCAAATACAAGAATAAATACAAATATTAAAAATACAATATTGTTCAACCAACTACAAGAAATAATAATAACAAATTCCAGCACTAATACTTCATATCACCGATACCATCTGGAACCTGTTCTTCAAAATCTGCAATTCAACGAATGCAGGGAAGAGGGAAAGAGAAAAATAAGTACCCGTCAATTGCAAGTTACAGGCCACTTATAATGTAGGATACAAGTACATGGGAAAACTAACTAGTAACATGGTATAAGCATGATATCAAAAGAAACAACTAGCATGGCAAGGTGATCAAGTGTAAATGGCATGAATCAAGTATCAAGTAAACAAGTATCATGTAAACAAACATCAAGTGTCAAGTATCATGTAATCATGTATCAAGTGTCAAGTCTCAAGTATGATGTAGTCAAGTATCAAGAAAGCATGTATCATGTTCAAGTATCGTATATGCATGTTCAAATATCATGCATCAAGTCTTGTAGTGCAAACTATCTAGGTAGCACTTCATGTGCCCCATATTATAATACATGGTTGCTACAACAAACAGTTTCGCTTTAGATTTCATAGGAGACCATACAGGGCAGTGTACTCGGGTATTCACAGAATCACAGAACTTGGTCGGTAAACTTGATTGGTAACTTGATCGGTAAACTTGATCGGTAACTTGATCGGTAACAGAAATTAACTTGATTGGCAAACTTGATCGGTAACTTGATCGGTAAACTTGGTCGGTAACATGTCATACAGGAAACACAAGTCTCCTTCCGAGTACACGTTTCTGCACTATCCACTACTAGATCTTTCCCATTAAAACCCCGACTTGATTATTTATTATTATTCTCAAACAGGCAGGTATAAGCATGAAACAGTGTCAAACTAACATAGTATAATCAGTATCAGGTCTAGGGTCATAAATAAGCATGCATAGATGATAGAAAGTCACATAAACAAGCAAAACAATGTACGTTCATATTCAGGATATCATGACAGTACAGTACTAAAACAGTGATTTCCGTTACTACAGAAATCCAAATCTGAAGTTGAAACGTCTAGAAAATAGACTCCCAACCGAATCCAGCGAATACAAATAAGTTATATATTAATTCACAAAAACATAACTGAAAACTGATTCGAATATGGAAAATAGGTTGAGCCAAAAATCAGAAAAACGAATTCAAGAACAGGAAAACAGCATGAAAACTCAATAAATAAATCCACGAAAAATCTGGGGTATTCCCTTACATGTCCAGTATCTAAATATGAGGTTTCAAAAATTTCCAGTAAAATTAAATCAGTCATCGAAAATAAGAAATCGTCAAGAAACAGTAGTTTGGAAAATCTGGAATTCCCAACACTGTTGTACGAAACTACGATATCTCGCAACCATGAAACGAAATCCCAATCCGCCAAAGGGAGATGAAAATAGACAAAATATATTAACTTTCTTATTTCACAAACATTTTTCATACAGTAAAAGGAATCATAGTGAAAGTAAGGTTCTTTATAGAACAGCGAGCAAAATATAGCAAGTATAGTTTTCATAAACGAGCATGAAACACCACCTAAAACTCATCAATAAAACTCACCAAAATTATGGGTAGTCCCTAACTAGATAAAGAAACACTGAACAAAGTTTTGGATCAAAATAATATATGTAGCATAATTCTTTAAAATGATTTGTCATCAAAATTACCGAAAAACAGAATCTGGAAAAGGTCGACACCTCTGTACTAAAACAGTCATAACTCATCCATATGAAATCAAAATCAAGCAAGGTTAGATGGGTTTAAAAATAGACGAAATTATCTAAAACACATGTTTTATACCAAAATCATGATACTGACTTTAACACAGTCCAAAACAGCAAACAAAACCGAACAGCGACAAAATACAGATTTTCCCTTAAAAACAAAATCAACATAGATTCAAGAATATTGATCCAAACACATCCCAACATGAAATCGAGTCTACCAAGTGTCTAAACATCATGATTTAGGGTATCTAACATGTTCACGCCAAGTATTTCACAGGGGTCTCAACCAAAACACGAATTCTTGCACAAGTCTCACATACATGATCAAAATCAAGAACGGAAAAATTCTAAGTTAATTCATGTCAAGATTGTGTCATAAGTCATCTATGGTCAAGTTTTTACAATATAGACAAAACTCATTAGGTATATCATAAACAAGAGTCGTCTTTAGACCGAACTACACTATAGGTGAACTTTTTGACTTGTATCAAACAAATGAATTCGAGTACAAGTTACTTGCTTGAAAGACGACGAATCCAACCAAAAGAAAGAGATTAATGGGAACGGATTCCCGGGCACGAACTCAACGAATCCAAGAACCAAAAGCGAGCAAAACCCACGAACGAGCGGAACACGAACCGAACCCACGAACAAGATCCACGAATAATTACGAACAAACCCAAGAACGACGAACCGAAGCATGTGCTCTCTACGTGCACACCAAACAGCAAAACAACTTCAACAACAACGGACGATGAACTCCGAACGAGCCAAACATAGCACTTGCACGCAACTACTCGAACAACGAGATCCACACGGTTCCAACCCATGCGCACCAAAGAGGACTATGGCGGTGCACGGAGGATGGCGATGCAGCGAGGGAAGCTCGCACGGCTGTCGTTGCTCACTGCGTCTGCTGCTGGACAGCCGATGGGGAAGGACAGTACACCGAGAGAAGCGCTGTGGGTCTATTGTCACGGCGATGCACCGACTTGAAGTTGCCGCTGCCGCATTGGAGAGGGAGAAGGATGAACGGGGGGGGGGGGGGGGGGGGGGGGCAGCACGGGGACAGCGGCACGGTGGCGGACAACAACGGGGCCAGGGGACACGACGGTGGCCTGTGTTGTGCGGGGGCACGCTAGCGAGGGGGCGGATGGAGCGTAGGGAAGGAGAAGGGAGAGAGCACCACGGTGGCTGGCTTGGCAGTGAGGCACTGGCGCCGGTGGCCAGGGGACCAGGGTGCTGCTCCGTTGCTGTCGCTGGACTGCGGAGGCGCCGCAAGTGGCTGCGGTGTGGGGAGAAGACGATGGGATGGCTAGGAGGATGGGAAGGTGAATAGTCGATATATATATAGGGGGTAATATTAGGGTTAAGCAGATGGGTTGGGTTGTTATCGGGTATTGCATTGGTTTCGGGTTCATGGGTTAATAATAAGTATAGGATTAGGGTGTTTCGGGTCTGGGCAAGGTTAGGTGGGTATTTGTGTTTAGGTTATTAGGTAATGGGTTAAAGGTAGGTATAAGGGAAACGAGTGCAATTGGGTATGGGTTGGAAAATAACGGGTATGGGTTAAGTCTGAATGGGTTTTGGGTTTAATTAAACAATGGGTTAAAAAAAATAGAATTTAGGGTTTTAAAAACTCAATAGTAAAATAAAATAACCAATTAAATAAATTGTTTATAATAAACATGCAAATTGGCATTACAAAAAAAATTTGAATTTATTCGAAATACTACAAATACAGTTAGTAGATAAAATCGGATTTTTAATAACTAGTCAAAATATCAATAATAACCATAATACTAATAACAATACTAATAAGCAGAAAATGATAAAAAAAAGTACTAATAATAACAGTAGTAGTAATAATAAAAGAGATCAAAGTAACAATATCAAAATTAAGATTTGTATTAAAAATATAAAATCATAGGAAATAGTTACAAATACAAATATTGATCGAAAATAGATTTTGATAGGAGATCCAACAATAAATTTTGACAAAATAGTTGAAAAGCGGAAAAAAAAAATTGCGAAAAATTTAAATACAGAAAAATACGCAAAAATATATTTTTAGGAAAACAGATGTTACAATCCTACCCACCTTGCAACAAAATTTCGTACTCGAAATTTGCTTAGGCGGTACATAGGACAAGGCAAAACAAATTGGGGAAGGGCAACAAAACAGAGGGCTAATGGGAAAAGGAAAAGCAGCTGTAATACAAAAAAAAAAGAAACGAAATGGATAACAATGAGGTCAAATAGGATGCACGAAAGAATTAACCGGTATCAAAATGGAAAGAATCAATACCAGATAACAGAGCAATAAGGGAGTCGGCAGAACTAAAATCAAAGAGAGAAAAGATAGGGAAGAATTGAATCAAACAATAAGTCAACGGATGAGAACAATTGCAAGAGATAGGGGAAACCAAAACAATGCAAAGAAGGAGAAGCAACAATATGATCCTGGGACCTGTGGGTTATGGGCCCACCACGCTTCTGCTGCGCTACTCTGGTGGTGACGTTCCAAGCTGCAGACATATCGTTGTAGACCACGTGACACCAAACGACGATCCGAGCAGGAAGAAAAGAATGAGACACCCGATTAAAATTGGGATTTAGAGGAGAGCTTTAATTTAAATAATTAGGTCAAAACTAATGTGCATTAACAAAAATAATATTAATAATACAAAAATCAACACATAATATTAATAAAATAATAATGACAAAATTAATAAAAATAATAATAACAATAATAATCATCATAAACATACTGGTAAAAATAATAATAATAGAATATTAACAATACTGGTAAGGATAATAATACAAGACAGAAAATAATTTGGGGTTCATTATTTTGGTGAAAGTAATTCAATATCAATATCAAAAATAAAATAGTACGAAAATACAATAATAATAATAGTAATAGTAATAACAACAATAATAAGGAAAACAATAATAATAGTAGTAGTAGAAATTCTTTGATGTGGGTTCGCCTTATTTATATCCATCTGTAGACTTGCCTTCTCGACATCAAGTTGCAGGTTTGGCTCCACGACAACAGGTTGCCGGTTACCATCTGGATATTCGGTTGCACATTTTGCCTCCCCGATATCCAGTTGCAATTTGCCTCCATTGACGTCTAGTTGCATGTTTGCCATCTCGACATCCAGTTGCAACAAAACGTTGAACGAAATGATGCGATCTTCCACGCGTTCTTAGATATTAATTGCTCAATTTAAGTACGAAGTAAAACTTTGTGATATTAAAATAAACAATTATTCGAAATAACAAAAAAATTTATAGAAAACAATTTTATAGAAGATCCAAAATATAAAAAATAATAATCGAAATACACAAAATATTCGAAAATACATATACATATAAGGAAAATATAGGCAAGAGAAGAATGAATCTTAAACTCAATAAAGAGTCAACAAGGAAGGACGACTACAAGGGACGAAAGAAAATAAGAAATCAAAGAATTGAATATGAAGGAAAATTAACGATGGGGCACAAGCAGAATTTGAAGAGGATATAGCAGGAAAAGAATAACTAGCATGATACTCAAAATGAGTCAACAAATGAAGATGAATGAAAGAATCAAAGGAATATGGGTACGGAAAGAACGAAACTATACCCAATAAGGAATCAACAAATGAGAATGACTAAAAGAGATGGAAGAAATAAGGAATCAAGGAATTGAATAAGAAGGGATCAAAATACATGGAATAAGACTAGTATCCAGATCAATATTGATTATGATTCATTTATGCATGCATGGTTGGTAAAATGTTAAGCAGATTCCAGATCGAGCTAAGCTTGTCTAATATATCAGTCAAACTAATACATCAGTCAAACCTGGTGCTCTGATACCACTAAAAACCCTGTCACGCCCCGCTTTCCAAAAGAGAATACGGAATACGGATACGTGACAAAAGCCTAGCGAATGATTTTCATCATCCATAAGCTGTTCAAGAATCTTTACAACATATCACAATATAATCAGAGTCGGAAGTCAGTAAAGTCAACCACATGCACATATGAACCAAATACCAACAAGAGTACTTGAAATAAAATATATTAATCTCAAATAGTCATGATATGAAATACACAATAAATCCTGGGTCACATTGCCCAAATACAAGAATAAAACCAAATATCAAAAATACAATATTGTTCAACCAACTACAAGAAATAATAATAACAAATTCCAGCACTAATACTTCATATCACCGATACCATCTGGAACCTGTTCTTCAAAATCTGCAATTCAACGAATGCAGGGAAGAGGAAAAGAGAAAAATAAGTACCCCGTCAATTGCAAGTTACGGGCCACTTATAATGTGGGATACAAGTACATTGGAAAACTAACTAGCAACATGGTATAAGCATGATATCAAAAGAAATAACTAGCATGGCAAGGTGATCAAGTGTAAATGGCATGAATCAAGTATCAAGTAAATAAGTATCGTGTAAACAAACATCAAGTGTCAAGCATCATGTAATCATGTAGTCAATTATCAAGTCTCAAGTATGATGTAATCAAGTATCAAGCAAGCATGTATCATGTTCAAGTATCGTATATGCATATTCAAGTATCATGCATCAAGTCTTGTAGTGCTTACTATCTAGGGAGCACTTCATGCACCCCATATTATAACACATGGTTGCTACAACAAACAGTTTCGATTTAGATTTCATAGGGGACCATACAGGGCAGTGTACTTGGGTATTCACAGAATCACAGAACTTGGTCGGTAAACTTGATCGGTAACTTGATCGGTAAACAAGATCGGTAACAGAAATTAACTTGATCGGTAAACTTGATCGGTAACTTGATCGGTAAACTTGATCGGTAACTTGATCGGTAACTTGATCGGTAAACTTGATCGGTAAACTTGATCGGTAACATGTCATACAGGAAACACAAGTCTCCTTCCGAGTACACGTTTCTGCACTATCCACTACTAGATCTTTTCCATCAAAACCCCAGCTTGATTATTTATTATTATTCTCAAACAGGCAGGTATAAGCATGAAACAGTGTCAAACTAACATAGTATAATCAGTATCAGGTCTAGGGTGATAAATAAGCATGCATAGATGATAGACAGTCATATAAACGAGCAAAACAGTGTATGTTCATATTCAGGACAGCATGACAGTACAGTACTAAAACAGTGATTTCCGTTACTACAGAAATCCAAATATGAATCCGTTGAAATGTCTAGAAAATAGACTCCTAACCGAATCCAGCGAATACAAATAAGTTATATATTAATTCATAAAAACATAGCTCAAAACTAATTCGAATACGGAAAATAGGTTCAGCCAAAAATCAGGAAAACGAATTCAAGAACAGGAAAACAACATGAAAACTCAATAAATAAATCCACGAAAAATCTGTGGTATTCCCCTATATGTCCAGTATCTAAATATAAGGTTTCAAAATTTTCCAGTAAAATTAAATCAGTCATCGAAAATAAGAAATCGTCAAGAAACAGTAGTTTGGCAAATATGGAATTCCCAACACTGCTGTACGAAACTACGATATCTCGCAACCGTGAAACGAAATCCCAATCCACCAAAGGGAGATGAAATAGATAAAATATATTAACTTTCTTATTTCACAAATATTTTTCATACAGTAAAAGGAATCAAAGTGAAAGTAAGGTTCTTTATAGAACAGCGAGCAAAATACAACAAGTATAGTTTACATAAACGAGCATGAAACACCATCTAAAACTCATCAATAAAACTCACCAAAATTTTGGGTAGTCCCTAACTAGATAAAGAAACACTGACCAAAGTTTTGGATCAAAATAATATATGTAGCATAGTTCTTTAAAATGATTGGTTATCAAAATTACCAAAAACAGAATCTGGAAAAGGTCGACATCTCTCTACTAGAACAGTCATAAATCATCCATACAAAATCAAATAAAGAAAGGTTAGAGGGGTTTGAAAGTAGACGAAATTATCTAAAACTCATATTTTATACTGAAATCAAGATACTGACTTTAACACAGTCCAAAACAGGAAACAAAACCGAACAGCGACAAAATACAGATTTTTCCCTTAAAAACAAAATCAACATAGATTCAAGAATATTGATCCAAACACATCCCAACATAAAATCGAGTCTACCAAGTGTCTAAACATCATGATTTAGGGTATCTAACATGTCCACGACAGACATGGCACCAACCCCATGTCGAGATATCGCGAAGAACTTGCTCAAGGACCTGCTCTACTGGGGTAAGGTGGGGGTGGCGGGGGTGCGTGTACTGGGATCGGGTTCCCTACAGGGGCATCTCCTGCTGCGGCAGCTGCGACAGCCCCGTTGGCCAACCCGGCCCCAACTGATGACTCCTCCCCCTCTGAGATGGGCTCTAAGTCTGAGTCCACCTCGATTGCGATCCTGTGTGCCCATCCATTCCCTTGGGAAATACTCCGTTCGCCATCCTGCAAGGAGTGGACACGGGGATTAGCATAGATATAGAAATATCATAAAGCATAAGTTGAAGGTACAGAATTATAATTATCTACAACAAGCTAACAGGAAACCTAACTCCTACAAGGCATCTAAGTCTATTTTTCTTCTATGTTGGACTATAAATTGAAATCAGCTCTGATACCACTCTGTAACGCCCCGAACTTCCTATATGGAGAATTTGAGACATGAGCCAGGACCTTTACATTCAATTTGTCACAATACACAGCTATCAGGAAAATTTAAAAACTTTTTACTAATACAATATTACAGACCGAGTGTTTCCATTGATTCAATATTACATCAAAGTATACATGAATGAAAATGACAACGTCGGGCTCTTCACTTGTAAATCATGCCTTGACTAGAGTCCTCCCGGTTGGGTGATCCTGTATCCCTGACTGCAATCCAATACCTATACTTCTACAATGCAGTACCTATTGAAGTAGGGACATCAGTATTCACTGACGCTTAAAGGCTGATGACTAGCAGCGAATCTCCAAAACAAACATATAAAAGCATGGTAAAATATGTCAGTGTAGTTTAAGTGTTCATGAGTGCTATGACTTAGAATCTAATGCAATGTTAACTAAGGCTAAGATGCTCTTATTCTAATGCAAGCGAGAATCTGGAATCGTATGCATCCCATAACTACATACGTCCATATCAAGCCGTTCAAAATATTTAGGAATTTGAACCCACGGGATGAATTCTATTTTGTACACAACCTGTTCCCGACAATACAACATGACTGATGAGGTTGCAAACGTGGTCAAGTCCCCCCAATGCAGTACGCTCATGGTGTCTACGTTGCCACTACTATCCGGCGCACCGGACCTCTCCCAAAAACCAGACGAACATAGGGTCTCCCGAGCACAGGATAGCACGAAGCCTACCCTATGTCACCCATAACTCATAGACCGTGATCTATGGCCCGTTCGCTCTCCCTGGAATAGAACGTGACGAAATTTCCGGGGTCCATCTCCTAGTTCTGACAGACCGTTCTTATCATGGTATTTCTGGAATTAACAGAGTGAGACATGCAACCCGTGCTCCCAACTTGTGAGAAGACACCGTGCGTATTCCTTTGACGGGAAGGTACAATCCCATGCACCTCCTAGTGTCGGCCTATAGGACGAGTTGGGTCATAAGGTATCACCCCTAATTCCAACTCTTCCCTTTTGGCGAAGAATGGTTAAGTAATGATCTTTATAAGTTACTACCCTAGCGATGTCACTAAACCTAAACAACCTTACGAGATTTTAACTTTGAAATTCTTGAGTTTATCATGGCCCCACCATACGGCCTATTGATCCAAGACGTTAGTGACGAGATCTCCCTTACTCATCACTACCCCTAACTTGGATCTCGTCAACACTCTCGGCCCGCGATCAACCCACACCAGTTAAGATCCGTTGGTGCCCAAGGTGAGATTTATCCTGATTCCCAAGGCGGTAAGATGTGAGTCTTGATGGTCAATGACCCCTAGGGGTAAATACAAGACCCTAGACGAGCTTTTATCAAGCTATCCTCATTAGTAACTTTCTTAATCCATTAATTACCCACACAAAGAAGATGAAGAATGTTCTCATGATAGGGTCCAACTTTAATTAGAACCTCATGCGACTAGAACTCATGGGTTCCATTTTTCCTAAATTGAACTAGAACTACATACACTAGATTCATGGGTTCTTTCTCAAGTTGAGCTAGAATCACCTAGAACCTACGTGCACGGGTTCTTCATCAAATTAGCTAGAACCACCATGGAGCTAGTTTCATGGGTTTCTTTTTAAGATTCGGCTAGAATAACCATGGAGCATGGGTTCATTTCAATAGTTTAATTAGGTTAGCATGCGAGCTATATTCATGGGTTCTTTTTGAGACTTTTAACTAAACCATTACTACATTCACTTAAGCATGGGTTCTTTGAATCTTAGAACACTACTCATCTTAAGCATGGGTTCTTCTCTTAGAACATTAACTACAACAAAACCTAAGCATGGTAGTTCTCTTTTTGACATAGAACTCAAAACTCAAGCATGATTCTACTACAACTCAAGCATGGTTCTACTACAACTCAAGCATGATATTCTTTATGGGTTCACAAGCATGAATGGGTTCAACAACTCAAGCATGATAGTTCTTTTTTTTGACATATAACACAAACTCAAGCATGATTCTACTACAGCTTAAGCATGATATTCTACTACAACTCATGCATGATCTTATTCATGGGTTCACAAGCATGAATGGGTTCAACAACTCAAGCATGATATTCTACTACAACTCAAGCATGATCTTCTTCATGGGTTCACAAGCATGAATGGGTTCAACAACTCAAGCATGATATTCTACTACAACTCAAGCATGGTAGTTCTACTACTAACTCAAGCATGGTATTTCAACTAGAATGTCACATAGCATGAATGGGTTCTCTTTTGACATAGAACAACAACTCAAGCATGATCTATTACACTCAAGCATGGTAGTTCTACTACTAACACAAGCATGATAAGTTAACTAGAATGTCACCTAGCATGAATGGGTTCTCTTTTGACATAGAACAATAACTCAAACATGATCTATTACACTCAAGCATGGTAGTTCTACTACAAACACAAGTATGATAAGTTAACTAGAATGTCACCTAGCATGAATGGGTTCTCTTTTGACATAGAACAATAACTCAAGCATGATCTACTACACTCAAGCATGGTAGTTCTACTACTAACTCAAGCATGATATTTCAACTAGAATGTCACATAGCATGAATGGGTTCTCTTTTGACATAGAACAACAACTCAAACATGATCTATTACACTCAAGCATGGTAGTTCTACTACTAACACAAGCATGATAAGTTAACTAGAATGTCACCTAGCATGAATGGGTTCTCTTTACTACAACTCAAGCATGATAGTAAAACTTAAACAACTATCAAAACTTACCTACTTATTACAAGGATTACTTTTAGGGATTATAAGTCCCACTTATTACAAAAGATCTACTTTTACCAATTTACAAGTTCCTACACAAACAATAATCAACTTTTATTGAGTTACAAATAAACTTACTTTCCCTCAATCCTACAATTCCTACATCAAGAAAACTTACTTTCTTATGAACAAAAGTTAGTAAAGACATGATCTTTAATAAAGTAGGAAACCACATACAACAATAGATTTCTCTTTTGATTAACATGTTAAGTTCTATAACCCCCAAAATGGGTATGTGACCATTCTCACTTACTTAATCTTATATGCACATAGTATTTAGTCCAAGTTGTTAACTTTGTGTTTAACAAGGTAACCAAAATAATAACCATAAACATAACAAGTTCAAAAGATCTCATCTTTATGTGTTCTTTTGTGAGTTCCATCCTTTCATCTTTCATTATAAGAAATCCTTTTTGATATTCAACCATTCTTATGCTTAATTCCTTAGTCCAAGTAGTGAAATTTAACCATAATAACAACAATAATAGTAGCAAGGCTAAAGATCCAATCTTTATGTGTTTTAATTAAATTCCACCATTCAAACTTTCCATGGGATCCTTTTGATCCAAACTACTACTTATGTGTTCAATATTTAGTCCAAGTTGTTTCAATTAACATAGAACATACATATACACAAATAACCATAAGTAGAGAGCAAATTAAAACAAAAAAATCAACATACATAATAGTAAAGAAACCCCCACCTTTTACTTTCAAATAGGAAGGACTAGCTTATGCTCCTTCTCCTTCCTCCTAGCTTTGTTTGAAAGCTCCAAACCTACATGAGAAACTCTAGGGTTTTCTCTCTTTCTTTTTCTCTCTAAAATTTTGATAAATAAGGCAAGTGGTGAGGAGGGGGGTATTTATAGGATGAAGGAGAAGGGTTGGAGTGCATAAACACCATGGCCATTTTGCACATAGCCCCTTGGGGATGTTGGTCGGCCAAACCCTAGAAGGTGAGGGGGTGAGGTGGCTGGTGAGGTGGAGGGGTGAGGTGGAAGTGGAGACTTCTAGTAGAAGTCTCCTTAATCTCTTATATAGTCCTAATTAATCCAAACTCTAGGTTTAATCCCTTAATTAAACCCTAGCCATCATGACAGAAGATTTTTTTTTTGTCTACAACACATACTATATAATTTATACGAATGCATGAAATCGATACAATATGCGTACGTGTAGATTAATAAGTGTACCGATAATTTTTGTTTGTAAAACCACACAATCTATATAAAAATAAATTGATTCTGTAAATAAAAATAAATTTTATTGTCGGATCGGAAGTTTCCAGTACGAAAAACAGTATATCGTACATACATATGGACTGGTATATATACAGATGATGGTTAATAATTAAAGTAAGTAATATCCGAAAAAAATATTTCAATTCCAAAAAAAAATAAAAAATAAATAAAATAATAATAAAAAATAATAATAATAAATAAAATAAGAAAATATTTATTATTTAACGGGGCAGGATATTACAAGATCTAGTAGCACTACAGATGTCTGCAAATACAAAACGGCTAGTCCAAATTCTAACTCTCCCAAGAGCAGCTCATACGACTAGTCAACCCCCAAGACGATGTATCACAGGACAAGACACCGGCATGCAGAAGACTTCTCATTCCAAAAACTACAAGTCTCATTACAACCGCAAAGTTACAATGACTCCACGTTTCACGTCTAAGAATCGCTACCGAAAGTCCTGCGAACATTGTGCGACAAACTGTCATGTAAGTTGTTCTTCCAGCTATACACACTGGAGAGATGCTCTACCCAAGAGAGACAAAACTCCTCGCCGGCCTCCTACTAGCTAACAGCTCCATAGGGCCGCCTCAACTCTTGATAATGATATTCAAGACAAGTCTTCCTTAGACTAGCAAACTCCAGATTTATCCGACCACCTTCACTTGAGCAAGCTCCAACTCCGTCTCGCTTGAAGCGTCGTGCAAACGGGAGAGTTCCAACTCCGTCAAGCACAATGTACCACGAAGGAGAGCAAGCTCAGTGTCCCCGAGAACCTCGTTCGATGCACGCTACCACTTGTCAGTAAAGAGAAGAATGGAATCATCTCAACGCTTAATAAACACAAGTGACTTCACTTCCACACTAAGAAGATTCAGAATACCCACAACTCATCCGCTCTAAGTATGAGTTTGGCGCTACCTGCACGCCACTTGGGTTCCTCCGGTCAACTATTCATCAACATGGAGCAACAGGTCCAATGCTCCATTTACGGTTTGAGCTTCACCAAATAGCTGGTTGGCTCCAAACAACGAGTTCAACACTTTGGTCTCCGCTTAAGCTCCACCAAATAGCTCATTGGCTCCAAACAACCAGTTAAGCGCTCTGCTCGCCGCTTGAGCTCCATCAACAACTCGTTGGTCCCAAATGATGAGTTCAGCGCTCCGCTCGCCACTTGAGCTCCATCAACAATTCATTTGTCCCAAACAACGAGTTCAGTGCTCCGCTCGTCGCTTGAGCTCCATCAATAGCTCGTTGGTCCCAAACAACGAGTTCAGCGCTCCGTGTGCAGCTCGAGCTCCATCTATAACTCGTTTGTCCCAAACAACGAGTTCAGCGCTCTGTTCGCCACTTGAGCTCCATCAACAGCTCGTTTGTTTCAAACAACGAGTTCAGCGCTCCGCTCACCGCTTGAGCTCCATCAACAACTCATTTGTCCCAAACAACGAGTTCAGCACTCTGCGCGCCGCTCGAGCTCTATCAAAAACTCGTTAGTCCCAAACAACAGGTTTATTGTTCTACCCTTCGCTTGAACTCCATCAACAACTTGTTGGTCCCAAACAACGAGTTCAGCGCACTGCTCGTCGCTTGAGCTCCATCGATAGCTCGTTTGTCCCACACAATGAGTTCAGCGCTCTGCTTGCCGCTTGAGCTCCATCAACAACTCCTTGGTCCCAAACAATGAGTTCGGCGCTCTGCTCGCTGCTTGAGCTCCATCAACAACTCGTTTGTCCCAAATAACGAGTTCAACGCCCTGCTCGCCGCTTGAGCTCCATCAACGTCTCATTTGCTCCAAACAACGAGTTAAGATCTCTGCTCGCCGCTTGAGCTCCATCAATAACTTGTTAGTCCCAAACAACGAGTTCGGTGCTCTGCTCATTGCTTGAGCTCCATCAACAACTCGTTTGTCCCAAACAACGAGTTTAGCGCTCTGCTCGCTGCTTAAGCTCCATCAACAACTCGTTGGTCCCAAACAACGAGTTCGGCGCTCTTCTCTCCGCTTGAGCTCCATCAACAACTCATTTATCCCAAACAATGAGTTCGGCGCTCTGCTCACTGCTTGAGCTCCATCAGCAACTCATTGGTCCCAAACAACGAGTTCAGCATTCTGCTCACCGCTTGAGCTCCATCAACAACTCGTTTGTCCTAAACAACGAGTTTAGCGCCCTGCTCGCTGCTTGAGCTCCATCAACGACTTGTTTGCTCCAAACAACGAGTTAAGATCTCTACTCGCCGCTTGAGCTCCATCAATAAATCGTTAGTCCAAAACAACGAGTTCAGCGCTCCGCTTGCTGCTTGAGCTCCATCAACAACTCATTGGTCCGAAACAACGAGTTCAATGCCTTGGTCTTCGCTCAAGCTTTGCCGAGTAGCTCGTTGGCTCCAAAGAACGAGTTCAATGCCTTGGCCTTCGCTCAAGCTCTGCCAAATAGCTCGTTGGCTCCAAACAACGAGTTCAATATCTTGATCTTCGCTCAAGCTCCGCCAAAAAGCTCGTTGACTCCAAACAACGAGTTCAATACCTTGGTCTTCGCTCAAGCTTCACCAAATAGCTCATTGACTCCAAACGGCAAGTTCTATGCTCTGATTGCCACTTGAGCTTCATTAACAACTCGTTAGTTCCAAATAATAAGTTCAACGTCTTGGTCTTCACCCAAGCACCATTAACTCGCTGGGGCCAAACAACAAGTTTAAGCTCAAGTTCATCTCATAGCTCTCCCTACAAACTCGCCGAGGTCAAACGACAGTTCCTACATTAACTATATCTCAGAGTTGTCTCTACACACTTGCTGGGCGCAAACAGCAGGTGTAACATCCAACTCTGTCATAGAGTCCTCTCCAAGCTCGCCGAGACCAAACGGTAGTTCTTACATCAACTCTATCACAGAATTGTCTCGAACGTCGCCGGGGTCAAACGACCATTCCTACATCAACTCTATCTCAAAGTTATCTCTACACACTTACTGGGTGCAAACAGCAGGTGTAACATCCAACTCTGTCATAGAGTCCTCTTCAAGTTTGTCGAGACCAAACGGTAGTTCTTGCATCAACTCTATCTCAGAGTTGTCTCGAACGTCACTGGGGTCAAACGGCCGTTCCTACATCAACTCTATCTCAGAGTTGTCTCGAACATCGCTGGGGCCAAATGGCCGTTCCTACATCAACTTTATCTCAGAGTTGTCTCTACACGCTTGCTGGGCACAAACAGTAAGTGCAACAACCAACTCAATCAACGAGTTGACCCTACACACTTGCTAGGCACAAACAGGTAAGTGCAACAACCAACTCAATCAACGAGCTGACCCTACATGCTTGCTAGGGCGCAAACAGCAAGTTCAGCACTCAATTCTGCCACTGAGTTCTCTCCAAATTTACTAGGAACAAACAACAAGCTTTACATCAACTCAGTCAAAGGGTTGTCCCTCTAGACTTGTCGGGCGCAAATGGCAAGCTTGAACATTCAATTCTATCTCAGAGTCGTCTCCAAACTCGCCGGGACCGAACGACATTTTCCACATCGGCTCAAACTCACCGGGACTGAACGGCAGTTTCCACATCGACTTTATCTCAGATTCGTCTCCAAACTCGCTGGGATCAAACGGCAGTTTCCACAATCGACTCTATCTCAGATTCGTCTCCAAACTTGCTGGGACCGAAAGACAGTTTCCACATCGACTCTATCTGAGAGTCATCTCCAAACTCGCCGGGATCGAACGGCAGTTTCCACATCGACTCTATCTCAGAGCTCACTCCAAACTTGCTGGGATCAAATGGCTAACTCAACGTTCAACTCCATCGCAGAGTTCTCTACACACTTATCGGGCGCAAACGAAAAGCTCAAACGTTCAACTCTGTTCTGGATATGCCACAACAACTTTTTGGGATCAAACAGCAAGTTTGAAACAGCTCTCCCTGTACAGCTATTTATATACATACAAGATCCGCCAACCGGTGGTGAAGGAGTAAAAAGCTGGGTATACACATATGAGTAATTATATATAAATATATATGAGTTTTTGCATATATACGACCATATATACATATATAAAAATTGATATGCAAAACTCAAGCTAAAATATAACTCCAAAATACTTTAAAAATTAGCAAAAGAAGAGTAAAAGGGTGCAAACGGGTCGGATTCGCTACCCAAACCCACAAATGTGACTCCAAATCAGCTAAGGGTGTAAACGGGTCGGATCCAAACCCGAAACCAAACACACCCGCTCCGCTTTACCTCTTCTTCTTCTTCTCCGAGTTTTCCTGCCAAAATAGAGCTAAAAAAACCCAAGAACAAAGCTCTTCTCCTCCTTCGCAACGTCGACCTCAATGCTCTCACCTCCTCCAAAGCCTCCGACGTCGAGCTCCGCCACACTGAGGACACGAGCTCCAATTTCGACGAAAGTTTCGCCGAAAGCAGAGCTCGACAATCTCCAAAAATAGAGCTCGAAAAAATCCTAACTCTGTAGCTCGGCAAGGGCTCGAGCTCTGTAGCTCGGCGAGAACGAGCTCCCGTAGCTTGGTGAATTGGTGGTAGCTCGGCGGGGACTTGAGTACCGTAGCTCGGCGAAAGCTCCGAAACCACCCGTAGCTCGGCGAATTCCCAAGTCACCGTAGCTCGGTGAAGCAGAAAGCTCGATACCTCAGCGGAGCGCTCCGTAGCTTGGCGAAATCTCCATCTCCATAGCTCGGTGGATTCACAGAGCTCAATAGCTCGCGAGACGAGCAGACCTGTAGCTCGGCGAGAGGAGCTTCCCCATAGCTCGGTGAGGACGCAAGCTACCATAGCTCCATAGCTCGATGCCATAGCTCGGCGAAAGCTCCACGCCCATAGCTCACCGAAAGCTCAGGCATTATAGCTCGGTAAGAGCACGAAGGCCCATAGCTCGGCAGAGTTTCCACAACTCCATTGTTTGGTGAAAGCACACCGTAGCTCCCCCGCTGCGAGGCTTCGATAGCTCGCCGAGATCTCGATGTCCATGACACCGCAGTCACCTGCTACAATCGTCGCCGAGCTATGCATCGAAGGAGACGAAGAATAGCTCGGCGATTTCGTCGGCCAAGCTAGGGGGTGAAGAAGACGGTTGGTGTCCGTCAGATCTCCATGATTTTTGTGCAGCTGTGATCAACGCTCCAGAGCTTTTTTCGGCTTGATCAAAGCCTTTTGGTCGTCTGATCACCTCAGCGCGCGACCCAGCCAGATAGGTGCCCCAAATCACTTCAAAACACGTGCCTAGATTTGATAATTCAGAAAAGTGTTTAAAAATCATTTTAAAATCATTTTTAATTCAAAAATCAATTAAAAAAATTAAAAGTAATTATTTTAATTCGAAAAAATAATTAAAAAATCCAAAAAAATAATTAAATTTGAATTTATTAATTATAAAATTCGAAAGAGTGATTTTGAGACAGTAGAACATTCCATAAAATTCGGAGAAATCCGAAGAACTATGGACAAATTCCCCAAAAATTCCAGAAAATTCAGAAAAATTCGAAAAAATATGGAAAAATCTAGGAATACATTCACTGCCTCCAGAAGCCACAGATCGGTTCTAGGTATCTACGAACACTACGACTGCTAAGATTATTCGCCAGATTCTAAAAATAAGACGTACTACTTCCCGAAAGCCATGAAAATCGCCTTTCGGGAGTGGGGGGCTTATGATGATGGTAAAAATCATAGCAGATCAGAGCCGTACGATCCCTGCACAGGATCTCAAAGCACCTACGGCAGGTTAGCCATCACAGGCCTATTTTACAGGCCTGTGTCCACTCCAGGCATAGGCTTCTCTCAAGCCCATAAAAAGTGACAGACTAGGCCCACTAAGAGAGACACCCAACCCATGATGGCTAGGAGTCTCATCTCCTATCCTCTCACATGGATATCTTATCTCTTTAGGGGGGAGACATGAAAGATTCGACGGTCACGATTCGACTTCTAGAATGTCTCCCCCTGAAGAGATAAGATATCCCTGTGAGAGGATAAGAGATGAGACTCCTAGCCATCATGGGCAGGATGTCTATCTTAGTGGGCCTAGTCTGTCACTTTTTATGGGCTTGAGAGAAGCCCATGTCCTGGAGTGGCCCAGGCCTGTAAAATAGGCCTGTGATGGCTAACCTGCCTGTAGGCGCTTTGAGATCCGTACAGGGATTGTACGGCTCTGATCTGCTATGATTTTTACCATCATCAGTCCCAACTCCACACGTGGAAACAAAATTATTGGTCCATTCATCTGCACCGAACCAAGAAAGCAGTTGCACAAACTCCTATATAGTGAGGCCAATGCGGTAGTACCCCAACTGTATACTCTGACTCTTCATAGATCATCAATCAATGTCAAGTACATCAACGACACTGAATGACCAGTTGAGTTCGGAAACATCACGCCGCAAAATAGTGTCAAGATGTACGCCCTACAATAACACTCAACCTCGACCTCAGTCGAATCCTCATTCATCCTATTCTTGAAAGTTTCCTTCAACCACTTCAAGCGAATGAACTTTCCAGTTACTACCCCCGTTTCGACTTCAACACTGAGGTATTGTTCTGAAAGATATTCCTGTAATACCCAGAATTTTAATAAATGCGAAATTGTAGATTTTACATGTTGTGCACGTGCAAAATTTTGTATAAATATTCTCTTATGAAATAATTATCTATAACATGAACAAATAATTATTTTCTCCTTTATTCTTTTATTCTTTAAACCCATTTTCTTTTAAAGAGCCTAAATTTATTTTGTTTAAAACTAAGCCCAACTAATAAATCAAGTATTTTTTTCTAAAGGCCCATCATTTTTAAAAAGCCCATGAATTAATTACTTTTAATTAGCTTGTGATGTAGACACAGTTTTTTAGCCAATTAATTATTTTTGTAATGTACAACTTTAATTAGGGGACACTAGTTGGGACACATGCATGCACGTGAGTGTGCATTACACACCCAAGGGTGGCCGGGTATGCATGGAGAAGAGTGGGAGAGTGGGGTTGTGTGCATGGGTGGATATTTGCTTATGGGTGGTTGCTACAACTTCCCATCTTATCCTAGTCATTCATCTACAACCATCTAGAATAATCCTAGCCCTCCAATCTATCCTAAAACTAGTATAAATACCCCCTACCTTCATGTATACAACACTAAGAAAAATAATTGAATGAAAGAAACTATATAGGAGAGTAAAAGATTAAGAGAGAGTAAAAGATTGAGTGCATTAGTGTATTGTATGTGTTCCAACCTAGAAGAAGGCCGGCTACTTCACCAAGGGAGGCTCGGGTTCACTAAGTGAAAGGGGAAGAATCATTTTGGTGGCTCATTCTAGGAGACAAAGGACCGCTCGTGTGATCAAGAAGATTCTAGGAGCCTTTGTAGTATTTTTCTTCAAATAGGTGGGTGATTTTCTATACTTCTAATATTAGATATCATGCTAGGAAATTGTTGATACATATGCATGCTGAAAGAACTAATAAGATAATCACTTATTGACTCTAAAAAGACTTGCTAGACGAATGAGTAAATGCTTGATGAATTGATTGCTATTGGTTATAATTCATGTTTGACGTAGTTAAATAAACTTATTGCCATGAAATTGTGAAATTAAAACTATGTTATTGTAGAAAAATGTTCATGTATGATTAGTAGATGAATTATTAAATTTTTGCGTGTATTGAACCATTGAAATACTTGCTCAAGGAATGCAAATTTGTTTATAAGTATTATGAATAAAGAGGGAAAAATAGAAATTTACACTTTTAATAAAGTCTTAATGCAAAGAATTGGGTAGGGGATTTGTTAAAGTAAAATTTTGCAATTTATGAATATAGAATACAAATTAGAGTGAAAATACACGTTTTAATGTCAAAAATTATTTTTAAAAACACTGATTTGTTAAATGTATGTAAATTCAGTATTCTGGAAATTTTTAGGACCTTTTGTGAATAGGAAACGAAGTTATGATCTTTGAAAAAGGAAATATTTCTAATAAACATAGACTCGATATAAATCTATTTTAAGCCAACTCTCTATCAGTTGGTCACTATGGGCATACTGGTTATAAGGGGGCTTTAGTGCGTTACTGTAGCACTGTGTGTGCGTGGGTTCGAGTCTCGGCAGAGGCTTTTATTTCAAAAATTCGATTTTTTTTCCAAATACCGAGAACTAGACTCAAAACCTACCCACTTCCCCTGTATGACAGTTGGGCACTTTGTCCCTTTTGGCTAGTGTGTGGGCCTTTGGGGTCTCGGTGACTGTGCACTGTGTGTGGGTGTGTGCAGTTCGAATCTGGCTGTGGCAAAAATTTTTTGGGAAAAAAATGTTTTCTTTTTTTATTTTCTTTTTTTTATTTAGCTATATTTTACTTTGACTATTGTGATTTTTTCCAAACAAAATATGTAAAAGGAATAAGGAGGAAATATTAGAAAATCTTTGAGTTTATAAACTTTAAAAAAATATATTATTTTGGAATTATGGACCTTTAAAAAGTGAAATACAATCTCTTTTTTTCTGTGTGAAGAGTTCACTTTAGTTTTGATCTTTAAGTTTCTAAATAAAGAAAGTGAAAATTCTTGAGTATGAAAATGATTGAAAAAAATGAATTGAGATTTTTAGAATCGAATAAAAATTTTCTTTTGAATGTGCAAATTGTGCATAGAAATGAGTTAGAAAGAGAATGTGATGAAATGTGAAATTTTGTGGACATGTTCAATGAATGTGAAAATGAGGACTTATACTAGAACTTAGCTAAAACTCTACATCGGCAAGAATGAAAAGTATTGAAAAGAGAATTTATGATATTTTGACCAAGTTTGGGTCGTCGATAAAGGTTGATATTGAAAGACCGATGTAGGAGTAATGCTAGATTCTATATTAGTGACCTCTAATTATACATAAGGATGAGATACATAGTGAAGATGTGATGAACATAAGAGACAAACATGAGTATGAGGGCCATTGGATTGGCGGCGTGAGGGTATCCACAGGATGTCCCATGATGCGTCATGATTAGGACGTGGATACTACTCCAGAGTACCATCCCGATGTCGACGCTTATGGGGTGATCTAATGAATGCGGGTGGTGTCACGTTTATGGTAGGAGGTTAATTACCATAGGATGCCTACATGATGAGTGATGCGTCAGTGTATTGGGATTCTCTCCATGGCGCCTGGACATGAGTTCGTAGTTCATAGAATGCCTAAGATACTTATCATAGTTACAGTAGTAGATTAGGTCATGGCGAGGAATTGAACCCTACAAGATGAAGAACGATTAAGGGCTTGCCCTCGGACCTATGTAGTATGGGCTGTATAGACTCTGAACAGGTGCGCATTAGTGTCATATAATGTAAACAACCTGCATTAAGGACTAAGTGCGCAGCACAATACGACATCAATAGGATAGTCCCTTGTGGTTTTACTTGTGATCAAGTTTGTGGTTGTTTAAGTATGGAAAATCGTTATCCTGTTTTCGGCATAGAGAGGACGACTGTGTATAATATTTCGTCAGTGAATTAACTGACGCGCCCACAGTTTTACATGCAGGGTAAAGATGCTTGACAAATTGAAGTATACATGCTGCTCAAAAATTGATTTAAATGGTGTTTCATGTAATTACTGTAAAATTGCTTCCGCTGTAATAATGTAAATGTGTAATGTAACTCTGATGAAAGAAATGTTTTTATTTCCTTGTAAAATTGTACGAAAGAAGTGTAAAGATCCTGTGGAACTTCAAATTCAGTTGTATTTTGGAATTCGGGGTATTATAGAGTAGTATCAGAGCACGCTTCTATGTAGTACAAATTTATAAGGAACGACACCCTAGAAGTGGACATTAGAGAGTGTGTTGAGTCTAGAGATTTAAATGTAAGTCACTTAAATTTGTGTTGCTCTATGATTTATGTTTCTTCTCCTCCTTTCTTTAAGATGGTGGACCACTTCGACCCAGCTGGAGATGATAACTGGCATATCGTTGAGGAAGATTACTATCCCGGGCAAGCTGATTCAAACGAGGAAGATCCTGAAGAAGTGGAAGAGGAATGGCCTGAGTCTCGAGAGATCACTCCACCTCCGGATTCGTCTGATGATTCCTCTGATGAGGAAGAACCAGTTCCGCATAGTCTCATTGTGTCTCTTCAGAGGTAGGTAGAGACTCAACGAGAGAGAGTTGGACTACTAGAGTCTCAGTTAGCGAAGCGCAAGGATGATATTGCAGTTCTTAGTCATCGTGTTTGGGAAGTTGAGAAGAGGAAAAACATGTACGATGTACTGAAGGAGAAAGTGGAGGAACTACAGGAAGAGCTTCATGAAGCCAAGAGGAACCGTAGGAGCTAGACTGTTGTAGCCTTCTTACTGCTTTCATTTGAAGTCAGAAATGTTTTAAATTCGAATGTATAAAGTTTGAAATTCAATGAAATGAGAAATTGATTTAAAATTCATGTTCTATACTTCGAATTTAATGGATTTTTTGCATCAGAACATGGCTAGAAGAGGAGCTCGAAATGGGAAAGGTCTGGACTTGGAAACAGAGCTAGCGAGGGTCTATCAGACTCTCAATGCTGTTTTCATGAATTAGAATCAAGGAAGGATGCCTGTAAATCCAATACCCGAAGTAATCAAACTCGTGGAATCATTTAAACGGATGAAACCACTGGTGTTTGAGGGGAAGTCAGATCCTGACACGATTGACAATTGGATCCAACAGGTAGAGACTATCTTCGAAGTCTTGGAGACTCCAGAGGGCAGCAAGGTGAAGGTGGCTGCACTGCAGTTTGAGAAGGATGTGGCTGTGTAGTGGCAGTCGATGAAGCAGATGATGGGGGACTTGGTTCTTGGCTGGGAGGAATTCTTGGAGGAATTTTGCGGTCATTACTTTCCATCGGACGTCCAGGAGAAGAAGGCCATGGAGTTTCTGGCACTGCAGCAAGGCGGCATGTCGGTTAGGGAGTATGAGACAAGATTCACTCAGCTCTCATGATATGCAACCGAACTGGTGATGGATGAGGCGAAGAAGGCTCGAAAGTTCGAGCATGGTTTGAGGCCAAGTCTGAGATCTAGGATGGTACCCCTAGGTATCAGGAGGTTTGACAAGCTGGTCAAACGAGCGGCAGCCACAGAGGCAGACATGGAGCAGTTCCACGTTGTTCAGAATCAGAGGAACAACTGGAATGTGGGGAAGAGGCCCACAATTGCTGGCAATGTCAGGGGACAGCCACCGGCTCAAAGGTTCAAGCCTACGGGTGCGAACGCTGTTCAGGTGGCAGGAAGACCCAGGAATACTTTGGTGAGACCTCTGGTGACTTGTTTCAACTGTAGAGAGGCAGGCCACTACACGTCTCATTGACCCAAGCTGCCGGATGTCGTCCGCAATGGACCAACTCAGCAGGCCGGGAAGAAGCCGTACCATCAGGGGCGAGTATTTGCCTTGACCGAAGCTGACGCTGATGAGGTGGATCACGTCATCACTGGTATGAGTGGGGGAGTGTAGGAGTGTTCTTTTCTTTTCTGTTGTCTCTTTTCCCGTCAATTGGTACACTATTATGTAACGAGTGTGTGTTATGTAACAGGAAAACTTTATTTGAATGGAAAGAAAGCTGTTATTTTGTTCGATACTGGGTCCTCTCATACTTTTGTATTACCTAAATTTGCTAAAGTTCTAGGGGTTGAACCGAAGATATTTCTAGGCAAGGTTTTAGCAGTAGCTACTCCGTCAGGGGAGACTTTAACCACTGATCGGTACTATGCGGACTGCGAGATCGTGATTGGGGATAGAATTTTTGGGATTGATCTGATCGAGCTGAATGTCTTGAGAGTCGATGTTATAATTGACATTGATTGGATGTCGATGTACAGTGTGAGCATCGAGTGCAAGACCAAGATAGTAACAGTGAAGGCTCCAGGTGGACCTGAAGTCACTTTCCAAGGGAAGAGGAGATGTTCTTGTTTGGTTGCTACTATCAGCCAGAAGAAAGGGATTCCTGTAGAGGTGCAGCAAATTCCGGTGGTTCGGAATTATCCGACTGTGTTCTTGGATGATTTGCCTGGGTTACCCCCGCATCGTGATGTGGAGATCAAATGGCAGATTGAGCAGCTGTTGGAGAAGGGCTTTATTCAACCGAGTGCATCACCCTGGGGAGCGCCGGTGCTTTTGGTAAAGAAGAAGGATGGTTCGATGAGGATGTGCATCGATTACCGAGAGCTAAATAAGGTCACTATTCAGAACAAATATCCGATTCCAAGAATTGATGACTTGTTCGATCGTCTACAAGGAGCTGTTGTTTTCTCCAAAATAGATCTTCGATCAGGATATCATCAAGTTCGAGTGAAAACTGAAGATGTGCATAAGACTGCATTCAGAACTCGACACAGACATTATGAATTCTTAGTTATGCCGTTTGGAATGACGAATGCACCTGCAATTTTCATGGATATGATGAACAAAGTTTTGAGGTCGTTCATTGATTCTTTCATCGTGGTGTTTATCGACGATATTCTTGTGTACTCCAAGTCGGAGGAGGAGCACACGGAGCATCTGGCAGCCGTTTTGAGGAAGCTCTAGGAGCAGGAGTTGTATGCCAAGTTATCCAAGTGTGATTTCTAGAAATCTGAGGTGGCATTCCTAGGTCACATCCTTTCTAAGGAGGGAGTGGCAACTGATCCGCAGAAGATAGAAGCAGTGAAGGATTGGGAAAGACCTACTACAGTGAAGGAAATCATGAGTTTCCTTGGGCTAACTAGATACTACAGGAGGTTCATCCAGGGCTCCGCTCAGATAGTCGTGTCGTTCACTGGTTTGACCAAGAAGAATGTGAACTTCAAGTGGACCGAACAGTCCGAGGCAAGCTTTTAGGAGTTGAAAGAGAGGCTGACTACTTCTCCCATTTTAGCTTTGCCTAGAGCAGGTGTTGAGTACGATGTCTACAGCGATGCTTCACATCGTAGGCTCGGTTGTGTCTTAATGCAAGAAGAGAAAGTGATCGCTTATGGGTGTAGGCAACTAAGACCGCATGAGAAGAATTATCCGACTCATAATCTGGAGTTGGCTGTGATTATCTTCTCCTTAAAGCAATGGAGACACTATGTGTATGGTGAGAAGCTAAATATGTACACAGACCATAAGAGCTTGAAGTACATTTATCAGCAGAAAGATCTGAACCTGAGGCAAAGGAGATGGCTGGAGGTACTTGAGGACATTCGTCCGGAGATTAAGTATCATCATGGGAAGGCTAATGTCGTTGCTGATGCACTTAGCCACAAGAGCAATCTAGCGAGTTTGATTACAACTCAGAGGCAGCTGGCAGAGGAATTGGATCGGGCTGGCATTGAAGTTGTTCTGCAAGGCTTGAGATCATCTTTAGCTCAGTTGAGGCTTCAACCGACGCTGAATGAAAGGATTATCGCGAGTCAGAAGGTGAAGGAGCAGGTTGGTTCTGGCAAGTTGCCCAGATTTCAGATCAGGGATGAAGTGCTGTGGTTTGGTGAGAGGCTGTGTGTTCCGGATCAGTCGGACTTGAAAGAGAGTATTCTTCAGGAGGCACATGCTACTCTTTTTTCTGTACATCCTGGGAGTACCAAGATGTACAAGGACATTAAACAACATTTCTGGTGGTTAGGCTTGAAGCGGGATGTGGCTAAATTTGTATCGAGGTGTGAGATTTGTCAACAAGTCAAAGCCGAGAATCAGAAATCTGGAGGTCTATTGCAACCGTTACCTATTCTGGAATGAAAGTGGGATAACATCAGTATGGATTTCATCACGGGTTTGCCCAAGTGTTCCAAGGGCAATGATATGATTTGGGTCATAGTCGATTGACTAACCAAGTCCGCTCAATTCTTGGCGATGAAGCTTACTGCTTCGATGGACAAGTTAGCTGAGATGTATGTTGGTGAGATCATCAGGCTTAATGGTGTTCCGTTAACCATTGTGTCTGATCGAGATGGGCAGTTTACTTTGCATTTCTGAAGGAGTCTTTAGACAGTTTTGGGTACCAAGACGGATTTCAGCACTGCCTTTTATCCTCAGAACGATGGGCAGACCGAGAGAGTCAACTGTATTATTGAGGTCATGCTTCGGTGCTGTGTACTAGACTTTAGAGGCAGTTGGGAAAGGGATTTAGCTCTGGTGGAGTTTGCCTACAACGACAGTTTTCAGACTAGCATTGGGATGGTGTCGTACGAAGCTTTGTATGGCAGGAAGTGTAGGACGTCAGTTTGTTGGTTCGAAGTTTAGAAGCGGCAGATGTTTGGGCCTGAGATTGTGCAGCAAACATCTGAAAAGATTTACCTGATCAGGAAGGGGTTGTTGGATGCTCAAAATAGGCAGAAGAGCTATGCATACAACCGGAGAAGGGACCTTGAGTTTGAGGTTGGTGACTTTGTCCTTCTGAAGGTAGCACCTAGTAAATGTGTGATCCGTTTTGGCAAAGGTAGGAATATAGCCCCGAGGTTCATAGGCCCGTACAAGATATTAAAGCGGATTGGGAAAACTGCTTACCGGCTTGAGTTACCAGAAGAGTTATCTCAGGTGCACAATGTCTTTCATGTATCTATACTGAGAGGCTACATTCCAGATCCAAGTCATCATTTGCCTAAAGTGCTGGAGGGTTTGCAGTTGGATCTGAGTTACATTGAGCTTCCGGTCGAGATTGTTGATCGTCGGAAGAAAGTCTTGAGGAATAAGACGGTCCAATGGTCAAGGTAGTCTGGAGAAACCAGTTGGTTGAAGAGGCTACTTGGGAATCCGAGGAGAGGATGATGAAGGATCATCCTGAGCTCTTTGGTTGATTTGTATTTTATTTTCCTTCTTCTTATTGTGTTTTGTGTTCTCACTCTTTTATTGTAGTTCCGGGGACGGACTATTCTAAGGAGGGAGTGTTGTAATACCCTGAATTTTAATAAATGCAAAATTGTAGATTTTACGTGTTGTGCATGTGCAAAATTTTGTATAAATATTCTCTTATGAAATAATTTTCTATAACATGAACAAATAATTATTTTCTCCTTTATTCTTTTATTCTTTAAGCCCATTTTCTTTTAAAGAGCCTAAATTTGTTTTGTTTAAAACTAAGCCCAACTAATAAATCAAGTATTTCTTTTCTAAAGGCCTATCTTTTTTAAAAAGCCCATGAATTAATTACTTTTAATTAACTTGTCAAGTAGACACATTTTTTTAGACAATTAATTATTTTTGTAATGTACAACTTTAATTAGGGGACAATAGTTGGGACATGTGTATGCACATGTGTGTGCATTACACACCCAAGGGTGGCCATGTATGCATGGAGAAGAGTGGGAGAGTGGGGTTGTGTGCATGGGTGGTTGCTACAACTTCCCATCTTATCCTAGCCATTCTTCTACAACCATCTAGTATAATCCTAGCCCTCCAATCTATCCTAAAACTAGTATAAATACCCCCTACCTTCATGTATACAATACTAAGAAAAACAATTGAAAGAAAGAAACTATATAGGAGAGTAAAAGATTAAGAGAGAGTTAAAGATTGAGTGCATTAGTGTATTGTGTGTGTTCCAACCTAGAAGAAGGCCGGCTACTTCACCAAGGGAGGCTCGGGTTCACTAAGTGCAAGGGGAAGAATCATTTTGGTGGATCATTTTAGGAGGCAAAGGACCGCTTGTGTGTTAAAGGAGATTCTGGGAGCCTTTGTAGTATTTTTCTTCAAATAGGTGGGTGGTTTTCTATACTTCTAATATTAGATATCATACTAGTAAATTGTTGATACATATGCATGCTGAAAGAACTAATAAGATAATCACTTATTGACTCTAAAAAGGACTTGCTAGACGAATGAGTAAATGCTTGATGAATTGCTTGCTATTGGTTATATTTCAAGTGTGATGTAGTTAAATTAACTTATTGCTATGAAATTGTGAAATTAGAACTATGTGATTGCAGAAAAATGTTCATGTATGATTAGTATATGAATTATTAAATTTTTACGTGTATTGAACCATTGAAATACTTGCTCAAGGAATGCAAATTTGTTCATAAGTATTATGAAAAATAGGGGAAAATAGAAATTTACACTTTTAATAAAGTCTTAATGCAAAGAATTTAGTAGGGGATTTGTTAAAGTGAAATTTTACAATTTATGAATATAGAATACAAGTTAGAGTGAAAATATTCTTTTTAATGTCAAAAATTATTTTTAAAAATACTGATTTGTTAAATGTATGTAAATTCAGTATTCTGGAAATTTTTAGGACCTTTTGTGAATAGGAAACGAAGTTATGATCTTTAGAAAAATGAAATATTTCTAATAGACAGAGATCCGATATAAATCTATTTTAAGCCAATTCTATAACATTTGGTCACTATGGGCATACTGGTTATAGGGGGGCTTTAGTGCGTTACTGTTGCACTGTGTGTGCGTGGGTTCGAGTCTCGGCAGAGGCTTTTTATTTCAAAAATTCAATTTTTTTCCAAATACCGAGAACTAGACTCAAAACCTACCTACTTTCCCTTTATGACAGTTGGGCGCTTTGTCCCTTTTGGCTAGCGCGTGGGCCTTTGGGGTCTCGGTGACTGTGCACTGTGTGTGGGTGTGTGCAGTTCGAATCTGGCTATGGCCAAACAAAATTTTGGGAAAAAAATGTTTTCTTTTCCTTTTTTTTTATTTAGTTATATTTTACTTTGACTATTGTGATTTTTACCAAACAAAATATGTAAAAGGAATAGGGAGGAAATATTAGAAAATCTTTGAGTTTATAAACTTCAAAAAAAATATTATTTTGGAATTATGGACCTTTAAAAAGTGAAATACAATCTCTTTTTTTTGTGTGAAGAGTTCACTTTAGTTTCGATCTTTGAGTTTCTAAATAAAGAAAATGAAAATTCATGAGTATGAAAATGATTGCAAAAAAATGAATTGAGGTTTTTAGAATCGAATAAAAATTTTCTTTTGAATGTGCAAATTGTGCACAGAAATGAGTTAGAAAGAGAATGTGATGAAATGTGAAATTTTGTGGACATGTTCAATGAATGTAAAAATGAGGACTTATACTAGAACTTAGCTAAAACTCTACATCGGCAAGAATGAAAAGTATTGAAAAGAGAATTTATGATATTTTGACCAAGTTTAGGTCGTTAATAAAGGTTGATATTGAAAAGACCGATGTAGGAGTAATGCTAGATTCTATATTAGTGACCTCTAATTATACATAAGGATGAGATACATAGTGAAGATGTGATGAACGTAAGAGACAAACATGAGTATGAGGGCCATTGGATTGGCGGCGTGAGGGTATCCACAGGATGTCACATGATGCATCATGATTAGGACGTGGATACTACTCCAGAGTACCATCCCGGTGGCGACGCTTATGGGGTGATATAATGAATGTGGGTGGTGTCACGTTTATGGTAAGAGGTGAATTATCACAGGATGCATGCATGATGAGTTATGTGTCAGTGCGTTAGGATTCTCTCCATGGCGCCTAGACGTGAGTTCGTAGTTCATAGAATGCCTAAAATACTTACTGTAGTTACAGTAGTAGATTAGGTCATGGTGAAGGATTGAACCCTACAAGATGAAGAACGATTAAGGGATTGTCCTCGGACCTATGTAGTATGGGCTGCATAGACTCTGAACAAGTGTGTATTAGTGTCATATAATGTAAACAACGTGCATTAAGGACTAAGTGCACAGCACAACATGACATCAATAGGATAGTCCATTGTAGTTTTACTTGTGATCAAGTTTTTGGTTGTTTAAGTATGAAAAATCGTTATACTGTTTCTGGCATAGAGAGGATGGCCGTGTATAATATTTCGTCAATGAATGAACTGATGCGCCCACAGTTTTGCAGGCAGGGTAAAGATGCTTGACAAATTGAAGTATACATGCTGCTCAAAGATTGATTTAAATGTTGTTTCATGTAATTACTGTAAAATTGCTTCCGCTGTAGTAATGTAAATGTGTAATGTAACTCTGATGTAAGAAATGTTTTTATTTCCTTGTAAAATTGTACGAAAGAAGTGTAAAGATCCTGTGGAACTTCGAATTCAGTTGTATTTTGGAATTCGAGGTGTTACAATTCCGGCTCGAAGTCCATCATCCCGGTCACTGCCTGCCCATCGACTGGAAGACCTGTGAGTACGGAGACGTCCTATAGTATTACAGTCATCTTCCCGATTGACAAGTGGAAGGTATGGGTTTCAGGCCGCCATCTCTCAAGAAGTGCGGTAAGAAAATGCCGATCACATTTAATCAAGCTCATCAGCCCAATACCGTATAAGCCGCAGTCCCGTAGAATCTCGTGAACCCCTGGGTGCATAGGTAGTGTACTGTTCCCCCTAAATGTACACTCCTTAGATTCGCCTTCCTACGCGGCTTTCAAACGGTGTTGCGATTGGAAAGTAAGCAGTGTAGGGTCGAAGGGACCTGGACCTCCAGGTGGAACATAAGCTGAAGAAGAAGGGCCCGCCTCATTTGGTGAAGTGGTAGGATTAGTTGAGACCTACAATTTTTTTTTAATCAATACAGCGATATAATATTTTATTGTATGATAATCAAACTGATCGAATACAAACAATTATTCACTTAAATTAGTACGCTCAGTTCTACCATGACCACATCCACCACGAGGAGGTGGGCCAAAAGAAGTACGTGGTTCGTCGCCTCGAGTATTTGGAGGTCTACTACTCGTTCCTTCCTCTACATTACCACGCGTGTGTGCCATTTATAATAAACAAGAGTACACTACAACTTAAACAAATCGTTATTAACTATACAAAATTATATAACTACATACAAACTATATACAAACTATATAACAAAATTTCTCAACATTTCTCAAAAATTTCTACTCTATATACCTACATATATTATCAAAATTCCTATTCAACATTTCGCAAAATTTTTTACTCTATATACCTACATATATTATCAAATTTCCTATTCAACATTTTTCAAAAATTTCTACACTATGTTCCTACATATATTATCAAAATTCATATTCCAAATTTCTCAACATTTCTATTCAAAATCGATAACAATTTCTCAATATGCCGTTAACAATTTCTCAACATATCTCAAAATTAACCTGTAATTAAAAATGCAAATGTATGGGAAATATACTGTTAAAGTTGGGTGATTGAAGAGGTAGATAGTGAATACGATGGGGATGTAGCTCCTTCAACCGCACTCTCTTTTTTTTTCCAAAATCCCGCTGTTAACGACTTCCTTGGATATTGGGGTTGAGGGTTTTGAGAGTGTGAAGAGAGGGGGTTGAGAGTGTGAGGAGAGATGGTAGATGAGAGATGTGGATGATTGAAATAGCGAGGGAGAGGGTTTTTGGGTTAATCGATGAGAGGAGATCGAAATTGGGGGTTAGGGTTTTTGATGTTAGAAGAGGAAGAGGGAGAGAGCGTTGAGAGAGAGAGTGAGGTCGAACAGCGAGTCTGGGTTCTAAAAAACCCACAATCGACACTCGCTGTCTCAATGAAGTTTGGTAAAAACCACCTCGCTTTTTGAGACGGCTAGTCTTGGCTAGGGAGAAATAAAAAAACACAAACGTAACACTCGCTATCTCAGATAGCGAGTTTGTTTTGCCTTAACTCGTTATCTGAGATAGCGGGTAGGTCAGTTTGGAATTTTTTAAAAAAGTTGGCTAGTTTGGGAAAACTTTCAAAAAGTGGGTCATTTTGGGAAAAAAATATATATAAAAGGCTATAAAGTTAATGCCCAACTGTGAGAATTATATTTTACAAAATAACCCACTTTCTAAACTATTTACAAACTTGTCCTACTCGCAATTTCAAACAGCTGAGTTATTTGAAAATAAGCTCACTGTTTCAAACAAAGAGTGTAATTCTATGATTTTCTTCAACACTTGGAGAAATCTCGCGAATATACAAAACTCTAAAGACAGACTCGCTATTTTGAACAGCGAGCTTGGTTGAACCAGACTCGCTATTGAAAACTGCGAGTTTGGTTTGTAGTTTTTTTCTTCTAAAACCAACTCTCTGAAAAAATGAGTACAACTACCTTCACTATCTGAGAATGCGACTTTGGTTGAACTAGACTCGCTATCTCAGATAGCGAGTGTAGTTGTACTCATTTTTCTAGAAAAATTTTGAACATGCAATTTCTACCTGAAATATACACATCTACATTCGCTATCTAAGATAGCGAGCCTAGTTCAAATGAACTCGCTACCTCAGATATCGAGTGTAGTTGTTCTTATTTTTTCAGAGAAATTTTGAACATGCGTATATAACTATACTCACTATCTCCGATAGCGAGTCTAGTTCAACTGACCTCACTATCTCAGATAGCGAGTGTAGTTGTACTCATTTTTTCATAGAAATTTTGAACATGAAATGTATACAATAACACTCGCTATCTAAGATAGTAAGTCTAGTTCAAATGAACTCACTATCTTAGATAGCAAGTGTAGTTGTACTCATTTTTTCAGAAAAATTTTGAACATCAATTTCTACCTGAAATGTATATAACTACACTCGCTATCTCAAATAGCGAGTCTAGTTCAACTGACCTCGCTATCTTAAATAGCGAGTGTAGTCGTACTCATTTTTTCAGATAAATTTTGAACATGCAATTTCTAGCTGAAATTTATAGACGTACACTCGGTATCCGAGATAGCGATGTCAGTTGAAGTAGGCTAACTTTCTCAGATAGCGAGTAAGTCAATTTGGTAAATAGTTTCGAAAGTGGATCAGTTTTGTAAATACTTTCAAAATGTGAGTCATTTTGGAAAAAAGTTCCCACAGTTATTGGTTTCCACCATTGTAATAAACTTGTTTAAATAAGATTCGAATCTTCCCGATACACCAAAGTAGTGGAACCATTCGGTGTTTTACAGAATTGTCCATTTTAAGATGGATGATCACACATAATTTCAATCAGATTATTTAGAAAAATCAAATCTAAACCCATGGCATAATTAGCAATATAACAAATATCTGATAGGAACTGACTCGGGCCCAACAATGGACCAGAACTGACCTGATTTATCGTAGGTTGAGTCTGGGTTCTAAACTAGGACCCGTTGCACTTTCGTGTTCGGGTTTGCTTAAAATAGACCCGATCTGAACCAATATATAAAATCCATAATCTTCCAATTAAACAAAAAAAAGCCCCATAAATTGCCAAAATGAAACATCAAGAAGAAGAGAAGAAGTAGCAGGTCCGATCTCTCTCTCATGCCTAACTCCAGCCACCCGCTTACCGCTTGCTGAACCCAATGGGTATGAGTTTTTTAATAAGACCCTGACCTGGCTCTCACAGGTCGGGTCTGGGTCTGGATCCAATATTTGGAACTGTAGAGTGGCGGATCCGAGTAGTGCAGGACCCGATCCGACCCGATTCCAGCTAGGTGCAATTCTCTCTAACTGCTTTCAATTGCAATACACAGAATATATTTTCCTTCTCAATTTTACAAATTAAATATCTTTACATATTCATTTATTTCAAATCATTTTGTACAATTTTAAACATTAGCCCCGTAAACTAGTATCTCTTATATTTAAATATAGTTCATTATATTCTTTTCTTAAGCCTCATTCTTTTACTCCCCAACATTTAAGTAATAGTCGTTCGACTTTTAAAAAGATTAATTTGGGTATGCCAACATGATCTCCGGTATGGTAATACATAGAAGACAGTAGTAGAAACTCCATATGGTTGATCCTTTTGTACCCGCTTCAAGATATGATAATTAGTGAAAGAATCTCAATCTTGGGGTAAACAGTTTACATTGCTTATGCTTATGTTTGTATTCTTGTACATAGGGAATGAGATTTGATCTTCTTATTGCAAATTTGGAAATAGTTTGATTTTTCTCATAAACTATCTAGTTTAACTCATCGATCCTAATCATTGATGAATAAAAAATGCAAATATTCATTTAATATATTCAACCCCTTTACTTTGAATTTCAAAAGTAATAAAGTAAAATATATTAAAGGAACTTTTTATTTATTAACTAACAATTAATTTTTTCTATTAATAAAAATTTAAAGTATTCTTAGAAAATATTTAAAATAAAATATTAGAATTAACAATTTATTTTAATGCTCATATAAAGCGGCACAATCACAGCAAAGAATGACCATATAAAATTTCAATTGATTTATGTGGTATTTCCCAATTTCTCAAAAAAGAAAAAGAAATTAATTTTTTTGAAGTATCAAAGTGAGGTATTAAATTAAGAAATAATAAAGGTATTTAATATATGGACTTGGCTAAAAAATTGGAAGGCATAAATATATTCTTGATTGCAATTAAAAGTTGCCTGAGAGGATTTGTGACATGGATGTAGATTTCATTTATATGCTTTTGTTGCTGCTAATTTTGGTGTGGGAGCAAACAGATAGTGAGTTCTTATTTAATGGAAACTACTAAAAATATGACCTTTGACCTTTGACCTTTGCCATGAAATGCGGTAAGAGCTCCTAAGATTGAATCTGGATCATTGACTGACCACCGTGATCTGAATCTGATGGTTGCTGACGCGATCGATGGACCTGCAAAAATTCCGAAACACCGGGGGGTGGCCTCGACGACAGACCCTCCGACGCTCAAGTCAACCTCCGACGCTCAAGTCAGAATCAGAAAGAGAAAACGAGTTTGGGAGAGAAACTAGCGAATTGTTGCTTACCTTTTGACTATGGAAGGGGAAGGGAATTTATTGGCATGAGAAACATATCAAGAGATCGTTCTAGATCCGTTGGAGCGATATGAATTCCTTATCTCCTTTATGCTTCTCCCCTTCGAGAGATAAGTTCTCTTGTTAGGAGATAAGAGATTTGACTCCTAGCCTTTATGGGATGGGTGTCTCTCCTAGTATGCCTAGTCTGTCACTTTTTATGAGCTTGAAAGAAGCCCATGTCTTGTAGAGGAGCTTGGAGAAGTCCATACCTGTTAAAGAGGCCAGTTATGATTAATCTGCCTGTAGAAGGTTTGAGATCTGTGCTAGAATCATACAGCCTTGATTTGCTATGATTTTTACCATCATCATAAGCCCCCCACTTCCGGAAGGCAATTTTCTTAGCTTTCGGGGAGTATTACGCCTTATTTTTGGACTATGGAATGCAATCTTCGCTGTCAGGGTGCCTGGAGATTCCTGGAACTGATTTTTGACTTCTGAAGGCAATGAATATCTTCCTGAATTTTTCTATATTTTTCGGACTTTTTCGAATTTTTCTGAAATTTTTTGGATTTTTTTTCCAATTTTAAAATCACTTTTTCGAATTTTATAATTAATAAATCCAATTTTAAATTATTTTTCTGAATTTTAAATGAATTTCCCGAATTTAAATAATTAATTTTTGATTTTTAATTAATTTTTCAAATTTTAAATGATTTTGAGGGATTTTATGGAATAATCAGACATGCGCACGCCTTTTGACACGATCAGAGATGATGAAACTATTGAACTTGCATTCATGATGCTCTCCTCGTGTACATTGATGTGAGATTATATGCGAGTATATTTTCCTTTGGTATCAGAGTAGCACGTGGAAGCGTGGTGGGTTTGAACCTACATCCTTGATACCTTATACGTAGACTCACTTTTTATTTTCTTCGTGGATTTTCATCATAGTATTTTTTAACATTCAATATTTTTCAAATAAATATTTTCTTATACTAATTAATTCACTTTGATATATTTTATTTTATTTACAACCCTTAGTCTTAATCTTTTAAGTTTAACTTACTCGTTTTCTTTCTTGATGTTTCTTTAATGCACTTTTACGTTACCTATTTATTTTTGCTATTACTCTTACGGATTCGATTAAGTTTTTGAGCTACTACTTATTAAATTATTATTATGACTATCATTTTCTTTGATTATTATTTCCATTGGATTTTTTTGAAAATTCAAATTTTGTATGTTTACATTCACTTTACAAATACTTGATTTTTACGATGCTCTAATTTTTCCAAGATTGAAATATTCTGCTTATATAAATATGACATACCATTTTTTTATAGCATACACTACAAAAGATACTTGTTTTACCGGTGAATATTCCCCGGTGTTTTACTAGTAGCGCCGGGGTGGGAGCGAATAGGAATGGGGCGCCAGATGGGATGGTTATACACCGGCGGTCACTTTAAAACGCCGGTCAATCTTCGTATTCACCGGCGTTTTATTTAGAAATGCCGGTGAATAATATTATTCACCGGCGTTTTGATAATAATCGCCGGTGAATATACGAACACATTCACCGGCGTGTCTAATTGAAACGCCGGTGAATAAGCTGCGATAAAACCCGCGAACCCTAATCTTTCGCTCGCCATTTTCCCAACCCCCCCCCCCCCCCAAAAAAAAAGGGGGCGCTTCGTTTCCCTCCTTCCTCGCTCTACTTCCCGCGCGTTTGCCTCCGCCGCTTTGTCCTCTTCGACGGCCTTCGACCTTTCGAAATCGTCCCTTCTTCCCTTCGTCATTTTCGATTTCCCTCTTCCCTCTCTCTATTTGGAGTTGAATCGGCGATCGCCCCGCTCTCTTTCTCTCTCCTACGCCCCCGCGCTCGTCGCCCCGCTCTCTCTCTCTCTCTTCGGTATCATCTCTTGATTTCCCTTATTTTTCAAAAAAAAACATGTTTTTTCAGATTATGCATCTTGATTTCCTTAACATGAATGGTTTAGTTGGGATGAAGAATGAATAGAAAAATATATGCTTAGATACTGGAAATTTTCATCTTCTTTTACTGTTAATGAAGCTTATTTCATGCATCTGATTGTCATCTTGGCATGTTTTTTTGACCAAAATGGGTTCACTGTGAACTGAGGATGCTATAGGTACGTATGCCAAAATCCTCCGGCCGGATATGCACAACAATTGGATTTTAGATTTTGTTGGGCACAGTGAATTAGTAGAGCAACATATAAGCTCAGATAATGGAAATTTTTATTTTAAGATACTGTTAAAGTTACCTGTTTGCCCTCGTTGGCATGATTTTTTAACAAAAAATGGGTTCACTTCCAAACTAAGTATACTGCTAGCATACCCATTTTCTTTCACTGTTAATGAAGCTGATTTCATGCATCTGATTGTCTTCTTGGCATGCATGTTTTTTTGACCAAAATGGGTTCACTGTGAACTGAGGATGCTATAGGTACGTATGCCAAAATCATCCGGATATGCACAACAATTGGGTTTTAGATTTAGTTAGGCTAAAGAAGTAGTAGAGCAACATATAAGCTCAGATAATGGAAATTTTCATTTTAAGATACTGTCAAAGTAACCTGATTGCCATCTTTGGCATGATTTTTAAACCAAAAATGGGTTCACTTCCAAACTAAGTATGCTGCTAGCATCCCCATTTTCTTTCACTGTTAATGAAGCTGATTTCATGCATCTGATTGTCATCTTGGCATGTTTTTTTGACCAAAATGGGTTCACTGTGAACTGAGGATGCTATAGGTACGTATGCCAAAATCCTCCGGCCGGATATGCACAACAATTGGGTTTTAGATTTAGTTGGGCTAAAGAAGTAGTAGAGCAACATATAAGCTCAGATAATGGAAATTTTCATTTCAAGATACTGTTAGAGAAGCTGATTGCCATCTTAGGCATGATTTTTTAACATAAAATGGGTATACTTCCAAACTAAGTATGCTGCTAGCATCCTCATCTTCTTTTATTGTTAGTGAAGCTTATTTTCATGCATCTGATTGTCATCTTGGCATGTTTTTTTGACCAAAATGGGTTCACTGTGAACTGAGGATGCTATAGGTACGTATGCCAAAATCCTCCGGCCGAATATGCACAACAATTGGGTTTTAGATTTAGTTGGGCTAAAGAAGTAGTAGAGCAACATATAAGCTCAGATAATGGAAATTTTCATTTTAAGATACTGTTAAAGTAACCTGATTGCCATCTTTGGCATGATTTTTAACATAAAATGGGTATACTTCCAAACTAAGTATGCTGCTAGCATCCTCATCTTCTTTTATTGTTAGTGAAGCTTATTTTCATGCATCTGATTGTCATCTTGGCATGTTTTTTGGACCAAAATGGGTTCACTGTGAACTGAGGATGCTATAGGTACGTATGCCAAAATCCTCCGGCCGGATATGCACAACAATTGGGTTTTAGATTTAGTTGGGCTAAAGAATTAGTTGAGCAACATATACGCTCAGATAATGGGTATTTTCATTTTCAGATACTGTTATATAACCTTATTGCCATCTTAGGCATGATTTTTTAACCAAAAATGGGTACACTTCCAAACTAAGTATGCTGCTAGCATCCTCATCTTCTTTTACTGTTAGTGAAGCTTATTTTCATGCATCTGATTGTCATCTTGGCATGTTTTTTTGACCAAAATGGGTTCACTGTGAACTGAGGATGGTATAGGTATGTATGCCAAAATCCTCCGGGTATGCACAACAATTGGGTTTTAGATTTAGTTGGGCTAAATAATTAGTAGTGCGACATATATGCTCAGATAATGGAAATTTTCATTTTCAGATACTATTAGAGAAGCTGATTGCCATCTTAGGCATGATTTTTTAACAAAATGGGTTCACTTCCAAACTAAATATGCTGCTAGCATCCTCATTTTCTTTTACTGTTAATGAAGCTTATCCCATGCATCTGATTGTCATCTTGGCATGTTTTTTTGACCAAAATGGGTTCACTGTAAACTGAGGATGCTATAGCTGTATGCCTAAATCCTCTAGATATGTACAACAATTGGTTCACTCTGAAAAATATATGCTTACATACTGGACATTATCATTTTTCTTTTACTGTTAATGAAGCTGATTTCATGCATCTGATTGTCATCTTGGCATGTTTTTTACCAAAATCCTCCAAATCTGTACAAGATTTGGGCTGAACAAACCTCGTGCAGGTATCTTTTGGCGCTACAAACATCAATGATTTAGTTGGGATGAAGAATTATTTTAGAAAAACTTATTAGTAGCCATATTAGTTTCTTTTGTTTATTATTATTATTATTATTATTATTATTATTATTATTATTATTATTATTATTATGAGATAAATAAGTGATTATTAGTAGCCATGAACAGAATAGTTCATGAGTCATCAGATCTTCTTGTTACCGTAGTTACAGCACGACGCGCTCATTATTCGGCCGATTCCTCTTCATCAGCAAAATACCCTTTACCATCATCATCTCCTTGAACGGAAAGCCAAATACAGGGGAGACTATAGGCAATTTTTTTTTACACTCGAACACAGGGTGTGCGATAAAATACCACTAAGGTGGTTGTGATAATTTCCACAAAAGGTAGTTTAGGGTTATGTGAATAGAGTAGATAGTGTTAAGATGTAGTTTTTTTTTGTACATTTTTTGGAACCATAATTTCTTTATTTTACAGTTAAAGATTATATCGTTTATTTATTTGCAGCTAGGAATGGTTTTCAAATAGGTGAAATTTAATATACAAAATGCCTTTTACTGTTATTACTATTTAATATATCAAATTTTAATTTCAGATTGTGTGCTATTGTTATAATGGATAGAAGTTGGATTAGTAAACCACGATTATCCAAGGAGTACCGTGATGGTATTAAAGATTTTATTATCTTTGCCAAATGACATTCCCGTGATCCCAACCTAATCCTTTGTCCATGCCTCCGGTGTACAAATTGTATGCTGAGGACATGTGACGTAGTACATACACACTTGGTTGTCAACGGTTTTCTTCAAGGGTACACAAGGTGGTTTTGTCATGGAGAGGATCATACGCCAGCTCCTGTTCGTCCGGTTGTATTAGAAAATGAAGCTGAGCCCTTAGTGAACGAAGACTTAAGCGTTTCCGATGAGATGCATGCTTTGTTGCAAGATGCCATGGGGATTCATAATGTTCCTTTCCACACCAATAACCCAACAACCCAAGTTCACAATGAATCAACAGAAATAAACCAGATTGGTGGTGGGGTGGACAAGAAAATGTCTGGCCCCACCCCTGAAAATAATAAGCAGCAAGAATCCTTCGCTAAGTTACTTGAAGATGCTAGTACTCCGTTGTACCGCGATTGCACCAAATTTTCTAAATTCTCATTCATTGTCAGACTATTTCAGATTAAATGTTTAAACGGGTGGTCTGCTAAGTCCTTCACTATGCTACTTGAATTGTTGAATGAAGCATTTCCTGAAATCTGTATTCTAAACTCAGCCTATAAAATCAAAAAATTCCTAAGTTCTTTCGATCTAGGATATGAGAAGATAGCAGCATGTCCAAATGACTGTATGCTTTTCACGAGTGGTAAGGAAAGTCTGGAGAATTGCGAAGTGTGTGGTTCTTCGAAATGGAAAGAAAGACCAAATCAAGATGAGGGAGCCAGTGGATCTACTAAGCGAAGTAGGAAAAAGAAGCCTGCCAAAATACTGCGTTACTTTCCTCTGATTCCTAGGCTACAAAGGTTGTTTATGTCTACGAAAACTTATTCTGATATGAAATGGCATGCTGAAGGTCGCACTAATGATGGGATTCTTAGACATCCTGCTGATTCTCAATCTTGGAAAAAATTTGATGAAAGATATCCTGATTTTGCGGAAGATCCTCGAAATGTGAGACTTGGACTAGGTAGTGATGGTTTCAACCCTTTCAGGCAAATGAGTAGTACATACAGCATATGGCCGGTTGTGTTGATACCATACAATTTGCCACCTTGGAAATGCATGAAGCAGTCCTCATTTATTTTGTCCATGATAGTTCCTGGACCGAAAGGTCCTGGAAATGATATAGATGTGTACCTACAACCGTTAGTAGATGAACTTCAGAAGTTGTGGGTGGGTGTTCCAACCTATGATGCTGTGGCTAAAGAAACATTTTCTCTTTGGGCCGTGTTGTCTTGGACAATCAATGATTTTCCAGCATATACAAATTTATCTGGATATCGTACTAAAGGACGTTATGCATGTCCATGTTGTGCTGACCAAACTAGTTCAAGGTGGTTGTACAATGGCAGAAAGTTTTGCTATATGGGTCATAGAAGATGGTTGCCTGACACACATATATTTCGGGCAGAGGCAGCGACATTTGATGGTACCGACGAGTGGGAACATGCTCCTGGGTTTTCTTCTGGTTCAGATATTTTGAGGCGGGTAGATGGTCATCAATTCAAATATGGAAAAGAACCAGAAGTCAGGACAAAGGGCAAGAAAAGGGCAAGGCCGGAGCAAGGTGAGGAGACCGATCTATATGGCGAAGATGAGGATCAAAACATGACGAGTTTAGGTGCATGGAAGAAGAAGAGTATTTTCTTCAAGTTGCCGTATTGGGAATTCAACTTATTGCGACATAATTTAGATGTGATGCATATCGAAAAAAATATTGGTGAAAATTGTATAGGAACAGTTAGACAATCTTAAGAGCCGACTTGATTTGAAGTCAATGGGCATCTGACATGAGTTGCACCCAGAAGAATTGCCGAACGGGAAAGTACTCCTACCTCCTGCAATCTATTCAATGTCAAAATCGGAGTTGGAATTGTTTTGCAAAGTACTACTGGAACTTAAAGTCCCTGATGGCTATTCTTCTAACATGGCAAGATGTGTCAACTTTAAAGAGAAGAGGCTTCAGGGTCTAAAGTCACACGACTACCACATCCTAATGCAGGATCTCCTTCTTGTGGCCCTAAGGTCTTCAATGTGTGAGCAAGTCACTACTGTCCTGAAAGATCTTTGTAGCATATATAAAGGTATTTGCTCAAGAATGCTTCGTGTTGAAGATCTGGACCAATTAGAGCAGCAGGTGGCATTGACACTTCGTAAAATGGAGATGATATTTCCTCCATCGGTCTTCACTATAATGATTCACTTGATAATCCACCTTGCTGGTGAAGCCAGAATCGGCGGTCCTGTTCACTATCGGTGGATGTACCCCATTGAGAGGTAAAAGAATTCATTCATCTTACGAAATTGAATTTTCAAAAGCTCATTTCTTTTAATCCCCTAATCCTCTCTAATTCATTAATTGTACATGTTCAGGTACCTATACCGGCTAAAGGGTTATGTGAAAAATAGAGCATATCCTGAAGGGTCAATAGCCCAGGGATATCTATCAGAGGAGTGTTCACATTTTTTTCCAGGTATTTGTCGGGTGTGGAGACATCTTCTAGTAGACCACGTAGAAATCCAGACATTTACAACCTTGATGGTGCTCAATATCTTTTTGATACCGCTGGCACTACTGTTGGTAAAGTTGATGCATTTGAGCTAAATAACTTAGCGTGGGAACAGGCACATCGATATGTGCTAGACCACCATGCATCAGTGGAACCATTTCGAAGGTAAGTTGCTTTTGAATTTAAATCAAATACAGTGAAAACCGCAGAGTTCGATATTAACTTACTTTTTTTATTCCTTATTTCAATTGCTTGTTTTTTAGCGAATTTGTCAGGGACATCAAACGAAGGGCTAGACCAAGAAGACTACCACCACATGAACAAAACAAGTTGATGAATGAAAAATTTCATAAGTGGTTTGAATCTCATGTAGGTGAATTACAATTATGAGAGTTAATCTTCATTCTATCTACATTTTTTATGGTGCTGATACGATTTGCGCAAAATTAATAGGTACATTCTTTGGGTCCTGAAGGTGCGTCATCTGAAATACAAGTACTTGCCAAAGGTCCCTATAAGATGGTCAAAAGATACGGAGGATACATATTCAATGGTTTTAGATTTTGTAATAAGGATCGTGAATGTCATTTGAAGTCTCAAAATAGTGGAATGGTAGTGACGTCTAAGACTAGAAGTTATGCTTCCAAATCGGACACGAGGCCTGTTGATGGAGATCTCGACTACTATGGAGTGCTCACGGATATCATTGAGTTGAATTATTTTGGTCATTTCCGTGTTGTCTTATTTCGTGGGGATTGGGCTGAGTTTGATAGGAATTTTGCTAACAACAAGGATAAGCTTGGCTTCCCAGTTGTAAACTTCTCAAAATTGATTCACATCGGTACACACATTAGCCATGAGCCATTTGTATTTCCATTCCAAGTGCAATAAGTGTTCTACATTGAAGATCCAACCCTGCCAAAATCGTATGTGGCTCTCCCTATGCAACCAAGAGATGTATTCCAACTGGGCGATACTTCAGAAGATGAAGACGGTGAAGTCATGAATAGTTACATTGCTTCTGAGTTTCCTGTGTTTGATGTAAACACAACCGACGTTGGAATTTGCGGGACTTGGCTCCGCAAGGATGGAGAAGAGGGCGATGTACTGGAAGATGTCGTATTGTAGTTTACATGATTTTCAATTGGGTTTATTATATGTCTGTAATTTTATGTCTTAAATCTTGTTGTAATATTATGTCTGTAATTTCGAATATGTTCATTGTGAATTTAATACACCGGTTTAATTATCTTTCTATTTTCTACTGCTTGGTATTATTTACATTAAACTATGCTTAGTGTCATTTGAACCAAACTATCGTTGTAATTTAATCTGTTACAAATCTCATTTTTTTAATTTTTTTATAATTATGTTGGTTTGTTAATCCTACTAAAGTACAAATTTTATGATAGTTATTATAAACATGTTATTAATTAAATTTGCATCTCTAAGGAAGTTATCGAATCCTTGACAGGTACAACATGTCGAGGCGTGGAAAGAGGGTAAATATAAATGATGGCAACGAGAGCCATGGGGATGAGCAGCCACTAAATAATAGTGGCAGTCAAACATATGAGAGTGAGGATAGCACGCCGCCCACTGTCAAAAAACATCGGTAAGTCTTTAAATTGGTATTTTTAAAGAGATTATGGTCTTGAATGCATGAAAGACACATACTGGTGTTTGTGAGTCTGCATTGTGGCTGTTGTCTATAAGCATTTCGTCTATGTTTCTTAAGTGGCCTGTGATTAGAAAGAAAGGGCTGGAGTGGAGATCTGGAAACCCAAATAGAGACATCTCGTTTATTATAATCTACACTTATTGTTGGACCAACCCCCTCTTGCTGTTGTTGCTGATGTCTCTTTGTGTGCGTGTGTTGAAGAGAATGAAGGGATGAGAGAGAGTTGAGGAAAATGCCGCTATGTTAGCCTGGTGTATCCTCATTCTCTACCATCCCTCTTTCTGGCTCCATATATAGCTTCTATATTAAATTGGTTTCCTTCCACGATGACAGTCCGTAATACTACACTTGATATGAGCCATGTTCATAGCTGGACCCTATTGCATACTCACAAACAACTAATACGTGTCGTTCATGCATTGTATGACCAACCCCACTTTGGCACATAACATGGTAAAGATGACATTGTATGACCTGCAAACAAGGTTTGTTCAGCCGTGTTGTTGTACTGATTTGGAGGATTTTAGTATGCTAGCAGCATACTTAGTTTGGAAGTGAACCCATTTTGGTTAAAAAATCATGCCAAAGATAGCAATCAGATGCATGAAATCAGCTTCTTTAACAGTATCTGAAAATGAAAATTTCCATAATCTGAGCATATATGTTTCTTTAACAGTGACTGTGAACAATTGTTCTTAATTGGGCTGTGATTAGAAAGAGACGAGTTGGAGTGGAGATGTGGAAACCTATATAGAGACATCTTGTTCATAATAATTTATTATTATTGTTGTTCTTGTCGCTCTTGCTGTTGTTGCTGATGTCTCTATGTGTTCGTGTGCTGAAGGGAAAGAAGGGATGAGAGAGAGATGAGGAAAATGCCGCTATGTTAGCCTGGTGTATCCTCATTCTCTACCATTCCTCTTTCTGGCTTCTATATTTGGTTTCCTTCCACGATGACAATTCCTTAAAACTACACTTGATATGAGCCCTATTCGTATTTTTCTTCAATGAAGAATTGATCTATGACTACAATCTCCAATCAAAACCCAATTATTCTATATTTGGTTCTCTCTTGTTGTTGTTGCTGCTATTGCTGATGTCTCATCTTCTTTTACTGTTAGTGAAGCTTATTTTCATGCATCTGATTGTCATCTTGGCATGTTTTTTTGACCAAAATGGGTTCACTGTGAACTGAGGATGGTATATAGGTACGTATGCCAAAATCCTCCGGCCGGATATGCACAACAGTTGGATTTTAGATTTAGTTGGGCACAGTGAAGTAGTAGAGCAACATATAAGCTCAGATAATGGAAATTTTCATTTTAAGATACTGTTAAAGTAACCTGATTGCAATCTTTGGCATGGTTTTTTAACAAAAAATGGGTTCACTTCCAAACTAAGTATGCTGCTAGCATCCCCATTTTCTTTCACTGTTAATGAAGCTGATTTCATGCATCTGATTGTCTTCTTGGCATGTTTTTTTGACCAAAATGGGTTCACTGTGAATTGAGGATGCTATAGGTACGTATGCCAAAATCCTCCGGCCGGATATGCACAACAATTGGGTTTTAGATTTAGTTGGGCTAAAGAAGTAGTAGAGCAACATATAAGCTCAGATAATGGAAATTTTCATTTTCAGATACTGTTAAAGTAACCTGATTGCAATCTTTGGCATGGTTTTTTTAACAAAAAATGGGTTCACTTCCAAACTAAGTATGCTGCTAGCATCCCCATTTTCTTTTACTATTAGTGATGCTTATTTTCATGCACCTGATTGTCATCTTGGCATGTTTTTTTGACCAAAATGGGTTCACTGTGAACTGAGGATGCTATGCCAAAATCCTCCGGATATGCACAACAATTGGGTTTTAGATTTAGTTGGGTTGAAGAAGTAGTAGAGCAACATATAAGCTCAGATAATGGAAATTTTCATTTTAAGATACTATTAAAGTAACCTGATTGCAATCTTTGGCATGGTTTTTTAACAAAAAATGGGTTCACTTCCAAACTAAGTATGCTGCTAGCATCCCCATTTTCTTTTACTGTTAGTGAAGCTTATTTTCATGCATCTGATTGTCATCTTGGCATGTTTTTTTGACCAAAATGGGTTCACTGTGAACTGAGGATGGTATATAGGTACGTATGACAAAATCCTCCGGCCGGATATGCACAACAGTTGGATTTTAGATTTAATTGGGCACAGTGAAGTAGTAGAGCAACATATAAGCTCAGATAATGGAAATTTTCTTTTTAAGATACTGTTAAAGTAACCTGATTGCAATCTTTGGCATGGTTTTTTAACAAAAAATGAGTTCACTTCCAAACTAAGTATGCTGCTAGCATCCCCATTTTCTTTTACTGTTAGTGAAGCTTATTTCCATGCACCTGATTGTCATCTTGGCATGTTTTTTTGACCAAAATGGGTTCACTGTGAACTGAGGATGCTATAGCTGTATGCCAAAATCCTCCGGATATGCACAACAATTGGATTTTATATTTAGTTGGGCTAAAGAAGTAGTAGAGCAACATATAAGCTCAGATAATGGAAATTTTCATTTTAAGATACTGCTAAAGTAACCTGATTGCAATCTTTGGCATGGTTTTTTAACAAAAAATGGGTTCACTTCCAAACTAAGTATGCTGCTAGCATCCCCATTTTCTTTTACTGTTAGTGAAGCTTATTTTCATGCACCTGATTGTCATCTTCGCATGTTTTTTTGACCAAAATGGGTTCACTGTGAACTGAGGATGCTATAGGTACGTATGCCAAAATCCTCCGGATATGCACAACAATTGGGTTTTAGATTTAGTTGGGCTAAAGAAGTAGTAGAGCAACATATAAGCTCAGATAATGGAAATTTTTATTTTTAGATACTGTTAATGAAGCTGATTGCCATCTTTGGCATGATTTTTTAACAAAAAATTGGTTCACTTCCAAACTAAGTATGCTGCTAGCATCCTCATTATCTTTCACTGTTAATGAAGCTTATTTCATTAAGATCCAGGATGGAAAATTTTGATTGGGCTGTGATTGGATTGTTTAGTGGCTGTTGTCTATGTTCTTAATTGGGTTGTGATTAGAAAGAGAGGGCTCGAGTGGAGATCTGGAAACCCATATAGAGACATCTTGTTCATAATAATTTATTATTATTGTTGTTCTTGTCGCTCTTGCTGTTGTTGCTGATGTCTCTTTGTGTTCGTGTGCTGAAGGGAAACAAGGGATGAGAGAGAGATGAGGAAAATGCCGCTATGTTAGCCTGGTGTATCCAAAGTCTCTACCATTCTTCTTTCTGTTTCCATTTCTGGCTTCTATATTTGGTTTCCCTCCACGATGACAGTTCCCTAAAAATACACTTGATATGAGCCCTATCTTTTTTTTCTTATTTTTCTTATATTTGGTTTCCTTCCACGATGACAGTTTCATGGATTGTCTGAACAATCCATGAAAGACATGCTTAGATACTGAATTTTCATTTGTTTTACTGTTTTAGATAGTGGATATTCCCAATCAGAGGAGAATATAAAGGTTTCAAGTTAGATAGTGAATTTTCATTTGTTTTGTTATTTTAAATATTTTTAAAAACAAAATTAAGTACTAGATTTTTAGCATTGCAATGTAATTATTTTACCTCTGTATATATCATTAACAATTCCATTACAATTGGCACTATGATCTTATAATTTAAGATACAGGTAGATCTTTTTGCAAGTTCAAAAAATATGTATATTCTGTATTGTGGTCTACTGTTGAATTAAACTATTGTTTTTTTTTTCACAGAGCGGTCGCCCAGATGAAGGAAATTCTGATGATCAGAACTGAAGCTACTCGAGGGGTATGAAGCTGCGGTCCTCCTTGCTGTTCTTATGTCCTCCTTGCTGTATGGTTGTTGTTCTTATGTCCTCCTCCTTGATGTTGTTATGTCAGACTGGTTTATTTTTTATGAGAGTTATGTCAGACTTTTAATTTGGGATATTTTGGATATTTGTCAGACTGGTTTGTTTGGATATTTGGGATGTTAGTCCCTATATTAATTTGTTAATTATGACACTGTTAATCAATCAATGAATTTGGACGTTGATATGACACGTGTGAAACTTTATTATGTTTAATTATTCTTGTGTTTGGTTGTGATTTGCGCAGTAATATGCAACGAAATTGGTTGAATAAGTTGTAAATTAGTTTACAGGTTTTGTAAATGAAACTGTGAATTGAAATCGAATGGAAAACCGGAGTATCGAAAATAAACGGGCATAGCTAGACCGGCGTTTTAAAAAACGCCGGTCTATCTAATCAATTTGTTGGAGTGTGCGATATACCGGTGTTCCCACACACGCCGGTATATGTCGTCAGCTGTAACGGCACTGAGGAACACCAGCGTTTTACCAATGCCGGTATACCTAACTACACCGGCATTTTTTGGTCGCACCGGCGATTATAAGTAGGGAAAACCGGGCACTCATAAACGCACATACACCGGCGGTCGTCGACCGCCGGTATACATTCATTCTACACCGGCGTTTCTATAAACGCCGGTGAATTGATAAACACCGGCGGTCGTAAACCGCCGGTGAATGTATATTGGGGGTAAAAGAACGGCACCCAGAGACCCCCATACACCGGCATTTTCTGGCCGCCGGTGTAGTTATCACATTTACCGGCGTCCACGAAAACCGCCGGTGTAGACCCCTTCCTTTCTGCGACGCTCGCTTCAGCGGCATTTGGACCGGAGCTATTATAAATGCCGGTGAAAGTTTCACCGGCGTAAAAAAACGCCGGTAAAGACGTAAAAAAACGCCGGGAAATCGAGTTTCTTTTGTAGTGATATATTCGATACTATTGTTATTACATATTATTTGCGAATTTGTTTTGTTATATTCACCTTTCGCTAGTAATCGCTACTTGCTTTTCTATTATGATACATACACTCACTATTTATACATTGTCTTTATTCTCAAATTTTAATTTGTCTTTGCATTCTTTTCCACTAATTTCTATATATGTCATATATTTCAATATACTTACTATACGTAACATTTTACCCTCATCCAATTACTACATTACTATTTTATGTCTATTTATGTTTATTGTCCTAATTTGCTGTACTACATAATGATTGTTTTCATTCATATTCTCAGCTCATGCATATAATTTACACTATTTTTGTCTTAATGTTATAAATTATTTTTTCATTACTACTTATTAGTACCATTTATGTTTGATATATCCTATACATCTATTTTGATATTTCATCTTTTAACTTTCTACTTCATTTCCTCCTTTTACTATCCCAACTTTTACGTCCATTTTCATATCACCAATTTCATAAACGTAACACCATACTTTATTAAACATCCAATATCCAATTACATATGGAAGATTATATCTTCCCATCTCCCGTTTTGGTGTCACCTGATGTCGAGAGGGCAAATCCGCAACTAGACATCAATAGAGTCAAACTACAACTCGATGTCGTGGAGATAAAGTCTGCAACCGAATGTCCAGCAATCGAATGTCGTAGAGCCAATTCTGCAACTTGGGGTCAAGGAGGCAAGCCTGCATTTGGACACCAACGGGGCGAACCCTCAACAAATAAGATTTTCTACTTTAATAACCCCCACTTTTAGTTTTGTATTACTTACCATTATTTAATTCTTTTATCCTAGTTTATACTATTTTATTATATTTTACAACCTAACATTAAATTAATTATCTTATTACTTAAACTTTTGTTTACGATTCATAATTTATTTCTATATAATTAGTTTTTGTATTGTTTCAATAATATGTTATTACTTTTTCTACTATAATGACTTGTTTTACTCCTACAAACCATTTATAATTTTCATATCATAATATTGTTTGTTTCACTTTATAATTTTTACGCGTATATAATTTTGTATGTTGGTTTTTCTTGCTCTACTTGACAATTTGAAAATATTTTGATATATGTCAACCAGTGTTCTATATCTTTAATTTTTAAATCGTATATGTATAATTATTGTATTTACTTTTCAAATTATTTAGAGATATTAACTTGTTATACAGGATTACTATATATTGTCTATAATTTTAACTAAATTTCATGCTCATATATTTTTCAAACATTTTCCTCTTAAATTGCTACTTCATTTTATCTCGTGGTATATACTACTAGTTTAATCTATGATTTTATACTTCCCGTTTTCCTTTAATTTCTCTATCCGTAATTTTTCAAATTCTCTAACAGTTAATGATTTAATTCATATTCTCCTTTTCATTTAATACTTTACCCGATATTATTTTGTAAGAAAAATTTCTTTCGATCTATATCATCTTTTATGGTCACATTTCTTTTCTTATGCTATTTCTCTAATTTTCTTGTTCCATTCTTATAAATTTTGACACTCATAGTTTTCCTATATAAGTTCATCTTGTTTTCCACATTACATACTATATTTTTTCTTGGCATTGACAGTTTTTCTATATACAATAATGATACTTTTCTTTGCTGCGTACGAAATACAACCTTTACCCTGGTGAGTTCTAAGGACAGAACTGTTCTAAGGGAGGGAGAGTGTAACACCCCGCAAAATTGGGTTATGACAATTTTGTCCCTCGTGAGTTATGCACATGTATATTGTACCGTTATAGGTAATATCTTTTTCACTATCACCCCCAAAAAACCAAACTCTGCATTACGTAAGGTTGCCAGAGTACGATTAACCTCTGGATTTGCTGCCGAGGCTCTTACCTTTGCGGGGATCTTCTCATTTATGTCCCGCGGGAATTTCTGGCCTGCTGACTTCTAAAAGGAGAAGGGGAGCCTTTCAGTAGCGGCTTGTCTAGGTGGAATCGGTAAAGATTGAACCGAGGCCCACCCGGCCACCGCCGGGGGGACACCTTTCCCTTTCCTGGACTATTTAGTAAGGTCATGCATGAAATATTTCGACTTATTTATCTGATCGTGCCGAAGATAAAAATGCAAATATAATTCAATGCGTATTTTGTATTTCGACTATTTATGCATTTTCCGTCTTTCCAAAATTTATTTTTAACCTATTTGAGCCAACTCAGATATTAATTTTCAATCTTTGTGTTTTTACGTACATTGCACGTGTTACCGATTCACGTGTCAATTACGTATATTCTACTGTTATGTGTAATATTTTCGATGTATTTTAATTATTTATTTCATTACGTAAATTTATTTTATAAACGGAAATTCATTTTTTTCCTATTTTGATTAAATTATTTTATACGTGCGGTGCACGTGTTTTCCATATACGTGTTGATTACATTATGGTAAATGTATAATGACATATATTTTCATATGTTGTATTTCAAATATTTATAAACATTTCCCCATTTATAAAATCTATTTCTTATTTTAATATTTTTACGTGCGACGTACGTGTTTACAGTGAACGTACTAGTTGTATTCTCTTTCAAAATCTAATTCATGAAGTATGTGTGTGTCTATTTTTATTCATACACGAAAATTCTAATTTTAATTAAATTAAACTAGATTTATTTAAATACCTATTATATATTATAATACATGTTTTAATTTAAATCAAAAAAATATTAAAAAAGAGTGTGCATGTGCAGTGCACGTGCACGTGTTTGTGCATGAGAGGGAGATTGGCCTACTGCACACTTGGAGGGAAAGAGATTAGTGAATTTTTGAATGGGTCAAAGCATGGGTGAGTGGGTAGTTAATTAAACTTAGTGGACTAATTAAACTTTGCTTAAATTAATTAATTAAAACTCTTCCTTTATAAGACCAACACCTTCACTCTCTTCTCCTTTCACTTCTTATCTTCTCTGTCATTTCCGAAAAGCCACCAGGCACTTCATCTTTTCTCTCCACTCACTCATCATATACAAATATATATATATATATAACCATCACTCTCTTCTCCTTTCACTTCTTATCTTCTCTGTCATTTTCGAAAAGCCACCAGGCACTTCATCTTTTCTCTCCACTCACTCATCATATACAAATATATATATATATATGTATATATATGTATATATATATATATGTGTGTGTGTGTGTGTGTGTGTGTGTAGATATAGATAAGATGCTGCTTTCTTGTTGCCGAATCTTGCTGACTTGGGGTTTCTTTGTGCACGGATTTCGAGGAGGCTTGAAGCTTCTTTTGGAGTTCAATTGGGTGGGTGTCTATTCTTATATTCTAGATAATATAGAAAGCATGTTTAGGTGTTTTGTAATTTATTTTGGCTAGTTTAATGAGTCCTTCAAGTTAATTTGATGCATGTTGTAGTGATAAAAATTGCTAGTAGTAGAAAAATTATAGAATTCATTGTATGTTAATGAGAAGTTACATTATTTAATTGGTAGATTATGAATGAGAAAAATAAATTAAAGGCATGTGTAGAATTGTTCGGCACAAATAATCAACTTGATTAAATTGCATAAGATTTGTGACTTGTACAAATTGGGTAAAAATATGTATAAAATATGGATAAATAGTAATGAATAATTAGAGAAACATTTTGGGAAAGGAAATGGGTATAGTAGAACAAAAGAAAAGATGCATTAAAGTTGGTAGAATAATTATCTAGTTGTATTTTGTATTTATAATTCCTATAAGAGAAAGAAATAATTAATTTGGGAAAATTGAATTTAATTCTTCATTAATATGAATAAAGTCGGTAAGATAATAATTTTACAGGTTTATAGATGTAAAATAGTAGTATTAATTTGAAGAAAAGATGTAGTTTGCTAATAAATCAAATTATATGTTTACTAGTATCAGACACGTGCACACGTGCACGTGGAAAAAATTGAAGGATAATGAAAAGGGTAAGGAGAAAATAATTTCCAAACCGATCCACTTTAGAAAATATTTACAAAACAGGTCTACTTTCGAAAATATTTACCAAAGTTAGTCCATAATTAAAAAGAAAATAATTTTCAAACTGATCCACTTTCGAAAATATTTACCAAACAGGTCCATATTTACCAAAGTAACCCAACACGTGCGTTGTACGGGTTGGGTTACTGACTAAGGGGTTCTCCCATTATAGTATTAGAGATGTGTATCTAAAAATGAATATGTACATAAAGTGGGGATAAATCATCTTAATTATAACTAAAATCAATAAAAGAAAAATTCTGGGAGTTTAGAACTCTATTTTTATAGTATCAATTATGAGGAAAGGAATAGAAACTAAAGATTATTAAAAGAGTAGAAAATGAGATTTAACCGAGAGTTGGTATTTAAAGTTATTTACTCTTGTATAGTCAGAAGACCCGCTTCGCCTGAGTGGCTAGCGCGGGCGCCGACGCACCATGCGTTGCCACGTGGCGCCGCTGGGGTTTGGTTGGGCATCTCGGGTTCGAACCGTCTTGTGCACGAAATTGCATTTTTGTATTTTTTGGGTTTTTGGATTTTAAAAATTCAGAAAAATTATATAAATATTTTAAAATATTATGGGAAGACTTGAAAATATTTCTCATTGTTTTAGTTTATATTTGGGGGTTTTAAAGTCATCTTTTCATCAATATATTGAGTTGAGTACAATGTGAAAATAGAGGAGATATATAAATTAAAGATTTTATGAATTGACTACAAAAAAATCAAAATATGAAGTTGAGAATGAAGGAAATTTCGTAATAAATTATTTGATCAATTAAAATATGAAGTTCTCACTGTTTTAGGGTTATATGATGGGGATTAAAAATCACATTCATATTAATGAGTTGGAGAATAATATTAAAAATGAGAAATGTGTATCAGTTATTAATTTGGTTATAGAATATAAATTAAAGCACTTTTGGTAAAGTTTCATGAATACAAAAGTTTATGAGTTAGATAAATAGCTGTGTGGTTAACCAAGAAGTGGATACTTCATGATTGGTAAATAAGAATGAATGAAAGAATACATGGAATTGAGAATATGAATTATAAGGGTATGTGTACCCCATAATGTTGAACATGGAAAGATGTGATTCTAGAGGTTTAGTGAGCCCCAGGTACCGACAAAATTAATGGAAATAATTATTGATTTAGAGAAAAGGCCGGTATGGGCTATCGTTCTCGCTATTTTTTGTGTAAGACCGGTAGGAGGGTAAGATAACTCTAGGTGGTATAATTTATTCATGTTTAAACTTAAGGATTTGGCACTAAGTGGAGATGTAATAAAACTTGGGCAAACGTAATTAGGTTGCCTCTATACAGTGTGATGGTGGACTACAGGACTATAGACCCAATTTGACTGTGGACTCTGGAACTGTGGTTGCTTGCGATGGAAGCAAGCCTTAATTAAATCTGGGACTATGATTGGTTTGACGGTGTACTGCAGGATCATGAATAGTCGGGCGGATGGGAGGCCGTTCTCCAGTGTATATGCGTATACTGAGGCTAAAGGAGCACTTGCGAGATGTTCGCACGACGATGATTTCCGTATAAGCTTGATAGTGGACTCTAGGGCTGGAATCTGTACTCATGGAATGTCTAAAACTTGATTTATTACCAAGTAGTTTTCATGGTGAGCGATTAAATCCTTTAATGTGGAGTATGTAGGTGCTTGCCCTCGGACCTATATAGAATGGGATGCATAGAATCCGAACAAGTATCCATTAGTGTCATTGTATTAAAACATCTGCATTAGGAACTAAGTCATATCATACACCAGCAGATAGTCACCCTTTTACACTTTATGATGCATTCAAGTTTGTGGTTGCTAAAGTAAGTGAGTCACTATATTATGGCATAGCAGGGATCGCCGTGTATAGTATTGCGTTAGTTGTATGTAACTAACGTGACCACAGTGTTCAATGTAGGGTTTGGATCGACAAAGACTTAAATATGAAATTGAAGCTAAAGACTGTTTTAAATGTTGATGTTTAAATTGTACATGTTTTGTACTGAAATCTTTATTTTTCCACTGCGTTGATGTAAAATGAACAATGTTATTGAAAGAAAAGTCTTTAAATTCATTGTAAAATTGTACGAAATGAAGTAAAGATCCTGTTGTACTACGAATTACCGTATTTTGAAATTCGAGGCGTTACACTCATCATGCGGAGGATAAGCAGAACATCACAGCTCTCAGTTTGAGAGTATGGGAACTCGAGAAGTGTCATCACAGGAATGCTCAGCATTTCATCCAGCCAACAACAAAACTCTATTGGACTTCTTATGCCAGGATATGGATCGAATAATAAATATTCCTTTTCAGGTGGTCTACGAGCTGCTGCTCAATCTATTAGTTATGAAATACCATTAACTCTTTGCGTGTTATCAATATCTCTACGTGTGATTCGTTGGAACATGATTATTTTCCCTCTTCTATTATTTTATTTGGGAAAGCAAGAATGCTATCAAAGATGTGAGAAGATGGAGAAGGAAATAGATGACCTACGGGAAGAGCTTAGAGAAGCCAAGAGGAACTGTAGAATCTAGATTGCTTTATGTTCGTAGTTAGATTTGGATCTCTTGGTATTTTTATATGGACCAATTTTATTTCTGAATGTATGAAGTTTATTTTTGAAAATAAATAAATTGTGTTGGAAGAAAAGTTTATGTTGTTGCTGCTTTTGGTAATTAATGAAGTTTTATGACCCAAAAATGGCAGGACGAAGAACTCGAAAGTGAAGGATCCAACGGTGAAGGCAACCGGCTAGATCTGGAGATGAAGCTGGCTCGGGTGTACCTAGCAGCAAGTGAAAACATGAACCCAAGGGCAGGGCAAGCAGTGCAAGTCCCGGAAGCTATCAAATTGGTGGAATCCTTCAAGAGGATGAAACCCCCTATTTTTTAGGGCAATGCGGACCCTAATGCAGCCGATGATTGGACCGGCATATTGAAACTGTGTTTAAGGTTTTGGAGACTCCTGAGGCTAGTAAGGTGAAGCTGGACACAATCCAGTTAGAGAAGGACGCTGGAGTCTGGTGGCAGTCCATGAAACAAGCCTTGGGCGACGAACCTATTACCTTGGAGGACTTTCTGGAGGAGTTTCGTAGCCATTCTTTCCGATGGACGTGCAGGAGAAAAAGGCTATGGAATTTTTGAGCCTGCTGCAGGGAAGCCTTTCAGTCCGGGAGTATGAGACAAAGTTCACTTAGCTCTCCAGGTATGCGCTAGAGTTAGTGACCGATGAGGCAAAGAAGGCGAGGAAGTTTGAGCAGGGGCTGAAGCTAAGTCTGAGGTTCCGTATGATGCCCCACGGTATCCAAAAATTTGATAAGCTGGTTCGGAGAGCCGCAGCCACAGAAGCGGATATGGAACATTATCAGTTGGCACAGAACAAGAGGAATAACTGGAGCAGCGGTAAGAGGCCCTCGGCATCAAGAAATTTCAGGAGGCAGCCCCCACCGCAGAGGTTCAAGTTGACTGGGGAAAATACCATTGTGTTGACTGGGAAGCCAAGCAGCCGAGGAACAAGGAGTGACTTGCTACAATTGTTGAGAATTGGGTCACTTCAAGTCCGAATGTACCAAGCCGCTGATTCCATTGACTTGTTTCCACTGTGGTAGAGAAGGCCACGTTAAGCCCTATTGCCCACATCTTCAGCAGGGAGGGCAGAGTCAGAAGCAAGGGGATCCGAGGAAGAAACCATACCAGCAGGGGCGAGTATTCGCTCTAACTGAGGAGGGCACTGAGGAAGCCGACAATGTCATCACCGGTATGGGAGCATCTGAATAGAGTTTATTGCTATTATTTCAAGTCGTGTATTAGAAGAATGTTATGTACTGAAAGATTAAATTCGGTATGTAACAGAGGAACTTCTAGTAAATGCAATAAAAGCTACTATTTTGTTTGATAATGGATCATCCCAGACTTTCGTGTCTCCTAAATTTACAAAACAGTTGGGGGTTGAGCCGAAGATTTTCTCTGGCAAGGTATTAGCAGTAGCTACTCCTTCAGGGGAAACATTGACTACTAACCGATAAGATGTTGATTGTGGCCTCGAGATCAGAGGAAGAGTTTTTGGAATCGACCTCATAGAGTTGGGAGTTGGGAGTTGATATAATCATTGGCATAGAATGGATGTCGATCTTCAATGCTAGTATCGAATGCAAGGGCAAGGAAGTTATGGTGAAGGCACCAGGAGGACCAGTAGAAACATTTTAGGGGAAGAGAAAATGTAAGGAGTTGATGGCAGCTTTGACCAAGTAGAAGATCCCCGAAGAAGTCAAGAAGATTCCTATAGTTCGGAACTTTCGGACAGTATTCTTGAAGGATCTACCTGGATTACCACCTCATTAGAATGTGGAATTCAGCATTTCCATTCAGCCAAGAAGTGCACCGATATCAAAGGCGCCTTAAAGAATCGCACCAGTGGAACAGAATGAGGTAAAGAAGCTGATTGAAAAGCTTTTGCACGAGGGTTTCATCAGACCGAGTGCACTGCCTTGGGGGAGCCAGTTTTATTGATGAAGAAGAAGGATGGATCGATGAGGATGTGCATCGATTATAGGGAGTTGAACAAGGTGACTGTCCAGAATAAGTATCCTATTCTACGAATCGATGAATTGTTTGACCCACTTCAAGGAGCAGCACTTTTCTCCAAGATAGATCTTCGGTAGGGTTATCACCAAGTTCATGTTAAGAAAGAGGATATGCATAAGACTGCGTTCCAAACTCGACATGGGAGTTACGCTTAGTTATGCCATTTGGGGTGACGAATGCACCGACCATATTCATGGACATGATGAACAGGGTCCTGCAACCATTCATCGACTTTCATCTTGGTGTTTATCGAAGATATTTTGGTATATTCCAAGTCAGAAGAAGAACATACTGGGCACTTAGCAGAGGTATTGAAGAAGCTGCAAAAACAGAAATTGTATGCCAAGTTATCTAAGTGTGACTTCTGGAAGTCCGAAGTCGTGTTCCTGAGTCATATCCTTTCTAAGAAGGGAGTGGCCTCTGATCCACAGAAGATAGAAGCAGTGAAGGATTGGTCAAGACCCACATCAGTGAAGGAGATCAAGAGTTTCTTGGGCTTGACTGGTTACTACCGGCGGTTTATTCAGGGCTATCCTCAGATAGCCGTACCACTCACAGGACTTACGAGGAAGAATGTAAGTTTCAAATGGACGGAGCAGTGCGAAGCAAGTTTCCAAGAGTTGAAGGAGAGGTTGACTACCGCTCCAATACTGGCTTTGCTGAGAGCAAAAATTGATTATGATGTCTACAGCGATGCTTCACATCGATGGTCGGGTTGTGTACTGATGCAGGAGGGAAATGTAATAGCTTATGGGTCTAGGAAATTGAGACCGCATGAGAAAAATTACCCAACCCATGATTTGGAGTTGGCAGTGATCGTATTCTCCTTGAAGCAGTGGAGGCACTATGTGTAAGGAGAGAATGTCAACATGTACACAGATCACAAGAGCATGAAGTACATCTATCAGCAAAGAGATCTAAACTTGAGGCAGAGAAGGTGGATGGAAGTACTAGAGGATATTCGTCCAGAGATAAAGTACCACTCGGAAAAAGCAAATGTGGTGTCAGATGCGCTCAGTCAGAAGAGCAGCTTATCTTATTTGATCACGACTCAGGAGAAACTAACAGAGGAGCTTGATCGAGCTGCAATCGAAGTGTGTTACAAGAAATGGAGCGTCTTTGGAGAAGTTGAAGCTTCAGCCCACACTGAGGGATCAGATTGTTGACGGTCAGAACTCTGATCCAGAAATTCAGAAGATGAAGAGCAAGTAGGCACAGGAAAATTGTTAGAATTTCAAGTGAAGGACAAAGTGCTGTGGTTCTGAGAAAGGTTGTGTGTACCTGATCAAGCAGAATTGAATGAGAGCATCCTAAAGGAGGCACACACTACTCTATTATTAGGGCATCCAGGGAGTACCAAGATGTACAAAGATATTAAGCAGCATTTCTGGTGGTCGGGAATGAAGAAGGATGTGGCGGAGTTCGTAGTATGGTGAGCAACTTGTCAACAAATCAAGATAGAAAACCAAAGACCCAGAGGATTGTTGCAGCCATTACCCATTACGGAATGGAAATGAGAGAACATCAGCATGGATTTCATCACAGGGCTACCTAGAAGTCTCTAAGGGAATGATGCAATTTGGAAAATAGTGGATCGATTAACCAAATCTGCTAACTTTTTGGTGATGAAAATCACTTGGTCGATGTAAAAGTTGGCAGAATTGTACATCGGAGAGGTAGTAAGACTACATGGAATTCCCGTATCGATTATGTCAGATCAAGATGCATGATTCACATCGCACTTTGGAGAAGTCTTCAGGCCGCTTTGGAAACCAGGACTGACTTCAGTACTGCCTTTCATCCTCAAACTTATGGGCAGACTGAGAGGGTCAATCATGTGTTGGAAGATATGTTGAGATGATGTGTGATGGATTTCGGTAGAAGCTAGGACAGGTACTTAGCTCTGGTGGAGTTTGCCTACAATAACAGTATTCAAACTAGCATCGGTATGACACCATATGAGGCTTTGTTTGGGAGGAAGTGCAGAATGCCGGTGTGTTGGTATGAAGTGGGAGAAAGGCAGATATACGGACCGGAGAAAGTATAGCAGACCTCGGAGAAAAACTAGTTGATTAGGAAGAGGCTGGTTGAAGCACAAAGCAAACAAAAGATCTATGCTGACAATCGGAGAAGAGATTTGGAATTCGAAGAGGGTGACTATGGTTTCTTTAAGGTATCTCCGACTAAGGGTATGATCCGGTTTGGTAAAGGAGGAAAGTAAGCCCCAAGGTACACAGTATCATATAAGATATTGAAGAGGATTGGGAAGACAACTTATCGGTTGGAATTATCGGAAGAGCTAGCCCAAGAACACAATGTCTTTCACGTGTCTATGCTGCAAGGCTGCATTCCTGATCCGAGCCATCACTTACCAGAAGTGCCAGAAGATCTACAGATAAATCTGAGCTACAAGGAGCATCCTGTGGAGATTATGGATCGATGGAAAAAAGTTTGAGAAACAAAACTATACCCATGGTCAAGGTTATGTGGAGGAATCAGCTGGTCGAGGAAGCCACCTGGGAATCAGAGGAGAGGATGTTGAAGGATCATCCCGAACTTTTTGCCTAAACCCTGTATTTTTTGTTTTGTTTTTCTCACTCTTTAAGTGTAGTTCTGAGGAAAGAACTATTCTAAGGAGGGAGTGATGTAACATCCCAGAGAAAAATTAATTTTAATTTTTCTTTTGCACGCGCATTGTACGTAAAATTTTATGCACATTTTAGTTACTAAAATTTTCTTTAGTCATGGAAATTTTTCTTCTCATATTTTTTTAGTCTAAATTTTGTGATTTGCTTTAATTCGATCAATTAGGCCTAAATCCACTTTTTTTCCCACTAAACTTTAATTACAAATTTATATGATTATTTTTGCACTTAAATGTACATTTGAAGTCTAGTACACTTGCCATGTGTAACACATACATACATCTAACTTAATAAAAATTAATAATAGAAGTTGTATGAAAGATTGTGCACGTGCTTGAGCACACAAAGAGGGTTGGCTGACCAAATTGGGAGTGAGGAGAGAGTGGTGAGTTGTGTGAGAGTGGGGAGTTATTTTGGGTAGTGGGAAAGCTATTTTGACCACACAATTTTTCTATAAATAGTCCCTACTTTTGTCATGAACAACACAACTCCTTACAAAAAAAAAAAGAGAGAGAGAGAGAGAGAAAAGAATGCTTGCGGATTGAGGCTTAGGAATACCTTTGTAGGGATTCTTTGCATGGAGCTTTGGAGCATTTTCTTTTAGTAATTCTATTACTAGGAATTCTACATTTGAGGTGGGTGTTTGTCCAACTTTCTAATATAGTTTTATTAGTAGAATATTAGATATGTGTGAATTGTTAGATGCATGATAACTTATATAGATTGATTATTCATGTTTAGATTATTTGTTGTTAACTGAAGGTGTGAGATTATGATATGATTGATTTTAGGGCATTTTCATAAGGTTCTGTTTTACGTTTTAGTTTCACATCAAAAAATCATATCTATTAAACTAGATGGAATCTACAGCTAAAATTTTTATATGAGTATCTCGTATATGTTAAGAACATTTTCCTAAAATTTCATAAAATTTGGATGTCGTTTACTATTTTAATAAAATCCAAACATAGGACTGATTGGTAGTTGGCTAGTTGCTGGAAATTCATACACATTTCGGATTTTGATCATTTCGACATCTTAGATGAAGTATTTTGAGAAAAGCCAAAACTAAGAAATTGAAGCAGACTCATTCACCATTCTGTAAAGTCTAAGGAATCAAATTTTTATACAGAACTGAATTTATAATGAATTTTACAAGTTTGAACAGTTGCAGTACATATAACATTTCGACCCTACTGTAGATTTCAAAGAATTCAGGGTTATAGACCTAATATTTCGAGAAAACTTATAGATACAAAGTTATAATAGACTTGTACACCTTTAATTTTATCTAAAGAACACAAAGTTTTATGAAGTATATAATTTTATATGATTTTTACAAGTAGCATGAGCTGCAGTTTTTTGATTTTGAACAACTGTTTTGCAAATAAATATAGATGAAGTAATTAAGGATGATTTTAAATTATCTTAACTACAAAGTTGTAGTAGAATATTTGTAATTCCTATGAAACTAATAAATCTATTTTTGGAGTAGTATTGAAATTTATATGATTTTTTCAATACCATTGGGTTGATGTCTTTTATCTAGTTGTCATAAAACTTTTACAATGTATAAAATTGGATTTAAAATTGAAATGTTAGTAAGGTGTACCTTATGATGAATTAAGAGGTAATTAAAGGATGAATTTGGGATATTAATCATGTGTTATTTATAAGGGTTTTAACTCATCAAGTGTTATTGAATGTTGCTATAAGAAGTTGGTTACTTCATGAATGATAATAAACATAAAAAGAATAGATAGAGAAGATGATGAATAATGAATGAGATGTTTATGATGAGGTTAAATATAACCTTTGTGATCTCTTTTGAGATGTTTGTTTGTTCTACAGTGAGCGAGACCTAGAATGTCAGCAGTTGTGATAAATAAAATTTGAGAAGTAACCAGTGTGGGTTAACTTTCTCTTTGAGAGGTAGCCAGTGTGGGCTAAGATTCTCAGTGTTTTGATTTAAGTCCGGTGGGAAAAGCTAGCTCTAGGTCTTAATAGCTATAATTTAAACTTAAGGACATGCACTAGTTGGACATATGATGAAATAAGAGCAAACGTAAGTTATGGTCTCTAGGATGACGCGCAGAGTGAGACAATCCCCAGTATTCCGAGACGATGGATGAAATAGGCCACAAAATGATCTGCGGAGTGGGATTGATCTCCAGTATTCCAGGGCGACAGCGACGCTCACGGGGTATTTGTGCAACGAGGGTTCCAGGATGACTCACTGAGTGAGACAATCCCCAGTATTCCGAGACGATGGATGAAATAAGCCACAAAATAATCCGCGTAATGAATTTGATCTCCAGTATTCTAGGGCGAGGACCAATACTTACAAAGTATCTAAATCTTGTAGTAGTCATAGTAGTAGGTTTCATGGTGAGGGACTGAACCCTATAATGAGGAGTACGATAAGGGCTTGCCCTCGGACCTATGTAGTATGGGATGCGTAGAATATGAACAAGTATGCATTAGTGTCATCGTAGTGTTCTGCATTAGGCACTAGGTCATATCATACACTGACATGTTTAGGATAGTCACTTTTCACATTTTGTTTCTGCATTCAAGTTTGTGAATTGCTAAAGTATAAGAATCGCTGTATTATAGCATTACGTTAATTGTATACAACTGTCATGCCCACAGCTTCCCAGATGCAGGATTGGACTTGGCATGGGGTTGCAGTCACTATGATGAGTTGATTAAAAGATCGAAGATTTTCATTATTATAGACTATATTGTATTAATTCTATTGTGCTGTTGTAAAGAAAATATTGCAAATAAAAGTTTTAAATTCCTTGTAAATTTGTATGAATTTAAAGTAAAAGATTCTGTTTTTGCTATGAATTACATGTGCTTGGAATTCGGGGCGTTACAGTTGAACTCGTTGTTTGGAGCCAACAAGTTATTGGAGCTGAAGTGGCAATCAGAGCGTAGAACTCGTTGTTTGGAGCCAACAAGCTATTTGGTGGAGTTTGAGCGAAGACCAAGGTGTTGAACTCGTTGTTTGGAGCCAACGAGTTATTGGTGGAGCTCAAATGGAAATCAGAGCGTAGAACTCGTTGTTTGGAGCCAACGAGCTATTTTGTGGAGCTTGAGCGAGGACCAAGGCATTGAACTCGTTGTTTGGATTCAACGAGTTGTTAATGGAGCTCGTGCGGAGAGCAGAGTGAAGAACTCGTTGTTTGGAGCAACCGAGCTATTTGATGGAGCTTGAGCGAAGACCAAGGCATTGAACTGATTAATTGGAGTCAACAAGTTGTTGATGGAGCTCGTGCAGAGAGCAAAGCGTTGACTCGTTGCTTGGGACCAACAAGTTTTTGACGAAACCTGAGCGAAGAGCATGGCGTTGAACTTGTTGTTCGGAGCCACCAAGTTGTTGATGGAGCTCAAGCAAAAAATTGGGCATTGAATTTGTTGTTTAGAGTCAACGAGTTGTTAATGGAGCTCGTGCGGAGAACAGAGACCCAACAAGTTATTGGTGGTGCTCAAGTGGCAATCAGAGCGTAGAACTCATTGTTTGGAGCCAACTAGCTATTTGGTGGAGCTTAAGCGAAGACCAAGGTGTTGAACTCGTTGCCTGGATCCAACAAGTAATTGGTGGAGCTCAAGTGGCAATCAGAGCATAGAACTCATTGTTTGGATCCAACGAGCTATTTGGTGGAGCTTGAGCGAAGACCAAGGGGTTGAACTCATTGTTCAGGATTGATGAGTTGTTGGATGGAGCTCAAGTGGTGAGCAGAGCATTGAAATTGTTGTTTGGAGCCAACGAGTTGTCGATGGAGCTCAAGCAAAGACCAAGGTGTTGAACTCGTTGTTTGGGGCCAACGAGTTAGTAATGGAGCTCAAGCGGTGAGTAGAGCATGGAACTCGTTGCTCCATGTTGACGAGTTGTCGGCCGGAGGAACTCAAGTGGCATGCGTAGCGCCGAACTCACTTTTAGAGCGAATGAGTTGTGGGTGTTCTGAATCTTCTTAATATGGAAGTGAAGTCACTTGTATTTGTTTAGAGTTGAAGTGGTTCTGTTCTTCTCTTCACCGACAAAAAATGTTGTGTACATCGAACGAGGTCCTCGGGGGCATTGAGCTTGCTCTGCTTTGCGATACGCGGTGCTTGACGGAGTTGGGATTCTTCCGTTTGCACAGTGCTTTAAGCGAGACGGAGTTGGAGCTTGTTCAGGTGAAGATGATCGGATAAACATGGAGCTTGCCTGCCTAAGAAAGACTTGGCTTGAATTTCATCATCAAGAGTTGAGGCGGCCTTATGGAGCTGTTAGCTGGTAGGAGGCCGGTGAAGAGGTTTGTTTCTCTTAGGTAGAGCATCCCTCCAGGGTGTAGCTGGAAGAGCAACTTGCATGATAGTTTGTTGTACCGTGTTCGCAGAAATTTTGGTAGCGATTCCTAGACATGAAACGTAGACTCATTGTAATTCTGCTGTTGTAATGAGACTTGTAGTTTGTTGAATAAGAAGTCTTCTACGTGCTGGTGTCTTGTCTTGTCATTCATCATCTTGGAGGTTGGCTAGTCGTATGAGCTGCTCTTGGGGAGAGTTAAGACTTTGGACTTGTCATTTTGTATTTGTAGATACTTTTAGTGGTACTGGATTTTAACATATGGGTTTGCAGTAGTTCTATGATTTTTTATGAAATCTCTCCATATGCTTGATCCTTGCTGTCAAGGTTTATGCACCATCGACTAGGTTCTTTGTAGCTAGATAATAGGGCCTCAAGTCTGTTACGTATAGCTAACAAACCGTCGACGGTGTGTGACGGAGTTTAGAACTTCTCCGCCTTGAACTCAGCTAGTTGTAGGAACAACTCTGAGGGAGAGTCATTTTCCAAACTTGCTGTATGGGTCCTCCGACAAATTGTGAGTTACATTAATTGGAGAGTTAAACTCTAAGTGTTGCTTTTACAAGTGATACTGGAGTAACTGTGATCCACGATTTTGGACCTCCTAATCTGTCTTCAAGGAATTTTAATTAGTTTCAAGAATAGATCGAATAACGAGTTGAACTCTGAACGTACTTGTTTACAGGTTACTAAAGTAACTCCGAACCATGGGTATGGATTCCGAACTTGTTAATTTAGGTATTAACAGGTTGTAGGACCATATCGAATGGCGAGTTGAAATCCGAACGTGCTTAATTGCAAGTTGCTAAAGTAACTCCGAGCCATGGGTATGGACTCTGAACCGGTCGTGGAGGTGCTGACGGATTGTGTAACTCTTGTTCCCGTATATATGTATTTTTCCGTGTATTTCTGTATTTAAAATTTTTATAACTTTCTTCTCGCTTTTAAATTTTGTTTTTCAACAATTACATTTTCAATTGATCAAATTTTAACAAAATATTATTCTGGTTTGTAAGAAATTTTCTATTTCATTTTATTATTTATATTTTGGCCAAAACAAATTATATTACTTCGTTGATTATATTAAATAATGTAAGTCGGACTCCTAATTCATTATATATTACTATTTTTTTTATTGAGCCAAGTCCAAATATTATTTGATAAATTTTTATTTGCAACTAGAGCCCAAAAAATCTCTTTATTTATTATTGGATTTGAGCCCATTGATTTTAATATATCATGTATTATTATTTGTTAAGCCCATCATCTAAAGGCCAAATTTTATATTCCATTTGCATTATTTATTTATATATGACCTGAGCCCAACCCAAGCCCATTTCCTATTGGATTCTAACCCAAACCTGTTCACTCAAACCCAATAACCCAATTCTTCCCTAGTCTATTTTGACCAGATCAACCCCACATCTCCCCGTATTCCCTAATTCCCCTCTCACGTTCCCCCAAGATCTCAACTATCCCCATTATAATATTTTTATTATATACTCTCTCTCTCTCTCCTATCGCAACCAAACAAATCCCTAACCCCATTACTGTTCATCTCCCCAACCCTACCCCCAGCTACTATTGAAACCGAACCCCTACCCCTATTCATCTTCCCCTACCTTTAGGGCCTCTGCCTTTGTCACCGCAACTCCCGCCATCACCTCCAGCAGAGCTCCCCTGCCTCCTGCATCCTTCCTACACTCATCGACCCATCGTCTGCAGTCCTTGACTGCATCCCCACTGAGCAATCTCGCCCCTCGTGCCAGCATCTTGCCATTACTTCCCTTCATCGCAAACCCATCGATCATCCCCGATTGTAGCTGCCCTCCTACGTCGAACACCAGCTCCCGTCGCCTTGCAGACCCCCGTCATCACCCTAAGCACATCCCCTACCCAACACTGCCATGGCCGTCATCCTCCTCCTTTCTCCATCATCCTGCCATTGCTGCAGTCGAGCCTCACTTGCACCTCTCCCGATCATCCTCGCCTCCTTGCGACGCACTGCCTCCCCCTGTCATGAGCATTGCTCCCCTTCCTCTGTTCCTTCCAAGAAAAAAGCATTGCTCCACAGTCGACCTCACCTCTGAGTCTTGCCACTACAGCTCCGTCCTCACCTGCACCCCACAGTAGATGCCTGAACCACCTCGACTGCACCCACAACCGCAGCACCGCTCCGCCTGCCGATCGCAATCCCTGCACTCGCCGCTGCACCCCACAACCACCATTGCAGTCAAGCTTTGTCGACTTCCCCTACTCTGCTCGCCTCTCGCTCGAGCGCCTCCATCCTCCTCCTCAACATTCTGCCACCCTGAGCCCTGCGACTACACCACCGAGCCGCCCTGTTGCCGCTAGCTGTCGCCATCGAGTCGAAGCACCATTGCCGCTTACTGTCGATCAGGGGAGTTTTGATCAAGTGAATCCTAGCCGCTCGATCCCCTCGTGATCGTGATCATCACCATCACCTTGATCTCATCTGATTGAGATCAGATTTGATAGATCAGATCATGACCGTCCGATTAAACCGATCTTGATCATCACCATCTGCGATCTCAGTCGTTGATCTTCTTGATCTTGATCTTGATCTTCGATCTCTGCCGTCCGATCTATATTTGATCATCTTGATCTTGATCAACATCGAGATCCGTAGCCGATCATGATCATCTCATTAAGATTCGCTTGGTTCGCAATCGTTGCCGTGTGCCGGAATCCGTTCCTGTTATTCTTTTCTCTTCGAAATCGTCATCAAGGCAAGTACTTGTATGAATTTTTATTGTTCCTCGTACAAGCATAAATACCACAAGTGGATCTCCGTTATAACTTGTTTTTCATGTTCTTACTTGTTGATAATCTTCATCATATCCGTTTTGATTCATTTCTATTATGTTCGTAATCATAAAAGATCATAAACACCAATTGTGTATTTCTGCCCCAACCATATGTTCTGACTTGTAGCCTGATTTTGACCCAGTCATACTTTGAATCTGTTAGAACTTTCTGAATACGAATTGTAGCCCCAGATGTCTAGTTTACAACCTTTTTTACGGAATCGAATTCTGTATTATATTTTGTGAGTTACAGCTATTTTGGTGCTGCTGGGTCTGAAATTTCAGATTCATAAATTTGCTGTGTCACCCTGTTTTTCAATTTAATTTGACTATGTTATCTATAAGATGATGACATAAAAATTAATATGCTGAGAATAGACATATTAGGGAACCTTCAAGAATTTCCTTAGATTTAATTGTTGTGTTTTTGGACCTCTTTCATGCTTATAAACAAAACTTTACTTTTCTGGCTGATCATGAATTCTATATAAAACGATGTTTTGATCCCTGTTGCTGTAGTTTTTATATGACTTGTGTATATGCGCCGGATTCGGTAGAGTCTAGTTTCTAGAATTTCTGACGGATCTAGATTTGCATTCCTTTAGCAACAAGAATCTCAGTTTTGGTGTAGCAACGTCTTGCTGTCCAGAATTGAAATTCTCGTTGTTCTAACTATTATAGGTTGTTTCGTCACCCATTTATGTTTGCTATCCAACTTGAACTTGTTCCTTATTTCTTGTCATATTTTTCTTGCCCTGTTTGTACACGTCTATGCCTGCTTTAATAATAATAACAAGTCATCAAGCCGGGGTTAGGGAAAAGATCTAGTAGTGAAAAATATAGAAATGTGTACTTGGAAGGGGGGCCGTGTTTCCCACCTATTACATGATTACATGATATATGATCCTGATTACCTGTTTACATGATTACCTGACTACATACTTTCCTATGAGAAGGTGTACTCAGAAGGTGGCCCGTGTTTTCCACCTGTTTTCCGACTACATACTTTCCTATAGGAGGGTGTACTCGGAGGGGACCCGTAGGTTCTACTTGATACATGATTACCTATTATATGATTACATGATACATGATCCGGATTACCTGTTTACCTGATACCTGAGTACACGACCCTATATAATCCACTACGAAATCTAAACGCAACTTGTTTAAATGTAGCAACCATGTGGTAAATAAATGGGACGCATGAAGTGCTACCTATATAGGATTAAATACAAGACTTAAGAATAATATGATCACTTGCACATTCCTGTTACTTGTACATGTTACCTGACACCCGTTACATGTTTACTTACTTGCATGCTACTTGATACCTGTTATATCTACTTGTTCACTTGTTACCTGATCCTGTTACTTGACTCGTTTTACTTGGTTGCAAGTTTCGTTGAACCTTATTACTTGTTGCAATCCTGTCATGACATGTTTTATATTCTTAATTCCAAATCTTTGGTTCATACTTTCTTGCACTTGTTCCCATACCCTTTGCTTGTACTACTTGCGGCCCGTAACTTGCTCTGAAGGGTACTCCATTTGTCTTTCTTTGAGTTATGTTGTACAGTTCAGACGATAGGTTATTGAGAGAACTCATCAAACTGTTACTGCACTACATATTCTCTTGCTATTTGGTAAGTCCTTGTATTTCAGATACTGGTTATTGCATTATATTCATGTTTATGTGATTACTATTGTACTGTTGAGTTACCTGGTGTTGTACAACTTATGGATGATATGAGTTGGCATACTTATTTCATTTGCTGGGCCTCAGTTATGTGCTTGTATTCCCATGGAATGGGGAGTGGGGCGTGACAGATTACTGGAGCAGATCGAATGGCGAAGCGCACTCTAAACTTGCTTCATTGCAAATTACAAGAGTATCTTCGAACCATGGGTATGGACTTCGAATCCGTCTTATGAAAACCTTTTAACGAGTGTTTAGCGCCAGTCTAGGTGTACGTTGGGCGTTTAGCTCGTTGTTTGCTTTAATATTAGCAGGTTGCAGAAGCAGATCGAATGGCGAACCACACCCTGAACTTGCTTCATTGCAAATTGCTAGAGAATCCTCAAACCATGGGTATGGACCCCGAACCCGTCTTGTAGGAAGCTTTTAACGAGTTTTTTATGCCGTTTTTGTGTATAAGTTTGACACTCAACTCATTGTATGCTTTGTTGGCTTGTACAATAACTATGCAAAAGTTCATACTATACTTTATTGGAAAACAAAACTAAGCGGCTGCTCTAGTGGCTGGCCGTTATTACAAATTAAAAAAAAATTGCTGCAAAAATTCATACTTCATTTTATTGAAAAATAAAACTAGGCGGCTGCTCTAGTGTCTGGTGTAACACCCCGAATCCCAAATACACTGAATTCGAGATGTTCTACAGGATCTTTTCGCTTCCTTTAGTACAATTTTACAAGGGAATTTAAACTTTTTCACTTTACATCAGAGTTTACATCAATATTACACTTTACATTGCACAGCGGAAGTAAAATTTTACAACAATGAAAACAAATATACAACAACATGGAGTAATCTTTAAGCATTTGTTCCTCTTTAATCTTTATCAAGCCATTTACCTGCATATAAGACTGTGGGTACGTCAGTTTATTCAACCGACGATCATTATACACGGCCATCCTCTCTATGCCGGAAATAGTATAACTTAATTTTCCATATTTAGCAAACACAAACTTGTCACAAAACAAACTAAAGGGACTACCCTATTGATGTCGTGTTGTGATTGTGCACTTAGTCCTTAATGCAGTTATTTATATTACATGACACTAATGCGCACTTGTTCGGATTCTATGCATCCCATACTACATAGGTCCGAGGGCAAGCCCTTAATCGTTCTTCATCTTTATAGGGTTCAATCCCTCGTTATGACTTAATCTACTACGGTAATTACGGTAAGTATCCTAGATGATCTATGAGTACAAGCTTGTGTACAGAAAATTCTGGAGGGGAATCCCACGCCATGTCTTGACTCATCAAGCATGCATTCTGTGGCAATTCAGCCTCACTTCATGGCACACGATCTTCTTGCAGTCACCAAACATCCCACAAGCGTGGCTAGAGTCCGATAATTCTGAGTTGTGCCCACGCCATGTCTTAACTCATCAAGCATGCATTCTGTGGCTCACACACCCGCACCGTAAACCCTAGTTCTCATACTCATGTTTTTCTCTCACTTTCATCACATCTCCACTATGTACTAATCCTTAGTTTCTTTTATTAAAATCATGAACAAAAATCGAAGCTCTAGAGTTAGCCTCTCCACTAAATCGGACTTATTCATTCATTTCAACATGACCAACCTTGGTCTTTCTTTTCAAATTTCATTTCCAAATGCCGGGGGAGACTTAGCTACTCTTTTATTTCAATTTTCAATTCACAATTTCCAAAATGAGCATTTCCAACTCATAAATTCCCATGTTAAGTTATCATACTCAAATGTATATTCTCTTTTCAAATCATGATTTCAAATTTGCTCAAATAGTCCATGACTATACATGAATCTCATATGCTTTATCAATTATCACTTCATATCAAAATTTCACATCACTAACAAATATTCACAATTCATATTTTCCACATTATTCTCAAATGAGAATAAATTGCATTATGTCACACAATAAAATTTCTTTTTGCCAAATAATCTTCTAATCCTTCATTTCAACTTATTCTTGTAAGTTATAATTTTTCACAAAGTATATATCTAGAACCATTGTCTATTTATGCCTTTTATTCCCAAATCATAGTGTATTTCATGCAAATAATTCCCAAATCATTTTTATAAAGTCCCATATATTTTTAGGAGAATAACCATATTTTTTTCACAATTTCTCGACACTTAAAACCCCCCAAAAAAATAATTTTTCATTCTTGCCGAGAGCAAGAATCGAACCCAACACCCGTGAGTCACAGCCGACAGCACAAGCCAACAGGCCGGCTGCTCCAATCGTCATAAGGCGGACTGAGAGTATTATATGCTCTCGGTCGCCGATACCCTTTCTTTATAAAAATTTTAGACACAAAAAAATGTGTTACCCAGGGGATTCGAACCGTTCACCACCGGGAACCCAACCGCACCATGTGACCACTTGAGCTATGCGCTCAGTTGTCCCTAATATAATTTCATATGCATTTAACCCGTGCTCTCTGTTAATTAGAACATTTCTATGTTCAACTATTCCCAATTTCATTTGATCTTCATAAAAAATAATTTATAACTCCAGATTGTTACTACTTCACATAATTTGCATATCAGTAAGAGCAAAATAATTTTTGTAATAATTAAAACGTATTTTCATACACTAATTCAAATTATACATTATAACACTACATTTCTTCTCTTTTCGACATTTCTTCGCATTGTAGCATTCTAATCTTTTGTCCATAAATTCTCACCTTAATTCTCTGACTTTAATCATTTATCTAACATATAACTCATATTTTAATTTATTCATGCCCATATCAACACAAAGGATCTATTTAACACATGAAAAGGGTATAATCAAGCTACTAACTTTGTGTGTAGTTCTTGATAGTAATAAATGTGTTTTCATTAATCAATCCATGATTCTAATCAATTCACATACAACTCAAATAATAGAACCACATATAAATTTGTATGTCCACATTTCAATCATTCAAGAAGTCATTTTTCCTAATTAAAGTGTGCTCTTCTTAATCATTTTCATGCTTCAAGTTTCTCTAAATTAACTAGCATGCAATCCTACTTTAGAAATAGGGAAAATTTTACCCACCTTGTATGGAGAGAACAAACACAATTAGTAACGAAGGTCCTTTGCAAATGAGTGCAGCTCCTCCTAGACGCGCGCACACAAGCTCCAAAAGCACCAACACCGAAAGCTCCCTCCTTGAATAGCCGGCCCTCTCCTTCTTCTTGGTAGAATGCAAGCACAATCCCACTCACAACTCAATCTTTTAACTCACAAAACACTACTAAATAATACTATTAGACTATAGGTTTGGAAGAGATTATTAAGCACAAAATAGCTAGCCATGGGAGGGGATATTTATACTAAAAATCAAATAGAATGGAGGGCTAGGATCAATTGGTTGGTTGTAGGATGGAGGGCTAGGATGAAAGTAGGAGTTGCAATAACTACCCACATCCAAATAACCACCACACCATGATCACCACTCAAATTTTGAGTTCCCTCCAAAAAGATCACAACTGGCCATGAAGAAAGCATGCATTTTGCACGTGTACGTGTAGTGCACGTGCATGCAACTAGGCCCAAAATTGTACATTTAATTTTTGTATAAAAATAAAATAGCATTTAAATTGTATTCTACATGACAAGTTGTATATATAAAAAAATAAATTAATCCATGGGCTTTAGTTTATGGGCCAAAAATAGTTATTTTAAAATAAAATAAATAAATTACATTTTGGGCTTTAAGAAAAAGGCTTTTTAATTTAATAAAAATAGGGCTTTTGTATAAAATAATTAAAAAACATATATTGAAATATCTTTACTCATCTTGATGAAAATATTAACCAAAATATTGCACGTGCACACTACGTGCAAAATAAAATAATTTTTCATTAATTGAAAAATCATGGTATTACAACACTCCCTCCTTAGAATAGTTCCGTCCCCGGAACTACAGTCAAGAGTGAGAGAAACAAAATACAACACTCACACAAGAACAAAAAGATACAAAGATACAATCAAGCAAAAAGCTCAGGATAGTCCTTCAACATCCTCTCCTCAGACTCCCAAGTAGCCTCTTCAACCAAATGGTTTCTCCAGACTACCTTGACCATCGGTATCATCTTATTCCTCAAGACTTTCTCTCGACGATCAACAATCTCGACAGGAGACTCAATGTAATTCAGATCCAATTACAAACCTTCCGGCACTTCAGGCAAATGATGACTCGGATCTGAAATATAACCTCTCAGCATAGACACATGAAAGACATTGTGCACCTGAGATAACTCTTCCGGTAATTCAAGCCGGTAAGCAGTTTTCCCGATCCTTTTCAATATCTTATACGGGCCTATAAACCTCGGGGCTAACTTCCCTCCTTTGCCAAATCGAACCACACCTTTACTGGGTGATACCTTCAGAAAGACGAAGTCACCAACCTCAAACTCAAGGTCCCTTCTCCAGTTGTCTGCATAGCTTTTCTGCCTGCTCTGAGCTTCCACCAACCTTTTCCTGATCAGAACAATCTTTTCAGAGGTTTGCTGCACAAGCTCAGGACCAAACAACTGACGATCCCCAACTTCAAACCAACAAATAGGAGTCCTGCACTTCCTGCCATACAAAGCTTCGTACGGCGTCATCCCGATGCTAGTCTGAAAACTGTTGTTGTAAGCAAATTCTACCAAAGGTAAATGCCTTTCTCAACTGCCTCCAAAGTCTAGTATACAACATCGAAGCATATCCTCAAGAATACGGTTGACTCTCTCGATCTGCCCATCGGTTTGCGGATGAAAAGCAGTGCTGAAATCTTTCTTGGTACCCAAAGCTGTCTGAAGACTCCTCTAGAAATGCGAAGTAAACCGCGCATCTCGATCAGACACAATAGTTGCCGGACGATCTCGCCAACATACAACTCAGCTAACTTGTCCATCGAAGCAGTGAGTTTCATCGCCAGAAAGTGAGCGGACTTGGTTAGTCGATCGACTATAACCCAAATCGCATCATTGCCTTTAGGACTCTTAGGCAATCCCGTAATGAAATCCATACTGATGTTATCCCACTTCCATTCCGGAATAGGTAACGGCTGTAATAGACCTCCGGGTCTCTGATTTTCGGCTTTGACTTGCTGACAAACCTCACACTTCGCCACAAATTCAGCCACATCCCGCTTCAAACCTGACCACCAGAAATGCTGTTTGATGTCTTTGTACATCTTAGTACTTCCAGGATGTACTGACAAAAGAGTAGCATGTGCCTCCTGAAGAATACTCTCTTTCAGGTCCGCCTGATTTGGAACACACAGTCTATCTCCGAACCACAGCACTCCATCCCTGATTTGAAATCCAGGCAACCTGCCAGCACCAACCTGCTCCTTCATCTCCAAAATATTAGCATCAACCTCTTGACTTGTAATGATCCTTGCATTCAGTGTAGGCTGAAGCCTCTGCTGAGCCAAAGATGCTCCCCTTGCAAGACAACTTCAATACCGGCTCGATCCAATTCCTCAATCAGATGCTTCTGAGTTGTAATCAAACTGGCTAAACTGCTCTTGCGACTAAGTGCATCAGCCACAACATTAGCCTTCCCAGGATGATACTTGATCTCAGGTCGCATGTCCTCAAGCACTTCCAACCATCTCCGCTGCCTCAGATTCAGATCCCTCTGCTGATATATATACTTCAAGCTCTTGTGGTTCGTGTACATGTTCAACTTCTCACCGTACACGTAGTGCCTCCATTGCTTTAGGGAAAAGATAATCGCAGCCAACTCCAGATCATGAGTCGGGTAATTCTTCTCATGCGGTCGTAGTTGCCTAGACCCATAAGCGATTACTCTTCCTTCTTGCATTAAGACACAACCAAGCCCACGATGTGAAGCATCGCTATAAACATCATACTCAACACCTGCTCTAGGCAAAGCCAAAATAGGTGCAGTAGTCAGCTTCTCTTTCAACTCCTGAAAGCTTGACTTACATTGCTCAGTCCACTTGAAGTTCACATTCTTCTTGGTCAGTCCAGTAAGCGGCACGGCTATCTGAGCATAACCTTGAATGAATCTCCGGTAGTATCCAGTCATCCCAAGAAAACTTTGGACTTCCTTTACTGTATTAGGCCTTGCCCAACCTCTCACTGCCTCTATCTTCTGAGGGTCAGTTGCCACTCCCTCCTTAGAAAGGATGTGACCTAGGAATGCCACTTCAGACTTCCAGAAATCACACTTGGATAACTTGGCATACAACTATTGCTCTTCCAGCTTCTTCAAAACTGCTGCCAGATGCTCGGTGTGCTCCTCTTCTGACTTGGAGTACATGAGAATATCGTCGATAAACACCACGACGAAAGAATCAATGAACGGCCTCAGAACTCTGTTCATCAAATCCATGAAGATTGCGGGTGCATTCGTCACTCCAAATGGCATAACTAAGAATTCGTAATGCCCATGCCGAGTTCTAAATACAGTTTTATGCACATCTTCAGCTTTCACTCGAACTTGGTGATACCCTGATCGAAAATCTATTTTGGAGAATACAGCTGCTCCTTGTAGACGATCGAACAAGTCATCAATTCGAGGAATAGGATACTTATTCTGAACAGTGACTTTATTCAGCTCTCGGTAATCGATACACATTCTCATCGATCCATCCTTCTTCTTTACCAAAAGCACCTGGTGCTCTCCAAGGTGACGCACTAGGTTGAATAAAGCCTTTCTCCAATAGTTCCTCAATCTGCCGTTTCACCTCATCCTGTTCCACTGGAGCCATCCTATACGGTGCCTTAGAAATGGGTGCACTTCCCGGTTGAATAGTGATGCTGAACTCTACATCACGATGCGGGGGTAACCCAGGAAAATCATCCAAGAACACAGTCGGATAGTCCCGAACCACAGGAATCCCTTGCACTTCCACAGGAGTCTCTTCCTTGAGGATAGTTGCCACCAGCTTAGAACATTTCTGCTTCTCTTGGAAAGTTAATTCAGGTCCACCTGGAGCCTTCACTGTTACCGTCTTGGTCTTACACTCGATGTTTGCACTGTACAACGACATCTAATCAATGCCAATGATAACATCGACTCCCAAGATAGTCAGCTCAATCAGTTCAATTCTAAAGATTCGATCACCAATCACGATCTCACAATCAGCATAGTACCGATCAGTGGTTAAAGTTTCCCCTGATGGAGTAGCCACTGCTAAGATCTTGCCTGGAAAAATCTTCGGTTCAACTCCCAACACTTTAGCAAATTTAGGAGACACAAAAGTATGAGAGGATCCAGTATCGAACAACACAACAGCTTTCATTTCATTAAGATAAAGTTTGCCTGTTACATAATACACACTCATTACGTAACAGTTTCACTAAACAGCGGGAAAAGAAATGACATAAACCACTAAACTCAGCCCTCGTACCAGTGATGACATGATCAACCTTATCAGCATCAGCTTCTGTCAAGGCAAATACTCGCCCTGGTTGGTACGGCCTCTTTCCAGTCTGCTGCGTCGGTGCGTTGATATTACCATTCCGTGGTTTGAGACATTGAGATCGGTAATGTCCCGTTTCACCACAGTTGAAGCAAGTTACCACAGGAGGTCTCACCACATTGTTTCCAGGTCATCCAGCCACACTAATAGCGTTCGCCCCAGTCGGTTTGAACCTTTGTGCAGATGGTTGCCTCTTGAAACTCCCAGAATTGGCAGGCCTCTTTCCAGACTGCCAGTTGTTCCTCCGGTTCTGAACAACATGGAACTGCTCCATATCTGCTTCCGTCGCTACTGCCCTCTTGACCAACTTGTCAAATCTTCTGATACCAAGAGGTATCATCCGGGACCTCAAGCTCGGCCTCAACCCATGCTCGAACTTACGAGCCTTCTTAGCCTCATCCATCACCAGTTCTGGAGCATACCTAGAGAGCTGAGTAAACTTAGTCTCGTACTCCCTCACTGACATGCTATCTTGCTGTAGCGATAGAAACTCCATAGCCTTCTTCTCTTGAACATCGGAGGGGAAATAGTGACTGCGGAATTCTTTCAGAAATTCCTCCCAGCCAAGCACTATACCTTCCATGGTCCTCTTCATCGACTGCCACCAAACAGCCGCTTCCTTCTCAAATTGCAGAGTCGCCAACTTCACCTTACTACCTTCAGGGGTCTCCAACACCTCAAAGATTGTCTCCACTTGACGAATCCAGTTGTCAGCCGCATCAGGGTCTGACTTCCCTTCGAAAACGGGTGGTTTCATTCGTTTGAACGATTCCACCAGTTTAATCGCTTTGGGCACTGGATTCGCAGGTCCCCTTCCTTGGTTCTGAGCCACGGCATTGAGCGTCTGATAGACCCTCGCAAGTTCCGTTTCCAGATCCAACCCTTCACCATTTCTAGCTCCTCTTCTCGACATATTCTGATGCAAAAGATCCATTAAATTCGAAGTATAAGACATGAATTTTAAATCAACTTGCATTTCATTAAATTCCAAACTTTATACATTCAAATTGAAAAACATTTCTTGACATCAGACTGAAAGATAGTAGAAGCTACAACAGTCTAACTCCTACGGTTCCTCTTCGCTTCTCGAAGTTCTCCCCGTAGTTCGTCAACTTCATCCTTTAGCACATCTGTCAGATTCTTCCTCTTCTCGAGTTCCCATATACGATGACTGAGAACAGAATAGTCGTCCTTTCGCTTTGCCAGCTGAGCCTCCAATAATCCGACTCTCTCTCGCAGGGTTTCTACCTGCCTCTGAAGAGATATCACCAGACTATTTGGAACTGGTTCTTCTTCTTCGTCAGAAGAAGAGTCATCAGATGAATCCGAAGGTGGGGTGATCTCTCGAGATTCAGGTCATTCTTCTCCGTCAGAATCTGCTTGCCCTGGGTAGTACTCGTCCTCGGAATCTGCCTGTCCAGGATGGTACTCTTCCTCAATGATATGCCAGTCGTCGTCTCCAGCAGGGTCGAAGTGATCAACCATCTTAGAAATAGGGAGGAAGAAGCATAAGTCATAGAGAAACACAAATGTAAGTCACTTACATTTAAATCTCTAGACTCAAACACACACTCTAAATGTCCACTTCTAGGGTGTCGTTCCTTACAAATTTGTACAAGTGTGGAAAGCGTAGAAACGCGGCTCTGATACCACCCTGTAACGCCCTGAATCCCAAATACACTGAATTCGAGATGTTCTACAGGATCTTTTCGCTTCCTTTAGTACAATTTTACAAGGGAATTTAAACTTTTTCACTTTACATCAGAGTTTACATCAATATTACACTTTACATTGCACAGCGGAAGTAAAATTTTACAACAATGAAAACAAATATACAACAACATGGAGTAATCTTTAAGCATTTGTTCCTCTTTAATCTTTATCAAGCCATTTACCTGCATATAAGACTGTGGGTACGTCAGTTTATTCAACCGACGATCATTATACACGGCCATCCTCTCTATGCCGGAAATAGTATAACTTAATTTTCCATATTTAGCAAACACAAACTTGTCACAAAACAAACTAAAGGGACTACCCTATTGATGTCGTGTTGTGATTGTGCACTTAGTCCTTAATGCAGTTATTTATATTACATGACACTAATGCGTACTTGTTCGGATTCTATGCATCCCATACTACATAGGTCCGAGGGCAAGCCCTTAATCGTTCTTCATCTTTATAGGGTTCAATCCCTCGTTATGACTTAATCTACTACGGTAATTACGGGTAAGTATCCTAGATGATCTATGAGTACAAGCTCGTGTACAGAAAATTCTGGAGGGGAATCCCACGCCATGTCTTGACTCATCAAGCATGCATTCTGTGGCAATTCAGCCTCACTTCATGGCACACGATCCTCTTGCAGTCACCAAACATCCCACAAGCGTGGCTAGAGTCCGATCATTCTGAGTTGTGCCCACGCCATGTCTTGACTCATCAAGCATGCATTCTGTGGCTCACACACCCGCACCGTAAACCCTAGTTCTCGTACTCATGTTTTTCTCTATCTTTCATCACATCTCCACTATGTACTAATCCTTAGTTTCTTTTATCAAAATCATGAACAAAAATCGAAGCTCTAGAGTTAGCCTCTCCACTAAACCGGACTTATTCATTCATTTCAACATGACCAACCTTGGTCTTTCTTTTCAAATTTCATTTCATTTCATTTCCAAATGCCGGGGGAGACTTAGCTACTCTTTTATTTAAATTTTCAATTTTTCAATTTCCAAAATAAGCATTTCCAACTCATAAATTCCCATGTTGAGTTATCATACTCAAATGTATATTCTCTTTTCAAATCATGATTTCAAATTTGCTCAAATAGTCCATGACTATACATGAATCTCATATGCTTTATCAATTATCACTTCATATCAAAATTTCACATCACTAACAAATATTCACAATTCATATTTTCCACATTATTCTCAAATGAGAATAAATTGCATTATGTCACATAATAAAATTTCTTTTTGCCAAATAATCTTCTAATCCTTCATTTCAACTTATTCTTGTAAGTTATAATTTTTTACGAAGTATATATCTAGAACCATTGTCTATGTATGCCTTTTATTCCCAAATCATAGTGTATTTCATGCAAATAATCCCCAAATTATATTTATAAAGTCCCTTATATTTTTAGGAGAATAACCATATTTTTTTCACAATTTTTGGACACTTAAAACCCCCCAAAAAAATAATTTTTCATTCTTGCCGAGAGCAAGAATCGAACCCAGCATCCGTGAGTCACAGCCGACAGCACAAGTCAACAGGCCGGCTGCTCCAATCGTCATAAGGTGGACTGAGAGTATTATATGCTCTCGGTCGCCGATACCCTTTCTTTATAAAAATTTTAGACACAAAAAAATGTGTTACCCAGGGGATTCGAACCGTTCACCACCGGGAACCCAACCGCACCATGTGACCACTTAAGCTACGCGCTCAGTTGTCACTAATATAATTTCATATGCATTTAACCCGTGCTCTCTGTTAATTAGAACATTTCTATGTTCAACTATTCCCAATTTCATTTGATCTTCATAAAAAATACTTTATAACTCCAGATTGTTACTACTTCACATAATTTGCATATCAGTAAGAGCAAAAAAAATTTTGTAATAATTAAAACGTATTTTCATACACTAATTCAAATTATACATTATAACACTACATTTCTTCTCTTTTCGACATTTCTTCGCATTGTAGCATTCTAATCTTTTGTCCATAAATTCTCACCTTAATTCTCTGACTTTAATCATTTATCTAACATATAACTCATATTTTAATTTATTCATGCCCATATCAACACAAAGGATCTATTTAACACATGAAAAGGGTATAATCAAGCTACTAACTTTGTGTGTAGTTCTTGATAGTAATAAATGTGTTTTCATTAATCAATCCATGATTCTAATCAATTCACATACAACTCAAATAATAGAACCACATATAAATTTGTATGTCCACATTTCAATCATTCAAGAAGTCATTTTTCCCAATTAAAGTGTGCTCTTCTTAATCATTTTCATGCTTCAAGTTTCTCTAAATTAACTAGCATGCAATCCTACTTTAGAAATAGGGAAAATTTTACCCACCTTGTATGGAGAGAACAAACACAATTAGTAACGAAGGTCCTTTGCAAATGAGTGCACCTCCTCCTAGACGCGCGCACACAAGCTCCAAAAGCACCAACACCGTAAGCTCCCTCCTTGAATAGCCGGCCCTCTCCTTCTTCTTGGTAGAATGCAAGCACAATCCCACTCACAACTCAATCTTTTAACTCACAAAACACTACTAAATAATACTATTAGACTATAGGTTTGGAAGAGATTATTAAGCACAAAATAGCTAGCCATGGGAGGGGATATTTATACTAAAAATCAAATAGAATGGAGGGCTAGGATCAATTGGTTGGTTGTAGGATGGAGGGCTAGGATGAAAGTAGGAGTTGCAATAACTACCCACATTCAAATAATCACCACACCATGATCACCACTCAAATTTTGAGTTCCCTCCAAAAAGATCACAACCGGCCATGAAGAAAGCATGCATTTTGCACGTGTACGTGTAGTGCACGTGCATGCAATTAGGCCCAAAATTTTACATTTAATTTTTGTATAAAAATAAAATAGCATTTAAATTGTATTCTACATGACAAGTTGTATATAAAAAAAATAGATTAATCCATGGGCTTTAGTTTATGGGCCAAAAATAGTTATTTTAATATAAAATAAATAAATTACATTTTGGACTTTAAGAAAAAGGCTTTTTAATTTAATAAAAATAGGGCTTTTGTATAAAATAATTAAAAACATATATTGAAATATCTTTTCTCATCTTGATGAAAATATTAACCAAAATATTGCACGTGCACACTACGTGCAAAATAAAATAATTTTTCATTAATTGAAAAATCAGGGTATTACAGCTGGCCGTTATTACAAATTAAGAAAATTTGCTACTGCCACTAAGAGAGGACATTTCAGATGCCCTTATTCACCTTGGCAAGGTAGACCAATTTCCAAGTCCCTACTGATATCTCCTTGCCCCCCGAGTCTTTAAGTTGATGAACGGTTAGGCGAACAACTTGGTAGATCTTGCCTGGACTTGCCTATTTTGGAGGGAGCCCCCTATTATTTTGCACAGAGAAAGAGAAATCTTCTGATGCACCAATATATTTAGGCATGACTATTTGTCTCCGCTGAATGAGCGGAGTGCCTTCGGATAAGGGATTCAGGTTTATTACTGTGTTATGATGAGAACTAGTTTGGACCTGGTGAGAGATAATGTAGCTGGTTTGGAAGTTCTTGGTAGAATTGTTTATGGCAGTGGCTACAAGCTTGTTTACAGTATTGGAATTATTGTGACTGTTTTCTGGCGGTAGCTTTATGGTGTCGAGGGGGAGAAACGAGGCCCCCCATTGTAGCGGTGTTGCATGCTCGTGCTGCCTGTTGGCTCCCTACAACTTGGCATGCGCCAGCCGTTGTTGGGAACTTCATTTTCATGTGGAAGGCTGATGCAACTGCATGGAAGGCTGCTAGGCCGGGACGACAGAATATAGCATTGTATGCAGCTTTGACATCGACTACCATAAAGTCCAATACTTCCGTTCGAATAGCGGGGGCTTTTCCTGCTGTCACATCCAGTTTTACGACTCCTACTTGAATGGGGACATCGAAAAATTTGTGGAGTGTATAACCGGCTGGCTTGAGTTGGTCTCGGGAAAGCTTGAGAGCCTCGAATGTGGCCATGAAGAGGATGTTTACTGAGCTTCCATTGTCCACCAGGATGCGGCGTATCTCATGATTCACCATGCAAAGGTTTATGTCCAATGCATCACAATGAGGTGTTCAGAAGCCTTCTAAGTCCTTGTAGGAGAAAGATATTGGGACCCCGATGCTTTTGGCAGGCAGAATATTATCTATGGAGTTGACTTCCCTGACAAAGCTTTGCGGGAGTTGGAATCTCCCCCCATAAGGCTTCCATGAATGGAGTGGAGGACGACCATGTGTTTAGAGTCTTGCAATTTGTATGGCCTCTCTTGACGCTTATTAGCCCCCTGGGGCAGAGGGTTTTCGGCTTCGTTATCTTTCCGAACGAAGTTGGAGAGATAGCCTCTGCGAATTAAGGCATCCAGTTCTTCATTAAGGGCTCGACAGTTGTCGGTAGTGTTTTCATAATCTATGTTAAATGTGCACCACTTTTGTCTCTTCTCTTGCTAGACGTTGATATCTTGGGGAGAGGGCAGATTATTCCATTCTTGTCAACTTCCATGAGGATGGCTGATACGCTTGCATTAAGAGGAGTGAACTTGTAAAAGCGTGGTGCTGTAGGTGGACAACATTGACCTGCGCCGTTTTTTCTGAAACTTCCTGGGTTCTTCCTCGCTTGTATTCTTCCATTTGTTTTCAAAAGATGAATCATTCTTGCCATGAGGATAGAGAGCTTCCTCGACCCTGATATACTTGTCATTCCTTTCTAGGAGCTCAGTAAAACTTTTGGGTGGCTTTTTGGCGAAGGAGGCTTTCAGGTGTTTGTTAGTGACATTGTGGCGGAAAGCTGTTGCCGCCACTGAAGTGTTCAAGAAGGAAACCGACCTTGCATCAGTTGTAAAGCGTTTGAAAAAGTCTATCAGTGGTTCTCCATCTTTTGCTTCAATTCCAAAAGGGAAGCACATGTTTTTTCAGCCTTGCGGCTGGTAACAAAGTGCGCAATGAAAAGCTCCTCGAGCTGATCGAAAGAGAATATTGATTCTGGAGTCAGGCGAGAATATCATTCTTTTGTTGATCCCTTCAGTGTGGCAGGGAATGTTCGACACATGAGTGCATCGATGGCGTTGTAGACCATCATGAGTGCTTTGAAGCTCTCCATATGGTCGTCGAGTCTGATTTTCCATTGTAGGATTCAAATTGTGTAGCTTTGAAGTCCCTTGGGTTGGGTGCATCGAGGATGGCTTTGCTGAAAGGAGGTCGACTAGGGCAGTAGGCCCTGCTGGAGCAGTTTCTCTCATTCTTCATCTGTTCTAGACCATCATCTATTTCTTGGATACGGTGAAGAACTCGGTCGTCCTTCCCTTGGTACCCAGTTGAGTGGGTGGATCCTTCGTTGGGGGGCTAGCTCAGATCTTGACTTTCTTGGATAACTTAGAGGATGTCGAACTTTAACTTATCCAATTCGGCCAGTGACTGGAGCATTTTTTTCCTTTGTTCTGCACAAGGAGCTTTCGACTCTCATGAGTCGGGCTCCTTATTATGGTGCGCCTCCTGTGAGAGGATTATTGCCTTGATCTCTATCTAGGAAAATAGGTTCTCTGGTTTGCATGATGTCTTGAGCAGGATGCCTCAGTTTGAGTGCACCTTTCGTCCAAGTGGATTCACAAATTAGTTCCTTGTTGCCTGACATTGATGATCTGGCGGATATCGCTAGACCCCGAGGGCCTCATGAGGCCATTGAATCAGTTCAAGCATTATGGACTGGGACATGGTCATATTGAGGATGTTGTTCATGATGGTTTTGTCGGGAGCCCCCCGGTGCCTCTCTGTTGTAAGGAGCTTGACTAGGCTGACGAGGCGACTGTTGAAGAAGAATCAGATCTTCCATAGGAGGAGCTAGTTGACGAAGAGAGTTGGTGCGACGGCTTGAGGCAGTCCCTCTGCTTCTTAATCTTGGTGGCATGGAGGCAAATCTTTGATTTGTGTAGTTTTCCACAGACGGTACCAATCTGTTGCTTCTTATTTTGGTGTGGGAGCAAACAGAGAGTGAGTTCTTATTTAATGGAAACTACTAAAAATTTGACCTTTGATCTTTTTCCTAAAATGTGGTTAGAGCTCCTGAGATTGAATCTGAATCCGACGGTTGCTGACACGACCGAAGGACCTGCAAAAAACCTAAAACACAGGAGGAAGCCCGGGCTACAGACCCTCCAACGCTCAAGTCAGAACCAGAAAGAGAAAGAGAGTTTGAGAGAGAAACTGGCGAATTGTTAATTACCATCTGATTGTGGAGGGGGGAGGGTATTTTTAGGCCTGAGAAACATATCAAGAGATCGATCTAGATTCGTTGGATCGATATGAATTCCTTATCTCCTTTATGCTTCTCCCCCTCAAGAGATAAGTTCTCTTGTTAGGGGATAAGAGATTTTACTCCTAGCCTTCATGGACTGGGTCTCTCCTAGTCGGCCTAGTCTGTCACTTTTTATGTGCTTGAAAGAAGCCAATGTCTTGTAGAAGAGCCTGGAGAAGGCCCAAACCTATTAAAGGGGTCTGTTATGATTAATCTGCCTGTAGATACTTTGAGATCTGTGCTGGAATCGTACGACCTTGATTTGCTGCGATTTTAACCATCATCAGCTTTAAATTATTTTTAACCAATCATCTTAAACCAGACAATTACAAATAAAGTTGTGAATGATTCACTATTTTTCGTGCATCTAAGAGAATCCAAAGAAGAAGAAAGAGAAATTACAGTGGAAACAGGGATGCAAATTCTACAGCACTTTTAGTGTGGGTTCCATGAGATATTCGACTTATTCGCAACTGTTTTGCTAGAGGCTTTTTAAATTTACCATACCAAATTTTAAGAAATTATTTCATAACATAAAATTTCTTCTAAAATTGTCACTCCGAACACCCCAAACCGACCTGCATATCCTGCAAAAAATTCCAAGGGAATAAATGCACCTATGATTTGTAGAAAATAATGCGTGTACAAAAATTTAGAAGGTGATGCTGCTGTTTCTTTGTGTGTGAGCAACAAACACTGAGTTCTTTTATTGGAGAGAGAAAGAAGATCTCAGCTGCCTATTTGTTCTTGATGATAGGCTAATATGTGGTTGGATGTTGTAGATCTGGTGGTAGTTGATCACCGCTGAACACCTGCAAAAAGTCTGAAACACCAGGATTATTTCCGACAACAGACCCTCTAATGATCAAGCCAGTAAACTGGAGTTTAAAGTGAAATTAGGTGGTAAAATTGTGATTACCTGGTAACACTGGAAGTAGACCTGTATTTATAGGCTAGTGAAATCTGTTCGGGAAAAATTCCTAGCTTCCTGATTAGATTCCACAGATTAGGGATTTAATTGGGCATTTAATCCAATGATTTTAGGGGATTTGATTACTGGCAATAAAAGACTGGTCAACTATCCCCTGGTGGGCTGAGCGGAAATGGCGGGTGTAACACCCCCGCAAAATTGAGTCATTACAATTTTGCGACACGTATGTTACACACATGTATTTTGTACAGTTACGGATAATATCCGTAACATTATTAATATAAATATTGTACGTATTCCGTATTTCGATCATTCATAAATATTAATTCATTCTCCCGAATGCATTATTATTTGAATTTATTTTATTCTTCTTTTTTAGCAAACTTAAATATATTTTGTTTTATACGGGCAATACATGTGTTTGTAGTGCACGTGTTAATTATAAAAATCTTTTGGAGTTATACATATATATATATATAGGGAAAGCTTCGGTTGAGCACTACTCTAGTGCTCACCACGTGAACACTAGGCCTTCGGGCGTTCATATCGAAAATCCGAACCGTTCACATTGATCTACACATCTAAATTAGTCTAAATATGTAAAATCAAATCATTTGAAATTCATTTGCCCATCCCATCATGTGACTATAAAAATAATGATTTTCAGCCATACAATTTTGTAACACTTCAATGAATGGGCAAATAAATTTCAAATGATTTGATTTTACATATTTAAACTAATTTAGATGTGTAGATCAATGTGAACGGTTCGGATTTTCGATATGAATGCCCGAAGGCCTAGTGTTCACGCGGTGAGCACTAGAGTAGTGCTCAACCAAAGCTTTCCCTATATATATATATATATATATATATATATAAAATAAAACACAAAGAAAGCTATCAAGTGGCTCTCATTCAATATAGGTGAGATCAATGGTCCAGATCTAACCTCACAAAACATATTTTTCTGTCCAAAAGTTCCCTCAAAAAACTCAAATTCAAATATCCAAAACAACTTATTTATTTATTTATTTATTTATTTCTCTCTCTCTCTCTCTTTCTCTCTCTCACTCTCTCATTCTCTCTCTATTTACTCATAAATTTATATTTTCAGATTTCAGGTTTATAGATTTTCAGATTTTTTATGCATTTTTTTATTACTCATGTTACATTAAAAATAGTAAATATGTCATCAACAGTTACATTTCATCATTTTCCACACTCGAAGTTCTGAGAAGTTGGATTTTACACCCCAATTTATAATTATTTTTCAACATATTCTAATGGAAACATGGACTTTTATTTACAACTAATTATTGTTTTACTATTCAAACTTGAGCTACATGATAGTTGTTTTACTGTTTACAAGACATTCATATGTTGTATCGTTCCGAAGACGTGCCGTAGGCACGCCCATGGGCAAATCTAGTATATATATATATATTCCATTTACTAAGTATGAATACATAATCTAGTTTTAATTAAACAAGCTTTATTTAATTAATATTAATTTTAGTGATATATGTGGTTATATTATTTAACCACTTGTAACCTCCGTTTCTATTTATACAAAATTTTTTGCATTCTTGTATTTTGTTTGTCTATTAATTGTTTTCGTTCCGATCGTACGATTTTTTATTTTTCTTTGATCTGTATTCTTGTATTTCAATTTCCTTATAAACCCTTTTGTTCGTTTAAATTTTTTCCTTGTGCATCTCCTATTTGATTGATCCCAACCCGCATATAAATTATTCTATTCTTTTGAACTCAAATTGCATTCATTTGAATATTCAACCATTTTGTTTCAGATCAGACTCCTAACTCATCCCCAATTGTATTTTTCGATTGTGCAAATTCTTATTATATCTTTGTATTCTATTATTTATAAATTACCTCCATTCCCCTAAATTTAACCCTTGTATTTAATGTATTTTTTGGATCTTCTATTAAAGCTTTCCAAACATCAACTGCAACCTCGACCCCTGCTCCCACAACCTCCACTGCTCGTACCTTTTCGCTGCACCCTGACCATCGACTGCAACCCCGGGCACCACCTTTCTGCACCCCCGACCTCCTCCAGCAACTGCCATTGCCCTAGCCCTTGCCGCCGCTTGCCATCCCTGCCATCTTCATCGAAGCCCTCTGTCTTCCTCGACAGCTCCTCACCTTCACCTCAGCGCTCCAACCCATCGCCTCCTTCATCTTCTTCTCTGAGTGCCAACCCCCTTTACCGTCATCACCCCCGAGCCTTCTCTCGCAGTCACCCCAACAGCGAGCCCCCTCACTGACATCCCCTTGCTGCCCCACCTTGCTCGCAGCCTGCACCCCAGCAACCACCACAGTCGCCATCCATCTTACTACCCACTCTTGCTGTAGTTGCTGACATCACTTCTCGCTGCCATTGTAAGCTTCATTGCCATTGGAGATTCTCTCTCTCTCCGTAGATTCGTTCTCATTCAATCATTCGGAGCTGTCGCTTAATAAGGCAAGTATCTTGTACATTTCTATTGTTCCGTACAAGCATTTTATTTGATCTCCCGCAATCAGTATTCATATTTGATTATCACGTTTTGAAAATCGTTATCGTCCATATTCATGAGAAATGTTCGTTATAAGTTTAAATTGATTGAACCATCGTATTTGAAATACTTGCATGTTTAAATTAGTCGTTATATATTGCATTGAATCAATCCATTTGCCTCTGTGATTCGATGCCCATCAAAAGATCGTAACATCAATTTGTGTGTTTCTGCCGTGCTGTTAGAAGTGAGATTTTGACCTAGTTATAGTTTAAATCAGTTAGAACTTTATAAATGATAGTTATAGCCCTATGAGTCTAGTTTCTGAAACTTCTTGCGGATCCAGATTCTGAGTTGTAGGCTGCAAGTTATCACACTTTTAGTACTGTATGGTTTCTAATTTCTAGATTTCTGATTTGAAGTACAATAGCATGATTTATTGACCAAAACATTGTGTTAACAGTAAAATAAAGACTTGATATTAACTAGTTAGTTACTATATATTATTAGGAGTCACTTTATAATTTTTATAAGATTTTCAAAATATTTTTTAGTTGATTTATATATATAAGAACCTTGCACTAAGTTGCTGCCTGAACAGTAGTCCAGTAAAGAACTGTCTAGTTGATCTAGCTATTGTATTTATAATATGTCGTGTGAATATGCTTTGGAACCGACATGAAGTCTAGTTTCTGGAACCCCGATGGTACCTCATTTGCTTTTCTGTAGTAACAAAAAAGTGGATTTTTATTTAGCAACATATTGCTTGCAAGAATTGTAACTTCATGTCCTTGTTGTAAATATGTCTACTTCCTTGCAATTAATTAATTAAACTTATATATCATGCATTGAATAGCTCTTGATACCTTCTTGATCCTGTTCTGATACCCGTTTCATGTTCATAGGTAATTATTTCTAAAGTATAACAAGTTGGGGTAATAAGGGAAAGAATCTAGTAGTGGACAATATAGGAGAGTGTAGTAGGAAGGAGGCCCGTGTTTCTCGTAATAGTGACTATATATGTTTACATGATATGATATGATTCTGGTTACATGACATAATATGATATGATTTGATATGATTACATGATATGATATGGTTCCTGTTAGTGTCACAGGAAGACCCGAGTACATGACCCTATAGAATTCACCATTAGAGTCTAAACGTTAACTTGATGGTTTGCACCCGAACCTGTGGTATGAGACGTAGGAATGTGTGTATTAGTTAGGATTTATAAAAGATTGATAGACTTGAGATTAACACTGAACATATGCATGACTCATGATTCCAGTTACATGTTACTTGTTACAAGATTACATGATTCTGGTTTACAAGTTACATGATTCCTATTTATAAGTTGCAAGATTCTTGTTTACATGACACGTTTCCTGTTACATGATTCCTTGTTCCCGATTGGTTATATTTTGAGACTTGTTCTAGTTGTCACTTGCATTACACTTGACCATGTTGTATTACAATTACATCGTTAGTTCTTGTTTTCCTTCTTGTCCAGTTCAGTTTCTCCGTTGTTATATATATTTTTTCTCGTTATCATGGTTGTTCCATATTTACATTGCTAGTCCTTATTGCTTCCCAGTTATGCCTTGTTTCCTATCCTATTTTGCTTGTTACTACTTGCGGTCTGTAACTTGCTCTAACGGGTACCATCTATCTTTCTTTTGAGTTAATGTTATATAGGTACATCAATGGGATACTGAAGGAACTTGGCGAACAACTTACTGGATTATTTATTCTCGGACTTGTTGTAAGTTTTTGTATCTCAGATTTTGGTTATTGTATAACATTCTTCTTCCTATGATTATTATTGTATTATTGAGCTTCCTGGTATTGTGTAGCTTCTGGATGATATGAGTGGGTATACATATTTTATTCGTTGTGCCTCAATTGCGTGCTCGTATTTCCGTATAATGGAAAGCGGGGCGTGACACAACTAATAATTATTAGTGTGTAACTTATGCGCACACGGAAACACTTCTTGAACATGTGTTCCTCCCCCTAGAAGTGGATGACCAATTTAAATGTGAGGGAAGGAAATATTCGAGTGAATTTAAGGACTTTGTGGGTGGTTTTAAAAACTCCCCATCATTCTTCTCCTTTAAGAATCCCCACCGGCCCACTTAAGGAAGGCTTTCATTTCCATTTTTGCAAATCAAATACACTTCGGCTTGGAGCTCTTGTTTGGAAGGAGATTGCTAGGACCTTCGGGAGTTGAGGATAAGAAGGATTTTGGAGATCCTTGTTTGCAAAGAGTTCAACATTTGGTTGAACGTTCCTTAACTTTCTAATTTGTTCTTGTTACAATTGCATGCTAGATAATCTATATAAATTGAGTATTCATGCTTACATTATGTGTTGATTGTTGTTAAATTATGTGTTGTTAGTTAATTGTGTAAAAGTATGTTATGATTAACTTATAAATGCTTTTATGGTTGCTGTCCTGAGTTTTAGTCCCACTTAAAAAAATTATTTCTTTTTTATCTAGATGGAATGTGAAACTAAAAGTTTTATATGAGTACCCCGTATATTTCAAGAACATCTCTTAAAAAATTCATAATTTTTGGATGTCGTTTGGTATTTTAATAAAATCCAATCTTATGACTGTTTAATAGTTTTGTCTAGTTTCTGAAAATTTGCATACCTTCCGGTTTTTTATCATTTAAGCATCTTATATGCAGTTTTTGAGGAAAATCAAAACTAAGAATTTGAAGTAGACTTGTTAACATTCTTTAGATTCTAAGAATTCAGTTTTTAATGAAAAATGGAATTTAATGAATTTTACAAGAATGAATATGTGGCACTACTTTAACTATAATTGAAGCTGTATATCAATTCAACCCTATTGTAGATTTCGAATAATTCAGGAATACAAACACAATATTTTGAAGAAACTTATAACTACAAAGTGATAGTAGACTTGTATACCTTTAATTTGAGCTAAAGAACACAATGTTTCATGAAGCATAAAATTTTCTGTGATTTTTACAAGTAGCAAAGAGCTACAGTTTTCGGATTCTGAACCAACTGAATAGCAAATGGATTTAGAAGAATTAGTTGTTGTTAATTTAGATGATCTTAACCACAAAGTTGTAGTAGACTCATTTATGTTTCATATAAAACTAAGAAATCTATTTTTGGAGTAGTACTAAAATTTATATAATTTTTACAAGACTATTGAGTTGAAGTCCCAAGATAATTGAACATTCAAATAGTGGATTCTATATATATGTTGTTACCTTGAAAACAAGTTGGTAGAGAATTAGTCTTGCAGTATTGGTTAGTGCATGTGGCTTAGGACCTTTGAGATTGTAGGTTTGAGTCTTGGTAAGCTCGAATTTGGTTGTATGTACTGTTTTTGAGTATATTGGAAATATAAATTAATTTTTGGGAAAATATTTTGATGTTAAATTTAAAAACACTTTTGCATTAATTTCCCCACTTAGATAAAGGATTAAAGACATATTTGGTGATTAGATTTGAAGAATTTTAATATAGATGATTTTAAAGGATATTAGTATTTTAGAGAATTAATATTTGATGGAAATTGGTACAAATATTTTGGATTAAATTCCATATTTGAAAGAACAATTTTAGTATAGATTTGATAATTAGATTTGAAATATTAGAATATAAATGATGTGGATTGAATTGAGGTATTTAAGTCCTATTGCAACAGTTTGGAAAAATTTATCTAGTTATTTGAAAATGACTAGTTGGATGGAATGAATAAGAGGTGAATTGAGTACATGAATGAATGAAAATTATAATAGAGGTTATGGATGACCTGGAAAGTTTATGACTTTTGGAATGTGTGGATTCTAATGGCTGAGCGAGACCCAGGGTGCCGACAAATTTGTGATTATGAAAATGTAAGAAGTAACCAGTGTGGGCTAGCATTCTCGGTCTTTTTGTATAAGTCCGGTAGGGTGAATTAGCTCTAGGCCTGATTTATTATGAATGAATTTTAAGGATAGGCACTAGGTGGGAGATATGATGGAACTTGAGCAAACATGAGTATGAGGGCCCAGAGTGATCCATGAGGTGATGTATTCTCAATTTATTGTTGGATGTGAGTGAATAGTCTCCAGATTATCCGAGAAAGGTGTCTGACCACCAATGTTCCGGGACGAGTGCGATGCTCTTGGGGTATTCGTGTGATGAGGGTTCCAGAGTGACCTAAGGGGTGCAGTATTCTCCATTTATTCCCGAATATGAGTGAAATAATCTCCAGATTATTTGAGGAAGGAGTCTGACCTTTAGAGTTCCGGGGCGAGAACTAATACTCACAGTATATCAAAATCTTGATATTCTTCATGGTTTTAGGTTTGCATAACGAAGGATCGAACCATATAATAAGAAGAACGTTAAGGGCTTGCCCTCGAACCTATGTAGTATGGGATGCATAGAATCCGAAAGTGTGCATTAATGTGCATTGTGTGCATTTGTTGCTTTCTTGATACTTGTTTTATGCCATTGTTTTTTGCCATTGTTTTATGCATTTTGATTTCTATATCATGGCATACACTTATACACTTAGATTAAACTCACTTTATGTTTTTTTCTCTGTCAATATTGCTGTTTTGTGCAACAAGTTTGTGATTGTTAAAGTTGAGGATCGCTGTATTATAGAATGGCGTTAATTGCATTCAACTGACGTGCCCACAGTTCTCAAGTTGCAGGACTCGGATTAGCGAGCGGCATGGGTATGAGTTTGGTGTCGATGGATGTTGCAAGATTGAAGATGTTTGATGATATAAGTTATATTTTATATGTAAATTTCCGTTGTGCATTGTAAAGAACTATGCTGCAATGAAGAAGTTTCAAATTCCTTGTAATTTTGTACGAAATTGATGTAAAGATCCTGATTGTACTACGAATTACCTGTGTTTGGAATTCGGGGCGTTATAGAGTAGTATCAGAGCAAAATTCATTAAGTAGTACAAAAATAATAAGGAAACAAAATTAGGGTGGACATTAGATGTGCGAGTGTCAGTTTGGAGTGATGAATGTTATAGTTATTGAACTTACATTCACGAAACTCTTCTCATATACATTGATGTGATTTTTTTATTTTATTTTCTCTTCTTAATGTATTTTCTTTATGCTACTTTTCATCTTTAACGCTGAATACTTTTTCAAAAATTCTTTTCTTTTACTATTGATTCACGTTGATAATTATTATCTTATCTGCCTTCTTTAGTCTTAAACTTTTAATTTTGTCATACTTGTTTTTCATTCTTAAACTTTTGTCCATATTTTTATGTGCTTTTAGGTTTACTCATTTATTTTGCGATTACTTTTACGTATTTTATTAGTTTTAATTACTACTTATTAAATTATTACTAAGACTATTATTTTCTTTTATTATTACTTCTATTATATTTTAAATTTTGATTTTTTTTATATTTACATTCATTTTACATATGTTTTGATTTTATGATACTATATTTTTATTATTATTTTATATTGTCCTATTTATTTCAACATATTTTAACACGATTTGAATTTTTTACTCATATGAATATAATATACTTCTACACATTATAATTTTCCTTTTATTACTATTCTATTTTTACAGCTTATATTCAATACAATTGTTATTACTTATTATTTACTACTTTTGTTAGCTACTTATTAATTGTATTGCTTTATTTTATTTTATTTTTTTACTTTTACTTCACTAATATTCTATATTCGCTTACTACTTATATTTTTTATTTCTCTTTATTTTATACACACACACACACACACACACACACACACACACACACACACACACACACACATTCTTTTCTATTTCCTTACTACATATACTTTCTACTATTCATTATATATATTATTTTACACTTATCTTATTACTACATTACTATATATTTTATAATATATAATTATTTATTTCTTATGTCAACTTACTAAATGACATATTCATTCTCTCATTCTCACTTGCATTTAAGCTTATGTATTTATGTATTTTTTTTTTCCTTCTTACTTTTTATATATTATTTTCATTACTACTAATTTTTACTATTTATATTTGATATATATAATCTATGTCTTTATTTTTAATATTTCATCGTTGTAATTTTCTACTTTATTTCTAATTTTTTATTTTTTACTTCAACTTTTATATATATTACTTGTCACTATTTTATTCTTTTGTACCAGTTTATACTATTTTACAACTTATTCTATATTGTTTCATCTTTATTATTTATAATACAGTTTACACATTTACTTAACTGTCTTATTATTTGTACTTGCTTCAATATCTATTCTATATGCATTATTATTATTTTACATTATTTAATTTTCAACCTATATTATTACTGTTTACTAGAAACCATTTTGCAATCTTAATATCATTATTTTGTGTATATACTTTATCTTTACATATGTTAGTATTTTTGTATACTATTTCATTTTTATATTTTATTGCAAACTTGGTTGCTCATATAATATAACTTTTATTATTCATACTTTTATTTACTATTTACATTTTAATTCTCTATGACTAATATTATATATTACCTTAATAATATAATATTACTTTTACTATTATTATAGCATGTTACTACTCCAACTACTTTTAATTTTGATATTATAGTACTGTTTGTTTCATCATATAGTTTTACGCATATTCATGTATAAAATATTATATGTTGATTTTCTTGTTATACTTGACAACTTATAAATATTTTGATATATATTAATCATTATTCTATAAAATTATTATATAACTTTTATGAATGAAATTTTTATGATATTATTTTTATATACATCATTATTTTCTATTATACTTATCTTATATTGTTTATACTTTCTAACTAAATTTAAGACTCACATATTTTCTGATTTTTATCGACAATCTTCTCTTAAATTGCTATTTTCTTTTATCTCATAATATATAATCCTAGTGTAGTTTATGATTTTAATCATTCTATTCTTCACATTTTTTAGTTAACTTCTCTTCTCTTGAAATTTTCAAATTATTATTAGCATTGTTGACTACTTTCCAATTATTATACTCTTCTAAATTATTTATCAATCTGTTTGTATTTCGATATTTTTTGTTTTATACTATTTATTTTTTTATCATAACACTACTCTTCTTATCATATTAAATTTTTAAGCTACTTAATATTTATTTTCGCTTTTAGTCTATTTGTTTTCAAATTTTTCCTACGTCATTACAATTTATCTATACTATTTCAATTCATTTATTCTTTCTAGTCTTTTGTTAGTTGCCTAAATTGTTTTACATTTTTACCATACTCTATTAAGCTAAACTTTCTACTTTTTCTCTTTATAAACTTTATACGTTTACTTTGTATTTTAACTATGTTAATTTCACTATATTTCTAACTATCTTTCTTCTTAACTCTTTTACTACTTTAGTCATGAATCCCAACATTTTTTTTAACTATTGTTTTTTTAAACCTTAGTGTCTTTATTACTTTTTCACAATAATCTTTATTTACTTTTTCTTCAAGTATATTTTTCATTCTACTTCTTAGTACATTCATTAATTTTGCTTACTAAGCTTATTGTTAATTTATTAAAGCATCTATTTTTACTATACCTTTCTATATTCTTTTCAATCTTTTTTTTTAAAATCACTTTCATAATTGATGATTTAATTTATATTTCTTTTATATTATCTAATACTTAACCTATTATTATTTTGTATGAAATTTTCTTTCAACCTATATTATCTTTTTCTTTCACATTTCTTTTTCTACAGAGCTTTCTATTTCGTTTAATACTTTCGTGTTTCGTTCTTATTTTGATACTCATATTTTCTTCATATATGTTTATTTTGTTTTCTACATTATGTATTTTTATACTATGTTTATTTTTTCAAATTCTTTATAAGGTGTGTTCATGATACAACTTTTCTTTAGTAAGTTCTGAGGACATAACATTTCTAAGGGGGGAAGAGTGTAACACCCCAAAAAATTGAGTCATTACTGTTTTACCCTACGTATGTTACAAATAAATATTTTGTACTGTTACGTGTAATATCCGTAACATTATTAACATAAATATTGTACGTATTCCGTATTCTGATATTTTATAAATATTTTTTCGTTCTCTTGAATGCATTTTTATTTGAATTTATTTTATTCTTCTTTTTGAGCCAACTCAAATATTTTTTGTTTTATACGGGCAATACACGTGTTTGTAGAGCACGTGTTAATTATAAAAATCTTTGGATTAATATATATATTTTTATTCCATTTACTAAGTATGAATGCATAATCTAGTTTTAATTAAACAAACTTTATTTTATTCATATTAATTTGGGTGATATATGTGGTTATATTAATTAACAACTAAAAATTTTTAGTGAGTAATTTTTGTGCACACACAAACACTTCTGGAACACGTGTTTCTCCCCCTAAAAGTGGCTGACCAATTTAAATGGGAGGGAAGAAAATATTTGAATGAATTTAAGGAGTTTGTGGGTTGTTTTAAAAACTCTACATCATTTTTCTCCTTTAAGAATCCCCACCGGCCCACTTAGGGAAGGCTTTCATTTCCATTTTTGCAAACCAAATACTCTTGGCTTGGAGCTCTTGTTTGGAAGCAGATTTCTAGGAGCTTTGGGAGTTGAGTAGAAGAAAGCTTTTGGAAATCCATGTTTGCAAAGAGGGCATTCCTTAAATTTCTAATTTGTTCTTGTTAGAATTGCATGCTAGATAATCTATATAAATTGAGTATTCATGCTTTGATTATGTGTTGATTGTTGTTAGATTATGTGTTGTTAGTTTTTTTTATAAGAAAATGTGGATTATAGCCACCATGTTTCATTAATAAGAAGTTAATAAAATTAATCCAGGATACTTGGTAGAATTACAAAAGAAGTACAATGCAGAAGTAAAACATAGAACCTCCATAGTACATATGAGGATGGGACAACCCCAAATACAAAATACAAAACATATTAGATCATATAGAAAACAACATGGATCCCTCCTATATTGCCCTGGAGGGTGAGCGGTCAGGTCATCACTAAACCAGTCCAGAGTGGGACCGATCTCCACCTCTTCATCATCGTACTCCTGCAGCTTATATGCTCTGGCGATTCGCCCTCTTAATCCCATCACTGCAGCTGTAGCCCAAACAGAGATAAAATACATAATGTGAATCAAATTACCAGAAATAGTATTATATGTCCCACAGTAGTTAAAGTTATTTCTGTCAAGCCATAAGACCCAGATCGCTGCAGCGATAGCGATATACCAAGCTTCTTTCATACAATTTTTCTCTTTAGCAAAAATTGAACCTATCCACAGATCATCTGAAGACTAGAGATAATTAAATGTTCCGAGAGCATTCAGAACTTCGCTCAGAACGGCGTTACTTAAGCACATTCCAAGAAAAGATGGTTTTTTGATTTTGTGGGTGCACTGCAAAAGCCGCAAATGGTATCAATGTGTGGTTGTATTTTAGCCAAGTTCTCTCTAGTGAGAATCGCATCGTTAAGAACTAGCCAAAGGAATACCTTAACTTTCGTTGGAGATTTTGCCTTCCAAAGTATTGAAGACCATTTTAGGTAACAACCTTTTAAATGGATGTGATTATACAAAGCTCGAACTGAGAATGAGCCATTCTTCTCTAAACCCCAAGACTTACGGTCCGGACCTTGGGAGCATTTCATTCCCGATTGGATAATGTGAGCTTGTAATGCACCTAGTCTCAATTGAGAATCAGGGTCGAGACGTGAGTTAATGGAGGGTCTCCAGGTTTTCCTTTTCCAGGTTTTGGCCACAATAATATTTGGTTGGGAAGCAAGTTCAAATAGCTTAGGGAATAGTTCTCTTAAAGAGTGATCACCACACCATTTGTCCCACCAGAATCTGGTCATCATGCCAATACCAATGAAGGATGTTATACCACTGTGGAACGTGTCATACCCTTTGGCAACCCCTTTCCAAAATCAAGATACTTTCGGTCCTAAATGATATCCAAGACTACGTGACCCCTTACCAAGGAGGTAAGATTAAATATAATATGGCCATCCCTCCCCATTTGGATGGAACACTTTCCACCACCATTTGCACAAAAGAGCAAGATTCATGTCTCTCAGATCAATTATCCCTAGCCCACCATGGCTCTTCTTCATGCATGCTTTTTCCCACTTGATAAGGTGATAGCCCTCCTTATTTTTCTCTACTCCTTTCCAAAAGGAATCTTATCCTCACCAGATCAATCCTATGAATGGCCCATTTCGCAAATTCAAAAAAGGACAGATAGTATGTTGGTAGATTGGATAAGACCGGATTGATCAAAGTCACTCTCCCGCCTATCGATAGGGTCTTTCCTTTCCACCCCGCCAGCCTAACTTCTATTCGGTTGATAATCGGCAACCAATATGATTTCTTAAATTTTCCTGGTCGCAGCGATAACCCTATGTATTTAATAAGGTAATTTCCCATCTTGCAGTTCAGACAGGTCACGTGAATGCGAGCTTCTTCCTCTGCCATTACAATGGGAATAAGGACAATCTTGTGGAAGTTCACCCTAAGACCGGACCAAGCTTCAAAACAATATAGTATTCCTTTGAAGGTGACAGTCTCTCCCAAGTCTCTGTTACCAAAAAGTAGGGTATCATCAACATATTATAATATTGAGCAACCTGAGCGAGTCCTACCTCTTGCCACAGGCGATATCCAACCAGCTTGTTTACAGTTGCCCATCATTCCTTTAAGTACGTCTACGACAATCGTAAAAGGCAGGGGGGACAGGGGTTTCCCCAGCCTCAAGCCTCTTCTGCAAGAAAATATCCTTCCTGAATTACCGTTAATCTAAATTGTGGCCCTACTGGTATACAGGCAGTGCCAAATCCATCTGACCCATCTATCCCCAAATCCCCTAACCCCTTAGTTCTTCAAGAAGACAGTCCCATTCGACAGAATCGTAAGCTTTTTCAATGTCCAGTAATAGCAAGTAACTCCTGTCATTCGAGATGTGGCAATGGTGAATAGTCTCTTCTGCGGTGGCAACAAAGTCAAGAATGCAACGCTCCATAATGAGTCAAGTTTGCTCGTTGTTAATTAGTCTGTCCATAATTTTGCTTAATCTGTTTGCTAGGATTTTTGTGATTATCTTGATCGAGCAACTAAGAAGGCTGATTGGTCGATAGCCCCCCACCGACTGAGACTCTTCCTTCTTAGGGATTAATACAATTTTTTCATAGTTAATTCTTCCCAGTTTAAGTCTGTGGTCGTAAAATTCGGAGATGACCGCCATAAGGTCTTCTTTGATCTCATTCCAGAATATGTGGTAGAATAAAATTGGGAATCCATCAGGATCAGGAGCCCTATCAATGCCCATCTGTTGAATCACCCCTTTAACTTCTTCCTCAGAGAATGGGGACTCAATAGACATTGAAGCATGATCCATATCCTCTAATCTATTTTACTAGTAATTATCACTAAGCGGGACCCTAAAATCTGTTCTACGACCAAATCGGGTTTTGAACTCAAAATGGAAAAACTCCTGAATTTCCTTTTCTTCTTGAATCACTCCTGATTTAGTTTGGATAGGGAGGATGATGTTAGATCTCCTACGTGCGCTAGCTACCCGGTGAAAGAAGGCAGTATTCGCGTCTCCCTCTTTGAACCACTTAATTCTGGACCCTTGTTGCCACTTGATTTCTTCCATTTTGTACAATTGTAAATGTAGCGCCCCGAATTTCCAACATAATATCTCAGAAATATGTGGCACAATTCCCAGCATCAACCTCAATGTAATAGTAAACATAGCCAAAACACAGATAAATTTTTTCAACTTTTAATACATCAATTCTTTACAAAGTACAGCGGAAAATTAAACACCTTCAATTACAATTTCTTTCTTTTACAACACATTCTTTTAAAATTTACATAAGCCACATTATCAATCTATAGGTACCTACCTGTAAAACATGAAGCTACAGATAACCCTAACCTCCAAAACTACAGGGGTCGGCCATAATGATGTGAGTGACATCAAAAGGAATACAACATGAATAAAATATAAAGAATAAAATCATAAACAACACATACAAGCAGTAGTAACAAATGGAAAATGTAATAACAACAAATAAAACATGAAAACATCAAGTGAAACTAGACTAAGTGTCAAGTCTAGGAAAACATGAAAACATACCAAATGTCCTCTCGAGACAGGACAACACACAATCCTGGAACGCATAAGTTGGACTAGACCCCAAGAGCATATACTTACATTTTCCAAGTTCTATAACATGTCCTTTAGTGCCTGTCCTAGGTTGATTATTATTAAAACACAAATTTTCCCTCTCTAGAGTTAGTGTATCCTGCCGGACTTAATTCCACAACAACAACCCCAAGACCCAACTGGTCAATATTCACAAAATCTCATCTACCGGTTCAATGGAATCCCACTCAACTCCTAGAGATTCACAAAATGAATATCAACACCAAAACTTTCAATAAAACTCTTTATTTCATCATCAACGTTTATATCAATAAAAACGTCTCAAATCAACAAAACCAAATACATTCGATTTACTCACAAATTTCCAGAATTGAAAATAAATATTAAATCCATCAAATAACTGAAAATAATATTTTGAAATCATAGAAAGTCATAAAACATCAATTTCTTCAAAAACGAGATATAGTTCACTTTATAAAGTCATAGAAATCCAATTTAAATTCTAGCATAATCAAAACATAACTCTCTGTAAAATACGGTAATCTGTAGTAAAAATATCATCTAAAACAGTAGATCAATAATCCATAAGTTCGAAGAAATAATCATTTAAGAAAATGACGAAAAACTCACTAAAACAACCAGCAAAATAACTGACGGTCGACCGCCAAAACCGTGCAAAAATAAGGCAGTCGACTGTCAACTTAAAATTCCAAAACTTCCCAATTGACATTCGACTGTCAGTTTTAGTTCATAAACGTGACAGTCGACTGTCGGCTGATATTTAGCCCACTTTACAATTCGTGTACCTTTTTACTGATACTTCAATCATACTTTGTAAAATCACAAATTTGCAAAACAAAAATCCTGAGATGATCAAATACAACTTGTATAACATACTGGAGTTTATAAGACAAATCAAAACCACTTCAAATTCATAAAAGAGCAATTTTTATCAAAACTCTTCAAAACATATAATATAAATGTATAAGCGTATATATGTGTGTTTAAGCATCAGTATAACATCAAAAATTCATCAAATATGAGTAGTATATCATTCACATAAATCTCAGTATAAAAAAAAATCTGATCTCCAACGAAAACATCATAAAAACATCAAAAATCAATTTCGGCCTGCACATCTACAGACCCGAAGTCAAACCCCTTTTCAAACATTGAAACTTGATCTCTTTTGATCCAAAAATCCTTCCACAACCTGTTTAAACACAAACCCCATTGATTACCTCAATTTACTCATGAATATGTGCACTCACAACATGGATTAATCAAGTTTTCTTCAAAAAAAATATCAAAAACAGAGTGTATGTCTATATATACACAGTCGAGTCTAGGTTTTTACTTGTTTTATGCAACAACCATCATACAACTCAATATAAACAATCAAACATTAAGAATATGAAAGAACACCAACCTACTCATGATTTCTATTAGGTTCTTAACAATCTCGAGTCATCTACATAGGGTTTCAATCATCAATAGCATAGTTTTCATGAAATGATTCAATTTTTATTCATCCATTCATCAAAACTCATTATATCGTCATACAAACTCCTAAAATACCTTTTAATGGGCAAATCATCACATACAACATGCATACAACAGCAAGAAACCAAACATATGTCACTCACCTTTTTGAAGAATCAACCGAAGTAATAAAAAGAATAAGAAAAGTTCTTCCTTTCGCAAGAAAACCAAGATCCTCACCTCGAAACTCCTAGAAATTAATAATAAAGAAAACCCTTTGTGTAATACAGCAAATAGACGGCTGCACACTCCCTTTTAATAGGCTGGAAATTGGTTATTAGGGTTTTTGAATAGATTTTGCAAAATATCCCTTTTGAATATATCTTTACATATATAAATCCTTATACTTGGAAATTAGATAGATCAATTATATTTAAATTTAAAAACAAATCAACTAGTCCAGAACTAGCCGGTACGGTTTGTAAACCCAGAAAACAAATTTTGTAATTTGGCCTTTAAGTGGCAATTTTGCAAAAAAAAAAAACTCTTCTTTAAGAAATTTGCGAAATCAACCAAATCTATTAAAACAAAAAGAAAATTTTTTACCTCTGAGTTGACTAGCAATCATGCTCAACCCAAAAATCCAAAAATTTGAAGTTTTCACTCAAAGTGGTAATTTTGCACAAAAGCCCCTCTTTTTGTAATATTTACTAATAGGTCAAATAAATATCAGAAAAATCCTGAAAATTCATAAATAATCCATACTAATAAATAACAAGTTTCCCCAAAATAATTTTTTGACTTTGAACTTCCAAAGAAAATATTTCCTCCTATTTTGCACGTGTAAAAAGATAAATTTCAGAAAAAAATATTTATTAAATCATCAAAATCATTTAAATTTATTTATTAATCTCAAAAACATTATTTAAAAAATCTAGGGTGTTACATCACTCCATCATTAGAATTGAACTACTACTAACAGGGATCAAACAATATAAGCAAAGAGAAAATGCAATCACATAAATGGAAATATAGTTTAAAGAATACAATAACACAAGAGAATGTAATTTAATAAAAGAAATACAATTTAATCAAAAGAATACAATCATACAAAAAGCTCAGGAAAATTCTTCTGCATCCGGGTCCAAAGTAGCTTCCTCAAACTGATGGTTCCTTCACAACACCTTGACCATAGGTATCACTTTATTCCTCAACATCTTCTCCCTACGATCAACAATCTCCATGGGCTGCTCTCTCAAAGAAGGCTGCAACCTCAACTGAGCCAAAGATGCCCCCAAACTCTGCAGTACCACCTTGATGCCTGCCTGATCAAACTCTGCTGCCAACTTTCCCTGAGTAGTGATCAAACTCGACAAACTGCTCTTCTGACTAAGCCCATCGGCCACCACATTTGCCTTGCCTGGATGATACTTGATCTCAGGACGAATGTCTTCCAACACTTCTAACCACCTTCTCTGCTGAACATTTAGATCCTTATGCTGATATATGTACTTCAGGCTTTTGTGCTCAGTATACATGTTGACCTTCTCTCCACATACCTAATGCCTCCACTACTTCAAGGCAAAAATAATAACTTCTAATTCCAGATCATGCGTCGGATAGTTCTTCTCATGCGGACGCAACTGCCTTGAACCATATGCAATAACCTTTCCTTCCTGCATCAAGAGACACCCCAAACCTCTGAGAGATGCATCACTGAAGATATCATAATCCTTCTCAGTTTGCAGCAAAGCTAAGATAGGCGAAGTTTTCAACCTCTCCTTAAGCTCAAGAAAACTCGCCCCACACTTATCAGTCCACATGAATGCCACATTCTTCCGAGTTAACCCTGTTAAAGGGACTGAAATCTGTGCACAACCGTGAATGAATCTCCTATAGTACCCAGCCAATCCCAAGAACTCCTGACCTCCTTCACTATCGTTGGCCTAGGCCAAAGCTTCATTGCTTCAACCTTCTGAGGATCAGTGACCACTCCTTCCTTAGAAAGGATATGACCAAGGAAAGCTACCTCAAACTTCCAAAACTCACACTTCTACAGCTTGGCATACAAACTATGCTCCTGCAACTTCTTCAATACCTCTGCCAAATACGTAGAGTGCTCTTCCTCCGACTACGAACATACCAGAATATCATCTATGAAAACCACCACGAAGGAATCAATAAATGGCCACAAAATCCGATTCATCATATCCATGAATACTGCTGGCGCATTTGTCATTCCGAATGGCATTACCAAAAACTCATAGAGTCCATGACATGTCCTGAAAGCTGTTTTACTCACATCTTCCTCCTTAACTCGAACCTGATGATACCCAGGTCGCAGATCAATCTTCGAAAACACAACTGCTCCCCGATGCCTATCGAATAGATCATCAATCCGTGGAAGCGGATACTTGTTCTGAATAGTCACCCTGTTCAGCTTCCGATAGTCAATGAACATCCTCATTGACCCATCCTTCTTCTTCACCAACAACACTAGCTCCCCACGGTGAAGAACTTGACCTGATGAATCCTTTACCCAGCAATTCTTCAATCTGCTTCTTAACTTCATCTTGCTCTACAGGTGTCATCCTGTACAGAGCCTTAGAAATTGGAGTACTCCCCAGCTGAACATTGATACAGAAATCAACATCTCGATGCGGCGACAATCCCGGTAAACCTTCAAAGAATACCGTAGGAAAATTCCTGACACTTGGAATGCCTCTGACTTAATCTGGAATCATCAACTTAGATACCATTGTAGTCACTTTCGGGTCCTTCCTCTTCCCCTGAAAAGTCACTGCGGGACCTCCTAGTACTTTCACTAACACCTCTTTTTTCTTGCATTCAATTGTGGCATCATATATTGCCATCCAATCAATGCCCACGATCACATCCACACCCATGACTTGTAACTCAATGAGATAAATGCCAAATAATCTCCCACCAATCTCGATATCACAGCCCTCATAATATCGATTAGCAATCAATTCCTTCCCTGATGGTGTTGCCACTGACAAGACTCTATCTCGAAACACCTTAGGTTCCACACCTAAAGCTTTAGCAAAATTGGGCGATACAAATGTATGCAAAGAACTAGTATCAAATAAATCTTTTGCTTTTATTCCATTAACCAAAACAAATAATGTTACATGAAGAATGATACTCAAATCTCCAATTTATTCTCAAACAAAGTTTTACGTAATACATCGAATAAATAAATTCAAAATTCTTGCATACCCTGGATCACATCCTCTAAGTTACCTGCATCCACCTCAGTTAATGCGAACACTCACCCTACCTCTGAAATTTGCCTCCGCCTGCACCTTCCTTCTTCAACTGCGGACAGTTTGGTCTGACATGCCCTTCACGACCACACTGATAACAAACCCGCGCCTTAAGCGGCTTGGTGCATGCTAACTGATAGTGGCCTGCTTCTCCACAATTGAAACAGGTCATGCCTTGAATAGATGGTGCCTTCTGCTCTGGCCAACTGAACCTACCCTGCTTCACTGGGAACTTCTTCCCACTCTGACTAACTGCTGGCCTCTTGTTCCTGTTCCAGGTCTCCTGCTTCATCTAGAACTGATCCATATATTCTTTTATCATATCTGCTCTCCTGACCAACTTATCAAACCTTCTTATGCCCAACGGTATCATCCGCGACCTCAAATTCAGCCTCAAGCCCTGCTTGATTTTCTTGGCCTTCTTTGCTTTATCAATAATCAGCTCTAGTGCATACCTTGACAGCTAGGCGAACATAGTTTTATATTCGCGCACTGACATGCTGCCTTGTTGCAGATTCAAGAATTCCATTGCTTTTGTTCTTCTGAATATCCAGAGGAAAGAAACGATCCCTGAACTCTTCAGAAAAGCCTCCCAAGTCACCTGTTGATCCCAAAAGTCCTTTTCACTGACTGCCACCAGATGTCAGCATCCTTCTCTAACTGCATTGTAGCCAACTTCACCTTATTGACTGCTGGAGTTTCCAAGACTTCGAAGACCATCTCCATCTGTCTAATCCAATCATCAGCCTCATTTGGATCAGAATGCCCCTAAAAAATAGGTGGCTTCATCTTCTTAAATGACTCGACCTGCTTAATCGGATCAGCATTAACAAACGTTGGTCTAGCCCCTTGAATCTGATTCTGATTCTGTGCCATGTTAGCTGCCATGAATATGTTCAAGTTCTGATACACCCTGGAAATCTCAGTCTCAAGATCAAGTCCAGCCACATGGGAACCTTCAACCCCATCACCATTTCAATCATTCCTGATCCTGGGTCCTGCCATTATACTGAATACTGCAAAATGGGGGAAAAGTTAGAGCATCACAACACAATTCATATTCACATCAAGACCCCATGGAAAAACCTCAATCATACCCCAAATCAATACATCTTTTTTACTGTGTGATACTCACACTCTAATGTCCATACCTAGGTACTCACGCTCTAATGTCCACACCTAGGTTTATTTTTATACTGTTTATCATTACTATTGAAGCATGCTCTGATACCAATCTCTGTAGCGCCCCAAATTTTCAATATAATATTTTAGAAATACGTGGTACAATTCCCAGCATCAACCTCAATGTAATAGTAAACAAAGTCAAAACACAGATATTTTTTTTCAACTTTTATTACATCAATTCTTTACAAAGCACAGTGGAAAATTAAACACCTTGAATTACAATTTCTTTCTTTTACAATACATTCTTTTACAATTTACATAAGCCACATTATCAATCTACCACATGCATCCAAATACCATGCTATAGGTACCTACCTGTAAAACATGAGGCTAGAGATAATTCTAACCCCCAAAACTACAGGGGTCAGCCATACCGGTGTGAGTGACATCAAAAGAAATACAATATGAATAAAACATAAAGAATAAAATCATAAACAACACATACAAGCAGTAGTAACAAATGGAAAATGTAATAACAATAAATAAACTAGACTAAGTTTCAAGTGTAGGAAAACAAAAAACATCATGCATAAAACCAAGTCAAGAAAACACAAATGCAGGATGATGACCCTCTAATGCATACTTATCGGATTCTGTGCATTCCATACTACATAGGTCCAGTGCAAGCCCTTATCGTTCTCCACTTTATAGGGTTAGATCACTCGTTATGTAACTAATCCTAGTATGGTGATAAAAACAAGATCCAGAATACTTCGCGAATAGGCATCACAACCCTCGACGCGCAAGCATCATGTAAGGATAGCTCTGACCCCCAGGAAGAAATCACCTCCCTGACGTGTACCCATGAATAGGTTTATGAGACACTTGACATGCAGATACACTAGTACATCTCGTGAATAGGCCGGCTGACCCTCGACACCCGAATGCACCTGTATGCTCCGTGAATAGGCCTACAAACCCTCGACACGCGAACATACCAAATATCCTCTCGAGACAGGACAACACACAGTCCTGGAACGCATCCGTTGGACTAGACCCCAAGAGCATATACTTACATTTCCCAAGTTTTATCACATCTCTATTAGTGTCTGTCCTCAGATTGATTATTATTAAAACACAAATTCCCGCTCTCTATAGTTAATGTATCATGTCGAACTTAATTCCACAACAACAACCCCAAGACCCAACTGGTCAATATTCACAAAATCTCATCCACCAGTTCACAGGACTCCCACTCAACTCCTAGAGATTCACAAAACAAATATCAACACCAAAACTTTCAATAAAACTCTTTATTTCATCATCAACGTTTATATCAATAAAAACATCTCAAGTAAACAAAACCAAATACATTCGTTATTCTCACAAATTTCCAGAATTGAAAATAAATATTAAATCCATCAAAATAACTGAAAATAATATTTTGAAATCATAGAAAGTCATAAAACATCAATTTCTTCAAAAACCATATATAGTTCACTTTATAAAGTCATAGAAATCCAATTTAAATTCTAGCATAATCAAAAAATAACTCTCTGTAAAATACTGTAATCTGTAGTAAAAATATCATCTATAATAGTAGATCAATAATCCATAAGTTCGAAGAAATAATCATTTAAGAAAACGGCAAAAAATTCACTAAAACAGCCAGCAAAAAAACTGACGGTCGACCGCCAAAACAGTACAAAAATAAGGCAGTCGACTGTCAATTAAAAATTCCAAAACTTCCTAATTGACATTTGACTGTCATTTTAGTTCAAATACGGGACGGTCGACTGTCGGCAGACGTTCAGCCCACTTTAAAATTCGTGCACCTTTTTACTGATTCTTCAATTATAGTTTGTAAAATCACAAATTTGCAAAAAAAAAAAATCTTTAGATGATCAAATACATCTTGTATAACATACTGGAGTTTATAAGACAAATCAAAACCACTTCAAATTCATAAAAGAGCATTTTTTATCAAAACTCTTCAAAACATATAATATAAATGTATAAGCGTATATATATGTGTTTAAGCAACAGTAAAACATCAAGAATTCATCAAATATAAGTAGTATATCATTCAAATCAATCTCAGTATCAAAAAAAATCAGATCTCCGATGAAAACTTCACAAAAACATCAAAAATCAATTTCGGCCTGCACATCTACAGACCCGAAGTCAAACCCCTTTTCAAACATTGAAACTTGATCTCTTTTGATCCAAAAATCCTTTCACAACTTTTTTAAACATAAACCCCACTGATTACCTCAATTTACTCATGAATATGTGCACTTACATCATGGATTAATCAAGTTTTCTTCATCAAAAATATCAAAAATAGAGTGTATGTCTATGTATAGATAGTAGAGTCTAGGTTTTTACTTATTTTAAGCAATAACCATCATACAACTGAATATAAATAATCAAACAGCAAGAATATAAAAGAAAACAACCTACTCATGATTTCTATTAGGTTCTTAACAATCTCAAGTCATCTACATAGAGTTTCAATCATCAATAGCATAGTTTTCATGAAATGATTCAATTTTTATTTATCCATCCATCAAAATTCATTATATCATGATACAAACTCCTAAAATACTTTCTAATGGGAAATCATCACATACAATATGCATATAACAGCAAGAAACCAAACATATGTCACTCACCTTTTTGAAGAATCAACCGAAGTAATAAAAAGAATAAGAAAAGTCATTCCTTTCGCAAGAAAACCAAGATCATCGCTTCGAAACCTCAAGAAACCAATAATAAAGAAAACCTCTTGTGTATTATAGAAAAGAGACGGCTGCACACTCCCTTTTAATAGGCGGGAAATTGGTTATTAGGGTTTTTGAATAATTTTGAAAAATATCCATTTTGAATATATCTTTACATATATAAATCCTTATACTTGAAAATTAGATAAATCAATTATATTTAAATTTAAAAACAAAACAACTACTCCAGACCTGGCCGACACTGTTTGTAAACCCAGAAAACAAATTTTGTAATTTGGCCTCTAAGTGGCAATTTTGCAGAAAGACTCTTCTTTAAGAAATTTGCGAAATAAACCAAATCTTTTAAAACAAAAAGTAAACTTTTTACCTCTGAGTTGATTAGAAATCATGCCAACCCAAAAATCTAAAAATCTGAAGTTTTCACTCCAAGTGGTAATTTTGCACAAAAGCCCATCTTTTGTAATATTTGCAAATAGGTCAAATAAATATCAGAAAAATACAGAAAATTCATAAATAATCCCTAATAATAAATAATAGGTTTCCCCAAAATAAATTTCTAACTTTGAACTTTCCAAGAAAATTTTGCATGTGTTTTGCACGTGTAAAAAGATAAATTTCAGAAAAGAATATTTATTAAATTGTCAAAATCATTTTAATTCTTTTGTTAATCTCAAAAACAATATTTAATAAATCTAGGGTGTTACAGTGCAATATCCTCTCTCAGGGATAGCAGTCTATTACATTTTGTTTGGGTGAGGTCTCTCGTTAACTCTAGTTTTTCCAGACCATCAATTTCTTCAAGAATAAAATCTTTAGTTCTCTAGATAGCCACGAATCGCATTCGATTTCATTTTCTCAGCTTAGCCCACAGCCTACCAATTCTTTCGCACCATGCTGTAGCTGCTTCATTCCCCCTGGTTGGAAGTGCCCAATTTTCCATGACAAGATGGTGGAAACCTTGAATTTCCAGCCAAGCTTTCTTAAATTTGATTTTATTCGAGTTGCAGGTGTCTCTCTCCAGTATCAAGTAATATGGGTACATGATTAGAAGTGGGCCAAGGGAGAGATTTGGCACTAATCAGAGGAAACTTAGTTTCCCAATCCAAGTAGACTAATACTTTATCCAGTCTAGACAAAAGAGGTGAGGCTTTCATATTTGACCAAGTAACATATGATCGGGGATTGGGATGTCAACCAATTCAAGATCGACAATTACTTGGTTGAACCTCCCTCTCAGCATCGCTAGACCCTCTTCCTCTATGTTCAGCTGTGAATCTGCTGATGTTAAAATCACCCTGAACAAACCAAGGATGATGCCAACGCGTTTGGACCGCAATTCTAGCCAAAATAAAGGTCTAGCAGTGTAACACCCCAAGTTTCTTACCAAAAGAAATTCGTAGCTCATCCAGGATCTTTACTTCAATTCCATACAAAAATATAGGGAAAATAAAAATCTTTTCATTACAATAGAGTTCTTTCCAATACACAACAAAAAAATACAACTCGTATCATCATAAATCTTCAATCTTGCAACATCTCTTGTTGCTAGCCTACGCCTGTGCCACTTGCTGATCATAATCCTGTAATACTTGGGAACTGTGGGCACGTCAGTTGAATACAACTAACGCAAATCTATAATACAACGACTTCCAACTTTAACAATCACAAACTTGATGCACAAAACAAAAGCAATAATGACAAAGATAAATAAATAAAGGATACTTAATCTAATCTAAGTGTATAATTGTATGCCATGAAAAGGAAATCAAATTGCATAAAACAATGACATACAACAAGCATTCAAGAAAGCAACAAATGCACACAATGTACACTAATGCACACTTATTCGGATTCTATGTATCGCATACTACATAGGTCCGAGGGCAAGCCTTTAATGTTCTCCTCATAATAGGGTTTGAAGTGTCTAATTTTTATACAAATATTTGTACTCATTTACCCATAAAAATTGCATGTATTTGTCTATCATGTTTTTTTTGATGAACCGGATAGAGTCTTGCGACTCCAGCCATACCAAAAAAATATATAAATGATAATCAGCACAATAAAAGTTTTACAAGCCGTAAAACCAACCTGAACAACGAAGTAGACATCGAAAATAAGAAACATGAAAAGACAAGCAAACAAATGCATGCGAAACAATGACACAGCCGATGTAGCCCAAGACAGCAGGAGGGACACCCAGCTGAGGCACCACCCGCGAGAACGCGGTGTGCACTCGATCACCACCACCATCCAGGGAATGTCCCGATGGGACAAGAGCGAGCAACTTCCTCAAGGAGTCCAGGATTAGTGATGCGGGCTGGGTCGGTCAGACACAACAGCCAGAGGGGAGCGAGAAACCTGGCAGCTATAGATCGCCGGAAAGGCCAAGGGGCGACTGCCTCCATGCCCGATTGGGCTCTAAAAACCTGGCCATGGTTAATCAACAATAGACAAACACCCCCCAACAGTACATCAACAGTATTTGTCTATCATGTTAATAATTCATCTTATTTCCATATATTTCAGTTAGTTAATTATTTTTGAAGGAATACAATTTTTTGATGCAAAAGGTGAAGATTTTTGGGTAAAAATCAACAAACAAAACAAGGAGAGTGATTGATTAATTTTTATTGATTTGTTGAATTTTAAATTTAATAATTTGGCCATGTGAAAAACAAAATAGAAATATTATTATCAATTAAGGGTTAGAATAAAATTTTGTAATTAAAAAAATAATAAAAAATAATAATAAGAAAGGAAAGAATGCACCGGTTTTTATTAAATTGATTATTAACTTAAGATTAATCTTAAGTTTCACATTAACTATTTAATAATAATTAACTAAACTTAATGAAACATAACTCTATTTCTCTCTTTCCTATATAAACACAGCGTGAACAGGTAAAGGGTGGACTTCTGGGTTGGCGGCGGGACCAGAGAAAAAAAAGGAGAGAAAGGACAGTGGACAGAGAAGGAAGAGAGAGGAGAGAGAGAACGGAAAACGAAGCTCTCTATGTGCTGGGGCATGGAAACCGACGGAGACAGGAAAGAGAAAAGGAGGCAAAAGAGAAAGCTTCGCGGCGCGAATTTCAAGACATCTATTTTCTGCAAAAACGAGTTTTTTTCTTCTCTTCTAATTTTTATTATGCAATCAAAGAACATGTTTGTTAGTTGCAAATTTATTATGAACTAATTTTATTTTTCTAGGGCTTTGATGTAGCATAGTTTTGATAACACAATTTTAATTCCATATTATTTTTTCTATTTTTCCATGGTTGAGTGTTTGATTTTTATTCTTAGTGCTTACAATTGTTTGGCTAACTATTGTATGATTTATTGGATCATGGAGAGACCGAACTGGTAATTTGTGATTTCGAATTAATAAAATTAAAAGAGACCGAACTGATAATTTGTGATTTCGAATTAATAAAATTAAACACCGTTAGAAGAGCGAACCGTTGTTAATGTGACCGTTAAGAAATCCATAGATTTTAATGAATTTTCAATTTGTAATTTGTGCATGAACTATGACAAATAATTAGTTGAGAATATTTTTTATATTGCTTGAGAGAGTATATTGAATAATTTGGGGATTTTGGTTTACAACCTGGAAATAATACTTTTATTCACATGGAGTTATAAATTATGTGGGATTAATTAGGTGAAATCAAAAGCCCTAGAATTAATTTTGCTATTAACAGACAACAAAATTTCGGATTCCGCTCCTTTTAATTAATTTAGTTAGTTCTTTAGATTAATTTAATTTAGTTGCTTTCTTTATTGAATTTTGATTTTCCAAATAGTAGTTAATCTAGTAATTTCGGTACTCGATAAAATAATTAGTCCTTGTGGGTTCGACACTTTTTTCACCTATCTATACTACTTATTGCGATTTTGTACACTTGCAAATAATTCACATCAAGTTTTTGGCGCCGTTGGCGAGGACTAATTATTCTTTTATTGACATTGATAATTGCTAGATTGTTACTAATTTGGATTTTTCTTATTATTTTTTATTTTTTTATTTTTTATTTTTATTTTTTTTAGTTTTTCTATTTTTTTATAGCTATATTTCAGGACATACAAGTGTATCACAATGCCAAAAGATGAGGAAAACAAGGTTTTGAGAGATTATGCTATGCCCTTACTTAATGGAGCAACATCAAACATAAAGAGGCTGGTTATACAAGCTAACAATTTTGAGATTAAACCGGTGATTATTCAAATGATTCAATAGACTGTTGAATTTTGGGGACTATCGCACGAAGATCCTTATGTTCACATTGCAAACTTTCTAGAAATTTGTGACATTTTTAGGCACAATAGAGTATCAGATGATGCAATCAGATTAAGACTCTTTCCTTTTTCCCTAAGAGATAAGGCGAAAGGTTGACTAAATTTTCTACCACCCAGTAGTATTACTACTTGGGAGGAACTTGCACAAAAATTTCTGGCTAAGTATTTTCTGCCAGCAAAGATAGCGAAGCTAAGGAATGACATTACCACATTCACTCAATTTGAAACCGAGTCTTTGTATGATGCTTGGGAGAGGTAAAAAGAGTTATTGAGAAAGTGTCCTCATCATGAACTACCGAAATGGCTGCAAATTCAAATATTCTATAATGGGTTGGGAGTTACAAATCGGTTTATGGTAGATGCAGCAGCAGGAGGTGCACTAATGAGCAAAACTCACGAAGCAACCTATGAACTTTTAGAGAAAATGGCATCCAACAATTACCAATGGTCTTCAGAGAGAGAAATGCCAAGAAAAGTGGCTGGAGTTTTTGAACTTGATCTTATTACTACTTTAACTGCAAAAATTAATATTTTATCTAAACAAATAGGTAATATGAATGTTAATGCTATCCAAACTAATATGATTTGTGATCTTTATGCAGGAAATCACTCAAGTATTGATTGCCAAGTGGGGAACCCTTTTGCTGCATCAAATGCTGAACAAGCAAATTTTGTGTCAAACTTTCAAAGGAAAAACAATCCTTATGCAAACACATACAATCCAGGATGGATAAATCAGCCCAACTTTTCTTCGAACAATAATCAAGGAGGAGCTAGACCACAACAAAATTTTCAACAACAAGAAAAGAAGCCGACACTTGAGGAGTTGTTCATGCATTACATGCAAAAGACAGATTTGGTGATCGAAAATGTTGCAACTTCAACTTCAGCTTCAATTCGCAATCATGAGGTTCAAGTTGGTCAAATTTCAAACATTCTTACAGAAAGAACGGCTAGAACATTACCTAATAATACAGTGGTCAATCCCAAGGAGCATGTAAAAGCAATAACACTTAGAAGTGGGACAACAATTGAGCAGCCACAAACCTAAAATACCGAACAAAATGTGGTTGAAAAGCAAAGTGAGAACGAGCAAAGTGTGGAGGAACAAACGCAGCAGGTGGCCAATCACCATTCTAAGAAGGATAAAGGAGTCTCAAACCAAACAAGTTCAGGGGAGTTTGATTCTAACACTTATCCTAATTCACCTTATGATCCACTTATTCCTTTTCCACAAAGACTTAAAAAGAAAATTTTCAAAAATAATTTTTCTAAATTTTTAAATATTTTTAAGAAATTGCATATTAATATTGCTCTTATTAAAGCTTTGGAACAAATGCCTAAATATGCTAAATTTTTTAAGGATATTTTATCAAACAAGTGAAAATTAAAGGAACATGAGATAGTGATGCTAACTGAAGGGAGTAGTGCAATTTTACAAAAGAAGCTGCCTCCTGAACATAAAGATCCAGTGAGTTTTACAATTCCTTGCATTATTGGAAATTCTTCTTTTGATAAAGCATTATGTGATTTAGGAGTAAGTATTAATCTTATGTATTATTCTGTTTTCAGGAAATTAGGTATTAGAGAAGCAAAACCCACCACAATCTCATTGCAATTGGAAGACAAATCTATCAAGTACCCAAGAGGAATAATTGAAGATGTTTTGGTAAAGGTAGACAAGTTCATATTTCCAGCTGGTTTTGTAGTATTTGACATTGAGGAAGATGAACAAATTCCGTTAATTTTGGGGAGACCATTTCTAGCTACGGGGAGAGTTTTGGTTGATGTCTAGCAAGGAAAACTTTTTTTTGAGGGGAGAGGATGAGCAAGTAACGTTTGATGTTTTTAAATCCATCAAGTTTCCTGCTGAAGAACAGTCGTGTTTTCAAGTAAGTGAAAATGATTTAATTTTGGGAAAGGAACATGGTGCTGAAGTTGAAAAGTTACCTGTAAAAGTATGTCTAAAAAATTTAGCAACTCTTAAAACTGAGAAAGAAAAGATTTCGGAATATGTTATATATTTGGATGTTGTACCATCTATTCATCCATTTTCTCAGTTGAAATTCAAAGAGGTGGGGATATCAAAGATGCCTTCTTCAAGAAAGAAACGACTCAAACAAAAGCTAAAACCAAATTCACACCTGAAGAGAAGTATTAGAAAAGATGTTCTTATGTTGTTGGATCTTGGCGTTACATAACTATCTCAGCTACAACATCTGGCTGAAGACTTAAAACATAGCGCTTCTTGGGAGGCAACCCATGCTTTCTTTTACTACATAAGATTTTCTTTTTCTTTTAGTTTATTTTAATTTTAATTTTTAATTTTATTTTGTAGGATTGCATGAGTTTGGAAGTCGCTGGGCTGAGCTGTTTTCTACACCTGAATTGATGGCTGTTTTTTAGTAGGATGGAGTCAGAATTTGGAAACGTGTTTTAAAGAGAGATTGCAGGAAATTGTCTTAGCTTTCTAGAAAAAAAGAATCAGGCCATTTGGACATCTACAGCTCCAGATATCACTGAAACAATAAACATTGCGCCTGTAGAATTTTAACACGAATCAGGGGAGAAATTCTGAGCTTTTTGCATTCTTTTGTTTTACTTTTTTCTTTCCCATTGAGGACAATGTGATATTTAAGTTTGGGGGAAGGGGTGCAAATTTATTTTTTATTTTATATATATTTGAAAAGAAAAAAACAAAACAAAAAGGGATTTCAATTAGGCTTACCAGTACACTTTTGAATTTTTTATTGTGCTAATGTATTGAAATAATTTTTTTTAGGATAGACAATATCTTATAAAGTAAGAGTAAGCATACTTATTTACTTTAGGATTTTTGAATTTCAAAATTCCTTACACAATTGTGACAGTCATGAGATTATATATAAAAGAAAAATGTGATGTTTTTTCTTATGATTATCCCATTTGATCTAGTCCTAAACAGAGTTTAAGTAAATAGAGTGATAATTCAAAATAAAAATAAAAATGAATGAATAAAGTTCTATCTACTACAATATTTGGAGTTGCTTAGTAACTAGGGGTATTCATCACCAATGTTTACTTTTACGTCAAACGACAACTTGAAATATGAGTATGCAATAGCACTCTAAGTTCGTGACTTGTTGAGTAGCCAGGTGAATTCATCACAAATGTTTGCATTCGCGTCAAAAGGCAAGTGACAACTTAGAGAAAAGCAAAGCAAAAAAAAAAAAAAACTCTGGGTTGCTACTCGGTTTGTAGTAGTGAGAAGGGATAATCACAGAAGGAGTTGTTACAACAAGATATAATTACATTAATTGCATGACAAATATGATTAGGTTTAGAATTATGAATGAATAATTGCACTGGAGAAAGTGAGTATGCTTGGTTTTACTTTATCTGCTATTGTTTATATTTTAAATTAAAATTTTGATGCTCGCATGATAAGATCTTTTAGTGTGATGAGTTGAGCCTATTATTGATTATTATTTCTTTATTCATGATTTTACTGTTTGCTCGAGGACAAGCAAAATCTTAAGTTTGGGGGTATTCGATGTGTCTAATTTTGATATAAATATTTGTACTCATTTACCGATAAAAAATTGCTTGTATTCGTCTATCATGTTAATAATTCATCTTATTTCCATAGATTTCAGTTAATTAATTATTTTTGAAGGAATAAGATTTTTTTTATGCAAAAGGTAAAGATTTTCGGTAAAAATCAACAAACAAAACAAGGAGAGTGATTGATTAATTTTTATTGATTTATTGAATTTTAAATTAAATAATTTGGCCAAGTGAAAAACAAAATAGAAATATTATTATCAATTAAGGGTTAGAATAAAATTTTGTAATTAAAAAAATAAAACAAGTAATAATAAGACGGGAAAGAATGCACCAGTTTTTATTAAATTGATTATTAACTTGAGATTAATCTTAAGTTTCTAATTAACTATTTAATAATAATTAACTAAACTTAATGAAACATAACTCTATTTCTCTCTTTCTTATATAAACACAACGTGAACAGGTAAAGGGTGGACTTCTGGGTTGGCAGCGGGACCAGAGAAAAAAAAAGGAGAGAAAGGACGAGAGAACGAAAAACAAGGCTCTCTGTGTGCTGGGGCTAACAGAGACATGAAGAGAAAAGGAGGAGAAATAGAAAGCTTCGTGGCGTGAATTTCAAGACATCGATTTTCTGCAAAAAAACGAGTTTTTCTTCTTCTCTTCTAATTCTTATTATGCAATCAAAGTTGGAAATTTATTATTAACTAATTTTATTTTTCTAGGGCTTTGATGTAGCCAAGTTTTGATAACACAATTTTAATTCCATATTATTTTTTTCTATTTTTCTATGGTTGTGTGTTTGATTTTTATTCTTAATGCTTACAATTGTTTGGACAACTATTGTAGGATTTATTAGATCATGGAGAGACCGAACTGGTAATTTGTGATTTCAAATTAATAAAATTAAATATCGTTACAAGAGCGAACCGTTGTTAATGTGACCGTTAAGAAATCCATAGATCTTATTGAATTTTCAATTAGTAATTTGTGCATAAACTATGATAAATAATTGATTGTGAATATTTTTGAAATTGCTTGAGAGAGAATATTGAATAATTTGGGAATTTTGGTCTATAACTTAGAAAAATAATTTTTTTATTCACATGGAGTTATAAATTGTGTGGGATTAATTAGGTGAAATCAAAAGCCCTAAAATTAATTTTTCTATTAACAAACAACAAAATTTCGGATTTCGCTCCTTTTAATTAATTTAGTTAGTTCTTTAGATTAATTTAATTTAGTTGTTTTCTTTTCTGAATTTTGATTTTCCAAATAGTAGTTAATCTAGTAATTTCGGTACTCGATAAAATAATTAGCTCTTGTGGGTTCGACACTCTTTTTACTTATTTATACTACTTATAGCGATTTTGTACACTTACAAATAATTCACATCATGTTTTTGTACATCCACTCCTGCCCCTACCCAAAGTTATTGTGAACATAAGGCGAATCGTAAGGCCAGCCCTACTCCACCAAGAGACACAGAGTTTAACTCTTGCTCCCCATTCGTATTGATAACTCAAAACATGTACGAAAGATTAATGGTCCATCCCCTAAATTCCGACAGGACTTGCGACTTACGTCTGCTTCCACTCTCATCACTAAATCTCAAAAATTAACAGTCGGTACAATGCCGCACGTGTACCCTTAACATGTGAATACAACACCCAACTAGTTCATGTCCTAACAAGCAATTATGATGCGGCCTAGAGCTAGCGTACCCTACCGATCTTACTTTACAAATAAATATGGCCAATTAAACCATCCTCTCTTCCCCAAAGGGCATAACTTATCATACTACCGGCAATTTTGATTCGCCTAACCTCTAGAACCATGCACTCGTGGATCACAACATTGATCTACACAAAACTACATTACAACATGTAACTGGCTTGCACTTGTGAGCTACAGAATCAACTTTGGTCACATACAACTTATCATCTATTGAGGCTCAAGCTCGTCACATCATGCATAATAAGGAATCATAAAATATGCATTTCTAAGTCAATTTAGAAGCCTTAATTTCATGGTAACATCAAAATAGTAAGCTGATAATTTAACATACAGTTTACGTTTACTGTAAAAATCACTATAATTCGTGTACTACTTAGATATTCATGTTCTTAGGGTTTGCAGAAAGCTCTAAGAGTTTGCTACAAGTTCTTAGTTAATAGCTTCCTCAATTTATTTCATTTCAGATGTCAAAATGATCAAAATGTGATATGCATGTAAAATTCCAGAACATAGCAGAACTGTCAACTAGTTGCAAGATAAAACTTATTTTAATTACCAAATGATGTATAAATTTCACAAAGTTTGTGGAATAAGAACTAGACACATAATAAAAGCACAAATGTAAATTTCAACTAAATCTATCATGTATTCAGAGAGTTATGACTTCTTAAAGTAGGCTCATGAAGAAGACATATTTACAGCTATGCTCTGTTTCTCTTCTTAACCCGTCAGTAGTTACAGATTTTATTAACATAGCAATTGTTGTCCAAAAATTATAAAATTTCACATGCATGAACTATACATAGATTAGTAACACATACAAAAATTTCAGTAAGAGATTCCATGTAATGAGAGAGATATTAGCTTTAGAAAAACAGAACAGAACATGCATATAAACAGTTTTCTTTTACAGCCAGATAAGAAGTTCGTATTTTATTAAAATAGAAAACAAACTCCAAATATTATGAAATTTGGTGGAAAGGTGTTAGACATGCATAAGATATTGCCATATAATTTCAATTCTAAATTCTTTGTATTTCCAGAGTTATAGCTTCCAGACCTATGTACAAATTTTAGAACAAAAACGTTTCTCATATCATACTTAACACAATCAATTCACAATAATTAACATATAAACTAAACTACATAGATTATCAAGTATGCACATATCCTATCATTAGAAAGTTGGAGAAACACCCACCTCTTAGAAGAATTTTCTGTAACACCCATGTATTTTTTAATTTCAAAATAGGTATTGTATTTCTTTTATTGCTATTAAATATTATTGTTATTATTATTATTATGTATAAATATACAATTTTATCTCATATATATTTCCTAATTTATTTATTCATTTGGTGGAGCGGATTTTTTTGAAATTTATTGCAAAAATTGAACTATGAGGGCCTTATAATAAATATTTGGTCAAATAGGAGTTTATAGTTAATTTTCCACCTTATATCTTCTTCCTCCCCTTCATTCGTTCAGATCACAACCCAGATTTCGACCGAAACCCATTTTCTACCCCATTTCTCGTCCATTTCCAAGCCCAAATCCCGGGGTTTTTCTTCATAAAGTTTCGATGAAAATTAGGGGCATGCTAATTGAAGGGTTATCTTCCTCATGGTGGCTTCAATTTGGAGAAAAAGTAATGGATAGGTATACCCTATTTTATTTTATTTGTATAGAATTAAGTGATTTTAATTTCTATTGAATAGAAATATTGTAGTACGGGGGATTAGGAGGTGTTGGGTATTATAGAGGCAAGAAATTAGCAAATTATTGGAGATTTTACAAGTTGCTTATAAATTAGGATTTTGCATTTATAAAAGGGAAGTAAATATATGAGAATTATCTCCTTAATAATAGTAGAAATTGTAGTTGAACTGTTAGAATACTATGAGGTGATTTTTAATAATTTTATGGAGATAAAATCCTGTAGGAATTCGAATATTCCGTGCATCGCACGTGTGCAAGCCAGGCATTCAAGAAAATGCCTGAGGGATATTAGGATTAGTATTATTATTACCTGTGACTGGTTTGGATGTCTTGATCCCTAATTGGCTTTGAAATTTGAGAATAGGAGATGTTAGCGATTTCGGATGCGCGATGGAGAAGTGGTGCTTCGAGTCTTCTCGGGATATCAAGTGAGTATAATTAATTTTATTTTAGATATATGATGTGCTATGATAAATTTTAAACCATGGTTTCTATGTGTATTGTGTAAAATATATTGAGTATAGATGCGTAAAATGTATCGTAGAAATTTATAAGTATTATACGGAGTAAGTTATGGGGTGTAAGAAATTAATGACGTGTATATGTATGATATGGGGTTGTAATATTGGCAAGTATGTAAATATGTATGATATGGGGTTGTAATATTGAGAATTAGAAAGTTATGATAATACTGATATATATTGTGAATATGAAAAATGAACTGAGGTACTTATATATATATATATATATATATATATATATATATATATATATATATATATTGACAAAACTATATTTATGAAGTTGTGTATTTATATGCCTGATATTAAAATCATGTGTATTTATGGAGTTGTGTATTCATGAATGATATTAATGGCGTGTATGCTTATGAAATTAATGGAGTTATATACACTTATGATATAAGGAGAAATTAAATTATAAAGGAGGTATTTTATTGTCATGAGAAATTATAAAGGAGATACATTTAGATATGGAGATATAAAGGAAATATATATACGGCGATATAAAGGAGAAAAAATGGTGAATTTGTTTGATTTTGAATATTTGGTGCTTTGAGTAATATATTGGATATATATGATAATATGAAGCAATTGGAGTTTGATATATATATAATATATGGATGATAAATAGAAATGATATATATATATATATATATATATATATATATATATATATATATATATATATATATATATATATATATATTAGGTTTGCCTGTGGATACGTGCCTAAGGCACGTTTTCATGAACGATGCAGCATATCCAATTTTGGTTCCCAACCTTCATGTTACTTTTCATATGCTAGCACATATATATAAATGAATGTAAAAGCAGAAAAATCACCTCGTTGTCGTAATGAATGAACTTGTCTATCTGCCTGAACCATGAAGTTGCATATTGGTACTTTAAATCAGTCCCCATGGTGAACATTATATGATTAGCTGTAGTAATGTTCGCCTGAAATTAAGAACATAAGAAAGAGGGAGGAAAAAATCACTGAACAAAAAAGTAGTATAAGGAGCATGACATAAGATCAGATTGCTAGTTATCTGATAGATTTTTTTCATAATAAGTTATGTGATAAGTAACCAAATGTATTAGTCATTTCAGTTAAAACTGATGCATACATGGAGAGGAGGTCTCCAAATATTTCCTAGACTAAACTGATGCATACATGAAGTGTAAGACAATGAAAAGTAGGTAATTGCATGTTATATTCAAAGATACACAATAAGTTAAAGCCAAAATGCACCTTTCACTTCAGTCAGGGTCATAGGCAAATAATTAACTATAATGTTCTTCAATGCATATGACTCCCGGTCATTTCACGTAATCGTCCATTTTCCATTAGAAAGACATTGACTTTTTGCAAGTTGCTGAAGAAAATTTTAGTGATTAGCTAACAGCCTGATCATTCAAAAAAATTTACCTTAGAGGAATTAAAGGAGGTCTCCAAATATAGATACTCACTGAGATCACATAACAGCCTAACGAATACAAAAGGAGCAAGTAAAACTCCTTAGGTCTCTAAAGGAACAATATCTTAAAGATAAGTATATTAGGTTCGATAATTATGTGGCATAGATCCATCAAACTATCAACTACATACACTTCAATAGTTAATTTCTCTTTATTTCAGTTCAGTCAAGTCAAGCCTTAGTAGGCAATATCACAGCTTAATTATACTGTAGAATGTGAACCGCATATACAGAGAGAGTGCAGTAGGCCAAGGCATCACATCATCAACTCCAAATAGATATATCAATTTCTTGTACTGTGTGATCACAAAATTTCGATGAATTGCTTTTTGGATACCATATCACACTAATTAGTTAATTTTTTACCACAATAAATTTTAAATTCTCGATGTAATTTCTCCATCAGTTGATATTCAAACAACATATTGCATTATTCATAGGTATGAGTAAAATACCCAAACACTACGGAATGGAACATGGGACTCCTTACAACCCATCCTGCCCTCTTATCACCTAAGACACGGGAACTGACACTTCTCTCAAGTAGGTACTGAAGGAGTATAAAATCTTAGTGATTAAATCATCGGTTAACTTCCTTCCCAAATGTGGTTCAGACTCATGCATTCTCGGTACTGTTGTCGAAACGGTAAGCAACTCCAACTCTCATCTAAATTAAGTTTGACCTTATATCATTTCTTTGTTGTTTCTGAAACACATCATATATGACATAAAACATGTAGATGTACGAATAGCACACGATGCTTCATCAATATTGCAATCGTTAACAGAACTAATGTGGCACTTCATTATTCATATGCAATAATAGTTCGCTTAATAATTAGTAATGCTGCTGCACTATTATCAATCAGATCGATATTACTTCCAACTCATATCGAACAAATCAATACTAATTTCTACATCCTCAATTCCTAGAAGCCACAGAACCATACTTCATGTAATTAACCTTAAATTTTTTGTACTTTTTTGTACACAATTTAAACATAATCCCTGACTTACTTGTGTTGTAAATTGCAATCAATTCCTTTATATTATCTTCTTGAACTAATTCCAATTTCAAACCCCTACAAAAAAATAATTAATAATTACTATAAATTGGCAACTAATTAACGAATTGGAGAACCCGATTACATAATTGGATGGAAAGATACCTGAAACCCTAATCAATTAGATCGCCACCATCGTCGTCAATCTCTGGTTTATCGATTAGAATCGAAACTGAAACCCTATTAATTATAGCCGATTTGGGCAGCAATTTGAGAGAGAGAGAGAGGTGGAAGCGAGAGAGAGAGCGGTGAAAGAAAGAGAGGGGGGGTAATTTCGGAAGAGAGAGAGGGGGATTTGAATTTTGGGCGGGAAAATATGTTTTGTGAGAATCAATCTGGGCCATTGATTTTGGGGAGATTGAAGGAGAGCCACTTGATAGCTTTCTTTGTAATTTATTATTATTATTATTATTATTATTATTATTATTATTATTATTATTATATATATATATATATATGGCTTTTGCTCCATTGAAAATGGGTCCGTTTTCAATGGGTTGGAAAATGCACCTCTCAACCGTCCGTTCGATCTTGATCTTAATCAGCGGATCAGATCATGATCTGCTTAAGTCTCCCACTAACGTTCCAAAAAGCAGAGGGGTATTTTCATCACTTCACGCCAAAAAATGTTTGGGACTTAGCATTTTTTTGGTGTGGAGTTTTTTTTGTCAAAAAATTCACTTAGGCCGTTGTTGGAGGTTGTTTGAATTTTAGTTTTTGAAAAAAATTGTACTTAGGCCGTTGTCCGGAACAACGGCCTAGGTTGTTTTTTTTATAAAAAAAATTCAACTTAGGCCGTTGTTGGGAACAACGGCTTAACTATGTACAAGTGTTTTTCCAAATACTTGTACATACTCAGATTTTCATCTCCCTCATAACTCTCTCTCGCTAGTGGAGCTCGATAAACCCAATTTCCCAAACCGTAGCTATCTCTCTATCGAACTGAAAACCCTACCTCTCTCTTGATCGTTGTTTTTCACCGAATCTCTCCCTATTCTCAGTCTCTAGACCTCTTCTTTTAAAGATCCCAATTACAAAAAAACCCTAACCCATACGAAATCAATCCAACCCTAAAACCTTAATCCCCCTAAATTAGCCAAATCCTACTCCCCTTCCTTTCTCTACAGCAGCAACTTTGCGGCCTCCCGAGCACCCTCATTGTTGAAGGTACTAATTTATTCCCACTTGAGTAGTTCTAACTAGGCTAATTGATTGGAAATTTTTCATCCATATTTGAGTGTACAATTGCTATATTATGCGTAGGTTTTTATAGAGTAGGTAATTGTAGTTTAATTGGGGAAGTAGATGTAGTATTAGTTGTTGTTGTTTGTTGTTCGATGTTAGTAATAGCGCACAAAGCGAAAAAAAATTTATGCAACTTTGCAAGTACGTCGGACACGCCATACACAACCCAACGCAATTCGTAGAAGTGTGTTTGGATTCACTGTTTGAAGTGTACGGCCGTGTATCGCTTTCAATTGATTCCCGTGAGTGAAAGCAATACATCGGCGTATTTTGCAATCCGTGCATCAAAACTGACCTCTACAAATTTGGTTGGCTCATGTGTTTTGCCGTCGTCTCACTCCCAAAGTTTAGGAATTTTTTAATCTCGTTTGCACGGATTTGTACCGTATATCAAATAACAACCTCAGTTCAAGAATGAGGGGAATGCGAGCGAGACACGGCCTTATTTTGCTTCGTATGCAAACCGTGGATCGGAACTTACTTGTAGAAGTTCCGTTACCTTGTGCGCGGCAAGCCGAACCCAATAGAAGATTTTTGTATTTATATGACGTCGTTTTCGACGTGTTGTCACTTATTTTGCTTCGTATGTATATATATCTTAATCATTTGTTAACAAGCTGTTTTATATATAATGTGTTATTAATTGACCAATAATATATTTTTATCCCAGATGAACAACGATACGAAGAGTTCTACTGCGGACAATAATTTTGTGCGGGTAGAACCAATCACTGATTCCATGCCGATAGTCGAAGACCATCTAAAACCAAAGTTAGGTATGACATTCCCCACTTTAGTTGAGGCCGAGAAATTTTTATTCTTCATATGCCCGTTGTGGGGGTTTTGCAATGCGTAAGGGTGGGAATAAATTAAAGGGGAGAATGGAAGTAGATAAGTCATATTTTTGTAATAAAGCTGGGTCGTCGCCGAGTCAACATAGTGATGGTAGACGGGGAACAACCTGTAGAACGGGTTGCAAGGCTTGCGTTCGTATAAAATTGAACAAAGCAAGTAATACGTGGGTGGTGTATTCATTTCACGAAGAACACAATCACGAATTCACCTCACCCGGTAGAAGGCACCTTTTGCCCCGGAACAGGTCCGTGTCAAATACGGACAAAAGGATAATAGATCAAATGAACCAAACTAATATCCAAACATGTCGACAAATGCTCTTCTTCGAAAGTGCTAGTGGTGGTCACGATCAAGTAGGATTCACAGAAAAAGATGTTAGAAATTTACTTAGAGATTCGCAAGAAGCATTGAAAGGACACGATTCTACAATGCTAATTGATTTTTTCGAATCTAAGAAACAGACAGATCCTTCATTTTTTTAGGACACTCAAGTCGATCCCGAATGGCGGTTGTCACATTGTATCTGGGTAGATGGTATTTGTAGGATGAATTATGAAGAATTTGGCGATGTAGTTTGCTTTGATGCCACGTACAATACGAACCTTTACGGAATGTTATTTGTTCTGTTTGTTGGAGTGAATCAACATTGGCAACCGACTTTCTTAGGAGGTGGGTTCGTTCCAAATGAGACAGCCTCTTCGTTTGAATGGTTCTTTGAAAAGTAGTTAGGGGTTATGAATCGTGCTCCATCTGGTATAGTCACCGATCAAGACCGTGGGATCACCGTCGCAGTTAAGAAAGTTTTCCCCCAGACTCGGCATCATTTTTGTATTTGGCACATTCTAGATAAGTTACCCCAGGAGGTTCGTCTTTTGACCGATGTCGACAAGTTTAGGGAGTCCTTGAAGAATGCAATCTATAATTCCGAATATGTATACAAATTTGTAGAAAAATGGAATTTGTTGATTTCGCAATACGGATTGGAGAGTAACAAATGGTTGAATGATATATTTGATATTCGTGAAAGTTGAGCACCCATCTACGCTAAAGATTCTTTTTGGGCCGGCATATTAAGTAGCCAACAGGTTGAGTCAGCACATTCTGCCCTGAAGCATCATACAGAAAAAAAATATTCCCTTCATGAATTTGCCGTCATCTTCGACCGTTTTTTGGGAAGGCAAAGACACGATGAATTGAAAGAAAATCATCATAACCATGAGAAGAGACCGAAGTTGAAGAGTGAATGGGCTTTGGAGGCACAAATGGCAAAAACATATACTTTGAAAATATTTTACATATTCCAAGATGAAGTCACAAAAAGCTTCATGTACAATGTGACATTTATTACCGATCTTGAGACACCGGATAGTTCAACCTTCCATGTGATACTCTGTGGAGAATCAGAACCGGCTCGCCTTCTTCAATTATGCAAAATTAATGGAATTATTACATGTGCATGTCACTTGTTCGAATTCGTTGTCATTCCTTACAGGCATATTTTAGCTGCACTTCGTTTCTACCATCACACTTCCCTTCCGAATGTATATATTAAAAGAAGATGGACTAGGGATGTGATGAGAAGAAGTTATACATCAGTTCCAACCGAACCCAATACCGAGAATTTTGCTTCTCGATATTGTGAGTTGAGCTACCACGCAAAACCAATTGTCGATCTTGGTTGTTCCTCCAATGAGAGTTACAAATACACGTTGGAGAATTTGCAGAAGATCATTGACGGAGTTTCTCGGCTACAACCCGGATTAGGTGAACAACCGGAACAGGCCTCACAACCACACGACAGTGTCGAACCCGGAGATAGTTCACAACCACATGGTAGTGCACAACCTCATGATCAAGAGAGTGGACATATACCTACATGCATTAGTGACCCACAGTAGTGCACGACAAAGGAAAGGCCTCGCGCTAAAAGATTGAGGCCGATTAGAGAGCAACTCCGTATAAAAAAACCAAGAAGGTACTGAAGATGCGGCATTGTCCAAATGAATCATGATTCAAGAAATTGTCCTACTTTATTTGAGGGGTAAGACTCATACTTTATTTGTTTGTCCATCGTTTAAATTTATTATACTTTATTTATGGCAAATGAGTTTCTTACTAACTAAACCTAATCTTTCAATGAAGGCAAGAAGTAATTCCTTCCGAAGAAGACAGTTCTGAGTCGAGATATGACGATCCACTATGAATTGTAATTTTTAAAATGTAATTGTTCGGTATATTTTAACCTCTTTGTGCAACTTGGTTAATTACCTTTGATTGGTAACTGTAAATTTTCTCGAGACTTAAGTGTCGTTTGTTTGTGTCGTTTATTAATATTGTTGTTGTATGCAAATGTTGGTTTGTAACTCAATTGTATCAGCTGTAGCTGTACTTGTAGTTGTAAATAGTTTTTTTTTTAAACCAAGGCCATTGTTGGAGTTGTTTGATGAATTTTGTTTGGTATTCAATATAACTAGTTAAAAAGAGCAACAAGTCACAGAGCAAAACAATATGTTTTTGATAACCTAGGCCATTGTCTCCAACAACGGCCTAAGTTATAGTCAAAAAAGTGTTATTTTGGGGGTGCTCTCTGACTTGTTGAAGACAAAAGGAGCAATAAGTCAGATAGCAATCCCCATTTCTTATAAATACCTTAGGTCGTTGTCTCTAGTCAAAAAGTTGTGATTTTGGGGGTGCTCTCTGACTGGTTGAAGACCAAAGGAGCATCAAGTCAGAGAGCAACCCCATTTCTTATAAATACCTTAGGCCGTTTAGTCAAAAAGTTGTGATTTTGGGGGTGCTCTCTGACTTGGAAAAGACAAAAATCTAACATTTATCTGCCTTTACGAACAGTCTCTCTGCAACTACATACCAAAGACAGATGATATACGCGTATATATTGTTTATAATTTTTTTATTACGTTACAATTTTTTCACTTTATCTAACCAATATAGAATTATAAAGATAATATGCTTAAAAAATATTCCAAAAAATATGAAGGAGTAGGTTTACATGTATAAGGTTAAGGTTAGTGTTAAGAGGGGGTTAGGAGTCACACCTAGGTTAGGGTTAGGGTTAGGAATTTTTTGTTAGATGGGCTTTCTGTTAACGAACTCTGTTATTACGTGAAGCAATAGGGATATCATCACCATCACAGCTACTCTAAGAACTGCACACAATTACTTCACGACGAGATTCCACGTTCAAAATTTCCATAGAATCAATAGTTGCAGGTAGTGTTTTTGAGTAATCTTTGAACTTTTTTGGGATACTCTTCAAATTCAAAAGAACCAGACTGCGTCTCCTTATGAGTCTAACCCTAACCCTAACCCTAACCCTAACCCGTAATCCTAATCTATCTTTACCCTACAATAACCCTAACCCTAACCTACATATCATATTTTATTGATTTTTATGAAACAAAATACCAATTAATTTGTGTTAACTTTTTCAATAAGTTGTGAGGAGCACTGTGCTCTATGACTTCGAGTAGACAATAGAAGCAACAAGTAAGAGAGCAACACATTTTTTTATAAATTCCTTAAGCCGTTGTCTCAAACAACGGCCTAGGTTATATTCAAAATATTGTGATTTTTGGAGTGCTCACTGACTTGGAGTTGACAAAAGGAGCAACAAGTCAGAGAGCAACACCATTTTTTATATATGCCTTAGGCCGTTGTCTTCAACAACAGCCTAGGTTATATTCAATTAGTTGTGATTTTGGAAGTGCTCTCTGACTTGGAGTAGACAAATGGAGCAACAAGTCAGAGAGCAACACCATTTTTTAGTAAATACCTTAGGCCGTTGTCTCCAACAACAGTCTAGGTTGTAGCTTAATACTTGAAAAAAGAAAAAAGTCATGGAGCACCCTGATATGGGTCAGAAATAGCATGGCCCATCCTGGACCACTAGATCCCCTCAGAGATGCGCGCACCATCTGATCCTTCTGATCTGCCACGTCAGCACCGGAAAATCGCCCGGAGCTCTGCCACGTCAGCCCGGAAACCGCCCCGGTGTCTGCTACGTCAGCCCTATACCGCCCGGCTTTTCCACCGCTTCAGCCATGCGGGTAACCGGGTCCGGCCCAGCCCCAAACGGGTCTGGACCCGATTGGCTTCCTCTATAAATACCAGACCCTCCCCCTTGTTTACAGGTAATCAAACTTTTTCCACTAAAACCCTAGTTACTGTTGCTCTTATCTTAAGTAACTGACTAGATCGTCGGAGGGTCTGCCACCGGAACTAACTCCGGTGTTTCTAGACCGTCTGCAGGTACTCAAGACCTCGGATCCGAGCCCTCTGATCCGAGCCCAGACATCCACCTCACTCCCAGCCTATCGCAGGTACCGATCGGCCAGCCGAGGGTCGTCTGACTAGTAGCTTTCTCCTTCAAATACAAATCGAGTAAGAACTCACACCTGGTGCATCCACACGTCTCCCAGAAACAAACCGCATCAGGTTGGCGCCGTCTGTGGGAAAGCTACTTCGGGAGCTGACCCGAGTCCCACCGCCAAGGTACCTCGACCGCCGAACTCCCATGGCCTCCAAAGGCAAGGGGGCTGCGTCCTCCGTCAACCGACGGGACACACCCTAACCAAATACCAATGTCGGGCCATGCACATCAAAGCACAGGGCTTCCCATCAGGGATCCCAGCGGAGCACCACCCGTACAGTCCAGCCCGACCTACGAAGGGTAATCACCAACCGGCAGGTTAGTCGCAGTGGGGGGAGGGCCGCTTCCAACTCGGCCCCGAACCATCCTAGACCACCGCCGGAAGAACGGAGGCCAGCACTCAGCCGAGTCGGAAGGTAACCTCCGGTCCAACCGGTCCGAGCCGAGGGAGCTCCTGTTACTCAACAGGAGTTCCAGGACTTCCGAAGAGAAATTCTTGGGGCTCTCCGACGGGCCCCCAGAGAAGAAGCCAGACATTCCCGAACCAGGTCGGACGCCGAGGCAAGCGTGTCCCGCCCCTTAACCAACCCGACTGAGGACGACGGCGAACTCCTAAGGCGCCTCCAAGAAATGGAAAATTGTCTCGATCACATAGGCGATGGCGGCCAAGGAGCGGCTCAGGGGTACAGACCTGTCCAACCCCCTTTCTCCGCCCTCATTCTCCAAGCGGAAATACCTCGGAATTTCCGACCACCTCAGTTCGAAACCTACGACGGCGAGGGAGATCCTGCTGATCACATGGAGGGTTTCAAAACCCTCATGATGATTCACAGCGCTTCGGATCCCCTACTATGTCGAGCCTTCCCTGCCACCCTCCGGGGTCCGGCTCGCGAATGGTTTTCCAAACTGACGCCCGGTTCCATATACTCATTTGACCAGCTGGAAGGCAATTTCCTCGCCCACTTTGTCACCAGCCGAAAAGCAGAGAAGACAAGTGCTTCCCTACTGGGACTCAGACAGAAGGAGGGAGAATCACTCAGGGCGTTCGTCCGGAGGTTCACAGCAGAGGCAAGGTCGATCTCCTCTCTCGATCCGGGCGTCGCCTCCGCGGCATTTCGGCACAACGTCCGTCATGGGCAGCTGAAAGCCTCTCTTGCGAAGAAGCCTCCCATTGATTTTCCCGACCTCCTCAACAGGGTTGAGAAATACATCAGGGCGGAGGAAGCCCTGAACCCAGATGAGTCCAGAGAAGCACCCGGAAAAGGGAAGCGGAAGGCCGAGGAAGTCGAGCCTTCTAAAAAGGCTCCGAGGGACTTGGGCACCATGAAGAAAGTACCGCTGGTCCCTCGCTTCGAGAGGTATACCCCACTCACCCAAAATGTGTCCTCCATACTCCTGGCAATCGAGGACAAGGACCTCGTTCAGTATCCCCCTCGACCATCCAACAACACTAGCAAGAAAAGGGATCAACGGTTCTACTACCGCTTCCACCGGGACAACGGGCACGACACGGATCACTGCCGTGCCCTGAAAGACGAAATCGAGGCCCTCATTCAGCGAGGGTACCTCCGGGAGTACAAGCGGGACGACGCTCGGGGACAGAGGGACTCGAGGAGCAAGAGAACCCCACCTCCTCTTCGAGCTCCCCTGCAGCTCCCCGAGCGAGAGCATGAGCTTGACGAGCCTGATGGCCAAGCTGTATTACACTGCGTCCACGGGGGACCCATGGGAGGGGAGTCCAACACTTCCCGCAAGGCGTTCGTCCGAGATGTTAACACCGTCCAAGGACCTCTCCCCCCTCAAATTCAACCACTCCCCGTCTCCTTCTCTGGTGACGACCTAGAGGGGGTGCGGCTCCCGCATTGCGACGCCCTCGTGATCAATCTCAGCATGGCAAATTTCGATGCTTGGCGGATCCTTGTAGACAACGGGAGCTCGGTCAACATTCTGTTCCTCGATGCTTTCGAGAACCTAAAGCTGCCCCGTAGCAAGCTTAAGCCAGCAGGATACACCCTGCACGGATTTTCTGGAGTTCCGGTGACAATCGAGGGGATCGTCACGCTGGACGTCATGGCTGGCATAGCCCCAAACCGGAGAACCGAGTCCATGGACTTCATGGTTGTCAACGTCAAGGCAGCCTACAACGCCATACTCGGTCGTCCGGGCCTCTGCTCTCTCCAGGCTGTCCCCTCGGCCTACCACCAGAAAATGAAATTCCCTACCAGTACCGGGGTAGGGGTGGTCCGGGGGAACCAGGAAGCCGCTCGCTCTTGTTATATGACAGCAATAGGAAGCGGAGTGTTCCCCCTCAACGCCGTGGAGATGCAGCCCCAAAGGTCCCAGCCAGAGCCAGAGTCGGCAGACGAGCTGGAGGATGTCTCCTTCGAGACAGGGGATTCATCGAAACAATTTCGAGTAAGTCGCTCCCTCGCACCCCGCCTCAAATCCGACCTCATCACCTGCATTCGGCGACAATGTCGATCTGTTCGCCTGGAAGCCATCTGACATGCCCGATATTTCCGAGGAGCTCATCATGCATAAACTCAGCGTGATCCCCGGCTCGAAACCGGTGGTCCAAAAGCGACGTAAGTTTAAGCAGAGCGACAACAGGCAGTTAAAGCAAAGTCGACAAGCTCTTGGCCGCGCGCTTCATCCAAGAGGTCAGCTACCCCGAGTGGCTGGCGAACGTCGTCATGGTCAAAAAGGCGAGCGGGAGCTGCAGGATCTGCATAGATTTCACGGATCTCAACAAAGCGCGCCCGAAGGACCCATTCCCCCTCCCCAGAATCGATGTTCTTATCAATGCAACATCGGGTCACGAGCTCCTGTCCTTTATGGATGCGTTTTCAGGCTACAACCAGATCCGCATGTTCCCACCCGACATCTCCAAGACGTCCTTCGTGACAGACCAGGGGCTCTACTGCTACAGGGTCATGCCCTTCGGGCTGAAGAACGCCGGCGCTACTTATCAGAGGCTCGTCAACCGGGTCTTCAAGGAGCAAATCGGGCGCAATATGGAGGTGTACGTAGACGACATGCTCGTCAAAAGCCAGCGGGGGGAGGACCATGTAGCCGATTTGGAGGAGGCCTTTGGGGTGCTTCGGACCCATAATATGAGACTCAATCGAGCAAATGCGCCTTCGGCGTCTCCGCGGGAAAGTTTCTCGGCTTTATCGTCAGCCAACGGGGAATCGAAGCGAACCCCGAGAAGATCCAAGCAATCCTAGACATGGCTCCTCCCAGGAACATCAAAGAAGTCCAGCGACTGATGGGGAGACTGGCGGCCATCGGCCGTTTCCTCTCCAAGTCTGGAGAGAAGTCTCTCCCATTCTTCAAAGCCCTGCGGGGCACTGGTGCGTTCGAATGGGGAGTCCAACAGCAAGAGGCCTTCGCCCAATTGAAGGAGTACCTCGCAAACCCTCCACTCCTCAGCAAGCCCGAACCAGGAGAGCCACTCTGGCTTTACCTATCAGCCTCGGAGAAGGTGCTCAGCGCCGTTCTCGTTCGGGAGGAGGAGGGATCACAGAAGCCCTTGTACTACGTCAGCAAGGTCCTGCTCGATGCCGAGACCAGGTACTCTCGGATGGAGAAGGTAGCGTACGCCCTGGTCATGGCCTCGCGAAAACTCCGCCCCTATTTTCAATCTCATTCTGTCCAGGTGCTGACGGACCAACCCCTGAAGGTCGTACTCTACAAGCCAGAAAGTTCGGGCCGACTCGTGAAATGGTCGATCGAGCTCAGCCAGTATGACATTGGCTACCAACCCAGAACAGCCATCAAGGGGCAGGCGCTCGCAGAGTTCATTACGGAGTGCACCATCTCCGAGCACCCTGCAAGCCAGGAAAGCGGCCAGACGTGGGAAGTTTACGTCGATGGTTCCTCCTGCGAGGCAGGCAGCGGAGTGGGCATCATCCTGCGAGGCCCGGACGGTTTCCTTCTACAATACTGCCTCCGCCTCAACTTCCCGGCCTCCAACAACGAGGCCGAGTACGAAGCAATGATCGCCGGGCTCACCCTAGCTCATCAGGCCGGAGCCAAGCAGATCAGGGCTTTTAGCGACTCCCAGCTCGTGGTCAACCAGATCACCGGGGAGTACGAGGCCCGTGACGATCGCATGGTCCGATACCGAGCTGTAGTTCAACGCCTACTGGCGTCCTTCGACGAATCAGCTATTTTACGGATCCCCAAGGAACAAAACGTCCAGGCCGATGCCTTGTCAAAACTGGCTTCCTCTTCTTTCGAAGGTCTCGACCGCACGGTCCTGATCGAAGTCATGCTAAAACCAAGCATCGACGTGCCGGAGGTCCTGTGCATTGAAGACGGAGCTCCCCCCGAAGACTGGACCACACTAATTAGACGATTTCTCGTCAAGGGAGAGCTCCCCGAAGACCGAGCCGAGGCAAGAAGGGTCAGGGCTCGAGCGGAAAGGTTCCCAAAATGATCGACTCAACACTCTTCAGGAGGTCCTACACTACCTCGGATGGTCGACCTTATCTCCGCTGCCTCACTCCCGATGAAGCCAGGTATGCTCTCAAGGATTTACACGAGGGGATCGGCGGATGTCATATGGGAAGTCGCTCGCTCGCGCGAAAGGCTTTGAACCACGGGTACTACTGGCCCACCATGTTGCAGGATGCTCTAACCCTTGTCAAGAAGTGTGGCCCATGTCAAAGATTCTCGCCCATCAAAAGCGTTCCTCAAGCAAACCTGCGATCCATGGCCAGTCCAACCCCCTTTGCAATGTGGGGGATGGATCTGGTAGGCCCCTTTCCGAAGGCGACGGGGCAACGAAAGTTTCTTATAGTTGCAATCGACTACTTCACAAAATGGATCGAGGCGGAGCCATTAGTTACGATCACCGAGCAGCAGACTCAATAATTCTTCTGGAAGCACATTATCTGTCGGTTCGGGATCCCCCAAGTGCTCGTCACGGATAACGGGACCCAGTTTGCAGGCAAGCATTTTCGCAAGTTCTGCGAAGACCTCGATATCCAGCAGCGCTTCTCTTCAGTATGCCATCCCCAGTCCAACGGGCAGGCAGAGAACGCGAATCGTCAGATCCTCGACGGACTCAAGAAGCGACTCGATAATTCCTCCAAGGGGTTATGGGTCGACGAACTGCCAAGCATTCTCTGGGCCTACCGAACGACGAAAAGAATCCCGACGGGGGAGTCACCTTTCAATTTAACTTACGGCGCTGAGGCCGTCATTCCCCTGAAAATAGGCATCCCCTTTCCCCGAATCATGGCTTTCGACGAAGCAAGCAACTCCATTCAACTACGAGCAGACCTGGACCTCATTGACGAGGTTAGGGAGAAGTCGGCCATCAGAAGGAACATCTACCAGCAAAGAATCGAGAGGTTCTACAACAAGAAGGTGCGCCCAACAAACATTGCACTCGGAGATCTTGTCCTCCGGAAACTGGCGGTATCCAACCCCGGCCAGAAAAGGAAGTTGGCACCAAACTGGGAGGGCCCTTATAAGGTTTCAGAGGTCGTACGACCGGGTACTTATCGCCTGACCGACACCGACGGCAAGCCCGTCAAGAGGCCCTGGAATGCGGAACACCTGATTAAGTTCTTAGGAGAGTAGCCTCCATGTAAAATGTAAAGATCGTAATCGGCACGTTGTGCCTAGTCGTTTGTAAAGTCCTGTAAACGGCACGTCGTGCCTAGACTTGTTTGTAAAAAGCATATATTGTGAACATGTCAGCTTTCTTAAAACAAGCTCATAATTCCAAACCTTGTAAACAGATAAAGAACACCTCACGGACTCGGCACTCGGATAAAATCGCGAGCCCAAACATGCTTCTCTTACAAGCATAAGACTCGGCACTCGGATAAAATCGCGAGCCCAAACATGCTTCTCTTACAAGCATAAGACTCAGCGCTCAGATAAAATCGCGAGCCCAAACATGCTTCTCTTTCAAGCATAGGAGTCGGCACTCGGATAAAATCGCGAGCCCAAACATACTTCTCTTACAAACATAAGACTCGGCAATCGGATGAAATCGCGAGCCCAAACATGCTTCTCTTACAAGCGTAGGACTCGGCACTCGGATAAAATCGCGAGCCCAAACATGCTTCTCTTACAAGCATAGGATTCGGCGCTCGGATAAAATCGCGAGCCCAAACATGCTTCTCTTACAATCGTAGGTCTCGGCACTCGGATAAAATCGCGAGCCCAAACATGCTTCTCTTACAATCGTAGGTCTCGGCACTCGGATAAAATCGCGAGACCAAACATGCTTCTCTTACAAGCGTAGGACTCGGCACTCGGATAAAATCGCGAGCCCAAACATGCTTCTCTTACAAGCGTAGGACTCGGCACTCGGATAAAATCGCGAGCCCAAACATGCTTCTCTTACAAGCATAGGATACGGCGATCGGATAAAATCGCGAGCCCAAACATGCTTCTCTTACAAGCGTAGGACTCGGTACTCAGATAAAATCGCAAGCCCAAACATGCTCTCGCACCGTCCCTCCAAGAGAACATGTGCAGGAGCTCGACGTCGACCCCGAGCAAGGCGGGTGCCCTCTCCGAGGGCGCCACGACCTTGACGCTCGGCGGCGATGCTGCGCTACGCCTGCAATTGCCTTTCTCACTGGTATGGGGGCTCGGCATCCGTCCCTCGCTCGGTTTGGCCTCCTCGGAGGCCATCAACCGATGATCGAGGCGACATCCGCCAGCCACGCCCGCACCGTCTCTCCAAGAGAACATGTGCAGGAGCTCGGCGTCGACCCCGAGCAAGGCGGGTGCCCTCTCCGAGGGTACCGCGACCTTGACGCTTGGCGGCGACGCTGCGCTACGCCTGCAATTGCCTTTCTCACCGGTATGGGGGCTCGGCATCCGTCCCTCGCTCGGTTTGGCCTCCTCGGAGGCCATCAACCGATGATCGAGGCGACATCCGCTAGCCACGCCCGCACCGTCTCTCTAAGAGAACATGTGCAAGAGCTCGGCGTCGACCCCGAGCAAGGCGGGTGCCCTCTCCGAGGGCGCCGCGACCTTGACGCTCGGCGGCAACGCTCAACGCTGCTACCACCCTGTTCCCTCACCGCGTGTTTGAAAAATTTTTATTTAGGTTTGTGGCGTCCGCCTTCCGCAGATGCCCCGAGCCTTGAGTCGGATTATTGGCCACCCTCTCACCCGCGAACAGCTCGGGGTTTACGGCTTTTTGCAAAACCCAAACCCCAAACTGTTCGAGGATGGCAGGGGGGCCAAAGACTCGCGGCTCTCTCTGCTCAAACTGATCAGCTAACCCTTCTCTCGCCCCCGAACAGCTCGGGGTTTACGACTCCTAACGAGTCCAAAACCTCGAACAGTTCGAGGACGGCAGAAGAGCCACCAAGCTTCGGATCTCTCCGAACCTCCCGAATGATCAGTCGACCCCTCTATCGCCCAAGAACAACTCGGGGTTTACGGCTCGAACGAGCCTAAAACCCCAAATTGTTCCCGGACGGTGGAAGAGCCACCAAGCTTCGGACTTCTCTGAACATCCCAAATGATCGGTCGGCCCACCGCTCACCAACGAACAACCCGGGGTCCCATGGCCCTGACGGCCTGAACCCCGAATAGTTCGAGGGTGATCGGTGTGCCTCCGATCCGGGATGCGGGAAAATCTTATATTTTTTGGACGCCCGCCATGGGCAGGCATCCGAGTCGAATGACTCACTGATCAAAAACTGAAGGGGAGTGGTGATTATATAGCCCACTAGGGCCTCATTTATTACGCCTGGGAATGTAAAACGGCGGAAGGCGAAACGTCGCCATAAATATTCATAGGAATGCGAAACAACACAATTATTGACGCAGTCGCGCCAATTGCGACTCCTCGGAGATTTCACACCAGCTACCCTCGGCATCCGAGGCAATCAAGGCTCCGGAGAACAAATGATCTTATTCATTACTCATTGCTTACAACTCAATGAACGAAAGTACAAATACAAAGAAGGCTCTCAACTCACTCACACTCGGCCGGGAACTCGAATTCGGGGCTCCTATGACGCTCAACTATTCCGACCAAGGAGGACGCGCCCACCACCGAGCTCTCCGCATCATCCGGCTGGGTCTCAACCGGCGAGAGCAGCAGCAACCGTCCCGGGGTGGAGTTGCTCGCCTCTTCAACAAGACCAGCACCCAGTATGAGCTTCAGCCGACGGACCTCCAACTCTTTCTCCATGACGGCCTCACGAAGAAAAGATTCGGAAGCCGAGCGCCCACTAGAGGTATCCGAGACCGACCAGTCCGTCTCGATGACCCACCAGTCCCGGTCGGCTACAGTTTTTCTCAAACGAGCCACCTCTAGGCCGAGCTCTCTCGACTTGTTCAGGAAGTAATTCTTGGCAGCCTCTCGGTTCCGAGCCAACTTTCGTTGGCGAGCCAGCTTCTACCAAAAGAAAAATCAAGTTTCACAAAAATGCAAGTGTTCGAGGGTCGGCCCAAAAAATTATATTTCATTCCATTTCAAAATTTCGATACAAAAATTTGCAGGTGGCCAGTCCGCCGAAGGCATTTACATCAAAAAGGAATAAAAACAAAAACATCTATTCTTGGGGGTCGAGTGGCACCTCTTCGTGACCTTGGTCTTCCCCGATGCCATCACCACCAGGGGTCGGAGGCAAATCCGGGTTCCATCCGCAGCTGAGGTGGTCGACGTTGCACTCGGGGTAAATATACTTGAAGTGGGACTTGGCCTGCTCATAAGCCTCGTCCTGCGCCGCCACCAAGGTCTCCCCCAAGACCCCCTCCAAGTCCGCCACGGCCTTCTTCGCCTTGTCCTTTTCCGCCGCCTCGACTGCAACTTTCTTCAGCAAATCCTCTCGGTCCTGCTTATGGATCCTGTCCAGAGACTTTATCTGGGCCTCGTGAACGGCCACTTGGTCCCGGGCCTCCTTCAAGTCATCCGTCGCCTTGTTCAGCTCCCGAAGGAACTTCTCCGCCTGCTTTCGCTCGTATAGGATCTCCTTCTCCAGGCACTTGTGGAAGTGCTGGCCGTGGAGCATCGACTGTTACAAAGAAATCAAAGTTAGCAACGATTACAAGTCAAGTCAAACCGGAAAGACCTCGGCCAACTTACCGAGAGGTTGGCTTGGGCCCATCGCATATAGGCCTGGTCGGCCGTCTGCGCCGCCAAGGCCATTCCATCCCGTTCGGTAATGGCCTTCGAGACGAACTCCATCGCTACGGGTCCGTCGAGAATGGTGTCCCCCTTCAAGATCGACCAATCGGGGACGAAGGGCATCGTTGCCATCCTTCCCACCAACTCCGCAGCGCTCGGGCGTACGGGGGGAAGCTGTTGCGACGGGGCCTCGACTGACTTCCCCGAGCCCCCCGCTGCGTCTCGAGCCGACCTCGACGCGTGGGACTGATGCTGATGGTGCTTCTTTTGCTTCTTCGCCGGAGATTGCCCCTCGGGCGCTGGGGGAGGTGCTTGGGAGGTCCCACCGGCTTGCTGGACCTGGGCAGAAAGCTTCCTCTTCTCGGTGGCGAGACGATCCTGCTCTTCTTTCTTCTTCTTCTCATGTCTCGTCTTCTCGGCCGCGGAGAGCAGAATCTTCTTGGCTTGCGCCTGTTGTGTCGACGTCCCTACAACAAGATAAGAAAGAAAGGCTAAACTTTAACACGAAGGCAGAAAGATGAAAAAATAAGGAAAGAGACATACTAGGGTCGGCGGGACTCAGTCCGGCCCTCGCTAGGTGAACTTCGGTCACCCGGAGCCATGAGATGCTGTAACCCCTGACTATCTCATCAACCCTCCCCCACTCCCGGGCAGATAACTCGTTCCTCTTCGGAGGCTTGCGCTTCGGCTTCACGAAGTTCCACTGGGTCGGGATATCCCATTCCCCTTCGGTCTTCACGACAAAGTACTTATCCCTCCAAAGCTTAATCGAATCCGGGTGGCCGTGCACCACTCTCTTGTTTGGCCTCGGCGTGAAGAAGAATACGCCCTCAATATCTCCGAGTGAACCAATACTGAAGATGGCCCGGAAGTAGGAAAGCCTCAGCTTCACCCCCTTTTCTTGGCACTTCAGGATGAAACAGATGAGGTGCTTCCACGAGTTGGGGCCGTACTGCATGGGGGACAGCTCCGCCTAGTTCAAGACCGTCTTTACGAAAGGGTGCAGAGGCAGCCTCAGCCCCGAGATAAAGGCGTCCTCTGGAAATATGCAATAGCCCGGAGCCAACACTGTCGTGGGACGAATACCCGGGCTCGGTAGTAGGAGCTCGTACTCCCTCGGAATGTAGTAAGCAGCCCTGATAATATTGAGGTACTCTGGTCTCAAAATGCTCGGGGTGGTGTCCGCACGGATCTTCGTCCTTGTGTTCTCCCCAGGCACGGGAGGGATCGGTTGAATGTCCTTGACATCGTCAGGATACATTCGTATCGACACGGGATTCCGAAAGGTAACCTGTGGTACATCAAGGCCCTCCCTCGGCGCATTCTCGTCAGGCGAAGAGGGACTTTGAGGGATTGTCAGGACTCTCTTCTTCCGACGTGGTCGGCGCTTACGCTCGGGGGAGGGCGTCGACAGTGGGGGCAACGGAGGAAGATCTTCTCCGACCCCGGCTGTCCCCTCCGGCATACTCTGACCGGCCTCTTGTACACCAACATTCTCTCCTCCCCCGCCTTCCGCGTTGACATGCTCTCCTTCGTCACCCTCTTCATCATCGTCCCCATCCTCCTCATCATCATCCCCCTCCTCTTCATCATCACCAGCGTCCTGATCCGACTCCTCGTCCTCATCATCACTATCCCCGTCTGCACCACCCTCTTCCATCGGCTCCTTCCCTAGCCTCTTAGACCTCAGCGGTTGCACCACGAAGACTACTTCATCATCATCTTCGGAGTCGGGTTCGGAGAAAACCTCCTCTTTGACCTGGTACTTACCCAAGGACGAGGACGTTTCCAATTCTGACTCCATCCCCGAGTGACCAGACAAACTAGCCTCGGATCCAGACTGAGTACGCGACATTTCTAAAAAGTGGATTACTAACCTGATGCGTGGAAAGTTACGTTTTCTGCGAAAAATCCGCCGACTGCGATTGAAATGCCTGCTCTCTGTTGAAAATTGAAGGGAAGTAACGAAGAGGTAAATAAGAAAATGAGAGGGGGTGGGGGTTTTTAAAGTGAAAAACGACTCCTCGATTTTCTCAAATGAGGATCTAGCCGTTAGATCTTATCTGACAAGATCTAACGGCCACCAAGATCTAAACAAGCGTTGATCCTTGTGCCATGACGTCAGTAAAAAGGGCGAAATTACAACACTACCCCTTCCTATTTACCAGGTAGAAAAGATTTCACCAAGTTAGAGTGGCTCGGAGCCCGGATTGAAACTCAAGCCAGGCCACTTTCTCCTTTCTCAGATGGGGCTCGGAGCTCGGATCGAAACTCGAGCCAAATCCCCTTCTCTTTATTACGGAGGGGTCGACGCTCGGATGAAAACTCGAGCCAAATCCCCTTCTCTTCATTACAGAGGGGTCGACGCTCGGATAGAAACTCGAGCCAGGCCACTTTCTCCTTCCTCAGATGGGGCTCGACGCTCGGATCGAAACTCGAGCCAGATCCCCTTCTCTTCATCTCAGGTGGAGCTCGGAGCTCGGATCGAAACTCGAGCCAGGCCACTTTCTCCTTTCTCAGATGGGGCTCGGAGCTCGGATCGAAACTCGAGCCAGATCCCCTTCTCTTTATTACGGAGGGGTCGACGCTCGGATGAAAACTCGAGCCAAATCCCCTTCTCTTCATTACAGAGGGGTCGACGCTCGGATAGAAACTCGAGCCAGGCCACTTTCTCCTTCCTCAGATGGGGCTCGACGCTCGGATCGAAACTCGAGCCAGGACCACTTCTCTTCATCTCAGGTGGAGCTCGGAGCTCGGATCGAAACTCGAGCCAGGCCACCTTCTCCTTTCTCAGGTGGAGCTCGGAGCTCGGATCAAAGTTCGAGCCAGATCCCCTTCTCTTCATCTCAGGTGGAGCTCGGAGCTCGGATCGAAACTCGAGCCAGGCCACCTTCTCCTTTCTCAGGTGGAGCTCGGAGCTCGGATCGAAACTCGAGCCAGACCCCTTCTCTTCATTACGGAGGGGTCGACACTCGGATAGAAACTCGAGCCAGATCCCCTTCTCTTCATCTCAGGTGGAGCCCGGAGCTCGGATGGTAACTCGAGCCAGGCCACATTCTCCTTTCTCAGTAGGGGCTCGACACTCGGATCGAAGCTCGAGCCAGGCCACTTCTCTCCTTTCAGTGAACGCTCGGAGCTCGGATCGATGCTCGAGCCAGGCCGCTTCATCTTTCTCAGTAAGGGCTCGACGCTCGGATCGAAGTTCGAGCCAGCCCACTTCCCCTTTCTTAGGCTTACTTCTGTTCAACCCATTATCAATGTCTTCCAAAAAGCGATCCAAATAGGCTTGCGGAGTCAAAACGGATCCTAGAAGAAGAACTTTCGAAGAGGCAGTCGGATAACATCGCGAGCAAGTAAGCCTTCCTCTCTAACAAAAGGGTCGACGCTCGGATGAAACCGTGAGCCATACCGCGAATTCCCCTTCTCTTCATTACGGAGGGGTCGACGCTCGGGTAGAAGCTCGAACCATGCCGTCTTCTCCTCTCACATTTGGGGCTCGGAGCTCGGATCGAAACTCGAGCCAAGATCCCCTTCTCTCAATTACAGAGGGGTCGACGCTCTGATAGAAACTCAGGCCAGGCCACCTTCTCCTTCCTCATGCGGAGCTCGGAGCTCGGATCAAAACTCGAGTCAAGCTACTTCTCCCTCCTTAGTACGCCTCGATGCTCGGATCGAAGCTCGAGCCAGGCCACTTTCTCCTTCCTCAGATGGGGCTCGACGCTCGGATCGAAGTTCGAGCCAGGACCACTTCTCCCTTCTCAGTGAACGCTCGGAGCTCGGATCGAAGCTCGAGCCAGGCCACTTCATCTTTCTCAGTGGGGGCTCGACGTTCGGATCGAAGCTCGAGCCAGGCCACATTCTCCTTTCTTAGTGGGGGCTCGACGCTCGGATCGAAGCTCGAGCCAGGCCACATTCTCCTTTCTTAGTGGGGGCTCAACGCTCGGATCGAAGCTCGAGCCAGGCCACTTCTCCCTTCTCAGTGAACGCTCGGAGCTCGGATCGAAGCTCGAGCCAAGCCACATTCATCTTTCTCAGTGGGAGCTCGACGCTCGGATCGAAGTTCGAGCCAGCCCACTTCCCCTTTCTCAGTGGGGGGCTCGACGCTCGGATCGAAATTCGAGCCAGGCCACATCTCCCTACTCCGCGAACGCTCGGAGCTCGGATCGAAGCTCGAGCCACACCACCTTCATCTTTCTCGGAGGTGGCTCGGAGCTCGGATGGAATCTCGAGCCACACCACCTTCATCTTTCTCGGTAGTGGCTCGGAGCTCGGATGGAATCTCGAGCCACACCTCTTTCATCCTTCTCAAAGGTGCCTCGGAGCTTGGATGGAAAATCGAGCCATACCAACCTCATCCATCACGATGGGGCTCGAAGCTCGGATAGAAGCGCGAGCACACCACCTTCGCCTTTCTCGGTGGGGCTCAGAACTCGACGCTCGGATAGAATCCCGAATACCAGATGCTCCCTCCCCTCGCTCTTCCAACTAGCGAGGGGGTCGTCCCCAGACCCTAGGAGGCCGTCCCGCCGACCTCTAACACTAGGTAAACGAGCCCCAAAAGAAGGCCTCGACATCCCCTCGCTCTTCCAACTAGCGAGATGGTCGTCGGCCGACCTGTGGGCTCGCCTACCGACCCTTCGTCCCGTCTGCCGAACCCTTGGTTCGTCCTCCGACCTTTGGGCTCGTCCGCCGACCTTCGGGCTCGTCCGCCGACCCCCAAAGCTTGAATCAGGCATTTCTGGCTCTCTTACCCTTTTACTCCCCCTCCTGCGCGAAACTCCAAAACGAGGGATCCATTACTCCTGACCCCTGGCCTCTTTAAGGGAAAGCACAGATCCTACCGTCTCACCCCGACATCTGCTCTTTCTCCAGAGGCAAAGAGTCGCTCCTACACGACTGGATCACCCAGCCCTACAGGAGCGTGGGGCTCATGATATGGGTCAGAAATAGCATGGCCCATCCTGGACCACTAGATCCCCTCAGAGATGCGCGCACCATCTGATCCTTCTGATCTGCCATGTCAGCACCGGAAAACCGCCCGGAGCTCTGCCACGTCAGCCCGGAAACCGCCCCGGCGTCTGCCACGTCAGCCCTATACCGCCCGGCTTTTCCACCGCTTCAGCCATGCGGGTAACCGGGTCCGGCCCAGCCCTAAACGGGTCTGGACCCGATTGGCTTCCTCTATAAATACCAGACCCTCTCCTCTGTTTACAGGTAATCAAACTTTTTCCACTAAAACCCTAGTTACTGTTGCTCTTATCTTAAGTAACTGACTAGATCGTCGGAGGGTCTTCCACCGGAACCAACTCCGGTGTTTCTAGACTGTCTGCAGGTACTCAAGACCTCGGATCCGAGCCCTCTGATCTGAGCCCAGACATCCACCTCACTCCCAGCCTATCGCAGGTACCGATCGGCCAGCCGAGGGTCGTCTGACTAGTAGCTTTCTCCTTCAAATACAAATCGAGTAAGAACTCACACCTGGTGCATCCATACGTCTCCCAGAAACAAACCGCATCACACCCCTTTTTCAATAAGTTGTGAGGTGCACAGTGCTCTATGACTTGAAGTAGACAAAAGAAGCAACAAGTAAGAGAACAACACCTTTTTTTATAAATTCCTTAGGCCGTTGTCTCAAACAACGGCCCAGGTATGAAATTTTTGGGATTTTTACAATTTTCTCTTTACTCTTTACGTACAGTCTCTGTGGAAATTTATAACAATGATAGATGATCTACACTTGTATATTGTATAGCTATATTTTTTTATTTGCCCATTACTTACACCTTTCAAACCAACATATAATCATGGTGGTTAAATATGTACAAAAAATAATATAAAATAATTCATAGGGATATCATCATTTACGGTAAGCTTAAGGTTAGGGCTAGGGTAAGGTTAGGGTTAGGGGATTTTTGTTAGATGGGTTTTCTGTTAGCGAACTCTGTTATTACGTGGAGCAATAGGAATATCATCATCATCACAGCTGCTCGAAGAACTGCACACAATTATTTTACGACGAGATTCCACATCCAAAATTTCTACAGAATCAACAGTTGCAGGAAGTGTTTTAGAGTAATCTTTGAACTCTTTTCGGATACTCTTCACATTGGGTTATACATGTGGTCAAATATACATGTGGTTTTCTGTTATGGTTTCCCAATACATGATGGTTCCTATTTAGACCGTTTTTTCCGAAATTAATCAGATCCAGTTCTTGATGGCCAAGTAGTTGGATCTGATTGCTCTCCGCTCAAAAGCGAACCGAATCTTTTTTATTTTTGGTTTCTTCTTGTCCATCATAATTATTGAATATTTTTGATATTCGGAGATGAGTTTTTGTATTTTGGGAGGGTGTTTCCGGAAGAGTGCATCAGATGGGTTTCGCACCTCTTCGTATTTCGGCATCACAAAGTCAGATATAGAAGAAATAATCTCTTACCTTATTGATTTATACATGTAGGGAAAACTACATGTGGATTTCTATATGTGATTTTTTTCATATTGGTCTTGTTGTACATGTGGGGATGTACATATGGTTTTTCCCATATAGGCTACATGTGGGGATCTACATGTGGTTATGTACTTTAGGTTTTTCCCATATTGAACTTGTTCTGCTACATGTGATGCCCAATTTGAAGTATCTGCAATAATAGTAGATGGGTGTTATCCTAAATAAAATGAACACTTCATGTGGCGACATAGACTTAACATGTGATTTTTTCCATATATGGTCTACATGTGGGTATCTACATTTGGTTTTTTCCATAATGAACTTGTTCTACTACATGTGATCAGATCCAGTTCTTGATGGCCAAGTTATTGGATCTGATGGCGTGGCGGTCTAAAGCGAAGTTAGGCTTTTCCAATAGGGATATCATCATCATCACAGCGTCTTGAAGAACTGCACACAATTACTTTACGACGAGATTCCATATCCGTATTAGTCTTGTTGTTGTACATGGGGGGATGTACATATGGTTTTTTCCAAATATAGGCTACATGTGGGGATCTACATGTGGTTTTTTCCATATATAGGCTACATGTGGGGAAAAAGCACAAGGACCGAGGATATAATAGAAGAACCAAATAATTCAAGCTACCTAAGGATGATTCAAGCTAACTTAGGACCTAGTCTTGCGTTGTGCTAACGTCACGCAGCTATCCCATTAATTCTCCTTCTTCATCTCTATCTTGACCTTATCTCCCATTCTACAACTTTCCTTCAGTCTCTATTAACAGAGAATCTGCACCTTCCCTTCAGTCTCTTTTAACAGAGAATCTGCACCACTCTGTTCATAATCTCTCTAATGAACTGCTTGTACATATGAGATTCTCTAAAAAATGTGTCTGCAATTTCATTGTACATGTGGATTTTTCCAAGTATGGTCAACATGTGGGGAGCAATCTTTGAACTTTTTTGGATTTGCAAGAAGTTCACACCTCTTCTTCCCAATCTTGTGGAATTCTTCCCAGTTGCATGTCTGGAGAATGTCTTCAGGAACGTTTTCATTGTAAACAATGTACGAGAATTTTGAAGATTATACATTATTATTCAAGCCAGACATAGAAGAATTAATCTCTTATCTTATTGGGTTATACATGTGGGAATCTACATGTGGGTTTTCCGATATATTAGCTACATGTGGGAATCTAAATATGTTTTTTTCCAAATACAGGCTACATGTGGGGTAGGCTACATGTGGCTATGTACTTTAGGTTTTTCCCATATTGAACTTGTTCTGCCACGAAGAGAAAAAGAGTGGAGACCCTAACCCTACATTAACCCTAATCCTAACCCATAACCCTACTCTTCTAACCCTACAATAACCCTAACCCTAACCTACATATCATATTTTATTGATTTTTATGAAACAAAAAACTAATTAATTTGTGTTTATTTTTTTATTCGTTTGATGGTATCGATTTTATATTAGTTAGTTAGGTGGTTATGAATGGAAATAATTAAAAAATATAAACAAAAAAAATATACATATGAATGTCTATTTTATAGAGTTCAGAAGATAATGTACGTAAAGAGTGGAGATACACATGTGACTATACTGTTTTTCTTCTATTTTTTAGTAATTCTGAATGCTCTGAGTGGTACTAACTGAAAAGAGGTTAATGCTCCATTCATAACACAAATAAGTGGTTATATATTGGTCATAAACAGAATTGAAAGAACTTAAATATCTATAAACTCTTTACTGGAAACTTATTACCTATCAACTCCTAACTACAAATATTAACGTAATTAATGATAAACCAAAACAAGATCTTACCGCAAATGTCTTCCTTGCAATAACCTTAACCCTACAATAACCCTAACCAAACCCCTAACCCCCGCTAACCCTAACCCTACCCTTAACCCCCGTTAACACTAACCCTAACCCTAACCCTAACCCTAACCCTTACGAATGATATAGTTTTTGTTATATTTTCTAGGGTGTTCTGTAGATATTAAAATATCGTGATTATGTAGTGGTTAGTTAGATGTAGTCAAATTAAAAAATAACAAAATATATAAATGTTATACAAGCCAAGTTATCATTTATCTTTTGTATAAAGTTCCACAGAGATTGTTCGTAAAGAGTGAAGAGAAAATTGAAAAAAACAAACAACGTGTAACATTTGGCCTAGAGACAACGGCCTAGGGTATAAACATTATATTTGGGTGGTCTCTGACTTGTTGCTATTTTTAACTCCAACAAGTCGAGAGCACCCCAAATTGTCTATCTTTTGGCCTACTACCTAGGCCGGCCTAGGGTATAAACAATATAGGGGAGTTGCTCTCTCACTTGTTGCTATTTTTAACACCAACAAGTCGAGAGCACCCCATATTGTCTATTTTTTTGGTCTACTACCTAGGCCGTTGTTGGAAGCAACGGCCTAGGGTATACACAATATAGGGGAGCTGCTCTCTGACTTGTTGCTATTTTTAACTCCAACAAGTCAGAGAGCAAGACAAATTGTCTATTTTTTTGGTCTACTACCTAGGCCGTTGTTGGAAGCAACGGCCTAGGGTATACACAATATAGGGGAGCTGCTCTCTGACTTGTTGCTATTTTTAACTCCAACATGTCAGAGAGCAAGACAAATTGTCTATTTTTTGGGTCTACTACCTAGGCCGTTGTTGGATGCAACGGCCTAGAGTATACACAATATAGGGGAGTTGCTCTCTGACTTGTTACTATTTTTAACTCCAACAAGTCAGAGAGCAAGACAAATTGTCTATTTTTTTGGTCTACTACCTAGGCCTGTTGTTGGAAGTAATGGCCTAGGATATACACAATATAGGGGAGCTGCTCTCTGACTTGTTGCTATTTTTAACTCCAACAATTCAGAGAGCAAGACAAATTGTCTATTTTTTTGGTTTACTATCTAGGCCGTTGTTGGAAGCAACGGCCTAGGGTATCCACAATATAGGAGAGCTGCTCTCTGACTTGTTGCTATTTTTAAGTCCAACAAGTCAGAGAGCAAGACAAATTGTACAACCTTAGTCCTACTACCTAGGCTGTTGTTGGAGACAACGACCTAGGTCAAAAAAAATAAAAAAATTAATCTACATGTGTACACAGCAGCTGAAGCTGCTACACTTGAAAATTTTATCCAATTCCAAACACTTTGCCATCACCTACACTCTCCGAATAAATTCATATCTACAGCCGCCAAAATCACCAACCATAATTGACTATTAGCAATTAATAACAACAACATCAACTACACTTAAACTTACGAACCACAATTTCCACTAGTTAAGTTACAATAGGGATAAAACCAACAAAAAAAAACTACAACAAACAAAATGTATTGGCTAAGAACCGGGCGTGTATGGCTGTAGTGCATGCCTCTTCCGAGCAGGATTTCGACGCCGGAACGTGGTTGGCGACTCGGGGATTTCTTCTTCTCCTCCTTCCTCTTGTTGTACCTCTCCAACAACCTTATCCTCACTCTCTTCTTCCTGCTCTTGTTCGTGAGATGGATGTGAAGTTGAAGCTTGTTGTTCTCTCAGCTCACGTTTCCGTTGTCACCCCATCAATGCAGCTGACCTACCCCTCACGCTTTTACGTCGGCCCCTCGGTGAGCTTAATGCTCGATCCAAACGTTCGGCCTCTCCCAAAACATCCAAATTGGTACGGCAAGAAGCGAGCATCCTCTGAGCGAACCTCTTCATAGCCGTACCTGCATTACTTTTTACTACCTCCGCGCATTCTTTTGCCATGTCCATCGTATTATCAATCTAAATCAAAAAACCCCAACAAAAATAATTACACAAATTCGGTAAATTAAATAATTCATGATCTTTAAATATAACGAACATTAAAAGAAATATGAAGATTATAGTTACCACTGTACGTATAGCTGTGGCCTTCGGTTGAAACATGGGTTGTGAATTAGAATAGGCGGGTGGTGGTTCAATCTCCCTCTCCTCAATTTCTCGTTGAACACCAGCAGGTAGTTCTGTATCGGAAGAGATGTACAGACGTGTAATTGATCTGTACCATTGCATGTACTTCCCTTGGAGCTTGCCATCGTACTCTTCTACATCGGTAATTACAAGTTGAAATCGACGCTCGTTCCATTCTGCAACGTGAACACGATGGAAATCTGCCCAATCATGAGTAAGCATGCGACCGGTACCCCTCACGGTGTGTAACTCATGATCGTATAGGGTTTTGCAGCTTGGGGGACTATCCTGTTGAAGACCGAACTAATGAAGGACTCTCTTCGATCGCGGATGCTCCACTATACCGAAGTTGATGAGTGGACCCGTCGTCAGCCACAACTGCGACCCGGTGGTGCACATCGGTGGTAGTCTTCCCACCCACTCGGGTGTATACGGCACCCAAATCACGAACTCTTCACATAGTTGGTTGAGCTCGTCTCTGTAGTATGTTATTACACCCTTGGGGTTGTCTTTGTAACTCCGACTACCAGCCCAATATATCCCCTAAGGGTGCTAACATTGCAGGATTTTCTGGTTGGGCCATCTAACCGTCCATCGGTCTCCTAATGCGGGGACGACCCAAGTACAGTCAGTCCCATGACCAAATCTGTAACAAAACTATCGATCCGGTCATCTCCGTCCCATCTAGCACTACATGATACAATGCCCTGTATAGTGTTGCCAACACGCAGCTTCCCCAGCTGTACTGGCCAGCTAAGCCTAGATCGGCGAGCAATCGTGGGTACATGAGGTGCACCATATCGCCGGATGAGTTAGGCAAGAGAACCCCTCCGATCACCGTTAGAATGTAGGCTCTGGTGTAGGACTGTACATAGTCGTCGGGCGATACATTGGTCAACGTCCCATCAAAACATCCCTTCAACCAAGATAATCGGATTGATTGTCCTTAGAAAATGTCATCATCTTCTGCGGCCTGCCTCATCAAACTCTGTACCGAGCAGTTCATTGCACATCTCTATTTTATCAAAGTTTATATTATCCATCACGGCCAACTTATCTATTGGAAGACCGGATATCATTGCTATATTCTGTAGTGACACCGTCATCTCTCCGACCAGTAGATGGAACGTGTGCGACTCTGGCCTCCAGTGCTCCACGAGTGCCGAGAGAAGTGCTCGGTCGAGTTTAATCTGACCCATCATGCTGATTCCATAGAAACCTGCCGCTACTAGGTACTTGACAATATGTGGATGCACCTTTATGGTCTCGTGGGTGCAGAAATTATACCTCCACATCGTCCCACCCCACACTACCGCAGATCTGTGGCGATCTTGCAAGGTCAGTTTGCCGGGATATATTGGTCCTGGACCACGACGTCCTGTCATCGAAGAGGATGCACCAACCTACACAAACCAAAAAACATAATTATTATTAGACTAAAATCAATATCACTAAATACAAAATTAGGGACAATACAAATTAATAGTTCTCACATTCTCTGTGGAATGTTCCCCCGTGCTTCCTTGGATGTCCTTTCCCTTCCGATTCCCCTCGTTTTAGCCATTTCTCTGTAACAAAGTTCGCATATATGAAACTAATTACTCTCCAAAAATTAGCAAATACAAACCAACGAGATGCAACAATTTCAAAAGTTCGCTTATACGTGTCAAAACAATACAAACGAGATGCAAAAATTCCTAAATTTCTCTGTCAACTAAGGCACACCAAACACAAGCCAACGCAACTTGTAGAAGTGAGTTCCGACCCACGGTTTGAAATATACGACCGTGTTTCACTTTCACTCTTTAAAAAAGAACGGGAAGCGATACATTGACGTATCTCGCAAACCGTGGGTCGGAACTCGCAAATACAAGTTCCGTTGCATTGTGAATAGTTAGCCCAACCTACGTGCATCGTTTCGTATTTTTTGGACTTCGTTTAAGCATTTTTGTATTGAGACCGTGCTAAAAAAGTTTCGAGGTAGATTGAAGTTTTTTTATACACGCGTCAAATTAACATAAACGAGATGCAAAAATTCCAAAATTTGGCTGTTGGATCGGGCTCCCCACACACAAGCCAACGCAACTTGTACATGGGAGTTCCGACCCAGGGTTTGAAAGATACGGTCGTGTATCGTTTTTACTATTGAAAACTGAGCAGGAAAGCGATATATTGACGTATCTCGCAAACCGTGGGTCGGAACTCGCATGTACAGGTTGGTATGACTTGTGAGTGGCGAGACCAACCTACTCGCACAATTTTGTTTTATTTGGACTTCGTTTAAGCAATTTTCTATTCATAACGTATTCCACAAATTCCGAGGTGGATTAAAGGTTTTTTATATACGCATCAAAACAACAAAAACGAGAAGGAAAATTTCCTAAATTTGGGCGTCAACTCTGGCACACCAAATACAAGCCAGCGGAACTTGCAAAGGTGAGTTCTGACTCTCGGTTTGAAAGATACGGCCGTGTATCACTTTATATCCGTTGTATTGAATAAAACTGATAAACGGACGTATCTCACAAATCATGAGACAGAAATCACCTCTACAAGTTCCGTTCCCTTCTACGCGGCGAGTCCGACCTACTCGTACAAATTGAATTTTTGGATCTCGTTTATTTGCTTTTCCTATATTCCACCACTACAACTAACACTACATATACGAAAATGTCAACAAAATATATACAATATACATGATCAGAGCTAATTATATACTCTCTAAATTATAGACTAGACTACTATGCATAATACAAAAAAACCCAACTCCAAAATTGAAAAAAAATTCAATAAATAAACATAGTTCATTATAGTAAATTGGGATTAAGTCAATACCTGGTCGAAAGAGAGAGACAGAGAGTTGGCGAAGATGTTAGAAACCGCTTCGCGCTATTGTAGAGAAAGGAAGGGAATTTGTGCTAGGGTTCAGATGATTTGGATGTTTGGATGTTAAATTAGGGCTTGCTGTATTCGGGAGATGGAGAGAGAGATAGAGAGCTTTCCACAAGATGGGGAGTTCAAGAAGGCAAAGAAATCGATGCCAAGGAGTTGGGAGAGTGAACTAGGATTTGCGGATGGGTTTCGGGAGCTCAAGAGAGAGAGAGTGTGTGTGTGACAAAGACAGAGTGAGGTACATTTGGGTATGTACAAGTGTTCGGAAAAACACTTGTACATACCTAGGCCGTTGTTTTCAACAACGGCCAAGGTATGTTTTTTTTTAAAAAAAACAACCTAAGCCGTTATTTCCAACTACGGCCTAAGTGAATTTTTCGACAAAAAAAAAACTCCATGCCAAAAAAATGCTAAGTCCCAAACGTTTTTTGGCGTGAAGTGACGAAATTACCCCTCCGCTTTTTGGAGCGTTAGTGGGAGACTTAAGCGGATCTTGATCTGATCCGCTGATCAAGATCAAGATCGATCGGACGGTTGAGAGCTGCGTTTTCCAACCCATTGAAAATGAACCTGTTTTCAAAGGAGCAATACCCTATATATATATATATATATATATATATATATATGGAAAAAGGGGTATGAGCAACTTGCTCATTTAGTAAATAAGCAATTGATGATGTGTTATACATGTGATTGGAAAATCCTTAAAATGGTTAGTTGTCCAATGTATCATATGCATGCCACATAATCAATTGCTCATTTACTAAATGAGCAAGTTGCTCATATCCCTTTTACCCATATATATATATATATACATATATATATATATATATATATATATATATATATATATATATATATATATGGGATTATGATGTGCTACTTATGTGGTGTATATTTATGATATATGGGTGATAATGAGAGGTGATATGATAAATGATGAAATTTATGAATTTGTATATGTATGATATAAAGATATTTGAGGTGAAATTAATGTGTGATAACATGATGTAATAAACTAAATAATACGGTAAACTCATAATATGTGCGGATGTGACAAAATAAATAATATTGTACATTCATGATATATAATAATACTATATTTTCTTGTGGGCACGTGCCTACGGCACGTTTTCGGAACGATACATCTTATGAAAGTCTTGTAAACAGTAAAACAACAATTATGTAGCTCAACTTTGAATACTAAAATAATAATTAGTTGTAAATAAAAATCCATGTTTTCATTGGTATATGTTGAAAAATAATTATAAATGGGGGTGTAAAATCCAACTTCTTAGAACTTTGAGTGTGGAAAATGATGAAATTTAACTGTTGATGATATATTTGCTATTTTCAATGTAACATGAGCAATAAAAAAATACATAAAAATTCTGAAAATTTACAAACCTGAAATTTGAAAATATAAATTTCTGTGTAAATAGAGAGAGAATGGAGAGAGAGAGAGAGAGAGAAATAAATATATGAAGTAGTTGTTTTTTTTTGGGGGGGGGGGGGGGGGGGGAGGGGGGTTTGAATTTGAGTTTTGGGGGGACTTTTGGATGGGAAAATATATTTTGTGAGGTTAGATATGGACCATTGACTTCAACCCTATTGAATGAGAGCCACTTGATAGCTTTCTTTGTATTTTATTATATAGATGATGTGATAGTTTTATAAGTTAAATAACATGGTGTACGCAAAAATGTGATACAATGAGAAGATAATTAATATGGTGAACACTGAACATGTGTTAATATATTAAGATAAAAGATGAGATGATAAGTGATAATAAAATGAGATAATAATTCTCATGGCAAATATTAAAGATGTGACAATTTATTGAAATAAAAGATGAGATGCTATATGATGATAAAATGAGATGAAAAGATGAAATGAAAAATCATAATAACAAATAAATTTTGTTGACCAGTACCTACAGAAATCCTGGGGGTTTGGGCTAGACCTATTAATACCAAAGGACCGACTTGGGGTGCATGGTTATTACCCAAACTATACTTGGGGTGCGTGTTTTTATCGCCCAAGCTGTGGTTTTGAGGCTCGGTTATTACCCAGCTTGTCTGGGATGCGTGATTATCACCCAGGCTATTGGCCTTGGGGTGCAGTGTTTCCCTCGCTAGCTTCGGTTGGGAGGGTTGGGAGGAAGTACCTAAGTTCTACTTTGTGTGCGTGTTTCCTTCACTGGCTTCGGCTGGGAGGAAGTACCGAAGTGCTACTTGGGGTGTGTGTTTCCCTCGCTGGCATAGGCTGGGAGGAAGACGTAGCCTCGACGCGTAAGACTCCCTCCTGCGGGGGGGGGGGGGGGGAGGGGGGGGCAGTGGTCCGCGTGTTTACTGGGCTGTTGGCTTTCAGTATATTGGGGTACCGTGGCTCACTGGTCGACAAATTAATAAAATGAATTAATGTGAAATGAATATGAGAAAGTGAAGAAAGTATATGATGTGAAATGTGAATGTGAAAATAAAGAAAAGCATATGGTGGGAAATGGGAATGGGAAAGAAAAGAAAGTAATTGATATGAAGTGAAAATGAGAAAGTAAAGCAAGTGGGAAGCAGATTGAATATAAAATGTAAAAGAAAATGTATATATGAATGAAGATGAACATTAAAGAAAATGAGTTATGAGAATGTAAATGAAGATGAATGGTAAATGCAGTATGTGGTTAAATGAGTATATAAAGTAAAGGAATTGCATTGTGTAATTATAAATATAAAACAAAGACATTGTGCTATGAGAAGATTTATAGAAAGCGAAGAAATTATGTTAAGTGTTTAAATATGAAAAGTGACGATGTGGTGTTATATTAATGAGTATGAAAAAGTGAAGGAATTATGTATGTGAATTAATATGAAGAAATTGAAGAAATTGCCGTATGGAATAAATCTGAGAAGTAAAGAAAATGTATATGTATTATACGAATAAAAAATAAAGTAATGTGTAATATGAGTGCGAAACATGAAGTAAAGTGTATTATGTGATGAATATGAGAATGGTTATAAAACTAAAAATATGTTATGATATGAGTTTGCTGCACCTTGGAATTGTATCGAGGAACTACTCGCCCGTTATTTCCATGGAAATGGTGGAAACTATCTGCCTTGACACAACTCCCAGGGTGAATTGGTGGGTTGTTGACAGAATAGATGTAGTCGGAAATAGTAAATGAAAAGTAAAGTAAAATTGTAAGATGAAAATGAAAATAAAGTAAAGTAATAACCGAGCTATCGACTTGAGATGTGATGTGATATTACCTAAGTTCTACTTAGGGTGCGGTGATTATTACCCAGATTGTTTGGGGTATGGTGATTATTATCCAGGCTATTGGCTTTGGGGTGCGGTGTTATATTACTCAAACTATATTTGGGGTGCGAAGTATTATCTGATAAGAATGAAAGTGAAGTAAATTGAAATATGAGATGTAAATGAGAATGGAAGTCAGATATATTATCGATAAGAATGAGAAGCAACTAAAATTGTATGATGTGATGAAAATAAATTATAAAGCAAAGCAAATGATAAACTGAGAATGAGCATTAAAATAATTTGTATGATGAAATCAGAGTGAAAAGAAGATACATTGTAATATATATAATGAGAATGAAAGTTACCATATTACGAGATATTATGATATGTGTTATAAGATATGAATGAATGTGATATTATGAGATTGAATGCATGTGAACAAGATGCGATGGAAATAAATGAATGTGATTATATATGATTGAATAAATGTGAAGTTATGTGATGAGTATATATATGAAGATGTTATAAGATTGAATGAGTGTGATGTTATGCAATGAAAATGAATGGTAAATGAAGTATGTGATTAAATAAGTATGAAAAACGAGATAATTGTATTATATAATTAGAAATGAAAATGAAGTAATGGTAATGTGAAGATATTTATGAAAAGAGGAACATTGTGTATGTGATTAAATATGAAAAGTAAAAGAATTATATATGTGAATTCATACAGTGTTATGTCTTTGAATATAAAGTGAAGAAATTATCTACATGAATTGATATGATGTGACATATATGAGATTAACCTTGAAGGAATTATATGAGTAAAATTAAGGTGAATAACTCGAACAAATTGTGGTATGGAAAAGAATATGAGGAGTAAAGAAAGTCATATGTATGATATAATATTATATGAACGTAAAGTAAAGTTATATGTGATATTAGTATGATGCATAAAGTGATGTGTGTTAAGCGAAGAATATGGGAATGATTTTAAAACTAAAGATAAGTGTGATATGAGTTGATATAAGTTGATATGCTTTGAAATTGTGCCGAGGAACTACCTGCCCGCTATTTCCATGGAATTGTGGGAACTACCTGCCAAGGAATAACTTCAAGGTAGTGAGAGTGGTTATGGATATATAGATGGGTGCAAATTTAGAAGAGTACTTTGGTATAAAGTTGCATTTATGATGTTTTTATGTTCAGATTTCAGGTGGAATTTTATTATCTTGGTATTCGTAAGTTCATTCTATTTTCTTTATATAGTTTAATTTATTTGCTTAACTAATAAATTATACTCACACTAGACAATGGCTAACCCCTATTGTTTTCTGGGGGTTAGGGGAGTCCCTCCTTGAGGGTGAACGAGCCTAACTCTCCTGCAGGTTTTGATAGCAGCAAGGTGAGATAAATGTTGTAGTTTGGTAGTTATACTTTTGCTCGTAGTAAAACGGAATATATGTATGTATGTATTATATGTAGAAATGGGAGTGGAATGATGTATTATATTGTATTATGGAAGATGGTGTGTATAACTGTAAGAGGTAATATATCTTTGGTGGTGTGGTGAAGTATGAAGACCCGTACCCACCTCGTTGTGGAGTACTAGATTTTGTGGTTTTGAAAAGGTTTTTCTAATGTTTTTTCTAAAAATCATATATGTTTTCAAAAGAATTTTTGGTTTTTAATTCATATCTTGCTTGTTATGGAGTATTATGCCCCTAGAGCCATTTATATTATTGCCTGTGTAATGTTGAATGATGTGGTCTAGGGTGGATTGAATTATATTACAGGTACATTGATTTGTGTGATTGTTTGCATATTTCCGTAAGAAAATTCTGTAAAAGGGCTAATATTTCAGGGGAAACACTTTGCCAAAATTTTTAATAAAAATTTATGAATACTTTTCTAAGTAAGAAATGGTGTAGATAAGAAATAGATTAAGTTAGTGAACATTTGAATAAGGAACAGTTTTAAAAAAAAATTTGGGGTGTTACAGTTTCCAATAGAAGCTCCTATAAAAAACCACCAGGCATTCTTCTCAAAATCCAAGCTCCAAGGTGAAGAAAGAAAATTCAACAACAATGTTTTTGGAAATGAAAGCTCCAATAATCACAACATGCAAATGAAATGAGTTTTTCTCTCTTTCTCTTAGGCAATGGTCGGGAGGGGTATTATTTTTATTAGGAGAAAGTTAATGGGGTTTTTGATTAAACCACTCACTATCCTAATCATAAACTCATTCAAATTTTGTCTCCTTCCCTCCATGTAGATTGCCTGACCACTTGTGTGCAATGCACTGGTTTTCGAAAAGCTTGTGTGTGCACATAAAATGCAGACAAAAAAAAATTAGGAATTTTAATTAATAAAAATTTGCATATGTTACTCAAATTTAATATGGATTCAAGTTAATTAGTTTCATTAAAAATAGACTATATATTTATACATTGTAAAATATGAGAGAAAAATATTTACATAACTCAAAAATATATTTCAATTGACACGTGCAAGATAAACACGTGCATTGCACGTAAAAACAAAATATTAAAATATTTGACCTGAAGTTTAAATAGAAGATAAAAAAAAAAATCAAATACATAATTGAATCTGAGAGAATGAAAGATATATATAAGAATCGAAATACAAAGTACGTAGAAAAATTTATAATGTTACAGATATTACACGTAACTGTACAAAATATATGTGCGTAACACACGAGGGACAAAATTGTCATAACTCAATTTTGCGGGGTGTTTCAAGCAGTCGCAAGATTCGGTCCATAGATCACCGAGAACACCTGTGTCCAGTTATTGATGCGATGTTTGAGGACAACCGACATTGAAAAATCCCTGCGAAATTCATCCAAACAGGATAAACTATCAGAGTTAAAACCAATAACTCTTCCACTTGAGGCCCCGGACACCGGGAGGATCTTCCATTCCGATATCCTATTCCACCCCCCACCACCTCTCTGTAAGTCTTGATATATGAGAGATTGTGGTTTCTTGTAGACCTACAATGTCCTACAATGTCCATTTTAGAAGAGATAATGATATCTCTGACCATCTCCCGTTTACCCCGTCTCTCTAAACCTCTAACATTCCATATCAGGGTCTTCATTAATAATCGTGTAAGGGTTATGTGTGGGGTAAGGAATAGGAATTGACGCTAGATTGATACGTTCATTCTCCCACCCTCGAATTTCATTTAAGAGGCAAGCATTATGATCAGTTGCCCCTACCTTGAGTCCACAGGTTTCAACAAGTTTAAAGACTTCAGAATTGGACATAAAATTAAAAATGAAAGCTAAAAAACTACAAGTACCTCCATTATTAGTCTTAGCCGCCTTTGCGGCCGCTATAATTTTCAGATAGTCCCCCCAATGATGACTTCACGTGAGCCCTTTTAGCCATATTGTTGACCTTGAAACCATGTTTAATCCTACATTGATCACTTGCATCTTGAGAAGTAGCTACCGATGAAGGCCAGGTAGATGGGACAAATTCTGGGGTAATTCCACTATCTAGACCAAGTTGTGTATCTGCTGCGAAATGAATTTCATAGTCCTCATCCACAAAGAAGTCGTCATCATCCAACTCAAGGAGTCTTAGAATCAATTGATAAATTAATTCCTTGTACCGCTATCACAGATTGCTTATGATTCGCTAATTCATCATTAAGGAAACAGGTAGACCCCTCTTTGAGCCCAACTACGTTTAGCATCTCATTAATCCCTAGTCTAATATCAGTTGACTCGAAATGGCTGTCTCGTGGCAGATCCACATTGGCTAAGGCATTCAGCTTCACATGCTTTCCTTGGAGCTCACACCCGCCACTTGCCACGTAGACATTGGCTAACGGCGTTGGTTTCGAAGGGCCTAGATTCCCGACTTGATTCTCGAGCTCTTCAATCTCGTCTTCTACCGTCTCCAACCCTAAACTCTATTTTGGAGCAGCTTTTATTTTAAAATAGAGTAACTGTCACATCAAACAGTAACTTCATCTTCTATCCATAACTCCATTTCTAACTCCAAAAAGAAATATTCTCAGCATATTTTTTTTATCTACTTTTTAAATTAATTCTCTTCTAACTCCACACTATTTATCTATTTAACCAATTAACCACAAACCAAAACAAAAATTAATGTATTGATCCAATAATATGCATAAATATTTAACATTAATAAATAATATTTTATTATAAAACGACCATTCTACAAATAATATAATACTTAGAAAATAAAATTGCATTAATTAAAATTGTTAGAAAAGACCAGATCCGACAGGAAGGAACTTTTGAAAATTTAGTGGCAAAATTTGGCCTTTAAAGCAATGAGAAAAGAAAATAAAGTTTTATTAAAAGACTTGAATTCCATTGCTGATCCAAACGTGCGTGAACTATTCCGAGTTGAACAAGCAAGAATTATTCAGAAAAGAGCTCAACAACAACAACAACATCAAGGGCCATCTTTCGATGCTTTTGGACAGTTTTTCAATGATATTGGAGGATCTGGAACCGATTTACTGTCTTTCTAAATTGTTAGTCTTATGTGTGTTATTGTTTTATTGCGTTATGTATTTTGCATTTTTTTTTATTGCACGAGTTTAGTTTGATTATTGTATTTTGCATTATGTAGTTTGCATTGTTTTTTATTTGAATGTTTATGAAATTTTAATTAAGGCGTCATAAAATGTACGAAGTTTTAATATATTGTAATTGACATTTCGTATTATTTTCTAAATATTAAATATACTAAATATTTAATTAATAACCTTCAATTGAACACAAATAAATTAAATTTTTATTTCTGGGAGTAGAATGTAATAAACTTTGTTAAGAAAATGTTGAATTAGGGTTTAATTAAAAATTAGAAAACTTTTAGGAGTCATAAAAAAAAATTACCGCTGGGCCGTCTCCTTCTTCGCCAAAATGGCGCCGAAAATGGTGCTGGGTTGGAGACCAAATCCAACGCTAAATCCCACTTCAGCGCCAAAATGGAGTGGGGTTGGAGATGTCCTTATTCACAATCTCCTTTATTCCGAACTCAAATCTTTGGTCTAACTCTATGAGCGGCTTCGCTAGACTTTCGATCTTCTCCCCTTCAAATTCTCGTTCTTTACTGCTGTCTTTCTTCATAGGTGGAAGACACTCCACCGACAGCAATGACCCCTCTGGAAATTTTTTCCCAAACTGCCCTACTTTTGATTTTAATTTCCAAACCATACCACTCGGTCTTTGACCGAGTTTAGTTAAAACTAACTCGGTTTTTCAAAGACCGAGTGTTAGTCTTGGATTTTTCGAATTCTAACACTCGGTCTTTGAAAAACCGAGTTATTTTCAACTAAACTCGGTCTTTCAAAGACCGAGTGTGTCATTTTGATAAATACTTTCAAAAGTGGATTAGTTTGGTAAATACTTTCAAAAGGTGGGTTATTTTGGTAAGAAGTTCTGCCTCCTGATGGACTAGCTTTTGATTACCTTACAAATCTGCGACCTTCCATCAAGTTCAACCTTCTAGAGTTCGCTTTTAATGAAGCAATGAATTTGGGAAAATCGGAGTTGAGAAATGGAAAACGTTCGGAATCTCATCCATAATCAAGAAATCGCAGAGAAGATGCCCAATATCACAACTATAAGACCAATCAGAGAAAAACATATAATAATCCTCAGATACGCAGATTAAATCCTCAGAAAAGAGTGGAGCTACATACAAGATACACAAAACTATAGCTATCCATTTCAGTTTTAACCCTTCACAAATTACAGGAAGAACAAGCAGAACCCATCACTTAGTACAGAACTCACTCTTTTTAGTCTATAGTCAAAAATGTTCTTGTCAGGAACTATGGGATTATCATGCACTCTGTTGTATGGCTTCAGCTTCAGCTTCAGCAATAGCCATGGGATCACCGCCCTTGTGTTGGGCTGTTTCTTCCTCATCCTTCTTCCCTTCCCGTTCCTCAGCTAGCTTCTTTCTGTGCAGTTCCTCTGCTTCTTGCATGGCCTTCCGATTTTCTGCTTGCAGACGCTTCATCTCCTCTTCTTGCTGTTGCCTTTCAAACCATGTGTCTGCATCTGTCCAAACTGCAACAAGAACACAAAAGAAAATGTCACTATCCAGTAGATCAAAGCCTAAAGAATACGTAGATTTGCAGATAGTATCACTGTATAGGTAAAACCTTGGTCTAAGAAGGTCTTAGATATGGTATGCTGAGAACTGTTTAAGAACAACAAGAAAGTTGATGAAGATATAGAACATACTAAAAATACCTATACTTTTAAAAACATACAAGGTCTCATGACATTTGGTTACATACAACTAAGGCTGGACTCGGCATAGTGCATACTGTCTTTTCCCCCAAATTATGTTTACATAGTTAAAGCAACACTCCTTTTGGAAAAGGTCAGAGAACATGTACAAATAATAGAAGTAGGTCATTGATCAGTTTATACCTGTTATTTAAGTGCATGCATTCATCTGTATCTCTATAGAACCACCCAAATGAATGCATGCACTTAAATAACAAGTATGAACTTGTCATTGATCAGTAATATACGACATATTCAAAGTATTAGCAAAATGTAGACACTGCATCTTGGTAAGAACCAATACTGTAAACATAATAGACGGTGTCTATGTGATGAAACCTTCGAGATTTTGATTTCTCAAATACGTCGAATAGTTAGAGAAGCTGGGCTTGTATTTCTCGCTTTTCTAAAGGCTTTTGTACTGAGACCTACTGTAATCTTTATTTGGTACATTATAAGTTGATTCAAATTTTGTAAGCGAAGTTACTGATTGCGATTGGTTTGTGGTGCATTGTACTTCATATGACCCTCATAACTGAGTAGAGTTGTTGATTGTGATTATAAAAGCAAGGGTTGTAAATTGCTGCAAAAGTATGGTGTTCTAATCAGTGCCCCGAAATTTATTTCTCATTCCTTTATCAGTAAACTTGATTTCTCTTATTGGATACATGAACATAACCATCTCTGAACTAATTTTGACTAGTATTGAACAATGATACCAACATGTATGCAAGCATTTGATACTTGTGAAACAGAGAGATTTTTTTTTTCAAAACATACGAAACTTTGAATGCTATTTAAACTGAAACCAAGAGATGAAGATATAGAAGAGAAAAAACTTTTTTTCTTATAGTATGAGCTTTAGCACTGTATGTTTGTTCCAAGTGCATCAGCATCTCCAATGAATTTTTTAAATTTAAAAAAAAAAGCTATTTTGGGAGTTTTTCTTTGCCCACTAGATTTATCTATTTCTAAGATGTGAATCAGACGATTTGCAACAAAAGATATGTACAACGACAGGTACACAAGTGAGTGTGAGCTCAATGCTGCATATTTGCAATTACAGCCAAACTACCGCCTCCTGGAACCTATTACCAAAATGACCCACTTTTTGAAAGTATTTACCAAACTGACCCACTTTCAAAAGTATTTACCAAAATGACATACTCGGTCTTTGAAAGACTGAGTTTAGTTAAAAATAACTCGGTTTTTCAAAGACCGAGTGTTAGAATTCGAAAAATCCAAGACTAACACTCGGTCTTTGAAAAACCTAGTTAGTTTTAACTAAACCCGGTCTTTCAAAGACCGAGTGGAATGATTTGGGAATTCAAATCAAAAGTAGGGCAGTTTGGGAAAATCTTTCAAAAAGTGGGGCAGTTTGGGAGAAAAATCCCCCTCTGGGGTATCATTTTCCTTACCATCACCAATTCCTCTTTCAATATTACTTCTTTTCTGTTGTCTTTCTTCTTTGGTGTAAGAATCTGCCCTGTAGCCTCAATATCTTCCTCATTCACACTTTCTATGCCCAAATCTTTGACACCTTCCTCACCCCCCGACAAAAGCTCAAAACGACAGCGCTTGTCCTTCTTTTGCAGCCTTTCTAAAATTCTCTTACTTGTATCGGGTAAGGAGGGTTGACTATTTTGACGAACATCAGGAATGTTGATGTTAATCTGAGAAAAGATCTGGGGTTTTGATGGAGTTGGGGGAGGTGGTTTTTAGATTTGGCTCCCGCCTGTCACGGGACGACTTCTTTTCCTCAAGTCAGGCCGTATGCCACCTGGCTTACTCCTTAGATCGAGGGCGAAGTCAGGCAAATTGAGGGTTAAGAAGGCAGAGAATTGAAGAGAAGTGTAATACCCTGATTTTCATTTAATGAAAATTGTCTATTTTGCACGTAGTGTGCACGTGCAATATTTTTAGGTTAATATTTTCATCAAGATAAGTAAAGATATTCTTAATATGTGCTTTTAATTATTTTATACAAAAGCCTTATTTTAATTAGATAATAAGCCTTTTTCTTTAAGCCCAATATGTGATTCATTTATTTTATTTTATAATAATTATTTTGGCCCATAAATTAAAGCCCATGGACTACTTTTTAAATGCAACTTGTAATGTAGAATACAAATTAGAATTTATTTTTATATAAAATGTACAATTTTTGGGGCCTAGTTGCATGCACGTGCACTACCCGTACACGTGGTGGTTACTCATCATGGGTAGTTTGTGTAACTCCTCCTTAAATCTCCACCCTTTGTTCTTAACTCCTACTCTAATCTTAGCCATCCATTCCATCTAAATTTTAGTATAAATACCCCCTCCCATGGCTAGTTATGTTGTGCTTATTACTTTCTACAAACCTATAGTCTAAATTGCATCATCTAGTTGCATTATTTTTGTGAGTTAAAAGAGTGAGTGTGTGTGGGATCGTTCTTGCAACACCAAGGAGAAGAAGGGCCGGTTTTTGGAAGAGCTCGGGTGTGCTTGGGAGGCTTGTGTGCACGTGTTCAAGGAGGACATTTTTCTAGGAGATTGCTAGTGTACTTTCTTCAACAAGGTGGGTAAATTTTCCGTATTTCTAATTAGGAATACATGCTAGATGTGAATTGAAAGAATGATGCATGAGGATGGCTTGATTGATTGAAATATTGGTTTGTGGTTCTATCGTTAAATTTAAGTTGTGGGTAGATTTTCTATATTTCTAAAGTAGAATTTCATGTTAAATATGAAAGAATGATGCATGAAAAATAATTGATAGGAGTACACATTTAATTGGAAAATTGACCGATGGATTGATTGGAATGTGGGTGTGCAATTGTATGTGATTTGATTAGTAAAAGTCTAAGTTGGTATGGATTAATTATAACCATGAATGTGTAATTGGCTAATAAAGAGATTAGTGACATTAATTGTTGAGAAATGTCGAAAAGGAAATTTTCTGGTAAGTCGACTTAGGACCTTGTAAGTCGACTTATGTACTCATTTAAGTCGACTTATGCTTTTATATGTCAACTTCTTGCTTAACTTATTTTCTTAAAATCATGGATGTTTTCCCCTGGACAGTCGACTTACTACAGTATAAGTCGACTGGTACTGATGAATTTTTATAAACTTGAATGTTCTATTTTCCTAAAATTATATGGGACTTTATAAAGATAATTTGGGAATTATTGCATGAAATAAAATGTGATTTAAGAATACAATGTGTAATTAGAACTATGATTTGATATGTGTATTTTTGGGAAAATTATACCTTGCAAAAAGAACTAGAAATGAAGAAGATTAATATAGTAAAGATTGAAGTGATATTATGTGACAAATGCATGAAAAATATGAATTGTGAATATTCGTTAGTATTTCTCATTTTGAGAATAATGTGACAACTATGAAATGTGAATTATTCTCGTTGGAGGATAGTGCGACAAATTATGATGTGTGAATAGAATGAAGGAATGATTCCTTAATTTGAGATTTTAACCTGTTCAGTCGAACGAATGTGTGTAACAGTCGACTGTATTGAACTTGAGAAATTACATAATTGAACTCTACAGAACAGCCGACTGTGTTGAATGACAATCGACTGCCCTGTAAATGATAATTGAAATTTGAACACTACGGAACAGCCGACTGGCCATGTGCAGCAGTCGACTCTTCCGAGCGATTATTGAAGAACTTCATTTGACTGAACAAGTCGATTGGATGATCTCCTAGTCGACTGTTCAGGAGTACTTTTGGTATATCAGAAATTCTATGATTTGTTATGAATCTTATGTTGATTATTGGTTATGACAGTAAATTCGAATTGTCTTTGCGTGAACCTACATGAGGTGAATCATTTATTAGAACTTGTCAAAGTTGTATGAATGTGAAAGCTATGAGCATGAAAAGGAAAATCTATTATGATTATGAAAAATGAACTTATGAGCTAGTAACGCTCAATGTTGGAAATTGTGAATTGGAATTGAAACAAAAGAGTAGCTAAGTCCCCCTCGGCATTTGGAAAGAAATGAAATGAATATTGAAAAGAAAGACCAAGGTTGGTCATGTTGAAATAAATGAATAAGTCCAGTTTAATGGAGAGGCTATCTCTAGAGCTTTGATTTTGTTCATGATCCTAATAAAAACTAAGGATTAGTACATAGTGGAGATGTGATGAAAGTAGGAGAAAAACACGAGTGAGGACCATCGGATTTGCGGCGGAGTGTATTTCACAGGTTCTTCACGATGAGTCGTGACATGACGTGGATACGGCTCCAGGGTACCGTGGTGGCGGAGAGTATTCACAGGTTCTTCACGATGCGTCGTGACATGACGTGAATACTGCTCCAGGGTACCGTCCCGGTGGTGACACTTGTGGGATGTTTGGTGACTGCATGAGGATCGTGTGCCATGAAGGAGGCTGAATTGCCACAGGTTCTTCACGATGAGTCGTGACATGACGTGGGATTCCCCTCCAGGTTTTCTGTACACGTGCTTGCACTCATAGATCATCTAGGACACCTACCGTAGTTACAGTAGTAGATTAAGTCATGGCGAAGGATTGAACCCTACAAAGATGAAGAACGATTAAGAGGCTTGCCCTCGGACCTATGTAGTATGGGATGCATAGAATCCGAACAAGTGTGCATTAGTGTCATGTAACATAATTAACTGCATTAAGGACTAAGTGCACAATCACAACACGACATCAATAGGGTAGCCCCTTTTGTTTGAAATGTGACAAGTTTGTGTTTGCTAAATATGGAAAATAAGTTATACTATTTTTGGCATAGAGAGGATGACCGTGTATAATGATCGTCGGTTGAATAAACTGACGTACCCACAGCCTTATATGCAGGTAAATGGCTTGATAAAGATTAAAGAGGAATAAATGCTTAAAGATTACTCAATATTGTTGAATACTTGTTTTCATTGTTGTAAAATTTTACTTCCGCTGTGCGATGTAAATGTAATATTGATGTAAACTCTGATGTAAAGTGAAAAGTTCAAATTTCCTTGTAAAATTGTACCAAAGGACGCGCAAAGATCCTGTAGAACATCTCGAATTCAGTGTATTTGGGATTCGGGGCGTTACAAGAAGTGAGCAAAGTAAGATGGAAGAGAATTTATTCTTATAGAGAACTTTACCAAGAGTGGCTTGGAATGATTTTTCTTGGATGGTTGGAGCAAATGAGGCTCCTCCCTATTTATAGTGCTAGCATGATCTTTCTCCTCCTCAAGGGAAGGTTCTAGACTACAAAAGTTCTACTATGTACAAGAGTTCTCTACAGAGTTCTACAATATTCCATAACTATGTACATTCTTCCAGAAGGTTCTAGTTTGCTCTAGAACGTGCCACTTTGTCCTATAGAACTCTAGGACGTTCTTGATCCTTCCGGGACATTCCGTAGTATTCCGGACTCCTCTTGAACAATTTGGATACTTCTAGAACTTGTCCGTGACACCCTCCCCCACCTAAGCTCTTGACGTCCTCATCAAGCCTTAGACTTGAATTCTTCAATCTTGTCGCGGAACTACCATAGGTCTTGTTCTCGCTCCCAACTAGACTCGCTCTCGGGTTGATCCTTCCAGCGCACATAGTACTCGGTCTAGTTAGGCGTGCCCCTCTTGCGGACAACTCGGTCGGCTAAGATCTCATCGACTTCTTTATCATATGAAACCACGTTTGCTGGTGGGGCTCGATGAGATTCGCTCCTCGTTGGGTCCTCCTCGTCCCTACTATAAGGTTTGAGAAGGCTAACATGGAAAACTGGGTGGATCTTCAGGTGCGACGGCAAAGCTACCTTGTAGGATCTCGTGCCAACTTTCTCCACTACCTGGTACGGTCCCTCATATTTTCGTATCAAGCCTTTGTGGACTTGGCGCGTAGACTTGAACATCTTTTGGGGTAACTTCACCATCACCTTGTCACCTATAATGAATTTCCTCGGCTGCCTTTTCACATTGGCCCATTTCTTCATCCGTTTGGTCGCCTTGGTCAAGTAGCTTCGGGCAATGTCTATCTCCTCATTCCACCTTTTGGTAAACTTGTAGGCTGGCAGGCTTGAACCAGTGTACCCCTTTGCTAGCTCTTGCGGTGTCATCGGTTGCTATCCGGTTACTAGTTCAAAGGGACTCCTTCCCGTAGCCTCGCTTTTCTGCAGGTTATACGAAAATTGGGCCACGTCGAGCAACTTAGCCCAATCCTGCTGGTTGGCACTCACATAGTGCTGAAGGTATATCTCCAACAGGTGGTTCACCCTCTCTGTCTGGCCATCGGTTTGAGGATGAAAACTTGTGGAGAAGTGGAGATCCGAGCCCATCAACTTGAATAGTTCTTTCCAAAACTTACCCGTGAAGTGCGGATCTCGATCACTTATAATGGTCCGAGGAAGTCCCCAATACTTGGCCACAATTTTGAAGAATAACCTTCCCGCTTCCTTGGCCGTGCAATCTCTCGGGGCTGGGATAAAGGTGCCATACTTAGAGAATCGATCCACTACAACCATTATGGAACCACATCCCTCCGACAAAGGCAACACTGAGATGAAGTTCATGGATATACTTTCCCATGGAAGCTCCGGTACGGGTAGTGGTTCCAACAATCCAGTTGGCTTATCTTGTTCCACCTTGTCTTGTTGGCATATAAGATAAGTCTTCACATAAGCTTCCACATCGTCCCTCATACTAGGCCAATAATAGGACCGCTCCACTAATGCCCGCATACAGTGCATGCCAGGATGTCCAGCCCACCTTGAATCATGGCATTCTTTCAAGACTTCCCTTCTCAAGTTGTCCCACTTGGGAACATAGAGTCGATCACCAACTTTGAGGAGAAGTCCGTCCTCCATCCAAAATTTGCGTGTCTTGCCCTCCTTAGCCATATTCACCACATTAATGGCTGAGGGGTCATGACTCAATCCCTCCTTGATACGTTTGGCAAGATCACACTCGACTTGGGTGATGGTCGCTAGCTCCGCCTTGTGACTTAATGCATCGGCTACCACGTTGGTCTTACCCGGCTTATACTCCATCACATAGTTAAACTCGGCCAAGAAGTCTTGCCAATGTGCTTGTTTGAGGCTTAGCTTCTTCTGATTTTGGAAGTAGCTCGTAGCCACATTGTCAGTCTTGATCATAAACTGACTCCCCAACAAGTAATGCCTTCATACCCGAAGACAATGGATGATAGCCGTCATCTCCTTGTCGTGCACCGGGTACCTCCGTTCCGTCTCATTTAACTTCCAACTCTCATAGGCCACTGGGTGATCTTCTTGCATGAGTACCCCTCTTATCGCAAAGTCGGATGCATCAGTGTGTACCTTGAACGATTTCGAGTAATCTGGCAGCCTCAGAACTGGTTCCTCCGTGATGGCCTTCTTTAAATCTTCAAAGGCAGCTCGGCAGTCATCTGTCCATTCCCAAACAACTTTCTTCTTGAGTAGGTTGGTGAGTGGTGTGGCTCTAGCCAAGTACCCAAGAATGAACCGCCTGTAATAATTCACAAGGCCTAAGAAAGACCGTAGCTCAGTCAAGTTCTTGGGCGGTTCCCACTCCGAAATGGCCTGCACCTTGGATTTATCCATATAAATCTTTCCACCGGCTACCTTGTGCCCTAAGAACATCACATCCTGCTGGGCAAATGAGCACTTCTCTGGCTTGACATAGAGTTCGTTCTCCCTTAGTGCTTGGAAGACTTATCATAGGTGCTCAACATGCTCCTCCAACGTGTCCGAATACACCACAATGTCATCCAGATACACTACCACGAACTTGTCCAAGAACGGATGGAAGATATTGTTCATGAGGGTGCAGAATGTCGCAGGTGCATTGGTTAGACTAAAGGGCATCACCAAGAACTCAAACGAACCATTCCTTGTCACACAAGTCATCTTAGCTTCATCCCCTTCGGCTATGCGTACCTGCCAATAGCCCGACCTCAAATCCAACTTTGAAAACCAACGCGCCTTACTAAGTCGGTCGAAGAGATCGGCAACCAACGGTGTAGATACTTCTTCTTCACTGTGATTATGTTGAGTGCCCGGTAGTCGATGCACATCCGTAGGCTTCCGTCATGCTTCCTTTGGAATAACATCGGGGCACCATAGGGAGCTTTGGAGGGCCTAATGAGTCCAGCATCGAGCAACTCTTTTAACTGCTTTCTCAATTCTTCCAACTCGGGCGGAGCCATCCGGTAAGGTCCCATGGCTGGGGGTCTTGCACCCGGTTTAAGCTCTATCACGAGATCCACTTCCCGTCTCGGAGGTAACTTCTTCGGCAACTCCGGTGGCATCACATCCTTGAACTCTGCCAACACTTCCTTCACTCCGGTCGACACACTCGTCTCTGTTGGAACATCTGCCTCCTTCAAGACAGCTAGATAAGTGGTCTCCCCCTTCTTGAGACCTCTTTTGAGTTGCATGGCAGATAAGCTTCTTGACTCCATCTTCCCTCTCTCCAAATGTACTATGTGGATAGTAGATCCCTTTGCAATACGCATGGTTGAGTCTTTCTCAAATGATAAGGGACGTACCTTGTCCATAAACTCCATGCCCAAAACCATGTGGTGGTCATCCATAGGAACAACTGTCAAGTCAATAGTGCCTTCCCATCCTCCAAGCTGGATAGGTACTTCACGAGCTACTCCAAGGATGGGTTGAGGTGATGAGTTGACGGCCTTCACCCAACCCAACTCCTTGGCATACTTGATTCCCAATTTAGCTGCTTCTTCTTCAGCAATGAAGTTATGAGATGCACCTGTATCCACTAATGCCTTGGTGAATCCTCCATTCACCTTGGCCTCCACGAACATGAAACCACCGACCTTGGTCTCGTTTTTCTTAGACACCTTCACCATCTCATCCTTGGCCTTAAGAGAGTTAAGGAGATGCATGGAACTAACGTGCATTTCCTCTTCCGCTTGACAAGTCATAGCATTAAGGGCCTTCCGTTTCGGGCAGTCTAGAATATAGTGCGGCCGGCTACACAAGTAACATTCTGGCTCCTTCTTGCTTCCTCCCTCATTGGGCTTGTCCCTTCTGAACGGCTTGTCATACTTCTTATCTTGTCTCACAAACTTGTGGGGCTTGTCTCCCACACTTTTCTTCTTGTTGCCGCCGAAGTCTTTCTTGAACTCCACAAGGTCCTCTGCCACAGCTATAGCTTCGTCTACGTCTTGGATGTTCCTTCTCTTGAGTTCTAAGTTGGCCCAAGATTGTAGTCCGTCCAAGTAGTAGAAAAGCTTATCTTCCTCATTCAGATTCGGTAACTCTAGCATTAAGGATGTGAATTCGGCAACATACTCCTTCATACTCCAGGTATGCCTCAGCCCACGTAGCTTTTCCATAGCTGCATCTTTGGCATTTTGGGGACAAAATTGCCTCTTGAGTTGTTGTTTGAACTCGTCCCAAGTATCCACCGTGGATAGCCCCTTGGCTATGTCACCATGCTTCCTTCTCCACCATAATGCTGCATTTTCTTTCAAGTAAAGGATGGCTGTATCCACTTTGGGTTGGTCGTCCTTAATTCCTACAGCATTGAAGTAGCATTCTAGGGACCAACAGAATTTGTCGAGTTCTTTGGGATCACGCTTACCTCCATACTTCAAGGGTTCCGGTGCCTTAGTGCGTGGCATCTCCCTTGCAATAGTCCCACCTGCTATTGCTTCCTTGCATAACTTCACCTCCTTTCCTTGGGTGTTGAACGCCTCTTGAAGCTGCGCTATCTCTGCCTTGAACTCGGCCTTTAGGGTGTTGAGGACACCAAGGATCTCCTCCCTTAGGCCACCAACACCCTCTCTGACATCGTCCATGGTGTCGTTCATGGCATCCATCCTTTCAATGGACTCCCCCATGGAAATCTCCACCTTAGCCAATCTCGACTCGAAGCTGGCCAAAACATCCATCGACTGCTCCCTCGCATTCTTGCTCTTGTTCTTCTTGGTATTTGTCTCCGCTCTTCCCCCATCACCAACTACCACCACGTTGGTGGTGACATCACTCATGTTTCCCTCGCGTCCAGCCATAATCTCTGCCAAACAAAACCTTGGCTCTGATACCACGTGTCACGGGACGACTTCTTTTCCTCAAGTCAGGCCGTGTGTCACCTAGCTTACTCCTTAGATCGAGGGCTAAGTCAGGCAAATTGAGGATTAAGAAGGCAGAGGATTGAAGAGAAGTGAGCAAAGTAAGATGGAAGAGAATTTATTCTTATAGAGAAACTTTACAAGAGTGGCTTGGAATGCTTTTTCTTGGATGGTTGGAGCAAATGAGACTCCTCCCTATTTATAGTGCTAGCATGATCTTTCTCCTCCTCAAGGGAAGGTTCTAGACTACAAAAGTTCTACTATGTACAAGAGTTCTCTAGAGAGTTCTACAATACTCCATAACTATGTACATTCTTCCAGAAGGTTCTACTTTGCTTTAGGACGTGCCACTTTGTCCTATAGAACTCTAGGACGTTCTTGATCCTTCCGGGGCATTCCGTAGTGTTCCGGACTCCTCTTGAACAATTTGGATGCTTTTAGAACTTGTCCGTGACACGCCGCTCCTCTAACACCGCTCAAAGTAAATCTCGGTGGACTCTTTCGAATTCATGCGAACCATCGATCGCTGTATCAATCTCTGGAGAGGTAACTTGTTTGAAAGTTCATCCATCTCTAGATTATTTATCAGATGGAATCTTAAGGGATGTCGATGTTAGGTCTCCTTGCGAGCACCTCTAACTTTAGAACAAATTAAGTAAGCATCCTCAAATGCATAAAATTTTGCGAATCTAGGCATGAGATTGATATTAGGGCTTTGAATAAACACCCTAGCCGTTATCAAATTGGATCTCTTGACTATCTTTGGATCTATAGACACCACCGAACCAAATTCATTGACAATTTCTTGACTTGCCTCTTTCCTCCAAAAGTGGAATGGAATGTTATGAATCCAAATCCACTAGGACTTGCCCTGTGGAATTTCCGCCCCAAATTTAGGAGACCATTCTAAGAATTTTGCTGTGAAATGGCCGAAGTCGATCACTTCCATTGTTATCAAATCTGCTAGTTTATCAGGCAAAGGGAAAGAAACTTGGAATTGAAGATGGAAAATCTTCTTAACGACCCACTCTCGTTGACCCTTCATTGGCTATAGAGAGTTTAGTGCATCTAGCAGATGATTCTTCGATGGCCTTCCAGACTTTATCTTTGCAATCCAGCACCATAGACTTAGCCAGTGCTCCACTTGTTTGATGATTGGTAGACTACAGATCAAATTGATATTAGCGGGATTCTCTGGTGATTTCTCCCTAACAACTTCTCTTTTCTCATCTTCGGGATTGGGAGAGTCAGTAGAGCAAACATAGGACAAGTGCCCCCACTTTAGACACTTAAAGCAGCAAACTTCTTTTGTACATTCAGCTTTAATATGGCCTGAATCTCCACAGTTTAAACACCACACATGCTTCTTTGTTCCTCTTCGATAGGTAGTCATTACACTGTTACCATTTAATCTCTTCTTATTCAATCTTCTAGTGGATCTGCTGTCCACTCTCACCCATCCTTCCTCATTGGGGTTATCTTGGTGTATTTGCTCAACCTTTGAGTTTCGACCTCCCAACACAATGCTAGATTCCCTTTCTCATCAGTGACATCAATAGTAGCTCGTCCATCGATAGGCGAGGCTGGACTCCCTTCTAGAGCCCTAGCAGCCATTGATGGGCACTTCTCTTGTTGTTCTCTGGATAATTGGGTGCCTGCTTGCAGACGGTTTTGATCTGGTATACTTTGGATAGGAGAGTGAGACGGTGACAGATGTGGATGAGTTGTTGTAGTATTGAGGCAGAGGGTTGGGCATGAAGGTTATTTTTATTTGGATAACGAAAAATGCCTCTATTGACATTGTGTACTTGTTCTCGATGCTGAGCCGGTTGGAGCTTGTCTCCAGGTTGAAGCTGCAGCTTGGTTCTTGCATCTTCTACCCTCTTCCTTCCACTATCCATTGCAATGGTCAAGCACCCTGAGTTATAACATGTCCAAAGACACTAGTCCCGTTGGCGAATCTTCGGTGGTCCCTTTGGGGGGGGGGGGGGGGGGGGGGGGGGGGGGGCGCTCTTTTACGCCAGACCCCGACTAGTAGGAGGATCTCCTCTTGGAACATGGAAGAGCGATGATGAATCACTAAACCTCTTGTGATGATAGTCTCGGAGAGACCTATTCTGAGGAGCTCTGAGCTCTTCCTGTCCAAAATTCAGAGTTGTTGATTTCCTGTGTTGAAACAGAGGTTTTTGTTGGTAATGATCAGGTTAGGTCATGAGGGGGAGGTCGGATTTTAGTTGAGATGGTGGAAGTAAGGTAGTCGTTGGGTGTAAGGAAACAGCAGTGGGGACAGGATGAGGGGTGGGGGGGTGAAGTAACAGCAACTGAAACATCTGGAGCATGAGGAGGGGAGGTTTGGATCATCTCAGTTGGCCCAAAACCCCTCATGTCATCCTCAAAGAGAACCATCTCTTCTTCAAACAAGGGGTGACGGGTTGGGCAGATATTTCTTAGGGAAGTCAGCGGGAGATTATGTGTTGTTAGTTAATTTTACAAAAGTATTTTATGATAACTTAGAAATATTTTTATGGTTGCTATCCTGAGTTTTAGTCTCACTTTAAAAAAATTATTTCTTTTTATCTAGATGGAATCTGAAGCTAAAAGTTTTATATGAGTACCCCGTATATGTCAAGAACATATCCTAAAAGTTTCATAATTTTTGGATGTCGTTTGGTATTTTAGTAAAATCCGATCTTAGGACTAGTTGACAGTTTTGTCTAGTTTCTGAAAATTTGCATACCTTCCAGTTTTTGATCATTTAACCATCTTATATGCAGTTTTTTGAGGAAAATCAAAACTAAGAATTTAAAGTGGACTCGTTAACCTTTCTTTAGAGTCTAAGAAATCAATTTTTCATGAAGAATGGAATTTGTAATGAGTTTTACAAGAATGAGTATGTAGCTGTACTTTAACTATAGTTGAGGTTGTATAACAATTCGACCCTACTGTAGATTTTGAATAATTCAGGTATATAGACACAATATTTTGGAGAAAATTATAACTACAAAGTTATAGTATACTTGTATACATCTAATTTGAGCTAAAGAACACAAAGTTTCATGAAGCTTAGAATTTTTTCTGATTTTTACAAGTGGCAAGGAGATACGGTTTTCGGATTCTGAACCTACTGAATTGCAAATGGACTTAGATGAATTAATTGTAGTTATATTTAGATGATCTTAACTACAATGTTGTAGTAAACTTATTTATGTTACATATGAAACTAAGAAATCTATTTTTGGAGTAGTATTGGAATTTATATAATTTTATAAGACCATTGAGTTGTTTTTCGAAGATAGTTGAACATTCAAATAATGGATTCTATATATATATTGTTACAGGACCTTTGAGATTGTAAGTTTGAGTCTTGGTGAGCTCAAATTCGGTTGTATTTACTGTTTTTGAGTATATTGAAAATATAAATTAATTTTTGGGGAAATATTTAGATGATAATTTGTACAAATATTTTTGGATTAATTTTCCCACCTAGATAAAGGGTTAAACACATATTTGGAAATTGGATTTGAAGAATTTGAATAGAGATGATTTTACAGAATATTAGTATTTTGGAGAATTAATATTTGATGGAAATTGGTACAAATATTTTGGATTAAATTCCAAATTTGAATGAACAATTTTAGTACAGATTTGATAATTAGATTAGAAATAATTAGAATATAGATGATGTTTATTGAATTGAGGCGTTTGAAGTCCTATTGTAACAGTTTGTAAAATTTTATCTAGTTATTTGAGAATGATTGGTTGGATTGAATGAATAAGAGATGAAATGAATATGTGAATGAATGAAATTTGTGATAGAGGTTACAGATGACCTGGAAAGTCTATGAATTTTGGAATTTTTTGATTCAAGAGACTGAGCGAGACCCACGGTACCGGCATATTTGTGATTAGCGTTGGCTAGCATTCTCGGTATTTTGTATAAGTTCGGTAGGGTAAACTAGCTCTAGGTCCAATTTATTATGAATGAATCTTAAGGATAGGCACTAGGTGGGAGATATGATGAAACTTGAGCAAACGTGAGTATGAGGGTCCAGAGTGATCCACGGGGTGAGGTATTCTCCATTTATTCTCAGATGTGAGTGATATAGTCTCAAGATTATCTGAGGAAGGAGTCTGACCTCCAGAGTTTTGGGATGAGTGCGATGCTCATGGGCATTCATTTGATGAGATTTCCAGAGTGACCTACGTGGTGTGGTATTCTCTATTTATTTCTGGATGTGAGTGAAATAGTCTCCAGTTTATCTGAGGAAGGAGTCTGACCTCTGGAGTTTCGGGGTGAGAACCAATACTCACAGTCTGTCTAAATCTTGATCTTTGTCATGGTCTTAGGTTTGCATAACGTGGGATCGAACCCTATAATAAGAACGTTAAGGGCTTGCTCTCGGACCTATGTAGTGTAAGATGCATAGACTCACATTCTGTTTCGATCTCTATCAATATTGCTTCTATTTTATGCATTAAGTTTGTAATTGTTGAAGTTGAGGATTGTTGTATTATAGCATTACGTTAGTTGCATTCAATTGACGTACCCACAGTTCTCAAGTTGCAGGACTCGGATTAGCGAGCGGCATAGGCATGAGTTTGTTGTCGATGGATGTTGCATGATTGAAATTTTTTGATGATATAAGTTGTATTTTATAAGTAAATTTCCTTTGTGCGTTGTAAAGAATTATGCTGTAATGAAGAAGTTTCAAATTCCTTGTAATTTTTGTACGAAATTGAAGTAAAGATCCTCGTTATGCTACGAATTACCTGTGTTTGGAATTCAGGGAGTTACAGTGGGCCTCGTGATCTGAGCTTGAGGCTGTTCATGAAAACATTATCTTGTCCCTGTTTGCCTTGTGATCTCTGTTGGGATCAAACAGTGGGGATCAACAACAATTTTTACCTGTATCACAAGCCCTCCACTCTTAGAGGTGAGTTCTCGGTCGTCTTCGAGGAGTAAGTAACTCATAGGAAAAAATTTGGTGGCATAAAGACTTGTTCGTTGCGACGGTGTCGAGCTCCCTTCGACGGCTCAGAATCCGAGCTAGCTGAGATCGAGGTTCGAGCTATGAAGGACGAGGCATTATGTGGTGCAGCCCTCAGGGTCAAAGTACCTAGCTAGGGGGTTAGGCCCGATGGGGGAGTCAAGGAGAGATGAGCAATAGGCTCGGAGTTGGAGCTCCATTTCAAGACATCAATGTAATATCCCGGTCGGATATTATGTTTGCATTATTATTATTTTTTAAAATTAAAATATTTTTATGGAAATTTTTTGGTTTTACTTATAAAAACTTGGTATTATTTCTTTAAAGAAAAGAGTAGGTTGAGATTCGGGCGATTCAAGTACTCTTCTCTCAAGCGATTCAAATTCCCAACCACAGGCTTTCTTTTGATCCATAGATCCGCTTGAATCCACCACTTTTCCTTCGCCCCCCTTTCGTTATTGTTGTAGATCTCTCTGAGATCTACCTCCCCACCCCATTTTTTTCACCAACGGTGGTTTCCGGTTGTTCTCTCTGGTTGCCTCTTCTCTCCTTGGTCCCAGTCGCGCACTGACCCGCTCCGCGGTTGTAGCTAGCGAGCCCTTGTTGAGTCCACGTCCAGTTTCGAGGCGATTCTCCCCTCAGCCTATTTTGATCGTCTCAGCGCTCTTGAGAGCCCGTTCCAAGCCAACGTTTGGAGTCGTGGTCCCCTGTCGCTTTGTCCCAGCAGTGGTGGAGCGACGCTGGCTCGGTGGCAACAGTATCCTGGACTCCCCTGTCGCTTCGATCCTAGCCCGTTCCTTCCCTCCCCCCACTCTTGCAGTGTAGCTCCTCCACTGCGTTTTCCTTTCGTGGTTTCCCGGTTCGTCACTCGATTGGTCTTCGCAATTTTTCAAGTGCGCCTGGTTCCTCGCTTCTCCCTCCCCCTAACCAACCTCTATAAGTTTTTGCCTCTTTTCATTATTGGTTACTTTGGCGACCGTAGGGTGCTCTTATTAGAGCGCAGATTTCCTCTTTACTCCTTCCCCTTCCTGTAATTCTCCTTTCCACTCCTCCGGATTCCGCATTTCTTCAACATTCTCCCTTGCGGACTAGCTTTCCCCATCTTAGTAGATTGGGGATTTGGTCCTCCTACCTTTTTCATTGTAGTTGCCTTGAGTGACTTTGCTGGTCTCGCAGTTTTGCCTCGAGTTTTCGGTGCTTCTTGAGTTTCGTTTGCGAGAACGAGACTTTCCTTTAATTGTACTCATTTATTTTTTAAGGAGTTTTCTGTTCTCCTTTTCCCCATTGGCGATCAGTTTTTGATCGCTTCATCACCAACTTACTGGCTTTCCTTTAGTTTTCAATTGTCCAGTGCCTATTGGTGTTTCGATTTGAGGCATTTTGAGGCTGGTCTCTACCATGTCTCTCTTTGTTCCGGTAGCTAGACCTAACTGTTTAGCGATGATTCAGGTTTTGAAGTGTGACTCGTCATCTCCTCTTTTGGCTAACTCATCTCCCTTCACTACTTCCCCTTCGGCTTGTAAGTCCGACCCGCTTCTGGTTTGTTACAGGTGCCTCCTCCCGGGGCATTTTAAACGTGAGTGTGTGAATAAAATGAAGTGCTTTTTCTGTGATGAATTTGGTCACTCGCGCAGTCATTGCTTTACCCTTCAAAAACTCCTTGGTCTTCCCAGAGGCCACCCTTTATCAGCCAAACTTCTCTCCTTTCTTAACTACCCTCTATTAAAGTGCAAGCTGCATGCTTGCTTGGCAAAGAAGTTCAGTATTGAATGTGGAAAGGACTTCGACTCCTCTGCAGTTGTCCCTTTTCCAGCTTTGAACTTCACTACTCCTTCCTCTGCTCGTTGTGATTCTCTTGCGACGCTTCAACGTCCTAATATTGCTAACCTCTTTAAGGATCGTAAGGTTTTTTCGAATCTGGTCTTCTTCCCCCCGATTGGGTTCTTACAAGGCTCGTCCCCATTCTTTTTCAGTAGCGCCTGCGTTGAGATTGAGTCTAGATAATAATTCTGGATTGTTTAAATCCTTTACTTATCGGCACTCCTGGTTTCGCAATGCGTTGGGGCACGTTCGGCCTCGCAGCATTTCAAACCCTGTACCTTCTGACAATACTATTGATTATTTGGAGGTTCCTTCTTTATTTTATAATTTTTCCTGTTCTATGATCATTTCTTCTCCCAAACTTTCTATGCTCTCTTGTCATTTTTCGGGATGCATCTACTCGTTGTATCAACATTTAGGGGTGCTATCTTCGATCCATCATCTCCTTAGGGAGGTTATGCATATACTGCACTCTTTGCCCCTCAAGTCTTCACAGAGTCTTGATGCCTCTTCTTTTGACGGTTTTCCCTATCATACTAACTCCATCACAATATCCTCGTCGGTTGCTTCCAGTGTTCACTTTACCCCTTCTTGCCCCAACATAGACGAAGCGCATTTGATTGACCCTGCTGCTATTTCGTCCCCAGTGGTGAAAATTGTCCCTATCCCCGTTAAGTGGAAATACAATAAGAAAGTCGGTAATAATGTGCAGATTCGTGTGAGTGCGCGTATTCTTGCTAGGAAAGCTAATTCTGTGTCAGCTCCTCAGCTTGTGCACAGTTGAGTTTACGCGTTGGTAGCCTGGCTGTTTCTTTTTGTGCCGCTTGTGTTTCTCTTGGGCTGCTAGGGGAGTTTGATTTCTCCGTGGGGGGATGTTTTTTAGCCTTCGTTTTTTCTCGGCGCAGTCTCTTGATTCTTCTCCACATGAGGGTAAGGCAGGGTGTTTTGGCTCCTTTTCCTACGTTGTTTTCCGGGCTGAGCGCTTCGTCTCCCTGTTCGGTGGTTTTCATCTGTTGTATAGAAGTTTCCTTATTGGCTTGCTTTTCAGCCTTTTTTGGATTTATTAGTTTGTAATCTTCTTTCTTTTTGACTTATTTGTTGTATTGTTAGTATGTTTTACATCTTGTGAAACCTCTTGTGATTTGTCTGTAATTTACATTATTATTGATTTACATATTTTTTGATGGCTGGAGCCGTTTGGCTCTATCCGATATATCAAAAAAAAACTTATAAAAACTTATCTGCATATATATACTAATAAGTATATATATGTATTGTATCGGTTTTGTGCACTTGTACAAAATCCTGTAAAATACGTTTTTGAGAAAATGTCTGAAATATCCGGGCGGAAATTAAAAATTATTCTTTTCTTATTATTTTATTTTTATTTTCAAAATTGAAATATTTTCAGTGGATATTATCCGGTTTTGTTAATAAACATTATCTGTATATATATACCAGTCTGTATACATCTGTATTGTATCAAATTGGTACTGAAATCTTCATTGCCGGTAATAAAATTATTTTTATTATTATTTCTAATTTAAAATAATTTTGGTAGAGATTATTCGTTTTAACTAATAAAAAATATCTTTATAGAAAGATATAGGTACGTATATGTGCTGTATCGATTTCGTACGTTTGTACGAAATCATAATCAAATGGAGGATAGGAATTAGATTGGGTGTTGATTGCAAATTTATTGGGTTTGATTGCAATAATTATTTGCAAATAAACCTCAAATTGTTTGAGCCACAAGAGAGAGAGACAAGTGGCTCTCTCTCTAACCACAAACTCCCCTATAAAACCCCCCTCCCCTCACATTGGCCAGCCAAGCTATAGGGCAAAAGCCCCTTTCATTTTGTGTCTCTCCATCTTTTCTCATCTCATTCTTCTACTTCTTCTACTTGTTTTAAATTAGAAAAAAATTGAGAAAAATAGAAGAGAAAGAGATATCAACATCAAAAGAAAAGAGTGGGTTCTCTTTTCATGAAAAGCAAGAACAAGGAGCAAGAACAAGGAAGGAGAGGAAAAAGCTAGTAAGTCCATTTAACGATTTTTTGGGTGGGGGTTCTCAACTTTTTTTATTGTTATTATTATTGTTATTTGATGGTTATGTTAAGAACATGGACTAATTTATTGTGCATATGATCATCATGGACTAGAATAAACTTGCATATAAGATTTGAAGTGGTAGAACAAAAAAATAAAGCATAAAGATTCAATCTTTGTAGTTCTAGGTTTAGAATTAATTACCTATGCTAAAGGTGGAATCTTGGGCCCAAATTAATTTTAGAGGTTCTCATATGTGTTATTAGCATGCTTTATTTTTTACAGATTTTTCTAAGTTAGTTTGATGGGTGAAACAAACCGTTTCCCCAAAACAGCGAAAGTTTAGCCAAAACAGCAGCTGTTTTGGGTTAACTTTTATAGTGTGTTCAACAGACCAAATTTGGAGTTCCTTACGGAATTTGGAAAAGTGATCAACTAGGAAGTTGTAGTAGATTTTCTCAACTTTCCAAAATATCCTATTTGGTTAGATTCCGATAAGCGGAGTAGGAGTTATGATTTTTACAAAACACAGCAGCCAACTTTTGGCTGAAAGCTCGCTGTATGGATTGTTCGAAGTTTTTGTATCTTTTAATGACTGGATCTGAGAATTTCATCAACTAGAGAGTTGTAGTAGATTTTCTCACCGTTCCAAAATGTCCTATTTGGTTAGATTCCGATAAGCAGAGTAGGAGTAATGGCTTTTACAAATCACAGCAGCCAGCTCTTGGGCTGAAAGCTCGCTATTTAGACCATTTGATGTTTTTGTACCTCTTACTTACTGAATTTGTGTCACGCCCCGCTTCCCAAAAACACGAAATACAAGCGCGTGACAAAGCCCAGTGAATGATTTTCATTATTCATAAGCTGTAGGATCGACTCAACATCATAACAAGAATATAACAAAATATATATACAACCACGCAAGCATGAATAATTTATTAAACAACAAAAATAATTGAAACAAAATAATAGTGTCTCGAATAATTCTCAAATCTGGATCAAATGTTAAAACTCGGGAACATAAGCCCGTTACAAGGTTCAAGTGATAAAAGAAATAAATAATCAAGAAAACAATTTATTTAAGCAAGTCTTTGCTCTAAGCGAAGCCTAGAATGTCTGTTCACCAATTCCAGTAGGCAATTCGTCTCCAAAGTCTGTTTGTAAAAATATAAAAAGGAGAAAATGGAGAAAACAAGATAAACGCCCTTAGTACAAGTTAGGGCCGCAAATAGTAAAAACAAGTACAAGAAATATGGAACAAGATTTGGAATCATAAATGTAATAGGCGTGTAACAAGTAGTGGGGATTCAAGAAATTAGCTAGCAAGGAAGACAACTCGAGTGAAAAGGTTGCGTAACTAGTACTAGTAGTAAAACAAGTGGCTAGCGAACATGTAATGGTATCAAGCATCAAGTAATAAGTGTCACGTGCAAGTGTCGAGTAACAAGTAACAAGTCTAATGTGTCAAGTTGTCAAGTGCAAGTATCGAGTAGCAAGTGGCAAGTATTATGCTCAAGTATCAAGTCTCATGTATCAAGTCATCAAGTAACAAGTCTCAAGTAGGATATCAAGTGTGTACAAGTGTCAAGTTATTCTTAAGTCTAATGTTTAATTTTATCTAGGTAGCACTTCATGTGCCATCCTTTTATCACATGGTTGCTACAGTCAATGCAATTTCGTTTAGGCCTAGTGGTGGATTTTAAAGGGCGGTGTACTCAGGCATCAAGTATCAAGCAAGCATGATTCATGAATCGAAAAATAAAATAACAAGTTCACGAAACAAGTTCATGAATCCACTAACAAGTTCAAGAATCACATAGTGGGTTCATGAATCAAACAAGTTCATGATCCAAGTAATGGCTCCATGAATCGATCAAGATGCAACAAGTTCATGAACTAAGTATTAGGAAACACAGGCCCCCTTCCGAGTACACTAACCTATATTGTCCACTACTATGGTCTTTCCATTAAACCCTGGCTTGTTATTTATTATTATCATAAAGTAAGCATGAAAGTGTGCGAAACAAGTCAAATAAACATAACCAAGTACATGGAACAAGTCTAGGCTAGGTAGGGTACAAGTTTGAGGGTTAAAACAAATCAAAATATCAAGAACAACGAAAATCTCAAATCTGGACAGCATGACGTTGCTGTACCAAAACTGTGATTTCCATTGCTACAAGATAGCAAATGTGGATCCGTTAAAAGGTCTAGAAACTAGACTCCTACCCGGTTCCAACGCATATAATTAAGGTACATAAAAGTTGTGGTAACATGTGTCAAAATAGCAAACTATATAGTTTTTGTGTTCAGCCAGAATTGGTGAATATGAGTTTATACATATGATACAGGGTTGCAACATTATAAATTAATTCTGAGAAAATTAGGAGATGTTTTCTAGGGTTTCCAGCAACAACTTGCAAAATTTCAAGTCAATTACTTACTGGTAGCATAGTTAAAATAATTGCAAACTAAAGAGGTACAGCAGTTTTTGTGAATCTGCGACTACCGACACAGCAACAGTAAAACTGCGATATCTCCTAGGACATAACTCGGAATTCGAAAATTCTAGATGTTATTGACAACTAGACATTTAGGGCTACATTTCATATTCAGGGTTCAAGTCCATATTTTGGTTTTATTAGGGTCGAAACAGCAAGTAAAGATAAGAACAGCAGCAAGTGTAAATTTCTTCTATATACAAGTAGCATGATAAATGACTATTATGAGTCTAGATTAGCATGTGATACAAAATGGATGTAGTGGTAACATCTATTTCTCAACTCAAAGGAATGTAAGATCATCACATACATTATACAACACACATCTACAAGTCTAGGGTTTCTTAGTTTCATGTGTTCAAGTGACTAATAGATAAAATGAGTCCAAGTAGTCTGTATAATATATCAATGAAGGGTTGTGACTCTTGAGATCATGGGATCGATAATGAATAATTCAAGATCAACAAATGATGAGACAAGAAGGAGTCATAACTATGACCTATTTGTAGTATTTTCAATTAAACACTTGTACTAGAACAAAAATTTGTACAAGAAGAATACTTGCCTTAGGGGAGTAGTCGATGAATCCGACGGAGAGCACGATCAGCACGGATCTTGATGGGATGATCAAGATCAAGGCGATCAATGGCTGAGAAGTGATCCAATGGTACATATCAAATCAGATCAAGATCGGATCGGAGTTCGGATCTGCTCTGGACGCCAAACAGTAAACGCCACAGATCAGATCAAGAGAGGCTCGAATCTTGATGAATCTAATGGCTGGAATTCAAGCACCCTTCTTCTTCCCTCCTTCCTTCATCTTCTTGATCGGCAGACAGGGAGAGAGAGAGAGAGATCTCGGCAGTGGCTACGTGACTGCGGTTGGCAAATGGATGGACGGCAGGGGGGACGGTGACTGGTCGAAGGCGACAGAAGCGGAGCTCTGTTTTTGGGATCAAAAATAGGGGAGGAGACAGCAGGAGGGGGGAGGGGGGAAGCTTCGGGGGTTTTGGCTTGGCGAGGCGATGAGGACAATGGTGGTGAGAGCGGAGGTCGAGGGTAAGGAGGAGATGGGTTTTGGATGGACGATGAAGGTGGCGACAGAGATGGTGGTCACGAGGTAGAAGAATGTGATGGGTTCGAGAGTTGGGGTAAAGGCGGAGGCGATGGCGATGGTGGATGGGTGATGGAGACGAGGGTGATGCGGCGATGAGGATGTTGCGGCGATGAGGTCGAAGGGAAAATGGGTGTAGAGGTCGATGAGTGGAAGAAGAAGGAGACGGAATAGAAAAAAGTAGGCGGCTGGAAAAATTAGGGTTAAACAGTATATTAGGGTATTGGAGTTAGGGTTAAGTGTGTTTAGGGTTATATAGGAGGGTTTTGGGTTAATGGGTATTTGGTTTGCGGGTTTGAATGAGATCCAACAAGAGATTGACCTAAAATGCATCAATAACTAGGGAAAAAGAAATAGATGAGGTGAACAATCAACTCTTCATGAAGAACGACAAACTAGAGCATATACGAACAATGAAATTGAAATAATTATTGGCACAAAATTGAGTCGAAACAAATGAAATGATTTTTATTAAAACTGGGAATAAAAATACAGGATCTCAAATTGATAAAAGAATACAATGGAATAAAATACAGCAGAAAAATACAGATATCGAAAATAGGAGTTACAAATCCTACCCACCTAACAAGCAGAATTTCGTCCTTAAAATTTAGACAAGTGGTCCAAAGGGAAAAGAAAGAACAACAACAACCAAAAGCTACTGAAACAGATGGGGAAACTTCTGCTGAATCTCCTCCTCCAATTCCCAAGTCGACTCACCCGATGAGTGAGGATTCCAAGAAACTCGAACCAGCTTTATGACCTTGTTCTTCAACACCTTCTCACGCCTGCCAAAGATAGTAACCGGCGGAATCTCACAAGACAGATCGCTACACTGACAACTCGGAGTAGTCGATCACATGGCTCTCATCCCTGATGTATCTCCTAAGGTGGGAGACATGAAAGATGTCATGCACCCCAGAAAGAGCCGGCGGTAATGCAAGTCGATAGGCCACCTTGCCTACTCGCTCCACAATATCAAAAGGCCCGATGAACCTGGGGCTTAGCTTGCCTCCACCTCCGAATCGGATAACGCCTCTCCACGGTGATACCTTAAGGAACACATGGTCTCCCACCTCAAAGTCCAAGGGTCTTCTGTGAACATCTGCCCATTTCCTTTGCCTGTCCTGCGCTGCTAGAAGGTGCTTCCTGATCTGAGCCACTGCATCGACAGTCTTGGTGATCAATTCTGGCCCCAATAATTTTTTCTCACGAATGTCATCCTAACACACTGGTGACCTACACTTCCGACCATACAATGCCTCGTATGGTGCAGCTTTAGGACTGGCTTGATAGCTGTTGTTGTACGAGAACTCAACCAAGTGCAGGTGATCCTCCCAAGACCCTCCAAACTGAAGTATACAGGACCTCAACATGTCCTCTAATGTCTGAATGGTCCTTTCAGACTACCCGTCTGTCTGAGGGTGGAAAGCTGTACTGTACTTCAACTTGCTCCCAAGACTGCTCTGAAGGCTCTCCCAAAACTGAAATCTGAACCTGGTATCCCTATCGGATACAATGCTGACCGAAACCCCATGGAGCCTGACAATCTCCTGCATGTACCTCTCTGTGAGACTCTCAGTAGACTGACCAACTCTGAAGGGGATGAAGTGAGCACTCTTCATCAGCCTGTCAACAATCACCCAAATGGCGCTGTGACCCTTAGGACTCCTTGGCAAGGCAGTCACAAAATCCATGGTGATATGCTCCAACTTCCACTCCGAAATGGGAAGAGGCTGAAGAAGTTCGGCGGTCCTCTGATGTTCTGCCTTCGCCTACTGGCAGATCAAGCACTGAGACATGAATCGGACTACTGCCCTCTTCATACCATGCCACCAGAAGTGGAGCTTCAAATCCCGATACATCTTGGTACCACCGGAATGAATTAAGTATGTCGACTGGTGGGCTTCCTCGAGCAATTTCTGCCTGACTTCACCCTTTGGGACACACAACCTAGCCCAAAGAGAAGTGATCCATCTGAGTGAATGACCAGATTGGTCCTCGAACCTGCCTCAACTTCTGCCCTGAACTTCTGTAACTGCTCATCACCTACCTGTGCTTCCTTGATTTGCTCTACCAGAGATGACTGCAACTGAAGCATCATACAACTCTGATCGGCACCCGGCATAATCACATTCAAGTCCAACCTTCTCATCTGCTCAATATGCTCATTCTGCTGAGTCAAGAACATGGCGACTGGTTTCTTGCTCAATGCATCTGGAACCAAGTTCACCTTAATGGGGTGATACTGCAAACTGATGTCGTAGTCGGCCATCAGCTCCAACCAGCACCTCTGTCTCATGTTCAGATCTTTCTGAGTGAAGACATACTTGAGACTTTTATGGTCAGTAAAGATTTCCACTCGGTCTCCAAGTAAGTTGTGTCTCCATAACTTCAAGGCAAAGATCACCGCTGCCAACTACTCCAAGTCATGATTAGGGTATTTCTTCTAGTGCGGCCTCAACTGTCTGGACGCATAAGCAACCACCCGACCCTTCTGCATCGATACTGCACCTAGACCTCTGCCTGAAGCGTCGCAGTGAATCCCGAACCACCCGAACCATCAAATATAGTCAACACTGGTGCTGACGTCAACCTGCTCTTCAACTCTGCGAAAGCTTCACTGCAGGCCTCATCCCAAGCAAACTTATGATCCTTCCCTGTCAGTCTAGTCAACGGCCCAGCAATCTTCGAGAAGTCTTGGACAAACTTCCGATAATACCTTGCTAGCCCGAGAAAACTCCTTACCTCAGAAACTGATTTAGGCACTAGCCAATCCCTAACTGCAGCAATCTTCAACGGATCTACAGAGATTCCCTTGCCCGAGATAATATGTCCGAAGAATGTGACTCGGTCAAGCTAGAACTCGCACTTGCTGAGTTTTCCAAAGAGCCGATTCTCTCTCAGAGTCTGCAAGACTAACCTCAGATGTTCAGCATGCTCTTCCCGGTTCCGCGAATACACCAAGATGTCATCTATAAAGACCACCACAAATCTGTCTAGGAACTGAGAGAAAACTCTGTTCATCAAGCTCATAAACACCGCTGGGGCATTCGTGACTCCGAAGGGCATCACCAAGAACTCGTAATGCCTGTACCTGGTCCTGAATGTAGTCTTCTGCACATCTGCTTCCTTTACCTCACCTGATGGTACCCCGAGCGAAAGTCCAACTTTGAAAAGACTGAGGCACCACCCAACTGATCAAACAGGTCATCAATCCTGGGTAGTGGATACCAATTTTTCACAGTGACACTGTTCAGCTCTCGGTAATCCATACATAACCTGCAATTTCCGTCCTTCTTATTGATGAATAGAACAGGAGCTCCCCACGGTGAAACATTGGGCCTGATGAAACCCAAATACAACAAACCCTGAATCTGCACCTTTAGCTCTGCTAGTTCAATCGGTGCCATCCTGTACGGGCTCTTCGATATCAGCACTGTACCCGGCTATACCTCAATGCCGAACTCCACCTCTCGATCTGGAGGTAACCCGGGCAATTCCTCTGGGAACACATCCAGGAATTCCCGCACTACAAGAGGCATAGCCTCACAATCTGTGTGAAACTCCATTGCACAACCTTTCTCATCTTCCACCTTCTTACCACGCCCAAAGGGTGTCTCCCCAGCATGGAACTCAAACTTTACATGCTCTGGCATCTTGAACACAACCTTCTTCACTCAGCAATCAATAACAGCATGAGACTCTCCCAACCAATCCATGCCGAGAATCACATCAAACCCTAAATTCTCGATCACTTTCAGATCTGCCTAGAAATCTGTGCCCCCAATAACTAGAGGGCTCTGCTTGCACTCCCTAGAGCAAACGACAACAACGCCACCTGTGGTGATGTTCCAAGCTGCTGGCATAGCACTGTAGTCTAACTGATGTTGATCCACAAAGCGGGAGGAGACGAAAGAATGGATTGCCCCGGAATCAAATAAGACATGGGCAGGAAAAGAATGAACTAGAATGATACCTATGATAGAATCAAAAACATGGGAAGAGATGAATAGTGCAGGATAATAAGGATTAAGAAATACTGATGTGAAAAGAAACTACTCATGAATGATGCAAAGATAAACAAATAAATCAGGGAACAGATAATAAAACAACAAAACACAAATATACCTGCAACGACCTCCTCTGCGGTCTCGGCTTCCTTTGCAGTCAGGTTGAAGGCCTGACCTCTCCTCGGGGAGCGGTCCTCTGACCGACGATCTGATGCTGAGGAGGAAGTGGTGGCCTGACCTGACCCTGAGCTGGCACACCAGCGGGCGGCACAAATCTCCTCTGCAGACAGTCCCGAACGGTGTGATCACCAGCACCACATTCAAAGCATCGACGGTTGGCCCGCCTGCAATCCCTGCGCACATGCCCTACAATCTGACAGAAGTCACAGTAACCTCCCCTCTGTGGAGCAGTAGTAGGGTAGGGAGCAGCCCTGGTAAGATGGGCTGGAACTGGCCTCCTGATTGGCCCTCCAGTGGGCCTAGCAGCGACAGGGTGCGAAGCGAACCGCTGAATGGCACGCTTCTGCCTACTGGTCTGTTCTTGGCTTCTAGCAGCCCCTAGGATGTCAGCATAGGATCAAAGTCTCAAGGAAGATAAGCGATCCTGGATATCAATGTCCAAGCCCAATAGGAAATGGCGGCCCTTATCCTCATCATTTGCCACCATGGATGTGGCAAAGCAACTCAGTCGAGTGAACTCCGTAGCATACTCATCTACGGTTCGACTTCCCTGATTCAAGATAGTGTTTTAGTTAAACATTGATATATCATGAATTTAACAATAAAAAATTGCATAATAAACATTATTTGACGAACCTGAATAAGTGCTACAAATTGCCGCTCCATTTCATTCCTAGTGACAACGGGAAAGAACTTCGTGAGAAAGCTCTCCCTGAAGATGGCCCAGGTGATGGGGTGCCCTAGCCGTTCCATCTCAGCTCACCACTAGATGTGGGAAAAGTCAACAAGCTGGTTGCTCATGACATCCATGCGATCCACATCAGCTATACGCACTGCAATCAAAAGCTGCTCAGTCCTAATGAGCCATTGCTCGACTTCCAATGGACCTTCTGTACCTGAGAATTTATTTGGGTGTAGCCTCATAAAGTCCGCTACATTGCCAGGTCTCAGTGGCAGTACCCCAGGCGTAGGTACAAGGGGCTCTCTGTTGGCAGCTCCCAAAGCTGCCCTCATCAGTTCACAATGTTCTCGTTGTATCTACATCATTTGCTACATCAGCCATTCATTCTGTTCACGCTGCATCTGCAACATTTGCACAATAGCGGGCTCCTCTGACTGATCACCCCTAGATTAGGAGGACGAAACATTCTTACGAGCCATAGCCTGCACATACCCAAAACAATCAGTATCCAGATCAAGTTGATAATCAATTTTTCTCATGCAATTACATGGCCTGTTAAATGTTGAGTAAATCCTGACTGAGTCAAGCCTGTCTAATGTATTAGTCAAACTAAAATATTAGCCAAACCTGGCTCTGATACCACTAAAAATCTTGTCACGCCTCGCTTCCCAAATATACGGAATACAAGCGCGTAACAAAGCCCAGCGAATGATTTTCATTATTTATAAGCTGTAGGATCGACTCAGCATCATAACAAGAATATAACAAAATATATATACAACCACACATGTATGAATAATTTATTAAACAACAAAAATTGAAACAAAATAATAGTGTCCTAAATAATTCTCAAATCTGGATCAAATGTTAAAACTTGGGAACATAAGCCCGTTACAAGGTTCAAGTGACAAAAGAAATAAATAATTCAAGAAAACAATTTATTTAAGAAAGTCTTTGCTCCAAGCGAAGCCTAGAATGTTTGCTCACCAATTCCAGTAGGCAATTCGTCTTCAAAGTCTGTTTGTAAAAATATGAAAAGAAGAAAATGGAAAAAACAAGACAAATGCCCTTAGTGCAAGTTAGGGCCGTAAATAGTAAAAACAAGTATAAGAAATATGGAACAAGATTTGGAATCAAGAATGTAATAGAGGTGCAACAAGTAGTGGGGATTCAAGAAATTAGCTAGTAAGGAAGACAACTCGAGTGACAAGGTTGGGTAACTAGTACTAGTAGTAAAACAAGCAGCTAGCGAACATGTAATGGTATCAAACATCAAGTAATAAGTATCACGTGCAAGTGTCGAGTAATAAGTAACAAGTCTAATGTGTCAAGCTGTCAAGTGCAAGTATCGAGTAGCAAGTGGCAAGTATTATGCTCAAGTATCAAGTCTCATGTATCAAGTCATCAAGTAACAAGTCTCAAGTAGGATATCAAATGTGTACAAGTGTCAAGTTATTCTTAAGTGTAATGTTTAATTCTATCTAGGTAGCACTTCGTGTGCCGTCCTTTTATCACATGGTTGCTACAGTCAATACAATTTCGTTTTGTCCTAGTGGTGGATTCTAAAGGGCGGTGTACTCAGGCATCAAGTATCAAGCAAGCATGGTTCATGAATCGAAAAATAAAATAACAAGTTCATGAATCCACTAACAAGTTTAAGAACCACACAGTGGGTTCATGAATCAAACAAGTTCATGAGCCAAGTAATGGCTCCATGAATCGATCAAGATGCAACAACTTCATGAACCAAGTATTGAGAAACATGGGCCCCCTTCCGAGTACACTTACCTATATTGTCCACTACTATGGTCTTTCCCTTAAATCCCAGCTTGTTATTTATTATTATCATCAAGAAAGCATGAAAGTGTGCGAAACATGTCAAATAAACATAACAAAGTACATGGAACAAGTCTAGGCTAGGTAGGGTACAAGTTTGAGGGTCAAAACAAATCAAAATATCAAGAACAACGAAAATCTCAAATCTGGACAGCATGACGTTGCTGTACCAAAACTACAATTTCCGTTGCTACAAGATAGAAAATGTGGATCCGTCAGAAGCTCTAGAAACTAGAATCCTTTCCGGTTCCAATGCATATAATTAAGGTATATAAAAGTTGTGGTAACATGTGTCAAAACAGTAAACTATACAGCTTTTGTGTTCAGCCAGAATTTTTGAATATGAGTTTATACATATGATAAAGGGTTGAAACATTTTAAATTAATTCTGAGAAAATTAGGGGATGTTCTATAGGGTGTCCAGCAACAGCATGCAAAATTTCAAGTCAATTACTTACTGGTAGCATAGTTAAAATAATTGCAAACTAAAGAGGTACAGCAGTTTTTGTGAATATGCGACTACTGACACAGCAGCAGTAAAACTGCGATATCTCCTAGGCCATAACTCAGAATTCAAAAATTCTGGATGTTATTGAAAACTAGACATTTAGGGCTACATTTCATATTCAGGGTTCAAGTCCAGATTTTAGTTTTATTTGGGTCGCAACAGCAAGTAAAGATAAGAACAGCAGCAAGTGTAAATTTCTTCTATATACAAGTTGCATGATAAATGACTATTATGAGTCTAGATTAACATGTGGTACAAAATGGATGTAGTGGTTATCAAATCAGCAAGTAACATCTATTTCTCAACTCAAAGGAATGCAAGATCATCATATACATGATACAACACACATCTACAAGTCTAGGGTTTCTTAGTTTCATGTGTTCAAGTGACTAGGAGATAAAATGAGTCCAAGTAGTCTGTATAATATATCAATGAAGGGTTGTGACTCTTGAGATCATGGGATCGATGATGAATAATTCAAGATCAACAAATGATGAGACAAGGAAAAGTCACAACTACGACCTATTTGCAGTATTTTCAGTTAAACACTTGTACTAGAACAAAAATTTGTACAAGAAGAATACTGCTCTAGATGCCAAACAGCAAACACCACAGATCAGATCAAGAGAGGCTCGGGTCTTGATGAATCCAACTGCTGGAATTCAAACACCCTTGTTCTTCCCTCCTTCCTTCTTCTTGATCGGCAGACAGGAGAGAGAGAGAGAGAGAGGGACCTCGGCAGCGACTGTGTGACTGCGTTCGGCGACTGGATGGACGGCAGGCGGGACGGTGACTGGTGGAAGGCAACGGAGGCGGAGCTTTGTTTTTGGGTTCAAAAACAGGGGAGGAGACAGCGGGGGGAGGGGGGGAAGCTTCGGGGGTTTTGGCTTGGCGAGGTGACGAGGACAATGGCGGTGAGAGCGGAGGTCAAGGGTGAGGAGGAGATGGGTTTCGGATGGATGATGAAGGTGGCGACAGGGATGGTGGTCGCGAGGTAGGAGAAGGCGATGGGTTCGGGAGTTGGGGTAAAGGCCTCTGCTATCCACTTCCTTCTTTTTCGGGTGTTGCCTCTGCTTTGTTCCTTTTCCCTTTAACCCTCTGTTTTGTTATCCTTCCCCAAGTTTGTTTTTGCCTTGTCCTATGTACCGCCTAAGCAAATTTCGAAGACAAAATTTTGTTGTAAGGTGGGTAGGATTTATAGCCCATGTTTCCCCAAAAATGTATTTTGTGTATTTTCTGTATTTAAAAATTTTTGCAATTTTTTTTTTCGGTTTTCAAATTCTTTTGTCAAATTGTATTATTGGATCTCCTATTAAAATCTATTTTCGGTCAATAATTGTATTTGTAATTATTTTGTATGATTTTATATCTTAATACAAATCTTATTATTGTTATGATTATTTTTATTATTTTTGTTATTATCATTTTATTATTAATATGTGTGGATTTTTGTATTTATTAATATTTAACTCGACTAAAACAAAATGTATCTTGCAAATTATGTATAGCCATTTATTTTGAAAGCCACTTATTATTATTATTATTATTATTATTATTATTATTATTATTATTATTATTATTATTATTATTATTATTTTATTATTATTTTGAGTGTTAACTAATTTAGTATATTATTATTTATTTTTCTTATTGGTTTTTTTAGTTAAAACCCATTTAATTTAAACCCATTAAGCCCATATATCCAATAACCCACACCCATAAACCCATTACCCTATACAACCTAAACCCAATACCCGTTCGCATTTACCCATACCCGAAACCCATCCATTCACATACACCCTGTTCCCCTAATATCCGGACCCAATAACTAAAAGCCCAGACCCGTTACCCCTAACCCTAAACACCTTAACTGTGTATATAAATACCCCATGCATGCCCCGTCTGTTCATCTCCTCCTTCATCTACCCATAGCCAGCCGCACGTCAATAGCGCCTCGACGACGCCACCAGGCCCCGCAGCAACAACCACCCAGCCAGCCGTCTCAGCCCCGCCAGCCAGCAGCCTCCCTGCAGCACCAAAACTCCAGCAGCCCTGTGCTCCCCTTGCTAGCCGCCGCTGCTGGGTTGCTGTTGTCGTGACCGCCGTCGTCCGGCCTGCCGCCTTGCCGCCATGGCCACCGTCTAGTGTCGTAGAGCAACTTTCCCCCATTGCTCTATTTTGATGGGTTGTGATCATGGCTTTGATTGTGGACTGTTGATTCTCTTGATTGATCATCATCATCTTGGAATTCTTGATTTCTTTGATGTGGACCGTCTGTTTGATCGCAATCATGATCTCTTGATCTTGATTGATTTCTGGTCGTCCATTGGATCTTGATCATCATGCTTGATTGGATGTGGGCCATCGATCTCCTCTTGATCATCCGATTAGAACCTAGTCATCCAATCTCTTCTTGATTATCGATCATGATGATCATCAACTTCCTTTGATCGTAGCCATTCGATCGATCGATCTTGATCTTCATCATTATCTGCACCATCAGGGAAATCTGACCGTTCGATCTGATCAGATCATCTTGATCTTGATCTTTAATCTCAACCGTCCGATTGTGTTCGTAATCTTGATCGTCTTCATCTTGTTCGTTGTTCGTGTGATCATGATTGGTTCGTGTTCGTTGTGTGTGTGCCCGAGATCCGTTCCCATTATTCTTGTTCCTTGCATCGTTTTCATCATCGTCTCTCAGGCAAGTAACATGTACTCAAATTCCTTTGTATGATACAAGTCAAAAATACCGCTTATAGTGTAGTTGGGTTCTAAAAATAAATCACGTGTGTTATGTTTGATGGGTTTTGTCTCTATTGTGCTATTGAACTTAGTTGACTCACGACACAAAAATTGACATGAAACAACTTAGGTTTTGCCCGTTCTTGATTTGATCATGTATGTGGGGTTTTTGTGAGAATTTGGGTATTTGTTGAGATCCATGTGATAGACTTGCTTTGGATATGTTAATTACCTTATTTCATGATGTTTGGACACTTGATAGACTCAATTTCATGTTTGTGTGTTTGGATCAAGTTTCGTTGGATCTATGTTGATTTTGGTTTTTGAGGAAATTCTGTGTTTTGCCGATAATCTGTCTTGATCAGTAATTTAGACCATATTAAGGTCAGAATCTTAATTTAAGTATAAAACATGATTTTTAGAGGAATGCATCTTCTTTCTAACCCCTCTAACCTTGCTCGATTTTATTTTCGTATGTGTGAGATATGACTGTTTTACTACAGAGGTGTATATCAATTCCAGATTTTGTTTCTTGATGATTTTGACGACTAAAGTATTTTGATACTTGTGCTACACATATTATTTTGATATGAAAATTTGGTCAGTATTTATATATCTATCTAGGGATTACCCAGAATTTTGGTAAATTTTATTGATGAGTTTTATACGCCGTTTCATGCTTGTTTACGAAAGCTATACTTGCTGTATTTTGCTCGCTGTTCTGTAAAGAATCGTATTTTCACCCTATTTCCTTTTACTGTATGGAAAATATTTGTGAAATATTAAAGTTAGATTATTTTGTCAAATTTCACCTCCCTTTGGCGGATTTGGATTTCGTTTCACGGTTTGCGAGATGTTTTAGTTTTCGTACAGCTGTGTTGGGAATTCCAGATTTGCCAAACTATCGTTTCTTGAGGTTTTCTGATTTTTGTTGACTGAACTAATTTTACTGGAATATTATGAAAATTTATATTCTGATACTAGACATATAGGGGATTACCCCAGATTTTTCCTGGATTTATTTGAGAAGTTTTGATGCTATTTTCCTGACTGTGAATTCGATTTACTGATTTCTGACTGAACTTATTTTCTGGATTCAAATCAGTTTTGAGTTATGATTTTGTGAAATACTATATGGCTTATTTATTATCGCTGGATCGTGTGGAAGTCTATTTATCAGATTCTTCGACGGATTCAGATTTGAATTTCTGTATTAACGGTAATCACTGTTTTAGCACTATACTGTCTTACTGTTCTGAATATGAACATACACTGTTTTGCTCGTTTATGTAACTATATATCCTCTATGCATGTTTATTGTTTTCCTGAACCTAATACTGATTATGCCACGTTAGTTTGACTCTATTTCGTACACATTCATGCCTGTTAGATGAACCTTAATAAAAGTAACCAAGCCGGGGTTACTTAATGGAAGATCTAGTAGTGGAAAATATGAGAATGTGTACTTAGAAGTGAACTAGTGTTCCATACTACTACTGTTACTGTTACTGTTACTGTTACTGTTACTGTTATCTGACCCTGTCTACATTACTTCCTATAGGAATGTGTAGAGGAGAAGAGAACCACTAGGTTCTTACTGTTACTGCTACTGCTACTATTACTGATACCTGAGTACACTGCCCTATTATGGTCCACTACGAAATCTAAAAGCGAAACTGTTTGTTGTAGTAACCATGTGTTATGTTTTTGGGGCGCATGAAGTGCTACCTAGCTAGTAATACACACAAGACTGTAAGAACATAAGACTGATACTTTTAGACTGATACTGTTAGACTGATACTACTGGACTGGTACTGTTATACTGTTAAACTGATTATTGAGATTACTGTTACTGGACTCTGTTAGTTGCCATATGACACTGCATTTGACACAAATATCTGTACTGTTAGTATACCATGCTAGTTGACCTTGTTTTACTAATTCATGCTAGTTATCACTGTTGATGCATTATTCCATGCTATTTATTAGTTTTCCCATGTTCTTGTATCCTACATTATAAGTGGCCCATAACTTGCAATTGACAGGTACTTGTTTTCTTCTTCTTTCTCCTGCAATTCATTAATTGCAGATTTTGGAGAACAGGTTCCAGACGGTATTGGTAACATGAAGTATTAGTGCTGGATTTTATTATTATTATTTCTTGTAACTTGTTTTGAACAATATTGTATTCTTGTACTTGGATTTATTCTTGTATTTGGGCAATGTGATCCAGGATTTTTGATTTGTTTAGATTGATTTATTTGAGATTATATTATATTTTGGATTTCAAGTAAATTTCTGTTGATCTATTTGATTCAATTGTGCATGATTGGTTGATTCTCTTGCTTCCGACTCTGATTATATTCTGAGATGTTGTAAAGATTTCTGAACAGCTTATGGATGATAAAAATCATTCCCTGGGCCAATGTTATGTACTCATATTTCGTATTTTTGGGAAACGGGGCGTGATAGGCAATGGCGATGGTGGATGGGTGATGGAGACGAGGGTGATGCGGTGATTGTTAGGGTTATATACTGAAAGCATCACTTTTGTATTAACTTTATTTCCTTATTTTTTTTTTTGAATGAGAATCATATGGGCACATGTTTGCATATTGTGTTTATTATGATATTAATGCAAGTATCTGATATTCTATAAGGTTGATAATATGGTGTGAGGTGACACACAGAAGATCAGATTATCAGTTCCCTATGGAATATATAAATAATTCACAACCTAGACGGACTTGGATAATCCATTGGAAAGGTTTTAGTGTAATCTGGTATTAGTCTATCTTGACTATAGGTTTACACTAGTACACTTTGTGTGTATTGAACAGGACCACTTGAGGTTGTTCTCTTTGTACTGACTATAAAAGAGAACAAACACCTCTGTTATTATGGATGCTTATGCTCTTAATCCAGATATAATAACAGACATGTATATGCAGTGTGCATTACTTTGACTCATAAAAGAGTGAGATTCATTATGGATTAACAACCTCTATGAATTGGGTAATAGCATTGTATGTATGATGGACTGTTGATTGTAAAAGGAATCCATGTCCCGATACGTCGGGTTGATGATGTCCCCTTAAGGAGCTCATAAGGATTTTCATGTAAACCATGCAGGTGGATTACATCCGACATGACAAATAAAGTTGAGTGGTACTACTTAAGGATAAAAGATGTTGATCAATATAGTTGTCAGTAACTTAATTTGATCGACGGACATTCGATATCTTAACATGGGGAGCTCTACGAGCATATAATAAAAGGAGCCCATAAATATATAATTTGGGATTAGGAAGGTAGTGCAACAATAGCTCCTTAGTGGACCGAGCTATTTTTAATGGGCCTGGGTTGTGTGTTCGGGCTGAACACGGGATACCCAGATTCGTTAGGAGACCTAACCCTAATTTCTCCTCATGGTCCCTGCCGTAGCCTTATATATATCCTCTATTCTCTGGCCGTCATTATCATTATCAGAGATAAGAAGTTTTCTCTAAATTCGTGATTCTTGTAAGAAGAGAAAGAGAGGTCAGCCAAGGAGAAGAAAGGTTGGTAGACCGTCGCACACACGACGTCCAACCCGAGGACGGAATACGTGCAGAAGATCTTGGGGTCGCAGACGGCTCGAGATTGCTAGAAACTATCGTCTTCTTCTCATCGCAGGTATAATTCGTGAACCCTAGATTCCGCTATAAAGGGTTAGATCACGTATTAAATCGTTTAAGCTTTTATGATTGATACGCACACCAATCTGTGTTCCTGGGAATCATCGCAGTTCCATCAGTGATGAGGTCGGAGGGAAAATGGGTGCAGAGGTCGATGAGTGGAGGAAGAAGGAGACAGAATAGAAAAAGTAGGCAGCTGGAAAAATTAGGTTTAAACAGTATATTAGGGTATTGGGGTTAGGGTTAAGTGTGTTTAGGGTTATATAGGAGGGTTTTGGGTTAATGGGGTATTTGGGTAGCGGGTTTGAGTGGGGTCCAACAAGAGATTGACCCAAAATGCATCAATAACTAGGGAAAAAGAAATAGATGTGGTGAACAATCAACTCTTCATGAAGAACGACAAATTAGAGCATATACGAACAATGGAATTGAAATAATTATTGGCACAAAATTGAGTCGAAACAAATAAAATGATTTTTATTAGCACTGGGAATAAAAATACAGGATCTCAAATTGATAAAAGAATACAATGGAATAAAATACAGCAGAAAAATACAGATACGAGAAATAGGAGTTACAATTTGGAAAAGTGATAAACTAGAGAGTTGTAGTAGAGATACTCACCTTTCCAAAATGTCCTATTTGGTTGGATTCCGATAAGCGGAGTAAGAGTTATGACTTTTACAAATCACAGCAGCCAGCTTTTGGGCTGAAAGCTCGCTATTTAGACCATTTGATGTTTTTGTACCTCTTAATTACTGAATTTGGAAAACTGATAAACTAGAGAGTTGTAGTAGAGATTCTCACCTTTTCAAAATGTCCTATTTGGTTAGATTCCGACAAGTATAGCAAAAGTTATGAGCTTTAGAAGTTTCAGCTTTTGGCTGTACTTTTGTTATCTTTGTGTTATGTTCAAAAGATGGGGAATTAATTCCATAAGGAATCTGTAAAAGTAATCAACTAGAGATTTGTATTATATGTTTCCATATTTCCAGAAAGTATAATTTCGTTAGATACCGATAAGTAGAGCAAAAGTTACAAGCTTTCAAAGTTTCAGCTTTTCTGTTAAGAAATCTGCTATTGGTTAACTTTTGCGTGTGTTCAAAGGACGGGGAATTGAATTACATAAGGAATCTGAGAAAGTTGTTAGAAATGTTGTAGATGTTATCCCCTTTCCAAATTGTATAATTTTGTTCGATTCCGATAAGTATAGCAAAAGTAGTGAGCTTTACAAGTTTTTCAGCTTTATGCTGTCTTTTGTGGTTCTTGAATTGTGTTCAAGGAGGGGGAATTGAATTCCATAAGGAATCTGAGAAAGTTGTCAACTAGAAAGTTTTAGTAGATGTTCTCCCCTTTCCAAATTGTATAATTTTATTAAATTCCGACAAGTATAGCAAAAGTTATTAGCTTGGGAAGTTTCAGCTTTTGGCTGTACTATTATTGTTTGAAATGGTGTTTAACGGACCGAATTTTGAGTTCCTTACCGCATCTGAAAAAGTGTTCAACTGGTGAGTTATAGTAGATGTTCTCACCTTTTTAAAAAGTCTAATTTTGTCGAATTCCAATAAGCACAGCACTGTTTGCTTCTAGGTTGTTAGAAGGCTTTTTATGTCGCTTTTGTGTACTCATTAGTAATATGCTTATATTAGGCTATTAGAAGATTCTTCTATTGCTTCTAATTATAAAAGATCAAGTTTTACTAGTGAGCATGTTACTTGGCTTCTATGTTGTTAGAAAACTTTATGTTGCTTCTATGTGATTCATCTGTCTCGTATGAAGCTTATTTGGCTCGTAGATATATGGTTGTCTCGTATGCAGCTCACCTAGCTCGTACGTAGTTGTTGGTTTCATATGCAGCTCGTTTAGCTCGTATGTATTTTGTTTACTCGTATATAGCTTATTAGCTAGTATGCAGTTTGTTGTGCTCGTTTAGGGTGATATCATTCCCTAGGGGCCATCGACCATCAAGACGTGTATTTATTTTACTCCTATGGGACTGTGGACGAGTCACTCCTCGTGTACCATCAGATCTTAACCGGTGTAGGTTGATCGTGGACCGGAGCTTAGACGGAATCCAAGTTCAGGGCAGTAGCATGCGAATATGTTCGTATTGCTAGGGACTTGGATCGATAGGCTATGAACAGGATCCTTAGGGATACTGGTAAGTCTAGGTTGAACACCTAGTAGAACTATCTTGCGAAGTCTAACTTAAGACCTAGTATGTTGTGTTAGTACTGTTGTCATCCCTCGGATTGTTTAGGGTTAGTGACATCATTAAGGTAGTAACTTATGGCTATTACTACTTAACCCTTATTTATTATCATTTTTGCCGAAGGGAAAGAGTTGGTATTAAGGGAGATACCTTATGATCCGACCTGTTCTATAGGCCAGCACTAGGTAGTGTTATTGGTTGTACCTTTCCTGTCAAAGGGATACGGTCTATGCCTTCTCACGAGTTGAGAGCACGGGATCCGCATCTCGTCTGTTAATTTCTTAAGTGCCATGATAAGGGCGGGAGACATTCCTGTCGGAGCTAGGGGATGGACCCCCGGAACTCCGTCATGCTCTATATTAAGAAGGCGAACAAGCCATAGACTACGGTCTATCTGCTAAGGGGGCCAAGGGTATGCTTCGAGCTAACCTGTATTGTCGGATACCTTACGTTCATCAGAATTTTGAGTGAGGTCCGGTATGCCGGGTAGTAGTGGCAAATATAAACACCATAAGCTGACTGCATTGGTGGAACTTGACCACGTCTGCAACCTCATCAGTCATGTTGTATCTTCAGAAATAGGTTGAGTACAAGAGTATAATTCATGGCACGGGTTCAAATCCCTATATATGAAGAAACGACTTGTTATGGGTGTATGTGGTTTGGGACGCATACTATTCCGGAGATTTGCTTGCATTAGAATAAGTGCAGCATTGCATTAGTTAATCTTGCAATAGAGTCTAAGTCATAGCATACACTGACACATCAATTATATACATACACGTTTCTCTTTTCATCAATCTTTTTGTTTAATGTTGAGAATCACTGCTAGTCATCAGCCTTAAAGCGTCAGTATATGTACTGACGTTCCCATTTCAATAGGTACCGGATTGCAAAATTACATGTACTGGATTGCAGAGCTATAGGTACAGGATTCATGAGGACTCAAGGAAAAAGAAGTAAAGTGTTGATTTATTTCAATTATAATATATGTGGTAATTTATTAATTGTTGAGAAGCATCCAAGTGAAAGTACCGAGTGTGATGTATTATTCATTGTCCTATGATGTAGATTTTATTGAAAGTTTGTAACACTTGGTCATGTATGGCACTATTGTAACACTGGTGGAATTTATTGCATTTTTATAACATCCAAACTTGTAATACATTTGTGTTGAATAAAAAGTTTTAAATTTTCCCGTTATTTCTGTGTGTTGTGGCTAATTGAAGGAAAATATTCTGGCTTATGTCATGGTTTCCCAGTGCATGGAAATCGGGGCATTACAATCAATACGAGGGCCATATTCGCAGAGAAATCCGCATTAGCCTCGGAGTCGGAGCTCCATTTTAGGATGCTAAGATGAGAGCCATATTTGCGGGAAAATCTGCAATGACCTCATAGTCGGAGAGATGTTTGTGGAGAAATTTGTGATGGCCTTAGGGTCAGACAACCATTTTGAGGCATCAAGACGGGAGCCATGTTTGAGGAGAAATCTGCAACGACCATGGAGTCGGACAGCCATTTCGGGGTGTCAAGATGAGAAACATGTTTGCGGAGAAATCCACGACGGCCTCTGAGTTGGAGTGCCATTTTGAGTCGCTAAGATGGAAAACATGTTTGCAGATAAATCCGTGATGGACTCAGAGTCGGAGCACCATTTCGAGACGCTAAGAGGAGAGCCATGTTTACGAAGAAATTGACGATGGCGGTGGATTCAAAGTGCTATCTCGAGGTCTAAGATGAGAGCCACGTTTGCAGAGAAATCTGCAATGGCATCGGAATTGAAGCGCCATTTCTAGACACTAAGATGAGAGCCTTTTTTGTAGAGAAATCGGCGATGGCCTCGGAGTTGGAACACCATTTTGAGATGTTAAGATGAGAGCCATGTTTGCGGAGAAATTCACGATTGCCTCAGAGTCAAAGTGCCATTACAAGATGCTAAGATGGGAGCCACGTTTGTGAGAAAACTGCGATGTCCTCGGAGTCGGTGTGCCATTTTGAGGCATCAAGATGCGAACCATGTTTGCGAAGAAATTTCCGATGTCCTAGGAGTCAGAGCGCCATTTCGAGCCACAAAGACGAGATCCATGCTTCCGGAGAAATCCATGATGGTCTCGAAATCAGAGCGCCATTTTGAGGTGCTGGTCCCGAGGATATATACTTGTTTAGAATTCTGTGTAAATGGGTTGAGTAACGAGGAACAGTTGCACATGTGACTTCGTGTGACTTTCAGTAGTCGTTTCATAATTCTGCAGTTATCGAGGAGGCGGCACGTGATCGGTATCATTTGAGAAGTTGCGTTCCCTTCTATAAGTTCACTTCCCCTTCACATTTTACAGGGTTTCTCTCTCTCTCTCTCTCCACACCCAGAGTTTCTCTTTCTAGAACGGACTTCACTTCCAACATGTCTGTCGTTCAATCTCGTGGCCTGGCTTCGTCTTCTGGCCAGGGTGATTCAACTTTGGGGTCTTCTGTTCAGTCAACCTCGTGGGAGGATGAAGTCCCTCAGCTTAGGCCGGCATGTGTTCCTTCTCCAGAAGAGGATGTTAAGATCGGGTCAAGTTCGAGTCCCGAAGGGGAAGAGCTCGATCGTATTGAGGGGACAGTTGAGACCGGAGATGCTTGGGGGAGTCCTGAGAGGGTGGAACATGAACCCTCCACCATGTCAGATACCAAAAAGGATAGAGTCACAGGGGGCAACAAAGGATGCTGATGAGGTCGAGGAGGAGGAAATTGAGGGGAATCACCAGGAGGTGAGGAGGACTATAATGAGGAGGACGGCAGACCAAATCGACATCTATGAGAATGTGGGAAAGAAAAGGCAGGATTTAGCCCGATCAGGTGCCCTAGGCAGTATCGTTGGAAGGCAGAGGATAGCTTCACTATCATAAAGAAGCCCTGTTTTAAGTAAGGATATGATGAACAGAGGAAAGGGAAGAATCCCAGTCAAAGTTAAGCTAAAAGCATAAGAAGTAACAGAGGAGGTCGAACAAGAGGGGATTCCACATGCTCATGAAGTAAGGACCCCGTCACTTGGCAAAATTCTAACTGTACCTACAATGAAGCACTCCAAGATAAAGATGCAGAGTCTTGGCAAAAAGCAATGATATCTGAAATAGAATCTATGGATTCTAATCAAGTCTGGGAGCTTGTAGAACCACCTATTGGTGTAAAAGCCATTTGATGCAAGTGGGTCTATAAGAGAAAAAGAGGATCAGACGGTAAGGTTGAAACCTTTAAAGCTCGGCTTGTTGCAAAAGGTTTTACTCAAAGAGAGGGTATTGATTATGAGGAAACCTTTTTGCTAGTAGCCATGCTTAAGTCTATTCGGATTCTTTTATCTATTGCAGCTCATCTTGATTATGAGATTTGGCAAATGGATGTCAAGACAGCTTTCCTTAATGGAAGTCTTGAGGAAGACATCTATATGCAGCAACCAGACGGGTTCATTGAAAAGGGCCAAGAGCATCTTATTTGTAAGCTCAAGAAGTCCATTTATGGACTTAAGCAAGCTTCCAGATCTTGGAACATATGTTTTGATCAGGTGATAAAATCCTATGGATTTGATCAATGTCAAGATGAATCGTGTGTATACAAAAAGTGTGATGGAAACGTAGTGGTATTCCTAGTACTTTACGTGGATGACATCTTGCTCATTGGAAACAATGTGAAGGTATTATCTAACGTAAGGGTATGGTTATCCAAACAGTTTGATATGAAGGACTTGGGAGATGTAGGTCACATCCTTGGGATCAAAGTTCTACGAGATCGCAAGAAAAGGATGTTGGGCTTGTCTCAAGCTTCCTATATCGATACTATACTAACTCGTTTTAGCATGCAAAATTCTAAGAAAGGTTTCTTACCTTTTAGGTATGGAATTGCCCTATCAAAGGAGCAGTGTCCGAGGACACCTAAAGAGATAGAGAACATGAAAGCAGTTCCTTATGCTTCAGCAGTAGGAAGCTTAATGTATGCAATGCTATGTACGAGACCAGATATCTTCTTTGCCGTTGACATGGTTAGCAGATATCAGTCTAACCCGGGACAAGAGCACTGGACTGCCGTAAAGCATATTTTGAAGTACCTGAAAAGGACTAAAGATTACATGCTAGTTTACCAGGCAGATAGTTTAGTTGCCTTGGGGTATACAGACTCAGATTTTCAATCAGATAGGGATTCCAGGAAATCAACCTCAGGTTATGTATTTACTTTGGGAGGTGGAGCCACTATATGGAGGAGTATCAAGCAAAAATGTATTGCTGATTCTACCATGGAAGCCGAGTATGTGGCAGCCTCTGAGGCAGCCAAAGAAGCGGTTTGGCTCAGAAACTTCCTATTGGATTTGGATGTGGTACCTAATTTGCCTAACACTATTACACTTTATTGTGATAATAGTGGTGCAGTTGCAAATTCGAAGGAACCACGAGCCCATAAGGCAAGTAAACACATTGAGCGCAAGTACCACCTGATACGAGATTTCGTAAAGAAAGGAAAAGTTGTTCTGATCAAGATAGCATCAGCAGACAACCTAGCTGATCCCTTCACTAAGAGCTTACCAGCTAAGGCTTTTGATAGTCATGTTGAGGGAATGGGAGTCAGATGCGTAGCAGCATGGCTTTAAGTATAAGTGGGAGATTTGTAACAGTATACTGAAAAGCAATGCTTTGAGTATAAGTGGGAGATTGTTTGGGTTATATACTGAAAGCATCACTTTTGTATTAACTTTATTTCCTTATTTTTTTGAATGAGAATCATATGGGCATATGTTTGCATATTGTGTTTATTATAATATTAATGCAAGTGTCTGATATTCTATAAGGTTGATAATATGGTGTGAGGTGACACACAGAAGATCATATTATCAGTTCCCTATGGAATATATAAATAGTTCACAACCTAGACGAACATGGACAATCCAATAGAAAGGTTGTAGTGTAATCTGGTATTAGTCTGTCTTGACTATAGGTTTACACTAGTACACTTTGTGTGTATTGAACAGGACCACTTGAGGTTGTTCTCTTTGTACTGAATACAAAAGAGAACAAACACCTCTGTTATTATGGATGCTTATGCTCTTAATCCAGATATAATAACAGACATGTATATGCAGTGTGCATTACTTTGACTCATAAAAGAGTGAGATTCATTATGGATCAACAACCTCTATGAATTGGGTAATAGCATTGTATGTATGATGGGCTATTGATTGTAAAAGGAATCCATGTCCCGATACATCGGGTTGATGATGTCCCCTTAAGGAGCTCATAAGGATTGGCATGTAAACCCTGCAGGTGGATTACATCCGACATGACAAATAAAGTTGAGTGGTACTACTTAAGGATAAAAGATGTTGATCGATATAGTTGTCAGTAACTTAATTTGATCGACGGACAGTCGATATCTTAACATGGGGAGTTGAACGAGCATATAATAAAAGGAGCCCATAAATATAATTTGGGATTAGGAAGGTAGTGCAACAATAGCTCCTTAGTGGACCGAGCTATTGTTAATGGGCCTGGGTTGTGTGTTCGGGCTGAACACGGGATACCCAGATTCGTTAGGAGACCTAACCCTAATTTCTCCTCATAGGTCCCTGCCGTAGCCTTATATATATCCTCTATTCTCTGGCCGTCATTGATAATCTGAAATATAAGTTTTTTTTTCTCAAAACTCGTGATTCACGTAAGGAGAGAAAGAGAGGTCAGCCAAGGAGAAGAAAGGTTGGGAGATCGTCGCCCACACGACGTCCAACCCGAGGAAGGAATACGTGCAGAAGATCTTGGGGTCGCTGTCGTCTTCTTCTCACCGCAGGTATAATTTGTGAACCCTAGATTCCGCTATATAGGGTTAGATCACATTTTTAATCTGTTTATATTTAACGATCGATACGCACACCAATCCGTAGTCCTGGGAATCATCTCAGTTCCATCATCTCCTTGCTATGAACCTCCAAAGCTCCATGTGGGAAAACCTTTGTAACAATGTACGGGCCATACCATCGTGACATAAGCTTGCCTGGAAAGAGTCGTAACCTCGAGTTGTATATCAATACCTTCCGTTCTTCATAAAACTCCTTCCTTGCTAGCTATTTATCATGGTATATCTTGGTTCGTTCTTTGTACAACTTTGTATTTTCATATGCATCATGCCTCAATTCTTCAAGCTCATTCAGCTGCAATCTTCTTTTGTCACCTGGTTGCTTCATATCAAAATTGAACTTTTTAATAGCCCAATACGCTTTGTGTTCCAATTCCACTGGAAGATGACATGCTTTTCCAAAGACCAGACGGTATGGTGACATGCCAATGGGTGTCTTGTATGCAGTTCTGTAGGCCCACAATGCATCATTCAAGCCTAGCAACCAATCCCTTCTGCTTGTATTTACAGTCTTTTCTAGAATGCTCTTGATCTCTCTGTTGCTAATCTCCACTTGCCCACTGGTTTGAGGATGGTATGGAGTACCCACTCTATGTGTAATCCCATACTTCTTCATCAAAGAAGCAAACGGAAAATTATTGAAGTGGCTACCTCCATCACTAATTATCGCTCGTGGTGTACCGAACCTGGTGAAGATGTTATCCTGTAAAAACTTGACAACAACTTTGTGATCATTAGTTTTTGAGGGGACAGCCTCGACCCATTTAGACACATAATCCACACCCACGAGAATATATAAATAACCAAGTGAGTTAGGAAAAGGACCCATGAAGTCGATTCTCCATACATCAAATAGCTCGATTACTTGAATGTTTTTCAGTGGCATTTGATTTCTAGAAGAGATGTTGCCTGTCCTTTGGCATTTATCACAAGTCCTGCAAAAAGAAAAAGCATCTTTGAATACATTAGGCTAATAAAAACCAGATTGTAATACCTTAAGTGCTGTTCTTTTTATCCCAAAGTGTCATCCACATGTATATTGGTGGCAATGTTGCAGAATACTCATTTGCTCTTATCTGACACACATCTTCTTACAATTTGATCAGGGCAGAATTTGAACAAGTAAGGATCATCCCAATAATAGTGCTTGCACATGGCCACCAACCTCTTTCTTTCTTGACTTGTCATACCTGGAGGAAAAACATGAGCAGTAAGATAATTGAAAATATCTGCAAACCATGAAAGTTGTATATTTATTTCAAATAAGTGTTCATCTGGAAAGTTTTCATTCAATGGGGGCACAATTCTCTCTTCATCATGCAGTAACCTGGACAAGTGATCTGCAACAACATTGTCACTCCCCTTCTTGTCTCTAATTTCAAGATCAAATTCTTGAAGCAACAGCACCCATCTGGTCAACCTAAGCTTAGCATCCTTTTTTGCAAACAAATATCTCAAAGCAGCATGGTCAGTAAAAACAATGACTTTAGATCCAAGCAAATATGATCTAAACTTCTCTATAGCAAAAATGATAGCTAACATTTCTTTTTCAGTAGTGGAATAATTAATCTGTGCATCATTTAAAGTTCGAGAAGCATAGTAAATAGCATGGGGTACCTTATTTATTCTCTGACCTAAAACAGCTCCCAAGACATAATCACTTGCATCACACATAAGCTCGAAAGGATGGTTCCAATCTGGTGCCATGATGATGGGTGCGGAAATGAGAAGATTTTTCAATGTATCGAAAGCATTCGTGCACTCTTCTGTCCATGCAAACTCAACATCTTTAGCTAACAAACCACAAAGGGGCTTGGAGATTTTGGAAAAGTCTTTTATAAATCTTCTATAGAACCCTGCATGTCTAAGAAAACTCCTTACACCCTTGACTGTAGTTACAGGGGGTAGCTTTGATATAATGTCAAATTTTGCCTTATCCAACTCGATTCCTTTTTTAGATACCACATGTCCTAAGACAATACCTTGTTGTACCATAAAATGGCACTTTTCCCAATTCAGCACTAAATTGCATTCTTCACATCGTTTGAGCACGAGCTGCAAATGGTTAAGGCATTCATCAAAACAAGATCCAAAAACACTAAAATCATCCATAAATACCTCGATGAACCTTTCCACCATGTCTGAAAATATACTCATCATGCATCTCTGAAATGTAGCTGGTGCGTTGCACAATCCAAAAGACATCCTCCTGTATGCAAAAGTACCAAAAGGGCATGTAAAAGTGGTTTTTTCTTGATCTTCTGGAGCAATAGAAATTTGATTATAGCCACTATAACCATCTAAAAAACAATAATGACTATATCCTGCTAATATTTCTAACATTTGATTAATAAAAGGAAGAGGGAAGTGATCTTTCCTGGTTTTGTTATTCAGCTTCCTGTAGTCAATGCATACCCTCCATCCTGTGGTCATCCTCGTAGGGATAAGCTCATTCTCATCATTCCTCACCACTGTGACTCCACTTTTCTTAGGCACTATGTGTATAGGACTCACCCATTTGCTATCTGAGATTGGGTAGATGATGCCAACATCCAGTAGCTTAAGGACCTCTGTTCTTACCACTTCCTTCATGTGTGGATTAATCCTTCTTTGTGTTTCCCTGCTAGGTTTTGCATTGTCTTCAAGAAGTATTTTATGCATGCATTTGGATGGACTTATTCCCTTGATATCTACAATGGTCCACCCTAATGCACTCTTGTGTTCTCGCAATACTCTCAGCAGCTTCTCTTCTTCCTGCGCACTCAAGTTTGCAGTGACTATCACAGGTAACTTCTGGTTTTCACCCAAATATGCATACTTCAAGTGTTCAGGTAGCGGCTTTAGCTCCACGTCAGGTGTCCTGGTAACAGAAGAAACAAAAGTGTTATTAGACACAAGATTCTCAAACGCAGGTGCAAACTTACCTGAATATGATTTTGGAGTTTCAAGGTAGTGTATTGTCTCTGTAATCCTCCAATCATCATATTCCTCTTCAACATGAGATAGTGTTAGAGAATGTGTAATTGTAGCGTAGTGGATCGATTCTATTTACCTGAAATGTTTGGTCGACAATCTCCTGAACCACATCAATATTATAACATTCATGATCATCTTGTGGTAATTTTAGTGCATCAAACATTTTAAACTTAATCTTCTCACCATTTATTTTCATACTTATAATACCATTTTTAACACAAATTTTTATATCAGCAGTACTCATAAAGGGCCTACCTAAAATGATCGGTAAAGAAAATGGCATTGAAGAGTCCTCCATATCCAACACAACAAAATCTGCAGGCCAAATGAAATCATTTACCTGAACTAAGATATCTTCCAAAATACCTCTAGGTCTCCTGATGCTGCGATCAACCAACTGCAAGGTGATGGATGTTGGTTTGAGTTCCCCCAATCCTAGCTTTTCGTAAATAGAGTATGGAAGAAGATTGATGCTTGCCCCCAAATCTAATAGTGCCTTTTCAAAGAAGTGCTCACCAACCCTGCAAGGAATGGTAAAACTACCTGGATCCTTCAACTTAGGAGGTAATTTCCTCAACAATATGGCACTCACTTCCTCTGTCAGAGCCACATCCTCCCTAACCTGAAACGTTCTCTTGTGAGTACAGCATTCTTTCAAAAATTTGGCATAAGAAGGAATTTGTTTGATAGCATCAAGTAGGGGAATATTGATTTCTACCTTCCTGAGAGTTTCAAAGATATCAAGTAAATGTTGTTCTTTCTTTTGCTTGACTAACCTTTGAGGGAATGGTGGCAATACTGCCCCTTCTTTGTCACTTACCTTGTTGGAACCCAAAGATTTTGATGGGAGTGTGTCCCTGATTTTGTCTGATTCATCTGCGTGTGTTCCAACCTTGCTGTCAATTACCTTACTACTTTTTAGTGTTGTCACCGATTTGAGCTGTTCTTATCCTCAAGGGTTTGGTATAGTTTGTGATGGGAGTTCTCCTGCCTTTCTTTCACTTAACTCCTTTGCGATTTGACCAATTTGGGTCTCCAAGTTTTGAATGGCCTGCCCTTGTTGGTTGCTTGTTTGATGTTGCTGTTGGAGCAATTGAAGAACGGTGGATTCGAAATCCAGCTTCTTCTGTTCTTGTACTGGCTGATCAAACCCATTCCCCATCTGGAAGTTCCGTGCATGCCCTTGTGCGATTTGAGTGCCTTGATTGTTTTGATTGTTGTTCCATGAGAAATTTGGATGGTTTCTCCACCCTGGGTTGTACGTGTTCAAGAAAGGATTGTTCTTTGGTGGAAACGCTCCCTGTCCGACGTAGTTTGCGTGCTCCTGATCTGTGAAAGAAGACATTGGACATGTATCAGTTGTATGATCAGAATGAGAACAAATTGCACAAATTTCTTTTGTTTGGTTTTTTACACCACCCAACGTCAAAATTGTATTAACAAGCATATCAATTTTTTTGTTCATGTTTACCATTTCTAATTGCATGTTATTATTACTAGAAATTTTGTAAACTCCCTATTTTTTCGAAAGGCCCCTTCCCCTTGTTGAGAATTGTTGTGAGTTCTCGCTGAGTTCTTCGAATAGCTCGATGGCCTCCTCACACTCTTCCTCATCAAGATTCCGTTGCAAGCTGAATCCACAATTGCTTTGTTAGTGTCATTTAAACCCTCATAAAATGCTTGTACCTGATCATCCTTAGGCATGTTGTGCGTAGGACACTTGAGAAGCTTGTTCTTAAAGTCCTTCCATGCCTCGAAGAATAAATTGCCATCTTTTTGTTGGAAGAGATGAATTTCCCTATTTAGTTGTTTGGTTTTCTGAGCTGGAAAGAATTCCTTCAAGAACTTTGTTGCCAATTGCTCCCATGACTGAATTGATCCTGGTTCCAAAGAATTATACCACAATTTAGAATTAAGTTTTAGTGAAAATGGAAACAAAATTAACCTGATTTGTTCAGGGGTAAGCCCTTGGACGCTTTGTGTTCTGCAAAGATCAAAGAAATCTTGCAAATGGAGATGAGGCTCCTCGTCTAGTTTGCCACTAAAGTATGGAACCATGCTAAGTAATTGAGGAGATAGATGCATATTCCCTGTGACATTAGGTTGATAAGCTATGCAAGAGGGTTGCTCAATATTCTTCGGAGTGAATTTTTCCTGCATTGGTACTCGATTTGGTACTTCCTCGCCCATTGTTGCTTTTGGAATGGTTCACTGTACAGTCGACTTGCACCTAACAACAGTCGACTGATTCCTCAAAGACAGTCGACTTAGTATGTGCAGAGTGCGCTCTGTCTCTTGGTCAATAGGTAGTAGCTGGGGATGAAGTGATCGTCTCCCGTGCATACACCAAAGTCATGTAACCTAAAAGAAAATATTAATAAGTAAAAAAGAAATTTTTTTTATTGATTTGCAAGTTAAGATACTAAACAATCCCCGGCAACGGCGCCAAAAACTTGTTGTAAGTCTCAGATATCTAAATAAACAGATAAACTAGACACAAATTAAAACCTCGCAAGTGTACGAATCGTTTATAGAAGCGTAGTGAAAAGCAAGGGTCGATCCCACAGAGATTGTAGTACTTAACTCACTAATCAAAAATGCAATTCATAAAGTTTTGTTCTAAAAGTATATTTGAAAGAAAAAGAGATTTAAATCTAGATCAAGTAGAATCACAAATTGAGTCACAAAATATCTATTAAAGTAGTTGGGCTTGATTTTCACCTATAGTCACGAATGCTAAATTAACTTCTACACTATTCTGATCACTCATGTTTGTTCCTTTAAGGGCATGGTATCTACTCCTTAAAGTTAAGATTTCCCTAGGCCAAGAATTAGGCATGGTATCTACTCTAATTCGTTTCTCTCCTTAAGTATTTAGCATGGTATCTACTAAGTTGCACTTGAAGAAAGCATAGGAATGATGAAAATAACAAACACTCAAAGTTCTAGAAGTTGGTATCAAATCTAGATCCTTCAAGTTGATTAAACCAAGAACCTAAAAGATACATGTGTTACAAGTATGAGCACAAGATATGGGTCATCTCTATACTCATATAACAGAGTCAATTTTATAATAAGCTAACTTGATAATATCAGGTTTTTCAGATCAGTCGACTGTTGCTAGCTCTCAGTCGACTGATTTGACGAACTTTCTGACGAATGTTGATTCATATTATAATTTTGATCGAGACAACCAGGTTTAATCAATAAGTGATATTTTAGAAGATTTATAAGCATTACATGACTACGGTTTCAATCTGCCCAACAATAAAATTAGTTGCACATAATACAAATTTTATTGATTAACAATTCAGAATTGATGACTCTAACAATAAAAACAAAAACTAGAAAGAGAAGAAGTAACACTGCTTTTTATGATGTTCAGCCTTGAAGTCGACTTGAACTGCTTCTAAGTCGACTTGATCTCGTTCTTCAGTGGCACTCGATCTCCTTCTTTGTTTGATTGTACTTGATCTTCTTTCGTTGATTCCTTCTCTTCTTTCGATCTGATTCTCGATTCCAGATATCAAGAGATGTCTTCTAAACTGCATATTCTAGCCTTTTTATAGTTTCTTTTGCTCCCATCTACAGATCTCAAGTTCCAACATTCCTATCTCGTCACGCATCGGATATGGATTGAGTCGATCTTCTTACTTGCCAAACCCGGGTTTCTAAGTTGATTTGTTGGGAAGTTGTTATTTGCAGTTATCCCATATCTGTTTCCTGGATTTTGGCAGCTCACTTTGATTCGGATTTGGATGAGGATGAATCTTCAACTATTCTTATCTTTTAACTCCCGCTGAATGCCAGTCGACTGGTTTTAGAATTAGTCGACCGTATCGTGACTTCTGGAGATTCAAATCCAGTCAGTCAAGTCGACTGTCTTTTGGAGTAAGTCGACTGTATTGCGCAGCTTCGGAATCTCAACCTCCTCTGTTCAGTCGACTGTCGTTGAAGGACCAGTCGACTTGTGTTCTGCAACTTCCTGTGTATCATCCTCACAGTCTGGAGTAAATCTTGAATCTGCTTCATTTAGTTGCTTTTAGGCTGTTTCCTATGGAAAAGAGAAAAGAAGATTAAATTACCACATATAGAGAATTTAACTGTCTAATTGCATTCAGATTATTGCTCCAAAATGTGGATATTATTGGATTTATCAGCATCTTGTAAAAGGGTCAGCTAGTATTAATCGTGGTTAAGTACTTTTCTTGCAAGTGTTTTGTTGCCTAGGTGGCAACTTCCAATCCCCTCATGCATTTCTTCGATGACGTAATTGGCTTCCTCTGGGGTTAGGCATTGGAGGCAGGGTCTCTTGTCAACTTTCGTGAATGACCACTTGAAGAGCACATCATTGACATGGACGACCCTCTCGGCCCTGACCTGGACCTTTCTTGCTTCGGACAAATCCTATGGTAGTTCGCCATTTCTCAAGAAGTTCATGATTGGGTCGATCCTTGTGGATGCTCGGTCGAACGAGGACTTCAACAAAGACTGTGTGGTCAAGAACCTCGAAGGAGGAGGACACCAACTACGATAACGCATCAGCCCAGCTATTTTCTTTGTGCGGAATTTTGACAACCAAGGCTTCTTCGAAATCTACCTAAAGGAGCCGGATGTGTGCCAAGTACTGGACCATACGGGTGACAGGAGCCTCGTAGTCCTCCAAGACTTGATTGACCACAAGTTGGGAGTCGCTGAAGGCTTTGATCCTTTAAGCCCCAACTTTACGAGCCAGGAGGAGTCTAGTGATTAGTGCCCCATACTTTGCTTCCTTGTTGGAGGTTAGAAAGTTGAGGCAGAGGGAGTACTAGACGACGAAGTTGTCCAGGCTGTTCAGTATGACGCCAGCTTGACTCCCTTCTTCGCATGACGAACCATCTACATAAAGTTCCCATATCATCTTGTCCTCTTGAACATCAGATGCCTCAGTGATGGTGCACTCGGTTATGAACTCAGTGAGAGTTTTCCCTTTGATGGCGGTCCTGGGCTTATAGTTGATGTCATGTTGACTAAGGTCAATGGTGATCAGTTGGTCGGAGTTCTCCAGCTTGTCCAGAACTTGCATAAGAGGTTGGTCTGAGAGGACCTGAATATAGGGCCTGAAAATAGGGGAGAAGTTTCCTCACGGCCATGACAAGGGTGTAGGCCACCTTCTCCATCTTAGCATAACGCAGTTCGGCATCACAGAGGACTTTGCTAACATAATAGATGGGTCTCTACCCTCCATCATCTTCTCTGATGAGGATGGCATAGAGGGCATGCTCAAACACTGCCATGTAGAGATAAAGGACCTCGCCCGGCTCGGGTTTACTAAGGAGAGGTGGGTTGGCGAGGTATTACTTCAGCTCGTCAAAGGCCTGCTGCTGAGGCTCTTCCTACTCAAAGTTCTTCACACCCCGGAAGGCCTTGAAGGAGGTTTGGGATTTTTCTTTGGACCTTTAGAAGAAACACCCGATGGTTGCAAGCCAACCAATGAGTCTTTGAACCTCCTTTACATTCTTCAGAGGGGCCAAGTCCAGTATGGCCCAAATTTTTCAGGGTTCACTTCTATTCCTCGTTGGCTTACCAAGTAGCCGAGGAACATCCCTAAAGTTATGCCAAAGGCACACTTGGATGGATTGAGCCTCCAGTTATTCGGTATGAGGACTCTGAAGGCCTCTTTAAGGTCTTTGACGTGGTCCTCTCCCCTGAGGGTTTTGATGAGCATGTCATCCACGTATTCCTCCATCATCCATCCACTTTTCTCCTTAATGACTCGGTTAATGATGATCTGATATGTGGCACTGACATTCTTCATGCCAAAAGTCATGACACAATAGTAGAGCCCCTGGTTTGTGACAAAGGCCTTCTTCGGGATGTCCGAAGGGAACATCCGAATCTGATCGTACCCTGAAAAGACATCCATGAACGTGCCCAGACATCGTATCGATAAGAACGTCAATGCTTGGGAGGAGAAAGGGGTCCTTTGGGCACGCCTTGTTATGGTCTGTGAAATTAATACAGATCATCCATTTGCCACTAGATTTCTTCATCATTACGGCATTGGCCAACCACTCCGAGTAGCTGACCCCTTGAATGAAGCAGAAGGAGAAGAGTTTCTCCACCTCTTCGTTCACCACTTGTTGCCTTTCCAGGGCAAATTTTCGGCTTAGAGTCCTAACGGACGCTCAACTTATGCATAACGAGGTCCTCCGAGATCCCGGGCATATACAAAAGGGTCCAAGCGAACATGTCTCTATTTCGTCGGACGCAGTTGATGACGTCCTCTTTGAGGCCATGGGGGAGGGATTTGCTCACTTGAAACCATTTAACTGGGTCTGCTTCAGAGATGGAGACCTCCTCCAACTCATCCTCTGGCTCGGAGCCGATGGATCTCTGATCGGAAGGGAGTTCGACTGCATCGAGAGGGAAGATTGAGCCCCCCACTGTGGCAGTATAGCAAGCCCGGGTGGCCTCTTAGTTTCCCTTGATGACCCCGACCCTAGGCTTAGTAGGAAACTTCTTCCTCATGAGGTAGGTCGAGGGCACTGCCTGGAGAGAAGCGAGGCCGGGACAACTGCGGATGGCATTATAAGTAGCTTTGACATTGACTATCTTGATACCCATTGCCTTGGTTCGGGAGGTTGGGGATTTTTTGGCAGTGATGTCCAGGGTGATGATCCCCTCATCTAAACCGAGGCACTTGAGATGCTGTAAAGGGTGCCTACAGCCTTTAACCTCTTTTGAGATAGTTATAACCCCTCGAAGGCAGCAAGAAACATGATATTAACTGAACTAACATTGTCCAAAAGAATACAGCAAACCTCATGGTTTTCCAGGCCGAGGCTAATGACCAAGGCATCAAGTGGGGAAACCTGATGCCTTCGAGGTCTTCATTCGAGCTGAGACCGATAGCCCTGTGACCTCGAGGGGGAGGGCAGTTGTAGACCGAATTAACTTCCTAGATGAAGGCCTTGCGGGAGGAGTTTGAGTCTCCCCCCATGGGTCCTCCATTAACGCAGTGGAGGATGAACATCCTTTCGGAATCCTAGGGTTTGTACTCCACTTCCGACCACTTGTTCGCACCTCGGGGAGGAGAGGATCTTGGACCATACCGAGTGAACTTGGACAAGTAACCTCACTGGATGAGGGCCTCAATTTCATCTTTTAGAGCCAAACAGTTATCGGTCTCGTGGCCGTGATCTCGATAGAAATGACTGTAAAACCTCATGTCCCTCTGCTTGTTGTTATTGGACCGAGGGGGGTGTCAGATCAACCTATCTTCCTCCACCTTTATAAGGATGGTGGAGACACTCGCGTTAAGCAGAGATAACTTCTCAAAGAGAGGAACCGGAGGGGGACGCCTCTGCCCAGAGGCATCATTCTGGGTCTTCTTCGGGGCCTCAAAATTGTCCATCTTACTCTTCCCCTTGGCTGGGGACTCTTTCTGGCTTCCTAAGTGAAAGGCCTCTTCAGCCCGGATATACTTCTCGCTCCAGATAAAGAGGTCAGGAAAAGCGGTGGGTGGGTTCTTAGCCATAGATGTCCTCAACCAAGTCCGGAAGGCAGCCGCTGCGACCCCAGCATCGAGGGAGGAAATAGATCGGCCTCGGTTGTAAATCTCCGAACAAAGTCCCGAAGGGACTCCCCATCATTTTGCTTGAGGTCTATAAGGGAAGCGCTCGTCTTCTCTGCCTTGCAGCTGGTCACGAAGTGAGCGAGAAAAATCTCCTCAAGCTGATCGAAGAAAAGATTGAGTTGGGGGTGAGCTTGGAGTACCATTCTCGCACGGACCCGCGCAGTGTGGCTGGGAAGGAGAGATAGAGAAGGGAATCTAAGGTGTTGTGAATCATCATGAGTGTTTCAGACCCCTCAATGTGATCAATAGGATCCGACTCTCCGTTGTATGTCTCAAATGCAAGAGGCCTGAAGCTCTTAGGAACTAGGGCCTCCAGGATGTAGGCGAGAAGGGTAGCCGGACCGGCTGGTACCCTCGGTTAGACTGCCTTCCGTCTTCGCCAATCCTGTCGAAGCGGCCGTCCATCTCCTGCTTGTATTGCCTCGAATTCCAAACATACGTAATTTGTAGCACAAATAGGAACTTTACCAATTTCGTACAAAATTACAAGGAATTAAAACTTTTTCGTTACAATGTTATTCTTTACTATACATAGTGGAAATTTACATATAAAATACAACGTATATCATCAAAATCTTCAAGCTTGCAACATCCATCGACATTTACCTCATGCCTACGCTGCTCGCTAATCTGAGTCCTGCTGGCATATTAGTTGAATGCAACTGACGCAATGCTATAATAAAGCGATTCCTCTATTTAACAATCACAAACTTGAATTCAAAACAAAATGAAAATTGACTATCCTAAGCATGTCAGTGTATGATATGACCCTAATGACTAATGCAAATACATATGCACGCAATGCATACTCTAATGTGCACTTGTTCGGATTCTATGCATCCCATACTACACAGGTCCGAGGGAAATTCCTTAACGTACTCCTCATTACAGGGTTCAATTTCTTGCTATGCAATCCTAGAACCATGACGAAGGTCAAGATTAAGACATACTGTGAATATTGGCCCCCACCTCGATAATTCTGAAAATCTAACTCCTTCCCCAGATAATCCTAGAGACTATTTCACTCACATCCGCGAATATTTGGAAAGTACTTCCCACCGTGAGTGATCCTGAAACCCTCATCACATGGACGTCCCATGATCGTCGCTCCCATCCCGTAATTCATGAGATCAATCCCTAACCGTAGATAATTCCGGAAGCTATTTCACTCCCATCTCAGAATACTGAGAAATATCTCACACCACGGATAATTCTGAAGCCCTCATACTCACGTTTGCTCTTGACTCACTACATCTCCCATCTAGTACATATCCTTAAATTCACACATGGGTAAGAAGATATATCTAGAGCTTGCTTACCCTACTGGACTTAAACTAACCCACCGAGAATGTTGGCCGGCATTGGCCACTTCTCAAAATTTTCATTTATCATAACCTGTTGGTCACCACGGGTCTCGGTCAGGCTCTAAGATCCAAACCTCTCAAACTAAGACATCTTCCAGGTCATTCTTAACCTCATTTACAAAAAATCTCATTCATTCATTTATAAGTCTTTTTATTCTCTTATTCATTTCTTTCAATTTATCAAACTCAAACAATTAGATCACTTCTTACCCGTTATAATGAAATTTGCAATAAGATTTCAAATTGAAAAAACTTTACCAAATAGCACAAGTCTAATTTTTCCCAAACCCATACTTTGGTTAACTCTTAATTCATTCTCCACACTAATTTACATAAACTCTAATCTTTAACTCGCATTAAAACAATAAAATTTTGAATAAATTCAAATCAACCAAAAATGTATCTTTTAAGTAAACCCATCTTGCAATATGATTTAATCCCAAATATTCTTTAAATTTAGATATACAAAATCTCAAAATTAATTTTATAAATATTTTGTTAGTTTTAAGTTTCCAATTATTCCATAAAGTAAAGCTAGCAAAAGAAATAAAAACCAAATCAGTGAATAATAAAATTGTGCCCACCAAGAATCGAACCAGCACGCCACCACACTTTAATCCACACCCGCTAACCAAATTCCCAACTCACTGTTTGTGTAGAACTTAGCACAAAATTTTCTATATGTTTCTGTCCACTGATTTTTATCATTTTATAAAAGTTTCATAAAAGAAAAAAAGCCCCCAAGGAGCCGCGACCTGGACACTGTACACAGCGCGCAACCCCTATAACGCCCCGTAACTTTTAATACAATATTTTGAATTAATAAATAATTTTTAAATAAATTTATTTAATTATTTTGAATTTTCGTAAAATTGATATTTTCACACGTGTAAAACACGTGCAAATATTTTCGAAGTGTGAATTTAGAATTTTAAGTTGATGAACAAATTATATTATTTTTTATTGGGTATATTTGAATTTTTGGATTTTTTTCGAATAAGGAAAACTACTTTTGTAAATTTTTGAAAGAAATGGTTTTTTTTGTAAAAAGTCGTTTAGGGGATTGAACTTAAAAATCTGTTTGTCTACATTTACGGCCAATTATTCAGTAGAAGGCTCTAAGAAATTATATTATTTCCATATTTGATTGATTTTTATTGATTTAATTGAATAAATACATAATTACGCAATTTTGAGACTGTTGGGGACTTTATTGAAAATATTCTTCTTGGAGAATAAAAGTCAGAAAAATTATTTGAAAAATCTAATATTTATTAGTAGATAATGATTCTAAATTTTCTGGAATTTTATGAATATTTTATGGATTATTTGCAAATATTACAAAGAGAATGACTTTTGTGCAAAATTGTCACTTGGAGTAAAATCTCCAAATTTCAGTTTTTCTTGGCTGTGCATATTGGCCAGCCAAATCAGCAGAGTTAGGGGATTTAATTTTATTCTATTTTAAATTGATTTGATTAACTAATAATTTGAAATATCCATATATGTAAATAAATATTTTCTTGAGGAATATTTTGTAAACTCTTGTAAAACCCTAAAAAAGTCACATTTCAGCCTATATCTACAGCAGAAACAGCCGTCCTACTATTGTGAACCCAAAAAATTTATTTTTTTATTATTTTTGTGGAGTTGGATCTTGGATTTTCGCAAGGAGGAGATGACTTTTTCTTTATTACTGCTATTGTTTTTCAAGTTGATCTTCAAATTGAGGTGAGTAGTTTTTCAAATTTCCTTGTTGTGTTTCCATGGTAGAATAGATTGATGTGCTAGGTTTTGGATGTGGATCTATTGAATGAATGGCATGCATTGTTGATTCCTATTATGAGATGAAGTTTTGATGAAATATTTCGTTGTGTTTTTGGTGAATTTATAGTGGGTGATACTTCTCGTCTCTTGATGTGTTTTACTTATATTATTATAAAGAATCTAGTAGAGATCATGCTACGGCTTCTTGTGAATTTGTAGATCTATGTTTTAATAGTTTAATCATGATGGTTGCTATGCATGATGAATGAACTTCTAGATGTTTACATGAACTAAAGATGCAATTTTATGAAAGATGATCAAGTTTTATTAATCCTGAATGTTAAATATTGATGATGTATGAGAAAAAAGAATTCTAATTTGGGATCTATAGGTTTAATTGTAGATGATAAAGATATGTAGAGATAAGTAGAACTTATTTTAATAGTTGTATGATCAATCTATATGTATGATTAAAGAACATGTTGAATAATTAAAAGATGAAGTTTTGATAAACTATTCGATGTTTTAATGCAAACAAAATTCTAAAACCCCAAATTTTTAGGCATGAATATGTGAATATGGAAAGGTATATACAGAAAATGCATATATACATAAAGGGGTTGCTGTTCTCGGGTGAACAGTAACCCTGGGGTTACTATTCACCGAACAGTATGTAACACTCCTGATATGGCTAAAAATGGGGTTAAATCGGAACCGTCCAGATGGATCACGAATCTTGAGGCACAGGGGTAGAGCGGTAATTTCACCTTTCTGACGGGTCTGAAGCGGGTACTGGTTATCTTCCCCGAAAATCCACTTACCCGCGAACGGATCCACCTTAATCGGGTACGGGTTTCAACCCGCAGCAAACCCAGCTCAGAAGGGATAGAATTAGGGTTCCTGATTAATATTAATCAACGGCCCTGATTCGTGTCTATCCTTTCACCGGGATTTGGGATTAAATCCTTTATATGATTACAGGGAATATACTCTATCAGATTACATTCCTAATCTGTTCACAGGAAGAAGATTCCATATCAGATCACAGGGATTACATTCCTAATCCGTTCCCTAAGGCGCCTATAAATACCCCCCACCCATCTCCATTAAGAGGTAATCAACTCTTCACCAGTTTTTGTGCTCATTCATAGTCTTCTTAGATTACTGACTTGAGCGTCGGAGGGTGCGTCGCCGGGAACAACCCCGGTGTCTCGCACTTTTTGCAGGTGCACGGCGGAGCGACGATCGATGCCCGACGGAACAGGTACACAGGTTTTTCTATTCAGTTTCCCCAAGAATCCACAAGTTCTATCTGTGTGCCCCCACACAAAATTTAGCGGCAACAGATTGGCGCCGTCTGTGGGAAACTAACGAATAGGGACCTTTCCTCCTTCTGGTGAACAGGTTTTCTCCTGCCATGCCGCCTCGCAAAGTTAGATCTAGGGGCTCCAACCGAGCGCCCAACCCTGACCAGCAAGAAGTCCTTCCTGATCCCGCTCAGCAACAAGGGCAACTCCCTCCTACCATGGAAGAGCCGCTCCAACGGAACCCTCCACATCCTGATCCAAAGGGGCCTAACCCCCAGAAACAGCCTCTTCACCAAGAGAACATCTCCATCCACAACGCCTCCAGTGCCTCCATGGCCTCCCATCATCCCCGAGCCTCTGGTCGCCACAATGCCCCTCCCAAACGCCCGAAAGATGATGACCTTCGTCGCCATCTGGACGAAAAGCGGGCTCGGGGGGAAGCCTCCCGCCAGCGAGAGCAATCCCCCCGACACCGAGAGCACAGGAGGTCCCCCGTCCGAAGAGGGAGAAAGGACTCCCCCGATCACTACCGAAGGAGGCACTCTCCAGCAGGTCGGCAGCAGCCTAGGAACAATGAGGCACCCATCACCCGTGCCGAGTTCCAACAATTCCAAGCAATGGTACTGTTGCCGCTAAATTCGGTGTGGGGGCAAACAGATGAATTTGTGAGTTCGAGGAAAACCTGAATAGCAAACACCTAACCTGTTCCGCCGGAGGTTGACCGTTGACTCCCGCCGTTAACCTGCAAAAAGTGCGAGACACCGGGGGGGATCCCGGCGACGCACCCTCCGACGCTCAAGTCAGTAACCAGAAATGATTATGAAAGAGCGTAAATTGAGAAAATACTGATTACCTCGCAATGGAGATGGATGGGGGGTATTTATAGGCGTCTTAGGGACTGGTTTTAGGAATGTAATCCCCGTGATTAGATAAGGAATATTCCTCGTAATCAGATAAGGCATGTAATCTGATAAGGTATATTCCCTGTAATCAGTTAAGGAATTTAATCCCTAATCCCCAGTGAAAAGATAGATGTGAATCATGGCCGTTGATTCAGATCTAATCAGGGACCTTGATTGTATCTTGCTGGACTGGGCATGCAGCGGGTTGGAACCCGTACCAAGTTGACGTGGACCCGTTCATGAGTTATTGGGCTTTGAATAAAGACCCAGCTCCCATTTCAGAACCGTTTGTAGGCGAAATTACCGTTTTACCCCTGAGCTTTAAGATTCGTGCCCGATGTGAACGGTCCCAATTTAATCCTATTTTTAGCCATATCACGAGCCTCTCACTCCTAAAGACTGATTTTGATCAGCCTTTGAGGAGTAGTTTACTGTTCTAATGGCGTACGGGATTTTATCGGTGTTCTTAAGAGAGTTCGGATCTTATTCGGGGGTGTAACGGTGTTATTCTGGGCTTGTAAAATACCCAAAAATATCCTCAGAATTTTCTGGATTTTTGGTAATTTTTCCAGATTTTTTTGAATTTTTTCTTATTTTTTTGATTTTTTATTCATTTTTCGAGTTAAATAATTAATTATCAAAAATATTAAATAATTATTCTAATTAAATAATTATATTTTTCAGAATTTAAAATAATTTTTCTGAATTTATAATTATTTTTAGAATTTTTATTTAATTTTTTCCGATTTTTTTAAATATTTTTTCGGATTTTTTAAATAAAAAAAACAATTAAATAATTAAATAAATAAATTAAATATTACCTAGACACGTGGCAGATTTCTGATCGTCCATCATGATCAGATCCGCGCGCATCGTGAGGCAGATCACGATCGGGACACATGGCGCGTTTCTGGCCGTCCATCCTGATCAGATCTGCGCGCATCGTGAGGCAGTTCACGATCGGGACACGTGGCGCGTTTCTGGCCGTCCATCATGATCAGATCTGCGCGCATCGTGAGGCAGATCACGATCGGGACACGTGGCGCGTTCCTGAGCGTCGATCGTGTCACGACGCGAATTTTGAGACGATCGGACGGATCGTGTGGGTTGGCTGATTTTTTCTCCATATAAGAGGATCGGTGCCATGCGCAAGCTCGGCAAAAGGTGGCCGAGGTCCACGAGAACGACACGTGGCGAAGTCAACGTTTGACTTCTTTTTTTTTTTGTTTTTTTTTTGTTTTTTGTTTTTTTTTTTTTTTTTCTTCTTCTTCGCTGGCTTTCTCTTCTTCTCTCTCTTCTTCTAACTTTCCCCCGCTGCTTCTTTCTTCGACTTTCTTCTGAGCTTTCGTCTCCTTCTCCGACGCTATCTCCGAGCAGGGCCAACCGAGGAGATTTTGATGCGTTGCTGAGTGGAGCTCGGTGCTTCATCGAGGAAGAGAGCTCGACGGAGGAGATGGAGCTTGAGTTCGGAACTCAGTCGCGAGGGGAGCTCGTCGGAGGTGGTCGTCGAGTGGAGCACGAGGCTTCGTCGAGGAAGAGAGCTCGACGGAGGAGCCAGCTCCGGCGTTGGAGGTTGGCGAGCTTGGCGATAGTGCTCGACGTCGTCGGAGGAGCAGGCGAGGGAGGGAGCTTCGTGAAGTTCGGCAGCGAAGCTCGACGGAGGTGGAGACGGAGCTCGGCAATGGAGCTCGTCTGAGGTGATGGAGGAGTTCGACCATGGTGGAGCTTGGCACGGCGAGAAGGAGAGCTCGGAGTTGATGAGAGCTCGCTCTCGTGAAGGTTTGAGTGCTCGGCACCGGAGTGAAGGTTGAAGCTCGGCTTCAACGGGTTCCGCCAGGACTTGGAGCTCGGAGAGGAGCTCGTCAATGCCGTGGATGTGAACTGCGAGCTCGGAGCTTGGACGCGGTCGGAGCTCGTCTCGTGGAGGGCTCGGAGCTCGTGGCAACGGTGGGGCCGTCGAGGAATGAACTCGGAGCTCCGGAGTCGAGACATGGCGGAGCTTGGTGCACGGCATGTGTTGCTTTGGAAATGAGCTCGGGATGGAGAGCTCAACGCCGGAGCTAGACGACGGAGGGAGTCGACGCCATGGTGGAGCTGAGTGCTCGACTCTGGGTTGGAGTTCGGAGGTCGGGAGTTGACGCCGGGGTTCGCGAAGTTAGGCGAGGGTGCTCGACGTCGTCTGAGGGGCTCGACGCCGAAGCACTCGTCGGAGCTTATTTTGAGCTCGGTGGAGGACGAGGTCGGAATGGAGCGTGACGACGACGAGTTGGTTTTTGGAGAACTCGAGCTTGAGGGGAGTCGGCGACGACACGGTGGTGTCAAGGTTGAGGGGAGCTCGGCTGCAGGCGTTGGCTACGGCGGAGCTCGCTCGCGGGGAGCTCGAAGTTGAGGGTGACGAACTGTGCTCTTGGTTTTTGCTTGGGTTCTGTTTTGGCGCCAGGATATTGGAGAAGTTGGTTTTTGTTTTGGGGAAGATGGGTGACGTGGCGGAGGCGGGTTCGGGTTTGAGGATCCAAACGGGTCCGAACCCGGCCACTTGTAAATTTTTTTTTTTTTTTTTTTTTTTTTTTTTTTTTTTTTTTTTTTGTGTTGCTTGTGGGTCGGTGCTGAGAGTGTTCCGAACTCAATTGTGCCGAACTCAATTGTGCCGAACTCAAGCCCGTAAAACGGTCGGTGGTAAGAACGTTCGACAGCGGGTGCCGAACTCAACTGGTGCCGAACCCAAATGTGCCGAACTCAAGTCCGTAAAACGGTCGGTGGCAAGAACGTTCGGCAGCGGGTGCCGAACTCAACTGGTGCCGAACCCAAATGTGCCGAACTCAAATGTGCCGAACTCAAGTCCGTAAAACGGTCGGTGGCAAGAACGTTCGGCAGCGGGTGCCGAACTCAACTGGTGCCGAACCCAAATGTGCCGAACTCAAGCCCGTAAAACGGTCGGTGGCAAGAACGTTCGGCAGCTGGTGCCGAACTCAACTGGTGCCGAACCCAAATGTGCCGAACTCAAATGTGCCGAACTCAAGCCCGTAAAACGGTCGGTGGCAAGAACGCTCGGCAGCGGGTGCCGAACTCCAATTGGTGCCGAACCCAACTGTGCCGAGGCTTGAGACTTAGAAATTTTTTGGGGATCTTGACTGCCGAACTCAAGCCCGTAATACGGTCGGTGGCGAGAACGCTCGGCAGCTGGTGCCGAACTCGAATGTGCCGAGGCTTGAGACTTAGAAATTTTTTGGAGATCTTGACTGCCGAACTCAAGCCCGTAATACGGTCGGTGGCGAGAACGCTCGGCAGCTGGTGCCGAACTCGAATGTGCCGAAGCTTGAGACTTAGAAATTTTTTGGAGATCTTGACTGCCGAACTCAAGCCCGTAATACGGTCGGTGGCGAGAACGCTCGGCAGCTGGTGCCGAACTCGAATGTGCCGAAGCTTGAGACTTAGAAATTTTTTGGAGATCTTGACTGCCGAACTCAAGCCCGTAATACGGTCGGTGGCGAGAACGCTCGGCAGCTGGTGCCGAACTCGAATGTGCCGAGGCTTGAGACTTAGGAATTTTTTGGGGATCTTGACTGCCGAACTCAAGCCCGTAAAACGGTCGGTGGCACGGGTGTTCGGCGGATGGTGCCGAGCTTAATTGGTGCCGAACTCAAGCCCGTAAAACGGTCGGTGGCACGGGTGTTCGGCGGATGATGCCGAGCTGAGTTGGTGCCGAACTCAAGCCCGTAAAACGGTCGGTGGCACGGGTGCTCGGCGGATAGTGCCGAGCTAGAATGGGTGCCGAACTCAAGCCCGTAAAACGGTCGGTGGCACGGGTGCTCGGCGGATGGTGCCGATCTGAATTGGTGCCGAACTCAAGCCCGTAAAACGGTCGGTGGCACGGGTGCTCGGCGGATGGTGCCGAGCTAGAATGGGTGCCGAACTCAAGCCCGTAAAACGGTCGGTGGCACGGGTGCTCGGCGGATGGTGCCGATCTGAATTGGTGCCGAACTCAAGCCCGTAAAACGGTCGGTGGCACGGGTGCTCGGCGGATGGTGCCGAACTAGAATGGGTGCCGAACTCAAGCCCGTAAAACGGTCGGTGGCACGGGTGGTCGGCGGATGGTGCCGAGCTAGAATGGGTGCCGAACTCAAGCCCGTAAAACGGTCGGTGGCACGGGTGCTCGGCGGATGGTGCCGAGCTAGAATGGTGCCGACCTCAAGCCCGTAAAACGGTCGGTGGCAAGAACGCTCGGCAGCGGGCGCCGGACCCCAGATTTTGCCTGCAGAGTTCTTCTTGATGTTCCCGGTGCTACGGAAGTCGGCTCGGGGCGTGCGACCCCTTGTTTCGAAGCTAATCCGAAGACCTACAACTTCTCTTCAGGAGTGAGATGAAGATTCACCCTCCTCCATGGTGAAAATAGCCGGAGAATATCCTTGTACACATGAGGTTGAGGAGTGTTTTGGTCGTGGGGATTCTGGAAGAGGAGTTCCACTCCTAGGGGCGGAGAAGCTGTGCTGGGAAAACCCTCGTGCCAGGAAGACCCTTGTAAGAGCCGTGGGAAGACCCATCCTGTTCGGGAAGAGGTCCGTCTGGGAGGCAAGCGGAGTGAAGAGCTCGACTCTGGGAGAGAGCCATTTGTGAGACGAGTGTAAGGAGCAACTCTAGGAGAGAGTGGTGAGCTCCGAACTCGCTGAGAAGAGGTCCGCTTTTGGAGGCGAGCGGAGCGAAGAGCTTGACTCTGGGAGAGAGCCATTTGTGAGACGAGTTTGAGGAGCAACCCTAGGAGAAAGTTGTGGGCTCCGAACTCGTTATTTAAGTGAGGGAATCAACGGTTGTGGGAGCAATTCCGAATGGCGAACTACCCCTAGTTCGCTTAGGAGCGAACTTGCTGAGTAGAGTCGAACCAAGTGTTGGACTCCGAACCATTCAACGGCTGTGGGAGCAATTCCGAATGGCGAACTACCTCTAGATCGCTTGGAAGCGAACTTGCGAAGTAGAATCGAACCAAGTGTTGGACTCCGGAACCATCGTAAGATTAAGGGCGTGGGAGCAATTCCGAATGGCGAACTACCCCTAGCTCGCTTAGGAGCGAACTTGCGGAGTAGAGTCGAACCAAGTGTTGGACTCCGTACCATTCAACGGCTGTGGGAGCAATTCCGAATGGCGAACTACCTCTAGATCGCTTGGAAGCGAACTTGCGAAGTAGAATCGAACCAAGTGTTGGACTCCGGAACCATCGTAAGATTAAGGGCGTGGGAGCAATTCCGAATGGCGAACTACCCCTAGCTCGCTTAGGAGCGAACTTGCGGAGTAGAATCGAGCCAAGTGTTGGACTCCGATCCATTCAACGGCTGAAGGAGCAATTTCGAACGGCGATCTGCCCCCGGCCCGTCTGAAGACGAGCCGAGTAGGAAGAGTCGAGCCGAGTGCTGGACTCCGAACCATTGTGTGATTAGTTTAAGAGATGCAGGAGCAGTTTCGAATGGCGAGCTACTTCTAGCCCGCTTAGGAGCGGACTTGCGAAGCAGAATCGAGCCAAGTGTTGGACTCCGATCCATTCAACGGCTGCAGGAGCAATTTCGAACGGCGATCTGCCCCCGGCCCGTCTGAAGACGAGCCGAGTAGGAAGAGTCGAGCCGAGTGCTGGACTCCGAACCATTGTGTGATTAGTTTAAGAGATGCAGGAGCAGTTTCGAATGGCGAGCTACTTCTAGCCCGCTTAGGAGCGGACTTGCGAAGCAGAATCGAGCCAAGTGTTGGACTCCGATCCATTCAACGGCTGCAGGAGCAATTTCGAACGGCGATCTGCCCCCGGCCCGTCTGAAGACGAGCCGAGTAGGAAGAGTCGAGCCGAGTGCTGGACTCCGAACCATTGTGTGGTAAGGGAATTAGAGGCGGAAGTACGCGATAACGTAAAAAACTTTATTTATTAATATCTAATGGTCGGCTGCTTCTAAAGTTGCTAGCCGTTATTACAATGAAAAAAGAACAAAGGAAAAATTACTAGGAGCAGGAGTGGTGGACCGGCATCTCGAGTTACTTAGATAGGCGGGGTTGCCTTCTCTTGGTATTTCAAAAGATGGTCGGCGTTCCAAGTCCTGGGAATTTCTCTGCCCTCAAGGTCTTCTAGCTTGTATGCACCGGGGCGGATCACTTTGGATACTTTGTACGGTCCCTCCCAATTTGGGGCCAGTTTGCTCTTCTGTCCGGGGAATGAAATGGCCAGTTTTCGGAGGACCAGATCCCCTTCTTTCAGGTCGGTTGGGCGGACCCGTTTGTTGTAGGCGAGTTCGATTCTCCTCCGATAACTTTGCTGCCGTATGGCTGCCCTTTCCCGGATTTCGTCTATTAAGTCCAGGCTCGTTCTGAGCTCCCTGGCATTCTGTTCTTCTTCAAAGGCTACCAGGCGAGGAGAGGGTATCCCAACTTCTAGAGGGATGAGGGCCTCGGACCCGTAGGTGAGATTGAACGGACTCTCGCCTGTCGGGGTCCGCTTCGTGGTTCGGTAATTCCACAACACATTGGGCAGCTGATCGACCCACAATCCCTTGGAGCACTTGTCGAGTCTCTTCTTGATGCCGGAGAGGATCTGTCGGTTGGCATTCTCAGCTTGGCCATTTGACTGGGGATGAGAGACGGAGGAGAAGCGGTGCTGTATGGTTAGGTCTTCACATAAGGCTCGGAAGGCAGCCCCAGCGAACTGCGTACCGTTGTCTGTAACTACAACTCGGGGAACACCGAACCGGCAGATTACATTTTTCCAGAAGAATTGGACGACTCTATGTTCGGTAATTGTGGCCAGGGGCTCGGCCTCAACCCATTTCGAGAAATAGTCGACTGCCACGACTAGGAACTTCAACTGTCCGGGGGCCGGTGGAAATGGCCCAAGTAAATCCATCCCCCACATTGCAAAGGGGATCGGACTTGATAGGGAGGAGAGTGGTGCTTGTGGAAGGCGTCGGATGTCGGCATACTTCTGGCAGGAGGTGCATTGCCGAACGTGTCGTTCGGCGTCCCGTAGGAGAGTGGGCCAGTAATACCCGTAGTTTAACACTTTGCGTGCCAAGGCCCTGGAGCCGGAGTGGGCTCCGCCGATGCCCTCATGGAGCTCTTGCAGGGCGTAATCGGCTTGTCCGGGGGAGAGGCATCTTAGGTAGGGTCGACCATCCACCTGGGTGAAGGAGCGCTTATACAGAATGCCTTCGACCATTATGTAACGCTCGGCCCGGGTCCTTATCTTTCGGGCTTCCTTCGGATCCCTTGGGAGGAGTCCGTCTCTTAAAAACTCGACGAGGGGCTTCATCCAATTATCTTCGAGAGGGAGTGGCAGTGTTTCGACGGAGTTGAAAACCTCGTCCTCTATGCTGGGCTTGAGGAGGACTTCTATCAGAACGGTTTGTTCGAGGCCTTGCAGGGATGAGGAAGCTAATTTGGACAATGCGTCGGCCTGGGCATTTTCCTCTCTGAGGATTCTTCGGATGAGGGCTTCCTCGAAGAGCGCCATGAGGCTCTTTACTTTAGCCAAATACTTTACCATCCTGTCATCGCGGGCTTCGTATTCGCCGAGGACCTGGTTGATGACCAACTGAGAGTCGCTGAAGATCTGCAGGCGTCGTGCTCCCGCGTTTCGGGCCATCCCGAGGCCGGCTATGAGTGCTTCGTATTCGGCTTCGTTATTCGAAGCTTTAAAGTTTATCCGGAGGGAATATTGAAGGACAAAGTCGTCTGGGCCCGCAAGGATGACTCCAGCCCCGCTCCCCTCGTTGCAAGAGGATCCATCGACATATACCGACCAGATAGGCGGGCCCTTCGTTGTCTGCTCGGGGTCGGGAATAGTTGTTTCCACTATGAATTCGGCCAGCGCCTGTGCCTTGATGGCGGTTCGAGGCTGATAAGTAATATCATGTTGGCTCAGCTCGATCGACCACTTCATGAGGCGGCCGGAAGTTTATGGCTTGTGAAGGATCTGTTTCAACGGCTGGTCGGTAAGAACGACCACCGAATGAGACTGGAAGTATGGCCGAAGCTTTCTTGCGGCCATTATCAGGGCGTAGGCTATTTTCTCAATTTTCGGGTACCGGAGCTCGGCGTCTCGGAGCACTTTGCTGACGTAGTAAATGGGCTTCTGAGTTCTTTCTTCTTCCCTGACTAAGACCGCACTTAGTGTCTGTTCCGAGGCTGCCAAGTAGAGGTAGAGGGGTTCGCCTGGTATGGGTTTGCTGAGAAGGGGCGGATTGACGAGGTAAGCCTTAAGCTGGTCGAAGGAATCTTGTTGTGGCTGCCCCCACTCGAACCCCTTAGTCCCCCTCAGGGCTTTGAAGAACGGGAGGCACTTCTCCCCAGACTTCGACAAAAAGCGCCCAATGGCGGCTAGTCGACCAGTCAGTTTCTGAACTTCTTTGACGTTTCTAGGCGGGGCCATGTCCAGTATGGCCCTGATCTTCTCCGGATTCGCCTCTATTCCTCGTTGGCTAACCATAAAGCCGAGGAACTTGCCTGATGAGACGCCGAACGCACACTTGTTCGGGTTGAGTCTCATATTGTGCTTTCTCAAAACATCGAACGCTTCTTGGAGGTCGGTCTCATGATCAACGCCTCGGATGCTTTTCACAAGCATGTCATCCACGTAGACTTCCATGTTCCGGCCAATCTGGGCCTGGAATACCTTGTTGACGAGACGTTGATATGTTGCCCCTGCGTTCTTTAGGCCGAACGGCATGACTCGGTAACAATAGAGTCCTTGGTCTGTTACAAAAGACGTCTTCGGAATATCCGGGGGGAACATCCTTATCTGATTGTAACCCGAGAAAGCGTCCATGAAGCTGAGGAGCTCATGTCCCGAGGTTGCGTCAATCAGAGTGTCAATGCTCGGCAGAGGGAAGGGATCTTTAGGGCAGGCCTTGTTGAGGTCGGTGAAATCAATGCAGATCCTCCATGTCCCGTTGGATTTCTTCACCATGACTACGTTTGACAACCACTCCGGATAATTCACCTCCTGTATGAATCGGGCTTTCAGCAATTTGTCTACCTCCTCCTTGATGGCGAGCTGGCGCTCGGGGGCGAACTTGCGCCTCTTCTGCTGGACCGGTTTGGACCCCGGATCAACGCTGAGGCGGTGGACCAAGAGTTCTTCGGAGATACCGGGCATGTCTGCCGCCGACCATGCGAAGAGGTCTTGGTTGGCTCGGATGCATTTCACAATATTCGAATATAGGGCGGACGGAAGGGCCTTGCTGACGTAGAACTTACGGGTCGGCTCCTGCTCCGAGAAGAGTACCTCCTCCAACTCGTCTACCGGTTCGGAGGTTGGCCGAGCAGCATCTTGAGGGATCTCGAGTGTTTCTAAGGAGAGGACGGGTCCGAGGGTGGAAGTCATATAACATTTGCGGGCTTGCTCCTGGTTGCCCCTCACTTCTCCCACTCCAGCCCGAGTGGGGAACTTCATTTTGAGATGATAGGCAGAAGGGACGGCTTCGAGAGCGGCCAGGCCGGGCCGACCCAAAATGACGTTATAGGCCGCTGGGACGTCTACGACCATGAAATCCATTGACTCCGTGCGGGTGGTAGGAGTTTTGCCTGCTGTGACATCGAGGGTTATCACCCCTTCGATCGTCACCGGCACTCCCGTGAACCCATGGAGCGTGTACCCGGCGGGTTTGAGTCTGTCTCGGGAGAGCTTCAGCCCCTTGAAAGCATCGAGGAATAGGATGTTTACGGAGGAACCGTTATCTACTAAGATCCTTTCGACTTTGAAATTGGCCATGTGAAGGTTGATGACGAGTGCGTCACAATGAGGGGTGCGGACGCCTTTGAGATCTTCATCAGAGAAGGTGACGGGCACTCCGAGGCCTTTGGGAGGAGGGGTGGCTCGGACTGAGTTGACTTCTCTTATAAAAGCTTTCCGAGAAGAATTCGAGGAGCCCCCCATTGGACCTCCATGGATAAGGTGGAGAACTCGTTCTTCCTCAAACTCTGGCGTTTCTTCTCGCTCTGGACGTTTGTTAGCCCCCCGAGGCTGGGGAGGAGGTTCGGCTCCATCCTTTCTTACAAACTTCGCCAGCTGCCCCCTCTGGATGAGGGCTTCGATCTCGTTTCTCAGGGCACGACAGTCGTTGGTATCATGTCCGTGGTCCCGGTGATAGCGGCACCATTTCTCTTTATCTCTTCTTTTGGCAGGGGTGTTCATCTTTGGAGCTGGAGGCAAGATCCCTTCTTTTTCGACTTCCATGAAAATGGCGGAGATGTTTGTGGTGAGGGGAGTAAACTTTTCAAATCTAGGGGGAGGCCGGCGCTGGCCGGCATTATCCTTCTGAAACTTTTTGGGTCCCTCTTCTTCCGCTCCCTTCCTCTTGGACCCGGAGGCGGTTGCTTCCCAGTTGGGCGGTTCCTCGGCCTCTTCAGCTCGGATGTACTTTTCAGTGCGGAGGAGGAGGTCAGAAAAGTCATGTGGCGGTTTCTTGGCGAGGGAGGAGCGGAGGTTGGAATTTAGGATATTGGATTGGAACGCCGCGGTAGCGACGGATTGGTCGAGGGATGCGATGGTTCTGGCCTCGGCTGTGAACCTCTTCACGTAGTCCCTCAATTTCTCCCCCTTCTGCTGACGGAGGTGCAATAGGGAGATGCTGGTCTTCTCGGCCCTTCGGCTGCTGACGAAATGGGTGATGAACAGGGTTTCGAACTGTTCGAAGGAGAATATCGACGCCGGGGCAAGACGAGAGTACCATTCTCGAGCTGGGCCTTTCAGAGTTGCAAGGAATGTTTTGCAGAGGAGGGCATCGGAAGCTTGATGGAGGAGCATCAAAGTCTTAAAGCTTTCGATGTGGTCAACTGGATCGGTCTCCCCAGTGTAGTTCTCGAACTGGGGAGGTTTGAAACCGAAGGGAACAAGAGCATCCACTATGGTCCGGGAGAACGGGGGTCGGCTAGGACGGAGGGTCCTCCCCCTGAGTTCTTCTTCTCGGTTCATCTGTCCCAAGAGTTTTTCCACCTCGTTCAGGCGGCGGTTCATGGTGTCATCTCTCCGACGGTGATCTGCCGAGCCACGGGACTCGTCTTCGTATGAGAGGGAGCGAGGGCTGCGGCGATGGTGGCTTCTAGAACGTCGAGGACTCGGGGTGCGTCTGGAATTGGTAGGAGCGGGTCGAGGAGAAGGGGACCGTCGGCGAGGGCTTCGGTCCGGAGGAGGGGATGGGGCCCTTTGCTCATTGGGGTTCTGACGGAGGTTGAGGGCCTGTTGTACCATTTCTTGGAGTTGTTGGAACTCGGCACGGGTGATGGGTGCCTCATTGTTCCTGTGCTGCTGCCGACCCGCTGGAGAGTGCCTCCTTCGGTAGTGATCGGGGGAGTCCTTTCTCCCTCTTCGGACGGGGGACCTCCTGCGCTCTCGGTGTCGGGGGGATTGCTCTCGCTGGCGGGAGGCTTCCCCCCGAGCCCGCTTCTCATCCAGATGGCGACGAAGGTCGTCATCTTCCGGGCGTTTGGGAGGGGTATTGCGGTGACCAGAGGCTCGGGGATGATGGGAGGCCATGGAGGCACTGGAGGCAGTGTGGTTGGGTATGTTCTCTTGGTGAAGAGGCTGTTTCTGGGGGTTAGGCCCCTTCGGATCAGGATGTGGAGGGTTCCGCTGTAGCGGCTCTTCCACGGTAGGAGGGAGTTGCCCTTGTTGCTGAGCGGGATCAGGAAGGACTTCTTGCTGGTCGGGGTTGGGCGCTCGGTTGGAGCCCCTAGATCTGACTTTGCGAGGCGGCATGGCTGGAGAAAACCTGTTCACCGGGAAGAGGAGAGGTCTCTATTCGTTAGTTTCCCACAGACGGCGCCAATCTGTTGCCGCTAAATTTGGTGTGGGGGCACACAGATAGAACTTGTGGATTCTTGGGGAAACTGAATAGAAAGACCTGTGTACCCGTTCCGTCGGACCTCGATCGTCGTTCCCGCCGTGCACCTGCAAAAAGTGCGAGACACCGGGGTTGTTCCCAGCGACGCACCCTCCGACGCTCAAGTCAGTAATCTGGCAGACTATGAAAGAGCGTAAAAACTGGTGAAAGATTGATTACCTCTTAATGGAGATGGGTGGGGGGTATTTATAGGCGTCTTAGGGAACGGATTAGGAACGTAATCCTCGTGATCTGATATGGAATATTCTCCCCGTAAACAGATTAGGAACGTAATCCGATAAGGTATATTCCATGTAATCAGATAAGGAATTTAATCCCTAAATCCCGGTGAAAGGATAGACATGAATCAGGGCCGTTGATTAATATTAATCAGAGACCCTAATTCTATCCCTTCTGGACCGGGTTTGCCGCGGGTTGAAACCCGCACCCGGTTGAGGTGGATCCGTTTGCGGGTAAGTGGATCTTCGCGGAAGACAACCATTACCCGCTTCAGACCCGTTGGTAGGTGAAACTACCGTTTTACCCCCGAGCTTCAAGATTCGTGCTCCATCTGGACGGTTCCGATTTAACCCTATTTTTAGCCATATCAGGTACAACAGGCCCTCAACCTCCGTCAGAACCCCAATGAGCAGAGGGCCCCATCCCCTCCTCCGGTCCGGAGCCCTCGCCAACGGTCCCCTTCTCCTCGACCCGCTCCTACCAATTCCAGACGCACCCCAAGTCCTCGTCGTTCTCGAAGCTACCATCGCCGCAGCCCTCGCTCCCCCTCATACGAAGACGAGTCCCGTGGCACGGCAGATCACCGTCGGAGAGATGACACCATGAACCGCCGTCTGAACGAGGTGGAAAAACTCTTGGGATAGATAAACCGAGAAGAAGAGCTCAGGGGGAGGACCCTACGTCCTAGCCGACCCCCGTTCTCCCGGACCATAGTAGACGCCCCTGTTCCCTTCGGTTTCAAACCTCCCCAGTTCGAGAACTACACTGGGGAGACCGATCCAGTTGACCACATCGAAAGCTTTAAGACTTTGATGCTCCTCCATCAAGCTTCCGATGCCCTCCTCTGCAAAACATTCCCTGCAACTCTGAAAGGCCCAGCTCGAGAATGGTACTCTCGCCTTGCCCCGACGTCGATATTTTCCTTCGAACAGTTCGAAACCCTGTTCATCACCCATTTCGTCAGCAGCCGAAGGGCCGAGAAGACCAGCATCTCCCTATTGCACCTCCGTCAGCAGAAGGGGGAGAAATTGAGGGACTACGTGAAGAGGTTCACAGCTGAGGCCAGAACCATCGCATCCCTCGATCAATCCGTCGCTACCGCGGCGTTCCAATCCAATATCCTCAATTCCAACCTCCGCTCCTCCCTCGCCAAGAAACCGCCGCACGACTTTTCTGACCTCCTCCTCCGCACTGAAAAATACATCCGAGCTGAGGAGGCCGAGGAACAGCCCAACTGGGAAGGAACCGCCTCCGGGTCTAAGAGGAAGGGAACGGAAGAAGAGGGACCAAAGAAGTTTCAGAAGGATAATGCTGGCCAGCGCCGACCTCCCCCTAGATTTGAAAAGTTTACTCCCCTCACCACAAACATCTCCGCCATTTTCATGGAAGTCGAAAAAGAAGGGGTCTTGCCTCCAGCTCCAAAGATGAACACCCCTGCCAAAAGAAGGGATAGAGAGAAATGGTGCCGCTATCACCGGGACCATGGGCATAAGAAACGAGATTGAGGCCCTTATCCAGAGGGGGCAGTTGGCAAAATTCGTGAAAAAGGACCAAGCCGAGCTTCCTCCCCAGCCTCGGGGGGCTAACAAACGTCCAGAGCGAGAAGAGACGCCAGAGTTTGAGGAAGAACGAGTCCTCCACCTCATCCACGGGGGTCCAATGGGGGGCTCCTCGAACTCTTCTCGGAAAGCTTTTATTAGAGAAGTGAACTCTGTCCGAGCCACCCCTCCTCCCAAAGGCCTCGGAGTGCCCGTCACCTTTTCTGACGAAGATCTCGAGGGTGTCCGCACCCCTCATTGTGACGCACTTGTCATCAGCCTTCACATGGCCAATTTCAAAGTCGAAAGGATCTTAGTAGATAACGGTTCCTCCGTAAACATCCTATTCCTCGATGCTTTTAAGGGGCTGAAGCTCTCCCGAGACAGACTAAAGCCCGCCGGGTATACGCTCCATGGGTTCACGGGAGTGCCGGTGACGATCGAAGGGGTGATTACCCTCGATGTCACAGCAGGCAAAACTCCTACTACCCGCACGGAGTCAATGGATTTCATGGTCGTAGATGTCCCAGCGGCCTACAACGTCATTTTGGGTCGGCCTGGCCTAGCCGCCCTTGAAGCCGTCCCTTCTGCCTATCATCTCAAAATGAAATTCCCCACTCGGGCTGGGGTGGGAGAGGTAAGGGGCAATCAGGAGCAGGCCCGCAAGTGTTATATTACTTCCACCCTCGGACCCGTCCTCTCCTTAGAAACACTCGAGATCCCCCAAGATGCTGCTCGGCAAACTTCCGAGCCGGTAGACGAGTTGGAAGAGGTTCTCTTCTCGGAGCAGGAGCCGACCCGCAGGTTCCTTGTCAGCAAGACCCTCCCATCCGCACTATACGCGGATATTGTAGAATGCATCCGAGCCAACCAAGACCTCTTCGCATGGACAGCTGCAGACATGCCCGGTATCTCCGAAGAACTCTTGGTCCACCGCCTCAGTGTTGATCCGGGGTCCAAACCGGTCCAGCAGAAGAGGCGCAAGTTCGCTCCCGAGCGTCAGCTCGCTATCAAAGAAGAGGTGGACAAATTGTTGAAGGCCCGATTCATACAGGAAGTAAATTATCCTGAGTGGTTGTCAAACGTAGTGATGGTGAAAAAGTCCAACGGAACATGGAGAATCTGTATTGATTTCACTGACCTCAACAAGGCCTGCCCTAAAGACCCCTTCCCTCTGCCGAGCATCGACACTCTGATTGACGCAACCTCGGGACATGAGCTCCTCAGCTTCATGGACGCTTTCTCGGGTTACAATCAGATAAGGATGTTCCCCCCGGATATTCCGAAGACATCTTTTGTGACCGACCAAGGGCTCTACTGCTACAGAGTCATGCCTTTCGGCCTAAAGAATGCCGGGGCAACATACCAGCGCCTTGTTAACAAGGTATTTCAGGCACAGATTGGCCGAAACATGGAAGTGTACGTGGACGACATGCTTGTGAAAAGCATCCGAGGCGTTGATCATGTGGCTGACCTTCAAGAAGCGTTTGATGTTTTGAGAAAGCACAATATGAGACTCAACCCGAACAAGTGTGCGTTCGGCGTCTCATCAGGAAAGTTCCTCGGCTTCATGGTTAGCCAACGAGGAATTGAAGCGAATCCAGAAAAGATCAAGGCCATACTGGACATGGCCCCTCCTAGAAATGTCAAGGAAGTTCAAAGATTGACTGGACGCCTAGCCGCCATAGGGCGCTTTCTGTCGAAGTCCGGGGAGAAGTGCCTCCCGTTCTTCAAAGCCCTCCGGGGGGCTAAAGGATTCGAATGGGGGCAGCAACAACAAGATTCCTTCGACCAGCTTAAGGCTTACCTCGTCAATCCACCTCTTCTCAGCAAACCCATACCGGGAGAACCACTCTACCTCTACTTGGCAGCCTCCGAACAGACGCTTAGTGCGGTCCTGGTCAGAGAAGAAGAAAGAACTCAGAAGCCCATTTACTACGTCAGCAAAGTGCTCCGGGACGCCGAGCTCCGGTACCCGAAAATTGAGAAAATAGCCTACGCCCTGATAATGGCTGCGAGAAAGCTTCGACCATACTTCCAGTCCCATTCGATAGTCGTTCTTACCGACCAGCCGCTGAAACAGATCCTTCACAAGCCAGAGACTTCCGGCCGCCTCATGAAATGGTCGATCGAGCTGAGCCAACATGATATTACTTATCAGCCTCGGACCGCAATCAAGGCACAGGCGCTGGCCGAATTCATAGTTGAAATAACTATCCCCGACTCCGAACAAACAATGAAGGGACCGCCTGTCTGGTCGGTATATGTCGACGGATCCTCTTGCAACGAGGGGAGCGGGGCAGGAGTCATCCTCACGGGCCCAGACAACTTTGTCCTCCAGTATTCCCTCCGTATAAACTTCAAAGCCTCGAACAACGAAGCTGAGTACGAGGCACTCATAGCCGGACTTGGACTGGCCCGAAATGCAGGGGCACGACGCCTACAGATCTTCAGTGACTCTCAGTTGGTCGTCAACCAGGTCCTCGGCGAATACGAAGCCCGTGATGACAGGATGGTAAAGTACTTGGCTAAAGTAAAGAGCCTCATGGCGCTCTTCGAGGAGGCCCTCATCCGAAGAATCCCCAGAGAAGAAAATGCCCAGGCCGACGCCCTGTCCAAATTAGCTTCCTCTTCCCTTCAAGGCCTCGAACAAACAGTTCTGATAGAAGTCCTCCTCAAGCCGAGCATAGAGGACGAGGCTCCCAACTCCGTCGAAACACTGCCAGTCCTCCTCGAAGACAATTGGATGAAGCCCCTAGTCGAGTTTCTAAGAGACGGACTCCTCCCAAGGGATCCGAAGGAAGCCCGAAAGATAAGGACCCGAGCCGAGCGTTACATATTGGTCGAAGGGATTCTGTATAAGCGCTCCTTCACCCAGGTGGATGGTCAACCCTACCTAAGATGCCTCTCCCCCGGACAAGCCGACTACGCCCTGCAAGAGCTCCATGAGGGCATCGGCGGAGCCCACTCCGGCTCCAGAGCCTTGGCGTGCAAAGTGTTAAACTACGGGTATTACTGGCCCACTCTCCTACGGGACGCCGAACAACACGTTCGGCAATGTACCTCCTGCCAGAAGTATTCCGACATCCGACGCCTTCCACAAGCACCACTCTCCTCCCTATCAAGTCCGATCCCCTTCGCAATGTGGGGGATGGATTTACTGGGGCCATTTCCACCGGCCCCCGGACAATTGAAGTTCCTAGTCGTGGCAGTCGACTATTTCTCAAAATGGATAGAGGCCGAGCCCCTGGCTACAATTACCGAACATCGAGTTGTTCAATTCTTCTGGAAAAATGTAATCTGCCGATTCGGTGTTCCTCGGGTCGTAGTTACAGATAACGGTACGCAGTTCGCTGGAGCTGCCTTCCGAGCCTTATGTGAAGACCTAGCCATACAACACCGCTTTTCCTCCGTCTCTCATCCCCAGTCAAATGGCCAAGCCGAGAATGCCAACCGACAGATTCTCTCCGGCATCAAGAAGAGACTCGACAAGTGCTCCAAGGGATTGTGGGTCGATCAGCTGCCCAATGTGTTGTGGAATTACCGAACCATGAAGCGGACCCCGACAGGCGAGAGTCCGTTCAACCTCACCTATGGGTCCGAGGCCCTCATCCCACTAGAAGTTGGGATACCCTCTCCTCGTTTGATAGCTTTTGAAGAAGAACAGAATGCCAGGGAGCTCAGAACGAGCCTGGACTTGATAGACGAAATCCGGGAAAGAGCAGCCATACGGCAACAAAGTTACCGGAGAAGAATCGAACTCGCCTACAACAAATGGGTCCGCCCAACCGACCTGAAAGAAGGGGATCTGGTCCTCCGAAAATTGGCCATCTCGTTCCCCGGACAGAAAAGCAAACTGGCCCCAAATTGGGAGGGACCATACAAAGTCTCCAAAGTGATCCGCCCCGGTGCATACAAGCTAGAAGATCTTGAGGGCAGAGAAATCCCCAGGACTTGGAACGCCGACCATCTTTTGAAATACCAAGAGAAGGCAGCCACGCCTATCTAAGTAACTCGAGATGTCGGACCACTCCTCTCCTGCTGCTAGTAATTTTTCCTTTGTTCTTTTTTCATTGTAATAACGGCTAGCAACTTTAGAAGCAGCCGACCATTAGATATTAATGAATAAAGTTTTTCATATTTTTGGTACTATCGCATACCTCAGCCTTAAATTTTCTAACCACACGATGGTTCGGAGTCCAGCACTCGGCTCAACTCTTCCTCCTCGGCACGTCAATAGACGAGCCGGGGGTAGATCGCCGTTCGAAATTGCTCCTGCAGCCGTCGAATGGATCGGAGTCCAACACTTGGCTCGACTTTGCTTCGCAAGTTCGCTCCTAAGCGGACTAGAAGCAGCTCGCCATTCGAAACTGCTCCTGCATCTCTTAAACTACCCACACGATGGTTCGGAGTCCAGCACTCGGCTCGACTCTTCCTCCTCGGCACGTCAATAGACGAGCCGGGGGTAGATCGCCATTCGAAATTGCTCCTGCAGCCGTTGAATCGATCGGAGTCCAACACTTGGCTCGACTTTGCTTCGCAAGTCCGCTCCTAAGCGGACTAGAAGCAGCTCGCCATTCGAAACTGCTCCTGCATCTCTTAAACTACCCACACGATGGTTCGGAGTCCAGCACTCGGCTCGACTCTTCCTCCTCAGCACGTCTATAGACGGGCCGGGGGTAGATCGCCGTTCGAAATTGCTCCTGCAGCCGTTGAATGGATCGGAGTCCAACACTTGGCTCGACTTTGCTTCGCAAGTTCGCTCCTAAGCGGACTAGAAGCAGCTCGCCATTCGAAACTGCTCCCGCATCCCCCAAACTAAACTAATCTAACGATCGGATCTCTCCGACGACGTGACCCTACCTTCCGACTCACCCTCGGTCGGACCAGGATCAGGAACAAATCACAGCCCTCGCGTGCCGAGCCGAGGTACCGGGTTACCGACCCTCGTATATGGGAAAAAATCACTCCGAGGCGAAGCCACCGTCAGATCGCCTCAGAAAGTGCGCTAGGGCGTGATGAGCGGATCTCGTTCAGCCACGTGTCCACAAAACGACAAGATAGTGTTTTCTTGGAAACTGGACCCGCCTCAAGATCCGTGCAAACATCAGACGTCCCTGATTAGGCCACGTGGGCGCAGTCGGGAAGCAACAACGCCTTAAGCAGCCAAACCGAGCCTATGGCTCATAAACGCAGCGAAAAAGGAAAATTCGAGGATGAGGAGTTCGGCGAAGCGAACACCAACCTCGTGGTTCGTCTTAAGCCTACTCTAGCTGACAACCATAGCACAGATAAGAAGACAGCCAAGGACAATTCGGATAAAACAACTCCAATTCCATTAATAAGTTGGATAAAAGTTACAAAGCGGATTACAATAGGCAAAAACTTGCAAGTAGGATTACAACACAGGGACACGACCAGCCCGTTACTTCCGAGGAAGGGGAATACTCCGTTTTAGAGACACTTTGGGTCGACGCTTCTTGACCTCCGAGCTCGAATCCAGGCCGACGAACCGGGACGCCTCCTCACCACTAGCCCTGACGGTCGCTCCTACCGAAGCACCGCTTGAAGACACCGCCACACGGCTTTGGGCATCGGCGGCTGACCTGCCTACGAGGGGAGTCCGGCTCGCCGCTTGATAGAACGTGATTCCTTGCTCGATCTCCTCGCGGGTGCACGAGGTGCTCCGGACGTTGGCCCTCACCGGCTGAGGCTTGAGCCGAGCGACTTCTTCCTCCAGCTCGACGATGCGATCTTTCAAAGTGTCATCCTTTACTATCACCTTAAACCGAGGGAGTTTCGCCGAACCGGGGTATTCGGCGCTGTCAGAGATAACGCGACGCAAGTGGGACACTTCGATGCTCTTGTCGACAGTCACCCTCTGCAACTCTTCCACCTTTTTCGCCAAGCCGTCCCGTTCGGCTGAAATCCGAGCCAGTTCCTCTTCCCTAGCGGATAGCTCGGCCTCGACTATTCGCAAGTGGTGTAGTTCAACCAAAGCATCGCTATGCCTTATCTCCAAGTTATGAAGTATTTTCCTCGTCAAGTGAACCTCACCCTCGAGACGATCCTCCCGAGATCGTTTAAACAGCTCGGCTCGGCGCTGTTCGGCCGAAGTGTTACAAGCCGGCTCGGCAATCTGAAATAAGAAAGAGGGCATTGGATACTTTTCATTCATTACCGGGCCAAACACTTAGACAAATTCCGAAGTCAAAATACTTTTCATTCATTGAAAGGCGGTGGCCAGTCCGCAAAAGGCATTACAACGATCAGAACAAAAAAAAACTACAAAGACTGAGGGGATCAAGGGTCCACCTTCGTCGCCACGTCAGCCACAGGTGCCTCGACGGAGGGTCCATTGACCTGGCCATCTCCCACAGTCTCTCCATCCCGTCCTTCTTCGCCTTCGCCTAAGGCCTCGTCCTCTTCGCCTTCCTCCCCTTCGTCGTCCGAGGTCGGCGTGGGAAACAATTGATAGCCGACCCGCTCGAAGCCGGGGACGCGCTCCTGAACGTGGTCGAGGGCCATTTGGTAGGACTTCTCCATATTTTCTGCCATGTGCTTCTTCGCCTCTTCCTCGACCTCCTTCTCCACCTCGGCTCGGATCTTCGTCGCCAGAGCCTCCTTCTCCGCTCTCTCCTCGGCCAAGGACTTCAGCGCCGCAGCTAAGTCCTCGGCAGCCTTGGCGGCCTTGGCAGACTCCGCGTCGAGCCGCTCCTTGGCCTTCTCCAAATCCGACCCGAGATCCGCGACCCGGACTTCCAAGGCCTCAGCCCTCCTCTGCTCGGCCTCAAGCTCTTTGTAGCGCCCCGATTTCCATATACCGGGAAACCGTGACATGAGCCAAGACCTTTTCTTCAATTAGTCACAATACACAGAAAAATAGGAGAATTTAAAACTTTTTATTCAATACTCAATATGTTACAAGTCTGAATATTGTACAACTGTAATACCTTACAATAGAGTTACAATATTACCTTTACATTTCTAAGTATTACAACTTTCACATCTTACATCAGAGTACCTCTCACTTAACAGATAATCAATACATATACTGCAGCGGAACTAAAACATAATACTGACTCCTTGCTTTCCTGGCCTTGAGTCCTCTTGAATCTCGCCTTTGTACTTCGGCGATCCAGTACCTATGGAAGTGGGGACGTCAGTATTCACTGACGCTTAAAGGCTGATCATATAGCAGCGAATCTTCCAAACAATATACACAATATAGCAATAGTGTTGGTGTAGTTTAAGTGGTCGTGAGTGCTATGACTAGACACTAATGCGATACTTAAAATAGAATTAATTATACACAACCCGTTCCTGACAATACTCCATGACTCTGTGAGGTTGCAGAAGAGGTCAAGTCCCCTTATGCAGTCTGCTTATGGTGTCTCCGTTTTCCACTACTACCCGGCATGCCGGACCTCACTCAAACAAGGTTGCAGGTGCGGTCTAGTTCCGCCACTGCAGTCATATAGTGGTGTCCATGTTTGCCACTATTGCCCAGTGTATCGGGCCTTAATCCAAAATCCAAATCATAGGGTTTCGCAAGCGCAGGGCAGCGCGAAGCCTACCCTGTGGCACCCTCTGGGGTATCGCAAGTGCAGGACTGCACAATGCATCCTGTGGCACCCCAGCCACGGTATTTCAGGAATTAACAGAGCGAGATACGTAACCCGTGTCCTCAACCTGTGAGATGGCACCGTACGTATCCCTTTGACGGGACGCTTCCTATTCTAATGTCAGCAAGTCTCCGAAAGTAACATGCAGCCCATAAATACATGCGACTCTATCTCAAGCCGTTTCTCCATATATAGAGATTTGAACCCGCGTTATGAATTCTAATTGCACACAACCTGTTCCTGACACCTACACGTGACTCGCGAGGCTGCAGATGTGGTCATGTGCCACTGTTGCATTTCGCCCGTGGTGTCTATGTTCGCCACCGCGACCCGGCTAATCGGACCTCACTCAAATTAGACGATCCCAACGTATCGGGCGTCATTCCAAAAACCAAACCATAGAGTTTCGCAAGCGCAGGGTAGCACGAAGCCTACCCTGTGGCACTCTCTGGGGTATCGCAAGCGCAGGACTGCACAATGCATCCTGTGGCACCCCTAGCCACGGTACTCCAGGAATTAACAGAGCGAGATACGCAACCCGTGTCCTCAACTTGTGAGACGGCACCGTACGTATCCCTTTGACAGGAAGGCACAACCCTGTACACCACCTATGATCTGCCTCAAGGGACGAGTTAGTGTAAGGGGCCCCCTACGACTGACCCCTCTCTCCCGGCAAAAGGGTTTAAGTAAACCGATCCTTATAAGTCACTATCCTAGTGATGTCCCTGACTCGAACGATCCTAGGAATGACAACATTATAACACAACTTGCTAGGCCTTGAATTAGGCTTCGCAAGACAACTCTACTAGGCCGCTCAACCTAGACTTACCAGAATCCCTCAGGATCTGGTTCATGGCTCATCGATCCAAGACTTTGGCTGTGCGGATATACATGCATGCCGCTACCCTAGACTTGGATTTCGTCTATACTCCGGTCCTCGATCAACCTACCCTGGTTAAGATTCGACGGTACACAAGGAGTGACTCCTCCACAGTTCCTTAGGGTAGAAATCATATGTCTTGATGGTCGATAGCCCTTAGGGTGGTAACATCACCCTAGACGAGCATAACTAACTGTGTACTAGCTAACAAGCTATACACGAGTAATAACCACATACGAGCCAACTAAGCTACGTATGAAACAATAACTACCTACGAGCCAGGTGGGCCTCGTAGGAGATAACCACGTACATACCAGCCAACTAGGCCGCGTATGAGACCAACAGCTACGCACGGGCCGGTCGGGCTGCGTACGAGACAACCACCTACATACGAGCCGACTAAGCTACGTATGAGACCCACAGCTACATACGGGCCAGTCGAGCCACGTACGAGCACAACCGTGTGCAAACAACCATACAGGTAATCAATCCTAGAAGCAACCAAACGTGCTTACTAACAAACTTAATCTTCTATCATCAGAAGCAACAAAAGAATCTACTAGTAGTCTATGATGGGTATTGTACTAGGGAAGAACCGAAGGCGATAAAATGGCCTTTATCGGACTAACTATCCCTAGTGGTCTTCCCAATCCTTCCTACTTCAACCTATTGCGCCTTAAGTATGGCATACGATTACAAGCAGCTTCCTACGACAATCAATCATATAACACAACCACCATGATATTCCTATGTATGAATGTGATTAATGCTTATGCTTATATTGAGCTCAAGCATGAAAATCACTAACGACCTTAAACATAAAGTCCACTATAGTCAATCGTAGGTTACAAATTGAGCATGGAAGCCTACTACTTATCATAACCAACCACCACCACCCAACTAAGCAATATTCCAAGGTATAGTAGGTAGTCCTAACATTCTAAGCAAGTATTACTCTAGCATGGTATAGAACCCCACATAAATCACTACAACTAGCCATGGGTAGTTTCTTTACTCTAAGCATGAACATCATAGTATGGGTATCCTTAACTTAACATGATCAATAATTAGCATGGTACCTACTTACTTAGCATGAACCATGGTCATTTACTAACATAGTGTACACTTCTCTACCATTTATCTAGCATGGTATACAATTGCATACAATTTAAACTAGCATGATATGCAAAATACTTACAATTAAGCTAGCATGATATATGATTTTATCATGGATCCTACAACACTCTAGGCACAATAAAATTTATCCAAATATGGTAGGAAACTCTTGGATTGAATCCTACACATTCTAAGCATAACTAAGTCACTAAACATAATAGGGAACTTTAGGAATGAATCCTACAAAATTCTAGCATAAGTGAGTTACTAAACATGATAGGAAAAGAATCCTACAACATTACCAAGCATGCTAGGAAAAGAATCCTACAACATTCTAAACGTTAAGCATGGTAGGATATTTTTTTAGAAAAAGTCCTACAACATCCTAAACATAAAGCATGATGGGGTAATTTTAATAAACATCCTACAACTAATTAAGCATAGAATCATGGTAGGATATTTCTAGCAAGGATCCTACAACATCCTAAACATAAAGCATGATAGGATAAGTTTAATAGACATCCTACAACTAATTTAGCATAGAAGATGGCTTCTAAATATTTTTAGAAGCAAAGCTACAACTAATTAAGCATGGTAAACATGGTAGGATATTTTTACAAGCAATCCTACAACTAACTAAGCATGGATATGGCTTCTAATTATTTTTAGAAGCAAAGCTACTACTAACTAAGCATGGTAAACATGGTAGGATATTTTTAAATGCAATCCTACAACTAATTAAGCATAATTATGGCTTCTAATTATTTTTAGAAGCAAAGCTACAACTAACTAAGCATGGTAAGCATGGTAGGATATTTTTAAATGCAATCCTACAACTAATTAAGCATAGATATGGCTTCTAATTATTTTTAGAAGCAAAGCTACAACTAACTAAGCATGGTAAGCATGGTAGGATATTTTTTAAATGCAATCCTACAACTAATTAAGCATAGATATGGCAAAGCTACAACTAACTAAGCATGGTAAACATGGTAGGATATTTTTAAATGCAATCCTACAACTAATTAAGCATAGATATGGCAAAGCTACAACTAACTAAGCATGGTAAACATGGTAGGATATTTTTAAATGCAATCCTACAACTGATTAAGCATAATTATGGCTTCTAATTATTTTTAGAAGCAAAGCTACAACTAACTAAGTATGGTAAACATGGTAGGATATTTTTAAATGTAATCCTACAACTAATTAAGCATAGATATGGCAAAGCTACAACTAACTAAGCATGGTAAACATGGTAGGATATTTTTAAATGTAATCCTACAACTAATTAAGCATGGATATGGCTTCTAATTATTTTTAGAAGTAATCCTACAATATTTTACTACTACTACTACTCTTATTTTAATCAAACATAATTATCTACTACTACTACTACAACATACAACTTACTACTATTACTACTACTTCATTCTCATTAAAATCACACATACAACTTACTACTATTATTACTACTTCATTCTCACAACATACAACTTACTACTATTGCTACCACTTCATTCTCATAAAAGACACAACATACAACTATCTATTATTACTACTACCTTATTAATCAACATACATGCTACTACTACTTCATTTTATTACATACTACTACTTATTATTTTAGCTTACTACTACTTAGTTACTTACTAATCTAGTGATAAAGAAGAGATCATTTTTATTTTATTTTACTTTACTTTACAAAAGAAAGATCTCTTTAATTAACTACAACTAGTGATTAAAAATGAAAGAAGATCTTTTTAATTAATTACCACTAGTGATTAAAAATAAAAGAAAGATCTTTTTAGTTAATTACAACTAGTGATCAAAATAAAAGAAGGTCTTTTTTATTAAGTTACAACTAGTGATTAAACAAAAAGAAGATCTTTTTATTAAGCTATAACTAGTGATTAAACAAAAAGAAGATCTTTTTATTAAGCTACAACTAGTGATTAAAATAAAAAGAAAGATCTTTTTATTAAGCTACAACTAGTGATTAAATAAAAAGAAAGATCTTTTTATTAAGTTACAACTAGTGATTAAACAAAAAGAAGATCTTTTTAATTATTTCTACCACTAGTGTTTAGTAAAGAAAGGAAAGATCTTTTTGATTATTACATTAGTTCAATCAAGTCCTACAACCAACAATGGTTGTATTGTTCAACAATATGCAATATGTATGGTTCCATATCAAGTCCTACAACCTTACATGGTTGTATGCAAAAGTTATGTGTATGTATCTTTTTAGTCCAAGTAGTTAACAACATTCAAATGAGAAAACTCATACAACCACACCACTACAAAGTAACCATACCAAAAGAAAAATAAACAAGAGGGTAAGAGAAAGAAGAACATCAAAACCATCATTCAAATAAACAAACAAACAAACAAACATACAAACAAAGAAAGCATGAAGAAACCCCCACCTTAGACTTTCTATTTGGAAGAACTAGCTTGCTTATCCTTCTCCTTCCCCTAGCTTTCATTTAGAAGGCTTCTAAGAACCCTACAAAACAAAACTCTCAAGTTAATTGTTCTCTCTTTCTTTTCCTTTCTTTTCTTTCTTTCTTTCTTTCTTTCTTTCTTGTTTTCTAAAATGAGAGAAGGAGGAGAATGAAGGGCTATTTATAGAAGGAGATGGGAGGTGGTAAGTGCACCACATGGCACAAAATAACCCCAAAACAAGGAGGTAGGATTGGGGGGAGGTGTTATGTGAGGGAAAATTGATGTGGAGGAGGGTTTGTTCTAGAAGAATTCTTAACCTTCTTATGTAAACTTAACCTAGGTTAAACCTCCTAATCAAATCCTTAACCATCCCTACTAGGTTATAGCAAAATAAGTGTTGTCCAAAATATACAACACATAATTCGTATAATGCACTAATCGACATACTACTCGCACGTGCGCATATATGTCTGTATACCGGAAAATCTTCGCATAATCCGCATAAAAATAATTAAATCTTGGAAATAATAATAAAATAAATTTTATTATTAGTTCGGAAGATCACGGTATCAATTTGATACAATACGGATATATACTGGCCGATATCTGGATACAGATAGTGTCTAGGAGCAAACCGGGTAAAAATCACCAAAATGTTTTAATTTTGGAATTAAAACAAAATAATAATAAAATAATAATAAAATATCAATTTATATACGGTAATATCCGTCCGGGATATTACACTCTTTGACCGCCCTGACCTTCGCCAGCCTGTCCTTGTCGCTGGCGGACCTCAGCTCCTTCTCCTGCGCGGCAAATGTCTCGAGCAGGTGGCCGAAGTGGCAAGTGGCCTACAGAGACAACAGTCACTAATACGCATGCCGAGTTACAGACTTGAAGAAATTTGCAATACGCTTACCGAAACAAGTGACCGGGCAACTTCATAGGTATCATCACCGACCGTCCCCGCCCTCAGCGCGGCCCTGTCCTTCGGGGTCGCCAAGTGTTTGACGACTTGCACGGACATCTGCGAGTTGCCGAGAAACCCGTCGTGGTTCTTCACTCGCCAATTCGGCACAAACAGTTGCTTGTGCTGCTCGGTCAGGATCTCTTCGGCGGCCTGGGTCAGCGGTGGTGCCTCAATCGACAGCGCCGCGTTCACATCGAAGATCTCCTCGATCACGCCAGGGACCGAAGAAGACGGAGGCTCCTCGGCGACGATAACTTCCGAGGGCACCTCCACGGTAGGGGGAGGCGGAGTGATGGTCGAGGCGACGGTAGGTGCCGGGGTCGACGAAACAGTCGCGGCCGCCCTCTTCCTCTTCTTCCCCCCGGCCAGCTTAGATCTGTCCGCCATCATGGAGTTGAAGTCGATCTTCATTCCTTCTGCAACGAGTCAAAAAAAAGAGAGGGGGGGGGGCAAGTTAGCAGGCCGAACCAAAAACTTAGAAAAATAAAAAAACGAAACGAGATGTCAGGAGCATACTCGGGTTGATGGGGCTTAGGCCGCACCCGAACAACACCTCCTCCGTCAAATCCCTCCAACTCAGTATCGGAAGGGCCATTATCCTCCTCGCCACCTCTTCCTCGGCATCAGACAAAACAGGGTCGGCGCGTGCGAAATTCGGCACCTCCACCTTCCAACGGGTCGGGATGGGTCGGATCGCCTCACCCCTCACTATAAAAAACTTTTCCTTCCAACCCTTAATCGAGTCAGGGTTTTCTACAATCTTGACTCCCTTCCTCGGCCTCAAGTAGTATCGGTACTCCATCTTGTGCTGACGGTTCACTCGATACATCCCTCGGAAGACCGTGAGATCCGGCTGCACCTCGGCTCGGTAGCACTGAAGCATAAAGGCGTTCACGTGGCGCCATGTGTTCGGCATGAACTGGCTTGGCGCGAGGCAATACCAGCCGAGGATCTCGAGGATGAATGGGTGCAGAGGGAAACGCAACCCGGCATGAAAGGAGTCGACGTCGAACATGCACATGTCCGAAGACGGCAACTTAGAATTCGCTCGTATCCCAGGACCTGGAAGAATTAGTTTGTACTCCGGAGGGATAGCGAAAGCCCTTCTAACCCGGAGCAGGTCCTCCTCGGATACCAAAGTGATGAGCTCATCCGCTTCGGTGGCAATTTCCGGATTGGGCTCTTCGACGATCTTGGACTTCCCATAGATCGCCTTCTCTAGCAAGTCCCCCTGGTACTGCCTGACCCCCGAATGACCGGACAGGACGGAAGGATACCGTCCTATCTCGCCTGCCTGCTTCGGATTCTCCACAATCACCTCCACAATGGGGGATTGGGTCTCTACCCTCCTCTTCTTCTTCCCCTTCTTCGTCTCGACTACAGAAGGTTCAGCGGCTTGCTTACCCTTCCTCCTAATCTCCGACCTCCTCCTCTCCTCGGCACTCTCGTCGCCCGAAGACGAAGCCCCACTCCCCGAATCTACTCGAGACATCTCTAGGAAAATTATTCAGACTAAGTAAACTGACCTTTTGAAGTGACGTCTACGGTCGGAATCCTCTTGCCGGAAATCGCCTGGCCCACACGACAGCTAACGGAAACGCCTTGGGGAGGAAATCGCCGCTAGCAGAGCTCTTAGAGAACGAAAGTAAAAAACTTGAGGTAAAAGTGAGAAGTGAGCTTTGAGAGTAAGAGTGAGCGCTTTTAACCCCCCCAAGTTGGGCCTCCTTGGGAAACGCAAAAAGCCCAACAGGGAGCCAAAGCGACAGGCGGAAGCGGAAAAAATACGGAGCCTACTCAGAGCAAGAGACCCTTAAAAATGCAAAGTCAACGTCTCGGCCACGTACTAGAAACCCATAGGACGCCCCGGCTACACAACTTTGTGCCTCGGCCAGTCAACTTCGATGCGCCGAGCCGAGATGCCGGGGTACCGACCCTCGTATATGGCAAAAAATCGCTCCGAGGAGAAGTCACCGTCGGATCTCCTTAAAACTCGCGACGAAATCTGATGGACGGTTCAGATCGTGCCACGCCCACAAAACGACAAGATAGCGTTTTCTCGTGATCTGAACCCCATCCTCGAGATGCGCGTCAAGATGGACCGTCCAGATCCAGCCACGCGTCCCTCCTTGCTGCCTGCCATCGGTTTGCCCAGCCGAGCTACCGAACAGCTCAGCCGAGCCACCGAGCCACTAAGTGCCGAGGAGGCGACCCCTCAGGGAAGCACCTCCAAAACACTCAACTTTGTGCCTCGGCCAGTCAACTTCGATGCGCCGAGCCGAGATGCCGGGGTACCGACCCTCGTATATGGCAAAAAATCGCTCCGAGGCGAAGTCACCATCGGATCTCCTTAAAACTCGCGACGAGATCTGATGGACGGCTCAGATCGTGCCACGCCCACAAAATGACAAGATAGCGTTTTCTTGTGATCTGAACCCCATCCTCGAGATGCGCGTCAAGATGGACCGTCCAGATCCAGCCACGCGTCCCTCCTTGCTGCCTGCCATCGGTTCGCCCAGCCGAGCTACCGAACAGCTCAGCCGAGCCACCGAGCTACTAAGTGTCGAGGAGGCGACCCCCCAGGGAAGCACCTCCAAAACACTCAACTTTGTGCCTCGGCCAGTCAACTTCGATGCGCCGAGCCGAGATACCGGGGTACCGACCCTCGTATATGGCAAAAAATCGCTCCGAGGCGAAGTCACCGTCGGATCTCCTTAAAACTCGCGACGAAATCTGATGGACGGTTCAGATCGTGCCACGCCCACAAAACGACAAGATAGCGTTTTCTCGTGATCTGAACCCCATCCTCGAGATGCGCGTCAAGATGGACCGTCCAGATCCAGCCACGCGTCCCTCCTTGCTGCCTGCCATCGGTTCGCCCAGCCGAGCTACCGAACAGCTCAGCCGAGCCACCGAGCCACTAAGTGCCGAGGAGGCGACCCCTCAGGGAAGCACCTCCAAAACACTCAACTTTGTGCCTCGGCCAGTCAACTTCGATGCGCCGAGCCGAGATGCCGGGGTACCGACCCTCGTATATGGCAAAAAATCGCTCCGAGGCGAAGTCACCATCGGATCTCCTTAAAACTCGCGACGAGATCTGATGGACGGCTCAGATCGTGCCACGCCCACAAAATGACAAGATAGCATTTTCTCGTGATCTGAACCCCATCCTCGAGATGCGCGTCAAGATGGACCGTCCAGATCCAGCCACGCGTCCCTCCTTGCTGCCTGCCATCGGTTCGCCCAGCCGAGCTACCGAACAGCTCAGCCGAGCCACCGAGCCACTAAGTGCCGAGGAGGCGACCCCCCAGGGAAGCACCTCCAAAACACTCAACTTTGTGCCTCGGCCAGTCAACTTCGATGCGCCGAGCCGAGATACCGGGGTACCGACCCTCGTATATGGCAAAAAATCACTCCGAGGCGAAGTCGTTGTCGGATCTCCTTAAAACTCGCGATGAAATCTGATGGACGGCTCAGATCGTGCCACGCCCACAAAACGACAAGATAGCGTTTTCTCGTGATCTGAACCCCATCCTCGAGATACGCGCCAAGATGGACCGTCCAGATCCAGCCACGCGTCCCTCCTTACTGCCTGCCATCGGTTCGCCCAGCCGAGCTACCGAACAGCTCAGCCGAGCCACCGAGCCACTAAGTGCCGAGGAGGCGACCCCCCAGGAAAGGACCTCCAAAACACAACTTTGTGCCTCGGCCAGTCAACTTCGATGTGCCGAGCCGAGGTACCGGGGTACCGACCCTCGTATATGGCAAAAATCCGCTCCGAGGCATATCAGCCGTTGGATCTTGCCAAAAAGCGCGCTCGTCATGATGGACGGTCCAGATTTGGCCACATCCACTAAACGACAAGATAACGTTTTTTGGGGATCCACGCTGAGATGGACGGCTCAGATGATGCCACGTACCTCGGAACCGTCGAGCCATCCGAGCCGAAGCACCGACCCAACGAACCGGGGTGCCGAGATGCCGAGCCGGAGTACCGAGGTACCGACCCTCGTATATGGCAAAAAATCGCTCCGACCCATATCAGCCGTTGGATCTGGCCAAAAAGCGCGCTCGTCATGATGGACGGCTCAGATGATGCCACGTACCTCGGAACCGTCGAGCCATCCGAGCCGAAGCACCGACCCAACGAACCGGGGTGCCGAGATGCCGAGCCGGAGTACCGAGGTACCGACCCTCGTATATGGCAAAAAATCGTTCCGACCCATATCAGCCGTTGGATCTTGTCAAAAAGCGCGCTCATCATGATGGACGGTCCAGATTTGGCCACGTCCACTAACGACAAGATAGCGCTTTACGGGGATCCACGCTGAGATAGACGGCTCAGATGATGCCACGTACTTCGGAACCGCCGAGCCGAAGCACCGAGCCATTCGAACCGAGGTGCCGAGACGCCGAGCCGGAGTGCCGGAGTACCGAACCTCACATACGGCAAAAAAGCGAGCCGAAGAACAGGAGCCACTCGATCTCTCCGAAAATCACGCTGCGCTCTGATCAAGGGCTCTGATGACGCCACGTCATAAATGGGTATTTAAAATCAATTTTAATTTATTTTAATCGTTTTATTTATTTAAAAATTGCGAAAAAATCACCAAAAATTCGGGAAAATTCACTGGAAAATCTAGAAAATAATTATAAATTCGTGGTAATATTTTCGAACCCCTGAACAAACAATTATTGCCTAGAATGTATCGTGAGGGCCCCCGGACGGCTGGTTAACACATCGCAAAATTAAATAAATAATCCGAAAAAGTAGATAAAGACCGTTGGGCATTCAGAGATGCTTAAAAACAAATTGCAACTTCCAAAAACACACTACTACCCCCTTTAAGATTCGAAACCCTCCATTTGGACTCCGATACAGCTCCACCAGCCATTAGAACAGTTAAACTACTCCTCAAAGGCTGATCAAACTCAGTCTTTAGGAGTGGGGGGCTCGTGATATGGCTAAAAATGGAGTTAAATCGGAACCGTCCAGATGGATCACGAATCTTGAGGCACAGGGGTAGAGTGGTAATTTCACCTTCTGACGGGTCTGAAGCGGGTACTGGTTATCTTCCCCAAAAATCCACTTACCCGCGAACGGATCCACCTTAATCGGGTACAGGTTTCAACCCGCAGCAAACCCAGCTCAGAAGGGATAGAATTAGGGTTCTTGATTAATATTAATCAACGGCCCTGATTCGTGTCTATCCTTTCACCGGGATTTGGGATTAAATCCTTTATCTGATTACAGGGAATATACTCTATCAGATTACATTCCTAATCTGTTCACAGGAAGAAGATTCCATATCAGATCACAGGGATTACATTCCTAATCCGTTCCCTAAGGCGCCTATAAATACCTCCCACCCATCTCCATTAAGAGGTAATCAACTCTTCACTAGTTTTTGTGCTCATTCATAGTCTTCTTAGATTACTGACTTGAGCGTCGGAGGGTGCGTCGCCGGGAACAACCCCAGTGTCTCGCACTTTTTGCAGGTGCACGGCGGAGCGACGATCGACGCCCGACGGAACAGGTACACAGGTTTTTCTATTCAGTTTCCCCAAGAATCCACAAGTTCTATCTGTGTGCCCCCACACAAAATTTAGCGGCAACAACTCCGAATTCCAAATAAGTCTGAATTCGAAGTTCCACAGGATCTTTACACTTCACTTCGTACAATTTTACAAGGAAAAAAAACTTTTATTACAACAGAGTCTTTTACATCAATACACAGCGGATAAATAAAATACAACAATGATAAATGTACAATTGTAACATTTTTAGCATTTAAATAATCATCAGCAACAAATTCATCTTTATATCTCCTTGTAAATTCCAAGTCCTACATATAAAACTGTGGGCACGTCAGTTGCTTACAACCGATGAAATATTATACACGGCCATCCTCGCTATGCCGAACAGTATAACAATTCTTAAATACTTTATCAAACCACAAACTTGATCACAAACAAAGCTAAAGAGGGACTATCCTATTGATGTCGTGGGTGTTGTGCACTTAATCCTTAATGCAGTTATTTATATTACATGACACTAATGCGCACTTGTTCGGATTCTATGCATCACATACTACATAGGTCGGAGGGCAAGCCGTTAATCGTTCTTCATCTTGTAGGGTTCAATCCCTCGCCATGAGTTAAACTACTATGGTAACTACGGTAAGTATCCTAGGTCTTCTGTGAGTTACGAGCCCATGTCCAGATATCCTGGAGAGAACCCCACGCACTGACACATGATGCATCATGCAGGCATCCTGGGTCAATTCACCTCCACCATGGACAATGGCACCACCTATAGTCACCAAAACACCCAACAAGCATCGCCACCGGGACGGTATTCTGGAGTAGTATCCACGCCATAATCATGACGCATCATGAGGACATCCTGTGAACACTATCACACTGCCAATCCAATGGCCCTCATACTTATGTTTTTCTCTTACTTTCATTACATCTCCACTATAGTGTAGTCCTTACATATTTAGTTTGTTTTAAAAGAAATCATCACAACCTAGAGCTAGCTTATCCTACCGGACTTAAAGCAACAAAAAAGTGACAGTCAGCCTACCTGGCTACTTCTCAAGAGATTCTCAACCCACACTGGTTAGCTCTCAAATTCATAAATAAAAACTGCCGGTCACTAGGGTCTCGCCTAACCTCTAAATTCCAACAACTATCTCTTTCTACAGATTAACAATAATTCATATTCAATCTCAGAATAATATTTCCATTTCTTTATTCACAAATCTCCTTCTCAAATAAAACATTTCTTTTAATCTCATAACATGAAAACAATTCAATTCAACTCTTTTATAAATTTAATCCCTCATACCATTGTATGCAATACAAAATAATCCCAATCACATATTAATAATCATAAAATCTCATTAAGAAGAAAATCTAATTGCAACCGAAATATCCATCTCTCTTTAATTAAACAAGAGTCACAATCTTCATTATAAAAATCACTTCTAATTCTTTAAATCGATAAACTCGTGTTCTTCAATGTAAAATCCTCTTTTAATCTAATAAAATATATCCAAATATTATAGAATTAATTTTTATAAAGTCTAAACAATTTTAGAAAGTTTTATAGGATTTTTTCGAATTTTATTTCACTTAAAAACTCAATAAAACACAAAAAATAAAAAATAAACAAAATGGCAAGGTCGGGATTCGAACTTAGGACCTCTGAGCCCAACCCGCCATGAACAGTAACCGCACTAAGGTGCACCCGTAGACCAGTTAGGCCAAGGTGTCCAACTGTCTAATACAGAAGTTAAATTACCCTTAAGTTTTAGGTTTCAGATTTGAGTAAAAATCATATTTCAGAAAAATAAAGTCTCTGGAGAGACTCGAACTTAAGATCGCTAGCTCCGCCGAGCTACAGTAATGCTTTTAAAATGCACCTGAAGACCAGTAAGTCCAGAGTAATGAACTGATATGAAAATAGTTACATACTTTTTGTTTATACCGTACTGTTATTTATTTTCTTTTAATAAACTCGATTCTTCGATCGATTTGTGCTTCTACAAAAATATAGATAACTTTCCAGAATATGTTTCTTTGAAAAACGGTATCGTACATGTTTTAAAATTCATAAGTTTCTTATTTTGTGTAATATATTAAAATATTTCTTCAAAAAAATGCATAAAAACACATATAATCAATTTTCCAAAATAAAAGGTTGTCTTTCATCAAAAATTCCTTTATAAAATTTCTCTACTCATAAAATAAATATTAGTGAGATTGAATCCGCACTTCTTTACCAGATTAGCATCAAAAATTATTTTTCATACATATTGCATTATTTGGGACTACTATTATTCTAACATGCATCAAATCTCATTCCAACAATTTTCTAAATAATACATTATTTTTCACTTTTTAATTTAACAAGAATTATAATCATTTATACGAATCACACCACCAATTCAACATATCATGACACAAAATAATTAAGATTAAGTAATCTATAACTAACATGCCCATCAAAATTTAATAATTGAATTCTACATCACTAGCATAAATTTTACTCCTAAATTAGAAAGGATTTTAGAATCACACACCCAAAATTGAAGAATTTTCATGTACTCAAATGAACCCCTAGAATTAGAAGCTCCTAGTGAAAACTCCAATTTGCATCCTCGAATTCCGTGCACAAGGAAAGAGCCTCCGACTCCATTTTCGGCCAGAGCAAGGACAACAACACCACTTTCAGCATGCAACAGTGAAGGGGCACTCCAACTCACCTCACTTCACATATGCATATATATATAGTATAGGGTAGATTTGTATGAGAGTAGGTGGAGTAGGCAACAGTGGGCATGTGCTGGTTTGGTGGCTTTCTTTCGGACTAGACATAGGAGGAAAGAAAGCATGGGAGAAGAAAAGCATTCATGAATGTATATACACACACACACACACACACACACACATACACAAATTGTGATGAGATTGATGTGGAGAAGACAACAGACTTGCTGGTTGGAGTTTTCAGAAATGAACAGAGAGGAAAGAAAGAGGAATGAACAAGAAGAAATGTGAAGGGGTATTACTAGGAGTTAATAAAGTGGTTATAGTAACTACTTGTCCACTAAACCACTAACTCCACTCTTCTAATTCAAAATTTGGACTTCCCTCCATCCCCAGAAGAAAAGTCGGTTGGTTTCCCCATGATTGAGTGTACACATTGCACGTGTGCACGTGCACGTGCTTGCACTAGCACACACTTCACTCATACACATATATATATATATATATATTTTATTCAAAAACATATTTATATAATATATTGTAAATATTTAAGTAAAATTTAGTTTAATAAAAGTTATAGATTCTCATGCAAAAATAAAATAAACATACACACTTCAGAATCACACTTTGAAAAGAACACGCTTAAATACGTGCACCGAAAAAAACACGTACTTAGAACGTAAAAATACCAAAATACAAAATTCGAATTTATCAACGGAAATTTATTTAAATATAATAGAAAACAATATAAGAAAAATATATTTATTCATTTTATATATTCCACGACGTAATCACTACGTGCATAGAAAACACGTGCATTACACGTACAAAATTATTTTAATCAAAATAGGGAAAAATAAATTTTCGTTTTATAAAAATGGATTTGAATACATAAAATAAAAAATTGAAACACAGAAATATCACACGTAGTGGTGAAAAAATACGTAGTCGATACGTGCATCGATGATACATAAAAAGCACGTAGAAACACAAAGATCGGAATTTATATTTGAGTTGACTCAAATAGAATAAAATCAATACGAGAAATGCATAAACAGTTGGAATCCAAAATACATAGCAAAAACACATTACAAATATTACTAGTAACTGTACAAAATACACGTGCATAACATACGAGGGCAAAATAGTCATTTCCAATTTTGCGTGGTGTTACACTATTGTAACACCCCTGCCCCGAGCTCGAACAATTTATACAATTTAGAAGACTAATTAATTATAGTATAGTACAACTTCCCACCATAGGCTACCTCTCAAAAGGTGGTTAACCGAATTGGTGACTCTTGATCATAGGCAATTTTATTTATTAATATTATATTCTTTGTAATCTACCAATATGGGACAATTCTCAAACTCTTCCCCGTTCTCTCTCTCCTGAGAGAAACAGCAGCACCCACGTGGGCCCAGCCTTGGGCACCACGTCATCAGAGAAGACCAAGACAACGCCTCTGTCTTTTCCCCTTCACCAACCGGGTGGGCCCCCCTTCTCCTCCACGTCAGCCATGGCTGACGAAGTCAAGCAGCACCTTGCTGTTTTTATTCAACGTGGGCCCCCCTTCAATAATATTTCCATATAACCCCTTCTATAGGAACCCCTATAGGCAATAGTCACATCTCCAAATATATATCTATACATATTGTACTCTTTGAAAATTACGGGGTGTTGCACAGTAACCAGGCAGGTTGCTCTTTTTTTTGTTTTGGTTGGATTTTTGGTGTTTTCGGGTGTTTTTTTTGTGTGATTTTGTGTGCTAAGGTGGGGAAAGACTAGTATACATATAGAAGTGTTTATAAAAGTGTTTAACGTAATAATTATCAGAGATTTGAATGAGTTTGGATGAGATTTCAAAGTTGTTTTTGCTCTGGACTACTGTCTGTTCCAGATTGGAATGAGAATTTGACATAGTTGCTGATGATATTACCTAAAATTTATTAAATAGAAATTGTAGCTCACTATGTCTAGTTTTCAGAACATCTAACGGATCCTCAATCCAACTCATAGATTGTAAAATATGCAATTTCTGCAACTGTACTGTCGTAGTTTCAGATTTTTAAAATAACGGTCAGTTTTCAGAATTTATTGAATATGAACCCTTTAAATTAATTTATTTGAGTCCAGATTTTTATGGTAAATTCCTCCTTATGTGCTAAACTTAAATTAATTTTTCCAGAATTTAATTTTGACTTTAGAATGCATTGTTTTGAGGAATGAAATCATGTAACTATCAGATTTTGGATGAACGATAGTTTTCAGAATTTATTGAAAATCAACCCTTTAAATTAATTTATTTAAGTCTAGAATTTAATGATGAATTTCTTGATATGTTCTGGATTTAAGTTAATTTTTCCAGAATTTAATATTGATTTTAGAGTGTACTGTTTTGAATGAAAAAATCGTATAATTTTCAGATTTTGTAAAAAATCTATATTTTCGTGGATGAAATGTGCTTCCATACATATAAATGAGTTCTCATAGAAACATTGGTTGACTGAGACGAATGTGATTAATGAAGAGTAGTTTGTATAATTAAATCAAGTTGAGTATTGATTTGAGGATTGGGATTATGATGTGAACCCTGGAAAGATTGTTGATGATATGTAGAGTTATAAGACTCTAGAGGTTGGGTGGGACCCTAACATACCGGTAGTTGAGATTTTGTGGATATTTGGCCTGTGAGGCTTTTGTTGTTAATTTAGTTAATTCCGGCAGGGTACACCAACTCTAGCGAGGCTGTTATTTAATTAATAAAAATAAACATAAGGACAGCAACTAGTGAAGATGTGATAGATCTTGGGTAACGTAAGTAAGAGGGACCTGTATAATGGACGGACGAGGTTCGGGCCTATAGCCGTGGTTGGACGGTTTGATTTCGAAGGCTACGATTATTATTGCCATCTCCCGAGTTCGCACGCTGAGGTTCTTTTATAGTTGGACGGTTTTATTCCGTAGGCTGTGACCTATTCGTGGAATTTCGACATGGAATGTTCAGGGCGACGCTTACATGATGTTTGCGCATGGAGGGTGCTAGTATATCTGGTAGATACCGAGACATAGGCCTATTCGCGGAGTATTCTGGATCTTGTTTCTATCACCGTAGTAGGATTAGTTGCATAACGAGGGATTAAACCCTATAAAGTGGAGAACATTAAGGGTTTGCACCGAACCTTTGTAGAATGGGATGCATAGAATCCAACAAGTATGCATTAGAAGTCAGCATATGCATTTGTGTTTTCTTGACATGGTTTCATGTATGCTTGCATTTTGTTTTCATTCCATATACTCGACACTTAGCCTAGTTCCACTTGTTGACTTATGATTTTTATTCTTTATATTTTTATTTAAGTTTGTACTCTTTTGAATATTATTCACACCGTTGTAGCTGACCCCTGTAGTTTTGGGGGTTGGGAATATCTCTAAATGTTTTATAGGTAGGTACCATTAGCAGGAATTAGGAGCATGTAGTAGAACATTTAAATGTTTTTGCATATTTTGTAAAAGGAATGATTGTAAAAAGAAAGTTGTATTTATAGTGCTTTTAAATACCGTTGTGTTGTAAAAAGAATTGTAATTTAAAGTGTTTAAATTTCGTTGTGCTGTTGTAAAGAGATTTAATGAAATGAAAATTTTTAATTTTCCCTGTGTTTGTACAATGTTTATAATTGCAATTGAAGTTGATGTTGGGAATTGTGCAACTTATTTCTAATTTTATTTATTAAAAATTCGGGGCACTATAGAGTTGGTATCAGAGGAAACTTCAATTAGTAATACTAAACATGGTATAAGGAAACAAAATTAGAGAGGACATTAGAAGTGTGAGTACCTAGGGAGGACATTCGAATTGTGAGTATCTAGGGTGGACATTAGAAGTGTGAGTACCTAGGATGGACATTAGAAGTGTGAGTACCTAGGTGGACATTAGATATGTGAGTATGATGTTTTGATCATGAATGCTTATAATGAAATTCAAATTATTTGTATGTCTAGATTCGACTATAAATTTCTTTATCGTGGTGATTTTTTTCGCATAAATAGAAGATGAATGATTTATTTTCTATTGCTGTTATAACTACCTTTTAACTATTTTTATTATTATTGACGTTAAGTTGGGATAATTTTATTAGTTATTGACTTATCTATTTTTGTGCAAATCTAATTATAATTATAAAGTATGTTTTGCTAGTTCTAGCCTATTTGTTCTATAAGTTTTGTGTTTTATGGAAACAAATTTTATTATATAAGTTTGGAATGTGGCAAATCTAGATTTTCTTTTCAATCGGTGTTTGCAGTTATAGTTTTGAATGACATAGTGTTTGATTTTCGCTTGTCACTTTTGAGTGACGGATACTATTATAATTGCAATATAATTAACAACATTTACTTGTATTTTGTTTTCTTTCGATTATTGCTTTAAATATATTATATTTTTGTACGTACACTACCTTTTCCCTTCTCTTTTATCTTTATCTTCCTTAAAATTCTATCCTTCATACTTTTATGTACTTTTATGGTTACTCATTTATTTTTCTATTACTGTTATGCATTATATTAGTTTCATTTCCTACTTATTGAATTATTAATTTCTTTTATTATTATTCCTATTATATTTTAATTCACATTCATTTATATATACTTTGATTTTTCGATGCTATATTTTCCATTATTTTGTATTGTCTTATTTTTCGATGTATTTAAACTTGATTTTAATCCTTGTACTCATATAGATATGATATACCTCTGCACATTGAAATTTTTATTTTATTATTAATTTTGTTTTTACACCTTATATTCAATACCTTTATTATTACTTATTGTTTACTACCTTTGTTATATTTACTTTCACCGTTTATAACTACTTATTTTATTACCTTATTTTATTATTTTTATACTTTTACTATAATATACTATAGTTGCTTGTTACCTTAATATTATGATTTTTACCCTCCTTGTTATTTTCTTACTACATACACTTTCTACTATTTACTGTATATTTTATGGCATATGATTATTTATGCTACACAGTTATTTCTCATTCGCAATTACATTTAAGCTTATGCATATATTTCATTGCATCTTTCTCCTTACTTTTATAAATCATTTTTTTTCACTACTACTAATTCCTACTATTTATGTTTGATATTTATAATCTGTACATCTATTTTAATATTCCATCGGGTTACTTTCTACTCAATTACCTACTTTTGCTTCTATTTTTATATCACGAATTTCAAAACGTAACATCATACTTAAATTAAACATCCAATATCCCACTACATATGGAAGATTACATCATTCCATTTATCATTTTGTTGCAACTGGATGTCGAGAAGGCAAATATGCAACTAGACGTCAATGGAGGCAAACTTTCAACTTGATGTCGGGAGGCAAAAACTACAACCGAATAACCAGACGGCAACCTGGAACCTGATGTCATGGAGGCAATTTGCCACTTGATGTCAAAGTGGCAAGTCTACAACTAGACATCAATGAGACGAACCCACAACAAAGAAATTTCTACTCTAATAACCCCACTTTTAGTTTTATATATATATTACTTATCACTATCCTATTTTTTTGTACTCGTTCATACCATTTTATAAGATTTTAAAACTTAGCCTATGCTACTCAACTTTGTTATTCATAATACAGTTACATTTATCATTTAAAGACCTTATTATTTATACTTGTTTTTCTATCTGTCTTTTTTTTTGATTGGTTAAAGGTAGGGTAAGTCCCTACCTCACTAGAGATATATTAATATAGAAATAAATACAGGTAAATAATACATAAGGCCAAGATAGTTCAGCTAAACAGATGTCGAACACTTGGTCCCAAAAAAGCTTACGGTAATAGTTATAGCAACTTTAGAAACATAGAGTTTTTCAACAAAACATCCAAAAGATCAAAACATCAAAAAATCAGCTTGAAGGCTGGTGCTATCTTAGGCTGCGCAGCTATCTCCCGCACTGTCAGCTTCATCGATCAGAATGAGTGCTTGCTTGAGGAGGACGTCCTGCACTCCAGCTTGCTCCATCTCTTGAATGAGTGCCGCCTTCTTCTTACAGTTATCGAGCCCATCTAGCCAAGATCAAAACCAAAAAGTTGCATTAGAAATAATTTCCTTTGGTTGCATTGTCTTAGAAGAGAAAGTGCGATCATTTATAGCAAGACATAAACTCCAATAGAGTGAGATTGTCAGTAGGTGCCAAATGTGTCTGTGTACTTGGTTTCCAAAGCACCAAGAAGTAAAGCATTCATGCAAGTCAGCAGGCAAGGTGTGTATGTGGAAAAGTGCAGTGAAATATGTCCAAGTACTAGTAGCAATAGGGCAGTCGAAAAGGATGTGGTAGGTCGTCTCGACAGGACACTGTGCATGTCGTGTCTCCAGGCCAGCCTTTGGAGTGGAGGAATTATTTGGAGCTGAGTTTATCCCAACTCATTTTCCAGATGAAAAGTTTTCATTTTAGCGGCACTGAAGAAGTCCATATTGCAACAGAATATAGGGAACGGAGGCCAGAGGTGATAAAGAAGTTGTAAGCTGACTTGACAGTAAAATAGGCAAATGGCGTGAGTCTCCATGAAGTTTGATCGCGGAGTGTGAAGGCTGGAATTCTGCAATCAGATCAAGTAGTTTCTTCTTCTCATTTCGAATGGAATAGTTGGAGACACATTTAAGTCTCGATTGCCAGAGCCACTTGCCATGAATCCAGGTGCATTGGGAGAGGACATCAGCTGCCAAATTCCATGCTGCTGCACCTAGTGATGGACACAGGGAAGTTATTGTAATACCCCGTATTTCCGTGAACAGTCGACTGGTATACGTATTTCTGCGAACAGTCGACTGGTATATAGTAGCAGTCGACTGCTACTGCATAGTTGGGCCGGATTAGTTGAGAAGGATTTGAGAAGAATATTAAGAAATATAGTTCCACATAGGAAGTGCACAAAAATAGTTTGAGTATAAATATAATTGTCTATGATCAAGAGTCACCTAATTGGTTAACCACCTTTTGAGAGGCAGCTTGTGGTGGGCAGTTGTACTACATAGAATCTAATTTGTCTTCTAAAAATATTAAAATTGTCTGAGTATTGGGGCGGGGCGTTACACATGTATCAGAGCCGACTTTCAACACCGGGTGTAGTAGAGGTCAGGATGATCTGCGGTGTTGAGAGTCATTGATCTCCGGGGTCGGGTATATTCTGCGGTATTGAGAGTCACAGGTAGTGATTGATAGCCGGGTATCCGATCTGCGGTGTTGAGAGTGATTGATCTCCGGGATCTAGGACTATACTACATCGGCTAGAAAGGCGGATCCTACACTAGATGTGTGCCCTGTACTCAGCGAGGACGCTGATTTCTAAGGTGGGGTGTATGTAATACCCCGTATTTCCACGAACAGTCGACTGGTATATAGTAGCAGTCGACTACTACTGTATAGTTGGGCCGGATTAGTTGAGAAGGATTTGAGAAGAATATTGAGAAATATAGTTCCACATAGGAAGTGCACAAAAATAGTTTGAGTATAAATATAATTGCCTATAATCAAGAGTCACCTAATTGGTTAACCACCTTTTGAGAGGCAGCCTGTGGTGGGCAGTTGTACTACATAGTATCTAATTTGTCTTCTAAAAATATTAAAATTGTCTGAGTATACACGGCAGGGAGATGAGTCTCCGGAATTTGCTTCGTGGGGTATTCACGGAAGTAGGCAGGGTGCTAGAAAGGGCGGTCCTACACTAGATGTGTGTCCCGTACTCAGCGAGGACGCTGATTTCTAAAGGTGGGGTGTATGTAATACCCCAGATTTCTAAAGAGCGAACAGTCGACTGGTACTGGTAGCAGTCGACTGGTATGCACTGGATTTGAGAAAATTGAGAATGATTTGAGAATTTAGTCCCACATGGGAGGTTTATAAGAACTAATTTGAGTATAAATACTATTAGCCAATGGTCAAGTGTCACCAATTCGGTTAACCACCTTTTGAGAGGCAGCCTATGGTGGGCAGTTGTACTACATAGTATCTAATTTGTATTTCTAAAACATTAAAATCGTCTGAGTATTGGGGCGGGGCGTTACAGTTATACTATTGCCATTTATCCATTTTGACGTCCAAAATTTGATAAGGTCCCCCTTACCTAACTTCCAATTGACATTTATCAAGAATTGTTCTCTGAGATGGAAGATCCCTTTCCAGAAGCTTGAAGCAGTTGAGGGGCATGTCAGGGTGTTGGAGTTGCTTCTAAAATAAATGCTCTTTAATGTTTGGCTAGGTAGTGAGTCAGAGGATATCAACTTCCACCACCATTTCATGAGAAGAGCTTCATTGAAGACTTTCAAATTTAGAACCCCTAGTCCACCTTATTTCTTAGGTTGGCAATCTTTGGCCACCGCATGCATGCCACTCCTCTTGCATCAGTGTCGGAGCCACACCAGAAAAACCTACTGCAAATCTGATCAATTCTTTTGATTACCCAAAGAAAGAAGCGAAGTAGACCGGTAAAGCACTGAGAACATCATTTATAAGCACTAACCTCCCACCTCTAGATAGCATTCTCCCCTTCCACACAGAGAGTCTTCTTTCAATCTTGAGGATCAGCAGCTGCCAATTTCTTTTGCTGAGCTTCCCGCTAGGTAGTGGCATGCCAAGATACTGGATAGGTAAGCATTCTTCCTTGCAACCTAGGATGGTTGAAAAATCCTGGAGCTTCGTCTTCGATTTGCTAAAGTAAACAATTGAGGATTTATTGAAATTAATGACCAACCCTGGGACGTTTGCAAATAGTTGTATTGCTACTTTGAGGTTGACAACATCATGCTCGTCTCCTTCACAAAATAGCAGTGTGTCATCTGCAAATCGTAGAACTGACAGATTAGCAATTGATCCCCGGACAGGAAGAGGAGAGAAAGTGCCATTTCTGCGACAACTATAGAGCATCTGTGCTAACACATCTACGACTAAGATGAACAGCATTGGCGATAGATGACCCCTCTACTTGAGTCCTTGCTTGGAGTTAATTTGTCTTCCCCCCTCTCCATTAATGAGAATTGAGGATTTAGCCGTCTTCATAATCATATGGATCCACCTGCACCAAGCTAGCCCAAACCCTCTGGCGATTAGAAGCTGGTCTAAAAAATCCCAACTGACTATGTCAAATGCTTTTGCGAAGTCAATCTTGAACAAAAGAGCATCAGAGTTATGTCTACTGCAAAAGTTGATAGCTTCATGAGCTACAAGGAAACAATCCACCGTCAATTTACCTTTGAGGAAGGCACTTTAAGAAGAGGAGACAAGGGAGTGTAGGATAGGGGCAAGTTTGTTGGCAAGGATTTTGGTGAAAATTTTGAAGGAGCAATTAAGCAAGCTGATAGGTCTGTAATCAGAAACCGAATTTGCAGCCTCGCACTTAGGAATTAACATAATGTTGGAGTAGTTTAGCCTGTTTAGATCAAAATATCCTCTCTGTACCGACTGAAGCATGGCAAGTAGATCATCCTTGATAGTATCCCAAAAAGTATGATAAAAGCTCATCGAGAAACCATCGGGGTCTGGTGCTTTTTCACTGCTCATTCCAAAGATGGCCAGTTTAACCTCTTCCATGGTGAATGGGTTATCCAAATGCTCCAAACATAAGTCAGTTTGTGGATAAAGGGAGTGCCAATCAATCCGAAAATCTGACTGAGGAGTTGTACCAAAAATTGCTTGAAAATGTTTCTAGAAAGCTTTTCTAATAAGTGTTGGAGAGGTTTCAAGTGCTTCATCAATGATTAGACTATGGATAAAGTTTTGTCTCCTTCTCCCATTAGCAATGCAGTGGAAGAATTTAGAGTTTGCATCTCCTTCCTTGATCTATTGCACTCTCGATCTTTGCCTCCAATATACTACCTCAGTCCGGATAGGATTTTGGAGCTCAGCTTGGGTTTCCTTTAGGACGTCAACCACAGTAGGGGATTGCTCTGCCTCAATCTCCAACTTCAGCAATTTTTCTTGCAGCTACTTCTTCTGAGTTGGGATGTGGTCAAATGTATCATTTCTCCAGTGTTGAATCCTTCTTTTGAGGAGGTTAAGCTTTGTTGCAAAAATATCAACCAGATTCTCAGTGCACAAGAAAGTTCTCCACCAATATTCAACCGTCGGGACAAACGAGGAGTGTTGAAGCCAGGCTTTTCAAATATGAAATAATGGACCTGATGAGTGATGACTTGATTGTCGAGGACGATGGGGCAGTGATCAGATGAAAATCGTGGAAGGGAGTATTGGATGCAGTTAGGGACGGAGGATTCCCAAGCTGCGGAGATCAAGAATCTGTCGAGTCTGGCCATTGAGGGGGAGCTTCTAAGATTGGACCAGGTATATTTCTTGAGAGTGGGAGATCAATGAGGGCCAAGTCATGGATGAATTCACGAAAGCATCTCATATTCCTTATTGAGCCTTTTCCACTAGACCGCTCAATATCAGAAGTAGTCACATTGAAATCCCCACACAGAACCCAAGAATCTTTGAGATTGCATCTGCGCTATTGAATTTCATAAAAATAGTGATTTTGATCCTCCAAATCAAAAGGTGCATAGACAGTTAAGATTGACCATTCTTCGGATGAAGATCGACTCTTGAAAGAAGCTGAAACAAAGAATATATCAACAGTCGAGTATGTACAATCAAGGAGTTGGTCATTCCATCCTAGTAGAATACCACCGCAACTACCAATGGAGTCAAGCTGTATCCATTTTGTTATAAGACATCCTCCAATTGATGAGAGCTTTCGGGGACCTGGCTTCCTGAGCTTGGTCTCTTGCAAGCAGATTATAGATAGGGAGGAGCTACAGATTCCTTCTTTTATTAGCAAGCATTTATCAGGGCTACCCAACCCTCTAACATTCCAGCTAGCTATCTTCATTGAAAAGAATTGCATCAAAATGCACAACACCAATAACAAAATCAAAGAACACAGCAAGGCAGCTAGTCAGAGGAGTGTAGCTGATCGGCATGATCATCTACAACCTTCTGAGGGCCCTTGAAGACATGCATCGGGTGTGGCCCTTTTAAGTTACTAATGCGCATCTAATCTAGAAATATCCTCACTTAAAAGCAATTCAAAAGGATTTAAATGCGCATTAGTAACTGAAGTATTTGAAGAGGAGGTACCTGAAGTTTTCTTCTTGATAGTAATGGACAAATGCTTCATGAAGGGCCTGGTACTCTTGAGCTTTCCTGCAGATTTGGAGCGTTTCATCCTCTTTAAGGGACCCTCCTGAAAGCCAGGCGGGACTGAGGAGAAGGAGCTGGTAGCTTTGGGAACAGTCCTCCGCAACAGGAAGCAGGTCTGGAAGCTATCTGCGCAGCCTTTGCTAGTGCCAGGCCTAAAGAACACCTTATCGCCTTCATTCAGCTTGCTCATATCCTCTCTAATAGAATCACGGAGGGCCCCCTCCACAGCTGGCTGTATCCTGGAGAAAAGGGAAAGTGGAAGGGTAACAAGCTTACATTTCCACATCATTTCCCTCACCTCTTCAAGCGAGTTTTCATTTGATGAGTTATCAGGATTTTGTTGAGCTATCACGCGACCCTGTGAGGCTGCATTGTTGTTGCTATTCGAAGATTCGGAGATCCAAACAAATGGCAGCTCTAGCATGGCAGGATTTGATTCTGGCACGGGGTCCTCTGCAGATTTGGGAATAATAAGTGGGGCTGGTGAGGTCCCCTCATTTAGGCCTGATCCCGCCATATTAGAAATATTCAAAAAGTTACCCAAATTTTCTCCTACATGCAGAGAATGCGCGACAGTTGGACTCCCCTTCCCCAAATCACGGGATTTCAAAACAGCCTCAACCTCATTCCTGGTCGGAGATTGACATCAGCGACCGCCATCCTCGTCTTCCCTAGGCCCATCTTGCACCTTAGGACACCAGGCTAGTACTGCCCATATCATCAGAAGCTCCAGCAGTTGTGAATAATTGTACCTTGCCAGATTAAACATCCTCAACCAGGATTGGGTTGCCAAGCAACAGAATTGGCACATCATGAACATGGCTTTGAAGATTCCAAGGCGTAGTGTACTTGACAGTAAGTGACTTAGGGATGAGTGTGAGGTCTTCAACCTCAATAGAGACAAGTGCTTGATCTCTAGTTTTCACATTCGTCATCTCACGGCTGAGGGTGATGAGTTTACCAAAGGGCTTAACAAGGCAATCAATGAACTCCTTGTTCCACAGGTGAAAAGGCAGGAGCAGCAAGTTGATCTAGATGAAGCAGGGTTTTGGCCTCAACCTGGCTCCAAAGTCCAGTGACCAAGGGGAAAAAGTAGCACTGTAACCAGAGAAGTGAAACACCCCTTCTGCAATCGCAGCTTCAGCCTCAATGGTTGTTGGGAATTGAACATGGTAAACCCCATCACTGACCCTCTTCAGGACCCACCATCGTCCTTGTCATCCCCATGAAAAATTGAAAGCACACTCGAGGTCTTTTGTTAGGGGGATGCGGCGGGGATTGATCAGATGGAGGAACGTGCTTGCATGCAGCATCGGTAGTGCCTGAGAGATGGCATTGTTGTGTGGCAGATCAATCACCAACGAGTCTCGCCTATTATAGAGTGGACATTCACGCACTTTATGCCCAAGCTTCTTGTAGTTAAAGCAATGGAACCCCATCTTCTTGCACTCGGCCGTGGCATGATCGCCCTCCCCGCACGTGAAACAGTGGCGCTCCATCTTCTTTGTGGATCTGTGGTTTTTCTGCTGCTTGAAAGGTTGCTTTTTTGGATAAATGGCTGAAGGCTTTCGTTGGAAGAAGGGTTTGGGGTGAATGGCAGGATTTGTTGTGGGATGTGAAGGGATAGGGTGATGTGAGGTTCTAGGGTTGAGTGGTGGATGGCGTGCAGATCTAAGAGGCATTTGGGAGGGGTAATGATGGCGAGGGGGCGGGGGGGGGGGGGGGGGGGGGGGGGGTGTAGGGGGGTAGGAAGTCGAAGCACCTGAGCATAAGATCTGCTCAGGTCCCGAGGGAAGACTGCTCTCTCTCTCCTCACCCCTCTCTCCATTACTAACGAATCTAATTTTAGAACTAACCTTTTTTTCTATCTGTCTTATATGCGTTATTTTATTTTTCACCCTACATTATTGAGGTTTACTATTAACTATTTTTTGCTATCTTATTATTATCATTTTGTATATATATGTATACTTTATCCTTACATATGTTAGTATTTTTTTATTTTCATACCATTTCATTTTCCTGACCTATCTTATATTTGTTTGCTACTTATATAATGTGATTTTTATTATTCATAGTTATTTATTATTTTCATTTTTTTTATAATTGATATTATATATTATTCCAATATTATATCATTATTTCATTTACTATTATTATACTTGTTTCACTACTACAACTACTTAAAATTTTCATATATAGTGTTGTTGGTATTTCGACATGTCTTTGATTGACTATCTTCCTATATATATATATATATATATATATATATATATATATATATATATATATTCATTTTTTATATAATTGATATTATATATTATTCCAATATTATATCATTATTTCATTTACTATTATTATACTTGTTTCACTACTACAACTACTTAAAATTTTCATATTATAGTATTGTTGGTATTTCGACGAGTCTTTGATTGACTACCTTCCTATATATATATATATATATATATATATATATATATATATATATATATATATATATATATATATATATATTATCATCTTTAAGTTTGTATTCTTTGTGTTACTTTTATTATTATTTACTTTTGCAATTATTTATGTTCTTAACTTTTTCTTTTTGCTCCTTATTTTGTTTGGTTGGCCTTATTATCTTCTTACTATAATGATCTTTTATGATGTTATTTGATCAGTAATCATTTTTTTGTTGTTGACCTGTTCATATATCTATTTTGCATTTTCTGGTTTCATCCAAATGTTTCAACGACCTTTGGGGTGCTTCATATTCTGTTTTACTGACTAAATTTGTTGTTTTCTTTTACTCATTCTTATCTACGTTTTGTGTTATGTATGTTGCTTATTTTTATTAATTCTTAAATTCGTAGTGCCTTGTGTTTATAGTGTATTCAAGTTTTAAGGAAGCTTTTGATTCTTTTGTGTGCTTTAAAGTATTATTGACTAATTTATGTTGGTTTTGATAATTATGCTGTAAAAAAATCGTATGCATTAATTGACTATCTAGATGCTTTCAACAAGTTATTGCATAGCTTATATATATTTTTTATTATCTTCTTGGGATTAGTTTATGCTTTATGGGTTTTTGCGTATACTTGTTGCTCTGTTAGTTCTCATATTTACTTTACTGTTCTTATTGTACGTTATTTTTTTTAATTAGCAACTCAATGTAATTAGAAAATAAAGATAGAATGAATTTTCTGAAACTGTTGTGTAAGTTTTGTATTTTTATTTTCCTCTTACTAAGGATAGTTCTGAGGACAGAACTATTCTAAAGGGGGAGTGATGTAACGCCCCGTAACATTTAATACAATATTTTGAATTAATAAATAATTTTTAAATCAATTTATTTAATTATTTTAATTTTCGTAAAATTGACATTTTCACACGTGCAAAACACGTGCACATATTTCGAAGTGTGAATTTAGAATTTTAAGTTGATGAAAAAATTCTATTATTTTTTATTGGGTGTATTTGAATTTTTGGGACTTCTCTGAATAAAGGAAACTACTTTTGTAAATTTTTTAAAGAAAGGGGTTTTTTGTAAAAAGTTGTTTAGGAATGAAAATTGAACTTATAAAATTGTTTGTCTACATTTAGGGCCGGATATTCAGTAGAAGGCTCTAAGGAATTAGATCATTTCCATATTTGGTTGATTTTTATTGATTTAATTGAATAAATATATAATTATGCAATTTTGAGATTGTTGGGAACTTTATTGAAAATATTCTTCCCGGAGAATAAAAGTCAAAAAAAATTATTTAGAAAATATAATCATTATTAGTATATAATAATTCTAATTTTTCTAGATTTTTATGAATATTTTATGGCTTGTTTGCAAATATTACAAATAGAAGGAGTTTTGTGCAAAATTGCCACTTGGTGTAAAAACTCATGATTTCGGTTTTCCTGGGCTGTGCATATTGGCCGGCCAAATCAGGAGGGTTAGGGGATTTAATTTTATTCTATTTTTAATTGATTTGATTAACTAATAGTTGGAAAGATCCATATATGTAAATAAATATTTTCTTGAGGAATATTTTATAAACTCTTGTAAAACCCTAAAAAAAAAACATCCCGACCTATATCTACAACAGCTGCAGCCGCCCTACTGTTGTGAACCCAAAAACTTTATTTTTTTCATTATTTTCTTGGAGTTGGATTTTTAATTTTCATAAGAAGGAGGAGAAGGCTTTTTCTTTATTACTACTATTGTTCTTCAAGTTATTCAAATTTCCTTGTTCTGTTTCCATGCTAGAATATATTGATGTGCTAGATTTTGGATGTGGATATATTGAATGAATAGCATGCATTCTTGATTCCTATTATGAGATGAAGTTTTGATGAAATATTTCTATTGCCGCTAATTTTGGTGTGGGGGCAAACAGATAGTATTTGTGGATTCTTAGGGAAACTGAATAGTAAACCTGTATACCTATTTCGTCGGGGTTCGATCGTCGCTCCCGCCGTACACCTGCAAAAAGTGCAAGACACCGGGGTTGTTCCCGGCGACGCACCCTCCGACGCTCAAGTCAGTAATCTGGAAGACTATGAAAGAGCGCAAAAACTGGTGAAAGATTGATTATCTCTTAATGGAGATGGGTGGGGGGTATTTATAGGCATCTTAGGGAACAGATTAGGCATGTAATTCCTTGTGTTTAGATAAGGAATGTAATCCCTAATCCCCAGTGAAAGGATAGATACGAATCAGGGCCGTTGATTAATATTAATCAGAAACCCTAATTCTATCCTGTCGGACCGGGTTTGTTGCGGGTTGAAACCCGCACCCAGTTGAGGTGGATCTATTCGCGGGTTATTGGATCTGTGAGGTGGAAACCCAGTACCCACTTCTGACCCGCTTGTAAGTGAAATTACTGTCTTACCCCCGGACTTCAGGATTCGTGCCCAATTTGGACGGTCTCGATTAAACCCCTATTTTTAGCCATATCACGAGCCCCCCACTCCTAAAGGCTGAGGGTTATCAGTCTTTGTGGAGTAATTTGACTGTTTTAGTGGCTAGTGGAGTTGTATCGGAGTCCGAATGGGTGTTTTTGAATCCCGAAGTGGGTGGTGAGGTAACTCCTACTTTTTTTGAAGCAATATGGTGTATTGAGTTTTTATCTATTTTTTCGGGTTATTTATTTAATTTTAGGATGTGTTAACTTAATTGTGATGGGGCCTTCGGCTCATTAGGGTTTTGACGGAGGTTGAGAGCCTGCAGGACGGTCGCTTGGAACTGCTGGAACTCGGTACGGGTTATTGGTGCCTCATTGTTCCTGGGCTGTTGCCGACCTGTGGGGGAGTGCCTTCTTCGGTAATGCTCGGGAGACTCTTTCCTCCCTCTGCGGACGGGGGACCTGTAGTACCGGTGGCGAGGAGAAACAATTAAGTTAACACATCGCAAAATTAAATAAATAGCCCGAAAAAATAGATAAAAACTCAATACACCATATTGCTTCAAAAAAAGTAGGAGGAGTTACCTCACCACCCACTTCGGGATTCAAAAACACCCATTCGGACTCCGATACAACTCCACTAGCCACTAAAACAGTCAAACTACTCCACAAAGACTGATAACCCTCAGCCTTTAGGAGTGGGGGGATCGTGATATGGCTAAAAATAGGGGTTTAATCGAGACCGTCCAAATTGGGCACGAATCCTGAAGTCCGGGGGTAAGACAGTAATTTCACTTACAAGCGGGTCAGAAGCGGGTACTGGGTTTCCACCTCACAGATCCAATAACCCGCGAATAGATCCACCTCAACTGGGTGCGGGTTTCAACCCGCAACAAACCCGGTCCGACAGGATAGAATTAGGGGTTCTGATTAATATTAATCAACGACCCTGATTCGTATCTATCCTTTCACTGGGGATTAAGGATTACATTCCTTATCTAAACACAAGGAATTACATGCCTAATCTGTTCTCTAAGACGCCTATAAATACCCCCCACCCATCTCCATTAAGAGGTAATCAATCTTTCACCCGTTTTTGCGCTCTTTCGTAGTCTTCCAGATTACTGACTTGAGCGTCGGAGGGTGCGTCGCCGGGAACAACCCCGGTGTCTTGCACTTTTTGCAGGTGTACGACGGGAGCGACGATCGAACCCCGATGGAACAGGTATACAGGTTTACTATTCAGTTTCCCTAAGAATCCACAAATACTATCTGTTTGCCCCCACACCAAAATTAGCGGCAACAGATTGGCGCCGTCTGTGGGAAACTAACGAATAGAAACCTCTCCTCTTCCTGGTGAACAGATCTCCAGCCATGCCTCCGAGGAAAGTCAGATCAAGGGGGTCCAACCGAGGACCCAACCCTGATCAGCAGCAAGAAGTCCTCCCTAATCCCGCTCAACAACAAGGGCAACTTCCCCCTACCACGGAAGACCCGCTCCAACAAGACCTTCCTCCTCCTAATCAGACACCCCCGAAGGGTCCTAACCCTCAAAAACAGCCTCTTCACCAGGAGCACGTCTCCATCCATAATGCCTCTATGGACTCTATGGCTTCCCATCACCCCCGAGCCTCTGGTCGTCACAATACCGCCCTCAACCGCCAGAAAGATGACGATCTCCGCCGCCACCTGAATGAAAAGCGGGCCCGAGAGGGAACCTCCCGCCAACACCATCTGGGCGAGCGGTCTCCTCGCCACCGGTATTACAGGTCCCCCGTCCGCAGAGGGAGGAAAGAGTCTCCCGAGCATTACCGAAGAAGGCACTCCCCCACAGGTCGGCAACAGCCCAGGAACAATGAGGTACCAATAACCCGTGCCGAGTTCCAGCAGTTCCAAGCGACCGTCCTGCAGGCTCTCAACCTCCGTCAAAACCCTAATGAGCCTGAAGGCCCCATCACCTCCTCCAGTCCGGAGCCCTCGCCGATCTCCTCATCCGGTCCGAAGCCCTCGCCGACGGTCCCCATCTCCTCGTCCTGCTCCTAGCAACTCCCGGCGTACCCCAAGTCCTCGTCGCTCCCGAAGTTACCATCACCGTAGCCCTCGCTCTCCCTCATACGAAGACGAGTCTAGGGATTCGGCTGATTACCGTTGGAGGGATGACACCATGTACCGTCGTCTTCATGAAGTAGAGAGGCGCCTGGGCCAGATAGACCGAGAAGAGGTGCTTAGGGGGAGGACCTTACATCCTAGCCGCCCCCCTTTCTCCCAAACCATAGTGGATGCGCCTGTCCCGTTCGGCTTCAAACCTCCCCAATTTGAGACTTATACCGGGGAGACCGATCCAGTAGATCACATCGAAAGCTTTAAGACTTTGATGCTCCTCCATCAAGCTTCCGATGCCCTCCTCTGCAAAACCTTCCCCGCAACTCTCAAAGGACCAGCTCGAGAATGGTACTCTCGCCTCGCCCCCTCCTCAATATTCTCCTTCGAGCAGTTCGAAACCCTCTTCGTCACACATTTCGTAAGCAGCCGTAGAGCTGAGAAAACCAACATCTCCCTATTGCACCTCCACCAAAAGAAGGGGGAGAAACTGAGAGACTATGTGAAGAGGTTCATAGCTGAAGCCAGGACCATAGCGTCCCTCGACCAGTCGGTCGCTACGGCAGCATTTCAATCTAATGTCCTCAATTCCAACCTCCGCTCCTCCCTCGCCAAGAAGCCTCCACAGAACTTTTCCGACCTTCTCCTTCGTAGCGAAAAGTACATCCGGGCCGAAGAGGCCAAGAATCAACCCAACTGGGAAGGGTCTTCCTCCGGGTTCAAGAGAAAAGGAACAGAAGAAGAAGGGGCTAAGAAGCTCCAGAAGGATAATGCCGGCCAGCGCCGACCTCCCCCCAGATTCGAGAAGTTCACTCCCCTCACCACTAACGTCTCAACTATTCTGATGGAAGTCGAAAAAGAGGGGATCTTACCTCCAGCCCCGAGGATGAACACCCCCGCCAAGAGGAGGGATAAAGAAAAATGGTGCCGTTATCACCGGGACCATGGGCATGACACCAACGATTGCCGTGCTCTGAAAAACGAGATCGAAGCCCTTATCCAGAGGGGGCAGCTGACGAAGTTTGTAAGAAAGGACCGAGCCGAACTTCCTCCCCAACCTCGAGGGGCTAACAAGCGTCCGGAACGAGAAGAGACGCCAGATTTTAAGGAAGAGCGAGTCCTCCACCTCATTCATGGGGGTCCAATGGGGGGCTCCTCGAACTCCTCTCGGAAAGCATTTATAAGGGAGGTCAACTCAGTCTGAACCACCCCTCCTCCCAAAGGCCTCGGAGTGCCAGTCACTTTCTCTGACGAAGATCTTGAGGGTGTCCGCACCCCTCATTGTGACGCACTCGTCATTAGTCTCCACATGGCCAACTTCAAAGTGGAGAGAATCTTAGTAAACAACGGCAGCTCCGTCAACATCCTCTTCCTCGACGCTTTTAAAGGCCTAAAGCTCTCGCGGGACAGACTCAAGCCCGCCGGTTACACGCTCCACGGGTTCACGGGAGTGCCAGTGTCTATTGAAGGGGTGATTACCCTCGACGTAACCGCTGGCAAAACTCCTACTACCCGAACGGAGTCGATGGACTTCATGATCGTAGATGTCCCAGCAGCCTACAACGTCATTTTGGGTCGGCCCGGTCTGGCCGCCCTTGAAGCCGTCCCTTCTGCCTATCATCTCAAAATGAAATTCCCCACTCGGGCCGGAGTAGGAGAAGTAAGGGGAAACCAGGAGCAGGCCCGCAAGTGTTATATGTCCTCTACCCTTGGACCCGTCCTCTCCTTAGAAACACTGGAACTCCCCCAAGATGCTGCTCGGCCGACTTCCGAGCCGGTGGACGAGTTGGAAGAGGTACTCTTCTCTAAGCAGGAGCCGACCCACAAGTTCTTTGTTAGCAAGACCCTCCCGTCCGCCCTATACTCAGATATTGTAAAATGCATCCGAACCAATCAAGACCTCTTCGCATGGTCAGCAGCAGATATGCCCGGTATCTCTGAAGAACTCTTGGTCCACTGCCTGAGCGTTGATCCGGGGTCCAAACCGGTTCAGCAGAAGAGGCGCAAGTTCGCCCCCGAGCGTCAGCCCGCTATCAAAGAGGAGGTGGACAAGCTGTTGAAAGCCCGATTCATACAGGAGGTAAACTATCCTGAGTGGTTGTCAAACGTAGTAATGGTGAAGAAGTCCAACGGGACTTGGAGGATTTGTATTGATTTCACCGACCTCAACAAGGCCTGCCCCAAAGATCCCTTCCCTCTGCCGAGTATTGACACTCTGATTGACGCAACCTCGGGACATGAGCTCCTCAGCTTCATGGATGCTATCTCAGGTTACAATCAGATAAGAATGTTCCCCCCGGATATCCCGAAGACCTCGTTCATCACCGACCAGGGGCTCTATTGCTACAGAGTCATGCCGTTCGGTCTAAAGAATGCGGGGGCAACATACCAGCGCCTCGTCAACAAGGTTTTCCAGGCTCAGATCAGCCGGAACATGGAGGTGTACGTTGACGACATGCTTGTGAAAAGCATCCGAGGCACAGATCATGTGGCTGACCTCTAAGAAGCATTTGACGTTCTGAGAAAGCACAATATGAGACTTAACCCGAACAAGTGTGCGTTCGGCGTCTCATCAGGGAAGTTCCTCGGCTTCATGGTTAGCCAACGAGGAATAGAAACAAACCCGGAGAAGATCAAGGCCATACTGGACATGACCCCTCCTAGAAATGTCAAGGAAGTTCAGAGGTTGACTGGTCGCCTAGCCGCCATAGGGTGCTTTCTGTCGAAGTCCGGGGAGAAGTGCCTCCCGTTCTTTAAAGCCCTCAGGGGGGCTAAAGGATTTGAGTGGGGGCAGCAGCAACAAGACTCCTTCGACCAGCTTAAAGCTTACCTCGTCAATCCACCTCTTCTCAGCAAACCAATACCTGGCAAACCGCTCTACCTCTATCTGGCAGCTTCCGAACAGACGCTTAGTGCGGTCTTAGTCAGAGAAGAAGAAAGGGCTCAGAAGCCCATCTACTACGTCAGCAAGGTGCTTCGGGACACCGAGCTCCGGTACCCGAAGATTGAGAAAATGGCCTATGCCCTGGTGATGGCCGCGAGAAAGCTTCGCCCTTACTTTCAGTCCCATTCGGTAGTCGTTCTTACCGACCAGCCGCTGAAGCAGGTTCTTCACAAGCCCGAGACTTCTGGTCGCCTTATGAAGTGGTCGATCGAGCTGAGACAACATGATATAACTTATCAGCCTCGGACCGCAATCAAGGCACAGGCACTAGCCGAATTCATAGTTGAAACTACTATCCCCGAGTCCAGCCAAACAGTGAAGGGACCACCCGTCTGGTCGGTCTATGTCGACGGGTCCTCTTGCAACGAGGGTAGCGGGGCAGGGCTCATCCTGGCAGGCCCAGATGACTTTATCCTCCAATACTACCTCCGTATAAACTTCAAAGCCTCGAACAACGAAGCTGAATACGAGGCGCTCATAGCCGACCTCGGAATGGCCCGAAATGCAGGGGCACAACGTCTGCGGATCTTCAGCGACTCTCAGTTGGTCGTCAATCAGGTCCTCGGCGAATATGAAGCCCGTGATGACAGGATGGTTAAATACTTGGCTAAAGTCAAAAGTCTTATGGCGCTGTTTGAAGAGGCCCTCATCCAAAGGATCTCCAGAGAAGAAAATGCTCAGGCCGATGCCCTATCCAAATTAGCCTCCTCTTCCCTTCAAGGCCTCGAACAGACTGTTTTGATAGAAGTCCTCCTAAAGCCGAGCATAGAAGACGATGCACTCGACTCCGTTGAAACATTGCCTGTCCTCCTCGAAGACAATTGGATGAAACCCCTCGTCGAATTTCTAAGAGACGGACTCCTCCCCCAGGATCCGAAGGAAGCACGAAGAATAAGAGCCCGAGCCGAGCGTTATACACTAATCGAGGGCATCCTATATAAACGCTCCTTCACCCAGGTAGACGGTCGGCCTTACCTAAGGTGCCTCTCTCCCGGGCAAGCCGACTACGCCCTGCAAGAACTTCATGAGGGCATTGGCGGGGCTCATTCTGGCTCCAGAGCCCTAGCGCGCAAAGTGTTGAACTACGGGTATTACTGGCCCACTCTCCTACGGGACGCCGAACGACACGTTCGGCAATGCAGCTCCTGTCAAAAGTATTCCGACATCCGACGCCTTCCACAAGCACCACTCGCCTCCCTATCAAGTTCGATCCCCTTCGCAATGTGGGGGATGGACTTACTGGGGCCATTTCCGCCAGCTTCCCGGACAGTTAAAGTTCCTAGTCGTGGCAGTCGACTATTTCTCGAAATGGATAGAGGCCGAGCCCCTGGCTACAATCACCGAGCATAGGGTCGTTCAATTCTTCTGGAAAAATGTGATCTGCCGATTCGGCGTTCCCCGGGTCATAGTTACAGATAACGAAACGCAGTTCACTGGGACTGCCTTCCGAGCCTTATGTGAGGACCTCGCCATACAACACCGCTTCTCCTCCGTCTCTCATCCTCAGTCAAATGGCCCGGCCGAAAATGCCAACCGACAGATCCTCTCAGGCATCAAGAAGAGACTAGACAAGTGTTCCAAGGGCTTGTAGGGTTGATCAACTGCCCAACGTGCTGTGGAACTACCGCACTACAATGCGGACCCCAACAGGCGAGAGCCCGTTCAATCTCACCTACGGGTCCGAGGCCATCATTCCCCTAGAAGTCGGAATACCCTCTCCTCGTTTGATAGCTTTTGAAGAAGAGCAGAACGCTAGAGAGCTCAGAGCAAGTCTAGACTTGATAGACGAAATCCGAGAAAGAGCTGCCATACGACAACAAATCTACCGAAGAAGGATTGAGCAAGCATACAACAAAAGAGTCCGCCCAACGGACCTCAAAGAAGGGGACCTACTCCTCCGAAAATTGGCCATCTCGTTCCCCGGACAGAAAAGCAAATTGGCCCCCAATTGGGAGGGACCCTACAAGATCTCAAAAGTGATCCGCCCCGGTGCATACAAGCTAGAAGATCTCGAAGGTAGAGAAATTCCCAGGACTTGGAATGCCGACCATCTCTTGAAATACCAAGAGAAAGCAACGACGCCTCTCTAAGTAACTCGAGATGTCGAACCATTCCCTTCCTGTTACTAGTAGTGATTTTTCCTTTATTTTTCATTGTAATAATGGCTAGCAACTTTAGAAGCAGCCGATCATTGGATATTAATAAATAAAGTTTTTCATATTTTTGATACTGTTACATCTCTCTGCTTTTAACTCCTCAATCTCAAGATGGTTCGGAGTCCAGCACTCGGCTCGACTCTTCTTCCTCGGCTCGCCCATAGACGAGCCGGAAGTAGATCACCGTTCGAAATTGCTCCTGCAGCCGTTGAATGGTTCGGAGTCCAACACTTGGCTCGATTCTACTTTGCAAGTTCGCTCCTAAGCGATCTAGAAGTAGCTCTCCATTCGGAACTGCTCCCACAACCCATAAACTAATCTCACGATGGTTCGGAGTCCAGCACTCGGCTCGACTCTTCTTCCTCGGCTCGCCCATAGACGAGCCGGAAGTAGATCGCCGTTCAAAATTGCTCCTGTAGCCGTTGAATGGTTCGGAGTCCAACACTTGGCTCGATTCTACTTCGCAAGTTCGCTCCTAAGCGATCTAAAAGTAGCTCGCCATTCGGAACTGCTCCCACAACCCATAAACTAATCTCACGATGGTTCGGAGTCCAGCACTCGGCTCGCCCATAGACGAGCCGGAAGTAGATCGCCGTTCGAAATTGCTCCTGCAGCCGTTGAATGGTTCAGAGTCCAACACTTGGCTCGATTCTACTTCGCGAGTTCGCTCCTAAGCGATCTAGAAGTAGCTCGCCATTCGGAACTGCTCCCACAACCCATAAACTAATCTCACGATTGTTCGGAGTCCAGCACTCGGCTCGACTCTTCTTCCTCGGCTCGCCCGTGGACGAGCCAGAAGTAGATCGCCGTTCGAAATTGCTCCCACAGCCGTTGAATGGTTCGGAGTCCAACACTTGGCTCGATTCTACTTCGCAAGTTCGCTCCTAAGCGATCTAGAAGTAGTTCGCCATTCGGAACTGCTCCCACAACCCATAAATTAATCTCACGATCGTTCGGAGTCCAGCACTCGGCTCGACTCTTCTTCCTTGGCTCGCCCGTGGACGAGCCAGAAGTAGATCGCCGTTCAAAATTGCTCCCGCAGCCGTTGAATGGTTCGGAGTCCAACACTTGGCTCGATTCTACTTCGCAAGTTCGCTCCTAAGCGATCTAGAAGTAGTTCGCCATTCGGAACTGCTCCCACAATCCATAAATTAATCTCACGATGGTTCGGAGTCCAGCACTCGGCTCGACTCTTCTTCCTCGGCTCGCTCGTAGACGAGCCAGAAGCGGATCGCCGTTCGAAATTGCTCCTGCAGCCGTTGAATGGTTCAGAGTCCAACACTTGGCTCGATTCTACTTCGCAAGTTCGCTCTAAAGCGATCTAGAAGTAGCTCGCCATTCGGAATTGCTCCCACAACCCTTAAACTAATCTAACGATCGAATCTCTCCTTTGGCACGACTTTATCTCACCGGCTCGTCCTCAAACGGGCCGGGGTTGGTCGGCCATCCCGACCTACCCCCACGACTGTCGAGCCGAGCGGACGAGGTACCGACCCACGTATATGGCGAAAAAAACCTCCCGAGACGAAACCACCGTCAGGTCATCTCAGAAAGTGTGCTAGGGCGTGATAAGCGGATCTAATTCAGCCACGTGTCCACAAAACGACAAGATAGCATTTTCTTAGGAACTGGACCTGCCTCAAGATTCGTGCAACCATCTAACGGCTCTAATCGTTTCACTTCGCTTGGCAAAAGTCACTTCGGTCATCAAGCTACGATCAGGCCACGTGGCCACAGCTTGGAAACAGCTGCACCTTAGTGACCGAACCGAGCCGCACCTGAAGGGGCCAAGGTGCTCGACGAAGCAAACACTCGCCTCACGGTTCATTTAGAGCCTACCCTAGCTAGCGCAGTTACAACACAATGAGAAGACAACAGAAAACAGATCGGATAAATCAACTCCAATTTTATTAAAAACTTGGACAAAATTACAAAAGGATTACAACAAAAAGAGTTAGAAAAACAGTCCGAAGGATGGTTCTAAAGACATCCGAGGATAAGACATGACCCGTTTACTGCCTCCGAGGAAGAGGTACACGCCGGTTCAGCGATACCTTGGGTCGGCGCCTCTTGACCTCCGAGCTCGTCTCCAGACCAACGTATCGGGACGCCTCCTCGCCGCTGACCCTGACAGTCGCTCCAACCGAAGCACCACTTGAAGACACCGCTACGCCACTTTGGGCGTCGGCTGCTGACCTGCCTACGATAGGAGTCCGGCTCGCCGCTTGATAGAACGTGATCCCTCGCTCAATCTCTTCGCGAGTGCACGAGGTGCTCCGGACGTTAGCCCTCACCGGCTGAGGCTTGAGCCGAGCAACTTCTTCCTCCAGTTCGACGATCCGATCCTTCAATGTGTCATCCTTTACTATCACCTTAAATCGAGGAAGTTTCGCCGAACTGGGGTACTCGGCGCTGTCGGATATAATACGGTGCAAGTGGGCCACCTCGATGCTCTTGTCGACCGTCACCCTTTGCAGCTGTTCAACCTTCTTCGCAAAGTCATCTCGTTCGGCCGAAACTCGCGCCAGTTCCTCCTCCTTAGTAGATAGTTCGGCCTCAACTATTCGTAGATGGTGCAGTTCAGCCAACGCCTCACTATGCCTAATATCTAAGTTGTAAAGTATCCTCCTCGTCAGGTGAACCTCACCCTCGAGACGATCCTCCCGAGATCGCTTAAACAACTCGGCTCAGCACCGATCAGCCGAGGTGATAAGAGTCTGCTCGGCAATCTGAAATGAGAAAGGGATAGCATTGAAGTACTATATTGCCGAACCAAACACTTAGACAAAATTTCAAAGTCAAAACATTTTTCATTCATTAAAAGCGGTGGCCAGTCCGCAAAAGGCATTACAATGATCGGAAGAAAAAACAAAACGAAAACTACAAAAATTTAACGAGGGGATCAGGGGTCCACCTGCGTCGCCGCTTCGACCACGGGCGCATTGACAGATGGCCCTTCGATCCTCCCCTCGACCTGGCCGTCCGCCACAGGTGGGTCGGTCCCCTCCTCCTCGTCTTCACCTTCGCCCTCGTTGCCTTCGCCTTCCTCCCCCTCGTCGCCTGAAGGCGACCTTGGCCACAGTCGGTAGCCGACCCGCTCGAAGCCAGGGATCCGATCTTGGACATGATCGAGTGCCCTTTGATAAGACAGCTCCATGTTCTCGGCCATGTGCTTCTTCGCATCGGCCTCGACCTCCTTCTCCACCTCGGCCCTGATCTTCGTTGCCAAGGCCTCCTTCTCCGCCTTCTCCTCAGCCAAGGACTTCAGCGCCGCAGCCAGCTCCTCGGCGGCCTTGGCGGCCTTGGCAGACTCCGCGTCGATACGCCCCTTGGCTTTCTCCAGGTCGGCAATAAGGTTGGCCACACGGACTTCCAGGGCCTCGGCCCGCCTCTGCTCGGCCTCAAGTTCCTTGACCGCCCTGACCTCTGCCGACCTGTCTTTGTCGCTAGCGGCCCTCAGCTCCTTCTCCTGCGCAGCGAACGTCTCGAGGAGGTAGCCGAAGTGGCAAGTGGCCTGCAAAAACAACTATCAGAATGATGCGCAAGCCGAGCAACAAACTTAAAGAAATTCGCAAGAAGACACTTACCGACACGAGTGACCGAGCGACTTCATAGGTGTCGTTGCCGACCGTCCCCGCCTTCAGTGCGGCCCTGTCTTTCGGGGTCGCCAAGTGCTTGACGACCTGCACTGACATCTGAGAGTTGCCGAGGAATCCGTCGTGATTCCTCACCCTCCAGTTCGGCACAAACAACTGCTTGTGCTGCTCGGTCAGGATTTCCTCGGCCGCCTTGGTCAATGGCGAAGCCTCGAGCGCCAGAGCCGCGTTGACATCAAAGGCCCCCTCTATCACGGTCGGAGCCACAGGGGCCGAGGCTTCCTCGACGACAGCCACCTCCGAAGGCACCTCGGTAGGCGGAGGAGGCGGGGTGGTGGCAAAGGCAACAGTGGGCTGCGGGGTCGACGAGGCAGCCTCGGTCGCCCTCTTCCTCTTTCTGCCCCCGCCAAGCTTGGACCTATCGGCCATCATAGAGTTGAAGTCAATCTTCATCGCTTCTGCATTGGACAACAAAAAACAAATTAGCAAGACGAACTAAAGACTTGAAAAAAAAAAAATGAGATGTCAGGAGCATACTCGGGTCGATGGGGCTTAGGCCGGACCCGAACAACACCTCCTCCGTCAACTCCATCCAACTCAACAGCGGAAGGGCCATTATCTTCCGTGCCACCTCCTCCTCGGCCTCAGACAATATAGGGTCGGCTCGCGCAAATTTCGGCACCTCCACTTTCCACCGGGTCGGAATATGCCGAATCGCCTCACCCCTTATTATAAAATACTTCTCCTTCCAACCCTTAATTGAGTCGGGATTTTCTATAATCCTAACACCCTTCCTCGGCCCCAAGTAGTACCGATACTCCGTCTTGTGCTGCCAGTTTACGTGATACATTCCTCAGAAGACCATTAGATCCGGCTCGGCTCTGTAGCACTGAAGCAGGAAAGCGTTCACGTGACGCCATGTGTTCGGCATGAATTGGGTCGGCGCGAGGCAGAACCAGCCGAGGATCTGAAGGATGAAAGGATGCAGCGGGAAACGTAGCCCGGCATTCAAGGAATCGAAGTCAAACATGCACATGTCCGACGACGGCAGCTTGGAATTCGCTCGCATCCCGGGACCCGGGAGGATCAGTTTGTACTCCGGGGGGATGGCGAAGGCCTTTCTGATCCGAAGTAGATCCTTCTCGGATAACACCGAGATGAGCTCGTCGGCTTCGGTGGGAAGGGCCGGGTTAGGTTCCTCGATGACCTTCGACTTCCCACAGACGGCGCCAATCTGTTGCCGCTAATTTTGGTGTGGGGGCAAACAGATAGTATTTGTGGATTCTTAGGAAAACTGAATAGTAAACCTGCATACCTGTTCCGTCGGGGTTCGATCGTCGCTCCCGCCGTACACCTGCAAAAAGTGCAAGACACCGGGGTTGTTCCCGGCGACGCACCCTCCGACGCTCAAGTCAGTAATCTGGAAGACTATGAAAGAGCGCAAAAACTGGTGAAAGATTGATTACCTCTTAATGGAGATGGGTGGGGGGTATTTATAGGCGTCTTAGGGAATAGATTAGGCATGTAATTCCTTGTGTTTAGATAAGGAATGTAATCCCTAATTCCCAGTGAAAGGATAGATACGAATCAGGGCCGTTGATTAATATTAATCAGAAACCCTAATTCTATCCTGTCGGACCGGGTTTGTTGCGGGTTGAAACCCGCACCCAGTTGAGGTGGATCTATTCGCGGGTTATTGGATCTGTGAGGTGGAAACACAGTACCCGCTTCTGACCCGCTTGTAAGTGAAATTACTGTCTTACCCCCGGACTTCATGATTCGTGCCCAATTTGGACGGTCTCGATTAAACCCCTATTTTTAGCCATATCAATTTTGTTGTGTTTTTGGTGAATTTATAGTGGGTGATACTTCTCGTCTCTTGATGTGTTTTACTTATATTATTATAATGAATCTAGTAGAGATCATGCTAGGGCTTGTTGTGAATTTTGTAGATCTATGTTTTAATAGTTTAATCATGATGGTTGCTATGCATGATGAATGAACGTCTAGATGTTTACATGAACTAAAGATGCAATTTTATGAGAGATGATCATGTTTTATTAATCCTGAATGTTAAATATTGATGTTGCATGCCAAAAAAAATTAATAATAATAATAATCTAATTTGGGATCTATAGGTTTAATTGTAGATGATAAAGATATGTAGAGATAATTAGAACTTGTTTTAATATTTGTATGATCAATCTATATATATGATTAAAGAACATGTTGAATAATTAAAAGATGAAGTTTTGATAAACTATTCGATGTTTTAATGCAAACAAAATTCTTAAACCCCATATTTTTAGGCATGAATGTGTGAATATGGAAAGGTATGTATAGAAAATGCATATATACATAAATGGGTTTGGGGTGTGTATGTGTGTGTGTGTGGGGGGGGGGGGGGGTGCGGGGGTTTCCATTCTCAGGTGAATAGTAACCAGGAAGGTTGCTATTTTTTTGTTTTGGTTGGATTTTTGGTATTTTTGGGTGTTTTTTGGGTGTAATTTTGTGTGCTAAGTTGGGGGAAGCCTAGTATGTATATAGAAGTGTTCATACAAGTGTTTAAAATAATAATTATAAGAGATTTGATCGAGTTTGGATGAGATTTCAAAGCTATTTTTGCTCTGGACTGCTGTCTGTTCCAGATTGGAACGCGAATTCGACATAGTTGCTGATGATATTACCTAAAACTTATTAAATAGAAATTGTAGCTTACTGTGTCTAGTTTCCAGAACATCTGATGGATCCTCAATCCAACTTATAGATTATAAAATATGGAATTTCTACCACTGTACTGTCGAAGTTTTAGATTTTTAAAATAACGGTTAGTTTTCAGAATTTATTGAATATGAACCCTTTAAATTAATTTGTTTGAATCCAGACTTTTATGGTGAATTCCTCATTATGTGCTGAATTTAAATTGATTTTTCCAGAATTTAATATTGACTTTAGAATGTACTGTTTTGAGGAACGAAATCATATGACTTTCATATTTTGGATGAAAGATAGTTTTCAGAATTTAATGAATATCAACCCTTTAAATTAATTTATTTAAGTACAGATTTTTGTGGTGGATTCCTTGATATGTGCTGGATTTAAGTTAATTTTTTCGGAATTTAATATTGATTTTAGAGTGTACTGTTTTGAATGATAAAATTGTATAATTTTCAGATTTTGTAAAAAATCTCTATTTTGTTGATGAAATGTGCTTCCGTACATATAAATCAGTTCTCATGGCAATATTGGTTGATTAGAAATGTAACCCCTATTGCTCCTATTTGTATTTTTTAATTATATTTAATAAAATTCTGGATTTATGTTCTGGTTGTATTTATTTTCTTTTCATTGTATGGGGTGTTGTTCCTCTCTCTTGTGATTCATTCTCTGTTCGATTAAACTTTTGATTCTCATTTTTTTGGCCTAAAATTTGTTCTTGATCTTTTCCATTGTTTAAACCTATTTTATGACCAAATTGTCTCTTACTGGATTCTTCATACCCTAATGGATACTACCCAGTTTGCCCATACCCATATTACCTCTATTTAAACACCCTAATTGAACCCTAACCCTAAATATCAACCCTAATACCTATTCTCTCTCTCCTCCTAGCCGTCACCCTCTCTCTCCCCCCTTACCCCGACCTACCCCCGACTTTCCCCTTGCTGCCGTCGACCTTCGACACCGGCGACACCCCCGACCACCAGACCCCTTCCTTCCTCTCTTCTTCCCCATCGCTATGCTCACCCAGGTCGAACCCCCCCTCCCCCCCCCCCCCCCCCCCCCGCTGTCATCCTCGCTATGGTCGAGCACAGCGCCGCCACGACTCCGACCCGTCGTCATCGCCGCCCCTAGCGCTAACATAATTGTCGCCTTTGCTGTTGGTGTTAACGCTTTTTCTGGTGTTGCTGCTGCCGATCTTGCTGTTGTTTGACTGCTGTCTCTTTGTGTGTGTGCACGTACGTCATGGGCACGTGCTTTGGTTGGATTGGATCTCATCTCTCGTCTTTCATTCGTGTGTTTGTTGTTCGGGATCCATTCCCATTATTCTATTCTTCGTTTTTGTCGTCTTCATATGAGACAAGTAGCTTGTATGTGTTCTTTATGTCATACAAGTTAATACCGTAAGTAATCTAGTATGAAAATATTTGTACTCTTATGATGATCCTATCCTGTTAGTTTAACCGTTGACATCATCTATTGATCATGAGTAGTTACAACAATTGACACCCGTTGCATGAGACAAATAGATTATAGGACATCTTGATTTGTATGGTTGTTGTGACACACACCGTATATTATAGAAATTGCTACATGAATGCTTGTCGATTGTGTCATCTCATTATATACCGTTTATTCACATGCCATACTGATTTGAGTAACCCACATATACCATGCTTTGTATGACATCTAGATTGGACCGTTTGTAGTTAAGTTGTTTGACAAAATGCATAAGAGAACTTTTGTTTTGCTGATGTCCTATTTTTTACAGTAATTTCAACCCTGTTAACATCAGTAAAATAAATAAGTTTGTGAACATGATTCGTAGCCTCCGATTTCTAGTTTTCATAACTTTCGACGGATCTGAATTCCGAGTTTTTATGCATGAGTTATCGTTGTTTACTGCAGACATATCGTATTTTCCAGATTCGAAACTATATGTATTATGTATGGAATTTTATTTTAAAACTGATACTAAAAGTAGAACATGAACTCTATATTTTGCTGAGTATTTTTAGATATGACTGGGTGCAATCCCTAATTTTTGTGGAATTAATTAATGACTTTGTATCTCATTTTATACTTTGAAACTAGTCGATATATTTACAAACTGCATGTTGTTCAGTGAAGAATTGTGTTTTCAACCTGATTCTATTCATTTTTTATGAAAACTTTGTGAATGAGAACTGTAGCTTTATTTGTCTATTTTACAACCCTTTTGATGGATCTGTATTTTGAATTATACTTTATGAATTATTTCTGTTTTGGTACTGCTGTGTCTGAACTTTCAGAACAGAAATTTTACCGTATTACTCTGTTTTCCCAATTTTGTTGACTATACTATATGTAATAAAATTCATGATATTTTATATTTTGAGACTAGATATGTTGGGGAATCTTCCAAAATTTTCTCAGATTTAATTATGGTTATTTTCAACTCTTTTCATACTTATAAACACGGTTTTGCATTTTCTGGCTGAACATAACTTCTGTGTTAAATGCTGTTTTCAACCCTGTTTCTGTGGCTGATATGTGACTTATATATATGTGCTGGAATTGGCAGAGAGTCTAATTTATATATTTTCTGACGAATCTGGATTATCTATTCTGTAGCAACGGAAATATCAGAATTTGTACAATAGTATCTTGCTGTCTAGAACTGAAAATGTCGTTGTTTTGACTATTATGAGTTGTTTTTATCAACCGTTGCAATCACTATTCTTCTTAGACTTATTTCCTATTCTTGCCATGTCTTTAGCCTATTAGTATTCATTCATGCATGTTTATTGATAATGAAAGAATTCAAGTCAGGGTTTTTAATAGAAAAGATGGAGTAGTGGACAATATAGAAATACATATTCAGAAGGGACTCGTTTCCCCACTGTTTAGTGTAGTACCTTCTGTTTATCTCTAGATTCATGAGGGCATGATCCATGACACTGTTACTATTTATCTGAATATATTGCCCTATATAAGTTCCACTACAAAATCTTAAAGCGAAACTGTTTAATGTAGCAACCATGTGGTAAAATCTAGGACGCATGAAGTACTACCTAGCTAGTAATGAACATTAGGCATAAGAATAACTGTTTACACTATCACATCCTGTTATGGTTACTATGGATCTTACTGCTACTATTGATTACTGTTACTGTTGACACACTATTACTGTTGATTTCTGCTACTGTTAACACACTATTACTGTTGATCCTTACTGTTACTGTTACACTTTTACTATTTTTCCGCTGCTTACTGCCATCTTTATATTGATGTATTTATTGTTTTTCCCATGTTAGTATTACCTGTTTAGTTTAGTTTTCCCCCATTTTCCTACTTGTATTGCTTGCGGCCCGGACTTGCATCTAACAGGCGATATATTTTTCTATTTTCCCTGTTTTCCTTGTAATTGCCATATGAGCAGGTTTTGCTGATCAATTACCTACTGGAGTTGGTGAGCAAAAGTTTTGAGCTGCGTAATTGGAACAATTTGCTAAAAATAATTTGATGAACTATTTTAAAAATAGCTCGATGCCAGAATGATAAAAAGCTTGAGCTTCTTGCAGATCAATGTCAGTACTCATCTCCGCATCATTTCCTAAAATGGTGATCTAATTATTCATAAACTGTATTAAGACTTGTATTTGGACTTATTGTCGTAGGATTATTGTTTTGTTCAGATCTAGTATTTGTTGAAACATTTATATTTCATGCATGAATATTGTTGTTTATGATTGTTTTTGAATGCCTGATTGGAGATACTATTGTTATGATGAGTCAAACAGGTCCATACAGCTTATGGACGGTGAAAACTATTCGCTGGGCTTAGTCGCGTACCGTATTCCGTATTCTTTTGGGAAGCGAGGCGTGACAAGAAATGTGATTATTGAAGAGTAGTTTGTATAATTAAACCAAATTAAGTTTTGAATTGAGGATTGGGGTTATGATGTGAACCCTAGAAAGATTGTTGATGATATGTGGAGTTATAAGACTCTAGAGGTCGAGTGGGACCCTAACATACCGGCAGTTGAGATTTTATGGATATTTGGCAGTGGGGCTTTTGTTGTTGATTTGGTTATGTCCGCCAGGGTACACCAACTCTAGGGAGGCTGTGATTTAATTAATAAAAATAAGCATAAGGACAGGCACTAGTGGAGGTGTGATAGATCTTGGGAAATGTAAGTAGGGGGCCCTGTATAGTGGACGGACGAGGTTCGGGACAGTAGTCGTGGTTGCGCGGTTTGATTCCGAAGGTTATGATTATCATTGCCATCTCCTGAGTTCGCACGTTGAGGATCTTTTACAGTTTGGCAGTTTTATTCTGAAGGCTGGGATCTATTTGTGGAATTTCAGCATGGAATGTTCTGGGAGATTCTTACATGATGCTTGCGCGTTGAGGGTGCTAGTCTATCTAGTAGGTACCGAGACGTAGGTCTATTCGCGGAGTATTCTGGATCTTGTTTTTATCAGCATAGTAGGATTAGTTGCATAATGAGGGATTAAACCCTATAAAGTGGATAACATTAAGGGCCTGCACCGGACCTATGTAGAATGGGTTGCATAGAATCCGACAAGTATGCATTAGAAGTAAGCATATGCATTTGTGTTTTTTTGACTTGGTTTCATGTATGCTTGAATTTTTTTCTCATTCCATACACTCGACACTTAGCCTAGTTCCACTTGTTGATTTATGATTTTTATTCTTTATGTTTTAATTTAAGTTTGTACTCATTTGAATATTACTCACACCGTTATAGCTGACCCCTATAGTTTTGGGGGTTAGGGATATCTCTAGCCCCATATTTTTATAGGTAGGTACCATTAGCATGGAATTGGGAGCATGTGGTATAACATTTAAATGTTTATGCATATTTTGTAAATGTAATGATTTTAAAAAGAAAGTTGTATTTATTGTGATTTTAAATACCGTTGTGTTGTAAAAAGAATTGTAATTTAAAGTGTTTAAATTCCGTTGTGCTGTTGTAAAGAGAGTTAATGAATTGACAAGTTTCAATTTTCCTTGTGTTTGTACTATGTTTATAATTGCAATTGAAGTTGATGCTGAGAATTGTGCCACTTATTTCTAATTTTATTTATTAGAAATTCGGGGCGCTACAACCCTGAACTGACTAGCCTGGCTCTCTAGCTTTACTCACTGTCTACATTCAGAACGCAAAAACTTTTAAACGTGAACTCTGTGTATTTATACTCTAACATCAACGAGTACAACCAAAATTTGATCTTGCAATTTCTCTCACTTTCTAAAAGTATACATACGATTTTTAGTAATTTCCAGAGAATAATTTTATTCGAACTAGTATAATTTGGCATGAACTTATGCATAAATCTATCTATATTCCTTTAGAATCGGTCTAGTATACAAATTACATGCATTAATTGTCACAATCAAGACTTAGAATTTCAAACTAGTAAGTTAATTTATATGAACAAATAATGTAGCGCCCCGAATTTTCAATATGATATCTTAGAAATACGTGGCACAATTCTAAGCATCAACTTCAATTGCAATAGTAAACATAACCAAAAACACAGATAATTTTTATTTTAACTTTTATTGCAACACAGCGGAATACAAAATACCTTGAATTACAATCTTTTCTCTTACAACACTTTCTTTTACAAATTTACACAAGCCAGCAGTTGTGGTTATTATTTTCTAGTACGGTTTGAAGAAGGACAAAAGTTTTGGTTGTGGCTTTCGTTGAGCTGATTATGCGAGACTAAGAGCACTTCAAGAATGACCAGCAATAGCAAACGCAGAGCCCAACTAATACATGTTTGTAGCACAAGCATCCAAATCCCCAGCTATAAGCACCTACCGGTAAAAAATGACGTTAGAGATAACCCTAACACCCAAAACTATAGGGGTCAGCCATAACGGTGTGAGTGACATAAGAGAAAACAACTTAAATAAAACATAGAGCATAGAGTCATAAACAACATGTATTAACAACAAGAATAAATGAAATGTGAAATAACAATAAGTAAAGCATGAAAACATAAAGGAATATAAGATAGTAAATAGCAATACATGAAAACATCAAGTGAATCTAGACTAAGTGTCAAGTATAGGAAAAACAGGAAAATACAAGCATAAAACCAAGTCAAGAAAATATGAATGCTATATGCTGACTCTCTAATGCATACTTGTCAGATTTTATGCATTCCATAGTACATAGGTCCGGTACAAGCCCTTATCGATCTTCACTTTATAGGGCTAAATCTCTCGTTATGCAACTAATCCTACTACGGTGATGGAAAACAAGATCCAGAATACTCCACAAATAGGCACCACAGCTCTCAACGCGCAAGCATCATGTAAGAATAGCTCAAAAACGGGAGAATCACCTCCCAACCATGTACCCCACGAATAGGCTTGCAAGGCCCTCGTCGTGCAGATACACCAGGTACATTCCGTGAATAGGCCTACCGATCCTCGACACGCGAATGCACTCTGCATGCTTCGTGAATAGGCCTGCAGACCCTCGACACGCGAACATACATATGTCCTCACGAGACAGAACACAAACAGTACTGGAACGCATCCGTTGGACTAAACCGACCAAGAGCATATACTCACGTTTTCCAAGTTCCATCACATCTTCACTAGTGTTTGTCCTTAAGTTGATTATTATTAAAACACAAAAATTCCCATCTCTAGAGTTAGTGTATCCTGCCGGACTTAAATACTCAACAACAACCCCAAGACCCAACTGATCTAAATCAACAAATCTTATCTACCGGTTCACAGGACTCCCACTCAACTCCTAGAGATATCATCAAGACCAAAACTCACAAATCCATCGTCAAAACGATCATATGAAGAAACTTCTTCAATCAACAAAAACCCAAATCTTATATAAGATTCCAGAATCCAAATAAATATTAAATCCATTGAATAACTAAAACCATATTTTTAAGTTGTAGAACATCACAAAACATTAACTCCTTTGAAAACACGTATAGCCCAATAAGGTCCAAAAGAATACGTTTAAAGTTCCAACATAATTCTCTATATAACATTTAAATCTGTAGTAAAACATCTTTTGAAATAATATAACATTAAAGGAAAGATCATTCGAAGAAACATCAAAAAACTCAAGAAAACATAAGTCAGAGCGGTAACAGTCGACTATAAACAGCAGTCGGTCGACTGTCCAAAGCAAAAACCCAACACTTCAAGAAATATAATTCTAAGTAGTAGCAGTCGACTGTGAAAAGTCACCGGTCAACTTTCCAGAGCGAAAATCCAAAACTTCGAGAAAAAATCAAAACAGAGCGAGACAGTCGACTGTAAAAATGGGTCAGTAAACTGTTCCTCGCGAAATTTCAAGAAAACGAGAAAACATAGCAGCCAGATAGCGACGGTCGACTGTCGACCTGCAGACTGCAGTTTTTAGTTTTGCACATTTCAACCAATACGGAGTTTTATTTTTTTTAAAATAATTCTGTGAAAAGCATATTCCTGATATGATCAAATACAACTTATAGGATATACAAAGATCCGTAAAATCCAATCAAAATCACTTGAATTAATCAAAATAGCAATTTGTTGATTCTCTTAAAAAAGAAAATGAATTTGTGCATATATCAAAAGTAGAGTTTTTAAGAATCAATTCTCATCGAAATAACATCGTATTTTGTTCCAAACCATATCAATACCAAAATAAGTTGAGATATAGTCAAATCCTTCGAAAACACATAAAGACTCAATTTCTTCAAAAACAATGAAATACGATATTCATGTAAATTGTTTGTGCGTGTTCGTGCACCAAAGAAAACTTCACAAATTCATCGATTAGAAATAACAAGATATTCATATTTAATCTTAGTATTTGAGAAATCCAAATTCAAATAAAACCTTTGACAAATCACAAAATCCCCAATTTGGTCCTATTACATCAAATCCAATTCAATTTATCAAATTTCAATACTCAAGACATGATATCTTAATTCATTAGTCCTCCTCAAATTTCCTCAAACTCAATCACCATGATTAACTCATGAACATAAAAAAATTTAACATTTCCATAATCAGGTTGCATTCATCCAAACTCAATAATAATAAAAATCTCATCGTTAAATCAAATTATGCATAACATCCACCATACTCAAACAAATCAGCATAAATCCAAAGGAAATAGCCTACTCATGATTTAGATTAGGCTAAACAATAATCTTAAATCTTCTACATGAAATTCTACTCATAGGTAACTAGTGTTCATAAAAGATCACATTTTAATTCACCAATTCATCCAATCCATTATATAAATTCAGACCCAAACCCTAGCATGCTTTCTAGTAGATGAAACACCACATACAACAGAAAAGCCTCTCCTTCGCAAGAAATCCACGATCTTCTCTTTAAAAATCCAAGAAATAATAATAATAAAATCATTTGTGTTGTGTAGCAAAAGTCGGCTGCAGTCCATCTTTTAAATAGGCCAGAATATAGGTTTGTAGGGTTTTGAATACATTTGTAAAAATACTCCTTTTAAATATAACTTTACATAAATAGATCTCCATACTAGAAAACTTGATAAAACCAATTTATTTGAGATTTAAAAACAAAAACAACCATCATAAAGTCATCCGGTACTGTTTGAAAAACCTAGAAAATGAATTTACACTTTTACCCCTCAAAATAACAATTTTGCAAAAAGATCATCTTTTATCAAAACTTGTAAAATATATCAAATTCATCAAAACAAAAGTAAAATTTTTAACCCTGGGTTGACTAGGCATTATAGCCAGCCCAAAAATCCGAAAATCTGGAGTTTTCACTCCCACTGGCAATTTTGCACAAAAGTTCTTCTTTTTGTAATATTAGCAAATAGGTTCAATAATTATCGGAAAAATCTAGAAAATTCACAAATAATCTCAAATAATAAATAATGAGTTTGCCCAAAATAATATTTGACTTTGAACTTTCCAAGAAAACATTTGCACGTGTTTTGCACGTTTGAAAAGATAAATCTTCAGAAAAATATTTATTAAATCTCCAAAAATAATTTTAATTCATTTATAAATCTTAAAAATAATATTTAAAAACACGGGGTACTACAAATAATCAATTCAATAATATGAATTTCTAGAGGGAAACTGCATATAAATTTCAAAAGCATAGAATTTAAATTAAATTTTATGCAATCCTTAAACATGATCAACACCACATCAATTTCAACCAAAATCGTGAGAAACTTCTACATACATCCATTTCATGTCTAATTTTAACCTTCATGTAAATATCTTCAACTAGCATGAACAATTCTATAATGTATTAGAAATTTCGGAAACACCCACCTCTTTGATGTGTTCCTTCAGTTGAAACTCCTAGCAACAAATCTCCAAGCTTCCTCCCCTCCAAAACAAGAGCTCCAAGTCAAGAGTATCTGGTTTGCAAAAAAGGAAATGAAAGTTCTACCCAAACTTAGCCGGTGGGAATTTTAAAGAAAGGAGTGATGGGGAGTTTTTAAAACCACCCACAAACTCCTTAAACACATTCAAATGTTTCTTTCCCTCCCATTTACTTGGCTGGCTAATTTGGGGAAAAAATATATACGGGTTCGCTATGGGTTTCAATGTGCATGAATTGCACATTGAAATATTATTAATTGTTACTAAATTTAATCACATATACTACCCAAGTTAATATGAATTTAATAAAACTAGTTTAAATTAATCATAATAAAAAGTTTTATGCAAATTTCATTAATTCTATATATATACAACAATATAATCTACACATGCATTTAAAAAAAGACACGTGTAAAGCACATGCGGACAAAATATTAAAATTAAAAAAATTGCAGTAACAAAATATATTTGATTTGACTCAAAATATGAGAAAATGAATTCAATTTACAAAAAACAATTCGAACAAGTAAAAAAAAAATTTGAAACAAGTAGAAAATACGTAGAAAATTTTATAATGTTACAGATATTAGACGTAACGGTACAAAATATATGTGTGTAACACATGTGGTGCAAAATTATAATAACTCAATTTTGCGGAGTGTTACACTCTTCCCACCTTAGAAAAGTTCTGTCCTTAGAACTTACTAGGGTAAAAATTGTATTTTGAACACACCTTATAAGGAAATTAAAAAATAAACATGGTATAAACATATAAAGTATACAAAGAAAAAAAATAGAAAGCTTAGCTTAATAGAGTTAGTAAAAATGTAAAATAATTTAGGCAACTAAGAACAAAAGACTAGAAAGAATAGAAGAATTAAAATAGTATAGATAAATTTTAATGAAGTAGGGAAAAGTTGAAAACAAATAGACTAAGAGCGAAAATAAATATTAAGTAACTTAAAAAGTAACTACGATAAGAAGAGTAGTGTTATGATAAAGAAATAATAGTATAAAATAAAAAATATTGAAATGTAAAAATTACTGATAAATAATTGAGAAAAATTATAATAATTCAAAAGTGGTTAGTAGTAGGTAATGAAAATTTGGAAAAAAAATTTTATAGAAAGAGAATTTAACTAAAAGAAAACATGAGGAATAGAATGATTTGAATTGTAAACTAAACTAGGATTATATTTTAAGAGATAAAACTAATGTAGCAATTTAAGAGAAGATTGTTGATAAAAATATGAAAAATATATGAGTGTGAAATTTAGTTAAAAGTATAAAAAATATAAGATAAGTATAAAATAATGATGTATATAAAAATAATATTATAAAAATTTCATTTGTAAAGTTATTTAATAAATATATATTGGATTTAAAATTAAATATATAGAATAGTGATTAGTATATATCAAATTATCTATAAATTGTTAAATATAGCAAGTAAATCAACATATAATATTTGTATACGTAAATAAGCTTAGAAACTGTATGATGAAATAAACAATACTATAATATGAAAATTATAAGAAGTTGTAGTAGTAACAAGGTGTACTAATACTAAAAGCAATAATATATCTTTGAAAAAAAATACTAATTATACAGAAAAAGTTGTAAATAGTAAATAAAAGTATAGATAATAAAAGTTATATTATATGAGTAGCAAACAAATATAAGATAAGTTAGTAGTAAAATATTAATTTAAAAATGAAATACTATACAAATACAAAAATATTAACATATGTGAAGATAAATTATATATGAACAATAATAATATTAAGATAACAAAATAGTTACTAGAAAACTGTAATAATATAAGTTGAAAAAAATAAAATAAAATAATAGTACCCATATAGCTTAGATTTAGAAGCAAGTATAAATAATAATGTAATTAAGTTAATAAGCATAACTGTAATATATATAATAAAGTTGAAGTAGTATAGGATAAGTTGTAAAACATTATAGAATAGTATAAACTATTACAAAAGATTAGAATGATGTTATAAAAATAGAAATGAAAGTGTGGGATAGTAAAAGTACGAAATGAAGTAGAAAATTACAACGATGGAATATTAAAATAAAAGTATAGATTAAAAATATCGAATATAAATAGTTAAAATTAGTAGTAATGAAAATAATCTATAAAAGTATGAAAACAAATTGAAAAAAAATAAATGTTATATAAGCTTATATGCAATTGCAAATGAGAAAATGATTATATAGTTTAGTAAGTTAAACATAATAAACATAAACAATTATACATTATGAAATATACAGTAATGTAGTAATTAGATAGGTGTAAAATAATATGAATAGTAAGTATGCTGAAATATATCATATATATAAAGTAAATAGTAGAAAGCATATGTAGTAAGAAAATAGAAAAGAATGTAAGAATAAAAATTGAAATAAAGAAGAAATATAAGTAGTAAGTGAATATAGTACATTAGATAAGTATAAAGAAAAAAAATTAATAAGTAGCTATTAATGGTGAAAAGTAAATATAACCAAAAGTAGTAAACAATAGCATTGAGTATAAGCTGTAAAAACAAAATAGTAAAAAAAGTAAATTTATAATGTGTAGAAGTATATTATACTTATACAAGTAAAAATATTACCATCATGTTAAAATATACTGAAATAAATTAGACAATATAAAATAATAGGAAAAATATAGCATCGTAAAATCAAAGCATATATAAAATGAATGTAAATATGCAAAAAATAAAGATTTAAAATATAATAGAAATAATAATAAAAGATAATAATGGTCGCAATAATAATTTAATAATTTGTAATTTAAAGGTAATAAAAAACATAAAGCAAAATAAATGAGTAATCATAAAAACACATTAAAATATGAAGGACAAAAATTTAAGAAAGAGAAACAAGTAAGTCAAAATTTTAAAAAGTTAAGACTAAAGAAGGTATATAAAATAGTAATATCAATGTAACTTAATAGTAAAAGGAAAAGGATTTTTGAAAGAAAAAAATTAAGCGTTAAAGATGAAAAATAGTATAAAGAAAATACACGAAGAAAAATAAAAGAGAAAAGTTAGTCTACATACAAGGTACCATAAATGCTATGTTTAAATCAACCATAGCACTAGTGATACAAATAAAAAATATGCTCGTATACAATATCACATCAATGTATAAGAAGAGAGTATCATGAATGCAAGTTCAATAACAACATCATTCATACACTACTAATCGGAATGGATATAACGGCATATCTATCCCGACGTCTTTGCCCAAACGCCGCGATAGATCGTCATTATAATATTTTTTTTTAATAACAGGCCTCTATAACGGTGGTGCTATATTACGCCGTTATATATCGACGGTTTTATAGGCACCGCCGTTATAGGCCAAACATTAGCGAATATTCATTACCCTGCCGATCGAATTAATCATCCCGCTCCACTCTTCATTTCCCCCCAAAAACGAAAACTTCTAACCCTAACTACTCACGCGCCGCTCCACTATCCCGTCTCCAAAATCTCTCTCTTTCTCTCTCTCTCTCTCTCTGACTAGTCGCCCCTCTCCCCATTCGGCGCCATCTTCCCCTCTCCCCATTCAGCTTCGTCTAGGTCGTATTCAGAAGTATTGCCAGTCGCCTTTCTCCATTCAAGAAGAAGCTCAGTGTGGATTCATTCTCTATTTGATTGGTACATTTAACATCCTCTTAGTTCTGATGTCACTTTCATTTTTTCGGGATTAGGGTTCTGTTAACTTTGCTTAATTTGAAATGTGTTATTGTCAAAATCCCTTCTTTTTGTATAATTCTATAGAATTTGGAGTGGGATGTTTATATTTACTTGTTTTTACTTTGCTTAATTTGATGTTTATATTTACTTTTGTCAAAATCCCTTCTTGTTGTTGTTGATGTTTAACTTTGCTTAATTTGAAATGGGTTATTGTCAAAATCTCTTCTTTTTGTATAATTCTATAGAATTTGGAGTGGGATGTTATAAAATTTACTTATTTTTTGTTCTAATTTAGTGAGAAGGTTGATGATGTTGTTAATTATGAATGGTGTAGGTTATGAAGCTTGATAGTGTAGGTTGAATTATACTAGAAGATCTTATTAATTAATATCATTTTATTTGGGGGATCGACAGAGTCTAAGTTATATTGAATTGGCTTTTGGAGGCAAAGATGGATTAATGCACATGGTGGATTAGGTCTAATTTGTATCATCCACATTATTGCCCTTCTCTCCTACCACATGCCCGTGTATGCCCTTGGTTGGACAATTAAACTGAAGAACATGATATGCTATTGGCTACATCATGCTCATTTTTTGAAAAATTCTTGACATGGTCAATATAAATTAAAATATCAAATCAAACTAGTGCCCTGTATGCAAATCCTAAGGCTAATCTGGAATGAGGTTTGATTTTGTCTAGCTAGGTTCATTGGTGTGTATACATAGATTTATCTAGTGTATCATGAGGTATTTTGTGTAGTTTCATGTTCTACGTTTTAACTTGTAATGAAATCAGAGGATTTCCCATCTTTTATTTTGGTCACACTTAGTAAAGTAAGGTCGCACTCAGCAAATTTTTCATGCCAAGTTCACTGATAAGGTTAACATTTGAGAAAAAGATGAGGGCCGACATATATACATTGAAACAAATTGTCATATTTGACTCTGATTTGATGCATAGCAGAAGCAGGGTATGATTTTTAGAAGGTGATTGTGATTATTGTTAATAGGTGTAGATTTTTTTATGTGCATCTCAGTGAAACCATTCAAATCTTGTTGGTAGTACCATTCATGTTCATGAACAAATATAAACTATTTTTACTAATGGAATAAGCTGTAAGAAGCTGTAAGTTTTGCCTTCACAAACTTTGTAACCTAAAATTTACCTTGCAAGTGAGTTTTTTTTACCGATTGTGATGCCTGTAAGTATTCACAACGAATGTTCATCATTGTATAATTTCTGTATTCTCCCTTATAATAAAGAATTTAGTGTTTTATTTTAAATTCTTGATTGGGGTCTTGTACAGTAAAACAGAGAGTTATCCATTACTGCTTTGTCGGTACAAGCATAAAAACTTCATTATCCCTTTCACATATCTTTGTATGTTGTATGATCATCACCGTATTAATGCAAACTAGTTTGAATTTTTTATCAAGAATTTACCCGTCGAAATATTTTTCAAATATTTGCTAATTACTGGAGTGCTGATGATTAATCTTTGAGATACCTATAGGCCTCATAATGGTTTTTTAGTCTGCTAACTAAGATCTAAAATTCTAAGGCAATTTCCCACTAAGATCTGATTAGGATTTCCTACCATAATAATATGTTAGCTCTCTCTCTCTCTCTCTCTCTCTCTACACATACACACACATGCACTCACTAACAAACAGTTTAACTGTTTATCTGTTTGTTTATTTCCTTTCTGCATCTGGATGGGCAATATGATCAACTCCTAACTAGTCGAAATGAAAGGCACCCCTATTTGGAATGTATTTTTTTTTCTTTTTCTGTTAGAACACATTTGTTAACACTTCAGGAAATTGAAAGTAGATAAATACGTGGGATTATTATATTAGGTAAGCATGTTGTGCTTACAGCATGCACCTTACTTGCTTTGGATATTGTCGATCGATCATCTTCCTTATTACCCTCATTTGAATTAGAGACATGTAACTGTTAATTCCAAATTTTACAATGTACATTATTGGTTCTAATTAAGAACAATTTTTTTTTTTTGAAAGTAAGCGACTTAAAGATAGTTTTTACTACTAGGTAAGACATGAAAATGGGAAAATCGCAGACAAATTGTGATTGAAAAAGAGCGATTTGAGGAGAGTTGGATAGACCTGTGCTTTGTGATAAATGAGAATATAAATTTAGGGCACAGTTATTCCAAGATTCATAATTTGAGAAGTTTTATTATTTATATTTAATAGAAAAAGTAACTAAGGACCGTTTTATACACAAGAGAGTAGGTTTTTCAAGTCTTCTTCTTTTCAGAAGATCAGCTCTTGTCAAGTGAGCTTTTCTTCTCTCCAAGCCATGCATACAAAGCTTCTTCTGCTAACTAAATGAGTAGCAGCAACTCAGTATGGTAGTAAGAGTCTCTTTAACTAGACTGATAAATGGTTTTTACTTGTAAAATGCAATAGTGATTGTTGTCATTGTAAAATCTGATACAAATTAACATCTAAAAATTAGCTAATTCAAGGATAGCTAGGTTAAAAAGGTTCTTTAGTGGAAGAGAGTTAGAACTTTTAGTAACTATAGGATGGTAAGATTTGCTATCAGGATTTTATGGCATATCACAGGAAAATGAAGATTCAAAGGTAAATACAAACACAATGTTTTGGACAAGTGTGTTCATTCAATCCAAAGATCGACTTCATCATCTTCTTCTTGTTTATATTCTGATAAGGATGCTGCATGATATTGTGTTTCAATTCTTTATGTACGTATTTTAGTTTTATTTAGATTTTGGCTTGAGCTCTTTTTGGCTCTATCTATTATATCCAAAAAAAAGAAAATTTGAATGCTTACCTAATTTTTTTTTTGATCCGTTCATTCATGTTGTACCTGTATAGATGAGTATACATAGAATTAAGTTCCTGCACATCTGTAACTGAAAGGGGAATGAAAATTATATTATAGAGAATTTCATATATATAAACTTAATTAAGGAATGAGATAGTGAGTGTAACATAGTTTGAACCTCTTTTGATTTGATGACTGACCTAGGTGAAGGCGTTCGACTGGGAAACCTTTGTTGGTGAGTGAGTGATTGAAGCTGGAAGATGATCTGATACATATCGAGGTATATACCCTCCATACCTGATAAACACTGCATTTAGTTTTCAGTTTTGTTCCATTGGAGTGTTGGCATGCTAACATTGTGATCTAAAATGAGATGCGATTGTGACAAGGGGAAGGAGACTAATTAATTTATGTATCTCCCTAGATTTTGACTGCTTCTATACATAGGTTTCATCAACAGACAATTAGATTGCATCCTATTAAATCCAAAGTAACAACAAATCAGTAGATAACTTCAATAATTTCATAAAAACTAACTATAATTAATTATTAACAGTGGGTGACTCATATTTTTCAAAATGTTTAACAGTGAGTGACTTATGCTTATGTTGATCCTAACCTACTTATATTTCAGATTGACTCGTAGTTTTCAAAATGGATAAAAGTTGGATTAATAAGCCACGATTATCCAAAGCGTATCGGGATGGTGTTAAAAAATTTATTAACTATGCAAAGAGCAATTCTCCTGATCCGAACATGATTTTATGTCCATGTGTCCGATGTTCAAATTGTGATTTGAGGACGTGCGGTGTAGTAGAGACATACTTGATTTGCAATGGTTTTCTACAAGGGTATACACATTGGTTTTGTCATGGAGAGTCTGTTCGTTTAGCTTCTACTACTCCGGTTGTGAATGAAGACGAGGCTTTATTTACAAATGATCTATGTATTGTTGATGAAATGCACTCTTTAGTGCGGGATGGGTTGGGATTCCATATCTTCGAAGCTCACATTAATAATCCAATCAATCAAGTCCAGAACGAGTCAGCAGAAACATCACATCAAGGCGATGGGGTGGCAGAAGAAATTCCTAGACCTGAAATTAATAAAGAATACGAAGCCTTTCATAAGTTGTTAGAAGATGCAAATACTCCTCTGTATCGTGATTGTCACAAGTTCTCTAAGTTTTCATTCATTGTTAGACTGTTTCAGATTAAATTTCTAAATGAATGGTCTGCCAAGTCCTTCACTTTGCTTCTTGAATTGTTGAATGAAGCTTTTCCTCAAATCTGTATCCCCAATTCAACCCAAGCCACAAAGAAATTCCTCAAGCATTTTGATTTAGGGTATGAGAAAATACCATCATGTCCATATGATTGTATGCTATTCCGGGGGGATAAGGAGACTCTTGAAGATTGTGAAGTATGTGGTACTTCAAAATGGGTGAAAACGCCGATGGAGGAAGAGCAAACTGATGAGCCAATTACAACAAATAGGAAAAATAAGCCGGCAAAAATACTGCGTTATTTTCCTCTAATTCCTAGGCTATAAAGACTGTTCATGTCATCTAAGACATCTTCTGATATGAGGTGGCATGCAGAAGGTCGCAGGAATGATGGAATTCTCAGGCACCCAGCTAATTCCGAATCATGGAAAAATTTTGATGAAAGATATCATGATTTTGCTTCAGATCCTCGGAATGTGAAACTTGGATTGGCCAGTGATGGTTTTAACCCATTTAGGCAAATGAGCAGCACTTACAGCATATGGCCCGTTGTGTTAATTCCATACAATCTACCCCCTTGGTTGTGTATGAAGCAGTCATCCTTCATTTTGTCCATGATAATTCCTGGACCAGAATCTCTTGGAAATGACATAGATGTGTATCTGCAGCCGTTGATTGATGAACTGCAACTATTGTGGAAGGGTGTTCCAACATATGATGCAACATCTAAAGAAACTTTTCGTCTCCGGGTTGCCTTGACTTGGACAATTAATGATTTTCCTGCATATAGAAATTTATCTGGTTATAGCACGAAAGGACGTTATGCTTGTCCTTGTTGTGCTGAGCAAACTATTTCAAAGTGGCTATATAAAGGCAGAAAGTTCTGCTACATGGGGCATAGGAGATGGTTGCCTACCACACATTTTTTCAGGGCTGAAACAATGACATTTGATGGTACCGATGAGTGGAGACATGCTCCTATAGTTAATTCTAGGTCAGATGTGTTAAGACGGCTAGAAGGCCAGCAGTTCACTTTGTCAAAGGAACCCGAAGTCATTAAAAATGCCAAGAAGCGAGCTAGAGATGAGCAACCGAACACTAATGAAGATGATGCAGATGAATGTGATAGTCCTATTGGTTTAGAATCATGGAAGAAGAAGAGTATTTTTTTCAGTTGCCGTACTGGGAGTTCAACTTATTGTGCCATAACATTGATTTGATGCATCTTGGAAAAAACATTAGTGAAAATTGTATAGGAACAGTTATGGGGGATGACCGGAAGACAAAAGACAATCTTAAGTCTCGCCTTGATTTAGTAGAAATGGGCATAAGGCATGAGTTGCACCCTGAAGAATTACCCAATGACAGAGTACGACTTCCTCCTGCAATCTACTCAATGTCAAAAAGCGAGCTGGAGATGTTTTGCAAAGTATTACAGGATCTTAAGGTCCCTGATGGTTATTCATCTAATATATCAAGTGTGTCAATTATAAGGATAAAAAGTTGCAGGGTCTAAAGTCACATGACTACCATATCTTGATGCAGGATCTCCTTCCTGTTGCTCTGAGGCCTTCAATGTGTGAGCAAGTCACTTCCGTCCTGAAAGATTTATGTAGTATATATAAAGGATTTTGCTCGAGATTGCTACGTGTTGAAGATATTGAAAAATTAGAGCAGCGTGCTGTATTGACACTTTGTCAAATGGAGGGGATGTTCCCTCCATCATTCTTCACTATAATGGTTCACTTGATAATCCACCTAGCCGATGAAGCAAGACTTGGTGACCAGTACATTATCGGTGGATGTATCCCATTGAGAGGTAGTACTTCATCCCTCATTAAGTTCATTAATTATGTACTTTTTTGGTACCTTTACCGAAAAGTTTTTTAATCCAAATATTCTTGTTTAGGTACCTTTATCGACTTAAGGGTTACGTTAAGAATTAAAGCTTATCTGGAAGGCTCTATAGCAGAAGGTTATCTTTCGGAGGAGTGCTCCAATTTTTGTTCAAGGTATCTTCAGGGTGTGGAGACATGTCTGACTAGACCAAGAAGAAATTCTGACATTTCCAACCTCAATGATGCTAAATATCTCTTTCAGACTGTGGGCACTACTTTCAGAAAAATCGATGCGATTGAGTTAGATGACTTAACATGGGAACAAGTACATCGATATGTGTTGGATCACCATGCATCTTGTGAGCCTTATCTGAAAAAAAAGTTTGGGAACAAGCACATCGATATGTGTTGTGAACAATCCATCAACCCCTTAGGGCATGTTTGAGAAAAAAAGTTTGGATAATCAGAGTTATTTTTGGCATTTTATACTATACAAACTATTCAATGTATTAATAGCATAAAAGAAAAATTAAAGCCTAATTATCTTTTTGCCTAGAACCTAGTAACTAATACTACAAGTCTCTGACAGAAGTTGTCAAGTTGGCTATATGACATGACAAGCTAAACATTCAAGAAAATCTAAAAGTGATTGATAAATTTGTTAAGATTCTAATCTTCATTTTTGAGTTAAGTAATTGTGTTCCTCTCATGGGGGAATCTCATGCCCCTGACTAGAAAGGAGAATTAGAATCAAGACACAATCAGTTTCTAGATAATGAACACAATGTAGCGGGTACTTGGTTTGTATCTTTCAGATTTGTATCTTTAAGAATTAGAATCATTAAGTTGCACTTGGTTTGTATCTTTAAGAATTAGAATCCTTATGTTGCACTTGGTTTGTATCTTTCAGAAAAATAGAATATAAGCTACTCTAAGCATTGGGTTTTAGGAAGAAAAAAAAATCCATCGAAAAGAATAGTTCAATTTCGAAGAATAATTGACATTTCTTTTCAGAAATTGCTAGACACAGCTAGTGTTCAATCAAGAAAGATCGTTTATAACTTCACGAAAAATAACAGTTCTCTCTCCATATCTATAAAAGTGCCATTCATTTGAAACACTTCGATATAATTCTGTTAGGACAATGACAAACTTCATCTCCTTTGCTAAAGCAAAAAAGAGTGCTACAAGTACTTCTTAATGACCCAATATTCTGGTGTACCTGTTAAGAAAATTTTATAGCCAATGCAGTTACATTGATTTATGAAGTTACATTGATTTATTGTGTTCCATCATCTTTCTTGTTTTGTAGCGAAAGTTTGCAATCCCTGACGCTGCTGATGGATGGCTCAGTAAATCGATTTCGAAAAAATGGAGGGATCACAAGAGCTTTTTGAAAGGAAAGTACTATGACGAGGAGAAGACCGAGGTCGAAAATGCAAGGTCAGTCCCCGAATGTGTGACGCCACAGGATTGGCATTTTCTTGTCAAATATTGGAAATCGGAACCTGGAAAGGTAATCATATTTCATTGTTTATATCTTAAATTGATGATATAAATTATTAATTTTGGTAAACATAAGCATTTATTTTAATTATTAAAATGGTATAGAGGAAAGCTGAGATTGGTCTAAGCAGCCGTAGTCAGATGAAGATCAAGCACACTACGGGGAGCTGCAGCTTTGTTGTTGTGCGGGATGACATGGTAATGGAAATTTTATTTTATAGCAAGTCTGTTTTTAAAATTGTGAGAAGATTTTTTTTTGCCAATTTCTATGTTAGTATGATTTAACTATTTCATTTGACTCATATATAGGATACGTCAGTCGAGGGAGAGAGTGTCGACGAGGTAGATTTTTTTGAATCTACCCACACAAGGATGGGACATTTCGGGATGAATTTGCAGCTGATATAGTGGTAAACATGAATCTTTCGAACTCAAATTTTCATTCTGCAACAAAAATTTGGATACTATTCACAACTCAAATTTGGATTTTAATTTGGTCATAACTTACAAAATTTCAATCTAATTTTCAGCCCAATTTTTGGTATTAATGTATTGTTTGCTCTCTTTTCTAGAAAGAAGATAGAAAATTGATTGAAGAGAAGTCGACATCTTCAGCAGATCAATTAACCATCCAGCGTGAAGTTATGACTGATGTGAGGGGGAAAGAGCGACCCGGTCGTGTGCAGGGAATGGGATTGGGGCCAACACCCTCACAGGTATACATATATATATAATCAGTAGGTTTACCAAACTATTCCAACATGAACTTGACAAGCTTAAAATTACTAAGGTTTGGACTATTATGTCCAGATGAACTTTGGACAAAATAAAGACTAGATAGATTCAAAGATGAAATATACAGGTATAGAATTAGCTGAGAAAAAAAGAATACTACATGTAATTAACATTAGCCTATGAACAAATAGCCCAGGTACATAGCTAAGGAATACCCAAAATTGGAACTTCTCATCATAAAGGTGAAGAGAACATTGTTTGTACAACCTGAGGATGATAGTTCAAATCAAAAAGTGCTTACAGTGCATTACTTGACATCCAACATGCCAACATCTGTAACTTGAAGGGATATTTCAGTAGACGGCTTAAATTTTAAATGTTTACACCAGTCAGAATGTTGGTGAATCAAGAAAGTACATGTGGAGATGAAATAAGAATATCTGTATGCATAGGCATCGGTAACAGATATAGCAAAAGGACAGAACAGCTAATTCAAACTTTTTCTTATTTTCGAATGATTTTTGAAACATATCATGAAGAAGATAGAGTTAAGCTTGAATACAAGTACCATGAGCATCTTCTGGTGAACAAGTTATTAAGATCCCTAAATTCTTGTCCAGTAGCTACTTTCAGTATCTATTTTTTTTTTTTAAATTTAATGCAGAAGGCTTATGAACTTGATAGTAAGGTGCTAAGTTTAAGTATCTACTCACCAATATTCCTTTTGGCTGAATTATATGTAATTGCTTGAAACTATTGTCATTATTTTTTAGCGCACGAATATTTTCATCTATTAACTCAAATCATTTCAAAAACTTGAATATTCAGTGGAGAAGCCTGCAGATTGCAAGCAGTGTAATTTTATTTTATTACTTCTCTTGTGGATATATATCTATAACTATTATAATGGGAGAGATGGGGTTCCAAACAAATAAACAATTTTTTATTTTTTTTTTGTATGTGTGCAAACACGTGCAGCGCACGTGTTGGTAGGTTTTTTTTGTCCTTTTCCTTCCTCCTCCACGTGCATCGCACGTGCATCATATTGGTAGGTTTTTTTTTGTCCTTTTCCTTCCTCCTCCACGTGCATCGCACGTGCATCATACTAGTTTATATATACTGGAAAGTATATATGTGTAATGTTTTTATAAGTTCTCTATTTTAGTTCATTGTAATTAATTGATAGTCCACTCTATTTATAAATAAACATCTGATTATTATTCACCTAATGAAATGTTAATTTGCATGTCTAATTCTAGTAGTGTTTGGAAAGCCAATGCTTTGTCATCCTTAAGCTACTTTAAGAGGTTTCCTGTGACTAACCCATTATATTATTGAGTTCAGTTCAAAGCAGTTCACCTTGTGAAAATTGGACTGACATGGTTTAATCACAGGTATTTGGTTCTTGTGCATCTACCTCCAGTCGTACATCCTATCCGGATGTGTTCAAGATGCAAGCCAAGATGCAGGAAGAGATTGACGGCTTGAAAGATATGATTGCTTCTTTAATCTCCCAACAAAACCAGAACTCTAACAATCCAGTATATGGAACTGTAAGTATTCAGCAATATTTTATGATATTAGTATGAAATTTAACTATTGCATTTTACTGGTGTGGTGCCTAGTGTAGTGAATAAACTAATAAATGACACTATTGTGAATTATACAGAGCCAGCGAATTCCATCGACTTCTAGTCATGCACATATATCTGGGCGAAATATCAATGAGAATGAAAGCAATTCCGAGCCACACCATTAGACTTTGCCATTGTTGAGTAAAATTTGGACTTTAGTCTTTTTATGTTTTGTCGAAACTGAATTTATGCTTTGTTAAAGAAATTGATGTATAACAAGTATATTTCTAACTCTTCGTATGGCCATTTTTAGACAAGTAATTATTGTTTATTGTGGTCCATGATTATATAGTTGTTTATTATGCTGCTATTGGTGATTTTAAGGTTTGAACGTTCAAATTTGATATGACTAGCTATATTTTGAATTTGTGACATTTTTTAAATAGTGGGAAAAAACTCGAAACCCCCTATCAATCCGTTTTGAGATAAATATGCCGGGACGATCCACCAAACGTGGCGAATTATAAAAAAAAAAAATTGAACCAATCCCGGTGTTTAGGAACACCGGTATAGCATATCGAAATGATTTAGAAAATATACGCGCATGTGTCTATCACGGCATTTATGAAGTGCCGTAATAGACCTACGACTTGTAATGGCGTTTCAAATAAGTGCCGTAATAGACTTACGGACTGTAACGGCGGTCTTAAAAAACGCCATAATAGACCTACGATTTGTAACGGCGCTTTTAAAAAGCACCGCTATAGGCCTCCGACTTGTAACGGCGGTCTAAAAATGCTTCGTTACAAGTCGTACGTCTATAGTGGCGTTTTCTATAAGCACCGGTATAGGCGTACGACCTGTAACGCGCTTTTCTAGACCACCGTTACAGGCCATAGGCCTATAGCGGCCCTTTTTAAGAAGCGCCGCTATAGGCCTATGACCTGTAACGGCGGTCTAGAAAAGCGTCGTGATAGACCTATGGTCTGTCCCGACGGTCGATGCAACGGCGCTACGCGCGGCGATAATAATAACACCGCTACCACCTATGGCGGCGTTTATAAGCACCGCCATAGATAAAAAAAAGCGCCGCCATAGACATTCCGTTTAGTAGTGATAACACAAAACTGACACTCACACATCTAATGTCCAAGCTAATTTTGTTTCCTTTATAATTTTTTTACTACTTATTGAAGTTGTGTTTGATATCACTCTATAACGCCCTGAATTCCAAACATAGATAATTCGTAGCACAAACAGGATCTTTACTTCAAATTTGTATAAAATTATAAGGAAATTAAAACTTTTTTCGTTATAATGTTATTCTTTACAATTCATAGCAGGAATTTACATATAAAATACAACTTATATTATCAAATCTTTATTCTTGCAACATCCATCGACATTAACCGGAGCCCACTATAGCGTCCCTGAATTTTCAATATAATATCTCAGAAATATGTGGCACAATTTTCAGCATTTACCTCAATGTAATAGTAAACATAGCCAAACACAGAAAATTTTTTAACTTTTGTTACATCATCTTTACAATGCATGGCGAAAAATTAAACACCTTGAATTACAATTTTTTCTTTTACAACACAATTTTTTACAATTTGCATAAGCCACACTATCATTCTACCACATGCATCAAAATCCCAAGCTATAGGTACCTACTTGTAAAATATGAGGCTAGAGATAACCCTAACCCCCAAAACTACATGTAACACCCCACAAAATTGAAAATGATAATTTTGTCCCTGTGTGTTATGCACGTATATTTTGTAACGTATTTTCACCACGTACTTAGATTTCCATCTGTTTATGCATTTTCAGTATTGATTTTATCCTATTTGAGTCAACTAAAATATAATATTTCAATCTCTGTATTTTTACGTGCTTTTTATGTGTTTTCGATGCACGTATCAATTGCGTATTTTTCCATCACTAAGTGTGATATTTTTATGTGTATTGGCTATTTATTTTACGTGTTCGAACTCGTTTTATAATACGGAAATTCATTTTCCCCTATTTTTATTAAAATGCATTTTTTTGATTTTTTGCACGTATGATGCACGTGCAAATTTTTATTTTTCATTTTTGTTACCCTCATTATCTATTTTTAGCATGCATTAGTTTTAATTAGCCTTCTTTTGATCAATAGACCTAAAGAATAAAATCTAGCCCATTAGGATAGGAGCCCACTAGATAATTAAATTAATTAATTAAAAATGAGCCAATGTAGCAAGCCCACTAGTAAAATCACATTTTTAGTTAAACATGCACGATTACATGACAAGTTACAAACTATAGTACACATTTACAATTATAGAAATGTGTTCATATTTGTTTGTGCATGTGTGCATGCACACACAAATGTATTTGGACCATTTTTTGGACAAGATGAGAGAGTTAAGGCTTGTAGGAGTGGGGAGATGAGAGGTTGGGAGTTTTGGGAGTTAGGGAAATTGGAGAGGTTGAAGGATGAGTTAAGAAAATGAAGAGATGGAGATTAAATTTGAATAATTTATTAGGTTGTGAAATTATGCAAATTAAACGCTAGCCTAGACCTATAAATAGCACCCCATTTCTTCTCATTCTTCACACAAAAAACAATCAAGAAAGAAAAGAAAGAGAGAAGAGAGATTGTGCTTGGAGGCCATTACTAGGAGAAGAAGATCTAGGAGGACATTTTGGAGCTAGAGATGGTACTCTTTTCTTCATTGTTCAAGCTTCACTAAGGTGGGTGTTCTCTTACTTTCTAAATATTAATAATGTGCATGTTAATAGAAATGAATGAGTAGTATAGAATTTGATTTGGTAAAGTAGAACAAATCTATACATTGAATGTAATGAAATATTGCTTTATTGAGTAAACAAATCCAACTTATGTTAGTAATGAGAAAAGAAATGTTGATTTGTTTTGTCAAGAATTAGTATGCATGAATGAAGATATAATTGATTGTATGAAAAATGTTGGGAATACATTCTTTTGCAAAAAAAAAAAAATATTTTTTTGCAAAGTTAATTGAACGTCATAAATTTGTTTTGATTGTTTATGAAAGATACAATATGCATCCTTTGATTAAATTGCATAGATACAACCCTATGTTTCTCAATAAAAGAAATTTTGAAAATAAGATTAAATGTCTAAAATGTGGTTTAGAAATCTATGGATTACTGTTAGAGAACAACTCAATTTATAAGAACTAAATTCAGTCTAACAATGGATTAGAAAATTGAGAAATCGAGTTCTTTTTATAAATAAAATGGAATAACAGAAAGTGGGAATAAAATTAAGAATAGACTCCTTATCGATAAGCACACTTAGTCTAGTGGTCTGCCGTTGGATGGGTGTGTTGGTAGGTCGTGGGTTCGAAACTGGTGGCCTACAATACTTTTGTATTTTTTTGCTTTTAATTAATTCATAACCCGAGAGTTGGTATTTGGGTATTTCGGTGGGACTTCATATCGTCAAGTCCACTTGGACTTTTTGGCTAGCGGGTGTGGGTTTGGAGCGTTACTGTAGCGGCTTGTGAGGTCCAGGGTTCGAAACACCTTGACGGCATTTTTTTTTTTTGACTTTTCAATGGTTTTTAATGAGAAATAAATTTGGAGAAAATTACTAGAATTCTTATAAAAATGAAATAGAGTTATTAAAATAGTTGTAGAATTTTTCAAGTCTATTTGAGATATGAAAATGGATATTCGAGATAGAAAAATGTAATGTGACTTTAAAAATTTATTATTTTGAGAATACAAACTTTCCTTGTGAAAAAGAATAAAATATTAGTTGTGAAGTGATCTCTCTTGAAAAGTTTATACTCTTATTTTTGTTAAAGAATAATTTGTAGCGAATTGAGACATTGGAAAGAGCTTGAATTGGTTAATAATATTTCATTGTGTTCTTGAAGAAAAGTTATTTTGCCTCCAAGATTATGAATGAATAGATCATGAATAGTGTTAAAATGAGATATTGTAATAAGATAAATGAGACAATGATTAGTGCTAAAATGAGACTTTAAAAAGGAAATTTGAGATAGAAAGCAAGTAATGATTGAAGATTTTTTATTATTAAAACAAAGGTATGACTTTAAAGAGTAAAAGAAATATACATTATGTAAATTGATTTTTCTTGAAAAGATTATACTTATTTGGTTTACGATATGATTGAGATGATTGATTATTTCATGAGCTTAAAATTACAAATGAAATTGCAAGTGATGAATTCATGTTTGTGAAAAAAATTATTGTTTTTAATTATGAATGAATTATGAATCATGAATGAAGTTAGGATGAGACATAAATCATTTGCGAATAAGTTGAAGATGAAAATACCTAGGTTTAAGACATGATTATTAAAGGGTATGTGTACCCATGTTTCTTGTACATGAAAGATTTATGATTAGAATTAGTAAGACCTCGGTTACCAGTAATTTTGAAAGAAAGATTTTGAGACTTGATTTCGAGACAATGCCGTCGGGCGATCTCGTACTTTTGTGAACAAATCTGGTAGGAGGTAAAACTGATTCTAGGATTGATAACACATTCATATCTTGAACTAAAATAATTAGGCACCTAGGTGAAGATGTAGTAAACCTGGGCAAATGTAAGTGGGTTACCTCTATATAGTCCAGGGTTCGAAACACCTTGACGGCATTTCTTTTTTTTTTTTTGACGTTTCAATGGTTTTTAATGAGAAATAAATTTGGAGAAAATTACTAGAATTCTTATAAAAATGAAATAGAGTTATTAAAATAGTTGTAGAATTTTTCAAGTCTATTTGAGATATAAAAATGGATATTCGAGATAGAAAAATGTAATGTGACTTTAAAAATTTATTATTTTGAGAATACAAACTTTCCTTGTGAAAAAGAATAAAATATTAGTTGTGAAGTGATTTCTCTTGAAGAGTTTATACTCTTATTTTTGTTAAAGAATAATTTGTAGCGAATTGAGACATTGGAAAGAGCTTGAATTGGTTAATAATATTTCATTGTGTTCTTGAAGAAAAGTTATTTTGCCTCCAAGATTATGAATGAATAGATCATGAATAGTGTTAAAATGAGATATTGTAATAAGATAAATGAGACAATGATTAGTGCTAAAATGAGACTTTAAAAAGGAAATTTGAGATAGAAAGCAAGTAATGATTGAAGATTTTTTATTATTAAAACAAAGGTATGACTTTAAAGAGTAAAAGAAATATACATTATGTAAATTGATTTTTCTTGAAAAGATTATACTTATTTGGTTTACGATATGATTGAGATGATTGATTATTTCATGAGCTTAAAATTACAAATGAAATTGCAAGTGATGAATTCATGTTTGTGAAAAAGAATTATTGTTTTTAATTATGAATGAATTATGAATCATGAATGAAGTTAGGATGAGACATAAATCATTTGCGAATAAGTTGAAGATGAAAATACCTAGGTTTAAGACATGATTATTAAAGGGTATGTGTACCCATGTTTCTTGTACATGAAAGATTTATGATTTAGAATTAGTAAGATCTCGGTTACCAGTAATTTTGAAAGAAAGATTTTGAGACTTGATTTCGAGACAATGCCGTCGGGCGATCTCGTACTTTTGTGAACAAATCTGGTAGGAGGTAAAACTGATTCTAGGATTGATAACACATTCATATCTTGAACTAAAATAATTAGGCACCTAGGTGAAGACAGTAAACCTGGGCAAATGTAAGTGGGTTACCTCTATATAGTCGGGCGATGGATTGACTGTGTCGGCAGCGATTCATCGGGCAGTGGGTTGACAGCATCGGTAGCGATTCACCGTGGCTATAGACCCAGTCGTTGGGCTGAGGTTGCTCTGATGGAGATGAATTTTATTTTGAAATCCAGATTATAATGATTGATCGGGCGGTGTACTTCGGGATCATGAATAGTCGGGCGGATAGTTTTTGAAATCCGGGACTATGCGTAGTCGGACAGATAGTTTGTCGTACTCCAGTGTATATACGTATACCAGAGCTAGAGGGGCACTTGCGGGAGATTCGCACGATGAGAAGTCTATATAACAGTCGGGCGGTGTACTCCAGGGCTGGGATCCGTACTCGTGGAATGTCCAAACCTTGCTTTATTATTGGGTAGTTATCATAGCGAGGAATCGAACCCTTTATTATGAAGTACGTAGGCGCTTGCCCTCGGACCTATATAGTATGAGATGCATAGAATCCGAACAAGTGTGCATTAGTGTCATCCTAGTATAAAATTGTGTGCATTAGGCATTAAGCCATGTCATACACTTATATGTTTAGAGTAATCACATTTCTACACTTTATTTCATTCAAGTTTGTGTTTTGTTAAAGTATGGAGATCGTTATACTGTTTCCAGCATAGAGAGGATAACCGTGTATAACATTTCGTCAGTTGTAAGTGACTGACGTGCCCACAGTCTTACAAGCAGGTAATGGATGTTCATGAAGCTATAAAGTGGATATGCTGATGCTGTTTTATTTTAAAGACGTTGTAAATGTTTCATTGTAAATTTTATTCTTCCGCTGTGTAAAACCAAAGTTGTATTTTAAACTCTGATGTATTGTTGTCGAAAAAGTTTTAAATTCCTTATAAAATTGTACGAAGTGAAGTAAAGATCCTGTGGAATCTCGAATTCGTCCTTACTTGGAATTCAGGGCGTTACACTACAGGGGTCATCCATAACGGTGTGAGTGACATCAAAAGAAATACAGCATAAATAAAACTTTAAACACATACCAATGGTAATAACACATGGAATATGAAATAACAAGAAATAAAGCATGAAAACATCAAGTGAAACTAAACTAAGTGTCAAGTGTAGGAAAACAGAAAACGAACATGCATAAAACTAAGTCAAGAAAACACAATGCAATATGATGACTCTCTAATGCAAACTTGTCGGATTCTATGCATTCCATACTACATAGGTCCGGTGCAAGCCCTTATCGTTCTCCACTTTATAGGGTAAAATCCCTCGTTATGCAACTAACTTACTACGGTGATAAAAACAAGATCTAGAATACTCTGCAAATAGGTCTGACAACCCTCGACTCGCAAGTATCATGTAAGAATATCTCAAAAACTGGAGAACCACCTCCCTGCCGTGTACCCTACGAATAGGCTTGTCGACCTCCGACGTGCAGATACACAAGTACATCCCGTGAATAGGCTCGTCGACCCTCGACACACGAATATACCTGTACGTTCCGTGAATAGGCATGCAGACCCTCGACACGCGAACATACCAATTGTCCTCTCGAGACAGAACACACAAGTCCTAGAACGCATCCGTTGGACTGGACCCCTAGAGCATATACTTACGTTTCCCAAGTTCCATCACATCTCCACTAGTACATTTCTTTAGGTTGATTATTATTAAAACACAAATTCTCCCTCTCTAAAGTTAGTGTATCGTGCCGGACTTAATTCCACAAAACAACCCCAAGAACCCAACTGGTCAAAATCCACAAAATCTCAGTTGTCGGTTCACGGGAATCCCACTCAACTCCTAGAGATTCACAAATCGAATATCAACACCGAATCTTTCAATAAAACTCTCAATTCCATCATCAAAACATTTATATCAATGAAAACTTTTTTAATCAACAAAATCCAAATTTAGTCAATGTACTCATAAATTTTCAGAACTGAAATAAGATATTAAATCCATTAAATAACTGAGAATCATATTTTTAAAGTCGTAGAAAATCACATAACATCAATTTCTTCGAAAACCATATATATTTTACTTTATAAAGTCATAGAAATACAATTTAAATTCTATTATAATCAAAATATAACTTTCTGTAAAATACTGTAATCTGTAGCAAAAATATCATCTAAAACAGTAGATCAATAATCCATAGGTTCGAAGAAATAACCGTTCAAGAAAACGACAGAAAACTCAACAAAACAGCACCTACAGCAGCTGTCGGTCGACTGTCAAAATAGTTCCAAAATGCGACGGTCGACCAGCATGCAAAATTCCAAAATCCACTAATTGACAGTCGACCGTCAATTCATGTGTAAAATCTGGATGGTCGACCGACATGTTCAAAAATTAACAGCTTTAGTATTTGTGCACATTTCAACTGATACTTCGTTTAATCTTTGAAAATCATTAATTTGTAAAATAAAATTCTTGAGATGATCAAATACCACTTTTCTAACATACTGGAGTTCATAATACCAATCAAAATCTCATTAAGATCATAAAAGAGTAGTTTTTTTTTATCAAATTCTTCAAGACAGTGAAGGTGAGATATATGCATAAGTGTATAGGTGTGTTTTAGCATCAGTAAAACATCAAGAAAACATCGTATATAAGTAGTATATTGTTCAAGTCAATCTTAGTATTAAAACACTCAAGATCCAATCGAAAACATCACAAAAATACAAAGTCCAATTTTGACTTGTGTATGTTCAGACCCAAAATCAAGAAATACTCCAACTCTCAAAACTTGATCTTTTTTATACTTAAAACTCTTTGCAACTTGTTATATACATACCCCAACTGATTACATTAGTTTACCCCTCGATCATATGCAGTTACAACATGTATTATTCAAGTTCTCTTCATCAAAATACCCAAAACAAATCATGCATATACATACATAGTAAAGTTTCAATTTTTATTCACTTTTATGCGATAATCATCATACTATTCATTATATGTATTCAAATCAGCAAGAATATAATACAAACAACATACCCATAATTTCTATTAGGTTCTTAACAATCTCAAGTCATCTACATAGGATTTTAGTCATCAATTGCATAGTTTCCATGAAAGATTCTATTTTTTATTCATCCATCCATCAATAATTCATTATATCATCATGAAATCCTATAACATGCTTTCTAATAGACAAATCATCACATACAACATTCTTAGAATAGTAAGAAAATAAACATATGTCACTCACCTTATTGAGAAACCAACCGCAATAATAAAGAGAATAAGAAAAGTCCTTCCTTTCGCAAGAAATCTAAGATCCTCGCTTCGAAACTCCTAGAAATCAAAAATAAAGAAAACCCTTTGTGTAGTGCAGCAAAGAGACGGTTGCACATCTCATATATTAGGCCGGAAATCTAGTTATTAGGGTTTTGAGTAGGTTTTGCAAAAAGCCCCTTTTGAATATATCTTTACATATATAAATCTTTATACTAGGAAATTAGGTTAACCAATTCAATTGAGATTTAAAATAAAAAAAAACTACTCTAATCTGGCCGACACTGTTTTCAAACCCAGAAAATAAATTTTGTAATTTTTACCTCTAAGTGGCAATTTTGCAAAAAAGACCATTCTTTAAAATTTGCGAAATAAACCAAATCTATTAAAAAAAAGTAAACTTTTACTTCTGAGTTGGCTAGCCATCATGTTCATCCCAGAAAACTGAAATTCTAGAGTTTTTACTTCAAGTGATAATTTTGCAGAAAAGCCCATCTCTTTGTAATATTTGCAAATAAGCCAAATAAATATTAGAAAAATCCGTAAAATTCATAAACAATACCTACTAATAAGTATTAGGTTTCACCTAAATAATTTCTGACTTTAAACTTCCTAAGAAAATATTTGCACGTGTTTTGCATGTGTAAAAGATAAATTTCAGAAAAATATTTATTAAGTCACCAAGAATCATTTTAATTCATTTATTAATCTGAAAACATTATTTAAAAATCTAGGGTGTTACATCACTCTCTCCTTAAAATAGTTCTGTCCTCAGAACTACTACTAATAGGGACCAAACAATACAAGCAAAAGAAATACAATCACATAAATGAAAATATAGTTTAAATAATTCAATTGCACAAGAGAATACAATTTAATCAAAAGAGTACAATCATACAAAAAGCTCAGAAAAATCCTTCTGCATGCGATCCTCCGGCTCCCAAGCAGCTTCCTCAAACTGCTAGTTCCTCCATAATACTTTGACCATAGGTATCACCTTATTCCTCAACACCTTCTTCTTACGATCAACAATCTCTACAGGCCGATCCTTGTAACTCAAGTTCAACTGTAGACCTTCAGAAACTTCCACCAACTAATGACTCTGATCCGGCACATACTTCTCAACATCGACACATGGAACACATCATGCACCTGTGCTAATTTCTCTGGTAGCTCCAGCTTATATGCTGTTTTACTAATCCGTCCCAAAATCTTATATGGCCCAATGTACCTTGGCGCCAACTTGCCTCCTTTTCCAAACCTGATAACTCTTTTAGTTAGAGACACCTTGAGAAAGACTGCATCCCCAACCTCAAACTCCAAGTCCCTTCATCGAGTTTCTGCATAACTCTTCTGCCGACTCTGAGCCTCGACCAACCTCTTACGAATCAGCTCGATCTTCTCTGATGTCTGTTGCACAATCTCAGGCCCAAACATCTGTCTCTCACCAACTTCATACCAACAAACAGGTTTCTTACACTTTCTCCCATACAAAGCTTCATACAGAGCCATTCCGATACTCGCATTGTAACTGTTGTTATAAGCAAACTCAACCAATACCAAGTATCTCTGCCAATTGCCACCAAAATCCATGTAATATCCCAGACGGATATTACCTTATATAAATTAATATTTTATTATTATTATATTATTATTTTATTGTTTTAATCCCAAATTTGAATATTTTGGTGATTTTCACCCAGTTTATTCATAGACATCATCTGTACCCAGATATCAGTCAGTATACATCCGTATGGTATCAAATTGATACCGTGATCTTCCGAACTGATAATAAAATTTATTTTATTATTATTTCGAGATTTAATTATTTTATACGGATTATGCGAAGATTTCGGTATACAGACATATGTGCGCACGTACGAGTAGTATGTCGATTAATACATTATACAAATTGTGTGTTGTGTATTTTTGGACAACACTTCTTTTGTTATGACAAAACCTATTAGATTGTTAGGGTTTATAAGTGTTTAACCTAGGTTAAGTATGCATGAGAAGGTTAAGAAAACCCTTCTAGAAAGCCCTTACATAACACCTCCCCCACATAACACCTCCTCCACCTCACCCCTACCCTCCTAGGAGTATGGCCGGCCCACCTTTTGTGGGAGGGCTTTTGTGAAAATGTGTGAGTGCCATTTTACACTTTCCACCCTTCTCCCCTCCTATAAATACCCCCTTCCTTCACCTTAGTCTCATTTTAGAAAGATCAAAAAGAAAGAAAGAAAGAAAGGAAAAGAAAGAGAGATCACCATGTTAACTTGAGAGTTTTATTTGTAGGGTTCCTAGGAGTTCTAAGAGCTAGGGGAAGGAGAAGGTTGAGCTAGCTAGTTCTTTCTACAAGTGAACCAAGGTGGGGGTTTCTCCATATTTGTTTGTTGTTTGTTGTTTGTTTGTTTGTTTGTTTATGGTTGTTTTGATGTTCTTCTTCTTCTTACCCTCCTTGTTTACTTTCTTTTTGGTATGGTTGTTTTGAGTAAGAATCACATAAAAATGAAAACAAATGGACATAAAGATCAAATCTTTGTAGTGGTAGTTGTTGTTTGTGTTTGATATTGGACATAAGGCATATGGACTTGAACATACAACCGTGTGGGGTTGTAGGACTTGATATGAACTATATACATAAAGCATATGAACCATTTTATACAACCATTTTTGGTTGTAGGACTTGTATTAAACTTGGACTAAAAAAATAAGCATATGGTTGGACCAAATAAAAAGATCTTTTCTTTTATAATCACTAGTTGTAAAAATATCTTTTCTTTTATAAACACTAGTTGTAGAATAAATAAAAATATCTTTTCTTTTATAATCACTAGTTGTAGAATAAATTAAAAGATCTTTTCTTTTATAAACACTAGTGATAATAAATCAATACTAATAAAGACTAGTAGACAATTAAGTAGTAGCATGTTAAAATAAAGTAGTAGTAGTATGTTGATTAAATAAAGTAATAGTGGTATGTTGATAAAATAAAGAAGTAGTAGTAAGTAGTTGTAGATGTTTTATGTCCATAAAGTAGTAGTAGTAGTAGATAGTTGTATGTTGTGTTCTTGATTAAAATGAAGTAGTAGTAGTAGTAGATAGTTGGGTGTTATGTTCTTGACTAAAATAAAGTAGTAGTAGTGGTAGATAGTTGTATGTTATGTTCTTGGAGTAGTAGTAGTAGTAGATAGTTGTAGATGTTTATTTTATGTTCATAAAGTAAATACCATGCTAAGATTTTATTAGATTAATTTAATTATGCTTAGAATGTTGTAGGACTTCTTCTAAAAATACCTAGCATGTTTAAAAATGCTTAGAATGTTGTATGATTAATTCTAAAATTCCTACCATGTTTAGATTAGTCTATTTATGTTTAGAATGTTGTAGGATTCTTTCTTAAAATATCCTATCATGTTTTTATGCTTAGAATGTTGTAGGATTCTTTCTAAAAATATCCTATCATGTTTTTATGCTTAGAATGTTGTAGGATCCTTTCTAAAATTTTCCTATCATATTTCATGCTTAGAATGTTATAGCATTCATTCAAAAAATAGCTATCATGTTTAAGGATGATTTTTATGCTTAGAATGTTGTATGATTCATTCTAAAATTATCTACCATGTTTAGATGTATTATTTATGATTAGAATGTTGTAGGATTCATTCTAAAAATCCTATCATGTTTAGATTAGTTTAATGATGCTTAGAGTATTGTAGGATTCATTCTAAAAATCCTATCATGTTTAGATTAGTATAAATATGCTTAGAATGTTGTAGGATCCATTCTAAAATTACCTATCATGTTTTCATGCTTAGAATGTTGTAGGATTCATTCTAAAATCCCTACCATGTTTAGATTAGTTTAATGATGCTTAGAATGTTGTAGGATTCATTCTAAAAATCCTATCATGTTCAGATTAGTATAAATATGCTTAGGATGTTGTAGGATTCATTCTAAAAATCCTATCATGTCTAGATTAGTATAAATATGCTTAGAATGTTGTAGGATTTATTCTAAAAATACCTACCATGTTTAGGAATAATGTATGCCATGATAAGTGTATATTTATGCTTAGAATGTTGTAGGATTCATTCTAAAATTTCCTATTATGTTTAGGAAGTACATTTATGCTTAGAATGTTGTAGGATTTATTCTAAAAATACCTACCATGTTTAGGAATAATGTATGCCATGATAAGTGTATATTTATGCTTAGAATGTTGTAGAATTCATTCTAAAATTTCCTATTATGTTTAGGAAGTACATTTATGCTTAGAATGTTGTAGGATTTATTCTAAAAATACCTACCATGTTTAGGAATAATGTATGCCATGCTAAGTGTATATTTATGCTTAGAATGTTATGTTTAGGAAGTATATTTATGCTTAGAATGTTGTAGGATTTATTCTAAAAATACCTACCATGTTTAGGAATAATGTATTCCATGCTAAGTGTATATTTATGCTTAGAATGTTATGTTTAGGAAGTATATTTATGCTTAGAATGTTGTAGGATTCATTCTAAAAATTTACCTACCATGTTTAGCAATGTTGTATGTTCATATTAGTAGTTATCCATGCCTAATAAGATACTCATGCTTAGTAGTTATTCATGCTTAATAAGATTCATGCTTAGATGATTATAGGAAAGCATATACCATGCTAGAATAACTTATCTATGCTTAGATGATTGTAGGAAAGCATATACCATGCTAGTTTAATCTATCTAGGCTTAGATGATTGTAGGAAAGTAGTATACCATGGTAGTTTAATCTATCTATGCTTAGATGATTTTAGGAAAGTGGTATATAATGCTAGATTAATTTATCTATGTTTAGATAATTGTAGGAAAGTGGTATATAATGCTAGATAAATTCAGCTATGCTTACATGCTTGTAGGAAAGTTGTATACCATGCTAGATTCATTTATCTATACTTAGATTGTAGTAGGAATCATTATACACGTTTATAATGTTGTAGGATTGATGTTTAATTGACCTACCATGTTAGAACATTGTAGGAGTATTATGGTGAGTGGTTATGTTATTTACCATAATTAGATTGCCATGGATAGATGCTTGCAAATTGTATGTCAAAAGTGCTATAGGATGAAGTAATAAGGGTCGGGAAGACCACTAGTAATAGTTAGTCTGATAAAGGCTGTTATGTCGCCTTCGGTCCTTCATTGGTAGAATACCGACCATAGACTATTAGTAGATTCTTTTGTTGCTTCTAATAATAAAAGATCAAGTTTGTTAGTAAGCACGTTTGGTTGCTTTTAAGATTGATTACCTGTATGGTTGTTTGCATATGGTTGTGCTCGTACGTGGCTCGACTGGCCCGTATGTAGCTGTGGGTCTCATACGTAGCTTATTTGGCTCGTATGTAGGTTGTTGTCTCGTACGCGGCTCGACCGGCCCGTGCGTAGCTGTTGGTCTCATACGCGGCTTATTTGGCTGGTATATACGTGGTTATCTCCTACGAGGCCCGCCTGGCTCGTAGGTAGTTAGTATTTCATACGTAGCTTATTGGCTCGTATGTGGTTGTTACTCGTGTATAGCTTGTTAGCTAGTACACAGTTTGTTGTGCTCGTCTAAGGTGATATTACCACCCTAAGGGCTATCGACCATCAAGACATATGTTCTCTTACCCTAAGAAACTGTGGAGGAGTCACTCCTTGTGTACCGTCGAATCTTAACCATGGTAGGTTGATCGAGGACCGGAGTATAGACGAAATCCAAGTTTAGGGTAACGACATGCATGTATATTCGCACTGCCGAAGTCTTGGATCGATGAGCCACGAACCGAATCCCGAGGGGTTCCGGTAAGTCTAGGTTAAGCAGCCTAGTAGAGTTGTCTTGCAAAGTCTAAATTAAGGCCTAGCATGTTGTGGTTATAATATTGTCCTCCCTAAGAGTGTTCAGGGCTAGGGACATTATTAAGGTAGTGACTTATAAAGATCATTACTTAAAACCTTTGCCGGAAGAGAGGAGTCGGTTGTAGGGGGCACCTTATGACTAACTCGTCCCTTGAGGCAGACCAGGTGGTGTTATTGGGTTGTACCTTCCCGTCAAAGGGATACGTACGGTGCCGTCTAACAAGTTGAGGACACAGGGTTGCATATGTCGCGCTGTTAATTCCTGAAGTACCATGGTTGGGGTGCCACAGGATGCATTGTGCAGTCCTGCGCTTGCCAGACCCCAGAGGGTGCCACAGGGTAGGCTTCGCGCTACCCTGCGCTTGCGAAACCCTATAGTTTGATTTTGTAATGACACCCAATACATTGGGTTCGTCTATTTTGAGAGAGGTCCGGTTAGCCGGGTCGCAATGACGAACATAGACACCACTGGCGAAATGCAACAGTGGCACTTGACCACATCTGCAACCTCATCAGTCACGTGTAGCTGTCAGGAACAGGTTGTGTGCAATTAGAATTCATAACGCGGGTTCAAATCCCTATATATGGAGAAACGGCTTGAGAAGGGTCGCATGTAGTATGGGCTGCATGTTACTTCGGAGACTTGCAGACATTAGAATAGGAAGCATCCTAGTTCTATTTAAGTATCGCATTAGAGTCTAGTCATAGCACTCACAAACATTAAACTACACCAACACCATTGCTATATTTTGTATATTGTTTAGGAGATTCGCTGCTATATGATCAGCCTTTAAAGCGTCAGTGAATACTGACGTCCCCACTTCCATAGGTACTGGATCGCCGAAGTACAGGTGCGAGATTCAGGAGGACTCAAGGCAAGGAAAGCAAGGAGTTAGTGTTATGTTTAGTTCCGCTGCAGTATATGTATTGTTTATCTATTAGTTGAGAAGTACTCAAGTGAGAGTTACCAAGTGTTGTTCTTCATTCCTTGTACTCTGATGTAAGATGTTGAAGGTTGTAATACTTAGAAATGTAAAGGTGATATTGTAACTCTATTGTAATGTATTGCAATTGTACAATGTTCAGACTTGTAATACATTGGGTATTGAATAAAAAGTTTTAAATTCTCCTGTTTTTCTGTGTATTGTGACTAATTGAAGAAAAGGTCTTGGCTCGTGTCACGGTTTCCCAGTGTATGGAAATCGGGGCGCTACAATCCATAACACAAGCCCTCAGCATATCCTCCGATACCCGATTCACCTTTTAAGTCTGACCATCGGTCTGCGGATGAAAAGCGATACTGAAATTGGTTCTGGTACCCAAGGCTACTTGCAAACCCTTCCAAAACCTTGATGTGAATTTGGCATCCCTGTTGGAAACAATCGACACATGAACTCTGTCATACTCCGCTTCCCAAAAATACAGAATACGAGCACATGACATTGGCCAAGCGAATGACTAACGTCACCCATAAGTGTTTATCCGATAAACTCAAAAATATAATCAATACAGAACAATTGCGCAGGCAATAATAGTAATCTCATAAACAATAATACTTGAAATGAAGCAATACGAAATATCCAAATACAATAAACCAACGTCTGTAAACAATAATAAAATCCGGGATATAAGCCCAATATAATAATAATCTAATCACAAATCTATATAATAAAACACAAAAAAAATCTATCAAGTGGCTCTCCTTCAATCCCCCAAAAATCAAAGGCCTAGATCTAACCTCACAAAACATATTTTCCGTCCCAAAAGTTTTCCCCCCAAACTCAAATTCAAATCCACCACCCAAAACAACTCCTATATTTATTTAATTATTCTCTCTCTCTCTCTCCCTCCCTCTTCTATTCAAAAAATTAAGAAAATAAAAATTTTAAAAAAATAAAAAATTAAAAAACTAAAAAAATTTAAAAATTTAAAAACTTTAAAATAATTCAAAAAAATTATATAATATGTTGTTTGCTGGACCCCAAATGTTTCTTATATAATTTGTTTGCTGCTTCGATTAATTTGCTGGACCTCCAATACTATTTTATATAATCAAACCAGGTGCACCGTTCCAAAGACTTGCCGTAGGCACGTGTCAACGGGCAAACCTAGTCTATATAATAAAACACAAAGAAAGCTATCAAGTGGCTCTCCTTCAATCCCCGAAAAATCAAAGGTCCAGATCAAACCTCACAAAACACATTTTTCCCCCGAAACTAAAATTCGAATCCCCCCCCACCCCACAAAACAACTTATTTATTTATTTAATTATTTTTCTCTCTCTCTCTCATATTCAAAAAATTAAGAAAATAAAAAATTTAAAAAATTGAAAACTAAAAAAACTAAAATACTAAAATACTAAAATACTAAAAAAATTTAAAATTTAAAAACTTTAAAAATAATTCAAAAATAACAAAAACTTATAAAAAAATAATTTTTTTTAAATATTAAAAAAAATAAAATTTAAAAACTTTATAAAATTTTTAAAAAACATAAATTTTTTATAATAATTTTTTTAAAAAAATTTTAGAAATTTTGAAATTTTGAAATTTTGAAAATCTCAAAGCCAATCCAAATCCAAATCCAAATCCAATGTCGAACCCCAATCAAGAGGTCATCGACGATATCTGATCCGCTGCTGATTCCGTATCGGTGATTCCCGTCCACAAAATCGAGCGTGAATATCAAGCGACTCCGTATTGGCGACTCCCCTCCACCGAATCGAGAGCCTCTATATGTGATGCGACGACTCTAATTTCCTCTCATTAACCGAATTCTTATTCTAATTTTTAATTTTGTGTGTGCAGGAGATTACTCAGTTTTTTGCTGACTCGAATTCTGTGTGTGCATGAGATCTAAGTTCAGAGAGGTATGATTGTTTTATTTTTGGGTTTAAAAAATTTTAATTTAGTGATTTATTTGATAATTTTTTTATTGGTTTTGATTTAAGGTGTACGCAAGTGAGAGATGGATTATTTGGTGGTCTCAATTTGGGCTTCCAAACCATAGCAGGATAGGAAAGCTGACCAGCAAACCTAAAATGAACTTGGCAAATATGCAACATTATTCTTCACTAAAAGAGAAAATACTATTGTGAAGTGTTCCCTTCACTGGTTATTAGAAACCATGGATAATATAATATATAAAAGCATCCATAGTCGTTTGCTATTTCTGCATAATATGCATATTTTAGCTAAAAAAAGCGTTGCAGTCGTTTGCTATTTATGCATATTTAGACGATTTTACGACAGTAAATTGCTATATATGAGAGCGGATATAGGATTTATGCATATTATACAGGACGAATCTTCAAGATCCGTCCAATGCCGAAAAATTATTTTTTATTTGATCGGACGGAACTCGAAAGTCCATCACTTAATATTAAATAATATTTCGTATAGAAAATGGCCCAAAAAAATCGACCCCCTTGGACCGATCTGAATGATCCATCCGTCTTTCACGGGTCTTTGGGACGGAACCCTTGGGCTTTTTTTATCAAAAAAAAATTGATAATTAATTGAATGACCCAAAGTGACTTAATTAACGGAATTAATTGACTGAATTAACCCAGAGTGACTGAATTAACCGACTGAAGTGACTGAATTAACAGACTGACTTACCCAAAGTGACAAATTGAATAAACCCAAAGTGACTAAATTAATGGACTGAATTAATTGAATGACCCAAAATAATTAATTAAAAAAAAGGCTGAATTAACTGAAAAAAGCAAAACAAATTCACCAAAGTGACGAACGGATCTTCGGATCTTGAAGATCCGTCCGATGCTTCTGCTAATCACGGACGGAACTCCTCTTTCTCCGACGGATCTTCAAGATCCGTCTTACAAAAAAATATTAAAAAATTCATTTTATCAGTTTTAAATATGCCGATAATACATTTCGCCATCGGACGGATCTCCAAAGTCCTTCTTATATTTTTTAATTTTAAATTACTATGATATAGCATTCGACGATTGCAGCAAATGCTAAAATGCTATATGTAAAATATGCATTTTCCCATTTTTTACCAATCAAGACTGTGGATGCTCTAATAACTTTTAGTGTATGTTTGGATATATAGGATTGAGATGACTGGAGTTTACCAGTGAAGGGTGCAAGCTCTCCACTCAAGAAAGACAGCTAAAGTATATTTGTTATTTATCAATTTCGATTTTTTTTATAAAGGTGCAATGGAGAGACAAAGTGGAGATAAAAGAAACGATTAGTTTGGATTAGAGTTTTGAGAACTTCATGTATTTCATTTTGGTTGAAATAATAATAAGAGGTATTTTAATTGCAAACTGAGTGTCAGACAAACAAATGTTTAGATTATTGGTATTCTAAATACCTCACACCTGCACTTGCGTTACCATTATATTGAGACATGCTTATAGTAGTTATGGGATTACAATAAGCTCTATAAAACCTATATGATAATGTCCTTGCATAACGATTACAAGCATCTAAAAGTGATGCTGAAGTTAAAAAACTTCTATGCATTGTTTCTAACAAACTATATGCATTTCCGATAAGTTCAAGCTAATGATCAAGAAGGCCATGGTTGATCTTAAAGGTAGATATACAGCTTCCTCATATAATATGTTTGCTATTTCAATTAATTTTTTGGACCTCTAAAACTATTTTATATAATCAAACCAGATGCACCGTTCCGAAGACATGCCATAGGCACGTGTCAACGGGCAAACCTAGTAGATAATAAGTCTCAATACATTAAGTTCAATAAAATAATACGCAACTAGAAAGCATTAAGTCCTCAGAATCTTTGTTCTCCATTCCCAACAGGCAATTCTCCTTCATTACCTGTGTACACTTCATCTAAAAAGAGAAGAAAAATTATCCTTAGAGCAAGTCATGGACAGCAAGTAGAGAAAGTAAGAAACAATGGAATAACGATATAACAATAAATTCAATGGATCAATAGGAATCAATAACATGGGACAATAACAATAATCAATATCATGATAATCGATGCAATGGCTATAAATGATGATTCAATATTCAATAACAATATTCAATGATCAATATCAATAACAGTTAGCCAATATTCGATATCAATTGGAACAATGATGAACAATATGCAGTGTCGATGTCGTGTCAATTCTCTAACTAATGTATGTACTATTGCATCGCATACTACAGGTTCGATGCATACAATCAATGTCATTTAGACTTAAGTAGAAGATTCTATAGATCATGTATACGGCACGATAACATTATTTGCAGCATTGGTGCACACTGGTTGGCTTAATAACAATAAAACAATAAATGATCAATTGGGATACTGTGTAAGTAATCTAACAATAAACCGATAACAATAACATTTTCCACCACACAATATTTTGCGAAACATGGCCCACACTTCAGTGTATAGTCACTATATCATCAACTACTACAGTCAATCCCTTAAACCCCAGCTTATTAATTATTTTATTAATGCAACAATACAATATGCAAATATGAGACATAAGATGAACGATAATAACAATAGAGAAACAATAGGATGGTAAACAATGACAATAACTCCATAGGATCATACAATACATCATACAGACTTCGATTCATGCAATACTACGATATATGAATAATTATATTAAGAAAACTGAAAAGTGAAGTTCTAGACAACAAGAGTAGTATGTACAAAAATATAATTTCCCGCTACTACAGAAATCGAAAACTGGTTCTGTTAGAAATTCTAGAAACTAGACTTCCAAACGAATTCAACGTATATTTAAAGTTCAAAATCCGACAATAGCAGCTAGGTCAAACACATTGTTCTTTACAGATTTTATGTTCAGGCAGAAATTCGACATCATGTTGTTATATTTTTAGAATCAACAAAAACTTGTTATAAAATTCATTAAAAATATTTATTAAACTCATAAACATGTTAAGTAACAATTTGGAAATTTTCAGAGCAAAATTTTATCATTTGATCATCCTTTTAACCATTTAAACATGAAACATATAAGAATCTGATAATCAGGAAATAAAAACACATCTGTAGTAAAACGGGCATAACTTTTGGTACTCAACTCGGAATTCAGAAATTCAAGATGTTCTGGAAACTAGAAAGATAAGGCTACAACTCTTATTCGGAAAGTAATTTATTTTGAGATTATTTACTGGGTCGAAAACAGTGGACAACACACAGCCAACAAGCAATATACATGTTTCCAGTATTTACCATGAAATAAATTAATTAAACATGATGGGTATCAATTCTACTAGTTGATAAATTTCATAATCAGCATGATGGGTGCAATAACATGATAGATAAAAGTACAATCACATATATACACTAATTTAACATCATTCAAGCAACAATGATCCATTAAACATACAACCTAGCAATTCTTTCTACAATAATTAATTGTGTTATGATTATACTCATAACCCTATTAATGATACTATATGAATACATGAAAGATTCAATATTTGGAGTCAAATGTAGCACGATGTCAAGAATATTGGGGTTAGCTCGTGTAAACCCTCAATATACCCAACGAAAGAGATGAACAGTGTATAATACGATAAACGAAGGGATCACTTGTAAGAGTTTCAACAAAACTTGAATTTGATACAATTAACAATTCAAGAGGAAGGGACTTGTCTTATAAACGATGAAATCGAATACCAAGAATAACGGGATTAGGATCCCGGAGCAACGAACCCACGAACTACCACAAATAACACGTACGATATACGTGCAAAACAGAGAAATAGAAACAACGGCAACAAGAGACCAGCACAACAAAGGGGTGTTCAGTGGTTGCTGCTGGCGACGGCTGACGGCGTCGAGGGCGGTCGACGGCAGCATTGGGGGTGGCATCAACGGAAACAGGGAGAGGGGTTTCGACTGCTGTTGGTTTGGGCGGGAAACAGGGAAACAGGGGGGGTTCGGTGGGGGTTTGGTGGTGGCAGCGAGAGGCTTGGGGCGACGCTGGGAGACTAGGGGGTCGAGACTAGGGGTGGTCGCAAGAGGTGGTCGGGGGTCTGATCGGAGAAGGAGCACAGGGGATTGGGTTGGAGTTGGGCGTGAATCAAACGACGGGGAGAGAGAAATAGGGAGGAGAGAGAAAGAGGATAGAGGAGAGAGATTATGCGGCTACAATTTTCCAATTTTGTATTTTTAGGGTTTGCATTAGGGTTGTATTTATAGAATACAAGTAAATTGTTGGGTTATTGGGTTAGGATCCAATAATAGTGGGTTTGAGTTGAGAACAAACTGCAATTGGATTTTAGGGTTCAATAAGAGATGAGTTTCAAGACAATAGGGTTCAAATAAAATAATCACAATCCAATACAATTAAATTCACAAGATAAATGGCCCAACAAAAAGAGAAAATAGTTCATGAACGAAAATTGAAATCCAATTAGATAGATGAATAACACAAACGCAAAAGAATATCAATTAGGCTTGAAAATAGACTGACATTCGCCAGGAAAATCAGAACAAATAAAATAATAAAATAATTCAATAGATGGATTTTAAATAGATTAATCAAGAAATTGCAATTAATTATTATAATTATCAAATAATAATATCACACAACAAAATAATATTCGGGTTTAACAATTACATTAAAATAATCCAAAAATAATAATATATTAGTTTTTTGGCTCAAATATAAATAGTTGATCAATAAGATATATGGAGTAAGATCAAAACACACCATTATTCGAAATAAATAAAGTTTTCATTTAGAAAATACCTTAAATAAAATATTCGAACAGAATTTAGCACAAAATAAATTTATAAAAATCAAATTATAAAAAATACGCAGATAATACTTATTAGCCGAAATGGGGGTTACCATCCTATCCACCTTACAATAAATTTTCGTCCTCGAAATTTGCTTTGGCGGTATATAGGTCGGGCAAAAGCATACTTGTGAAATAATAAACTGGGAATTAAAGGGAAAGCAACAAAATGTTGGCAACACCAGAATAGGAAAGAACATGGATATGAATTGAGTGATCAAGAACGATGTTGGATAAAGATTTAATGAATGATGACAATGCAAATGTAAGAGTAAGGGAGTAAGTAATGCAAAGAAAGAGAAACAACAGGAGAATCCTGGGACCTATGGGTTATGGGCTCACCACGCTTCCGCTGCGCCACTCTGATGGTGATATTCCAAGCATCAGACATGTCGTTGTAGATCAAGCGATGTCGATCAATGGACCAAGCAGGAAGAAGAAGAACGGATGACACCGGTGATATGGCTAAAAATGGGGTTTAATCGGAACCGTCCAAATCGGGCACGAATCTTGAACCCCTAGGGGTAAAATGGTAATTTCACCTACCAATGGGTCTGAAGCGGGTACTGGTTCTCCTTCTTGGAGACCCACTAACCCGCGAACGGATCCACATCAACTGGGTGCGGGTTTCAACCCGCAACAAACCCGGTCCAGAAAGGATAGAATTAGGGTTTCTGATTAATCCTAATCAACGGCCCTGATTCGTATCTATCCTTTCACTGGGGATTAGGGATTACATTCCTTATCTGATTACGGGGGTTATATTCCTCATCAGATCACGGGGATTACATTCCTAATCTGATCCTAGCGGCGCCTATAAATACCCCCCATCCATCTCCATTACGAGGTAATCAATCTTTGGCCAGTTTTTACGCTCTTTCATAATCTTCCCTGATTACTGACTTGAGCGTCGGAGGGTGCATCGCCGGGAACGACCCCGGTGTCTCGCACTTTTTGCAGGTGTACGGTAGGAGTCAGCGTCAAACTTCGATGGAACAGGTATACAGGTTTGCTATTCAGTATTCCTAAGAATCCACAAATACTATCTGTTTGTCCCCCACACCAGATTTAGCGGCAACAGATTGATGCCGTCTGTGGAAAACTAACGAATAGCAACCTCCCCTCTTCCCGTTGGTCAGATCTTCTCCAGCCATGCCTCCTAGGAAAGCCAGATCAGCAACAAGACATTCCCATCCAACCTGCTCCGCAGCAAGGGCAACTTCCTCCTCCAGCGGAAGACCCACTCCAACAGGACCTGCCTCCTCCTCAGAACCAACAACCTCCTAAAGATCCCAATCCGCAGAAATAGCCTCTCCATCCGGACCACGTCTCCATCCACAATGCCTCTTCGGACTCTATGGCCTCCCATAATCCCCGAGCTTCCGACCTCCGCAACACCGTCCTCAATCGGCAGAAGGATGAGGATCCTCGCCGCCGTCTGGAGGAAAAGCGGGCCCGAGAGGGAGCCTCCCGCCAACACCGTCCGGATGAGCGATCTCCTCACCGCCGAGACAACAGACGGTCCCCTATCTGAAGGGGCTGGAGAGAGTCCCCCGAGCATCACAGGAGAAGACCCCTTTCCCCTGCCGGTCGGCACCATCATAGGAACGATGAGGCACCCATCACCCGTGCCGAGTTCCAACAGTTTCAAGCAACCGTCCTACAAGCTCTCAATCTCCGTCCCAACACCAATTCTCCCAAGATCCCCTATCCTCCTCCGGTCCGAAGTCCTCGCCGACGGTCCCCAACTCCACCTCCAGCTCCTAGCAACTCCCGGCATATGCAAAGCCCTCGCCGCTCTAGGAGCTACCGTCGTCGTAGCCCCCGCTCTCCCTCGTACAAAGACGAGTCTAGAGGCTCGGATGATTACCGTCGAAGGGATGACGCTGTATACCGCCGTCTCCATGAGATGGAGAGGCGCTTGGGTCAGTTAGACCGAGAAGGAGAGCTTAGAGGAAGGACTCTTCGTCCTAGCAGACCTCCTTTTTTCCGAACCATAATGGATGCACCTGTACCAATCGGCTTCAAGCCTCCTCAATTCGAGACTTATTCCGGAGAAACTGACCCAGTCGATCACATCGAAAGCTTCAAGACCCTCATGCTCGTCCATCAAGCTTCCGATGCTCTGCTCTGTAAAACCTTCCCCGCAACTCTCAAGGGCCCAGCTCGAGAATGGTACTTTCGCCTTGCCCCATCCACAATATTCTCCTTCGAGCAATTAAAAAGGGTGAAAAGCTGAGAGACTATGTGAAAAGGTGAAAAGCTGAGAGAAGACCAGTATCTCGCTACTGTACCTCCACCAGAAGAAGGGTGAAAAGCTGAGAGACTATGTGAAAAGGTTCATAGCTGAAGCCAGGTCAATATCATCCCTCGACCAGTCGGTCGCTGCGGCGGCATTTCAATCCAATGTCCTCAATTCCAACCTCCGCTCCTCCCCGCCAAGAAACCCCCACAGAACTTCTCTGACCTCCTCCTCCGGAGCGAAAAGTATATTCGGGCCGAAGAAGCTGAGCACCGCCCCAACTTGGAGGGGTCTTCCTCCGGATTAAGAGAAAGGGAACAGAAGAGGAAGGGGCCAAGAAGCTTCAGAAGGATAATGCCGGCCAGCGCCGACCTCCCCCCAAATTTGAAAATTTTACTCCCCTTAACGCCAATATCTCCACAATTCTCATGGAAGTTGAGAAGGAGGGGGTGATACCTCCTGCACAAAAAATGAACACCCCTGGCAAGAAGAGGGATAAAGAGAAGTGGTGTCGTTATCATCGGGACCACGGCCACGATACCAACGATTGTTGGGCCTTGAAGAATGAGACAGAAGCCCTCATCCAGAGGGGGCAGCTGACCAGATTCGTGAGAAAGGACCAAGCCGACCTTCCTCCCCCGCCTCGGGGGGCTAATAAGCGTTCGGAACGTGATGAAACGCCCGACTTCGAAGAGGAGCGTGTCCTACACCTCATTCATGGGGACCTAATGGGGGGCTCCTCAAACTCCTCTCAAAAGGCATTTATAAGAGATGTCAATTCGGTTCGCGCCGCCCCTCCTCCCAAAGGCCTCGGAGTGCCCGTCACATTTTCAGATGAAGACCTCGAGGGCGTCCGAACCCCTCATTGTGACGCACTCGTCATCAACCTCCACATGACAAACTTCAAAGTGGAGAGAATCCTAGTGGACAATGGCAGCTCCGTTAACATCCTCTTCCTCGCCGCTTTTAAAGGCCTCAAACTCTCCCGAGATAGACTCAAGCCTGCCGGCTACACGCTCCATGGGTTCACGGGAGTCCCAGTGACTATCGAAGGGGTGATCACCCTCGACGTAATCGCTGGCAAAACTCCTACTAGCCGAACGGAGCCCATGGATTTTATGGTCGTGGATGTCCCTGTAGCCTACAACGTCATTTTGGGTCGGCCCGGCCTCGCTGCCCTTGAAGCAGTCCCATCCGCCTATCACCTCAAGATGATGTTTCCCACTTGGGTCAGAGTAGGGGAAGTAAAAGGCAATCAGGAAACGGCCCGTAAGTGCTATATGACCTCTACCCTCGGTCCAGTCCTCTCCCTAGAAACTCTGGAAATCCCTCAAGACGCTGTCCGGCCAACGTCCGAGCCGGTGAATGAATTGGAGGAAGTGCTCTTCTCTGAGCAAGACCCAAGCCGAAAGTTCTTTGTTAGCAAGACCCTCCCATCCGCCCTATGCTCAGACATAGTCCAGTGCATCCGAAGGAACCGAGACCTCTTTGCTTGGTCAGCTGCAGACATGCCCGGAATTTCCGAAGAGCTCTTGGTCCACCACCTCAGCGTTGTTCCGAGGTCCAAACCGGTTCAACAGAAGAGGCGCAAGTTCGCCCCTGAGCGCCAGTTAGCTATAAAAGAGGAGGTGGACAAGCTCTTGAAGGCCCGGTTCATACAAGAGGTGAACTATCCCGAGTGGTTGTCGAATGTATTAATGGTGAAGAAGCCCAACGGAACTTGGAGGATTTGTATCGATTTTACCGACCTCAACAAGGCCTGCCCCAAGGATCCCTTCCCTCTTTCGAGTATTGACACTCTGATTGATGCCACCTCGGGACATGAACTCCTCAGCTTCATGGACGCCTTCTCAGGCTACAACCGACCCGGATGTTCCCCCCGGATATCTCGAAGACATATTTGTGACCGATCAGGGCCTCTATTGCTACAGGGTTATGCCCTTTGGTTTGAAAAATGCAGGCACCACATACCAACGCCTCCTCAACAAGGTTTTCCAAGCTCAAATCGGCCGTAATATGGAGGTGTATGTTGACGACATGCTCGTAAAAAGCATCTGAGGAGCCGATCATGTAACTGACCTACAGGAGGCGTTTGATGTTCGGAGAAAGTACAACATGAGACTCAATCCGAACAAGTGTGCGTTCGGTGTCTCGTCAGGAAAGTTCCTCGGCTTCATGGTCAGCCAACGAGGAATTGAAGCAAACCCTGAGAAAATCAAGGCCATATTAGACATGGCCCCTCCCAAGAATGTTAAGGAAGTCCAGAGGTTAACGGGCCGCCTAGCCGCCATAGGGTGCTTTCTCTCGAAGTCCAGGGAGAAATGTCTCCCCTTCTTCAAGGCCCTCAGAGGGGCTAAAGGTTTCGAATGGGGTCAACAGCAACAGGAGTCGTTCGATCAGCTCAAGGCTTACCTCGTCAATCCTCCCCTCCTTAGCAAACCAATTCCTGGCGAACCCCTCTACCTCTACCTGGCAGCCTCCGAGCAAACCCTCAGTGCTATTTTAGTGAGGGAAGAAGACCGGGCTCAAAAGCCCATCTACTATGTGAGCAAGGTACTTCGGGATGCCGAACTCCGCTATCCGAGAATAGAAAAGATGGCTTATGCCCTGGTGATGGCCTGCAAGAAAGCTTTGCCCGTATTTTTAGTCCCATTCGGTGGTCGTCCTTACCGACCAACCGCTGAAGCAGAAACTCCACAAGCCAGAGACCTCGGGTCACCTTATGAAGTGGTCTATCGAGCTGAGCTAGCATGATATAACCTATCAGCCTCGGACCGCGATCAAGGCTCAGGCCCTAGCAGAATTCATAGTTGAAAGTACCATCCCCGAGTTTAGCCAAGCAATGAAGGGGCCACCTGTCTGGTCAGTCTATGTGGACGGATCCTCCTGTAACGAGGGAAGCGGAGCCGGGGTCATTCTAGCAGGCCCAGATGACTTCATCCTCCAGTACTCACTCCGTATCAACTTCAAGGCCTCGAACAACGAAGCAGAATACGAGGCACTCATAGCCGGCCTTGGAATGGTGCGAAATGCAGGGGCGCAATGCCTCCGGATCTTTAGCGACTCTCAGCTAGTCGTAAATCAGGTTCTCGGCGAGTATGAAGCACGTGATGAAAGGATGGTCAAATACTTAGCCAAGGTCAGGAGCCTCATGGCACTGTTTGAGGAACCCCTCATCCAACGAATATCCCGGGAAGAAAATGCTCAGGCCAACGCCCTCTCCAAACTAGCCTCTTCCTCCCTTCAAGGTCTCGAGCAGATCGTCTTGATAGAGGTTCTCCTGAAGCCAAGTATAGAGGATGAAACTTCCGACTCTATAGATTCTCTGCCGGTCCTGCTTAAAGATAACTGGATGAAACCCCTCATCGAATTCTTAAGGGACGGACTCCTCCCTGAGGATCCCAAGGAAGCTCAAAGAGTGAGAACCCGAGCCGAGCATTACACACTGATCGGAGGCATCCTATATAAATGCTCTTTCACACAGGTAGACGGCAGGCCGTACCTGAGATGCCTCTCCCCTGGGCAAGCTGACTACGCCTTGCAAGAAATTCATGAGGGCATCGGTGGGGCACATTCGGGGTCCAGAGCTCTAGCCTGCAAAATGTTGAATTACGGATATTTCTGGCCCACTCTCCTACGAGACGCCGAACGGCACGTTCGGCAATGCAGCTCCTGTTAGAAGTACTCCGACATCCGATGCTTCCCACAAGCTCCACTCACTTCCCTATCAAGTCCAATCCCCTTTGCAATGTGGGGGATGGATTTACTAGGGCCATTTCCACCAGCTCCCGGACAGTTCAAATTCTTAGTCGTGGCGATCGACTACTTCTCAAAATAGATAGAGGACGAGCCCTTGGCCACGATCACCGAGAACATGGTTGTTCAGTTCTTTTGGAAGAGCGTGATCTGCCGATTCGGCGTCCCCCGGGTCCTGATAACAGACAACGGAACTCAGTTCACCGGGGCTGCCTTCCGAGCTCTATGCGAAGACCTTACCATCCAACACCGGTTCTCCTCCGTTTCTCATCCCCAGTCGAATGGCCAAGCCCAAAATGCTAACCGACAGATCCTCTCCAGCATTAAGAAGAGATTGGATAAATGTTCCAAAGGCTTATGGGTCGATCAGCTTCCCAACATGCTGTGGAACTACCATACCACAAAACGGACCCCCACAGGAGAGAGCCCATTTAATCTCACCTATGGGTCCGAGGCCATCATCTCCCTAGAAGTCGGAATACCCTCTCCTCGTCTAATAGCTTATGAAGAAGAACAAAATGACAGAGAGCTCCGAGCAAATCTAGACCTGATAGATGAGATCCGAGAAAGAGCCGCCATTTGTCAACAAAGCTATCGAAGAAGGATCGAGTTGGCATACAACAAGAGAGTCCGCCCTACGGACCTCAAAGAAGGGGACCTGGTTCTCAGAAAGTTAGCCATCTCATTCCCAGGTCAGAAGAGCAAATTGGCCCCAAATTGGGAGGGACCTTACAAGATCGCCAAAGTAGTCTGCCCCGGTACATACAGACTAGAAGACCTTGAAGGCAGAGAGATCCCTAGGACCTGGAATGCCGACCATATCCTAAAATACCAAGAGAGAGCACCAACGCCTCTCTAAGTATTTTTAAGATGTCGAACCGTTCCTCTCCTATTACTTCTACTGTTTTTCTTTTATTTCTCTTTTGTAATAAAGGCTTGCAACTTTAGAAGCAGCCGATCACTAGTCATCAATAAAGAAAGCTTTTTCATATTTTACTTGGAATTTTTTTTTTTTTACATCTCTCTGCTTTTACTCTTCACTCTAACGATGGTTCGGAGTCCAACACTTGGCTCGATTCTACTTCGCAAGTTCGCTTCTAAGCGAGCCAGAAGTAGTTCGCCATTCGGAATTGCTCCCACAACCGTTGAACTACTCTAACAATGGTTCAAAGTCCAACACTTGGCACGATTCTACTTCGCAAGTTCGCTTCTAAGCGAGCTAGAAGTAGTTCGCCATTCGGAATTGCTCCCACAACCGTTGAACTACTCTAACGATGGTTCGGAGTCCAACACTTGGCTCGATTCTACTTCGCAATTTCGCTTCTAAGCGAGCTAGAAGTAGCTCGCCATTCGGAACTGCTCCCACAACCGTTGAACTACTCTAACGATGGTTCGGAGTCCAACACTTGGCTCGATTCTACTTTGCAAGTTCGCTTCTAAGCGAGCCAGAAGTAGTTCGCCATTCGGAATTGCTCCTGCAACCGTTGAACTACTCTAACGATGGTTCGGAGTCCAACACTTGGCTCGATTCTACTTCGCAAGTTTGCTTCTAAGCGAGCTAGAAGTAGTTCGCCATTCGGAATTGCTCCCACAACCGTTGAACTACTCTAACGATGGTTCGGAGTCCAACACTTGGCTCGATTCTACTTCGCAAGTTCGCTTCTAAGCGAGCTAGAAGTAGCTCGCCATTCGGAACTGCTCCCACAACCGTTGAACTACTCTAACGATGGTTCGGAGTCCAACACTTGGCTCGATTCTACTTCGCAAGTTCGCTTCTAAGCGAGCTAGAAGTAGTTCGCCATTTGGAAATGCTCCCACAACCGTTGAACTACTCTAACGATGGTTCGGAGTCCAACACTTGGCTCGATTCTACTTCGCAAGTTCGCTGCTAAACGAGCTAGAAGTAGCTCGCCATTCGGAACTGCTCCCACAACCATTGAACTACTCTAACGATGGTTCGGAGTCCAACACTTGGCTCGATTCTACTTCGCAAGTTCGCTTCTAAGCGAGCTAGAAGTAGTTCGCCATTCGGAATTGCTCCCACAACCGTTGAACTACTCTAACGATGGTTCAGAGTCCAACACTTGGCTCGATTCTACTTCGCAAGTTCGCTTCTAAGCGAGGTAGAAGTAGCTCGTCATTCGGAACTGCTCCCACAACTGTTGAACTACTCTAACGATGGTTCGGAGTCCAACACTTGGCTCGATTCTACTTCGCAAGTTCGCTTCTAAGCGAGCTAAAAGTAGCTCGCCATTCGGAACTGCTCCCACAACTGTTGAACTACTCTAACCATGGTTCGAAGTCCAACGCATGGCTCGACTGCACTCTGCGAGCTCACTATTAAGCGAAGCTCGACTCATCTCGCAAGTTCGCGAGATTGAGTGATCGAAGCACAACTCGGCACCACTGGCCGAACGCTCATGTCGTCGACCCCCACACGAGCAAAAGACCAGCTCAGGGACCTCGGCACGACGAACACAGTCACAAACAAAACAACTACATAGAGCTACAAAGAACATTCAAGCATAAGAAAGAAATATTATTAAGAATTGGGACTCAGTACAACGCGCCTCTTCCATACAACAAGATTACAAGGCGTTAAAAAGCAAAAGTTACAATGCCGACTTGTCACACTTAGGCTAAATACAAAGGCTTCAAAAACAAGATCTTCAATGCCTCCGTGGCGCAGGGGTGTTCCGCTTCAAGGACACTCGAGGGCGGCGACGTTTATCTCCAGAGCTCGACCCCAAACCAGCAAACTGAGACGTGTCCTCGGCACCGCTCCTAGCAGCCGCTCCGACGGATGCTCCGCTCGATGAAATAGCCACAGCACTTTGCGCATCCCTCAGACTAGGATGGCCGATAGGTGGACGGGTTGCGAGCTCATAAAACGTGATGCCCCGATCGCTCTCTGCGTGAGTACACGAAGTGCTCCTCACATTGATCGGCCCCGAACGCGGTTTGAGACGAGCCACCTCCACCTCCAGCTCTGAGATCCATTCCCTCAGAGAGTCATCTTTGACATCGATCTCGAAGCGAGGAGGTATCGCGGAGCTCGGGAAGCCGGAGCGACTCGCGATAAGACGGCGAAGATGAGTGACTTCGATGCTCTTGTCTACCGTGGCTCTCTTCAGGGCATCGACCTCGGCCATCAGTTCGTCCCGTTCGGTCGTCAGTTTGGCCACCTCGGCCGTCAATCCCTCTTCTTCCGTCCGAAGCTCCGTCTCTACAAGTTTGCAGGTGGGGGATCTCAGAAAGCAGATCGTCCCTCTTCACTGTTATTTTGGATAAGGTGTGGCGAATGCACTTGATTCGAAGGCCATAGCTAAATGCAGTCGACGAACCCTCATCCTCTCCTAAAGGGGTCATCTCAGCGATCCTGCTCTCCAGTCCCCAGATCTCGATGTCTCGCTGACCCAGGATGAGCTGAAGATGGTTCCGCTCGCTTTCGGCTCTGCACAATCCCAGCTCGACTTCGTAGAGCTGCTCCTGGCACCTCGCTAAGCACAGCCTCATTGCTCCTAAGCCGACCTCGGGACGAGCATTGTCCCCCGAGCCAGTAGGCTCGACGGCCTGAGTCACCACCGCAAGCTGAAAAGAAGTCGAAGCAAACAACAAACTCTCAAACACATTGCCGAACTCCTACACTTAGCCAAATTTCAAAAATTCTTGAGAAAAGATAGAGAGACACAGTCGAGCCCAAAAAGACGTTTTCATTCATTACAAAAAGCGGTGACCAGTTCGCGATTAGGCGTTACAAAAAAGAAGAAGAACAGAAGAACAGAAGAAAAGAAAAAGCGAGCGGAGTCAGGGCACGACCTCTTTCCCAGGGCGGTGAGAGTGGGTGGGGGTCGACGTCTCTGAAGTGGTCACCACCGCCAGCGGGGTCACCACTGACTCCGGGACCTCTGCGTCGACTTCGACTTCAGTCTCAACCTCGTCCTCCCCTTCTTCTTCTTCCCCCTCTGACTCGGGGTCGAAGCCCTCGACGTGGCCCGGGAACAGTCTCCATCCCGAGCAGTCCACGTCGGGGTACGCCTTCGTCACCCGGGCGATGGCTTCGGCGTAGGCTCTGGCCATATTTTGGGCGAGGAAACCCTGCGCCTTCTCCATCATCGCGTCCTCCGCCGCCTTCACAGCGGCATCCTTGGCCTCCGCCGCTTCGGCCAATTGCTTGGTCGCCTCCTCCTTCTGGCGAAGAAGATCGCCCTCCAGCTTCGCGACCTGAGCCTCGAGGGACTCGACCCTCGCCGTCTTCCCGACCGTGAGCTTGTCGAGCTCGTTCCCCATCCGAGCCTTCTCCTTCCGAGCTTAGTCAGACTCTTGCTTCAGCTCCTTCTCCAGAGCCGTCAACCTCTCTGTGAGGTGACCAAAATGGACGATGATCTGCGACAGGAGACGAGGCATTAAAAGAGTTAGTGAAATTAGGCCTAAGAAGAATTAGTAAACAACAAAAGTACAATACTTACCGAGACGACCGAGCGAGCGATCTCGATGACGTCGTCACCTTCTTGCCCGGCCTCCATGGTGGCGAGATCCTTCGGCATCGCCAGGTGTTTGACTGCCTGCATACTCGCCAGGGAGTTGCCGAGGAATCCGTCATGTTTCTGAACTTCCCAGTCCGGAACGTGGATCCTTTTGTGCTCCTCGGTCAGGAGCTCCTCAGCCACCACTGACAACGGGGGGGGTCGACATCCCCAGGGCTGCGGCGATGGAGAACTCGCCGACCCCAGTTGACGTCGAGGCACCTGCATCGGCAACGGCCGGGCTACCGAGTGTCTCCACCTCCTCGACCGCCTCCGTGACTCGCGGAGTCTTCGGGGTCGGCAACTTAGTGGCCACCCTCTTGCGCTTCTTCGGTGCCTTACTGGCGAGGCCTACTCTCAAAGCTAGCACCGCATCGTAGTCCATCGCCTCTGCATTAAAGACAAAGTTTGTTAGCACAACACATCTCAAGGAAAATAAAGTATGAAAAACAAAGCATAAAAGCATAAAAGAAGCCGCGTACTAGGATCTATGCGGCAGAGCCCTCCCCTAAACAAGACATCCTCGGTCAGCTCCTTCCAATCATACTTTGGCCAATCGAGAAGTGTCCGAACTGCCTCTTCTTCTTCAGCGTGAAGCTTGGGAAGCGCCTTCAGCCTCTTCGGCACCTCCTCCACCCAATTGGAAGGAATAGGCCAGGCCTCCACACTCTGCACTATCAAGAACTTTTCGCGCCAGTGCTTGATAGAGTCGGGGCATATGACGAGCCTACCGCCATGCCTCGGAGCCAAATAGTACCGGAACTCCGACCGGTTTCCTTGATGAAGCCGATAGATCGTCCGAAGTACATTCAGCTCTGGCTCGATCCCAGCAGCTTGGTAGTGAAGTACGAAGCCGTTTATGACTCTCCATACATTCGGCATAAGTTGGATGGGGCTGACCCCAAACCACCTCAGAACGAGGATAGCGAATGGATGGAGAGGTAGCCGAGCCCCGGCGATAAAGGCGTCGACCGGCCAGCAACACATGGTCACTGGCAGCGGCGAGTTGGCCCTAACCCCGGGACCCGGAAGCAGTAGCTCGTACTCCTCTGGGATGTGGAAACAGTCCCGGATCACTCCCAAGTCTTCTTCGCGGAGGATCGACACCATCTCATCCGCCTCGGTCGTCTCCCTCGCCGCATTCTCCTCGAAAGTCCTCCCGCTCCCGTGAACAATTCGCTCGGTGTGTTCCTCTGGATGCTCTCGAACTCTGTGAAGCCCGTTCAGTGGCCCCGACAACCTACCGAACTCCTCCATGCACTTTGGATCCTCCACGATTGTGTCCCGGCCAGATACCTTCTTGCCCTTATCTGGGTGACTCGGAGTCTGGGCTTCGGCTACTTCAAGGGAGGGCTCGGACCAAGAAGAAGACGACTCGGAGATAGAGAGAAAAGACATATTTATACTTGGAAAAAGACTAAGTATAAATTACCTTAAAAAACGTGCTGTCGGAGAATTCACCGAAAACTAACGACGATCACCAGAATCACTCGCTTAGCACAAATAACTACCTGAGTAAAAGAGAAGAGAAGTGAAAAATGAGAGGGGGGTGAGGTTTTATAGAGCGAGGCATGCAAAACGAGGTTAATGGGCCCATACTGCCGGCCAATTCACACAAAACGAGAAAGGCGACCTCAATCGTCGCATTGTTTACCACGCCAAGCCGTACGTTGCATTAATTACTGTCTCATCTGGCAGAAGCTCAAAGGTCACTGCATTAAATGAGCGTCTCATCTGTCAGAGCTGTCAGAAGTTCAGAAACCATCACATTTAATGACTGCCACGTCTGCCAGGAGCGCAAAAGCCACCAACTTCACAAGGCATTCTCCACCAGAAAATGACAAAGTCAAGGACTTCGGCACCAGCTGCCGAGCGCTCTTGACACCGACGATGTTACATGGAAAGTTGGGGTTCGGCACCAGCTGCCGAGCGCTTTTGGCACCGACCATGTTACATGGAAAGTTGGGGTTCGGCACCAGCTACTGAGCACTCTTGGCACCGACCATGTTACATGGAAAGTTGGGGTTCGGCACCAGCTGCCGAGCGCTCTTGACACCGACCATGTTACATGGAAAGTTGGGGTTCGGCACCAGCTGCCGAGCGCTCTTGACACCGACCATGTTACATGAAAAGTTGGGGTTCGGCACCATCTGCCGAGCGCTCTTGACACCGACCATGTTACATGGAAAGTTGGGGTTCGGCACCAGCTGCCGAGCACTCTTGGCACCGACCATGTTACATGAAAAGTTGGGGTTTGGCACCAGCTGCCGAGCGCTCTTGGCACCGACCATGTTACATGGAAAGTTGGGGTTCGGCACCAGCTGCCGAGCGCTCTTGACACCGACCATGTTACATGAAAAGTTGGGGTTCGGCACCAGCTGCCGAGCGCTCTTGACACCGACCATGTTACATGGAAAGTTGGGGTTCGGCACCAGCTGCCGAGCGCTCTTGGCACCGACCATGTTACATGGAAAGTTGGGGTTCGGCACCAGCTGCCGAGCGTTCTTGACACGGACCATGTTACATGGGAAGTTGGGGGTCGGCACCAGCGGCCGAGCGTTCTTGACACTGACCATGTTACATGGAAAGTTGGACCTCGGACCTCGCCGAACTCCCTCTCAGCACTCACAACCTAGCCGAGGTCCCTATCTTCTTTGGAAGAAGGTGCCGAACCACCCACGGACCTCGGCCACCTGGGCAGCAAGCGCTGGAAGGGGTCGGTAGTGTAAAACAAGAATGTAGGCCGCGCAACGAAGGAAAACGGCCGAGCCATTCGCCAAACGGTCGCGAAAAAACAATTAAAAATTCGGAAAGTTAAGGAAGAACTCCTGGAAAGTAATTGTAAAGTTGGGGAAGCATTTTCTAGTCCCCAAATAAGTAATTATTACTAAGAACAATCTTCTAAGACCCCCGAACGATGAGTTGACACTTCGCAAAGGTGAACAAAAACACCACATGATCCAGAGAACTCAGGAACAACTCAAAGTGCAACCAACTTGAGAAATTACCACACTCCCTCCCTCAAGATTCAAAACCTCCCATATTGGACTCCGACACAACTCCACTAGCCATTAAAACAGTAAAAATACTCCTCAAAGGCTGACCAAGCTCAGTCTTCGGGAGTGGGGAGCTCGTGATATGGCTAAAAAATGGGGTTTAATCGGAACCGTCCAAATCGGGCACGAATCTTGAACCCCAGGGGTAAAACGGTAATTTCACCTACCAATGTGTCTGAAGCGGGTACTGGTTCTCCTTCTTGGAGTCCCACTAACCCGCGAACGGATCCACATCAACTGGGTGCGGGTTTCAACCCGCAACAAACCCGGTCCAGAAAGGATAGAATTAGGGTTTCTGATTAATCCTAATCAACGGCCCTGATTCGTATCTATCCTTTCACTGGGGATTAGGGATTACATTCCTTATCTGATTACGGGGGTTATATTCCTCATCAGATCACGGGGGTTACATTCCTAATCTGATCCCAGCGGCGCCTATAAATGCCCCCCATCCATCTCCATTAAGAGGTAATCAATCTTTGGCCAGTTTTTATGCTCTTTCATAATTTTTCCTGATTACTGACTTGAGCGTCGGAGGGTGCGTCGCCGGGAACAACCCCGGTGTCTCGCACTTTTTGCAGGTGTACGGCAGGAGTCAGCGTCAAACTTCGACGGAACAGGTATACAGGTTTGCTATTCAGTATTCCTAAGAATCCACAAATACTATCTGTTTGCCCCCACACCAGATTTAGCGGCAACAACCGGAATTAAAAGAATATGGGTACGAAAAGAATAAAATTATACCCAACAAGGAATCAATGAATGGAAGGGACAAAAGACAACAAGAAATGAAGGAACTGAATGTGATGGGGTCAAGAGGAATCAAATAAGACTAGTTTCCAAATCATAAGTTGATTATCAATTGTTCATGTGATTCCTGTATTGCACATACTGTTGAGTCAAACCGGTTAAACCTAAATCTGATCAATATATCAATCAAAGCCAAACTTCCTTTCGTTAGTTACGTTTGACTGATATATTATTCAAACCAGGGCTCTGATACCACTAAAAACCTTGTCACACCCCGCTTCCCAAAACTACAGAATAAGAGCACATGACATTGGCCCAGCGAATGAATAACGTCATTCGTAAGCTGTTTATCCGATCAACTAAACAATATAATCAATACAGAACAATTGCACAGGCAATAATAATAATCTCATGAACAATAATACTTGGAATGAAGCAATACGAAATATCCAAATACAATAAACCAACGTCTGGAAACAATAATAAAATCTGGGACATAAGCCAAATATAATAATAATCCAATCACAAATAGATAATAAGTCTCAATACATTAAGTTCAATAAAATAATAAGCAACTAGAAAGCATTAAGTCCTCAGAATCTTTGTTCTCCATTCCCAGCAGGCAATTCTTCTTCATTACTTGTGTACACTTCATCTAAAAAGGAGAGAAAACTTATTCTTAGAGCAAGTCATGGACAGCAAGTAGAGAAAGCAAGGAACAGTAGAATAACAATATAACAATAAATTCAATTGATCAATAGGAACCAATAACATGTGACAATAATAATAATCAATATCATGATAATCAATGCAATGGCTATAAACGATGATTCAATATTCAATAACGATGTTCAATGCTCAATATCAATAACAGTTAGCCAATATTAGATATCAATAGGAACAATAATAAACAATATGCAGTTTCGATGTCGTGTCAATTCTTAAGTCTATTAATCATTTTAATCCTAACTAATGTATGTACTACTGCATCCCATACTACAGGTTCAATGCATACAATCAATATCATTTAGACTTAAGTGGAATATTCTATAGATCATGTACACGACACGATAACATTATTTGCAGCATTGGTGCACATTGGTTGGCTCAATAACAATAAAACTATACATGATCAATTGGGATACTGTGTCAGTAATCGAACAATAAACCGCTAACAATAACATTTGCCAACACACAATATTTTGGGAAACATGACCCATACTTCAGTGTACAGTCACTATATCATCAACTACTCTAGTCAATCCCTTAAACCCTGGCTTATTAATTATTTTATTAATGCAATAATACAATATGTAAATATGAGACATAAGATGAATGATAATAACAATAGGGAAACAATAGGATGGTAAACAATGAAAATAATTAAATTAATGCAATACTACGATATAGGAATAATTAAATTAAGAAAACTAAAAAGTGAAGTTCTGGACAGCAAGAGTAGTCTATACAAAAAAGTAATTTTCCGCTACTATAGAAATCGAAAGCTGAATCCGTTAGAAATTCTATAAACTAGACTTCCAAAAGATTCCAACGCATATTTAAAGTTCAAAATCCGACAACAGTAGCTAGGTCAAACACATTATTCTTTACAGATTTCATGTTTAGGCAGAAATTCGACATCAGGTTGTTATATTTTTAAAATCAGCAAAAAGTCATTATAAAGTTCATTAAAAATATTTATTAAACTCCTAAACATGTTAAGTAACAATCTGGAAATTTTCAGAGCAAAATTTTATCATTTGATCAGCCTTTTAACCGGTTAAACATGAAACATATAAGAATCTGGTAATCTAGAAATAAAAACACAGTTGTAGTAAAACGGACATAACTTTTGCTACACAACTCGGAATTTAGAAATTCAAGATGTTCTGGAAACTAGAAAGATAAGGCTACAACTCTTATTCAGAAAGTAATTTATTTTGAGATTATTTACTGGGTCGAAAATAGTGGACAACACACATCCAGCAAGCAATATACAGGTTTCCAGTATTTTCCATGAAATAAATTAATTAAACATGATGGGTATCAATTCTACGATTCGATAAACTTCATAATCAGCATGATGGGTGCAATAACATGATAAATAAAAATACAATCACATATATACTCTAATTTAACATCAATCAAGCAACAACGATCAATCAAACATATAACCTAGCAATTCTTTCTATAATAATTAATTGTGTTATGATTATATGCATAACCCTATTAACGATACTATATGAATACATGAAAGATTCAATCTTTGGAGTCAAAAGTGGCACGATGTCAATAATATTGGGGTTAGCTCGTGTAAAGCCTCAATATACCCAACGAAAGAGATGAACAATGTATAATACGATAAACGAAGGGATCTACAAGAGTTTCAACAAAACTTAAATTTGATAAAATTAACAATTCAAGAGGAAGTGACATGCCTTATAAACGACAAAATTGAATACCAAGAATAATGGGATTTGGATCCCGGAGCAAGGAATGCACGAACTAACACAAATAACACCTGCGATATACGTGTAATAAAGAGCAATAGCAACAACAGCAACAAGAGACCAGCACAGCAAAGGGGGCTTCAGTGGTTGCTGCTGGCGGCGGCTGACGACGTCGGGGGAGGTCGACGGCAGCGTTGGGGGTGGCATCGACGGAAACAATGAGAGGGGTTTCGGCTGCTGTTGTTTGGGCGGGAAACAGGGAAACATGGGGGTTCGGTGGGTGTTTGGTGGTGGTGTCGAGAGGCTGGGGGCGGCACTGGGAGACTGGGGGGTCGACGACTAAGGGGTGGTCGCCGAAGGTGGTCGGGGGTCTGATCGAAGAAGGAGCACAGGGGATTGGGTTGGAGTTGGGCGGGAATCAAACGACGGGGAGAGACACAAGGAGGAGAGAGAGAGATGAGAGAGGAGATAGATCATGCGGCTACAATTTTGCAAGTGCTTTTACGGTTTGCATAAGGGTTGTATTTATAGAATACAAGTAGATTGTTGGGTTATTGGGTTAGGATCCAATAATAGTGGGTTTGGGTTGAAAACAAACTGTAATTTGGTTTTAGGGATCAATAAGAGATGGGTTTGAAGAAAATAAGGTTGAAATAAAATAATCGCAATCCAATACAATAAAATTCACAAGATAGATGGCCCAACAAAAATAGAAAATAGTTCATGAACAAAAATTTAAATCCAATTAGATAGATGAATAACACAAATGCAAAAGAATATCAATTGGGCTTAAAAATAGACTGACATTTGCCAGGAAAATCAGAAAAAATAAAATAATAAAATAATTCAGTAGATGGATTTTAAATAGATTAATCAAGAAATAAAAATTAATTATTATAATTATAAAATAATAATATCATACAACAAAATAATATTCCGGTTTAACGATTTCATTAAAATAATCCAATAATAATAATATATTAGATTTTAGGCTCAAATATAAATAGTCGATCAATAAGATATATGAAGTAAGATCAAAACACACCATTATTCGAAATAAATAAAGTTTTCGTTTAGAAAATACCTTAAATAAAAGATCCGAACAGAATTTAGCACAAAATAAATTTATAAAAATTAAATTATAGAAAATACACGGAAAATACTTATTAGTGTAAATAGGGGTTACAAACTCCATGAAGTCTCACAATCTCATCAATATACAGCTATGCCAGTTTCTCCAACGACCAAGTAATTTTCATGGACAAAAAGTGAGCTTAGTCAAACGGTCCACAATAACCCAAATCGAGTCATTGCCCTTCGGACTCCTCGGTAACCCTGTGATGAAATCCATGTTGATATTCACCCACTTCCATTCTGGAATGGGCAATGTCTGTAACAAACCTCTAGGCCTTTGATTCTCTGCTTTGAACTGCTGGCAAGTCATACACATTGCCACAAAGTCTGCTACATCCCTCTTCATACCAAACCACCAAAAGTGCTGTTTGATGTCCTTGTACATCTTCGTGCCTCCAGGATATATTGAAAATAAGGTACTATGTGCCTCCTACAAGATTCTCTCTCTCAAATCTGCATTCTCTGGAACACACAATCTCTCACCCATCCATAAAACTCCATCTTGGACACGAAACTCTGATAACTTGTCTTCGGAAACCTGCTGCAACATCCTCTGAATCTCTACATCTGATTTCTGACTTTCCATAATCTGCTGTCTCAAAGAAGGCTGCAGCCTTAACTGAGCCAAAAATGCTCCCAAACTATGCAGTACCACCTCAATACCTGCCTGATCAAACTCTACTGCCAACTCTCTCTGAGTAGTGATCAAACTCGACAAACTGCTCTTCCGACTAAGCCCATCGGCCACCACATTTGCCTTGCCTGGATGATACTTGATCTCAGGACGAATGTCTTCCAACACTTCCAACCACCTTCTCTGTCGTAGGTTTAGATCCTTCTACTGATAAATGTACTTCAGGATCGTGTGGTCGGTATACATGTTGACCTTCTCTCCATATTCATAAAGCCTTCACTGCTTCAAGGCAAAGATAATAGCTGCCAATTCCAAATCATGAGTCGGATAGTTCTTCTCATGTGGACGCAACTGTCTCGAACCATATGTAATAACCTTTCCTTCTTGCATCAAGACACACCCCAAACCTCTGAGCGACGCATCACTGAAGATATCATAGTCCTTCCTAGCCTGTGGCAAAGCTAAGATAGGTACAGTCATCAACATCTCCTTTAGCTCAAGGTAACTCGCCTCACACTTATCAGTCCTAGTGAATGCCACATTCTTCCGAGTCAACCCTGTCAAAGGAACTATAATCTGCACATAGCCCTGAATGAATCTCCTGTAGTACCAAGTCAAACCCAAGAAATTTCTGACTTCCTTCACTGTCGTTGGCCTGGGTCAATCCTTCACTGCTTTAACCTTCTGAGGATTAGTGGCCACTCCCTCCTTAGAAAGGATATGACTAAGGAAAGCTACCTCAAACTTTCAAAAGTCACACTTCGACAGCTTGGCATACAAGTTATGCTCCTGCAACTTCTTCAATACCTCTGCCAAGTGCTTAGAGTGTTCTTCCTCTGACTTCGAATATACCAAAATATCATCAATGAAAACCACCACGAAGGAATCAATAAACGGCCGCAAAATCCGATTCATCATATCCATTAACATACTTTCAATAAAACTCTCAAATCAGATGCAGAGATTTAAAGGATGTTGCAACAAATTTCTGATGGCAAGTTATCAGAGTTTCTTGTCCAAGATGGAGTTCTATGGATGGGTGAGAGGTTGTGTGTTCCAGAGAATGTAGATTTGAGAAAGAGAATCTTGCAGGAGGCACACGGTACCTTGTTTTCAGTACATCCTGGAGTAGGCCACTAATGCATACTTGTTTGGATTTTATGAATCTCATACTACATAGGTCTGAAGGCAAGCCCTTAATGTACTCCTCATTATAGGGTTCAATCTCTCATTATGCAAACCTAGAACCATGACAAAGGTCAAGATTAAGACGTACAGTGAATGCCCCCCCCCCCCCCCCCCGCTGATAATTCGAAAAGTCAAAGTCCTTCCTCAGATAATCCTGAAGACTATTTCACTCCCATCCAGGAATATTTGGAGAGCGTCACTCCCATCTCGATAATTCTTGAGATCAATCCTTAACCGTAGATAATTCTGGAGGCTATTTCACTCCCATCTCGGAATACTGAGAAATATCTCACACCACGGATAATTCTGAAGTCTTCATACTCACATTTGCGCTTGACTCGCCACATCTCCCATCTATTGCCTATCCTTAAATTGACACATGGGTAAGAAGATATATCTAGAGGTAGCTTATCCTACCAGACTTAAACTAACTCACAGAGAACGTTGGCCCAAACTGGCCATTTCTCAAAATTTTCATTTATCATAACCTGTCGGTCGCCACGAGTCTCGCTCATCCTCTAGAATCCACACCTCTCAAACTCAGAGATCTTTCAAGTCATTCTTATCATCTTTTATGAAAATTTTCATTCATTCATTTATAAGTCATTTTATTCTCTTATTTATTTCTTTCAATTTATCAATCTCAAACAACTAAATCACTTCTTACCTGTTAGAAGGAAATTTGCAATAAGATTTCAAATTGATAAACTTTACCAAATAGCACAGGTCTAATTTTTCCCAAACCCATACTTTGGTAAACTCTTAATTCATCCTCCATACTAATTTACATAAACTCCAATCTAAAATTCGCGTTAAAACAATAAAATTTTGAATAAATTCAAATCAACCAAAAATAAATCTTTTAAGCAAACCTAAGTTGCAATATGATTTAATCCCAAATAATCTTTAAATTTAGATACAAAATCAAAAATTTATAAATATTTTATTAGTTTTAAGTTTCCAATTATTACATAAAATAAAGCTAGCAAAAGAAATAAAAACCAAATCAGTGAATAAAACAATTGTGCAAACCAAGAACCAAACCAGCCCTCCACCATGCTCTGATCCACACCCGCTAACCAAATTCCCAACTCACTGTTTGTGTAGAACTCTTCACAAAATTTCTATATGTTTCTGTCCATAATTTTTAACATTTTATGAAAGTTTCAGAAAAGAAAAAGCGCCCCCAAGGACTTGAACCCACGACCTGGGCACTGTGTACCCGAATAGACTAACCAGACTCTCTAGCCTTACTTACTATCTACATTAGGAACGCAAAAACTTTTAAATGTGAACTCTGTGTCTTTATATTATAACATCAACGAGCACAACCAAAATTTGATCTTGCAATTTCTCTCACTTTCTATCTTTTTCTTTCGATCTTCCTTCTTTTGAGCCGAAGAATTTTTCTACTCATAATTGAAGGAACTTGCTAATAAAACGGGGGCACCATCTGGTCACTGTCTTAGGTCCTGCTATGATCGGGTCTCTCGAAGGAAACCCTTTCTTCCATATTGGATAACGGAAGATTGAGAGAAAGAAAGTCAGCCTCTATCTACTGGTGTTGGTCCAATGATGCTCATTAATTACTCTGCGGCGAACGGAGACCGAGAAATATAGTATACATACGATTTCTAGTAATTTCCAGAGAATAATTTTATTCAAACTAGTATAATTTGGCATGAACTTATGCATAAATCTATCTTTATTCATTTAGCATCACCCTATCATTCAAATTACATGCATAAATTGTCACAATCTTTTTGATGTAAATAAATTGTCACAATCAAGACATAGAATTTCATACTAGTGAGTTAATCTATATTTACAAATAATTAATTCAATAATTAGAATTTTTAGAGGGAAACTACATACAAATTTCAAAAGTATGAAAATTTAAATTAAACTTTATGAATCATTAAACATGATCAACACTACATCAATTTCAACAAAAACCATGAGAAACTTCTACATACATACATCCATTTCATGTCTAATTTTAACATTCTTGTACATATCTACAAATAGCATGAACAATTCTATAAAATTTTAGAAATTTTGGAAACACCCACCTCTTTGATGTGTTCCTTTAATTGAAACTCTTAGCAACAAATCTCCAAACTGCATTCCCTCCAAAACAAGAGCCCCAAGTCAAGAGTATTTGGTTTGCAAAAATGGAAATGAAAGTTCTTCCCAAACTTGGCCGGTGGGAATTTTAAAGAGAGGAGAGTGATGGGAAGTTTTTAAAACCACCCAAAAACTCATAATAACTACCCACAAACTCCTTAAACAGATTCAAATGCTTCTTTCCCTCTCATTTACTTGGACGGACAATTTGGGGAGAAACTATAAGGGTTTGCGATGGGTTTCAATGTGGATGAATTGGACACTAAAATATTATTAATTGTTACTAGGCTAAATTTGAAAAAACTCCCTTGAACTATCCCCTTTATGCAGAATACCTCACTGAACTTTTTTTGCGCAGAAAATCACACTTAAGTATGGTTGCAAAAAACCCCCTGAAGTATATTTTCAAAAAAACACATCTAACTTTTCTTCTTCTATTAGATAACATCATTCATCTTTGCGAGTTAGTTCAGAAAACATCATGCATCTTTCTCATTATTTTCAAAAAACCTCACTCAACTTTAGCAGAAAGCTCATGCTGTTAGAGTGGGTTTTTTTGTAACTATACATGAGTGTGGTTTTCTGCGAAAAAAATCAGTGAGGTTTTCTGCATAAAGGGGATAGTTCAAGGGTTTTTTTTTCTTTCAAATTTAGCCTTGTTACTAAATTTAATCACATATACTACCCAAGTTAGTATGGATTTAATAAAACTATTTTAAATTAATCATAATAAAAAAAAATTATGCACATTTCATTAATTCTCTATATATACAACAATATAATCAACACGTGCATTTAAAAAAGAAAGACACGTGTGGACAAAATATTAAAAAAATATTTGCGGTATCATAATATATTTGAGTTGGCTCAAAATAGGAGAAAATGAATTCAATTTGCAAAAACAAATTCAAACAAGTAAAAAAAATAAATAATTGAAACACGTAGAAAATATATAGAAAATTTTATAATGTTACGGATATTACACGAATATTACATGTAACAGTACAAAAGATATGTGCGTAACACATGTGGTATAAAATTGTAAAAACTCAATTTTCTGGGGTGTTACCCTGCTTGCATTTGAGGACGTCATCCTCATGTCATTCAGATCGGTATACTCGTAGGACAGATGTCACTCTTCCAAGGGTGTGGGGGTTATCGGTGTGATGGTCGTTTCGAGCCCTGCCTCAGAGGGCGTGGAAAACCTCATTATGAAACTCTTGGAACTCGGCCCTTATCACATGGCCCTCTTCTCTATGGACGGAGGCTGGTAGTCCTTCGAGGAATGATTGCACTCTTTCTCCCGACCCTTGGAAGAATGACATCTTCGGCTCGTAGGGTGGTTCGATGGTCCCTAATTCGTGGAGCGGTTGAGCCGATGGCGAAGGTCTTCCTCATTTTGTCAATTGCTGAGGACATTTCGGAGGTCCAAAACGGTGGGACGGTCGGCGCATCGTGCGATCAAGAGGGAGGTGCTCGGGGTAGGTCTCTGTTGTCGCTCGTCCTGTTGCGGTTGCGCCCCTAGGTGATCAGACGGCTACGGGATGGTTGAGGAGGAGGAGGCAGAAGGGGGTTAGCCTGACGTCCCGCAGCGGTTGTCTTCTTGGCCTTATGGGCCATGGGAGAAGACGAAAACTATGTAGGATAGGAGTCAGAGGCTAGATCAGCCTATTTTCCACAGACGGCGCCAATCTGATACTACTATTTATGGGTGTGGGACCAACATATAATAAGTTCTTTTGTTACAGAGGGAAAGAAGATCTCAACCGTCGACCTGGTCCTGATGAGAAGCTAATATATGGTTGGATGTTGTGGATCTTGTGGTGGTTGATCGTTGAACACCTGCAAAAAGCCTGAAACACTAAGAGTATTCCCGGCGACATGCCCTCTGACGATCAAGTCATAAACCAGGGTTTAAAGTGGGACTATGTGGTAAAATTGTGATTACCTAGTAACAGTGGAGGTATGCATGTATATATAGGCTAGTGGGAATCTATTAAGGAAAGATTTTCAGTTGCCTGATTAGATTCTGCAGATTAGGGATTTGATGGGGCATTTAATCCCTTGATTTTAGAGCATTTGATTACTGGCCATAAATGACTGGTCAATTACCCCTTGTTGGGCTGAGCAGAAATGGCAGGCTTGTGGAAGGTCCACAAACTGTCCTCGGTCTTGAGGCTATTCATGAAAATGTTTTCTTGTCTCTATTTACCACGTAATCTGTGCTGGGATTGAACAATGGGGATCAGCCATAATTTTTACCCGTATCAGAAGGGCTTTGCTAACTTATACCCCAAATTAACTTATGAACGAGAATATTTACCTCGTGCATGCCCAAAATTTGGTTTTTGAATGTATGTTCCAAACTCATTTTTTTCTTCAATATTTTACTTTTAAATAAACATGTGCAAATAATATTGTATTTAAACCTCAAGTTTATTTTATCATCCATTTCACTAAGAATTGAAAATAAATAACATAAGGAATACAAATATACAAAACATTTACATAGGTTAAACCAAAATACGAATGTACATTGTAAAAAGCTGAAAAAATATGGTGTAAAGATATTTTTTTCTTTCAAATATAAGATGACAAATTCGATATTCAGCACAAGTTCATGCGAATTTACGATTTGATTCACACTTCTCAAATATTGCTCTAGAAAAAAAAAACCAAAAATATAAATGAGGGTTTTTTCATATTCACATCCCAAATCTTTGCTATTTCCATATTACCATCCGAATTTTTCATATTTCCATATTCACACCTCAAATCTATTAAGTAATTCCAAAACCCACATAACATTAGTTTTTCCATTAATTATGAGGAATATACTTTGAATATTATTGTTGTTAGGTTCAAGCCCAATAAGAATATATATTTTAACTCCTAAACTACCATTAATTATGAGGAATATACTTTGAATATTATTGTTGTTAGGTTCAAGCCCAATAAGAATATATATTTTAACTCCTAAACTACCCCATCCATCTTTTTTATTTAAAACCTTTCTATTCTCTTCTTTCATCTTCTTCAATTCCTCTATTAATGTCTCATAACTCTACAATAAATTCAAACCCAACTCACAACATAATAAAATAAAAATAAATAAAAGACTCATCCTCACAATCTTCACTTCAATATATGTTCTTTGTCTCTCTTTGAATATATAACTTCCGGCCCGCAGAGTTTCATGACCATAAATGATTTGAATGAAATAAGAATCTGAGATTTTTGTTGGGGAGAATTCAAACAAATTGAAGTTTTATGATGATAAGGATAAAAATTGCAGCGAATCAGGGTCATGCGATGGAGGTACGGATCTCGAAGCTTCTAGGTTCGAAACAGTAATTTTACGATGAATATAAGCCTGTATGGAGAACATGGGCCATTTCTAGGTCCATCATCTGAAAACAGGCCCACAATCAAGGAGTGATATGCTACCTAATCAAAAGAGTCTTGATTAGTCAAAAACTCTTGACCAAATTCTTAATCTAAATGTGAGTTATCAACTAGCATTATCTCTATCTCATAACCATGCAAATCAGTAGCTTAAACAACATAAAAGAGTCTCTTTTATGCTAATCCTTTGTAACTAACTCCTACTATATAAATGTCCCCCCCCCCCCCCAAATTTTAGAATTATGTAATTGTTATTTTGCCACAAAAACTCCAACATTATTCAGAGTTTTGACTTAAGTGTCAGAGGGTCTATCGCTAGTGTCACGCCCCGCATCCCATTATACGGAAACACGGGCCTGTAACTGAGGCCCAGCGAATGACCTATACAATACTAGTAAGCTCAATAATAATAATCACAGGAACAAGAATATAATGCAATAACCAATATCAGAGATGCAAGAACTTATAGAATGCCGAGAATACATAATGCAATAGTAGTACGTCAAGTTCCTTCAATATCTCATCATTTGTACCTTACAAACAATAACTCAAAAGAAAGATGAAAAGTACCCGTTAGAGCAAGCTACGGGCCACAAGTAGTAACAAGCAAAATATGAACAAGAAACAAGGCACAACAGGAAAAGCAATAAAAACTGGCAATTCAAATATGGAACAACCATGATAATGAGAAACAATATATATAATAAGGGAGAAACAGAACTGGATAAGAAGGAAAACAAGAACTAGAGAAGCAATTGTAGTATAACATGATCAAGTGTAATGCAAGTAACAACTGAAACAAGTCTCAAAATATAACCAATCCGAAACAATGAATCATGTAACGAGAAACATGTCGTGTAAACAAGAATCTTGTAACTTGTAAACAAGAATCATGTAATCTTGTAACAGGAATCATGTAAACTTGTAAACGGGAATCATGCACGTGCTCAGTGTTAATATTATTTCTAACATTCTTTTATCATTCCTATCTAATGCACGCAACCATGTGTCCCATACCACAGGTTCGAGTGCATATAATCAAGTGAACGTTTAGACTATATTGGTGAATTCTATAGATCATGTACTCGGGTCTTCTCATGACTATAAAACTTGATTGGTAAACTTGGTCAGTAAACTTGATCGGTAAACTTGGTCGGTAACTTGATCGGTAAACTTGGTCAGTAAACTTGGTCAGTAAACATGTAATACGGAAAATACGGGCCCCCATCCGAGTATAGTCTTCTATATTGTCCGCTACTAAGTCTTTCCCTTTACACCCCGAATTTTTATGTTTTTACCATAAGTATACATGAACAGTAAAAATGATCGATAAATATGAACGGTAACATGATCTGTAACTACAAACGGTAACATGATCAGCAACTTGGACATACAATCAATACGATCAATGAGAACAGAATCAGAACATGATCAAGGATGTATCAAGGGTTATACAATACATGAAATATATATAGTTCAATTATTTAAATATATAAAATAACGGGTTTATATGCTAAAACATAATAATGCAAGTTCTGGACAGCAATATGTTGTACAAAAATTCACTTCTCCGTTGCTACAGGAAAGCGAAATCAGTTCCATCAGAATTCTAGAAACTAAACTCCTGCCGGTTCTGACGCATATTCACACAATACATTATAAATAAAACAACAACTAGGTATAACAGTTAATTCTTTGTGGGTCTACTGTTCAGGCAGTAGGTAGGGGTCAACTTCTTATATATATAACTTGACTGCAAAATCATTTTAAAATATTATAAAAATTATAAACCGATTCCTAATCATGTCTAGTAACCACCTGGTAAATATTAAGACTTTATTCTACTGTTAATATGATATTTTAATTAGATAATCAAGAAAATTTGTTTCAAAATAGTAATCTGGATTAAAAACTTATCGGTACTAAAAGCAGTATATCTTGAACTCTACATATCGGATTCTAGATCCGTCAGAAGTTCCTAAAACTAGATTAAGGGAGCTATGACAATGATTTATAAAGTTCCAATTGATTTACAATGTGACTAGGTCAAAACCTTGGTACGAGTCAAAACAAACAACATGGCAGAAATATACAAATTGACATTTACGATCTTTTGATGGGCATCGAATCACAGAGAAAAATGGATTGATTCGATTCAATATATAACGAATGATTTAACCATGGAAAGATTGCAAAGCATGACAATACGATGGTTCAATCAATTGAAACTTATCAAGAGCACTTTTCATGAATATGGACAGTAATGATGTTCAATTACGATAATCAAATTTAAATACTAATTACGGGAGATCAAATAAAATGCTTGTACGGAACAATAAAAAAGTACAAGGTACTTGCCTTTTAGATGATTATTCCCAATATGAACGAAGATGATATGAGAAGATCCTGAATGCGGCAACACATGCAAACGATGGAAACAGCACATGCAAATGACAAAAATAGCACGTGCAAAAGCAACTGCAGCAAAAACAGCAAAAGCAACAGTGAGAACAGCAAGAGACAGCGAAAGCAATAGCGAGAATAGTAAGAGACAGCAAAAGCAACACTGAAAACAGTCAGAGACAGCAAAAGCAACCGCAACCACGTGCGGTAGCATGTGCAAGCGACGGGACAACGGCAACATCGGGGACTTCAAGGTTCGACGGCGACTGGCATCACAATGGTAGTCAGTTGGGACTGCGGGGGGTGATCGTTAGCAGCGGCGAGGGTGTTGCAGTGGTGGTTGTGGGGCTGTGGTGGCGAGGATGAGAAAGATGGTGAAGGTGGCAATCGGGGGTTCTGTTGATGGTTGTCGATGAGGGTGGCAATGGCGAGCGAAGTTTGAGGCTTCGATGGGTTCGGTGGTGAACAGGGGAGCAGCGGTTGGAGGGGCGATGGCGTCGAGTGAGGAAGGCAGGGCTTCACGATGGTGGCAATGCTGAGGAGATGGTAGGGGCAACTATCGATGGTGATGAATGAGTGCTACGGTAAAGGTAATGGCGGTGGAGGCTTGATGGTGCTCGGGGTTCGGTGGTGGTAAGGTGCAGGTGATGGCTGTCGAGAGTGAGGGTAAGGCAACAAGCACAACAACAGGGAGATAGGGGTGGTACAGTCGGTGGTTGGGTTGCGGTGATGGGTGCAATCGCGGGGGAGGGGATGAACGGGAGAAGCTGCGAGGAGCCGGGATCCAGGGGTGAACTACAGTGATGGTGGCACGTAGGTGGTGCGCAAGAGGCAAAGGTGATTGTTGGCAAGGAGGAGATGAGGATAGGGATGGTAGGGGTGCAGGGGTGCAGCCAAGAAGTGGAGCGTCGGAGCTTGGTGGGTTTCGGAATAGAGGAATAAGAGAGAGAGAGAGAGAGAGAGAGAGAGAGAAGAGAGAGAGAGAGGTGGGGGGGTCTAATAGTTTAGGAGGGGGCTAGGAGGGATTAGTTAGAGTAATTAGTGGGGATTAGTGGGTGGTTAGGATTTAGATTAGTGGGGGACCAATTAGTGGGGTTATAGGGTTACAAGATTGTTAGGATTTAAAGGAGAGATTAGAAGGGTCTGGTTGCATTTTGGTATGGGTTGATTGTGGGCTTGAGTTAATGAGTTCACTTGGGTTTGGATAGTTAATAGGGTATGGGCTTGAGTTTCTTTTACCAAAAAAAAACAATAATAATAAGCTTAGGTTGAATTTGGCTGAAGAACTTGGGCTTCAATAATTAAATAATAATAAAAGATTGATTAAGAATTATGGGTTTTCATATATTAATGAACAATTATGAAATAGTAATAATAATGATAATAATAATAATAATAATGTTATATAACAAAATAGAATTTGGGTTTAACACATTTATTAAAATAATCCAATAGTAATAATGTATTTGGTTTTGGGCTTCATACAATAAATAAATCCTCAAATAATTAAATAGTAATAATAATAGTGTGGATTGGAATTTCTGGGTTCAAACAAATTAATTGGATATTCAAACGAAAGTGATGAGGTTCGAGAGAATAAAAGAATCTATAGAATTTTTTTTTGAAATACACGAATACGGAGAAAAGAAAAAGAGAAATCTGTATAATCGGAAATTGGGGTTACAGCTAGAGAACACCCCAGTCTTTAGACTTTTTGCAGGTTTCTTAGAGTGATCTTGGCCGTCTAAATCATATCAAAATGTCCACAATTGTCAGAAAATCTAATTAAGGAGCGGTTAACGACGAATAATCCCCATCAAAGTAAATGTTAGATTTTGATAATTTCCATTAAGGAATTCACAACATTTGTTTGCTCATAATGGCAGCAACTGATGGTTACATTGACATATTTTGGCAAGAGATTGGCAGAATATTGAAACTGGTTGCTTAAATTTTTATTTTATTGAAAAGTAAATAAATAATTTAAATTTTAATGCTCTAACCCCTTATAACCTTGTACCCTCACGAATACATGTGTATATGCTTAGAACATATCCCAGTTAGCTAAGATCACCTCGTCTTTTTTCCTGACTCTTTATCAGAATATATCAGTATCTTTTATATTTAGTATCTTTTATATTTAGTATATATTAATTTAGGAATCATGGCAACATAATTATTGGAATCAATCAGTCACAATTATGGCAACACAATTAGAGGAATCAATCAGTAGAAATCATGGCAACACAATTATAGGAATCAATTATGATTTTGTAGCCAAGGTTGTCGTATATATACATGGTTATCATATCAATGAAAAGCAAGGCAAATATTTCTATCATGGTATCAGTAAGCCTAGGTTTCAAATAATCTCTCCCTTCCTCTCCAATACCTTCATCCTCCTTCATGGCCGAAGATCACCCTTCCTCTCTAATACCACCTTCTTCGAATCCTCCAAAACCTACTACCTCCACCTTTCATCCTGCTCTCACCATCCCTAACATCACCAACTTCATCAAAGTCACACTCGATATTGAAAAAGGCCAATATAATACGTGGTCTGAATTCTTCAAGATCCATGCCAGAGCCTATAAAATCCTTGATCATATCATTCCCCCACCTCCAAATGATACGCCGTCCACTCTCTCTCTCAAACAAACTGATCCTACTCTTTGGTCGCGCCTTGACATTGTTGTCCTACAATGGATTTATGGCACCATCTCTGATGATCTTCTCAACACAATTATTGAACGTGATTCAACTGCTGAACTTGCTTGGAACCGACTGTTTGATATCTTCTTCGACAACAAAAACTCTAGGGCTTTCTACCTAGAACAAGAATTTTCGAGACTCACCATGGAGCAGTTTCCTGATGCTTCATCTTACTGTCAACACCTTAAATCACTATCGGATCAACTATCTAATGTTGTTGCTCCCGTTTCAAACGAACGGTTGGTGCTTCAGCTCGTTTCCGGCTTAACAGATGCTTATGCCACTGTGGGTTCCCAAATTCGTCATGGAGAATCACTTCCTCCGTTTTACAAGGCCCGTTCTATGCTAGTTTGGGAGGAAACGGCACGGGCAAAAAGGGCAGCAAATACCACAGATAGCTCTGCTTTCCTAGTATCTCAACATGACAACTCTGCTAGAAATCTATATTACCATCAAAACCGCAACAACAATGGCAGCAGCTGCCGCGGTGGTCATGGCGGTGCAGGAAGCAACTGCAACGCCATGGTAGAGGCAGAGGAGGTGGTTGTGGCGGCCGATCGCAAAACCACCGGCCCACGTCATGGCAGCTGCCTCCAATGCAAACACAGCAGTGGGCATATCCTCCATGGGCAGGACCATGGCAGCCATGGGCCACACCACCTTGTCCATATCCTACAGCAGGAAATTGGCAGAAACAACTCAAATCTCAGCAGGCCCGCCAGCCAGGAATTCGTGGGCCTAAGCCTCATCAGGCCCATATAGCAGCCGCCCCTCAACATGCACAGTCGTCATATGCACCAACCGATATTCATGCTGCAATGCATACTCTATCTATCTTTCCTCCTGATGGTCAATGGTATATGGACACAGGGCCACCTCTCACATGACTGCAAATGAAAGTAATCTTACATCTTATTCCAATATGAGTAATAATATTACTATTGGTAGTGGTCATCATATTCCAGTTATTGGTTGTGGAAATGCATTATTACCTAACCCACATCATCCTTTAACCTTATATAATGTCTTGCATGCACCCAAATTAATTAAAAATCTTGTCTCTGTGAGAAAATTTATCATTGACAATGATGTTTCTGTTGAATTTGATCCCTTCGGTTTTTCTGTGAAGGATTTTCAGACCGGGATGCATTTAACGAGATGCAACAGCTTGGGTGAACTTTATCCTATTACCACAAGACCATCCACTACAACACCATCCACCTTTGCCGCTTTATCCAATGAATTATGGCACAATCGTTTAGGACATCCGGGAGCTCTTATTTTAAATTCTCTTCACCGAAACAATTTTATTATCTGTAATAAGTTTTGAAATAATTTCTTTTGTCATTCTTGTCCCCTTGGGAAGCAAATAAAATTACCTTTTATTGAGTCTTTGTCATCCACTTTAATGCCTTTTGATATTGTGCATAGTGATCTTTGGACATCACCTACTCTTAGTCCAAGTGGACATTGTTATTATGCTTTATTTCTTGATGATTTCACAAATTTTTTATGGAATTTTCCTCTTGCAAATAAATCTCAAATTCATTTCATTTTTCTCCACTTTCGTACTCACATTAAAACACAATTTGAAAAAGAAATTAAATGTTTTCAATGTGACAACGGAAAAGAGTACGAAAATGCACTTTTTCATAAGTTTTGTGAACTCAATGGAATAGCTTTTAGATTTTTTTGTCCTCATACATCTCCTCAAAATGGAAAAGCCGAAAGAAAGATTCGTACCATAAATAACATTATCCAAACTCTTCTTGCTCATGCCTCCCTCCCACCTTCGTTTTGGCACCATGCCCTACAAATGGCCACTTACCTTCTCAATATTCTCCCAACAAAAAAAACTTGCCCTCCAAACGCCCACCAAAATTCTCTACCAAAAAGATCCATCATATTCTATCTTCGAGTTTTAGGATGCCTCTGTTATCCTTTCATTCCTTCCACTTCTAGAAATAAATTGCAAGCTCGATCAACACCTTGTGTTTTTTGGGATATCCATCGAACCATAAAGGTTATAAATGTTATGAGTTGTCGAGTCATAAAATAGTCATTTCAAGGCATGTTATTTTTGATGAAAATATATTTTCCTTTTCTAATTCAATTGCTCCCTCATCCTCCAGCTATGATTTTTTGGATACAAGCACTACACATTTTCTTTACTCACCCAATCAACCCTTTTTCACCTCTCATGATGGCCAAACCTCTCCACCTCTAGCCGCTAACAATCCGGCACAATCCTCCTCCACCCAACACCCAACTACACTGGCCCCATCCTCCTCATCACACCATACTACTCCGCAGGCACCTCCTCCCCCACCAAACATACCACCACACCGGTCCAAAACAAAAATCCCCTCCAAGCCCAACATGAGCCAATATCTTCTCCAGAATTCACATCTTCTACTCTCTTAGAACAACCCACTTCTATAGCCAACCCACCACACTCTCCTCAAATGACCATCCGGGCACAACACGGCATTTACAAGCCTCGCCAACTTTTTAATCTCCATACCTCTACCCAACATTCCATTTCTCCCTTGCCTACTAATCCCCTTAATGCATTAAATGATCATAATTGGAAAATGGCCATGAAAGACGAATATGATGCTCTTATTGAAAATAAGACGTGGGACTTAATGCCCCGTCCGGCTAATGCTAACATTATTCGCTGTTTATGGATCTTCAGGCATAAGAAGAAATCCGATGGATCCTTTGAACGTTATAAGGCTCGTCCAGTAGGAGATGGTGCAGGTCAACAAACTGGTATAGATTGTGGTGAGACCTTCAGTCCAGTAGTCAAACCGGCTACTATTCGGACGGTACTTAGCGTTGCTTTATCTAAATCATGGTGCCTTCATCAATTAGATGTCAAAAATGCCTTTTTACATGGAAATCTTGATGAAACTGTGTACATGCTCCAACCTCCTGGTTTTTGCAATCCTCAACATCCTGACTATGTCTGCCTGCTAAAAAAGTCTCTCTATGGCCTCAAACAAGTCCCTTGGGCTTGGTACCAGCGATTCACTGATTTTGTAGCCACGTTGGGTTTCTCTCACAGTGTCTCAGATCATTCTTTATTCATTTATCACCGAGGCGATGACACAGCTTATATTCTTCTCTATGTGGACAATATTATTCTTACTGCATCTTCAGATACTCTCCGTAAATCCATTATGTCTAAACTTGGCTCTGAATTTGCCATGAAGGATTTGGGTCCCCTAAGTTATTTTCTGGGTATATCTGTTACACGATATTCAGGAGGTCTTTTTCTTTCACAAAATAAATATGCCGAAGAAATTATTGAGCGAGCAGGCATGTCCTCCTGCAAACCATCTTCTACACCAGTAGACACAAAAGAAAAACTTAGTGGATCTTCAGGAAATCCATATCATGATCCAACCGAATATCGCACTTTCCGACGCTTTACAATATTTGACATTTACAAGACCAGATATCTCTTATGCCGTTCAATATGTGTATTTATTTATGCATGACCCGAGGACCCAATATATGACTGCTTTGAAGTGAATCCTTCGTTATAAGAAGGGTACTCTTACTTTCGGTCTACATATCTCTCTCTCCTCAGTTGATAAACTCTCTACATATACCGATGCAGACTGGGGTGGATGTCTAGACACCAGAAGGTCTACGTCTGGATATTGCGTATATCATGGGGACAATTTAATCTCTTGGTCTGCAAAACGACAACCTACCTTGTCTCGATCCAGTGCTGAAGCCGAGTGCCGTGGAGTTGCTAATGTAGTTACCGAATCCTGTTGGCTTAGAAACTTACTATTGGAACTTCATTGTCCTGTCACGAAGGCTACATTAGTCTATTGTGATAATGTTAGTATGGTATATCTTTCCGGAAATCCTATTCAACACCAACGCACTAAACACATTGAGATGGATATACACTTTGTGCGTGAAAAGGTTGCTCGTGGTCAAGTACGGGTGTTACATGTTCCTTCGTGTTACCAAATTGCCGACATCTTCACAAAGAGACTTCCGCTGCAACTCTTTGATAATTTTCGACATAGTCTCAACATTCGTCAACCTCCTGTTTTGACTACGGGGTGTATTAGAATATGTCAATATCTTTTATATTTAGTATCTTTTATATTTAGTATACATTAATTTAAGAATCATGGCGACACAATTATTGGAATCAATCAGTTACAATTATGAAAACACAATTAGAGGAATCAATCAGTAGAAATCATGGCATGCACTACTAAACGGAACGTCTATAGCGGCGGTTTTTTTGGGCTATGGCGGCGCTTATAAACGCCGCCATAGGTGGTAGCGGCGTTATTATTATCGCCGCGCGCAGCGCCGTTGCATCGACCGTCGGGACAGACCATAGGTCTATTGCAGCGCTTTTCTAGACCGCCGTTACAGGCCATAGGGCTATAACGGCACTTCTTGAAAAGCACCGCTATAGGCTTGTGGCCTGTAATGGCGGTCTAAAAAACGCCGTTATAGGCGTACGCCTATACCGGCGCTTATAAAAAAACGCCGCTATAGACGTACAGCATGTAACGGCGCATTTTTAGACCGCCATTACAAGTCGTAGGTCTATAACGGCGCTTTTGAAAAGCGTCGTTACAAGTCATATATTCAATTTTAAAATTAAAAAAAATTCGCCACATTTAGTGGATCGATATGTATCTCGGCATCAAGTTTTTTCCCACTATTTTAAAAATAGATCACAAATTCAAAATATCTGTAGTCACATCAAATTTGAAAGTTCAAATCTTAAAATCACTAATAGCATAATAAACAACTATATAATCGTGGACCACAATAAACAATAATTACTTGTCTAAAAATGGTCATACGAAGAGTCAGAAATATACATGTTATACATCAATTTCTTTAACAAAACATAAATTCAGTTTGGACAAAACATAAAGACTATAGTCCAAATTAAACTAAACTATGGCAAAGTCTACTGCTGTGGCTCGACATTGCTTTCATTCCCATTGATATTTCGCCCAGATGCATGTGCGTGACTAGAAGTCGATGGAATTCGCTGGCTCTGTATAATTCACAATAGTGTCATTTATTAGTTTATTCACTACACTAGTCACCACACCAGTCAAATGCAATAGTTAAATTTCATACTGATATCGTAAAATGTTGCTGAACGATATATCTTTCATCAAATAGATGCAAGATTTTATGCAAGTACCTTAGGATAATCACTGATTTGGCTTTCCAGCAAAAACTTTTTCTGTGATGTATCGTTCATGTTCACTTTGCAAGTCAGATCCTCATTTAACCTGCTTGCAGAGTGAAAGTTAGCATTATGTCAATATCTGCAGGTCTATGATTTTATTAGAAGGACCTGATCAATGAATTATGAAACAAAGGATCAATATAATTCTATAGTACTGATCACAGCATAATGGTGTCATATTTTATCGGATGGCAAAGGAATTGGTAAGAGATTAAATATAAGCAATAATGTCAGTACCTGTTGCCAAATGTTTCTGGTATGTCTTCTCTTGGGGTTGAACTAACTTCGGTATCTGTTGGCAAGCACATTAGACATCAGTGGTTTAAAAGTGAAAAAGCAAATTGTGAAAATACAATAATTTACATTAAAATTCCTCTTTATGACATTATATCAGAATCATCTTAAATATTCATATGTCGAACAAGAACTTATCTTTGACTACAAGGAGACAATCTTAGAAATAGTCTGCTACTTCTCATAATAATAATTATCAAATTGTTAGTCTACTAATTCATGCAAATATACTGTACATTACACCACAGAATATACTAAATTAATCAATGTCATCATATCCATCTCACCTCAACTTTAAAAACCCTAATTAGGGCCACAACCTCTGTCCAACAGTGCAAACATAAAGGAGCTACTATACTCCATGACTCTGTCATTCAATACAAGCACCACTGTCATTCAATAATGCAAATGCAGAAAGTTAACAATGTCCCAAAATCTAACACGCTATTTATACCTAAGCCACTCTATCAATCTCCGACAGCAACAATCCTTTGCGAGCATCAGGTATCTTCAGAAAAGGAACTCTCCGAATTTCTTTAGTCTCATGCATAGAGAAATAATGTACACAAGATCAGAATGGAACACAAAACATAACCTATATTTTATCAGGAGTACACAGAGATTAGTAACCAATTATTGGTGATTTAAAAGGAAATATCAAAGTGAAGAAACAGATAACCCATAACCCTGCAAATCAACAACTGCATTTTCATAATGATGTAAGAAAGCAGATTTCACTGCAGTGCACTGAATGAATTATATACCACAAAAGTGATGACAGACCAACTAAATGTATCAGTATGTCAGTAACTATTGTGGTTCTCCATATTTATAGAAATAACTAGTCAGTCCATAAATTAATTCCATGGAATTGGTTTTTCCATGTCTTAGGAAACATGTCAACATTATTTGGTGGGTTTCTGTAAAACCATTGTTTTCCTCTTATAATCCAAAAGGATATGTGAAGCCAACATCTTCCACACTACATGTATAGGGTGTGGCTGTGCGTGCTCCTCTGTTTCCTAAGAACACAACGAAAATTTATCAAAAACATGTGTAATGCATGTCCAAATAATTCTAGCTTCATAAGACTAAGGTTAAGTGACAGTGAAAGAAGGAAGAAGATAAGAATACTCCAAAACCCTGCTTTCTGAAACATAATGGATAACTAGAAATAGGATAAGTGACAGTGACAGATAACATCACAACAAAATCATAATTAATTCAAAATTTAGTAATCATCTTATTCTTACACAAGTATAAGTAATCATAAATGATTATACCTCTATGTAAGCCACTATGTGAATGCTACTATATAGTCTACTGGTAAGGCTCTTTGGTAGTGAGCAAGAGCTTGGGACTTTGAGTGCCGCTTGCACCTTTAATCCTGACTGAATATATATTTTGGGTCAGACCGAGTGTGTGTGGCAACAGCCTTGTTCAGAAAAGATTAAAACTGATTATTCTTCGCCAACGGCAATATTTAGCTAGTAACGACGAATGTCAATGAGTATCAGCCAATCTGGCTGATAAGTTACCATCCGGGTCACCCCCATGTAAAGATCAATGAATCCAAATTTTAATGAGATCTCAAATCGCCTAAGTTAAAATTTGATCCGATCCATCGAATGATTTTTAAAACCTTGATACAGAGATAGCAACTAAATAATTCATATAATTTGAAAGTTAACATAATCTACTACTTAATTTAGATTATCTCTAAATGATAATGTGGTTGTAGAATATCTTCAAAGAAGATCCATGTCACTAAACTAAGACAAAATAAGACAATTCATATCAGTCACCCTACATAAACAGATGCCTAAGTCACTGTTGAACAATTATCTAATTTTAAGTACTAATCCTAAAGAAATATACACAAGTATACAAGTAAATATACAATGTGTTAAAGAAGAAATTATAAGTGCTTACTCATTATTTAGTTACTAATATCATAACATCAGAGTGCTTACTAGTTACTAGTTAGAAGGCCTTCATTGTTCAATCCTGTACTTGCTCACCTACAAGTCATTGTGTATCCTTTGTTTTATATACACAATGAAATTCATTTAATTATCACTCATTCACTTCTCCCCAGACAGTCCTTGTTCCCCAGCCTATACCCAATAATAATAATAATAATAATTTAAAAAATTATAGCAAACAAACTCAAACATGTAAGACGCAACCCTGTATTTTGGGTAATGAATAAGCAAAAAATATCCGATTAGAAAAATAAGTAACGATTAGGAAACAATTTCCCATTGCTTTCTCTGATACAGCAGACCATCTTTAGAAAAACTACAATAGAATTTCTAAACAAATTTGAGTTCATCAAACATTGTATTAGTTACTCTTTTAAAATCAAAGCAGCAAAATCAAAGCAGTGACCTGGAATAATGACATATAAAACTGATTATCTGGCTGGCCAAAGCTAAGTGTTTTGCTGTTATAGACTTCAAACCAGATACCTGAAATTTCAAAGCAAACAATCACAAATAAGCTCATTGTATATGTTTCAAAGGGTCCCTACAAAGTTCTAATCAGCACCCAATCCCATCATTATGCCCCCTGCATAGAATATTTTGTAGTTAAACATGTGTCTTCTATCAAAAATAATAATAATAATTAACAAGTGTCAAACAGTTTCAATACATCTCCTTTATATAAAGCAACAATTACTTAACTATACACCGAGATATACAAATTTGTTCTCTTCAAAATTTTCAAAAATTGTCACCAAAGTCAAAAGGAAAATGAAAAAATAAACAACCCATTATACGAGAGAGAGAGAGAGAGAGAGAGAGAGAGAGAGAGATGCAAACACAGAAATGCAAAAGTCATCTATTCAAAACCCTAATTATGACATCTATTCTCTCCCATTTCACACCCTGGAATGCACTGGTCTTATAGAGAAATGCTCTTTGCCATCTTAACCCAAAACAATGGCTCAGGAAGAGATGAAAGGAAATATTCTTGGCTTTCCATTATCACTCGCATACTTTATTTTCCATTTATAAATTCTAATGATGCATGTCATACACTATCTCTCTTTAAAGCGAATATTCAAAATAATGCACTGGTCTTACAGAGAAATGCTCTTTGCCATCTTTAACCCAAAATAATGGATCAGGAAGAGCAGAAAGGAAAAATTCTTGGCTTTCCATTATAACAAGCAGACTTTATTTTCCATTTATAAATTATAATGATAAATAAATCATGTCGTTATGCTAAATTATCCATCATAAATATCATGCACATGCATACATTAAGTAATGTAGGAATTTCAAAGATGCATACCATCAACAGGTTCAGATGACAAAAGTTTGCGATATCAACAGCTGAAGCATCCATTCCTTCAACATCATCAGGACACTCTCCAAAAAGGTCCCCAACGTCGAACACTTGAATACAATTCAGAAATTGAAGGTTTCGTATCAGCTATACAGGAAACAACTTTTAGCTGAAAGAAGCTAGATATCAAGTTACTCATTAAGAGAACTTACAAGCAGTGCAAGGGAATCCACCAAAAGCTGCAACAGGTCTATTTGGAGCAGGGGGGGCATATCCATTTGATCTGCACATAAATATCTTCAGTGAAATTATGCTATTTACATTTTAACTCAATCGATAACTTAATAGAGTGAGCTCTGCATTCTGACAAAAGAATGATTTCTTATAAAACAAATTGTATAAAGTTATAATTGACTAATGAAGAAAATGTTCTTTAGCTTCCATTTGGTAGAGGAAGTGTTTCAAAGAGTTGGGACCAACTGCAAAAGAAAATGAGATATTAGAGATATTATATACATCCCCTCGAGTTCTTTGAAAATAATTGGATTCAATTAGTTCAGATACTACTTGAAGCTTAAACATGGCAGAAGGGTATTCACTTAGAATGGTACAAATAATGCATTTGAGAAGGGAGAGAGTTCTAAAAAAGCCATGTGAAAATTATGACTTCCCATTTTCTCGAACAAAGCCAAATGAAATGCAGTCCTAGATATACATTTCTTGCTAAAGCTTTACTCATAGAAACTACTAGGAAAAGAGTTCATAGCTATTGTCATCTCACTCATTCACCATCACATAAACAAAGAATCACATAGCTTTCCAAAGCTATGTAGTCGGATTCAAGTTTGTGCTAATTCACCAGATTTTGAGAAAAAAAACAATGAATGACCAAGTATAGACCAGACTGAAGTATCTTATGAGTGTAAGATATTTGGGTGTCTTTTGGAGGGTCAAGCTATAAGGTAAAATGTTCTTTTTGGTCACTTCATTTTAAAAATCAAATTTCATAGAATGTTTTACTAGTGTTTAAAGTTATACCCACATAAACTATTACTCATCTTGGTTCTCAGTGTTGTTTGATTTTGTATTAACTAGCTCCGTCTCTGTGTTTACTCATGCTATATTGCTAACTCTATAAGTGGCTGCTTTCAAAATCTGTACAAATTCAAACAAAATTCAAGAAAAAATAGTTAGATGAGATCTACCGAGCCTGAAAGAACGATTGGAAAGATTGAGGAATTTGGATGCCCTACCAGCTTTCAGAGCTCAACGACGGAGGACGGTGGAGATGAAGGTCGATGGCTTGGGAATGGAAAAGAAGGAAGGGGGGAGGAGACGAGGGGGATGTTGGCATCGGGTTGAAGATGGTGACAGCTACAATGACAGCGACGGTGTCAACGACGGCGATCGCGACCGTTACAAGCTTCGATTTGGGATTTTGAGAGAATTGGAGGCTTAGAGATTTGTGGGGATTTTGAGAAATTTGGGGTTTGAGGCATTTTGAGAGATTTGGAGGTTGAGGGATTTTGAGAGATCGAGAGATTTGGGGATGGAGGGATTTTTGAGATATTTTGGGTTGGAGGGATTTTGAGAGATTTAGGACGAGAAATTTCGAGAGACTTTATCCTTGCGTTTCTATGAAAAAATGCCGAGATAACTAAGAGCTATTCCGGCATTTATCCAAACTGCCGTTACAAAATACCATGGTAGATCTCTTGGATTTTTACAGCAGTCTATCGCGGCAATTCACTAAAACGCCGACAAAGAAATGCCGGTATAGACCATTTATTTTGTAGTGGCAACACAATTATAGCAATCAATTATGATTTTGTAGCCAAGGTTGTTATATATATACATGGTTATCATATCAATGAAAAGCAAGGCAAATATTTCTATCACTCTCCATTTAATCTCTAGCAACATTAGTTTGATGTCCTCATTCATTCTCTTAAACAACATTATCTTATGAGTTCTTACTGCAGTAGAGCAGACGAGATAAGTATAATAGTATGTTCTTCCCTTTATATGTCGAATTGATCAACTCCGCTTCATATTGGTGAAGATTGGAATGAGGCATCCCCAACTTCAATCAACAATATATACTTTGAGTAACGGTAATAAAAGAATAAATGCTCAATTGTTGCAACCTCTTCTTTGCACAAAAGACACAAATTTGACGCCACCACCCCAGAAGTTGCTAAACAAGCAGCAATAGGCACTTATCCGGAATGTCTTAAGCCACACAACAAGACATTTTCGGTAACTGAGAAGGATACCACACCACTGAGGGCCAACTTACTTTATCATGTTTTTGCCTCACCACCTCCTAGGCCGTTGAGAATGAGAAAACTCTCGATTTTGAGCCTGTCCAAAACCACCTATCTGCAGAGTCTAAAGAAGATAATGAGGTTGAGAGAATCTGGTTTCTCGACGGATGTAAGCAGCTGAGATCAGTGTGCCATCTCCCATATCTAATAAATTTGCCAAGTATCCAATCTTCTCCATTAACATCCAAGTTGCCATATCCAGTTTGAGATATCACACTCCCTTGAGGGAGCCAAGAGCGAACCAGAGTGAGGTTTGAGTGCCATTTCCAATCATTCTTCTACTGTGGGTTTGAACGACGGCACTATTTGACTATTTCTAATGATATTTTTCCATACAATAGAATCTGTTTGCTGTCTTTGGACATCCCATAGAGAACTCCCTTGCACATATCTAGAACTCATTAATTTTGCCCGTAAAAATTCACCTTGCAGTAACCTCCACATCTGTTTGATAGTTGCTGCCTTACATATATCCTCTGTCCGCCTTATTCCGAATTTTTTTCCGTACTGACTGACTTTATGAAAATATTGACCAGGCTGACCCACTCTCTAAAATATTTACCCAACTGACCAAGTTCTGTACATGTCAGCATAAAACACAATTGATAATTGATAATAACGACATCTGTTATTTTGATGCCGTTGTTGTCAATAACGGCACGTGTAAAAAAAAATCGTGGCCCCTATTGGGAGTAACGGCATCAGTATGTCTCGCATTCACTTAGGAGTTCCATGACTTGAGAAAAAAATTGTAAGCAAAAATCGTTTATAACTGATACCGCTATTTACAATAACGGCATAATTATTCTGATGCCGCTATTGGAAATAACGACATTAGTACAATCCACAATGTACTCTAAATTTTGTACATGTACAACAACTTCAAGTCCGATTTCGATTTTGATATAACCAGTATCTTTCAAAACTCTGAACATGAAAGTTGTAGATTTTTTTCTTAGCGTTCCATAGCATTTTGAATCCCCAATCAGAGTTCGAATAATAAAGCTATGCCCAGATTACGTAGTTATGTCGAAACAGTCCAGAAAAAATTGTAAGTGAAAATCGCTTATAACTGATGTCGTTATTCACAATAACAACATAATTACCCTGATGCCACTATTAGAACTAACAGCATTAGTATAATCCACAGTGTACTCCAAATTTCTGGACAGTTTCGACATCGCTACGTAATCTGGTCATAACTTTATCATCCGAACTTCAATTGAGATGATTCAAAATGTTATGGAACACGAAGGCAAAGCTCTACAACTTTCATGTTTTGAGTTTTGAGAGATACTGACTGCATCAAGATCGAAAACATGTTTGAAGTTGATGCACCTACACAAAATTTAGAGTACACTGTAGATTGTACTGATGCCGCTATTGTCAGACTAATTATGTCGTTATTGAGAATAGCAACATTAGTTATAAGCGATTTTTACTTATAATTTTTTTCTCAAGTCGTAGAATTCCTAAGTTAATGCGATATATTTATGTCGTTACTTCCAATATCGGCAATATTTTTTTTACAGGTGCCGCTATTGGCAACAACAACATCAAAATAGCATATGCTATTATTGCCAATAGCGTTTTATGCTGACGTGTTTAAAACTAGGTCAGTTGGGTAATATATTTTCAAAAGTTGGTCAGTTTGGTCAATATTTTCAAAAAGTCGATCGGTATGGAAAAAAATCCCCTATTCCAAGTCCTCCGTGTCTGTTTGATTGTTTGATGAAGAATTAGAGAATGAAAGAAAAAATAAAATGACAAAATGGTTGATAATGGTAAAAATGTCAGCAAATCATGGCAGTATGATTTCAGCATAGATGTTAAAAATTCTACAAGCAATCAACAATAACAGACATCTTTAACAGGTCCGAGCCTTCTTTAGACTCATTTATTAGACATGGGCTGCTTTCAATCCCATTAAAGCGACTGGCCCACTAGGAAAGACACTTAGTCCATGAGGGATGTAATTCAAATCTCTTATCCCCAAACAGGAGAACAACCGATTCTATCTATTGAAATGAGGAGAATCAAACACGAGATAAAAAATTCATATCGATCTCTTAACTGTTTCTCAGGCCTATAAATACCCTCACCCTCCCTAAATCAGAAGGTAATTTGTAATCAGAAATTTCTCTTTTAATCTCTTTTCCTCTATCTGGTTCTGACTTTAGTATTGCAGGGTCTGTCGCTGGGGCTATACCCAGTGTTTCAGGTTTTTGCAGGTCCATCGGCCACATCAGCAACCGTTGAATTCATGCTCTTTCAATGATCCAAATCCAATCCAAGGAGCTCTAACCCTTTTTACACTGACAATAAAATATTAGAACTTTAGTAGTTTACTTCAAAATATAAACTTACTATGTGTTTAACCCCAAAATAAGCAGCAACAATATTATTTTAAATGTTAGGTGTATTTGTGGAATCAACATATTAATTTGAGGTGAGAGTAAAAAAATATGAAAATTTCGGTGGGAGTAGGGAAATAGCAAAGATTTGCGATGTGAATATTGAAAAAACCCTATAAATTAATACATAGCAAAGATCTTTAGAAATGTTAAACCAAATAATGAACAACATACAATTATTAATTACTAATTTCTAAATTTGAAATAACTATTAAAAAATAATAATGTGAAGTAATTATTGTTAATGATTTAATTGTTGCACTATGTTCATTGTGCTCTTCATCAAGACAAGTGAAAATTGAATTTAAGAGAGAGAGAGAGAGTCTCAATTTTGTCGACATCCTGATAGATTATACATGAACATGTAAGATAAAAAGCTTGTCAAACTCTAACATGCATATATCACACAAATTGAGATATAATGAAATAACGTAATTGACTAATGAGTTGGATATCACACTCAAATTTACAACCAATATATGGGTTGATTCAGAAATATCACACTAAAACGGAGCTTTATCTCAAATATCGATGGGGGATTGAGTTCCAAGATATTGGAATAATTGATGAAGATCTATGAGGAAACTGAATTTGGTCATGGGTCGTACAAATTTTAATATGCCACAACCATGAAGACAATAATTCAGTGAGCTTCATTCATTGCAGTTTGCAAAGAGGTGAATATAGTTTGTTGGAGTGAAATACACTTGTGAATGACTCACTTTAAACAGGCAGGAGGCCTAGTTTCAAAGTGGTTCCCCTTCATAGGCCAGTAGAGAGCTTGTTGTTCAAGGCAGAGGAGTAAAACTTGCACATGTTAATTAATAGTTTGAGAGGGAGAGAACAATGGAAGGTGAAGCGGTATTTTATTTAGTGCAGAGAGAGTGCGAGAAGGGAAGAGTTTTTATTTTTTTTTATTTTTAAATGTGTTCCTGTTATTTTATTTGTGGTACCGAACAAATATTGTGAGTTCTTTACTTGGAAAGTGTCTTAAGTTTTATAAATACGTATATGTTGATTTACGTCAAAATGAAAATGGTGAATAAGATTTTCTGGGAAACAGAAAGAGAGTTTGAAAGAGTTCCATAACTTATTAGATCTAATAGACAGGTGAAACATCATGTATAAAACTAGCTCTCGAGAGAATGTTTTAATTAGAAGCTCTGAAATGTAAATTTTTATTTTTTTTTAATTCGGCCGTAACTACCCACTATTGGGAGAGGGTATTTTTCAAGATTCCGAATTAGTTCTGTTTAAGGACAAAATTGAACCTATGATCTCTAATTTAAGAGTGAGAATTTTTATCACTTGCAGTACAAGTGATTAGCCAACTAAAATGAGTTGGAAGTTTGATAATAACCTGTTAAGGCCGAGTTAGTAGTTAATTCGTGTTCGGGACGTTACAGCAGTGTTTTAATTGCTAGGGAAGAAATCATGGTATACTAAATTCACTTTGTATTTAAATCCTTGACAGATCAATTTCTAACTCATTCTTTTGAACACCCTTCCAAATTCAAACTTTCAGCTATTTTTAGTGGCAAAAATGTCCAATAACCCGATAACCCAATCCATATCTAACGCAAATTTTACGGTATGGATTCTCTATAATCTATATAAGACCAACTCCAACCATGCTAGCTATTTTGGCTAGCTATAATAGCCAAAATAGATAATATGTGGATAATTTGGCTAGCGAAAAAACCTCACACTCCAACCATGCTATCTATTTTGGCTAGTCATAAATGTTTTAATTTTTATTTACTCATAAATAGTTACAATATTATTTTTTTAAAATACTATGAACTCAATCTAATAATAATTTTATTTATTCAATTAATTTCATTTCATTCGCAACCTTTGGGAACAAACAAAAATACCAGTGTTTATTGTCCGTGTCGCTGCCACAAGTGTTCTACAAGATCCAACTGGAATTGGGAATGCATCCATTTATCTCTGATGCGATGATGAGTTTGAATAAATGTAAGCAGTTCAGGCGTATAAACATGTGATACTTCTATGGAAGGACTTTCCTCAACTGCATCATAGTTAAAATCCTTATTATTATATTCTCTCTCATCTTCGACTATCATGTTATGCATTATTATGCATGCTGTCATAATATCATGAAGCATATCTTGATCCCAAAAACGTGCTGGTCCACGAACAATTGCAAAACGTGCTTGAAGAACATCGAATGCTCGTTCTACATCCTTCCTTGCCGATTCTTGAGCTTCAGCAAAATATTTATTCTTATTACCTTGTGGAAATGGAATAGTTTTTACAAAAGTTGACCACTCTGGATATATACCATCTGCAAGATAATATCCCATCGTATAGTTATTACCATTGATAGAATAGTTAACCTTGGGCGCTCTTCCATTAGCAAGATCATGAAAGATAGTAGACCGATGTAGCACATTGATGTCATTAAGAGCTCCTGGTAACCCAAAGAATGCATGCCATATCCAAAGATCATGTGAAGCCACATGTTCTAAAATAATTGTAGGTTTATGAATGTGGCCAGTATACATTTCTTGCCATCCAGCTGGACAATTTTTCCATTTCCAGAGCATACAATCAATACTTCCTAACTTACCTGGAAAACCACGATCTTCGTTCGTTGTCAGCAATCGCGTAATGTCATTATTGTTTGGTGATCTTAAGTATTCATCGCCAAATACTCCAACAATGGCCTTGACAAAATGACGAAGACTCTCGATTGCAGTGCTTTCTCCAATACGTATGTGATCATCAAATAAATCTGCTGATACCCCATATGCAAGCATCCTTATTGCGGCTGTCATCTTTTGAAGTGAAGACAATCCAAGAACACCACATGCATCCCTTCTTTGAATGAAGTATCGATCATGTGCTTCTATAGCAGACTGAATTTTTTAAAAAAGAGGACGTCTCATTCGAAATCTCCATCGAAAGAAATGAGGAGGATATACAGGCCTTTCAGAAAAATAGTCATTGAATAATCTTTCATATCCTTGAGCACTATCACGTTGAATAATAGCGTGGCCTGGAGTAGAACCACAACGAGGTATTCTTCGTCTTCTTGTAATTAGTTCATCTTCTTCTTCTATAGCCATTAATGCTAAAGGTAGCATTTCATCATCAGAATAAACATTAAGGTCATTGGTATCAAACATCATATCAAGTACATTACCAAAATGTGCCATTATTAAGCAAATGTGTTTGAATGCTTAGTTGAGCTGATAAGAGAGAAAGCATGAATTGAGTTAGAATATTTATATTGCAAGTTTAAGTGAAAATTGGTTTCATAAAGAAAAAATACAACTTTTATTAATAAGAGGTTTAGCTGAAGGCTTACAGATGCATAGATTAAAAAATAATACATTAATAAACTAATACAATTCGTTTTAATAAATACACAAACAACTACTAATTATTGCTTAATGTTGTTCCAAGTATTTCCATCTTGCGGGCTTCGTAATATTTTGCTCGCAGTGGGTCCATTCCAGTAGTGTCAATAGCCATTATTTTCTCCTCATCTGCTAACATTTGTAGACGTAGTTTTTCCTTCTCGATTTCGATTAGTTCTTGCCGTTGACTGAATGCTTTCTCATATTGTTCTGTTTTAATTTTTTTATTTTCCTCCATATATTCTTGCAGGAACATCAGTGCAGGTCTTTTCTCTTCATTCTGTTCCTTATCCTTCCTCTTTTGTTGCTCCTTGGCCGCCTTTCTACCAATAGGTCGTTCCATATCAGTTGCAATATATTCCGTCCCTAAATTGATTTGATCCGGTAGTGTAGCAGACGATTTTGCAGGACTTATCCTTTTACAAGTTTTGGACTTTTTCTTTGAAATTTCCAATGTCCATTTAGGATTATGCTTCAATTCATGCCAACAATGCAAAAAACCAAATGGCTTTCCTTGCAGTTCTTCGTACAATAGCTTTGCTTGAAAAATCTAAAAATAGTTGAAATGAATAATTAATTTTGGAAAGAAAAAAAATTAATTCATAAAATTCAATGATATTAATACCTTATCTTCATTAGTGATCCCACTTTGGTTTTTTGACTCTATTTGAGCATAGTACCCACAGTAGAAGTTAACTTCTTTTTGAATTCCTGACCACCGATTCATGAGAGAATTTGCATTGCGCTCAGACTTGAACTTTTTGTTTGCATGAAAGTATTCATGTATTCTATCCCAATATTTACCCATTGTTTGTTGGTTTCCTTGTATCGGATCTAAACCAATGCTAAGCCATGCATGTACAATGAGAAGGTCTTCTTCCGATGTGAAATTACCTCGTCTTTGTGTTTTCTTAACAGATGAATTAATTGTTGGTCGATTTTCTGGTGGTGTCACGGTAGGTTGATCTGTGAATTGAGTACATTCAACAAAATCTGGACTAAACAATTCATCCTCGAAGTTTGATCCGTCGCGCAGCAGAGCAGTGTAAGATGTATTATTATGTGAATCCATCTGACCATTACAAAATATTACTATGAGATTAGATAATTACATATAGACTACATATAATATAGTAATGTCCCTTCAAAAGATGGTAATTACAAGGTTTGGATGTTAGCTCTATTTATCCTTATACAAAAGAAACACAGCTTTGAACATCTCAATCCTTAGGATAATTGGTTTGACCAGTGATCAATCTATATATATCTGCAGAATATCAATCTATATATCATAGAATGTATATCTGCAGAGTAACAATCTGCAGAATGTATATCTATAATAGTCCAGTGATCAATCTATATATATCTGCAGAATGTATATCAATCTGCAGAATGTATATCTATATATAATAAACAATCTATATATCATAGAATGTATATCTGCAGAATGTATAATAGTCCAGTGATCAATCTATATATATCTGCAGAATGTATATCAATCTGCAGAATATCAATCTATATATCATAGAATGTATATCTGCAGATTAACAATCTGTAGAATGTATATCTGCAGAATGTATATCTATAATAGTCCAGTGATCAATCTATATATATCTGCAGAATGTATATCAATCTGCAGAATGTATATCTATATATAATAAACAATCTATATATCATAGAATGTATATCTGCAGAATGTATAATAGTCCAGTGATCAATCTATATATCTGCAGAATGTATATCTGCAGAATGTATATCAATCTGCAGAATATCAATCTATATATCATAGAATGTATATCTGCAGATTAACAATCTGCAGAATGTATATCTGCAGAATGTATATCTATAATAGTCCAGCGATCAATCTATATATATCTGCAGAATGTATATCAATCTGCAGAATGTATATCTATATATAATGTACAATCTATATATCATAGAATGTATATCTGCAGAATGTATAATAGTCCAGTGATCAATCTATATATATCTGCAGAATGTATATCTAAAGGAAAAATGCAAAGGAAAAATGTAAGTACATCTAATACTTAAATCAAACTATCTAAAGGAAAAATGTAAAGGAAACATCTAATACTTAAACCTGAAACATCTAATACTTAAATCAAACCTGCAGAATAATGATCCATAACCTGTAAAGGAAAAATCTATAACCTGCAGAGTAATGATCTATAACCTGAAACATCTAATACTTAAATCAAACTATCTAAAGGAAACATCTAATACTTAAATCAAACTATCTAAACGTCAGAGTAGTTGATTTTTAAAGGAAAAATGTTTTCATATAACCTGAAACATCTAATACTTAAATCAAACTATAGTGGTTATGTGAATAATTTTTCTTCAATAGATTTATGAATAATAAAAACTACATTTCATTTCTACTAGGTAGGTTTTGTCAGCTTAAATATGTTAACCATCTCCAAAATTAATTCTCAACAGCTTAAAAACTACATTTCATTTCTACTTAATTCTTCTAAGAATTATTCCTCAACAGTTGAAAATAGCACCAATCATATGCACTTCAACAACCCATATATACTCGTTCCTCAATTTGATTAACTCATATATTGAATTTCTATGTGAAATCTAATTAATGCAAATAGTTATGATCAGGAATTGTTATATAGTGGAGAAATGAAATTAAAAAACAAATTGCACTGGATTGTAAGAAAGCAAGAATTGTCATTGTATATATTTTATTAGAGTAGAAATTATCACTAGTGATGACCAATCAAATGCATGTGCTACTATAACTATTACACTATTTGCTCTCCCACAAATGGATGTATTAGTTGTTCTTGCATGATCATGTCTTATTGTGTGTGCTCACATGTTCGGTAGATTACGGTTCATTCTCCACATACGGATCCTCTACAACTGACAAAAATTAAGTGTAGGATACACTTGATTAATTGTGATCATCTATCTTAAATCGTTTTGAATGGATGGACATAATTACTTGGTCATTTATAAGTTACCCTTAAATCATGTTAATTAAATTACTTTTTATCTATACCATACAATAAGTCTGAAGTACATAATGACAATTTTTTTGTAAAAATATCCCTTAATAATTTTGCACACAAACCCCGTCCAAAACTATCTCACTTTCATGTATAATTCATTCATCAAAATCTATCATCTCCTAAACATTTCTATTCCTCAAGATGTGAAGTGAAAGAAGACTGATTGGGGGTCAGACCATCTCCAAAATTCTAAAATGACAACATTTCTAATCCACAGGTAGCTAACAATTTTCATATAGATTATTTAAACAAGAACAACAACTTCGATCCAAAATTCATATCCAAAAAAGCTACACTGATTCATTTTCATAATGGAGTAAATTCATATTGCAGCAATTTCATATTCAAAAACCCAAAAAAAAAAAACCTAAAAAAAATTAATTTTACCTGATGAAGAAGAAGACTACCCAATGAAAAAGAACCCAATGAAGAAGATGAAGAACCCAATGAATAAAATTTAGGAACACCAATCTACCAAGAACAAATTGAAGAGAATCAAGAAGAAATTGAAGGAAATCAATGTCGATTTAAATAAGCGGGAATGAAATCTTACCGTTATACCTTCCGGAAGAACGCAATCGCCAGATTTGGCGAGCGGGATCCAATCACCAGAATTGGCGAGCGGAATGCGAGCGAAGATCGGATCGCCAGGATCGCGAGAGATTTGGCGAGTCCGTTGGAGAGGAATTTTGGGGATTGAGTCGCTAAATTGGCGATTTGGGAGATTTGGCGAGTAACGTTGGAGATGCTCTAATAAAACACAAAGAAAGCTATCAAGTGGCTCTCATTCAATCCCCCTAAAATCAAAGATCTGGATCTAACCTCACAAAACACATTTTTCCTCCAAAACTCAAATTCAAATCCCCCAAAACAAAACAACTGCTTTATTTATTTATTTCTCTCTCTCTCTCTCTCTCTCTCTCTCTCTCTCTCTCTCTATATATATATATATATATATATATATATATATATATATATATATGGAAACATAGACTTTTATACCCCAATTCATAAATTTTTTTCAACATATACTAATGAAAACATGGACTTTTATTTACAACTAATTATTGTCTTACTATTCAAACTTGAGCTATATAATAGTTGATTTACTATTTACAAGGCTTTTCATATGCTGTATCGTTCTGAAGATGTGCCGTAGGCACGTGCCCACGGGCAAATCTGGTAGATCTATGTATAACATATAAATATTAATTTAAACATATATCTAAATCCATTTAGATTTTATTGCTTAGATATCGTTCCTTTTTTTATATAGATCTAGTATGAAAGGATTTTTTGAATTATTCAATGCAAAATATTAAACGTACTATATAGTTAATACTTTTTTTTTCATTTATGTAGTTTTTATTTATATGTTTATTTTAGTATTTTGAATATGTAATATAAAAAAAATACCAATTAGTTTTATGTGTAAATCACCATAATGGGGTTAACAGGGTGATTGTGCTGAAATTAAAAATTTAATATGAATGTGTAAAGCAAAGAGATAGAGTTAGAGAAAGCAAACTCAGTAGATATACGAGAAACAACGATATAAGTGGCTTGGCCCCAAGGCTTAATCCACTGCCCCCTTACCTGCAATAATTATCTGTCGCAAGCGTTTCACTATACTCAAACTCCGTACAATACAGTTCTCGGTATTCAAACTATGGTTCCTATTACAGCCACAAGACTTCTAAATGTAAGCCACGTAAACCACCTCAATCAAGACCACAGTCTTGACAAAGAAAATAATAAAAGCGCTCCTTTCTTTATATTTAGCATATGATAAGTTTCAATTACTGAGTCAAAAGAGATGAAGAATACTCTATGAATTCAGATCTATTTAAAGAGTTCAAAATTATTCATTCCACAAATGTAAAAAGAAATATCAAATATAAGTTTCGGAAGGTTGCAGCCGACTGCACCAATTTCCAACCGAAAGTGACAGTCGACTGTCAAGTGCAGTCGACTTCAACTTTTGCAATCGACCAAAATATTCCCAGACTGAATATTTCAGCGAATCCACTTTGTATTCTTTCCGTAACTTTTCATTTACCTAAGAATCATTTACATATTATTCCTCGCTAATAAAACAGAAAATATTCAGTCATGATTCTTTGGTTTCTTGGATAACAATTGTAGCTTTTTCTTAATGAATCTTTCCCAAATTTGCTATTCTTTCATATTTGTATAATTAGTTTTTTTGTTTGCATTATTGGGCATTTTGCTTTGAATCTGAAAATCTTGAGATTTATTTGAATTTTATTTTGTATTATCCTATAAAAGATCTTAGACACACATGTACATGTTTGTACACCACAAATATAGAGTCAACAATCTCCCCCTTTTGGTGTTGACAAAACAAGAAAAGAATATAAAGTGAAGCTTCCCATAAATCCAATACTCCCCCTTAATTCATAAATATAAGGTAAATCATAAGAGAATAAAAATGTGTATGGATGAGATGAAATATCCTATATGAGCACATCATGCACACACACTCAATATGAATATAATGGGATGAAAAATCACAAGAGAACTACTATGATATATGAATTAAGCACAACCAATTTCATATTAATCAAATTAACATTTAATTCATCGAGTTGATATCAATAGAGTAACAAAATGAAATACGATAAAGCTCTAATATCATAAACTTCAATTAGAATCAATGTTACATTATATGATAAAGCTTCAATAATATATGGTAAAAATTACAGCAAATCAGGGTTGTACAATTCCAGCCCATATCTTAAAGCTCCTACAGGTAGATTAACAGTATCGGACCTCTCTAACAGTTTCGGACCTTCTTCAGGATCATTAACAAGATATGGGCTGCTTTAAGCACAATAAAAGCGATTGGGCCGACCAAGAGAGATACCCAGCCCATGGGAGTTGTAAGTCAAATATTCTGTCCCCACCAGAGAGTAACAGATTATATCTCTTAAGGGGGGAACCTATTGGAGATTAGAGATTTATGTCAATCTTCTAACTGTTTCTTAAGCCTATAAATACCCTCCCTCCTCCCTCAGTCAGAAGGTAATCAAAAATTTCTCTCTCAAACTCTCATTCTCACTATGGTTCTGAATTGAGAATCGAGGGTCAGGCACCGAGGCCAACCAAGGTGTTTCAAGCTTTTTGCAGGTCCATCTCCCACGTCAGCAACCATCGGATTCAGATCAGGGTGTTCTTTCAACGATCCAGATCCAATCTCAGGAGCTTTAACCACTTTTTACGGCGATGATCAAAGATTAGATCTTTAGTAGTTTCCTTCAAAATATAAACTCATTATTTGTTTGCTCCCATACCAAAATAAGTAGCAACAATATATGTTGCAATTAAAATCATAGATAATTCAAAAGTCAACAAAGTTTTCAAGACACCCCAATTTCTCCCCATTTTTTGGAACACACCAAAATGGAGCTATTCTTCATTGTCTTCATCGTCTGCCTCCTCATTGTCATTCGCACTTGCATGCCCACTTCCTCTGCTAGTGTTTCCTACATTTTCATCATGATCATCACTAGCTTGATGGAGATGGGGAATTGGCTCCCAGCCCTCTTTTTGGCCACATAGTCTTAAGTGCTAAGATAATATTGATGCATGAGATCATTCATGCGGTCAAAATGTTCATGGATCTCATCGAATGACGCTTTAAGAGAAATGGATTCAGATTTCATTTTAAGTGATCTTCCGGTCATTGGCACTCCAAAATGCATTTGAGACAGGGTTATAGGTTGGTTGGGCTTGCTAAGGAGATATTTGCCTATGGGAATGCCAAAATCATTAGCTAGATTGTAAATGAGAGTACTTAATGGAAGAGCACGAGTGTGTTAGAGAAGATTATAAGTGTGAGAGAGAGCATAGTTTGGACGATAAATGATGTTATATCAAAGTTGTACACCCAAGTACATGAAAGAGAATGAAAGATTGATCGAGACGAATTTCAGTCTTGCCATTTCCTGGTAGGATTAGATTTCTTGGTAGACCGGACATCGGGCTTGGGTATCATGCTAAAAATGGTGTTGTGGTTATGATTGGGGTTGTATTCAAGAGTGTCAAAAACACGGGATAAGCATCAAAATCAACATCACAAAGAGAATAATGAGTTTTTAAATGGGTGCTCGTAATCTCGACGGGTTGGCCGAGAATTAGAGGCGTGATGTATAGTTTGCCGAAATCAAACAATAGATTAGCATTTGCTGAGCAATAAACTCGGAATGAATACTTTTGGTTGCTAGATATTTCTCCCACCGAAATCCTTTTGAGAAACCTAGCCATGCCCTCGAAATTTTCCCAAATTTTATGAAGACTAATGACCCTACTAGGAATAACTGCTTTGTTGGCTAAGGAATCGATATATATATCAGCACTTGGTTTGTGAACATCATATCATCAATGACAACAAACTTAGGAGGAGCGGGTTGTTTACCCCTAGATTTGGAAGATTTAGGAACGAAGGAAGATGATGAAATGTTGCGATTGGAGCGCCGAGTGATGAAGGCCATATGAAATAAAAAAATCCGAATAACCTTCAGGAGAACCCAACAAAATTGAGAAAGGGGGATGATAGATTGGAGAATTTTGATGGGTTTGAAGAGGAAGGGAGGCTAGGGTTTGGAGAGAATAGAGGAAGATGGTGAAATGTTGTCATTAGAGCGCCGAATGATGAAGGCCATACAAAATAAGAAAATCTGAATAACCTTCAGGAGAACCTAACAGATTTGAGAAAGGGAGATCATAGACTGAAGAATTTTGATGGGTTTGAAGAGGAAGGAAGGCTAGGGTTTTGAGGGATAGGGGCTATAGAGGAGAAGAAGAGTATATAAAGAAGCTCGGGCCCAACATGTCATAGAGAGAATACATAAATAAAAAAATGAAAAATAAAATAAAAAAATCACACAGCACCGGATTTGGCAGTCAACTATTCCTGGGACAATCGACTGCCTAATATAGCGAAAAATAAGCAGCAATCTCACAAATATATTTGCGGTCGACTGCACATTTTATAGTCGACTACAACTCTATTTATCCCCTTTTATTTGTTTATTTGTTTTTATTTTTATATTTTGTGGAAATAAATAGGACCAATGAAAACACAAAAAAATAATAACAAAAAATTGCAAATTAATCAAGCATAAATGTCAATAACATTTAATTCCCCATGAAGATATTGAAAATGTTTTTCATCTAGTGGTTTTGTAAATAATCAGCTAGTTGGTTGCATATCGGTTGGAACATAATCAAGTACATTGTCACCTTTAATTAAATGATGACAAATTTCTATATTCTGTGTTGCTATGTTGGTCCAAATTCTTTGTCATATGAACAATACTAGTATTGTCACACATAATTGGAATATGATCAAAAAAATACGTTATAGTCATCCAATGTGTGTTTCATCTGTATTACATGTGCACATTATGATCCTACAGCTATATATTCGGCTTCGACTGTGGATAATTTGACAGAGTTTTGTTTCTTTGAGGCCCATGACACAAGGCAATTTCCAAGAAAATGACATGTGCCACTTGTACTTTTTCTATCAGCCAAACTTTCAGCATAATTTGCATCCGAGTATCCTACAAGAGAATGTTTTCTATCTTTCGGGTACCAAACGGTCACATTTGAAGTACCTTTAAGGTATCGAATAATATGCTTAATGGAAACTAAATGCGACTCTTTGAAACATGATTGGAAGCGTGGGCATAGACAAACACTAAACATAATGTTAGAACGAGATGCAGTAATATAAAGTAAACTGCCTATCATACCACGATAGACAGAATTATCAATGCTTTTACCGTTTTTGTCCTTTGAGTGTTTTGTGGTAATTGCCATGGGCTTTTTGTAAGTGTTGACACTTTCCAAGTTGAATTTCTTGACTAATCAATTCCCGTATTTGATTGATTTACGAAGATGTTGTCTTTGCTTTGTTGTACTTGAAGACCAAGAAAATCGTTCAACTCACAACTACAAAACGCAAGGGTTTTCCCATCGTTCTCTTCGATCTTTCCCAGCGTTTAAACATCGGGAAAGATTATAACGGCGTTTCCAAAAATGCGGCCAAAAGTGTCGGGATAACTCGTGCCAGGAAAGATAACTAGTCTTTCCCAGTGTTTTACAAAAATGTCAGTATAGACAAAGTCTTCCTCGATGTTTTTCAAATCGTCGGGATACACCAAAATAAATGCAGGTAAAAACCAACCTATCCCGACATATTTTGGACATGCTGTGATGGACTTTTTTTCTTCCTATTTTCATTTATCTTATCAACCTATCCCGACGTTTCTTGAACACGTCGGGATAGACTTGTTTTCTTTCCTATTTTCATTTATTTTATCAAAACCAAAATACATGTAATTCAATTCACAATCATTTCTTGAACTTCATGCCAATAATCATCCACAAATCCAATAATCAAACATAATAAACAATTAGAAGAGTTCCGAAAAAATTCCAATAAACAAGCATAATAATCAAAGAATTCCAATAATCATCCACAAAATCAACGAATGCATGCAATAACTATATATATGTACAAGTGTTGAAGAGCACAAAATCACAAAATCATAAGGGTAAACAAGACATATAACTTCCAATGTATAAAGAATTAAGAACACAAGAAAAGAAAAAAAGGTTACAAACCAATGCCTTCTTCCACCAGAGTTGCTTCCACTGCCTCTATGCTCATCGATAGTTTTATATCCATGTTGTCTTTGTGGATTAGCATGACTCGAAACATATGGTACTTTTAGTTGGACCTATGTAATGCACAAATTTGTCGGAAAATTAGTCATCATGAACATGCACAGAATATATACACCCACAAAAGAGAATTTTCTACAATTTACCACAACAATAGAAATAATCAATAATAGCACATCCACCATTATGATATACAATCCATCTCAATATGTAATTTTTGTTTCTCAGCCAAACCAGAAATAATCATTAAAATCTCATCCACCATTTCGATGTATAATCCATCTCTATATGTAGACTTGATTAGGTATAAGTTTTAAATATCTTGATGGCTCCTTCGATGTGCACTTGATTAGTTATAGATCTGAATGTATCTTAACTCACCACTTCAAGTCTTTTGTACTTTGGAATCTAGAAATTTTCTTTCTTATTAAAATCTAGAAATTTTCTCTTCACATGTATAAATTGTAATGATTGAGTTATCAATATTTATTTATTAAATATAATTAATTTAATTATTATGTACTACTAATTAATTTAATTATCAGTTAATATTTTGTTTACAGCTTATAAAAATTTTGTTGTCTTCCAAATTTTGGTTCACTTCAACAAGAAAAAGATAAGTTATATTACTAACCGGTGTTTACAATGGAATTTTACCGTTAGGATTTTATTGCTTGATTACAGCTGCAAGAACTTCTGTTAGTTATTGCACCTCTGTCCTTAACCCAAACACCTCCTCACTGCAGGCAAGCCCGAAAGTAGATGTAGAAGGACTGAAGACTTGAGAGGGTGTCCTGTAACCCCCGTTTCCGATTGTACGGATTTTATTTTCTTCAGTATTCTTGTATTTCAATTTTCCATAAATTTTTCTATTCTTTTGAATACAATTACCCTCATTTGGATATTCGATTATTCTGTTAGAACTCATATACTATTCAGTGTGCAATCTATTTCTTTCTTGTTGATTATTAATTTTAAACCCAAATTATATTTCATTATATAATCTCATTCAATTCTATAATTTTATTTGTTTTCTAACTTGATTATTTTATTATTGACTAAAACCCATATCTCTAAGACAAATTATAATAGAATTAAAAATAAAACAAAACATATTTTGTGCTACAACCCAAACCCAACCCGTTAACCTTATAACTATTAAATCTTATCCTGAAGCCCATTAACCAAGCCCCACCCGAAATCCATCAATATCACCACTAATATTCTCATCTGCACAACTACCCTAATCTTCAGTAACCCATGTTTAACTCATAACCAATCACTAATCATCTCACAGTAAATCTCTAGCCACCCACTTATTAATCCCTTAATCCTCCATCTTCTTCAATCACCTGACTATTTCTTCTTCTACTATTTACCCGACAACCCTTCTTCATCTCCTTCACTACTCTCATCTCTCCTTCTTCTTCAACCCTTCTTCATTCCAAAACCCCAACATCCCGAGCGCTTGAAATCCCTACATCTCCTCACCATCCAGCCGCTCACTGCCTCACCACCAGTGCCAACCCACTGAGCTCCTCATCTTCATTGTCGCCTGCACCCACAGCATCGCCGCCAACTCCCGAACCCAACCACCATCGCCCTCACCTCATCGCCATGCCTCCACCACCGCAGTCACCACCATCAGCCATCGCCCTCTCTGAAACTCCACCACCCTGACGACCAATCGACCTCGCCACTCGCAGCAAGCGCATAACCTGGCTCGTCGCCTCTCCCCACCATCTTCAAGCACCACTGGAGCACCATTGACCATCGACCTCCTGCTCCACCATCTTTGCCAACAACTACAACCCATCGCCACTTCACCCCGTGCACCGCCTTCCTCCACCACAGTGCGCATTACCGACCACTGACTGCGATGCTCCACCACCATCTCCTTCTCCCATGCAACTGCCTGCATTGCCAGCATCATCATCACCTCCACTGCCGCCCAAACCCATCACCACCCTTGCTGCTGATGCATCCCGACGCCACCGCATCCCCTCATCTCCATTACTACCGCCGCTCGCCATTGCGCCATCATCTCCTCACCGAGTGAAACCTTCCTCCTTCACCCCTGCTGAGACCGCAACCACCCCGACATGCCTACCGCTGCTCCTCATCTCCTACGTGCTGTTCTCATCCCTTCACTACCATCTTCAAACCCCATAACCACCCAGGCTTCATCTTCATCTCCTCGCTACCCCGACTTTATCCACTGTGGCCATCCCCAAGCACCCTCGACTGCAGACTTCCACCACAGCCCTGCAGCCCCTCGCTAACTCGACCACCATCACTGCCTTCACCCCACATCTGAACCGCCATTGTTGCTGCCTCTTCGGTGTCCCCTTGCAGCCTCATTCTGAACAACCTAAAGCTCCTTGCTGTTGTTTGCAAACTGACCGATTTTGTTGTCGTTATTGCTAACCGAGGCTTGCCATTGCTATTGTTTATTGCCGTCTCGTTGCATCCTCGTTCGTCTCTTCGCCACACTCAAAATCATCACCAAAAAGGCATGCACCTCTTGTACACAATTTATTGTTCTTGTGCAAGAATTTTCTTTGAAATCCGGTCAGTAGTTATTGAATTGAATATCGTATGTAATTGAATTCCATTAATGATTCTTTGTTTTCTTAATCGTACCAAGTTATTGATTCATAGACTTCTTATCGTGCCACATTATTGTTCAAATCTAGAACCGTTAAATCATCATGTTATTGAATACTTGAATATACTGTCTTGTCTCTTTTCTGAGCTTGTACTGAGATTTTGACCCAGTTTCCGGCACTAAAATCTAGAACTTTGTACATAGAAATTGTAGCACACTGAGTCATGAATCCAGAAAAACTTACGGATTCTCAATTCGATTTATATATTGTATGTTATTAACATTTTAGTACTGTCATGTTATAATTTTCAGAACCAAGACTGTGCACAAACCAGCAAAGAATGAATTTATATGCATAGCTACTGTAACTATAATGTAACACTCCGAATTCCAAATAAGACTGAATTCGAAGTTCCACAGGATCTTTACATTTCACTTCGTACAATTTTACAAATAATTAAAAAAAATTATTACACCAGAGTCTTTTACATTAACACACAGCGGAATAAATAAAATACAACAATGATAAATGTATAATTGTAACAACTTTAGCATTTAAGTAATCATTAGCAACAGATTTATCTTTATATCTTCTTGTAAATTCCAAGTCCTGCATATAAAACTGTGGGCACGTCAATTGCTTACAACCGACGAAATATTATACACGGTCATCCTCGCTATGCCAAAAGTATAACGATTCTCAAATACTTTAACAAACACAAACTTGATTACAAACAAAGCTAAAAAGGGGACTATCCTGTTGATGTCGTGGGTGCTGTGCCCCTAATCCTTAATGCAGTTATTTATATTAAATGACACAAATACACACTTGTTTGGATCCCATGCATCGCATACTACATAGGTCTGAGGGCAACCCTTAATCGTTATTCATCTTGTAGGGTTGATTCTCTCGCCATGAATTAAACTACTACGGTAACTACGGTAAGTATCCTAGGTGTTCTATGAGTTATGAGCCTATATCCAGACATTCTGGAGAGAATCCCATGCCATGTCATGACGCATCGTGCAGGCATCCTTTGGAAAATTCACCTCCGCCATGGAACGATGGCACTACGTAGTCACCGAGCACCCCACAAGCGTCGCTACGGTCCCGATATCCTGGAGAAGTATTCATGCCCTGACATGATGCATCATGTGGACATCCTGTAAATACTCTCACACCGTAGATCCGAGGCCCTCATACACATGTTTTTCTTTTACTTTCATCACATCTCCACTATGTGTCTAATCCTTAGATAATTGAATCATTAATAAAATTAATACTCTAGAATTAGCGTTACCTCTACATCAGTCTTAAACATCAATCATGACCCAATCTTGGTCTTTTATCATCACATTTCTCTTCCAAAATTTCATTCATGCCGATGCATGGACTTAGCTAAACTCTAGTGTCAAATTCATTTCATGTTCATCAAAAAAAGAGTACTCATATTCACAAATTCCATATTTCATCATGTTTCTTTTACTTCATTTTCCATGCACAATTTGCATAATTTAAACAACAATCTCATATTTAATCTTACTCAACTTTTACATGTCAAAAAAAAAAACAAATCCGAAACTCAAGAAAACCATCAGTCAAGACAGTGACAGTCGACTGTGAAAAATGGCCAGTCGACTGTCCTATAAAAATTCAAAACCCAATAAACAACAATCCGGACAGTAACAGTCGACTGTTGAAAAATGGCCAGTCGACTGTCATGCAAAAATTCAAAACTCAATAATCGATAGTCAGGACAGTGTTAGTCAACTGTTGAAAAATGGCTAGTAGACTGATATTGCAAACAAATCTGAAATTCTATACTTGACAATCGATTGTCGACTATCAATTATAACAGGTTGCGGTTAAAGTGGATCATGAATATATTTTAGACATAGAAAAGTTTCTTTTTAGATGGATCTCAAGATATTCTTCTTTTATTCACAATGTGTTCATACAATCATTCTTTTTCATTCTTTAACAAATCAAACTCTTAATTTAGTTTAATTTTTACGAACTAATCATTTTCTTATGTTTCAAAAGACAACATAGATGATAATCTAGTGACTACAATATTACTCATATACGGCAATTAAAAACACACTTTTACCACAAATCAATTTATTTCATAGTCCATGGATACTAGTTTGCATTCTATAATTCATTCATAGGCACAATTCTTCACACATTGCATTTTACAATTCATTCATAAGCAAATTTTTCATAAAATAATAATTCATCCATTCTAGCATGCAAATATACTAACAAACCATCATAATACATCTTAATTAATACATTCCAATTCGTTTTACTAACCTTTCATGTAGATCAATTTGAGCCTCTTTTTATTTAGTCTCTTCAAACAAGCATAGAGCAATCTTTCCTACTTATTTCTAACATGTTCACAATTTTAAATCCGAGCATGGTATCTAAATTAGAAGTTTGAAAAACCACCCACCTTAATTGAAGGGCCTTCTCCTCCTTGAACTAAGCAAAACCTGAGCTCCTTCCTTCTCCTCTTGATGTAGACCGGTCTCCAATAGTGCAAGAACGCACAAAATGCACAACTCTCAATTTTTTTACTCACACACAAATTTCTACAACTCTTCCTTTTCTTCTCACTCTTTACAAATTTCTAATGGTGCCAAGAGATGAATGGCTAGGGGGGACTATTTATACACTACTCAAGGCTAAATGAAGGGTGGAGATGCATATAGATGAAGGGCTAGGATGTACTAGGGAGTTAGAAGAACTACACATGATCACACGACCAACTCTCCACTACTCCACACACCCCATCTTCTCATGCACAATCCGGCCTACTCCCTCATGCTCCATTGCACGTGCATGTGCAATGCACGTGCCTCACCATGCACACCTAGTTACTAAATGTTCATGTGTTATTAATTAATTTGTTACAAAAACAAGTCTACCCTACAAGTTGTCACATTTAAATGAGAATAAACTAATGGGCTTATTTTAGTGGGCTAAAAATCCATGGGCTCTTTAATTTATTTAATTAATTTAATTAGTGTGGGCAAGGATTAAATAATTAAGCATTTAAGAATTAATAATAGATACTAATAGGCTTTTTAGAAGAGAAGAAATAAAATACTTGTTCATGACATTAAAAATAAATAATTTTTAAGTGAAAATGTATATAAATTTGCACGTGCAAAATACGTGAAATCAAACAAAACTTATATTTAATTATAAGTGAAAATTCAGGATGTTACATAAAATGTAGCTCGTGAATAAGTGTTGAGCCTGGTAAGGAGTCTACTTTCTAGAATTCTTGAAGGAACCTGATTTGCTTTCCCGTAGCAGCGGGAAAGTGAGTTTTCGTACAGCAACATATTGCTGTCTAGAATTTTATATTTATGTTTTTATTGAAATATAAACATGTTACTTTTGTATTTAATGAATAATATTGATACAGTAGATAGACCAAATAACATGATATCTTGTACTACATGGCTGATAATACAACTGTTCTATTTATTACACCGATTACATGTTAATGACTGATCACAACCGTTTCATCTAATTATACCAATTGCATGTGCACGACTGATCATAGTATAAGAATAACATGCCGCGGTACGACTTGGTAGTTAACAGTATAGGAGAGTGTACTCGGAAGGGGGCCCGTATTTTTCGTGTTATATGTTTACTGATCAAATTACCGATCCAGTATACCGATCAAGTTTACTGATCAAATTACCATTCATGTTTACCGATCATTGATTATAGTCATGAGAAGACCCGAGTACATAACCTTGTCGAATTCACCACTAGAGTGTAAACGTTAACTTGATTGTATGCATCCAAACCTGTGGTATGGAACACAGGATTGTGTGCATTAGATAGGACTGATAAAAGATTCATAGACATAAGATTAACGTTGAACATTGACACTGATAACTGATTCATGATTCTTGACTACTGATTCCTTATATTTATTCCTGATACCTGATCATGTCACCGACCATTATTACCGATCACTATAATATTGACTATATTGTTTATCGACAGGTGATTATTGACCAGTGCATATCAATTGATTGAACTTCATGATTATGAATTGCATCTTATCATCCTTATTGATATTATACATGTTCATATTGTTTATCTCCTTATGTTCTTCTATATCTTGTTTACTACTTGCTACTACTTGTCGCCCGTAGCTTCCTCTAACGGGTCTTTTCCCCCCAACTCTAGACGTTGAATTTACAGGTATGGAGGAGGAACCCACTGTAATACCCTGATTTTTCAATTAATGAAAAATTATTTATTTTGCACGTGTTGTGCACGTGCAATATTTTGTTTGAATTATTTTATCATAATGTGTATAATTATTTAATATATTTTTCTCAAATTATTTTAGTACAAAAGCCTTTCTTTTAAAAGCCTTCTTTGATTTAATTAAAAAGCCTTTTCTTTAAAAGCCCAAAAGTATTTTATTTTATTTTATTTTATTTTTTTTATAAACTAGTTTTGGCCCAAAGAAAGCCCATGAATTAAGTTATTTTAATTAAACTTGTCATGTAGAAGACTTTTTTTTAACAAATATATTTTTATACAATTTTAGAATGTACAAATTTGGCCTAGTTGCATGCACGTGCACTACACGTACACGTGCATTGCACACTTCATGCTTGGGGCCGGGTAGCATTCTTTTGGAGGGAAATTTGGATTTTTGGGTGTGGAGAACATGGGGGTAGTTTCAAGGAGGTGGGTAGTTTTTCTAACTCCTACTTTGATCTAAGCCCTTCATTTTACAACCACCAAGACAATCTTGGCCCTCCATTTCACTCATCTTTGAGTATAAATACCCCCCTTCTCATGGCTAATTTTTCATATGCAAAGTATAATTTCTAAAGCTATAGTATTATAATTGTGTGAGTTATAAAAGATAAGAGAGTGTGTGGTTTCTTGTGGTTGCTTGGAGTGGCCGGCATCAAGGATTGGGAAGCATTCGGCTTGGGAAGCATTCGGCTAGGACTTGGAAGCTTGGAGTGGTGCACTCTTTTGGCTAGGAGGAGGTGTTCTTATCTACTAGGACTTGTTGCCTTTTGTGTTTCTCTCCATTAAGGTGGGTAAAATATTTCATATTTCTAATGTAGGATCCATGCTAATTTTATTGTCAACACTATACATGGAAAATACTAATAAGAGTCCACTCTAATTAAAAAGTTAGTATATGAATGGATTGGAATGATGTGATTAATTTTGTATGTGAAATTCTAGCATGAAATTAAACTATATGTAGCACTTTCCATGATTGTTAGTTTAATTGAATAATGATGCAATATGGCTAGTATGATGTGTGAAAATCTCCATTAATTGCTTGTAAATTGTATGGTTGAAACATGACAATTGATTAAGATGATGACACTATGAAATTTGAATAGAAAGTATATTGAATGCTTGAGTTATGAGTATGTTAAATTCATGAGTAGAAGTGGCATAAATGAACCAATTAAATTACTTGTTGTCATCAAAATACAAATACCCAAAACTTAGTAATTTTGAGTTTGATCTATTCATATGCTACATGAATCCTTTTGCTAATATGAGTATGGGAAAATCCAAAGATGTATGTGGTGTGAATATAGATTAATAAACAGTAAATTATCATAGGAAACTTGGGAATAAAAGAGATTAGAAGACCAATTGATTTCTTTTCAATGTCGAAAATAAAAGATATGGTAGTTTTAATGAACAAATTATTAGTTTGGGTGGAAAAATTATGTTTTTAGTACAAAAAAATTATTTTATACTTACTGTTATGAAGATCAGTCAAGGGAGATTAAATCTGGAATTTTTCAGTGGTTTGTATAAAGGCAATATGAACTAAATTGATTTGAACATCGAGTTGTTTTCTAAAACAGTGCGAATATGAAACATATAGACTTTAACTCAGTACTGTGACAACCTGAGCCAGTGGCTCAGGCGGTCTTCGACTGCGTTCGGTTTCCCTGAGCGGCGCGGTTCGAAACCCGGCCTTCACCATCTTTTTACCCAAACTGTGTATATATGTATATAGGACTGCGAACTGATAGCACATACACCTATTTCGCCCTCTTCTAATCGCTAGCACATGTTGGCCTGTTGGCGGGTGCTCTGGGCTCCTTCTCTACCGTGCTGGGTTCGAATCCTCCCTTTAGCACTTTATAAAAATATTTTTTTTGTGAGATTGTGATGTCCAAAAAATGTGAGAAAAATATGGTAATTTTCATAAAAATACAAGGAATTTTATGGGATTGGTTTGGGTATTATTTGAAGAAAATATAATGTAATTTGTGAACAAATAGCATAATTGAAGCTATGGTTCTAAGACCCATACTTATGGAAATTTTCAGTTTGTAAAGATATATTGAAATGGATTTTATTAGAAAGTAATTGACAAAAAGAATTTTGTGGTGTGACATGATGTTATTAATTCTCACTCGAGGATATTGTGTAAAATGTGAAGTATGAGTGTTTAATTATGAAGTGCATGAGTCCATTGTATAATATTGGAATTTAGAAGTCATGTTGATGAAATTGTTGGCCATGAATATGAATTTTTATGAGTTATAAGTATTTACTATGGACTTGTGAACAAAGTATAATCATGAATAAGAAAGAATATGAAAATGTGACATGGAAGTTGTCATGAGTTAAAGATTGTGAAATGAAATTTGAAATAGAGTAGCTAAGTCTCCCCGGCACCGAGAAATGAAATAAAATGAAATTAGACCAAGGTTGGTCGTGATGAAATGAATGAATAAGTCCGGTTGATGGAGAGGCTAACTCTAGAGATTAATTTTGTTCATGATTTTTAATAAAACTAAGGACTAGTGCATAGTGAAGACGTGATGAAAGTAAGAGAAAAACACTGAGTATGAGGGCCCTGGGTAGCGGCGAGAGCGTATCCCAGGAATTCCCATGACGAGTCTGGGTGAGGATACTGTTCCAGAGTACCGTCCCAGTGGCGACGCTCGTGGGATGTTTGAAGACTACGGGTGGTGTCATGTTTATGGTGAGAGCGTATCCCAGGAATTCCCATGATGCGTCTGGGTGAGGATACTACTCCAGAGTGCCTAAACATGAGTTCGTAGGTCAGATAACATCTAGGATACTTACCGTAATTACAGCAGTAGATTAGATCATAACGGGGGATTGAACCCTACAAAGATGAAGAACGAATAAGGGCTTGCCCTCGGACCTATGTAGTATGGGATGCATAGAATCCGAACAAGTGTGCATTAGTGTCATGTAACATAATTAACTGCATTAAGGACTAAGTGCACAATCACAACACGACATCAATAGGGTAGTCCCTTTAGTTTAAAATGTGACAAGTTTGTGGTTGCTAAATATGAAATGTTAAGTTATACTATTTCCGGCATAGAGAGGATGGCCGTGTATAATGATCGTCGGTTGAATAAACTGACGTACCCACAGTCTGACATACAGGTAAATGTTATGCTAAAGATTAAAGAAGATTTGGATGCTTAAAGATTATATCAAGCTGTTGTACTTGTATTTAATTGTTGTATTTTACTTCTGCTGTGCAAAAGAAAGATGTAATTATGATGTAATCTCTGATGTATGATGAAAAGTTTTAATTTCCCTGTAAAAGTGTACTAAGAAAGTGAAAAGATCCTGTAGAACATCTCGAATTCAGTGTAATTGGGATTCGGGGCGTTACAGAGTGGTATCAGAGCCACGCTTTCTACACTTTCACACTTGTACAAATTTATAGGGAACGACACCCTAGATGTGGACATTAGAGTGTGTGTTTGAATCTAGAGATTTAAATGTAAGTGACTTACATTTGTGTTGCTCTAAGATTTATGCCTTCTCCTCTCTATTTCTAAGATGGCTGATCACTTCGACCCTGCTGGAGGCGACGACTGGCACATCATTGAGGAAGAGTACCATCCTGGACAGGCAGATTCCGAGGACGAGTACTACCCTGGACAAGCTGATTCTGATGATGAGGAGTACCCTGAATCCCGAGAGATCACCCCACCTCCGGATTCATCTGATGATTCTTCTTCCGACGAAGAGGAAGTACCAGTTCCCAGTGGTCTTGTGACTTCTCTTCAGAGGCAAGTGGAAACCCTGAAGGAGAGAGTTGGATTGTTGGAGGCTCAGCTGGAGAAGCGGAAGGCTGACTATTCTATTCTTAGCCATCGGATTTGGGAACTTGAGAAGAAAAAGAACCTAACTGATGTGCTGAAGGATGAGGTTGATGAACTGCGGGAAGAACTTCGAGCAGCGAAGAGGACCCGTAGGAGTTAGAGTGTTGTAGCTTCTGTTTCTTTCATTCTGATGTTTAGAGATGTTTTTAAATTCGAATGTAAAAACTTTTGGAATTCAATGAAATGGAAGTTGGTTTAAATTCTTGTTATATACTTCGAATTTGACGGATCTTTTGCATCAGAATATGTCGAGAAGAGGAGCAAGGAATGGGGAAGGTTTGGATCTGGAGACTGAACTTGCTAGGGTCTACCAGACGTTGAATGCAGTGGCTCAGAACCAAGCTAGGGGGCCGGCAAATCCAGTGCCCGAGGCGATAAAGCTGGTGGAATCGTTCAAGAGAATGAAACCACCTGTATTCGAGGGAAAGTCAGACCCAGATACGGCTGACAACTGGATACGGCAAGTGGAGACAATCTTTGAGGTATTGGAGACCCCGGAGGGTAGCAAGGTCAAGTTGGCAACCTTGCAGCTGGAGAAGGATGCGGCGGTTTGGTGGCAATCCGTGAAGAGGACCATGGGAGGTCTGTTGTTTGGTTGGGAGGAATTTCTGGAGGAGTTCCGCAGCCATTATTTCCCCTCCGACGTCCAGGAGAAGAAGGCGATGGAGTTCCTGTCGCTTCAGCAAGGCAGTATGTCGGTGAGAGCCTATGAGACCAAGTTCACTCAGCTCTCCAGGTATGCTCCAGAACTGGTGGCGGATGAGGCCAAGAAAGCTCGCAAATTCGAGCATGGTCTGAGGCCTAGTTTGAGATCTCGTATGATACCCCTTGGTATCAGGAGATTCGATAAGCTGGTCAAGAGGGCGGCAGCGACGGAGGCAGATATGGAGCAGTTCCATGTTGTTCAGAACAAGAGGAACAACTGGCAGTCCGGGAAGAGGCCTGCACATTCGGGGAGTTTCAGGGGGCAACCATCTGCGCAGAGGTTCAAACCGACAGGGGCGAACGCTGTGAGTGTGGCTGGGAGGCCTGGAAACAATGTGGTGAGACCTTCTGCGGTGACTTGCTACAACTGTGGTGAAACGGGACACTACAAATCTCACTGTCCCAAACTACAGGGTGAAAACAGCAACGCACCAACGCAGCAGGCTGGGAAGAGGTCGTACCAATCAGGGCGAGTATTTGCCTTGACGGAAGCTGATGCTGAGGAGGCAGATCAGGTCATCTCTGGTACGAGGGCTGGTGTTTAGAGTCTTTGTCATTTCTTTTCCCTTTGTTTAGTGAGGCTGTTATGTAATGATGTATATTATGTAACAGGCGAACTCTATCTTAATGGAATGAAAGCTGTCGTATTGTTTGATACTGGATCCTCTCATACTTTTGTGTCTCCAAAGTTTGCTAAAGTGTTGGGAGTTGAACCGAAGACTTTCCCAGGCAAGATCTTATCAGTAGCTACTCCGTCAGGGGAAACTTTAACCACTGATCGGTATTATGCTGATTGCGAGATTGTGATTGGGGATAGAATCTTTGGCATTGATCTGATCGAACTGACTATCTTGGGAGTCGATGTTATCATTGGCATTGATTGGATGTCGGTGTACAGTGCAAGCATCGAGTGTAAGGCCAAGACGGTGACAGTGAAGGCTCCAGGTGGACCTGAAGTCGTGTTCCAAGGGAAGCGGAAATGTTCTAAGCTGGTGGCAACTATCCGCAAGGAAGAGACTCCTGTGGAAGTGCAAGGGATTCCTGTGGTTCGAGACTATCCGACAGTGTTCTTGGAAGATTTTCCTGGGTTACCTCCGCATCGTGATGTAGAGTTTAGCATCACTGTTCAACCGGGAAGTGCACCCATTTCTAAGGCACCTTATAGGATGGCTCCAGTGGAACAGGATGAGGTGAAACGGCAAATTGAGGAACTGTTGGGAAAAGGCTTTATTCAACCTAGTGCGTCACCTTGGGGAGCACCAGTGCTTTTGGTAAAGAAGAAGGATGGATCGATGAGAATGTGCATCGATTACCGGGAGCTGAATAAGGTTACTGTTCAGAATAAGTATCCGATTCCTCGAATTGATGACTTGTTCGATCGTCTGTAAGGAGCAGCTGTATTCTCCAAAATAGATCTTCGATCAGGTTACCACCAAGTTCGAGTGAAAGCTGAAGATGTGCATAAGACTGCATTTAGAACTCGGCATGGGCATTACGAATTCTTAGTTATGCCATTCGGAGTGACGAATGCACCTGCAATCTTCATGGACTTGATGAACAGAGTTCTGAGGCCGTTTATTGATTCTTTCGTCGTGGTGTTTATCGACGATATTCTCGTGTACTCCAAGTCTGAGGAGGAGCACACTGAGCATCTGGCAGCAGTGTTGCAGAAGCTGGAAGAGCAGCAGTTGTATGCCAAGTTATCCAAGTGTGATTTCTGGAAATCTGAAGTGGCATTCCTAGGTCACATCCTTTCTAAGGAGGGAGTGGCAACTGACCCTCAGAAGATAGAGGCAGTGAGAGATTGGGCGAGGCCTACTACAGTGAAGGAAGTCAGAAGTTTCCTTGGGATGACTGGATATTATCGGAGATTCATTCAAGGTTATGCTCAGATAGCTGTACCGCTTACAGGGCTGACCAAGAAGAATGTGAGCTTCAAGTGGACCGAGCAATGTGAGGCGAGCTTTCAGGAGTTGAAAGATAGGCTGACTACTGCACCTATCTTGGCTTTGCCTAGGGCTGGTGTCGAGTATGACGTTTATAGCGATGCTTCACATCGGGGGCTTGGTTGTGTCTTAATGCAAGAAGGAAGAGTAATCGCTTATGGGTCCAGGCAACTACGACCGCATGAGAAAAATTACCCGACTCATGATCTGGAGTTGGCTGCGATTATCTTTGCTTTGAAGCAATGGAGACACTACGTGTACGGTGAGGAGTTGAATATGTACACGGACCATAAGAGCTTGAAGTATATATATCAGCAGAGGGATCTCAATCTGAGGCAGCGGAGATGGTTGGAAGTGCTCGAGGATATGCGACCTGAGATCAAGTATCATCCCGGAAAGGCTAATGTTGTTGCGGATGCACTTAGCCGCAAGAGCAGTTTGGCCTGTTTGATTACGACTCAGAGGCATCTGATTGAGGAGCTGGACCGAGCTGGTATTGAGGTTGTCTTGCAAGGATTGGGAGCATCATTGGCTCAGTTGAGGCTTCAGCCTACTTTGAATGCCAGGATCATTGCAAGTCAGGAGGCTGATGCTGATATCTTGGGGATGAAGGAGCAGGTTGGTGCTGGCAGGTTGCCCGGATTTCAAATCAGGGATGGAGTGCTGTGGTTCGGAGACAGGCTGTGCGTTCCAAATCAGGCGGACCTGAAAGAGAGTATTCTTCAGGAGGCGCATGCTACTCTTCTGTCTGTACATCCTGGGAGTACTAAGATGTACAAGGACATCAAGCAGCATTTCTGGTGGTCAGGTTTGAAGCGGGATGTGGCTGAATTTGTCGCGAAGTGTGAGGTTTGTTAGCAAGTCAAAGCCGAAAATCAGAGACCCGGAGGTCTATTACAGCCGTTACCTATTCCGGAATGGAAGTGGGATAACATCAGTATGGATTTCATTACGGGATTGCCTAAGAGTCCTAAAGGTAATGATGCAATTTGGGTTATAGTCGATCGACTTACCAAGTCCGCTCACTTTTTGGCGATGAAACTCACTGCTTCGATGGACAAGTTGGCTGAGATGTATGTTGGTGAGATTGTCCGACTTCATGGCGTTCCTTCGACCATTGTGTCTGATCGAGATGCGCGGTTTACTTCGCATTTCTGGAGGAGTCTTCAGACGGCTTTGGGTACCAAGACAGATTTCAGCACTGCTTTTCATCCGCAAACCGATGGGCAGACCGAGAGAGTCAATCGTATTCTTGAGGATATGCTGCGGTGTTGTATACTAGACTTTGGAGGCAGTTGGGAAAGGCATTTACCCTTGGTGGAGTTTGCCTACAACAACAGTTTTCAGGCCAGTATTGGGATGGCGCCGTACGAAGCTCTGTATGGCAGGAAGTGCAGGACTCCTGTTTGTTGGTATGAAGTTGGGGAGCGTCAGTTGTTTGGTCCTGAGCTTGTGCAACTGACTTCTGAGAAGATTGATCTGATCAGGAAAAGGTTGGTGGAAGCTCAGAGCAGGCAGAAAAGCTATGCAGACAACCGGAGAAGGGACCTTGAGTTTGAGGTTGGTGACTTCGTCTTCCTGAAGGTATCACCCAGCAAAGGTGTGGTTCGTTTTGGCAAAGGCGGGAAGTTAGCCCCGAGGTTTATAGGCCCGTATAAGATATTGAAAAGGATCGGGAAAACTGCTTACCGGCTTGAATTACCGGAAGAGTTGTCTCAGGTGCACAATGTCTTTCATGTGTTTATGCTGAGAGGTTATATTCCGGACCCGAGTCATCATTTGCCTGAAGTGCCGGAAGGTTTGCAGTTAGACCTGAATTACATCGAGTCTCCTGTTGAGATTGTTGACCGTAGGGAGAAAGTCTTGAGGAATAAGACGATACCGATGGTCAAGGTAGTCTGGAGAAACCACTTGGTTGAAGAGGCTACTTGGGAATCTGAGGAGAGGATGTTGAAGGACTATCCTGAGCTTTTTGCTTGATTGTATTTTTGGTATCTTTGTTTCTTGTTGAGTGTGTTGTATTTTGTTTGTTCTCTCGCTCTTGATTGTAGTTCCGGGGACGCAACTATTCTAAGGAGGGAGTGCTGTAATACCCTGATTTTTCAATTAATGAAAAATTATTTATTTTGCACGTGTTGTGCACGTGCAATATTTTGTTTGAATTATTTTATCATAATGTGTATAATTATTTAATATATTTTTCTCAAATTATTTTAGTACAAAAGCCTTTCTTTTAAAAGCCTTCTTTGATTTAATTAAAAAGCCTTTTCTTTAAAAGCCCAAAAGTATTTTATTTTATTTTATTTTATTTTTTTTATAGACTAGTTTTGGCCCAAAGAAAGCCCATGAATTAAGTTATTTTAATTAAACTTGTCATGTAGAAGACTTTTTTTTAACAAATATATTTTTATACAATTTTAGAATGTACAAATTTGGCCTAGTTGCATGCACGTGCACTACACGTACACGTGCATTGCACACTTCATGCTTGGGGCCGGGTAGCATTCTTTTGGAGGGAAATTTGGATTTTTGGGTGTGGAGAACATGGGGGTAGTTTCAAGGAGGTGGGTAGTTTTTCTAACTCCTACTTTGATCTAAGCCCTTCATTTTACAACCACCAAGACAATCTTGGCCCTCCATTTCACTCATCTTTGAGTATAAATACCCCCCTTCTCATGGCTAATTTTTCATATGCAAAGTATAATTTCTAAAGCTATAGTATTATAATTGTGTGAGTTATAAAAGATAAGAGAGTGTGTGGTTTCTTGTGGTTGCTTGGAGTGGCCGGCATCAAGGATTGGGAAGCATTCGGCTTGGGAAGCATTCGGCTAGGACTTGGAAGCTTGGAGTGGTGCACTCTTTTGGCTAGGAGGAGGTGTTCTTATCTACTAGGACTTGTTGCCTTTTGTGTTTCTCTCCATTAAGGTGGGTAAAATATTTCATATTTCTAATGTAGGATCCATGCTAATTTTATTGTCAACACTATACATGGAAAATACTAATAAGAGTCCACTCTAATTAAAAAGTTAGTATATGAATGGATTGGAATGATGTGATTAATTTTGTATGTGAAATTCTAGCATGAAATTAAACTATATGTAGCACTTTCCATGATTGTTAGTTTAATTGAATAATGATGCAATATGGCTAGTATGATGTGTGAAAATCTCCATTAATTGCTTGTAAATTGTATGGTTGAAACATGACAATTGATTAAGATGATGACACTATGAAATTTGAATAGAAAGTATATTGAATGCTTGAGTTATGAGTATGTTAAATTCATGAGTAGAAGTGGCATAAATGAACCAATTAAATTACTTGTTGTCATCAAAATAGAAATACCCAAAACTTAGTAATTTTGAGTTTGATCTATTCATATGCTACATGAATCCTTTTGCTAATATGAGTATGGGAAAATCCAAAGATGTATGTGGTGTGAATATAGATTAGTAAACAGTAAATTATCATAGGAAACTTGGGAATAAAAGAGATTAGAAGACCAATTGATTTCTTTTCAATGTCGAAAATAAAAGATATGGTAGTTTTAATGAACAAATTATTAGTTTGGGTGGAAAAATTATGTTTTTAGTACAAAAAAATTATTTTATACTTACTGTTATGAAGATCAGTCAAGGGAGATTAAATCTGGAATTTTTCAGTGGTTTGTATAAAGGCAATATGAACTAAATTGATTTGAACATCGAGTTGTTTTCTAAAACAGTGCGAATATGAAACATATAGACTTTAACTCAGTACTGTGACAACCTGAGCCAGTGGCTCAGGCGGTCTTCGACTGCGTTCGGTTTCCCTGAGCGGCGCGGTTCGAAACCCGGCCTTCACCATCTTTTTACCCAAACTGTGTATATATGTATATAGGACTGCGAACTGATAGCACATACACCTATTTCGCCCTCTTCTAATCGCTAGCACATGTTGGCCTGTTGGCGGGTGCTCTGGGCTCCTTCTCTACCGTGCTGGGTTCGAATCCTCCCTTTAGCACTTTATAAAAATATTTTTTTTGTGAGATTGTGATGTCCAAAAAATGTGAGAAAAATATGGTAATTTTCATAAAAATACAAGGAATTTTATGGGATTGGTTTGGGTATTATTTGAAGAAAATATAATGTAATTTGTGAACAAATAGCATAATTGAAGCTATGGTTCTAAGACCCATACTTATGGAAATTTTCAGTTTGTAAAGATATATTGAAATGGATTTTATTAGAAAGTAATTGACAAAAAGAATTTTGTGGTGTGACATGATGTTATTAATTCTCACTCGAGGATATTGTGTAAAATGTGAAGTATGAGTGTTTAATTATGAAGTGCATGAGTCCATTGTATAATATTGGAATTTAGAAGTCATGTTGATGAAATTGTTGGCCATGAATATGAATTTTTATGAGTTATAAGTATTTACTATGGACTTGTGAACAAAGTATAATCATGAATAAGAAAGAATATGAAAATGTGACATGGAAGTTGTCATGAGTTAAAGATTGTGAAATGAAATTTGAAATAGAGTAGCTAAGTCTCCCCGGCACCGAGAAATGAAATAAAATGAAATTAGACCAAGGTTGGTCGTGATGAAATGAATGAATAAGTCCGGTTGATGGAGAGGCTAACTCTAGAGATTAATTTTGTTCATGATTTTTAATAAAACTAAGGACTAGTGCATAGTGAAGACGTGATGAAAGTAAGAGAAAAACACTGAGTATGAGGGCCCTGGGTAGCGGCGAGAGCGTATCCCAGGAATTCCCATGACGAGTCTGGGTGAGGATACTGTTCCAGAGTACCGTCCCAGTGGCGACGCTCGTGGGATGTTTGAAGACTACGGGTGGTGTCATGTTTATGGTGAGAGCGTATCCCAGGAATTCCCATGATGCGTCTGGGTGAGGATACTACTCCAGAGTGCCTAAACATGAGTTCGTAGGTCAGATAACATCTAGGATACTTACCGTAATTACAGTAGTAGATTAGATCATAACGGGGGATTGAACCCTACAAAGATGAAGAACGAATAAGGGCTTGCCCTCGGACCTATGTAGTATGGGATGCATAGAATCCGAACAAGTGTGCATTAGTGTCATGTAACATAATTAACTGCATTAAGGACTAAGTGCACAATCACAACACGACATCAATAGGGTAGTCCCTTTAGTTTAAAATGTGACAAGTTTGTGGTTGCTAAATATGAAATGTTAAGTTATACTATTTCCGGCATAGAGAGGATGGCCGTGTATAATGATCGTCGGTTGAATAAACTGACGTACCCACAGTCTGACATACAGGTAAATGTTATGCTAAAGATTAAAGAAGATTTGGATGCTTAAAGATTATATCAAGCTGTTGTACTTGTATTTAATTGTTGTATTTTACTTCTGCTGTGCAAAAGAAAGATGTAATTATGATGTAATCTCTGATGTATGATGAAAAGTTTTAATTTCCCTGTAAAAGTGTACTAAGAAAGTGAAAAGATCATGTAGAACATCTCGAATTCAGTGTAATTGGGATTCGGGGCGTTACACCCACAAAAAGACTCAGTGGCCATATCTACTAGAGGATGGAGTCCTACTGCATTGATTTATCTAGTTTCATATTTTCTTTCCTAGTTATTATTGTTGTTAGTGATGCATTTTATTCCAGGCATTTTGACCTAAAGTTTATGTATCTTTTCCATATGATGGTTATTGTTTGAGATTATGCATCATATTTCTTGTTCATGTGATTATTATTGTATTATTGAGCTTACTGGTATTGTACAGCTTATGGATGATATGAGTTGGTGTACTTATATCATTCATTGGGCCTTAGTTGCGTGCCCGTAGTTTCGTATTACGGGAAGCTGGGCGTGACATATCCTAAACCCACACATGCCCATGGTGCTCTCTACCCCTCATTTCGGACGTAACTTCCATTTGAAGTGTTAATGGATCGAAGGATGATGTGGAAGATCTCTCTGCATGCAACTCTCTGACCTTATTTCTGCAAAAATAATAATAATAATAAAACATTAAGATTAAGTTATTTGTTTGAAAACGAATTTAAATATCAATAAAGCACACAGGAGCTAAAAAATTACCACTATATCAACTGCCTCATCATCCACAAAGCTCCTGGATGTGGGTTGTTTCAAAAAAATATATCTCGCTGATTCTCTCACCATCATTTGACTCTTCTTATAAATGATTAAGATGCAGTTAATAAGTCATGTGATATTTTATGGTGCTAAAGACATGAAAACCCCAATGGCCAAAACACTTGAAACCAGAAAAATAACTTTAAATGACAAAAATTGCATTGTACTAGTTCATCTCGAACAACAAAGCTACTACAGTCGGCAGTATGTCGGACTTTCAAACTTGCTCAACTGCTTTTGTCGGTTTCTTCCTTTTTCTATACAATTTCAAATAATGGTACTACTCAATTAACATTACAAAAACAAACACTTTGAGATGAAATCTTATATGCATACTACGTTTGCCCGTGGACACGTGTCTATGGCATGTCTTCGTGAACGATGAAACATATGAAAAGCTCATGTAAATACATGAAGAAAATGCAGGCAAAGAACATAAAGAAATTAAAGAAAATTCAGTATGCTAGTGATACTACTAACCATCTAACTGTTGAAGAATGCCTGATTTTGTAGCTCTTCATTTTTTTAAAAGTGAAGAGGTATGATATATATATATAGAGAGAGAGATCTAGAAAAGTGAAGAGAGGGGAGAGAGAGGATAGTAATAAAGTGAGGATGAAAATTTTTTTGGGGAAAAAAAATTAGTTTTGGCAGGAAAACTTTTTTTTTCGGGGGGGGGGGGGGGGGGGGGGGGTGGGTGTCTTTTGGGAGGGTGAATGTGAGATATTGATTTTTATTTCAATTGAAGGACATCCACATGATAACTTTTTTTCAAATTGCCTTGTGATGTATTAAGATGAATACCATTCCTATCTCCGATTTGGAGTAAATGACAAGGAATTGCCAATCTTGGCAGTGACATAGGGTGGAGCATCCCTTGCATTGGCCTCAGACCTCTCGGGAAAATTTAACCTCCCTTTTAGATAGCTTTTATAATCCAAATGTTCAGAATGCCAGGGTAAAAAAAATGTTGCTGCAAAATAACATTCATTATAAATAGAGAAATGCAGTTATAATAAAGTCATGAGGAATTATGAAAATCTTAAATTTTTTAACTTAAATGCATAAAATTAGTTTGACTCTAAAAGAGAATATATATCTTAATAATAGCAAATGCAGCCGCATTGGTCGTGGTGGCACTTTTGACCAATTTTGATAGCCTAATGGACAAACGTGATGATTTCTTGCAACAACCCCACAAAATTGTAAGAGTTTACCTGCAGCTCGACCTATAGGTTGACAAAAACTATTTGCAGTTACAACTATCTTCTCATTGCTTGGTAGTTTCCAAATATTCGGCATCTTTGTCCTCCCTCTTAGCCTCCTTGGACTCCTGGACGTGCTTCCTTCACCAACCTCAAACTGACTACCTCCCCACTTTCCCCTCCACTGTTGAAGGTTGAAGGTTCATTGGTTGGTTGTTCATGTGCTTGATATTCATTTACAACAATTGTGTTCAATCTTGTTTTGCTTCTCACCATTTGTCACATGTTAACTAGAAAATTGAGACATAAATTTAAGTCATTTAACATCAATTACAATCAATTAAATGACAAGTCATAAGACATTACAGTAATGACATTTATGAAAATAAGCGAAACTCAATTCAAATGACATAACAGTAATGAGATATATGTAAATTAAAATCATTCAATCAACAAGTCAATTGCAATAAGAAAAAACTATGCAATAATTAATAAAAAACAAATCATCATCCGATAACAACAAACAAATTTTATAATTATATTACAACATCATCTAATACATCGTTCTCTTCTCCATCCGTACAGAGCCAAGTAGGGCATCTATTACCATAAGTTACGTTTACATCAAACATAGGAAACTCAAAAGCAATACAAATATTTATGACATCGTCATCCTCATCATCAGAACTGTCTCCCAATTGATGCATAATTAGTGCCACATAAGATTGCGGGAAAAATGGATCTTGAACATAGAAAACTTGTTGTACTTGAGATGTAAACACAAATGGTTCATGGCTAAATGTGTATCCTAGTGTGAATCAACTGTGAAAAATTTACAGTTGTGAAACGTAACTTATCCTGGTTAATAGCACCATTCTTATTTAACCCAGTTCAATCCCCACGAAATAAGACCACTCGAAAATGACAGTAATATTCTAAAACTATGATATCTGTGCGCACCTCATAATAGTCAACATCTCCATCTACAGGATTCGTGTGTATCTTAGAGGCAAAACTTCCAGTTTTTGAAGTACTACAATGCCACTATTTTGATACTTCAAGGCACATGATCCTTAGTATGAAATATGAAGCCATTATATATTCCTTGCACTTTATAGCTAATTTATAGGGACCTTTGGTCAGAATATTTATTTCAGATGATACCTACTCATTACCCAAAGAGAAAACCTAACAATGTAAAGTAAATTATATTAGTACCCGAAAAATATAAAAGTAAACTATAATTCAACTGTTTGGTCAGTCAATTACATAAGTTTCAAACCACTTATGGAATTATTCATTCAATAACCAATTTTGATCACATGGTAGTAGAATTCTTGGTTTATGTCTTCTTGTAGTTGTCCTGACAAATTCGTTGGAACAAGACAAAACAAATGCGAATTAACATTTAAGTTAACAACGATCTAAGTGGGAGAATTAAATTCAAACTAATCCAAATCCCACTTACATATGAAATGGCTCAACTGATGTATAGTGATCCAACACATATCGATGTGCTTGTTCCCATGTTAAGTCATCTGACTCAATGGCATCAACTTTTCCGATAGTCTTGCCAACAGTCTATAAGAGATATTTATCCCGTTGAACGTTTGAAGTGTCTGGGTTTCTTATTGGTCTAGTCAACCTAGTCTCTATACCATTGTAATGCCCGGAGCCACGCTCAGCTGCGCACGCGGCTACGCGTGCGCGCACACGGGAAAAACAAATCCTAACAACGGACCACCACATGCTTGCCTCACAAAAGGTGTCATGACTATTAGGTACCTAATGATGCTTGGCAACTATTATATATTCACACACAATCCTAACTCACCTCCCATGTGGGACTAAGTCACCACCACCTACTATGAACACCATGGCCCCATAATAATTAATTCATAATATCTATAGGCTCCACCACACACTACCACAACTATAGGCCACATATGTATATACATACCAAATATATACATACTCCTAAAGTACGGGGTATTACATACACCCCACCTTGAGATATCAGCGTCCTCGCTAAACTCGGGATATGCAACCTGATCAAGGATCGCTTTTCTAATCGACGTAGAGTGGAGTACCCTAATTCTGCTAGCGTACTGCCCCTGGTCTCTCTACCAGCATACTGTCCTAGCTCCATCTTAGGCGTACCTATAACCTACTCCTACCCACGATCAGTGTTGAAAGTCGGCTCTGATACCATTTGTAGCGCCCCGAGTCCCGCTCAGCTGCACACGAGGCTACGCGTGCTTGCACATGCAAAAAATAAGTCCTAACAACGGCTTACCACAGGCTTGCCGCACAAAAGGTGTCATGACTATTAGGTACCTAATGATCCTTGACAACTATTATATATACACACAATCCTAACTAACCTCCCATGTGGGACTAAGTCACCACCACCTACCATGAACACCATGGCCATAGTAATTAATTCATAATATCTATAGGTTCCAACCACACACTACCAAAACTATAGGCCACATATGTATATACATACCATATATATATATATATATACTCCTCAAGTACGGGGTATTACATATGATACCACTTTGTAGCCCGAGTTCCGTACCCAGGAAACTCGAGACACAAGCCAGAATATTCACTTCAAATAGTCTCACAACACAGAAAATAAAGGAATTTAAAAACTTTTATTGCATACCAGAATGTTACAATGTACAGTGCAGTCTTACATAAATTTTCTATCATGAATTACATCAATAAAATTTACTATACAAAATTTACAATCTCCACTTGGACACTCCACGCAGCTCGAGTCTCCTTCTTCCAGGAGTCCTACAACTAAATAGACTATGGGCACGTCAGTCGAATACATCTGACGCAATGCTAATAAAACAAGCGACTTCCCATACTCAACAATTAATATTTGATGCAAAAATGAAAATGTGTAGTCAAATCACAAGTATTAGCGTATGTGTAACGCTCCATAATTTTTAATAAAGTATTTTGGATTAATAAATGATTTTAAATTAATTTATTTAATTATTTTGAGTTTTTGTAAAATTGACATTTTCACACGTGCAAATATTTTTAAGATGCAAATTCCACTTTTGAATTGCTGAATAAATTCTCCTATTTATAATAGAGTATATTTTAAATTTTGGGATTTTTCGAAATAAAGAAACTATTTTTTTGTAAATACTTTGAAAGAAAAGGGCTTTTATGCAAAATATCGTTTGGAGACAAAACTCAAATTCAAAATTTGGTTGGACTATTTTATTAGGCCAGTTTGGCAGTGGAGAGATTGGGGAGAGATATTTTATCCCTCTAATTTGATTTGATTTTATTTTATTGAGTATATATATATATATGCAACTTTGGAGTTATTGGGGGACTAATATATATATATATATATATATATATATATATATATGTATATATGTATATATATATATGTATATATATATATATATATGCAACTTTGGAGTTATTGGGGGACTAATTTGCAAAACTGCGATTAAAAGCTTAATTTCCCGGAACCTGGCTATATAGCAAAGAGTATGAACATGGGTTTATGGATACCTATTTATTTTCAATATTTTTGTGATTTATTAAGCATTTTCTGAAATTTATCATTTTTGCTCGTGCAAATATTTTTCCTAGGAAATAAAAAGTCAGAAAATTTATTTGAAAAATCTAATCTTTATTACTATATAATAATTCTAAACTTTCTGGAATTTTATGAATAAATTATGTCATGTTTGCAAATATTTCAAAGTGAGGGACTTTCGTGTAAAATTACCACTTGGAGACAAAATTCAAATTTTGAAATCCCATTGGCTGCTTGTTGGCCAGCCAAATCAGGGTGATTAGGGGGAGATAAAATCTTACATTATTTTATTTGTTTAACTACTAAAATTTGGGGATCTACATATTTGTAAAAATTGATTTCTTAGGGGGGAGGGGGGTTGTAAAATCTCCGTAAAACCCTAATAATGCAAATTTCGGCCTATAATAGCAGCAGCAGCCTTTTCCTTTCTTTTGTTCACAAAATATATATTTTTTCTCATTCTTTGATTTTTGGAGGCTTAGATCTTCGGACTTTTCGCAAGGAGGAGGAGCTTTTCTTTCTTGTTATTTTTGTTCTTCATTGATCTTCTTTGAGGTGGGTGTCATCTCTAACTCTCTTGATGTGTCATTCTTGTTCATGATGATTTAGTATCATGCTCGGAAATTTATTTGTGTATATATGGATGTATATAGCATGTATTTATTATATTGCCATGAGATGAATTGTTGAGTTGATTAATATATGAAGTTTAGTTGTTGTCATGAAGTAAAAATCAAATCTTTATATGAGCTGAGCATGAATGAATGATTCTTGAATATTACTTGATGTTACGATATGAAAAGATTGAGCTTTTAATCCATAGAGTTGATTGAATGATCATGCATATTGATATAGTTGATTAGAACTTGTTATATGATCTTAATCCATGTTGATTAATTTAAAGATGAGATTTTTTATGTCTTATTCACTGATTTTATTGGATTAAATTATATAATTTAAATCGTAGAAGCTATACCAGAATAGAAGTATATATGGTTGTACAAATTGGGTTTGAAGAGGATAAGAGGTTTGGGCCATTAAGGGCTAGAGATTGAACAGTGGGTTCGGGTTCGATTCAAATCATCTTGATTCTAAATCAAAACGACAGATTACAGGGTTGGGCTTACTGGTTGGCGCGTGCGCTTGGTGATGGGTTTGTGTTGGTCTCGGGTTCGAAACACAGGGCTGTGTTGTTTTTTAGGGGAATGATTTATTTATTAAATATCCATTATATTTGTAGACAATTCTTTTGGAGCTTAAATAAAATGTATTTTTTTTGGAGTGATTGGGATTTATTCTTGGTCGAATAAATTTCAGATTTTGAGCGCGTAAACCTATATTTTGATGAATAAAGCTCACAATTTTTGAAGAGTTAACTAGTTGGTTTCAAACAATTAAATTTTAGATTTTAAAGGAGATATTCTCAGAGTTTAAAGAGGGTTAATGTTCTGTTTTAAATTGATAAATATTTCAGAAACTTTATTGTGTTTTTAAATATGGAAAAGAGTATTTTAAATGGGCAATAAAGTTGTTTGGAAAGGTCGTTTTGTTTCTATAAATGAAGGGGTCTTTATGGAAGTGAATTGCTCAATAATTGAGGAATGATATATGATAGAGTGATGTGAATAAATGAATGCTTATATTTGATAAGAGATTATCTCAATTGAGATGTTGAAATTATGTTTGAGAACACGTGGGAAAGTGGTGTTTCCACATATGAAAAAAGAAAGAATGTTTTGATGACTGAACCAAGTGGTGGTTCATATTGAAATTTACAGTTATTGTGAGAACCCTAGAAAGATTATTGACAATTTTGTGTTGTGAGCATTTAGAGGCTGAGCAAGACCCCGGATTACCGGCAGTGAATTATTAGGTTATAGGAATTAGCCAGGGAGGGCTAGTGTTCCTAGTTTTTGGATTTAAGTCCGGTAGGGTGGTGCTAGCTCTAGGTGGCTCAGTTTACACCTATTTACAGGACATGCACTAGATGGTGATCTGATGAAACAAGAGCAAACATAAGTATGTGGGCTCTAGGATGATCTGCAGAGCGAGTTAGATCTCCTGTATTCCGGGAAGAGGGTATGATAGGCCCCAAGATGATCTGCAGAGTGGAATTATCTCCAGTATTACGGGACGAGAACGATGCTCATGGGACATTTGTGCAGGTGAGGGTTTAAGGTTGACCTACGGAGTGAGGTATTCTCTAAAGAGTTCCTGACGAAAGGAGAAGGCCTCCAGGATATTCCATGGATAGAGTCTGACGTCTGTTATTCCGAGGCAAGAAGCAATACTTGTAACTTGTCTAAATCTCGTAGTAGTCATGGGTGTAGGTTGCAAAGCATGGGATCGAACCCCAAAAATGTGGAGAAGGCTAAGGGCTTGCCCTCGGACCTATGTTGTATGGGTGACATAGAATCCGAACAAGCATGCATTAGTAAGCATCGTAGGCACTTGTGTTTTCCCTGAACCTTGTTTTGGTGCATTTCGATGTTTTTTTGTCGCATATTTTTTTCTTGCAATTTCAGTATTTATTGTTAATTTATGATTCTTTTATTATCATTTTATTTGTGCAACAAGTGTGTGGTTGTGAGACTTTAGAGAATCGCTGCTTTTATGAGCATTGCGTCCATTGCCTTCAACTGAAGTGCCCACTCTTCAGTTCATTTTGCAGGATTTGCCAGTGAGTAGATTAGCAGGGCTTGAAGTTGGAGCTATGGGAAGATTGAACTTTTGTTATTCATTTGAGATGTATTAAAAAGTGTTGTAATTTTCTATTGTGCATTGTAATAAAGAACTGTTGCATAGAAAAGTTGTAATTTTTCCCTGTGTTTTTACTGTGTTTGGACTACATTGAAGTAAAGATTCTGGATTTGTGCCTCGTATTATCTATTATGAAATTCGGGACGCTATAAGATGGTATCAGAGCATGATTCAATATGTAACACTAAACATGGTATTAGGAAACCTAGGTGGACATTAGTGTATACCAATATTAGAGTCATAATTGTGTAGCTATGTGAACTTGCATTTATGTTACACTATACTCGTACTGATGCTCTTTTTTTTTCCTTTTCTGTAGGATGGTGGATAATCATGATCCTATAGAAAATGTGGAAGAAGAAGATGCTTTCCTCGAGGACCCTTTAACGAATTCTGAGGACGATTCAGAGGAAGACCCGGAAGAGGAATCCGAAGAAGAACCAGTGGAAGAGGAACCACAAGAGTCTCGGGAGATTATTCCCATTCCTAGGGAATCTTCGTGCGAATCTTCAGATGAATCACCAAGGTTGACCAAGAAGGATCACGTTATCACGTCACTTCGATGTCAAGTGTATCGGTATAAATGGCAGGTGACCTACTATGAGGAGCTTCTTGCGAAGGATATGCAGACCATCGCAGATTTGAACATCTGGCTGAAGAAGTTGGCAAGACGTCAGTATGGAAACTCACGCCATTTCACGCAATTGGACAACGGGGCCAGATGGGGGAAACAAAATCTTAAGAAGCGCTACAAACTATTGGAAAGTGGAGTCGATGCGCTACGAGAGGAGATCTAGAAGATCAAGAAGAGTCGCAAGGATTGAATTGTTATCGTGATTGTACTTTTTGGGTTTTTCTGAATTTTAAATCAAGTTGTTTAGTATTTATTTTTCAAGAAATGTATGAACTAATTTGATAATTAAATTTATTTATTGATATTTTGGTATATGAATTGGGCAATGTTTTAAGTTCTGAACAATTATGTGAATTCTTATGACTTTATCCTCCTAACCAAATTTTGTGTTTTGTAGAGTCAGAGTAATGGCAGGATCCAAAACCAGAAGCAATGGTGATGGAGGTGAGAGTTCCAATCAGGATAGACTCGACTTGGAAGCGGAGATTTCAAAAGTTTATCAGACTCTCAATGCTTTCATGACTGTTGGAATGGGTCGGAATCCTGGACCAGGACCAGCAAACACCAATGCGGATCCCGACAGGTAGGTGGAGTCGTTCAAGAGAATGAAGCTGCCTATGTTTGAGGGGCAGGCAGACCCTAACGAGGCTGACAACTGGATTAGACAGATGGAGAATTTCTTCAAAGTGCTGGAGACTCCCGTGGCGAGCAAGGTGAAGTTAGCCACGATGCAGTTGGAGAAGAATGCTGGTGCCTGGTGGCAGTCCGTAAGGAGAAATTTCGGCGAAGAGCCGGTAACATGGGATGCGTTCCTAGAGGATTTCAGGTACCATTACTTCCCCATGGATATCCAAGAGAAGAAGGCAATGGAGTTCCTGAGTCTACAATAGGGCAACTTGTCAGTGAGAGAGTATGAGACGAAATTCACTCAGTTGTCAAGGTACACTCCTGAGCATATTGCAGATGAAGCTAACAAGGCGAAGAAGATCGAGCAGGGCCTAAGGCCGAACCTAAGGTCTTGGATGACATCATTGGGAATCTAAGGTTCGACAAGCTCGTTAGAAGAGCAACAATGACCAAAGAAGACATGGAGCAGTTCCAGTTGAAGAAGGAAACATGGAGTAAGAACAAGAGGCTAGCAGCTACGAATCGAGGCCAAGGAAAGTTCCCGGAGAAGAGGAACAAATTCGTTGAGCCCGGCAAAGGAGGATTTTCAGTCCAAGGAGTGAAGTGTTACAACCGTGGGGAGACCGGCCATTACAAGTCGTTGTTTCCTAAGCTAATAAGGACTCAGACTTGTTTTCAATGCGGCAAGGAGGGGCACATCAGGCCGAACTGCCCGCAGCTGAAGGGGGGGCACCGGTTGGAGCAAGCAGCGAGGGCGGGGGCTAGTTTTCGCATTAATAGAGGAGGTTGCTGATAACTCTTAAGATGTAATTATGAGTGTGCAAGAGTTCTAGATAATGGTTGAAGTGTATTGAATAAAACTTTGTATGTGAATAGTATGGAGTATTGAAGATTATAACTTCTCATGTAACAAGGCATGTTTTGTTGAATGGAATAAGAGCCAAAGTTTTATTTGATACTGGGTCTTCGCATATTTTTGTGTCGCCCAATTTACTTAAGTGTTAGGTGTTGAACCTAAGATGTTTCTAGGCAGAGTTTTTTCGGTGGCAACGCCATCAGGAGAGGAGTTGATCGTTGATTGATATTACGCAGGGTAAGATATCGAGATTGGAGGAAGATTTCTTGGAGTTTATCTCATCGAGTTGGATGTATTGGGTGTCTATGTTATTGAGGATTTTGACTAGATGGCGACCTACGATGCTACATTTGAGTACAAGAGTGGGTAGGTGGTGGCGGAGGCACTAGGAGGACCCGCAGTGACTTTTCAGGGGAGCACGAGGGTGGTAACGGCTCTATCGCAGGCTCATTCGTCGTGGTGTTTATCGATGACTTATTCCTGGGTCACACCCTTTTCTATGGAGGGAGTGGCTACTGATCCTCAGAAGGTTGACGCAGTGAAGAGTTGGCCTAGGCCGACTACTGTAAGGGAGAGGTTATGGGTGCCGGAAAGAGAAGATTGGAAGGAAGGCATTATGAAGAGAGCACACACAACCTTATTGTTAGTACATCACGAGGGCATGAAGGTGTACAAGGACGTTAAATCATGTGAATATTGGCTTGGCACTGTATGAGAGTTTGTGTGGGAGGAAGTACAGAACACCGGTTTGTTGGTATGAAGTTGCCGAGAGGCAGATGTTTGGCCAGAGATCGTGCAGCAGATTTCGGAGAAGATCAAGCTGATTTGGAAAAGGCTAATCGAAGCGCAAAGCAGGTTGAAGCATTGGCACAGGTAAACAGTGGGTTCCATGTGTCTATGTTGAGGGAGTACATACCAGATAAGAATCATCAGCTACCTGAGGTACCAGAAGGATTGCAATTGAACTTGAGCTACAAGAAGCAGCCTGAGGAGTTCTTGGATCGTCGAGAGAAGGTTCTGCAGAATAAGGTCATACCGGTGGTCAAAGTGCTGATTCTTTTAGTATCATTTAGTATCATTATTTATTGTTATTTATTGTTAATTTATGATTCTTTTAGTATCATTTTATTTGTGCAACAAGTGTGTGGTTGTGAGACTTTGGAAAATCGCTGCTTTTATCAGCATTGTCTCAGTTGCCTTCAACTGACATGCCCATTCTTCAGTTCATTTTGCAGGATTTGCAAGTGAGTAGATTAGCAGGGCTTGAAGTTGGAGCTACGAGAAGATTGAACTTTTGTTATACATTTGACATGTATTAAAAAGTGTTGTAATTTTCTGCTGTGCATTGTAATAAAGAACTGTTGTAAAGAAAAGTTGTAATTTTTTCTGGTGTGTTTACTGTGTTTGGACTACATTGAAGTAAAGATTCTGGATTTGTGTCTCGTATTTCCTATTATGAAATTCGGAGCGCTACAGTATGTCATGTCCTAGAGTCTAATGCACAATTCCAAATGCACGCAATGCACTTACCCTAATGCAATTCATTTGGAAGCGTATGCATCCCAAACTACATACTTTCCCAATGCAACTTCATGGCAACGTATGCATCCCACACTACCTACTTTCCAAAGAGTTGTGGTCTCCATATCACAGGATTCGATCCCTCGCTATGCATCCTACACTTGTACTCATTCCAGTTCCTGACAGTTAACTAGTGACTGATGAGATTGCAGTTGTTCGGCCTAATTCCGACACTGCAGTCAATAGTGGTATCCAAGTTTTACACTGTTCCCTGGTACATGGACCTCACTCAAAAGTTACTACGAACAATCAGAGTAGCCTGCAAGCTACCAAGTGTCGCCGAGACAAGTAGAGCCGCACTCTCGTTCTCTATCCGTACCCAACAACATAGAACTTGACGGATTGGTAGGGTTCATTCCCTACTTCCAATAGGAGCACCTCCCGTTCTTATCACAGTACTTTAGGAATTAACAGATGAGACTACGCATCCCGTGCTCCCAGAAAAGTGGGAAGACACCGCACGTGTCGTTTTGATAGGCGAGTACAACCAGCCAACTAGTGCATGTCCTAACCATACATAGACTATTTCTAATTTACAGGATATTATTACCTAGTGCACCAATCCTATCCAGGTTTTGGTGACAACAACTAACATCTATTATGGACACGTGTTTAGTGAAATTGGGTCAATTACTTATCAGTTAATTACCCTTGCCTTTTCATAATGTTCTCAGGTGGAACTCATCTTGACCTAACAAATCATATGACATTAGCGACTCGATATTCATCGATCGTCATCGCCTCTAGCTTGGATCTCGGCCATGTTTGCAGCCTGCAATCACCCTTCCTTGGTTAAAATCTGACGGTGCACGAGAAAAATGCCTCATCCAAAGTATCTCGAGGTGATAAGGTTACTAATTATCAAGGGTCAAATAGATTGATAGTTCTAGGGTGATAACCATTGCCCTAAACAAGCTAATGTATATAGCTATTCACACTTCAATTTAGTAGACACTAACAAGTCCAACTTAAAGCATGATCAAACATGAGTCACAAGCAAAATTAAACTGCTTTCTAAGTCAGTGATAAAGCACTAGTCTGAAGATAGATTAACACACTCAAAATAGTAAGCTAACTCATTCAACATACCACTGGTGCAACTTGGAAAAATCATAATTTATCACATACTTACTGAAAATTCATGATTTTGGATTATACAGAAAGGTCTTGAAATCTACTTTATGTCAGAGACAGCGGGACAGTCGTTACACCATTTGTTAAGGGCGCTACTTATGCGACAAGGAATTTCTCTACCTTAGGACAGTTAGAGTTACTTCCTGATGAGTCTCATTCTGTCAAAGCCCTTACATCTTTAGTTGGAAACATTCTCAAAATAAGCAAACTTAGTGATGAAAAAGACCTCATACTGAGATGCATTTAAAATCTCAAAATTTACAGGGCTGTTAACCAGTGTGTACTAAAAACTCTTTTAAAAATCACAAACATCTTGAAATCTACTGAAATTTGGTAACCATGATCTGGACACATACAGTCAGTACATATCCAAAATTTATCTCAAAACTCCAAGTTTATACAAAGTTATGACAATTTGAAATAAAATGTAAATTTAAGACTGCATGTTTATGGTTTCCCAACCAGAGCAGCAAATTGTAATTTAACGAGATAACATATGGTATTCAAAAATTATGAAACTTGGTGGAAATATTCCATACTAACTTAGGATAATACTGTAAAATTTCCAATTTCAAATTCCCATTTATCATAGGGTTATTCCTTTCAGGATAACAAGTCCTCCTAATGAAAACAGGGCCGAAATAATTTTATCCCAATATACAAACATGATTTTTGTTATATATCAAACCATTTCCAAAAAATTACAAAAATTGGTGGGATTGCTTTAGGAAATACAAAAAACATGCATAATGTTTTTAGCTCAAGAATCCGTATAAATTGGAATGAATGAATTTTCAAACTGAACAGAAAACTTGTTGAGACAAAACCTAAAACAGTTCAATATTTTCCTTACCTAGCATAGGTATAGTATTTTCTAAAAATATCAAACATCGTCTAAAAATTACGAAAAAATGGGGAATTGATATAGACAAGCATGATAACCTACAGTAAAAATTTCAACTCCAAATTCATGGTAATCATGGAGTTGTAATTTTTATTAGTCAAACATGTTAAATTCAAACAGAGTAAAAAAATTATCTCACTCCAGCAATATTATGGAATTTATTAAAATATCAAACTATATCCAAAATTTAAGAACATTGGTATAGTTCTTAGGGACATAATAGAGGTGCTACTGTAAAAATTTCAAGTCTAAATTCCATCATGTCATAAAGTTATGTATTTTCTAATTACCCTTGCTATAACTTTACAAGTTCATGCCTTTTCCTATCAATTAGTAATCTTAGCTCAAGTATTAAAGTACGAACCTAAAAAATCGCATTCTCACCATCTAGAAAGCCAAAAATCAATAACATTTCGTCACACAAAAAAACAAAACCATCAACATACATAGAGTTAGAAAAGTCACCCACAATTTAAAGGATTGTTGATTCTTTTCTTTGCTTCTTCTTTTGTGCTTGGTCTTCTTCTCCTCCTAGTTCCTCTTGCTCACCCTTGATCCTTCTTCACCAATTTAGCTGAGCTTTGATTTTGAGATGAAAAGAAGTGAATTTGGGGTGATGAGATTGTAGGAAAATTGAAAGAGAGATTGGTAGTATGGAGATTGTGAGAAAATGTTTTGCAAATGAAAATAAATGGGATTTTGATAAAAGGGATGGGGGAGGGGGTGGGTGTCCGGCCATGGAAAGAGAAGGGAGTTAGTGGTAGCTAGGTTTTGTGTTTCACAAAATCAAGTTTTGAAACTTCAATTTCATTATGGCACTCAAGCCCATGGTTGTAACACCCCGAATTCCATTTACATATAATTCGTAGTATAACATGATCTTTTACTTCAATTCATACAATTTTACAAGGAAATTAAAATATTTTATTTCACAACAATGTTTATTACAGAGTTACACAGTGGAAGTTAAATAAAATACAATATGAAATACAACTCTAATATCAACAGCTTTAATCATGAATATAATCTTTATCATCAATCGTCTTTAAATCCTTGCCAATCCAATCAAGCCGTGCAATGAAAATCTATGGGCACGTCAGTTGCTTACAACCGATGCAATGTTATAAACAGCGATCCTCTTTATGATGTATTATAATGATTCTCTTATTATAACAATCACAAACTTGAATGCATATAAAAGTGTAAAGAGTGACTATCCTAAATATATCAGTGTATGATATGACTTAATGCATAATGCAGATGTTATACTACAATGACACTAATGCATACTTGTTCGGATTCTATGAATGTAATGCCCCTAATTTTCATTTAATGAAAATTATTTTATTTTTCACGTTGTGTGCACGTGCAATATTTTGGTGATTATTTCTATTATGATGAGTATAGATATTTAAATATGTGCTCTTTAATTATTTTCGTATAAAGCCCTTTTTCAAATAGACAAAAAGTCCTTTCTTTTTAAAGGCCCAAATCTAATTTACTTGTTATCTTTTTATAATTATTATTTTGGCCCAAAAACTAAAGCCCATGAGCTATTTTATTTTTAAATACAACTTGTAATGTAGAATACATTTTAAAGATTATTTTTATGTAAAATATAATGTACAAATTTTTTTGGAGACCAAGTTGCATGCACGTGCACTATACGTACACGTGCAAATGCACACAAGGTACGTCGGTTTTGATCTTTTGGAGGGAATTGGAAAACTCAAGTGGAGTCATGGGTGGTGGTTACTTGATCATGGTTGGTTATTGTAATTCCTCCTAGAATCCTAGCCTTTTAATCCTAACTCCTAAGTTAATCCTAGCCTTCCATTTTCCTAAATTTTTAGTATAAATACCCCCCCCCCCCCAGCCTAGTTATTCTTGTGCTAATTGTTCTTCCAAACCTATAGTTAGAATACATTATCTAGTAGTTTATTTAAGTGAGTCAGAAGATTGAGATTGTGTGGGAGGATTGTGCTTACACCAAGCAAGGAGGAAGGCCGGCACTAGAAGCTTTCGGGTTTGGCTTGTGGAAGGCTTGGGTGCGCGCATCTAGGAGGAGGACCGCTCTCGTGGCAAGGACATTCGTTTAGGAGGTTGCTAGTTGTATTTTCTCTCTAATTAAGGTGGGTAAATTTTCTACATTTCTAAGTAGGAAGCATGCTAGATTTGATTTGTAATGATAATGCATGAAAAAGATTAATAAGAGTACACTTAAATTAGAAAATGGCTTATTGATTGATTGAAATATTGGTATGCAAATTGTATGTGGTTCTATCATTAAATTTAAGTTGTGAGTAAATTGATTCTAGCCATGGATTGATGAAGGAAACTTCATTATTAAACACCAAGAACTATATGCAAAAGTTAGTAGATTGACAATATTACTTTATGTGCTTAAATGGACTTTTTGTGATAATGTTGTGATGAATGAATTAAGATATAGATTGCATGTTTGGGAAATGATTAAAACCAGAGAATTAATATGAGGATTGGTAATAAAGAGATTAGTGATGTTAATTGTTAAGAAATGTCGAAAAAGAAGAAATGTGGTAGCATTAGTTTATAATTCGAATTAATCGTATGAAAAATATGTATTAATTACTGAAAAAAATATTTTCTATTTACTGGAGTATAACTTATGATGGTATTAGTCAATCTGGACATTTACAGAAAATTTTATAAAAGCAAAATGAAATGAGAGCTTGTTGAACATCGAAATGTTTTAATAAACTGGGAGAATCAATTTAAATAAACTTCAAGTTGTAGCTATGACAACTTGAGCGTATAGCTCACGTGGTCGGGATGCTCTTATTCGCTACAGTGGGTCGGCGAGTTGCTGGTTCGAATCCCCTTAGCACCATACTTTTTGTATTTTTTGAAAAAAATAAAACAAACTGCATCCGAGAGCATTTAATGCTCTCAGCGCTTTTCTATACCGCTGGCGCAAGTGGCCTAGTGGCCTGTGCTTTCGGCTTGCTTCTCTCTGGTTGTGGGTTCGAATACTGGGCTCGGCCAGTATTTAAATTGAGGGGAAAAACATTTTTTTGGGATTTTTGATGATGGAAAAATTATGAAAAATATATTTATTATTCTAAAAATATGTGGGATTTATGAAAAATAAATTGGGAATTATTTGCAATGAAATAGAGTGTATTTTGAGACCAAAAGTATAATTTAGAACTATGGTTCTACACTTGCATTTTCATGAAAGTTGTACTTTGCAAAAGGACTTAAAATGGAATATTAGAAAAGAAATATGAATAAGAAAGGAATTGTTTGAAGTGATGTGATGTGAATTATTCTCATGGGAGAATAGCGTGAAAATTATGAAGTGTGAATATTCATTTTAGCCATATAAATTAGTGATGTGATTTTATTGTGGAAATAGATATTTCATGAATTACTTGATGTATAATTGGACTTCAAGTATGATTATTGACTTATGAAAAGATTAGAAATCATGATTGAGAAAGAGACCTATTTTTGAGTATGACAACTCAACATGTGAACTTATGAATTGAAATTGAAAATTAGAGTTTAGCCAAAACTCACACCGGTAAGTGAAAAATGATGATTTATGATTATTGACATTGAAAAGACCAGGTTTGGGTCATTGTGAAATGAAAGAAATAAGACCGGTAGTAGTGAGAGGGCTAACTCTAGAGCTTTGATTTTGGTCATGATTTCATTAGAATTAAGGATTAGTTACATAGTGAAGATGTGATGAAAGTAAGAGAAAAACATTGAGTATGAGGGCCATTGGATTAGCGGCGAGAGCGTATCCCAGGATGTCCCATGATGAGTCATGATAGGGCGTGGATACTGCTCCAGAGTACCATCCCGGTGGCGACGCTCGTGGAGTGTTTGAAGACTGCGGGTGGTGTCATGTCTATGGTAGGAGCTGAATTACCACAGGATGCCTGCATGATGAGTCATGTGTCAGTGCGTTGGGATTCCCTACAGGGCGCCTAGACATGAGTTCGTAGGTCAGAAAACATCTAGGATACTTACCGTAGTTACAGTAGTAGATTAAGACATGACGAGTTATTGAACCCTACAAGATGAAGAACGATTAAAGGCTTGCCCTCGGACCTATGTAGTATGGGATGCATAGAATCCAAATAAGTGTGCATTAGTGTCATATAATATAAATAACTGCATTAAGGACTAAGTGCACAATCACAACACGACATTATTAGGGTATTCCCTTTAGTTTGATATGTGACAAGTTTGTGTTTGTTAAATAAGGAAAATTGAGTTATACTATTTCCGGCATAGAGAGGATGGCCGTGTATAATGTTCGTCGGTTGAATAAACTGACGTACCCATAGTTTTATATGCAGGGTAATGACAAGATAAAGATTAAAGAGAAACATATGCTTAAAGATTATTCAATGTTGTTGTACATTTATTTAAGTGTTGTAAATTTACTTCTGCTGTATAATGTAAAGAGTAAAGTTTTATGTAAACTCTGATGTAAAGTGAAAAATTCAAATTTCCTTGTAAAATTGTACTAAATGAAGAAGAAAGATCCTGTAGAACTCTCGAATTCAGTTGTATTTGGGATTCGGGGCGTTACAGAGTGGTATCAGAGCCACGCTTCACACTTGTACAAATTTATAAGGAACGACACCCTAGAAGTGGACATTAGAGTGTGTGTTTGAGTCTAGAGATTTAAATGTAAGTGACTTACATTTGTATTGCTCTATGACTTATGCTTCTTCCTCCCTATTTCTAAGATGGCTGATCACTTCGACCCTGCTGGAGATGACGACTGGCATATCATCGAGGAAGAGTACCATCCTAGACAAGCAGATTTCGAGGAAGAGTACTACCCACGGCAAGCAGATTCTGGCGGAGAAGAATGGCCTGAATCCCGAGTGATTATCCCACCTCCGGATTCATCTGATGACTCTTCTGATGAAGAAGAAGAACCAGTTCCGAATAGTCTTGTGATATCTCTTCAGAGGCAGGTAGAAACACTGCGGGAGAGAGTCGGATTATTGGAGGCTCAATTGGCTAAGTGTAAGGACGATTTTTCTGTTCTCAGTCATCGTCTATGGGAACTCGAGAAGAGGAAGAATCTGACAGATGTACTGAAGGATGAAGTTGATGAACTACGGGGAGAACTTCGAGAAGCGAAGAGGAACTGTAGGAGTTAGACTGTTGTAGCTTCTACTGTTTTCATTCTGAGGTCAAGAAATGTTTTTCAATTCGAATGTATAAAGTTTGAAATTCAATGAAATGCAAGTTGATTTAAAATTCATGTCTTATACTTCGAATTTAATGGATATTTTGCATTAGAATATGGCTAGAAGAGGAGCTAGAAACGGTGAAGGTCTAAATTTGGAAACGGAACTTGCGAGGGTCTATCAGATGCTCAACGCTGTGGCCATGAACCAGAACCACGGAAGGGGGCCTGTGAATCCGGTGCCCGAAGCGATCAAACTAGTAGAATCGTTCAAACGGATGAAACCACCTGTGTTCGAAGGAAAGTCAGACCCTGATGCGGCTGACATCTGGATTCGTCAGGTAGAGACGATCTTTGAAGTGCTGGAGACCCCTGAAGGCAGTAAGGTGAAGTTGGCAACTCTGCAACTTGAGAAAGACATGGCTGTGTGGTGGCAGTCGATGAAGAAGACAATGGGAGGCATATTTCTTGGCTGGGAGGAATTTTTGGAAGAATTCTGCAGTCACTATTTCCCTTCCGACGTTCAAGAGAAGAAGGCTATGGAGTTTCTATCACTACAGCAAGGTAGCATGTCAGTTAGAGAGTACGAGACCAAATTTACTCAGCTCTCTAGGTATGCTCCGGAATTAGTGATGAATGAGGCTAAGAAGGCTCGTAAGTTTGAGCATGGATTGAGGCCGAGCTTGAGGTCCCGGATGATACCTCTTGGTATCAGAAGATTTGACAAGTTGGTCAAGAGAGCAGCAGCCACTGAAGCAGACATGGAGAAGTTTCATGTTGTTCAGAATCGGAGGAACAACTGGCAGTCTGGAAAGAGGCCCGCAAATTCTGGGAGTTTCAAGGGGCAACCATCTGCACAAAGGTTCAACCGACAGGGACGAACGCTATTAGTGTGGCTGGAGGACCTGGGAACAATGTGGTGAGACCTCCTGCGGTAACTTGCTTCAACTGTGGTGAGACGGGACATTACAAATCTCAATGCCTCAAACCACAGAGTGAGAATCACAAGGTACCAATGCAGCAGACTGGGAAAGACCGTACCAACCAGGGCGAGTATTTGCCTTGACGGAAGCTGATGCTGATGAAGTAGATCATGTCATCACTGGTATGAGGGCAGATGTTTAGAGGTTGATGTCATTTCTTTTTCTCGCTATTTTGTGAACTGTTACGTAATGAGTGTGTATTATGTAACTGGAGAACTTTAACTTAATGGAATGAAAGCTGTTGTGTTGTTCGATACTGGATCCTCTCATACTTTTGTGTCTCCTAAATTTGCTAAAGTATTGGGAGTTGAACCGAAGATTTTTCCAGGCAAGATCTTAGCAGTAGCTACTCCATCAGGGAAAACTTTAACCACTGATCGGTATTATGCTGATTGCGAGATTGTGATTGGGGACATAATCTTTGGGATTGATCTGATCGAGCTGACTATCTTGGGAGTCGATGTTATCATTGGCATTGATTGGATGTCGGTGTACAGTGCAAGCATCGAGTGCAAGACCAAGACAGTAACAGTGAAGGCTCCAGGTGGACCTGAAGTCACTTTCCAAGGGAAGAAGAAATGTTCTAGGCTGGTGGCAGCTATTCGCAAGGAAGAAATTCCTGTGGAAGTGCAAGGGATTCCTGTGGTTCGGAACTATCCGACTGTGTTCTTGGATGATTTTCCTGGGTTACCCCCACATCGTGATGTGGAGTTCAGCATCACTGTTCAGCCGGAAAGTGCACCCATTTCTAATGCACCGTATAGGATGGCTCCAGTGGAACAGGATGAGGTGAAACGGCAGATTGAGAAACTGTTGGAGAAAGGCATTATTCAACCTAGTGCGTCACCTTGGGGAGCACCAGTGCTTTTGCTAAAGAAGAAGGATGGATCGATGAGAATGTGTATCGATTATCGAGATCTGAATAAGGTTACTGTTCAGAATAAGTATCCTATTCCCTGAATTGATGACTTGTTAGATCGTCTATAAGGAGCAGCTGTTTTCTCCAAAATAGATCTTCGATCAGGATATCACCAAGTTCGAGTGAAAGCTGAAGATGTGCACAAAACTGCATTTAGAACTCGACATGGGCATTACGAATTCTTAGTTATGCCATTTGGAGTGACGAATGCACCCGCAATCTTCATGGATTTGATGAACAGAGTTCTGAGGCTGTTCATTGATTCTTTCGTCGTGGTGTTTATCGACGATATCCTCGTGTACTCCAAGTCAGAAGAGGAGCACACCGAGCATCTGGCAGCAGTTTTGAAGAAGCTGGAAGAGCAGGAGTTGTATGCCAAGCTATCCAAGTGTGATTTCTGGAAATCTGAAGTGGCATTCCTAGGTCACATCCTTTCTAAGGAGGGAGTGGCAACTGACCCTCAGAAGATAGAGACAGTGAGAGATTGGGCTAGGCCTACAACAGTGAAGGAAGTCAGGAGTTTTCTTGGAATGACTGGATACTACAGGAGATTCATTCAAAGTTATGCTCAGATAACCGTGCCGCTTATTGGTCTAACCAAGAAGAATGTGAACTTCAGGTGGACTGAGCAATGTGAGGCAAGCTTTCAGGAGCTGAAAGAGAAACTGACTACTGCACCTATTTTGGCTTTGCCTAGAGCAGGTGTTGAGTATGATGTTTATAGCGATGCTTCACATCGGGGGCTTGGTTGTGTCTTAATGCAAGAAGGAAGAGTAATCGCTTATGGGTGTAGGCAACTATGACCGCATGAGAAGAATTACCCGACTCATGATCTGGAGTTGCCTGCGATTATCTTTGCCCTGAAGCAATGGAAACACTACGTGTACGGTGAGAAATTGAACATGTACACGGATCACAAGAGTTTGAAGTACATTTATCAGCAGAAGGATCTGAATTTGAGGCAGCGAAGATGGTTGGAAGTGCTCGAGGACATGCGACCTGAGATCAAGTATCATCCTGGGAAAGCTAATGTTGTTGCTGATGCACTTAGTCGCAAGAGCAGTTTATCCAGTTTGATTACAACTCAGAAGCATCCTATTGAGGAATTGGACCGAGTAGGTATTGAAGTTGTCTTGCAAGGATTGGGAGCATCTTTAGCTCAGTTGAGGCTTCAGCCTACTTTGAATGGAAGGATCATTGCAAGTCCGGAGGTTGATGCTGATATCTTGGAGATGAAGGAGCAAGTTGGTACTGGCAGGTTGCCTGGATTTCAAATCAGGGATGGAGTGCTGTGGTTTGGAGAGAGGCTATGTGTTCCAAATCAGGCGGACCTGAAAGAAAGTATTCTTCAGGAGGCGCATGCTACTCTTTTGTCGGTACATCCTGGGAGTACTAAGATGTACAGAGATATCAAACCGCATTTCTGGTGGTCAGGTTTGAAGCGGGATGTGGCTGAATTTGTGGCGAAGTGTGAGGTTTGTCAGCAAGTCAAAGCCGAAAATCAGAGACCCGGAGGTCTATTACAGCCGTTACCTATTCCAGAATGGAAGTGGGATAACATCAGTATGGATTTCATTACGGGATTGCCTAAGAGTTCTAAAGGCAATGATGTGATTTGGGTTATAGTCGATCGACTAACCAAGTCCGCTCACTTTTTGACGATGAAACTCACTGCTTCGATGAACAAGTTAGCTGAGTTGTATGTTGGCGAGATCATCCGGCTTCATGGTATTCCGTCAACTATTGTGTCTGATCGAGATGCGCGGTTTACTTTGCATTTCTGGAGGAGTCTTCAAACAGCTTTGGGTACCAAGACAGATTTCAGCACTGCTTTTCATCCGCAAACCGATGGGCAGACCGAGAGAGTCAACAGTATTCTTGAGGATATGCTTCGGCGTTGTATACTAGACTTTGGAGGCAGTTGGGAAAGGCATTTACCCTTGGTAGAGTTTGCCTACAACAACAGTTTTCAGGCTAGCATTGGGATGGCGCCGTACGAAGCTTTGTATAGTAGGAAGTGCAGAATACCTGTTTGTTGGTTTGAAGTTGGGGAGCGTCAGTTGTTTGGTCCTGAGCTTGTGCAGCAAACCTCTGAAAAGATTGATCTGATCAGGAAAAGGTTGGTAGAGGCTCAGAGCAGGTAGAAAAGCTATGTAGACAACCGGAGAAGGGACCTTGAATTTGAGGTCGGTGACTTCGTCTTTCTGAAAGTATCACCCAGTAAAGGTGTGGTTCGATTTGGCAGAGGCGTGAAGTTAGCCCCGAGGTTTATAGGCCCGTACAAGATATTGAAAAGGATCGGAAAAACTGCTTACCGGCTTGAGTTACCGGAAGAGTTGTCTCAGGTGCACAATGTCTTTCATGTGTCTATGCTGAAAGGTTATATTCCAGATCCGAGTCATCATTTGCCTGAAGTGCCGGAAGGTTTGCAGTTGGATCTGAATTACATCGAGTCTCCTGTCGAGATTGTTGATCTTTGAGAGAAAGTCTTAGGAATAAGACGATACCGATGGTCAAGGTAGTCTGGAGAAACCATTTGGTTGAAGAGGCTACTTGGGAGTCTGAGGAGAGGATGTTGAAAGACAATCCTGAGATTTTTGCTTGAGTTGTATTTTGTATTTTTCCTTGTGCTTGTTATGAGTGTTTGTTTTCTCACTCTTGACTGTAGTTCCGGGGACGGAACTATTCTAAGGAAGGAGTGTTGTAATGCCCCAATTTTCATTTAATGAAAATTATTTTATTTTGCACGTTGTGTGCACGTGCAATATTTTGGTGATTATTTCTATTATGATGAGTATATATATTTGAATATGTGCTCTTTAATTATTTTCGTATAAAGCCCTTTTTCAAATAGACAAAAAGTCTTTCTTTTTAAAGGCCCAAATCTAATTTACTTGTTATCTTTTTATAATTATTATTTTGGCCCAAAAACTAAAGCCCATGAGCTATTTTATTTTTAAATACAACTTGTAATGTAGAATACATTTTAAAGATTATTTTTATGTAAAATATAATGCACAAATTTTTTTGGAGACCAAGTTGCATGCACGTGCACTATACGTACACGTGCAAATGCACACAAGGTAGGTCGGTTTTGATCTTTTGGAGGGAATTGGAAAATTCAAGTGGAGTCATGGGTGGTGGTTACTTGATCATGGTTGGTTATTGTAATTCCTCCTAGAATCCTAGCCTTTTAATCCTAACTCCTAAGTTAATCCTAGCCTTCCATTTTCCTAAATTTTTAGTATAAATACCCCCCCCCCCCCCAGCCTAGTTATTCTTGTGCTAATTGTTCTTCCAAACCTATAGTTAGAATACATTATCTAGTAGTTTATTTAAGTGAGTCAAAAGATTGAGATTGTGTGGGAGGATTGTGCTTACACCAAGCAAGGAGGAAGGCCGGCACTAGAAGCTTTCGGGTTTGGCTTGTGGAAGGCTTGGGTGCGCGCATCTAGGAGGAGGACCGCTCTCGTGGCAAGGACATTCGTTTAGGAGGTTGCTAGTTGTATTTTCTCTCTAATTAAGGTGGGTAAATTTTCTACATTTCTAAGTAGGAAGCATGCTAGATTTGATTTGTAATGATAATGCATGAAAAAGATTAATAAGAGTACACTTAAATTAGAAAATGGCTTATTGATTGATTGAAATATTGGTATGCAAATTGTATGTGGTTCTATCATTAAATTTAAGTTGTGAGTAAATTGATTATAGCCATGGATTGATGAAGGAAACTTCATTATTAAACACCAAGAACTATATGCAAAAGTTAGTAGATTGACAATATTACTTTATGTGCTTAAATGGACTTTTTGTGATAATGTTGTGATGAATGAATTAAGATATAGATTGTATGTTTGGGAAATGATTAAAACCAGAGAATTAATATGAGGATTGCTAATAAAGAGATTAGTGATGTTAATTGTTAAGAAATGTTGAAAAAGAAGAAATGTGGTAGCATTAGTTTATAATTCGAATTAATCGTATGAAAAATATGTATTAATTACTGAAAAAAATATTTTCTTTATACTGGAGTATAACTTATGATGGTATTAGTCAATCTGGACATTTACAGAAAATTTTATAAAAGCAAAATGAAATGAGAGCTTGTCGAACATTGAAATGTTTTAATAAACCGGGAGAATCGATTTAAATAAACTTCAAGTTGTAGCTATGACAACCTGAGCGTATAGCTCACGTGGTCGGGATGCTCTTATTCGCTATAGTGGGTCGGTGGGTTGCTGGTTCGAATCCCCTTAGCACCATACTTTTTGTATTTTTTGAAAAAAATAAAACAAACTGCAGCCGAGAGCATTTAATGCTCTCAGCGCTTTTCTATACCGCTGGCGAAAGTGGCCTAGTGGCTTGTGCATTCGGCTTGCTTCTCTCTGGTTGTGGGTTCGAATACTGGGCTCGGCCAGTATTTAAATTGAGGGGGAAAACATTTTTTTGGGATTTTTGATGATGGAAAAATTATGAAAAAAATATATTTATTATTCTAAGAATATGTGGGATTTATGAAAAATAAATTGGGAATTATTTGCAATGAAATAGAGTGTATTTTGTGACCAAAAGTATAATTTAGAACTATGATTCTGCACTTGCATTTTCATGAAAGTTGTACTTTGCAAAAGGACTTAAAATGGAATATTAGAAAAGAAATATGAATAAGAAAGGAATTGTATGAAGTGATGTGATGTGAATTATTCTCTTTGGAGAATAGCGTGAAAATTATGAAGTGTGAATATTCATTTTAGCCATATAAATTAGTGATGTGATTTTAATGTGGAAATAGATATTTCATGAATTACTTGATGTATAATTGGACTTCAAGTATGATTATTGACTTATGAAAAGATTAGAAATCATGATTAAGAAAGAGACCTATTTTTGAGTATGACAACTCAACATGTGAACTTATGAATTGAAATTGAAAATTAGAGTGTAGCCAAAACTCACACCGGTAAGTGAAAAATGATGATTTATGATTATTGACATTAAAAAGACCATGTTTGGGTCATTGTGAAATGAAAGAAATAAGACCGGTAGTAGTGAGAGGGCTAACTCTAGAGCTTTGATTTTGGTCATGATTTCATTAGAATTAAGGATTAGTTACATAGTGAAGATGTGATGAAAGTAAGAGAAAAACATTGAGTATGAGGGCCATTGGATTAGCGGCGAGAGCGTATCCTAGGATGTCCCATGATGAGTCATGATAGGGCGTGGATACTGCTTCAGAGTACCATTCCGGTGGCAATGCTCGTGGGTTGTTTGAAGACTGCGGGTGGTGTCATGTCTATGGTAGGAGCTGAATTACCACAGGATGCCTGCATGATGATTCATGTGCCAGTACGTTGGGATTCCCTCTAGGGCGCCTAGACATGAGTTCGTAGGTCAGAAAACATCTAAGATACTTATCGTAGTTACAATAGTAGATTAAGACATGACGAGAGATTGAACCCTACAAGATGAAGAACGGTTAAGGGCTTGCCCTCGGACCTATGTAGTTTGGGATGCATAGAATCCGAACAAGTGTGCATTAGTGTCATATAATATAAATAACTGCATTAAGGACTAAGTGCACAATCACAACACGACATCATTAGGGTATTCCCTTTAGTTTGATATGTGACAAGTTTGTGTTTGTTAAATATGGAAAATTGAGTTATACTATTTCCGGCATAGAGATGATGGCCGTGTATAATGTTCGTCGGTTGAATAAACTGACGTACCCACAGTTTTATATGCAGGGAATGACAAGATAAAGATTAAAGAGGAACAGATGCTTAAAGATTATTCAATGTTGTTGTACATTTATTTAAGTGTTGTAAATTTACTTTCACTGTGCAATGTAAAGAGTAAAGTTTTATGTAAACTCTGATGTAAAGTGAAAAGTTCAAATTTCCTTGTAAAATTGTACTAAATGAAGTGGAAAGATCCTGTAGAACTCTCGAATTCAGTTGTATTTGGGATTCGGGGCGTTACAATGAACCCCATCTTAGATAGGTCTGAGGGCAAGCACCTACATACTCCACGCTATAGGGTTAGATCCATCGCCATGCATCCTACTACTATGACTACTACAAGATTCAGACACTTTGCATGTATTGACTCTTACCCTTGGAATACTGGAGACCAATCCCACTCCGTGGATCATTTTGTGGCCCTTACGTCTTTCATCCCGGAATACTGGAGATCGTCTCACTCCGTAGGTCATCCTGGAGCCCTCATTGCACAAGTATCCCATGAGTGTCGCTCTCGTCCCGGAATACTGTAGATCATTCCCGCTCCGTGGATCATTCTGTGGCCCTTACGTCCATCGTCTCGGAATACCGGGGACTGTCGCTCCAAGGATCATTCTGGAGTACATAACTCACGTTTGCTCTAGTTTCATCATGTCACCAACTAGTGCATGTCCTTATGTTTGAAACATGAATAAATAATACTCCTAGAGGTAGCTTACCCTCCTGCCGATCTTAAGCCATACACCGAGAACGATAACCCAGACTGGTCCTTTCTTAAAACTCAATTAATCTTTTTAAACACTTGCCAGTACATGGGTCTCACTAAGCCTCTAGAATCAACATCTTTTCAAGTTCAACAACTTGGGGTACTCATACCCTTATAATTCATACTCTTAAATCTCATGTATTCATAATTCGGTCAATGCTTTCATTCATTCTCTTTTACCAATCATGAAGTATACAGTTCTTGGTTGATCACACAACCAGCAATGTATTTTAATAAATTACCAAGTCCCTTTAAGTAACAAAACTCCTTTTCACATATATTTATTCTTCAAGAATATATTCCAAATACAAAGTTCATTTTGATCAATAAAACACCTTTCATATTCAATCATATTTCAATTATAAATCTTAATTCTATTCAAAAGTTAGATTCATTATTTCCATAAAAGATTCTACTATAACTTTGTAGTTAAAAAAACTTACAATCATCCTCCATTACTTCATCTAGATTCATTTGCAAAATAGTAAGTTCAAAACCAGAAAACTGCAGTTCATGCTTCTTATAAAAATTATAGAAAATTATATACTTCACGAAACTTTGTGTTCTTTAGATCAAAATAAAGGTATGCAAGTCTAATACAATTTCTTAGTTATAAATTTCTCCAAAATATTGTATCTTTAACCTTGAATTCTTCAAAATCTATAGTAGGGTCGAAATATAGAAATATTACCAATTGTACAGTCTTGTAAAATTCATTATAAATGCAATTCTTTGAGAAAATTTGATTTCTTAGAATTTACAGAAAGTTTAATGAGTCTTCTACAAGTTCCTAGTTTTGATTTTTCTCAAATTACTTCATTTACAATGCTAAAATGATCAAAAACCAAAATGTGTACAGATTTCCAACAACTAGTTGACTGCCAACCAGTCCTAAGTTTAGATTTTCTTAAAATAGTAAACAACCTCCAAATCTTATGAAATTTTAAAGAGATGTTCCTGACACATACAAGTTGCTCCAAAAAAGATTTATTTCTAGATTCCATCTATTTTATTAAACATGATTTTCTGATGTGCAAACAAAACTCAAAACAGTAACTTTCTTTGCATGATTTATCAACTTTGTGTATAAATTTATATCCAATTCATTTAATCTAATCATGAAGTATTACCATGCACCCAAACAACATCATTTCAACTGATCTACATGAAAACCTTTCAATTAGCATGCATTTCCATTCTAAATTTCATCATCACAAATTAACTACTACTCCTATGTATAATCAATTTTATATATAAATTTTTCTACACATGCATGATACTATATTTTAGAAAGTTCAAGAAGTCACCCACCTTTATTGAAGAAAGAAGAATGGAAGAAATTACTTGGATGTTGCTCCTAGCTCCAACAAGATGCTAGCATTCTCCTCCTAGCAAAGCAAAGCTCAAGCCCTCCTTCTTGAAGAAATCCGAGCACTCTCTTTCTTTTCTATCTTTCTTTTTTTCTCTTTTGTTTCTTTTGATTTTTTGTACATTGTTCATGAAATATGAGAGGCTATTTATAGGGTCAAATGGGTGAATGAAGAGACACCCATTACCCAAAATTAAATACTCATTATCAAAATTAATCACCCACACACCATTACTACACAAACCCCCATCTCTTCCCCTTCTTATGCATGGCCAAGCCCTTTGAATTTCCCACATGTGCACACTTGTGCACGTGAACTCTACGTGCACACACTCCTCATTCATTTAATTATTTGTTTATAGTCCAATTGTTTATGTTTGTTACATGACAAGTGTGGTGACACATTTAAAAGTGTATTTAATATAGTATTTTATAATGGGCTTCTATTTGGCAATTAGTTTCTAATGGGCTTTAAAAATAGATTAAGGGCTATGGATTTTATTAAATAAATAAATAATACAAATGTGAGTAAAATGAGAAAAAAATTTGTGCATGACATCTTAGAAAATTTTAGAAATAACTGCTCATAAAAACTTACGTGCAATGCACGTGCTAAATATTAAAAATTAATTTGAGAGAACGAAAAACAGTCAAAATACAAAACATGTATATTTAATAATGTTACGGATATTTCACGTAACAGAAAATATACGGAATTGACAAGTGTATCGAAAGCACGTGCAATGTACGTAAAAACACAAGGACTAAAATAAATATTTGAGTTTGCTAAAAATAGGATTGAAATAAGTTTTGAGAAAACGGAAAATGTGTAAATAATTAAAATGTAGGAAAATACGTTACGAATATTACTCATAACGGTTCAAAATACACTTGCATAACACACGAAGGCAAAATTGTCATTACTCAATTTTGCGGGGTGTTACAATGGTAATACTGAGCTCATGGTTTGTTTAGGTATATAAGAGTATATGATAGTATATATACATATATACAAACATACATACATGTATATACATGTATCAAGACAAGTGCACACATATACAATTTTACGAAAAATACTAGTATGTATATGTAAAAATAGTGTTACACAAAAATAATTACTACTATTTATACATTCCATCTCAATTTACAATCAAGATAAGAATTCAATTTAATTAAGAAAATATTCCAACTCCGGTTCACAATGCACCTTCGTGGAGTTCGAAACGTACCAAATAATATGTTTAATTATTTACTCAATTAAAATTGAGAAAAAATCCACTAATACGTGCGACTCTGAATTGTGCACGAATTAATATACAAAATAATTATATACTATTTTGCAGGGTCTTAAATTACTCCGTCCTTAGAATCGTTCTGTTCTCAGAACGACGCTTAGTGGAGAGGGAAAAAATACACCATAATCTTCATTTCCCATCATCATGCAACCCATTTCATGACAACCTTCCAAGAGTTGACCATCCTATGAGTATCAGCTCTTGTCCCGAAATACTTGAGTTCAATCTCACTTTGTGGATCATACTAGGGTCTATTTCATCCCTCGTCACAGAATACTAGGATTATCTCACACTGTGGATCATACAGGGGTCTATTTTATCCCCCGTCCCGGAATACTAGAGATCAATCACCATTCTTGGATCATTCTGGGGCCTATTTCATCCCTCGTGTCACGCCCCGCTTCTCAAAAACATGGAACACAAGCGCGTGACACTGGCCCAGCGAATGACTTTCGTCATCCATAACTTGTTATTGTTTGACCCAACAGTAAAACAAGATAGATACAACCACACATGCAATAAGAACAATCACATGAATAACAATACTTGGAATAAAACATAAAATAACCCAATACGATAATCCAACGTCTGGAAACAAAATAACAATCTCCAGGTCAAAAGCCCATAATACAATATTAATAAAACTCAATACAAGAAGTATAATAAAATAACGATCAATCTAGAAAGCGATAAATCCTCAGAAAGACTATTCTCCAAGTCCTGCAGGTAACTCTCCGTGATCACCTGTGAATACCTTATCTAAAAAAAAGGAAAAAATTTGTCCTTAGAGCAAGTCATGGACAGCAAGTAGAGACAGCAATGAACAATGAAAATACGGTATAATAATGAATTCAATAAAACAATAGGAATCAATAACAATGGACGATAGCAATAATCAATATCAATGGTAACAATGCGATGGGTATAATAATAAACGATATTTCAATATTCGATGTCAATGCTCAATGGTCGATGTCAATATCAATGACAGTGTTCAATATCAATAGCAATGACGATGTTCAACATGTAGCGTCAATATTGTGTCAATTCTTAAGTCTATTAGTTTTTAGCCTAACTAATGCACGTAATACTGCATCGCAGGTTCCGTACATACAATTAATGTCGTTTAGACTCTAGTGGTGGAATCTATAGTTCATGTACTCGGCACGATAACACTAAATAATAACGGTAGCAACTCCATTGCACGATAAACGATATAGTCGGCACGATAAATACTACACGATAAATTGGGATACTGTGGTCAGTAATCCAACAATCAATCGATAAACACTAGCCGACAAAATATTTTGGGGAAACATGGCCCCCTCCCCCCAGTACAGTCCCTATATTGTCCACTACTTAAGTCAACCCTTAAACCCCGGCTTGTTAAATATTTTATCAATGCAATCAATACATTATGCTATTTAGAGACATTCGATAAACGATAGTATCAATAGAAGTAACAATAGGACTATCAATTAGATTGGGATAATTAGAATGGTGACAATAGTATATTAGGATCATGTAATGCAATTTATACACTTCAATCCATTCAATATTACGATATATATACCATTATATTAAGAAAATATGGAAATGCAATTCTAGACAACAATAGGTTACTTTACCAAAATTAAGTTTTCCACTGCTACAGAAATAAAAAACTGGATCCTTAAGAAGTTCTAGAAATTAGACTCCTGCCCAGTTCCAACGCATACTCATAATACAGATTTCGATAACAGAAGATAGGTGAATTACATCATTGTTTATAGATTACACATTCTGATCGAAAATTAAGAGCAAGTTGTTATATTTGTAAAATCAGTAAAAACCAAATTTTAAATCATCAAAAATATCTATTAAGTTCCTAACCATGCTAACTAATAATCTGGAATTTATTAGGGCAATATTCTAACATTAACTTAGCTTTTTAAAAACTTAAACATGAAGAAATACATGAATCAGGAATTCGAGAAGTAAAACGCAGCAGTTGTAAAAACACCATAACTCTTACAATAAAACTCATAATTCAAATATTTTAGATATTCTGGAAATTAGAAACACAGGCTACAATTTTCGTTTAGAAAATTATAATTTTTTGTGTCAAATACTGGGTCAAAAAGGACTCACAAATTCCAGGCAGACAGTGAAAATTAAGGTTCAACATATTCCATGAAATATGAGAGATCTAAACGTGATGAACTTCAACTCAATATTTAACAAATCTTAGATCAATGACATGATAAGCACAATGAAGAATACATCCATATACTAGTTTAACATCAACGAGACATCAATCAATCATTCAAGTACAACAACCTACTAATCAATTCTACAATAGTTTATTTGTGCGGTGTTATGCATAAATAATTCTATTATCAATACCGCATGAATGCATGAAAGATTTGATAATTTAGAGTCAATAATGGCACAAAGTCAAGAATATCTTGGGTTAGCTCGTGTAAACCCTCAATATACTTGACGGAAGATAAACAATATAACAATACGATAACAATTCTTGATCTACTGGCGGAGTTTCAATAAAAACCTTGAATTTGACACAATATGCAATTCAAGAGGGAAGTGACTTGTCTTGATTGGATTAGTTATGAGTGAACGAATGAAAAAGTAACGTGAACACATGCAAACTAGCGAACAACGAGTATGGGCAGCAACTATAACACATGGGATGCAAGTAGAAGTCCAATAGCCAGCAAGGAGAGACGGGGCGGCGCTGCATTGGGCAGTGGTAGGGTGATGGTCGACGGTTGCTGGCGACAGAGAAAGGATGGAGGGGAGCGACGACAGTGGTGGGTACAGTCGACGGTGGCAGGATGGAGGAGAGGTGGCGAGGGATCGCGGGGTCTGTTGACTGTGACAATGGTGGATGGTGAGGCGATGCAAGGTTGATGATCGGATCCAGGGGACGAGGGCGACGGGATGATCGGGATGAGGAGGCGAGGAGTAATGGCAGGCGATCGTGTGCAGGCGAAGGTGTAGGCTGAGGGTGGATGGGTTCCGGAACAAGGAAGAAAAGAGAGACAAGATTAGGAGTAGGCAGCTGTGAGGGTAATGGGTTATTGGGTAGTGGGTTTGGGAATCATTAGATTATAAAGAGTTAGAATTAGGGTTTTATTAATAGGTTAAATATGGATCAATACTATTTGGCTTGGAGACAAATATGTATCAAATAATTATTAGGGATGGACAACTATTATCCAAACCGACCAATCCGAACCAATCCAACCCGAACCGACCGATTTTTAACTGAACCAATTGGGGGTTTGGGTTGGACCGGTTCTTGATCTTCAATAACCAACTGGACTGGTTTGGTTGTTGGATGGGGCTTTCAAATAACCGATGAAACCGAACCGACTGTACCTCTATATGCATAAGTCCATAAAAAATAAAGTTCTCCTTTAATTTCTTGAATATACAAATAGTCATTTCTCATTTTCTTAGAGATACAAACAGTCTTCTTAAATTTCTTTAATACAAATTGAGCAGTTGTTCTACCTATATTTTGATTCTCCATAATCCTCTGTGTTATGTTGTCGAGAAATATTTGATTTACAGTGTGGCCCAGCTTAGTATAATCATGAAGTTGATGTAACATTTAGTAGTTACTTTAATCAAGTCAAGCAGAAATTGTTTTTTAAATCTTTTTATATTGTACCTGAAATTCAATTAGTTATGGATATTGATGTTTCTTTTATGATAATAAACTAAGATTATAGGAGTATGCAAGTGAAAAAGCAATTTATCTCACCCATTTAAACGACATCATCTTAAACAATTAGTGCAAAATTCATTAACAACTTGTGGTTTTATGAATCTTCATTTTAAATTCATTTCTGAATATCAAATAGCATGTTGTTTCTTAAGTTTGACTGAAGTTGATCTTTTAAATTTCAACAAAATTATTAATGATGTTGAAGGTGAAAAGTAGCACGCCAAACCGACCATTCAATTCAATCCAAACCAAGATTAATTGGCTTGGAAGGAAATCGATCCAGTTAAGGTTCAGATTGGTTGCGGATGAAAAAATTAAAAAACAAATTTTCTTTGGATTTGTGATGGATGGTCCATATTAGGACGGATACCGACCGATGCCCACCTCTAATAATTATCAATCCAACAAGAATAAGATTATCATGAAAAATAGTCCAACAAGGGGAAAAGAAAATTCATGAAATTTAAATTCGAATTGGGAAAAATACGATTGGAATAATTAAATGGAGATCAATGATAGTTCATGAACAATATTAGGACCAAAATTATTTGAGGCGATAAATGAAAGATAAAATATAATTTGAATTACAAAAAATAGATTACAATGAATCAAAAAAAAGAAAAGATGAAAACGGGAGTTACAATCCTACCCACCTTACAATAAAATTTCGTCCTCGAAATTTATTCAAGTGGCAATATGATAACCCCAAAGAAAAAGGACTACACAAAAATATGGGTAAACTTCTTCTGAATCTTTTTCTCAAGTTCCAAAGTCGACTCACCCGGCAACTGAGGATTCCTAGCAAGTTGAACCAATCTGATGACCGTGTTCTTCAAAACCTTCTCCCGTCGGTCCAAGATCAAAATCGGATGGATCTCATAGGACAAATCGGGCTGAACAGACAACTTGGAGTAGTTGATAGATGATTGTCATCCCTGATATACCTCCTGAGTAGGGAGACATGAAAAACATCATGCACTCCAGATAGAGCCGGCGGCAACACAAGTGTATAGGTTACCTTGCCTACTCGCTCCAGAACATCAAACAGGCCAATGAACTTAGGACTTAGCTTGCCCCCTACCTCCAAACCGGATAACACCTTTCCATGGTGATACCTTGAGGAACACAAGATCACCCGCTTCGAATTCCAATGGCCTCCTATGAACATCTGCCCATTTTCTCTGCGTGTAGATGCTTCCTGATCTGAGCTACAACATCAACCGTCCCCGTGATCAACTCTGGCCCCAGAAGCTTCCTCTCACCAATGTCATCCCAGCACACTGGTGATCTACACTTCCGACCATACAAAGCTTCGTACGGAGCTGTCTTAAGACTTGCTTGGTTGTTGTTATTGTACGAAAACTCCACCAAGTGTAGATGATCTTCCCAAGATGTTCCACACTGGAGAACACAGGACCTCAACATATCTTCCAATGTCTGAATAGTCCTCTCCGACTGCCCATCCGTCTGTGGATGAAACGCAGTACTATAGTTCAGCTTGCTCCTAAGGCTGCCTTGAAGACTTTCCCAGAACTGATATCCGAATCTAGTGTCTCTGTCTAATACAATACTAACAGGGACCCCATGCAATTTGACAATCTCCTGCATATACTTCTCTGTAAGGCTCTCCGTAGACTGACCCACTCTGAAGGGAATATTTGTCAACCGATCTGCAATTACCCAGATGGCATTTTTACCCTTGGGACTTCTAGGCAAAGCAGTCACAATGTCCATCATGATGTTCTATCATTTCCACTTCGGAATAGGAAGAGGTTGAAGAAGTCCAGCAGTACTCTGATGTTTTGCTTTCAACTACTGGCAGATCAAACACTGCGAAACAAATCTCGCCACAGCTCTCTTCATACCATTCCACCAAAAATGCAACTTCAGATCCTTGTACATCTTTGTACCACCGGGATGAACAGAATAGGGCAAGCGATGAGCTTCCCTGAGCAGCTTCTGCCTGACTTCCCCCTTCGGAACACATATGCAGGTCCCAAAGCGGAGAGATCCATCCTCATGAATAACAAAATCAGCCCTTGAACCTGCTTCAACTTCAGCTCGAATCTTCTGCAATTGCTCATCATCTGACTGTGCCTCCTTAATCTAGTCCACCAATGACAACTGTAGCTGAAGCATCATACAGCTCTGCTCGACACAGGCATAGTCACTTCCATATCTAACCTTCTCATAGCTTCCAAAAGCTCTTCCTGCTCAGCTAAAACCATAGCAACCGGTCTTCTGCTCAAAGCACAAGGCACCAAATTAATCTTACCAGGATGATACTGCAAATTAATATCATAATCTGCCATCAATTCCAACCAACGCCTCTACCTCATATTAAGCTCCTTCTGAGTGAGTACGTACTTGAAACGTTTTTTGTCAATGAAAATCTCCACTCAGTCTCCAAGTAAGGTCTCCAAAGCTTCAAGGCAAAAATCACAGCTGCAAGTTCCAACTCATGTGTCGGGTAATTCTTCTCATGTGGTTTCAACTATATAAATGCATATGTGACAACTCTGCCTCGCTGAATCAGCTCAGCACCCAAACCTCTACCTGAAGTACCATAGTTAATTACGAAACCTCTTGATCCGTCTGGTATGGTTAACACCGATGCTAATGTCAACCGATTCTTTAACTCACCGAAGGCGCCATCACAGGACTCGTCCCACATAAACTTCTGATCTTTCCGAGTCAACTTGGTCAATAGCCAGGTAATCTTCGAAAAATCCTGAACAAACTTCCTGTAGTAACCTGCTAGTCCAAGGAAACTTTGATATGCTAATACTTACTTCAGCGTCGGTCAATCCTTAACTACACTGATCTTAGACGGGTCGATAGAAACTCCATTACCGGAAATGATGTGGCCCAAGAATTCCACACGATCCAGCCAAAACTCGCACTTGCTAAGCTTCCCATAAAGCTAATTTTCCCTCATTGTCTACAAGACTACCCTTAAGTGCTCAGCATGCTCTCCACGACTCTGAGAATATACGAGGATACCGTCGATGAATACCACAACAAACTTGTCCAGGAAGGGAGAGAAGACCCGATTCATCAGTCATGAATACAGCTAGAGCATTAGTAACTCCGAAGGGCATCACCAAGAATTCGTAGTGCCCATATCTAGTACGAAAGGCAGTCTCTTGTACAACCTCAGCCTTCACCTTGACTTGGTGGTAACCTGAACGAAGGTCTAGCTTTGAAAATATAGAAGTGCCCCCCAAGTTGATCAAACAGATCATCAATTCTTGGCAGTGGGTACCAGTTCTTCACAGTGACATTATTCAGCTCACGGGTTAATACACAGCCTGCGACTACCATCCATCTTGTTGATGAACAGTATCGGAGCTCTCCAAGGCGAGACACTCGGCCTGATAAATCCTCGATTCAGTAACTCCTGGATCTGTTCCTTCAACTCAGCCAACTCAACGGGTGCCATTCGGTAAGGACTCTTAGAGACAGGAGTTGTACCCGGCTTAACATCAATACCGAACACTACTTCACGATCTAGTGGTAGTCCCGACAACTTTTTAGGAAAAAACATCCAGAAAGTCTCGCACCACCGACGGTGCGATTTCACCATCCGCACACACTTCTTCCATCACTTTAGCTCCCTGGCTTGCCAACTTCTTAACACAACGAAGTGGTGTTTCATCGGCGTGGAATTCAAATTCCTGGTGATCTGGTATTCGGAACACCACCTTCTTCTCACGGTAGTCAATTACAGCATGAGCAACTCCCAGCCAATCCATTTTCAAGATGGCATCAAAACCTGAATTGTTGATGACGATCAAATCATCTTTAAAGTCGACACCACTAATAATTAAAGGGCTCTGCTCACAAATCTTAGAGCACACAATGACACCTCCACCTGTAGTGACATTCCACGCTACTGGCATATTGTTGTTGGCCAAACGATGCAGGTCGACAAAGCGGGAGGAAACAAAGGAATGAGTAATACCGGAGTCAAAAATAACCTGAGCGGGAAAGGATTGAACTAAGATAACACCTAGAAGATGTCAAGGAATGAGAATATGAATATGCAAAATGTATGCAAAATAGATAAGCATGAATGTTAACAATAGGATAACAAAAGAATAGAATTGATAACAAAGCAAAACAACACAATTATAGGAATACCTGCAACCATGCCAATGGCTATCTCAGCATCCTTCGCAGTCAGGTTGTAGGCCTGGCCATGGCCTCTAGAAGGACCACCCCTAGAAGCGGCTCTCCTCTGATCGAATACATGCCTCTGAGGTGGGAGTGGTGGTCCGCTCTGACCAGGAGCAAGCGCTCCCTGCAGAGCGGAACCCCCAACCGGTGCAAGAGGTCTGATCCTCGCTAGTCACAAACCATGTGGTCATTATTTCCACACAGAAGGCACCATCAATTGGCTATACGGCAGTCTTTGCACAAGTGCCCAGTCCTGTGATAGTGCGCACAGACTTGGTTTGTCCTCTGAGGGGTAGGTGGATACGGCGATGCTCTGACAGGAGTGGTCAGGACTGACCTCTGAATAGGTCCTCCAGAAGACCTAGCAGAAACAGTGTGGAACAGACTGCAGAATGGCACACTTTCTCTTATGAGTCTGCTCCTGGATTCTAGCAACATCTAGGGTAACTGCATACGATCGGAGTCGCAGGGCAGCAAGGTGGTCCTGAATTTCTATATCTAGACGTGACAAGAATCAGCGGCCTCTATCTTTATCATTTGCCACCATGGAAGTAGCAAAGCGTCTCAGTCAGGTAAATTCCACACCATACTCGCCTAAGTCCGACTCCCATGGTTCAAGACGATGTTTATTTTAACGTTGATACATTATGAAATAAACAATGAAAATTTGCATAAATAAACACTATCTGGCAAACTTGGGTTAGCGAGACAAATTGCCGCTCCATTTCATCTTTAGTGACACTAGGAAAGAACTTCGTGAGGAAGCTCTCCGTGAAGATGGCCCAGGTGATGGGTTGTCCTAGTCATTCAGTCTCTACTTGCCACCAGATGTGGGCGAGATCAACGAGCTGGATGCTCACGACATCCACCCTATCAACATCCAAAATTTGCGCTGCTATCAATAGCTACTCAATCTGAATTAGCCATTGCTCAGCTTCAAGCAGAGTCTCAGTGCCCAAGAATTTATCTGGATGTAGCCTTATGAAGTTTGCCACATTGCCAGGTCTCAGTGGCAGTAACCCGGGTGTAGGTCCAGCGGGTTTCATGTTGGCAACTTCAAAAGCCACCCTCATCAGCTCATTGTGTTCACATTGCATCTGCATCATCTGCTTCATCATCTGAGCAACAGTCGACTCTTCTACCCGATCATCCACAGTTCGGGAAGACGAAAAACCCTTTCTAGCCATGGTATGTAATAAAATCAAATGGTTAGCATCCAGATTATAAGTTGGCTATCAATTATCCATGTGATTCACGTGTTGTACATTTTTGAGTCAAATAGGTTAAACTCAAACTAATTAGGGTCCAACCTGGCTCTGATACCACTAAAAACCCTTTCAGCCCTGCTTCTCAAAAACACTGAACACAAGCGCATGACCTTTACCTAGCTAATGACTTCATCATCCATAAGTTGTTATTGTTCAACCCAACAATAAAACAAGATAGATACAACGACGCATGCAATAAAAACATTTACATTAATAACAATACTTGGAATAAAATATGAAATAATCCAATACGATAATCTAACGTTTGGAAACAAAATAACAATCTCCGGGTCAAAAGCCCATAATACAATGTTAATAAAACTCAATACAAGAAGTCCAATAAAATAACGATCAATATAGAAAGCAATAAATCCTTAGAAAGACTGTTCTGCAAGTCCTACAGGTAACTCCGTGATCACCTGTGAATACCTTATCTAAAAAAAGGAGAAAATTTGTCCTTAGAGCAAGTCATGGACAGCAATTAGTGAAAGCAATGAACAATGAAAATGTGGTATAACAATGAATTCAATAAAACAATAGGAATCAATAACAATGGACGATAGCAATAATCAATATCAATGGTAACAATGAGATAGGTATAACAATAAACGATATTTCAATATTCGATGTCAATGCCCAATTATCGATGTCAACATCAATAACAATGTTCAATATCAATAGCACTGACGATGTTCAACATGTAGCGTCAATATTGTGTCAATTCTTAAGTCTATTAGTTTTTAGCTTAACTAATGCACGTACTATTGCGTTCCATACTACAGGTTCCTTACATACAATCAATGTTGTTTAGACTCTAGTGGTAGACTCTATAGTTCATGTACTCGGCACGATAACACTAAATAATAACGGTAGCAACTTCGTTGCACTATAAACAATAAACACTAGTCGGCACGATAAACACTACACGATGAATTGGGATACTGTGGTCAGTAATCCAACAATCAATCGATAAACACTAGCTGACACAATATTTTTGGGGAAACACGGGCCCCTTCCCCGGAGTACAGTCTCTATATTGTCCACTACTTAAGTCAACCCTTAAATCCCCGGCTTGTTAAATATTTTATCAATGTAATCAATATAATATGCAATTTAGATAAATTCGATAAACGATGGTATCAATAGAAGTAACAATAGGACAATCAATTAGAATGGGATAATTAGAATGATGACAATAGTATATTAGGATCATGCAATGCAATTTATATACTTCAATCCATTCAATATAACGATATATATACAATTATATTAAGAAAATCAAACCCATTCTGCTCCAAATCTTGGAAGATTTGAGTCAGACCGACTGCGGGCATTGTTTTCATCATCCTCAAGGAAACACAATTCTGGACAGCAATAGTTACAGTACCAAAATCAAGTTTTCCGCTGCTATAGAAATCCAAAACTGGATTTGTCAGACGTTCTAGAAAGTAAACTCCTGCCTGGTTTCAACTCATACTCACATTACATATTCCGACAACAGTAGATAGGTGAATTACAGCTTTCTTTGCAGATTACACGTTCTGACAAACAATTAAGATCAAGTTATTTTTGTAAAATCAGTAAAAACTCAATTTTAAATCATCAAAAATATCCATTAAGTTCCTAACCATGTTAACTAATAATCTGGAATTTATTAGGGCTATACTCTAACATTAACATAGCTTTTTAATAACTTAAACATGAAGGAATACATGAATCAGGATTTCTGGAAGTAAAAGGCAGCAGTAGTAAAAACACCATAACTCTTGCAATAAAACTCGGAATTCAAATATTTTAGATGTTCTGGAAACTAGAAACACAAGGTTACCATTTTTGTTTAGAAAGATATAGTTTTTTATGTCAAATACTGGGTCAAAAATGTCTCACAAATTTCAGGCAGACAGTGAAAATCAGGGTTCAACATATTCCATGAAATATAAACGATCTAAACGTTATGAACTTCAACTCAATATTTAACAAATCTTAGATTCAGCATGGTAAACACAAAGACATGGTAAGCAAAATGAAGAATGCATCCGTACACTAGTTTAACATCAACAAGACATCAATCAATCATTCAAGTACAACAAACTAATAATCAATTCTACAATTGTTTATTTGTGCGGTGTTATGCATGAATAACATCTATTATCAATACTACATAAATGCTTGAAAGATTCGATATTTTAGAGTCAATAATGGCACGAAGTCAGGAATATCTTGGGTTAGCTCGTGTAAACCCTTCAATATACTTGACGGAGATAAAAATATAACAATACGATAACAATTCATAAACTACTTGCAGAGTTTCAATAAAAACCTTAAATTTGACACAATATACAATTCAAGCGGGAAGTGAATTGCCTTGATTGTATTAGTTATGAGCGAAGGAAAGAAAAAGCAGTGGGAACACATGCAAACCAGCGAACAACGAGTATGGGCAGCAATAGTGACACGTGCGATGCATGTAGAAGTCAAATAGCCAGCAAGGAGAGACGGGGTGGTGCTGCATTGGGCAGCAGTGGGGTGATTATCAACGGTTGCTGGCGACAGAGGAAGGACAGATTGCCTTGTTGTATGAGTTATGAGCAAATGAATGAAAAAGCAGTGGGAACACATGCAAACTAGCGAACAACGAGTACAGGTAGCAATAATGACACGTGCGATGCACGTAGAAGTCTAATAGCCAGCAAGGAGAGATGGGGTGGTGCTGCATTGGGCAGCGGTGGGGTGATGGTCAACGGTTGCTGGCGACAGAGGAAGGACGGAGGGGAGCGACGGTTGTCACGCCCTGCTTCCCAAAAAGAATACGGAATACGGATACGCGACTCAACCCAGAGAATGATTTGCATCATCCATAAGCTGTTCAGGAATCTTTACAACATCTCACAAAATAATCAGAGTCAGAAGCAAAAGAGTCAACCACACATATGCAAAATTAAATTAATAAACCAACAGAATTTACTTGAAACAAAATACATTAAGCTCAAATAAATCAGAATCTAGACAAGACAAAATCCTGGGTCACATCACCAAAAATACAAATTAGTCATCCAAGTACTCAAAATACATTATTCAAAGCAACAATAATAGCAATACTAATAAGCAAGAATCCAGCACTAAAATCTCATTTCGCTAATGCCGTCGGGCAGCTGACCATCCTGATCTGCAATTAATAATTGCAGGAGAAGGAAAGAGAAAACAAGTACCCATCAATGCAAGTTACGGGCCACTTATAATATAGGATACAAGTACATGGAAAAGGTAAACAAATAGCATGGAATAATGCATCAACAGTTAACTAGCATGAATCATTAAAATAAAGTCAACTAGCATGGTATACAAACAATATAAATGAATGTGTCAATTATACTGTCATATGGCAAGTAACAGTGTCCAATAATAGTAAGCTTAGTATACCAGTGTAATAGTATAACAGTATCAGTCTAATAGTATCAGTCTAACAGTATCAGTCTTATGTTCTTACAGTCTTATGTGTATTACTAGCTAGGAAGCACTTCATGCGCCCCAAAATATAACACATGGTTGCTACAATAAATAGTTCCTCTTTTAGATTTCATAGTGGACAATAATGGGGCAGTGTACTCAGGTATCAGTAACAGTAGCAGTAGCAGTAAAAATAACAGCAACAGAAGCAGTAAAAGTAACAGTAACAGAAACAGTAACAGTATGGAACACTAGTTCCCTTCCAAGTACATGTTTCCATATTTTCCACTACTAGATCTTCCCTTAAGAAACTTCGGCTTGATCACTTTTATTATGATTATCAATAGACATGACAGTACATGAAATAGTGTCAAACTAACATGATATAATTAGTATTAGGTTCAGGTAAACAAATTAACATGCATAGATGATATACGGTCACATAAACGAGCAAAACAGTGTATGTTCATATTCAGGATAGCATGACAGTATAGTACTGAAACAGTGATTTCCGTTACTACAGAAATCCAAATCTGAATCCGTCAAAGAATCTGGAAAATAGACTTCCACAAGAATCCAGAGATTATATATAAGTCATATAGTATTTCACAAAATCATAACTCAAAACTGATTTGAATCCAGAAAATACGTTCAGCCAGAAATCAGTAAATCGTATTCAATGATAGAAAAACAGCGTTAAAACTCCTCAAATAAATTTAGAAAAAATCTGGGGTAATCCCCTATATATCTAGTATCAGCATATAAAGTTTCATAATATTCCAGTAAAATTAGTTTAGCCAACAAAAATCAGATAAAACATCAAGAAACAATAGTTTGGCAAATTTGGAATTCCCAACACTGCTGTACGAAAACTGTAATATCTTGCAAACCGTGAAACGAAATCCAAATCCATCAAAGGAAGATGAAAATAGACAATATAAGCTAACTTTGATATTTCATAAATATTTTTCATACAGTAAAAGAAAATAGGGTGAAAATACGATTCTTTACAGAACAGCGAGCAAAATACAGCAAGTATAGCTTTCATAAATAACCATGAAACGGCGTATAAAACTCATCAATAAAATCCACCAAAATTCTGGGTAATCCCTACATAGGTATAGAAATACTGTACAAAGTTTCAGATCAAAATAATATGTTTAAGACTAGTATCAAAATAGTTTAATCATCAAAATCATCAAGAACGAAATCTGGAAGTAGAATACACCTCTGTAATAAAATAGCCATAACTGACTCATACGAAAACGAAATCGATCAAGGTCTCATCGCGGATATATCTCCTGAGTTGTGAGACATGGAAAACATCGTGCACTCCTGATAATGCTGGCGGCAAAGCAAGACGATAGGTCACCTTGCCTACTCACTCCAAAATCTTAAACGGTCCAATAAACCTAGGGCTAAACTTGTCGCCATCACCGAACTGAATGACACCACGCCACAGCGATACCTTAAGGAAAATATGGTCACTAACAACAAACTCTAAAGCCCTCCGATGGACATCATCCCACCGCCTCTGCCTATCCTGAGCTGCTTAAAGATGCTTTCTGATCTGAGTCACAACATCAACTGTCCTGGTGATCAACTCTAGACCCAACAACTGCCTCTCACCAATGTCATCCCAGCACACTGGTAAGCTGCATTTATGTCCATAAAGTGCCTCGAACGGTGCAGCTTTAAGACTGGCCTGAAAACTGTTATTATACGAGAACTCTACGAGATGCAAATGGTCCTCCCAAGATCCACCGAACTGCAACATACAGGATCGCAACATGTCCTCAAGAATCTGAATAATCCGCTCTGACAGTCCATCAGTCTGGGAATGAAAAGTTGTACTGTACTTCAACTTACTCTCCAAACTAGCCTGAAGACTCTCCCAAAAATGAGATCTGAATCTCGTATCCCTGTCGGATACAACACTAACTGGAACCCCATGAAGCCTGACAATCTCTTGCATGTACTTCTCAGCAAGCCTCTCAGTAGACTGACCGACACGAAAGGAATGAAGTGAACACTCTTCATCAAATGGTCGACAATCACCCAAACAGCATTGTAACCCTTAGGACTCCTCGGCAAAGAGGTCACAAAATCCATGATGATATGCTCCCACTTCCACTCTGAAATAGGAAGCGGTTGAAGAAGTCCAGCGGTTCTCTGACCGACAATCTGATGTTGAGGAGGAAGCGGAGGCCTAACTGGACCATGAGCTGGGCTTGCTTGCTGAACAGGACCCTTGGCTGGAAGAGCCACCTGCTGCTGCTGCGGACAGTTGCATATGGAATGATCAGCGGTGCCACACCTAAAGCACCGACGGTTGACGGGCCAACAATTCTTATGCTCATGCCCATACATCTGACAGAAGTCGCAAAAACCACCCTTCTGGAAACCAGCAGAAGGATACGGAGCTCCCCTGACCGAATGGGTTGGGACAGGCCTCCGAACAGGACCACCAGAAGGCCTAGCAGCAGAATGCAGAACAATCCATGAAGAAGGAACCAAACCACCACGAGCCTGCTCCTGAGCTCGAGCTGCCTCAAGAGCTTCAGCATAAGTACGCAAACGAAGAGAGACAAGATGCCTCTTGATATCTTGTTCAAGCCCATTTGTGAATCTACAAGCCCTATCCTCTTCGGCAGCCACAAGAACGGCAGCGAAGTGGCTAAGTCTAGTAAACTCAGCTGCGTACTCATCCACTGACCTGGAACCCTGTTTCAAGAAGTCCATTTTACAACATTGTTTGAACAATTATGTAACAAAATTCCAAAATAGATTAATGACGTAACCTGTTTTACGGCCAGGAATTGCTGTTCCATCTTAACTCGAGTACTACTGGGGAAGCACTTCTCCAAGAATCCCTGAGTGAAAGTCGTCCAAGCAATAGGCCTCTCAAGTCACTCAGACTCGGCCATCCACCAAATGTGAGCCATTTCAACCAGCTGGATGGAAACCATGTCCACCCTATCAGCCTCGACAACACGTGCCACCAAGAGCAAGCGCTCGGTCTGGATCAACCACTGTTCAGCCTCCAAAGGCGTCTCAGTGCCGAAAAAACGGTCGGGATGCAGCCTCATAAAATCCATAACTGTTCCTGGACGAGGCGGAAGATTTGCCTACTCAGGCACAATGGGAGGCGAAACCCGGGCAGCTTCAAGAGCAGCCATCACTTGATCAATGTGGTTTTGCTGCTGATTGATTAGCTGCTCAAGCACAGCAATGACAGCTTCAATCGGATGAGGCTGAGAAGATTTCCCACGAGCCATAGTTGCACAAAAATCAAAACAATTAGCATCCAGAATAAAAGTTGATAATAATTCATTTACGTATGCATGGTTGGTGAAACGTTGAGCCGATCTCAGTTCGAGCCAAGCTTGTCTAATATATTAGGCAACTAATACATTAGTCAAACCTGGTGCTCTGATACCACTAAAAGCCTTATCATGCCCCGTTTCCCAAAAAGAATACGGAATACGGATACGCGACTCAATCCAGCTAATGATTTGCATCATCCATATGCTGTTTAGGAATCTTTACAACATCTCACAAAATAATCAGAGTCAACCACACATATGCAAAATTGAATTAATAAACCAACATAATTTACTTGAAACAAAACACATTAAGCTCAAATAAATCAGAATCTGGACAAGACAAAATCCTGGGTCACATCGCCCAAAAGACAAAGAAATCATCCAAGTACTCAAAATATATTATTCAAAGCAACAATAATAGCAATACTAATAAGCAAGAATCCAGCATTAATATCTCATTTCACCAATGTCTTCGGGCAGCTGACCATCCTGATCTGCAATTAATAATTGTAGGAGAAGGAAAGAGAAAACAAGTACCCGTCAATGCAAGTTACGGTCCAGTTATAATGTAGGATACAAGTACATGGAAAAGGTAAACAAATAGCATGGAATAATGCATCAACAGTATTAACTAGTATGAATCAGTAAAACAAAGTCAACTAGTACGGTATACTAACAGTACAAATGAATGTGTCAAGTATAGTGTCATATGGCAACTAACAGTGTCCAGTAATAGTAAGCTCAGTATACCAGTGTAACAGTATAACAGTATCAGTCCAACAGTATCAGTCTAACAGTATCAGGCTTATGTTCTTATAGTCTTGTGTTTATTACTAGCTAGGTAGCACTTCATGCGCCCTAAAATATAACACATGGTTGCTACAACAAACAGTTTCGCTTTTAGATTTCATAGTGGACCATAATGGGGCAGTGTACTCAGGTATCAGTAACAGTAACAGTAGCAGTAGCAGTAAAAATAACAGTAACAGTAGCAGTAAAAATAACAGTAACAGTAATAGTAACAGTATGGAACACTAGTTCCCTTCCAAGTACACGTTTCCATATTTTTCACTACTAGATCTTCCCTTAATAAACCCCGACTTGATCACTTTTATTATGGTTATCAACAGACATGATAGTGCATGAAATAGTATCAAACTAACATGATATAATCATTATTAGGTTCAGGGAAACAAATAAACATGCATAGATGATATACGATCACATAAACGAGCAAAACAGTGTATGTTCATATTCAGGATAGCATGATAGTACAGTACTAAAACAGTGATTCCCGTTACTACAGAAATCCAAATCTGAATCCGTAAAAAAATCTAGAAAATAGACTTCCACAAAAATCCAGCAACGATATATAAGCCATATAGTATTTCACAAAATCATAACTCAAAACTGATTCGAATTCAGAAAATAAGTTCAACCAGAAAATCAGTAAATCGTATTCAATGATAGGAAAACAGCATTAAAACTTCTCAAATAAATTCAGAAAAAATCTGGGATAATCCCCTATATGTCTAGTATCAGCATATAAAGTTTCATAATATTCCAGCAAAATTAGTTTAGCCAACAAAAATCAGAAAAACATCAAGAAACGATAGTTTGGCAAATTTGGAATTCCCAACACTCCTGTACGAAAACTGTAATATCGCAAACCATGAAACGACATCCAAATCCCCTAAAGGGAGATGAAAATAGACAAAATAAGCTAACTTTCATATTTCATAAATATTTTCCATACAGTAAAAGAAAATAGGGTGAAAATACGATTCTTTACAGAATAGTGAGCAAAATACAGCAAGTATAGCTTTCATAAACAAGCATGAAACGGCGTATAAAACTCACCAATAAAATCCACCAAAATTCTGGGTAATCACTAGATAGGTATAGAAATACTGTGCAAAGTTTCAGATCAAAATAATATGTTTAAGACTAGTATCGAAATAGTTTAATCATCAAAATCATCAAGAACGAAATCTGGAAATAGAATACACATCTGTAGTAAAATAGTCATAACTCACTCATACAAAAACGAAATCGATCAAGGTTAGAGAGTTTGGAAAGAAGACAAATTTCTCTACAATTCATGTCTAATACAAAATTAAGAATTCTGAACTTAATAGGGTCTAAAATACAAATCAAAACTGATCATCAATAAATACAGATTTTCTCTTGAAAACAAAACCAACATAAACCACATGAAACTCGTTCCAATCAAAATCAAACATGGTATAGAGTCTACTAAGTGTCCAAACATCATGAAATAGAGTATATAACATATTCACAACCATCATATCACATGGATCTCATCAAACACATAATTTCACCTAATTATCTCACATATATGAATAGATCAAGAACGGTCAAACCTAGTTATTTTCATGTCGATTTTTGTGTCATGGGGCAACTATGGTCAAATAGCACTATAGAGACTAAACCTATCAAAAATAACACACACACGAGTTGTCTCTAGAACCCAACTACACTATAAGCGGTATTTTTGACTTGTATCATACAAAGGAATTTGAGTACAAGTTACTTGCCTTAACCGAAGACAAAAACGAAGAACACCAAGAATAACGGGGAACAGATTCCTGGGCAACGAACTCAACAACGAACGAGGAACGGAACCACCCGAGATAACACGTGCAAGAGCCGTGCACGTGCAACCTCAAAGAGAGCGATCAGAGGGAGAGCACTGTGGGGAAAAGTCGATGGCGCACGGGCTGGCGCAATGACAGGTGTTACCGCTGATGCAGTTGGACAGGGACGACCAGGGGGTCATTGCAGTGTCGGCGCTGGCTTCGGCTGGCTCTAGCATCGTTGGTCGTGCGACAAAGCAAAGAGACAGAGCGGGGAGATGGGGAGAGCAACGAACGAAGAGAGAGATGGAGATGATGGTGATGATGGTGCTCGGGGTGATCGGGCTGTCGGGGATGAGCAAGGGTGAACGGGAATGTAGGGAACGAAGGTGAGGAGTGATGTCGGGAGCAGGATATGCAGTGGGTTCGATGGGGGCTAGGGTTTCGATCTATGGGTGTACAGGGTGAGAGAGGGATAGTATTATATATATGGGGGAAGAGAGTGGCTTAGGGTTTTGGCTGACATGGTTTCGGGTAGGGAATGAGAGGGTTTCGGGTCTGGGTTTAATGGGTAGCAGGAGATTGGGTTTTGGGTAGTAGTAATAGGAATTGATCAATAGGGTTTAGAATAGGATTTAGGAGTTGGTTAATTAGGTTTTGATAGCTGATTTGGGATATTAGGCAATTGGATTAAAACAGGATTTGGCAAAAAGGAACCACGAGCACCAACAAACACGAGCAAAATGAAATAGAGCAAGAACCCAATAAAGAGCAAAAATAGTAAGCGATCAAGAATGAAACAAAAGACAGGCAATCAGACACAAGGAGATCAAAAATAAAATATGAATGAATATATTGAAAACAACTCCAATATACGGTCCAAGAATTACAAGAAGAGTAAAAAATCCAAGAAGAGAAAAATACACCAAAAAAATGAAAAACGAAAAACAGGGGTTACAACAGTAGTGGTGGGTACAGTCGATAGTGGCAGGATGGAGGAGAGGTGGCGAGGGATCAACGGGGTCTGTTGACTACGACAATGGTGGATGGTGAAGAGATGCGAGGTCTATGATCGGATGCAAGGGACGAGGGCGACGGGATGATCGGGATGAGGAGGCGGGGAGCAGCAGCAGGCAATCGGGGTGCAGGCAAAAGTGAAGGTTGAGGGTGGATGGGTTCGGGAATAGGGAAGAAGAGAGAGATGGGTTTAGGAGTACGTGCCTGTTATTAGGGTTAGATTAAGGATGATAATTAGGGTTAGGGGATAGGTTAGTATATATAAAGTATTAGAGGGTAATGGGTTATTGGGTAGCGGGTTTGGGAATTATTAGATTATAAAGAGTTAGAATTAGGATTTTATTAATAGGTTAAATATGGATCAATACTATTAGGCTTGGAGACAAATATGGATCAAATAATAAGATAATTATCAATCCAACAAGATTAGGATTATCATGAAAATAGTCCATCAAGTAGAAAAGAAAATTCATGAAATTTAAATTCGTATTGGGAAAAATAAGATTCGAAAAATTAAATGGAGATCAATGATAGTTCATGAACTATAATAGGACCAAAATTATTCGAGACGATAAATGAAAGATAGAATATAATTCGAATTACAAAAAAAAGATTACAATGAATCAAAAAAAAAGAAGATGAAAATGGGAGTTACACCTCGTCCTGTAATATTGGGGATTATCTCACTCTGTGGATCATACTGGGACCTATTTCATCCCTCGTCCCGGAATACTGGAGATCAATTAGCATTCTTGGATCATTATGGGGCATTTTTCATCCATCATCCCAGAATACTCGGGATTACCTCACTCAGTAGATCATACTGGGGCCTATTTCATCCCTCGTCCCGGAATACTGGAGATCAATCACCATTCTTGGATCATTCTGGGGTCTATTTCATCCCGCGTCCCAGAATATTAGGGATTATCACACTTCATGGATCATATTGGGGCCTATTTCATCTCTCGTCCTAGAATACAAGAGATCAATCACCATTCTTGGACAACTCTGGGGCCTTTTTAATCCATCGTCCCAGAATACTGGGGATTATCTCACTCCGTAGATTATACTAGGGCCTATTTCAACCCTCGTCCCGAAATACTGTTGATCAATCACCATTCTTGGGTCATTCTGGGGCCTATTTCATCCCTCGTCCCAGAATATTGGGGATTATCTCACTCTGTGGATCATACTGGGGCCTATTTCATCCCTCATCCCGGAATACTGGAGATAAATCACCATTCTTGTATCATTATGGGGCCTATTTCATCCTCCGTCCTGGAATACTGGAGATCAATCACCATTCTTGGATCATTCTTGGGCTTATTTCATCCCTCGTCCCAGAATATTGGGGATTATCTCACTCCGTGGATCATACTAGGGCCTATTTCATCCATTGCCCCAGGAATACTAGAGATCAATCACCATTCTTGGATCATTCTAGGGCCTATTTCATCCCTGATTCCCGGAATACTGGGGATTATCTCACTCCGTGAGTCATATCGGGGCCTATTTCATCCATCATCCCGAAATAGTGGAGATCAATCACCATTCTTGCTTGTCGCTCTTGCTTCATCATATTCACTTCTAGTGCCAGACACAAGCTCTCAGCTTGTCTTCTAGCTCCCAGTTTGCACTTTCTGTGGGTCGGGGGACACTCCCTCCTTAGAATACGGGACAAAGCTAATAAATTCCACTTCAGTCCTCTCTCAGCTTCTTTGATGCTCCTACTAAATGCTTGGCACGATCCTCCTTTTTCTTAGTAAGAATTTCTCCTTGACGCAAACCAGGTGGCAGCTTTACTGCACATTGATCTTGGAGAACTCTGTCGTTTCTTGAAGTCGATTGATTAAGTCATCGATATATACCTACCTCGAGCCAAGCCCGGTTCACTCATGGTGATTGATGTGCATCCACACTGATCTATTCTTCATTCCTACAAGAAAAAATAGTGCTTCTCAAGGTGAAGCACTAGGACTAATGGATCTCTCCGGTAGTATCTTTTCAGTCTTCTTAGCCTTTAAACGACTTGGCCTATCAGAACAATAACTGGAACACCGTCTCCTAGATTTCTGCCTGCAACTTCGGCTTGTGGCATCTGGTTCCTGTTGACTTCCAAGAATGCTCCCTTCCTCAGGTATATCTCAGATAATTCTCGTCTCGACATTGAGGTTACCTTCGTCAGCTCCATCGCCTTCTTCCTCGTCTCTTGTGTTGCGGGATCACCTCCATTGACGTCTGGCAGCAGGCTTACCTCCTTGACATCAGGTTGCACCAATGATTATTAGTAAAAGCAAGAACAAATACATTGGGGTCAATTAAGACATAGGAAAAATCATAATCATAAGTTGAAAAGTGTGACAATATGATTGATGACCATCCTACAATTTTACTAAAACTGACTCTAACCGGGCATTTAAGTCTAATTTCCTGCTGTGTTAGACTACAATTTGAAGCCGGCTCTGATACTGCTTTGTAGTGCCCCGAGTTTCCTGGTTAGAAAACTCGGGGCGCTACAACCCTGAAGATACCTTGAACATAAATTGGAGCACTCTTCTGAAAGATACCCTTCTGCTAAAGAGCCTTCTGGATATGCTTTATTTTAACACAATCCTTAAGTCGGTAAAGGTACCTATGCAGACATATTTGGATTAAAAATATATGGGAATACAACAAACAAGGACTACATGATTAATAAATTGAATGAGGTATGAATAATGACCTCTCGAAGGGATACATCCACCGATAATGGACTAGCCCCCCAAGTCTTGCCTCACTAGCAAGGTGAGTTATCAAGTGAACCATTATAGTGAAGAATGAGGGGGAATTATCATCTCCATTTGACAAAGTGTCAATGCCGCACGATGCTCCAATTGGTCAATATCTTCAGCACATAGAACTCTATAGCAAAGTCCTTTGTATATGCTACAAAGTTCTTTAAGGAATGCAGTGATGTGCTCACACAATGTTAACCTAACAAATACAGGAAGAAGGTCTTGCATCAAGATGTAGTAGTCGTATGACTTTAGACCATGAACCATCTTCTCCTTAAAGTTGACACATCTTACTATGTTAAATGAATATCCATCATGGACTTTAAGTTGTTGTAAAACTTTGCTAAATATTTTCAACTCCGTTTTTGACATTGAATAAAATGTTGAAGGAAGGCATATTCTACCATTAGGTAAGTTTTCTGGATGCAACTCATAATGTATGCCCATTGATACTAAGTCATGGTGAGACTTAAGATTGTACTCTGTCTTCCGGTCATCCCCCATAACTTTTCCTACACAATGTTCACCGATATTTTTTTCCGACATGCATCATATTTAAGTTATGGCGTAGTAAGTTGAATTCCCAATATAGCAACTGAAAAATAAAAAAAAATCTTCTTCCATGATTCTGAATCAACAAGATTTTCACATTCATCTGCAACACATAAATCAGTGTCCCCATGGTGCTCATCCCTTGCCATTTTCTTGCCATTTTTGCTGTCTTGTGGTATTTTCCATAAGTGCCATAAGTGAGTGATGATTTTCTAGCCACCTTAACACATCTAACCAAAACGAAGGACCAGAAGCATGTCCCCACTCCTCAGTACCATCAAATGACTCTTTTTTTGTTCTAAATTTGTGTGTCCGCAACCATCTTTAATGACCAATGTAGCAAAACTTTTTCCCATTATAAAGCCACAATAAAATAGTTTGGTCTGCATAACAAGGACAAGAATAACATCCTTTGGTGATATAACCAGATAACAGTATATATGCAGAAAGATCATTGATTATCCAAGTAAATACAACCCGGAGAAGCAAAGTTTCCTTAGTTTTTGCATCATAAGTGGGAACACTCTCCCACAGTTTTTGAAGTTCATCTATTAATGACTACGAGTACACATCTAAATCATTTTTTGGGCCTTTTGGTTCAGGAACTGTCATGGACAAAAATGAAGGAGGACTACTTCATGCAATTCCAAGGGGGAAGATTGTATGGGATTAACACAACAGGCCATATGATGTATATACTACTCATTTGCCTAAATGGGTTAAAACCGTCATTAGCTAATATAAGTATCACGTTGCATTGATGTTGAGCAAAATCAGGGTATCTTTCATCAATTTTTTTCCAAAATTCTGAATCAGCGGGGTGCCTAAGAATCTCATCATTATTGTGAACCTCAGTATGCCTTCTCATATTAGAAGAGGTTTTAGATGACATAAACAGTCTCTGCAGCATAGGAAATAGAGGAAAGTAATGCGTAAGTTTTGCTTATTTCTTTCCCTTGGTTGTTTTAACTGACCCATCTGTTTGTTGGTCTTCAATCGGTGTTCCCGCCCATTTCAAAGTATCACAGACTTGATAGTTCTCAAGACTCTCCAGATCCCCTCCTGAATATCATACAATTGTTTGGGTATGCTGTTATTTTCTCATACCCTAGGTAAAAAGACTTGAGGAACTTTTTTGTTTTGTATGCCAAATTTGGAGTACAAATTTCTGGAAATGCCTCATTCAACAATTGAAGAAGCATGGTGAAGGACTTGACAGACCGCACATTTAAACATTTCATTTGAAATAGTCTAACAATGAATGAGAGCTTAGAAAATTTGGTGCAATCACAGTACAAAGGTGTATTAGCATTTCCCAGCAACTTAGTAAAAGATTCATAAACTTTATTATTTTCAGGGTCAGGCCTTTCTTCCTCCATAAAACTGCAAAGATGTGTTGTTTCTGTTGACTCATTATGGAATTGGTCCATTGGACTATTTGTGTGGACTGAAAATTTATGAATTCTAAAGCATCTCGTAGTAAAGATTGCATCTCATCGGCAACACTTATGTCATCATTCACTAAAGACTCATCTTAAAAACATATGGACCAACAGAAGCTAACTTAGGATACTCTCCATGGCAAAAGCATTGTGTGTAACCTAGTAGAAAACCATTGCAAATCAAATTTGTCTCCACTACGTCACACGACCTCAATTCATAGTTTGTAAATTGGACACATGGACAAAGAATTAAGTAGTCATGAGGCGAATTTTGCTTTGTGAAGTTAATCTCTACTTCTTAGCCACCTGGTCTACGCCCATCAAAATGGAGCATTTTGTCTCGATGGAAATATCCCTTTAGATTGAGTAAGAAGCTATATCTCCATAGGTTGATCATCTCAATGCCCCTTTCTTTTCAACAAAGTTTTTAATACTATTGTGATACTCCTTAAATATTGGTGGCTTATCAATCCAGTTTTTTTTCATTTGAATAATAACGCTCATCCTGAAATATAAATTAGATAAATTTAAAAGTTATCACAATTTATTAAAGTACAAGATAGCCACCATTTACTAATAAGAACATCGTCTAATTACAACAACAGCAAGAGTGACAACAACAACAATAACAATAATAATAACAACAACAATAATAAATTCAACCAATTAACAATGTAAATTATAGTTCCCTAAATTATGAATCTTCTCTCTTTCAAGGAAACTCAAACTAATAATCTTCCTATCATATTTAACATCTGGGCAAGTATGCCAAGTTTGAGGATTCTGAAACTATTAATGGAATACTTTGCAAAATGTCCGAATAAGTCATGCCTTCAACTTAAATTAAGAACTTCCCTTTTATGGAATATTTATTGTTCTTTTGTCATGTCAAACTACAGAAAGTCTACACCATATCGACAATGGAATTTATCCCTAAAGGAAGAACCTAGCAGACAATAACCTACAAACTCCTAAAAAGCAAAGAAGAAACAATAGCAATTCCCAAGAATGATACTATATCTATGGATACTTTCAATAATTACCCATCTGTTTGTATCAAGTAACAATGAAAATTCATGACTACATAACTATAATTTACATTGTTGATTTGATGCGGCTCTCCTCCTCTCTCTCATCCATTATTTCTCTTCGAGAAATTTACCATAATTTTCTAAACCTAGAGACACACACAAATAGAGACAGTGGCAACAATAGCAAGAGTGACGACAACAACAACAATGAAAATAATAATAACAACAACAATAATAACAAGTTCAACCAATCAACAATGTAAATTTCACAAATAGAAAACCTTAGATTCCATAAATCAATAAGGAAGCTAACACTAATAGCAAAACCGATATTTAATTAATCAACAAGAACTAGCACAAATATCAAACCCTAGATTCAATTAGATGATCAAAAGGTGGGATACCCGATGGGAGTCTCGGTGGCTGTAGGGTTCGGGTAGGGAGATGGTTACGCTGGTGAAGGTGCTGGTCAGTGCCAGGTGCAAAAATTCGAAGAGGAAGGGAGGTCGAGCTGCTATCTTCGAGCTCGGGAATCGAGGAGGAAGAGAGAGGAAAGGAGAGGTGATGGTGCGAAGAGGAGACAGATGGCAATGGTGGGAAATTTAGAATTTGATATTTGAGACTAAAGGGAAATGTTAGAATTGGTGATTTGGGAAAATGTTAAGAATTTATGGGAGGATATATCCCGACACTTTCTTAGAAAACGTTGGGATAGAGTAATGATATCCTGACGTTTTATTATAAAACACAGGGATAGGGTAATCTTTTCCCTACATTTTTGAAAACACATGGAATAAATGCTGGGAAAGACCAATTGGGTTTTGTTCCCTAGTCTTTCTCAACGTTTCAACAAAATGCCAGTGCAAATTCGCTGACAAAAATACCTTTTTTGTAGTGCACCCATCATGCTCATTTCAAACTCATCCTGTGATTGCTTTGAATACTCCTTCACATATTTTCATTACTAGACACAAAAATAATATCAACATAGATTTGAACGATCAAAATATCTTTAAAATTGTGCTTGATGAAAAGTGTAGTGTCTATTTTTCCTTTTGAGAAACCTATGTGAATAAGAAACGAGCTTTACTGCTCATACCAAGATCTAGTTGCTTGCTTAAAATCGTATAAAGCTTTATCAAGGCGAAAATACATGGTTCTAGTGTGTCGGGTCAGTGGACCCTAGTGGTTGTTAAATATAAACTTCTTCGGAAATATAACCATTTAGAAAAGCACTTTTGACATCCATTTGAAAAACATAAAATATATGTATAATGCAGAAGCAAGTAAAATGCAAATGTCTTCATGTTGTGCAACTGGAGCAAATGTTTCATCAAAATTAATCCCTTCTTGGTTGATTATAACCTTGTGCGACAAGTTGAGCTTTATTTCTAACAATGACTTAGGATTTTATCCATTTTATTTGTAAATACCTATTTCATTTTGATAATACCTACTACGGAATCTTGGAGCAAGTCTTCATACGTAATTTTTTTTTAATTGGTTAAGTTCTCCTTGTATGACAATGATCCAGTCAGTGTCTTACAAGACCCCTTAATATTTTTGGGTTCAAGTATGGAAAAAAATGCAGAGAAACATATATAACTCTTTTCTTGAGTGTGAATAGTTACCCCCAATGACATGTTGCTTCGTACTAATTCAAAGGAGGATGACTTGACATATTTTTCCAGGTTCAAGTATGAAAAACAAATGCAGAGAAACATATAAAATTCTTCTCTTGAGTGTGAATAGTTACCTCCATTGACATGTCGCTTCATATTAATTCAAAGGAGGATGACTTGACATATTTTTCCATGCATGACATTTTTCTTCAGTATGGGTTCGACATCTTCTTCGACATTATCATTTTCTAATGGTTTCGTCTCTTCCATTGGTTGCACATCGATGTTATTAGTGTCTTCTTATTGTGGAAGTGATTTTACATTAGGAGTTGAGTTGATGTTATTATTATGTGCGTCTTCTTGCAACTCCTTTCCAAATTGGATCTGTTTTCTCTCTATACGAATAGATGTCGTATCATTATCAATCACATGCAATATCTCTTTTGCAAGAGAATTAATCTCACCAAAAATAATATCAATAGACTCTTGAATTTTGTGTTTTTTTTAATGAATACATGATATGCGTTACTAGTTAGAGAATATCCTAAAAATACACCATTATCACTTTTACGATCAAACTTCCCTAAGTTATCTTGAGGATTTAAAATAAAAACTTTATATCCAAAGACTCCAAAATAACTTAGATTAGGATAGTTTTCGTAGTATAATTCGAAAGGTGTTTTTCAAGATGCTTTCTAATAAATACATGGTTTATAATTTAACATGCTGTATTGACAACATCAGCCCAAAAAGATTTAAATAGGTCATGTTCATTAAGCATAGTATGAGCAATTTCTTGAAGAGATCGATTCTTCCTCTCAACAACCCCATTTTGTTGAGTACGAGGACAAGCAACTCATGCTTTATTCATTTTTCATCACAAAAAGCTGTAAAGAGTTCACTTTGAAATTATCCACCATGATGACTATGAATAGTTATGATGGTAAGACTTTTCTCATTTTCAACTCGACGGTAAACTTTTTGAATTACAAGATGAGTTTCATCATTTTGTGATACAAAAGCAATGCAAGTAGTTCGGGAAAAATTCATAAACAATTACAAATGCATATTGTGCACCTCCAATACTAGATGTAACAACGCCAAATTTTTATAAATATATACATATGATTTATTAAAGCACAAAATCTATATCATATTTTTGGATGGAATTCAAAAGATTCTTCATGATGGTATTGTGAAACCCCAAGGGACAAACCCACTCCTACACTCCACCTCCATTCTCCCCCAATGCAGCCCTCACACTATCTCCCTCTCCCCTCTCACAATATCCCGGCCTCATGCATCCCCCCCACTCTCTATTTAATCCCCTCATCTCATCCTAACTCCATTTTCTCATTTCCACTCCAACTTAAACTAGTTTTTCAACTCTAAGTCACTCCAAATCCCTCTCCTACACTTGAGTTGATATTTTGGAGGCAAGAAGGGAAAGAAGGAGCCAAGAAGTGAAGCACTTGGAGCAAGAAGGGCCAAGGAAGCTAGGAGTTCGAAGTTAAGAGGCAAATTTCTACATTTGACAAGGTGGGTGTTTCTAAACCTTTGTAGTGTTTAAATTTGTGTGGTGAAATCTTGAAGTGGTCTTGACAGCAAGAGTAGGTCATGAAGTGTGGGAATGAGTAATAAAATTCGTTGCATGCTAGTTTTATTGATAGAAGACTAAATAAAAACCTAGTAAAAAGCGTGCTAGGTCTGAATGTTATAACTCAAAAATTACTGGGAGTTTGAAGTTGAAAATTTAAATTTAGATTCTTATGCCTGTTATACACATTGCTTCCAAATGTCACAATTTTTAGAATTTATTTGCTATTTTAATTAAATACAAACTTGAACTCTGACTGCACAGAAAATAGACTTAGCTTGTGTTCTGACTATGATTTTCCAAACCTCATACCTCTGTAACCACTTAAGATCTATTTCTGAAATTTTAGTATGAGCGTCTAGCATGTGTTAAGTGCTTGAATATAAAATTTTATGATTTTTGGACATCGTTGCCCATTTTTACAAAATCCGAAAGCAATGGCTATTCTGAAAAGAAAAGACAGAGTTAAGAAGATCTGTTATGTTATTAGTTAATATTCAAGAAGTCATAACTTGAAAAGTACTTGGTAGAATCACTTGAAATTTAAGTATGTTCTGTTACCATGTATATAAAGTCTATGTTTCAAATTTCATGAAGCTTAGAGATCATTTGATATTTATAAAGTATTTTTATGTTAACAAATGGTTAGTTGTTGCTCTGTTTTGGAAATAATTTCATGCATGTTAAAGAATTTCTTATTTGACCACTTTAGTTACATAATCAGAAGAAGCATGTAACTAGAAAGTTGTAGTAGATACATAGATCTTTCTGAAATATCTAAGAACTCATGATTTGGATCAGTACACGAATTATAATGAATTTTACAAGAACAGAAACACAGATTCATAAAGCTCACTGTTTTGCACTATGACTTTGAGATTGAGTTTGAACTTGTAGAATCTGAGTTTTAAGTTGTTGTTGTGGATCATAAATCATGTTGTGGATGTGAGAATGAGTTAGGACTTAAATTATCTAAAGTTTTATGTCATGAGTAGCTCATGTGTACTTGTAGAGCTACAATATAGACATGTTTATTCATTGTTTTGAAGTAGGAATTGTGAAGAAATAGGATCAGGAACGACCCCTTTTTGGCAAGAAGGCCAATTGCATGCTTGCTTTTTTTAAAATATGATTTTTCATTTTTATAGATTTTCAGCACTCTTTTTGAGTATTCATGGTGTAGGATTTATTTCTAGGGTAGTGTATCCTTGTTGGGCTACATTGGTTGAGTATTGAGACTATAGGATTAAGTCATGTTAGCATATTTAGATGGGTAGAATAGGATCTCATGTCGCATCGGACGTGTTAGAGGAGATGACCCATGCGCCGACATACTCGTCGTTCATGGAAGGATTCCATGGTTATGTTTGGTGCTACCACTTGCCGAGGACCATGGAGCATGAAGGTTAGCGGGAGCTACGTGTTGGTCGGGCCGAGGTTGCGATCGAACTCCAATCATAGATGGCAGTTGCGGCGATCGACGGAGTCGGTTCGTCGTTGGTTCGGGAAAGTGTGGGCCGAGGCGGGCCAACTCTTGGGCTGGATTTAAGGGCTAGATTGAGTCCTACTGTGGGATGGGATGGGTTCTAATAATGAAAAAGGTAATTAACTAGAAAATGGTCTACTTTTAGAACTTAACTAGTTGTCTTAATAAACAAAAGTTGTTTACTAAGTTAGGACATGAAAGTGGATAGATCTCCTAACTGGAAGAGTATTGGTTAAAATGAAATAGAACTAAACTCGCCAAATAATTCACGATGAGATAATAAGAAGGCATTAGAGATTGATTAAGGTCTTGGGATTTAGATAACCAGATGGTCGGATGAAATAAAAATCTAGTAATCGTATAATTAACCTCATTCTTAATCTTGGTTCTAGAGTGGGTTAGCACTTGTACTTTGGGTTTGTGGTGTTGCAAGGCTAGATCGAGTCTTGGTTAATTGTAAGGACAGGCACTAGCAAGTGGTGTTCGCTTGTCAGAAGGACACGTGGTGTCATCACGCCTAACCAAATCCTAAGTTCGTTTAACGTAGGTAGAAGACTTGGTGAAAGGCCCAACTGGGAGCGGCTTAGAGGAAAAGGCTCTGATATCTTCAGCTGGAGTGCCTTTATGCCCGTAACAACTTTTGAGGAGTTCTGGAGTGGCGGCGTCGTCTCGACTGCAAGTTCTGGTCAAGTATAAGGACGAGAGCAGAGCGGAGATTTGGGGAAACTCTAAAAATCTGCCAGGTGCTATGCTGATCAATGCAGGCAAGAGACTTGGAGAAAGGCCCAACTAGGGAGCGGCTCAAAGGGAAAGGCTCTAGTTCTCTGGTGAGGAGCCCTGTGTCCGTACATTAGTTTTTGGTAAGGTCCGGAAGGCAGAATTACTACATCTCTACAAATTGTTTGGGCAGCGACAGACGAGAACCATGCGACTGCGATTCCGGGCATAGTGGGTAAAACACATGGTTTTGACACCACTACTGACAGCAGCGATGGGTATGAACCGGACGACTGCAGCATCATCATCACTAAAGTATCAGAGACAGGAGAGAGCACAAGAGTAGGATGCATAACGGGGGATCGAACTCCATTAATTGAAGATTGTCGTTTGATTGGGGAATGTGTAGTATGGGATGCATATCTCTCCAATCAAGCGTGCATTAGAATAAGAACATCATGTGCATTTTTGTGTACATTAGATCTGGGCCATGGCATACACCGATACTTGTTTGCATCAAATTTTGGTTGTTGAGGTTTGGAATTGCTATATTATGGTATGGCGAGGATCGCTGTATTATAGCATTACGTCAGTTGTATTCAACTGACGTGCCCACAGTCTGTTTAGTTACAGGATTGCTGTTTGGGGAGCGCAGGGAGAACTCAAGCCATGGGAAGCATCCAAGCAAAGTTACTGTCCAACTTTATTGTATATTCTTGATGTATTAAATTATTGTAACTGTTGTAATCATTGGATATTGTAACAAAAATTTTGATGTAATAAAAATTTCTAATTTCCTGTGATTTTGTTGTGTTGTGACTCATTTGAAGAAAGATCCTGGAGTGTGTCACAAGTTCCTATGTTTGGAATTCGGGGCGCTACAGAAGTTGGTATCAGAGCTTACTTCAAATTGTAGTCTACCACCATAGGAGATTAGACTTGGATGCCCCAGTAGGTTTAGTCTAGTATAGATATTTGATGATCGTAACTCATATTGTTGCACTTTCAACTTATGTTTTATGATTTTCTATATCTATACTAATGCCCTTGTTATCTCTCGCAGGCTAGCTGACGGTGACATTCCAGAGCAGGGTTTGTGGTTTGAGGTGTGAGAGTCATTGAACGAGGAGGAGCCGATGATGGTGGGCGAGGAGCCCGAGGTGGGAGTAGAGGTCATGGGCGAGCAGCCCATGGCGGTCGCTGACTTTGAAGGCGGGGAGCTCTCCGATGCGGGGGATCTCCCCGTAGCTGAGCAGCTTCCAACACCACCTCCCCAGCCGGATGCAGTTCAGTGCACTTTGGGTTGAGTCCTAAGGGAGTTCGCGACCTATCGCTTCAGTATTGGCATGTTGGAGCACAAACTACACAGCTGTGGAGTTGAGTTGATGGACCTCGTGGAGGCCGTAGGCATGGTGGAGCGATTTAAGGTCAAGGCCTCTCGAAAGATAAAGAAGATGAAGGACTAGCACGAAGAGAGGATCGCGCACCTCGAGGCAGGGCTGGAGATGTTGAGGGCCCAGGTGGCCCAGCCTGGGCCACACAGGAGGCGGCAGGCTCCATAGGACTGGTTCTCTTTTATGATTTGTATTAATGTCCCGTAAGATGGTTATTTTTGGTTTCTTTTTGCAAACTTGTGGTACTCGATGATGATGTGTTGAAATGTAATGTTTTGGTAAACTACTAAGATTATTATCCTGGATGAATGAATGACATTTTGGTTGGTTTGAATCTTGATGTGATTTTGATTGCTATCATAATATTTGTCACCTTAGACACCCTATATTAACATCCATTATTTAGATGTTGAGGAGCACCCGCAGTGGTAGAAGAGCTGGAGATGAAGTAATTGGGGCCAACAATGCAGGCCTCAATGTTGAAACCGAGTTTGCTCGCATGTACCAGACAATGACCACATTTATGGAAGCACAGCGTAACTTCGTACCACATCCCGTAGCTCCAGTAGGCAACGTGGGGAATGTTGTCCCTGTCCTGTTGATAATTGTGGAATCCTTTAAAAGGATGAAACCGCCAGCTCTCGAGGGAAAGGCAGACACCACAGCTGCAGACGACTAGATCCGCCAGGTCGAGACCGTTTTCGAGGTGTTGGAGACCCCAGATGGGAGTAAGGGGAAACTAGCAACAATCCTCTTGGAGAAAAATGCAAGACGTATGGTGGCAGTCCGTCAAGCGCGGACTAGGATAAGGACATGTTACATGGGAAGACTTCCTGGAGGAATTTAGGCAGCACAACTTTCCCCTCGTCGTCCAGGAGGAGAAAGCGATTGAGTTCATCAACCTACACCAAGGAGGCATGACCGTTCGGGAATACGAGACGAAGTTCACACAGCTATTTCGCTATACCCCAGAGATGGTCCAGGATAAGGTCTAAAAGGCTAAGCAGTTTGAACAAGGGTTAAGGCAGACACTGAGGACGAGGTTGGTGCCATTATGTATCAGGAGGTTCAACAAGTTGGTAAGGAGGGCGGCGGTGACCGAACAAGTCATGAACCAGAACCAGCCGCCACAGGGTAAGGTAGGAATTTGGAACACCGGAAAGAGGTCAATGCCAGCCACCAACTTCAGGAAGCATGAACCATGTCAAAAGTTTCAGAATGTGAATAGCAGTGCAGGAGCCAATGGGTTGGTGAAGTGTTTTGGCTGTGGGGAATTGGGACACATTAAGAACCAGTGCCCAAAGATGAAGCCACAAGCAAGTATCAGCACGAGCTATAATTATGGGAAGACTGGACACATTAGGCCCAACTGCCCCCAGCTATAGAGGAGCAACAGTGGAACCACCTCCACCCCGAAGATTAACAACCAGGGAAAGAAGCCTATCCACCAGGGGCGTGTCTTTGCACTCACAGTAGAAGATGTTGAAGAAGATGAAGGAGTAATCGTGGGTATGGACAATATGTAATTTTATTTTGGTTTTGTATTTGGACTGTGAAGAAATGAAGTTAATGGGAATGCAACCTTTTGTAACAGGATGTTTGAGTATCAATGGAATGAAAGCTGATGTTTTGTTTGATAGTGGATCCTCTCATTCTTTTGTGTCGATTGTGTCGATGTCTTTTTCAAGGAAGTTAAATGCACCCGGGAAGCAACCCCTGAGTTAGCTTTAATGGTAGCTACACCATCAGAAGCAACTCTCATTGCGGATGTATGTTATAAAGGCTGTGAACTCCAGATTGGACGAGAAAATTGGAGTAAAGACTTGCTGGAATTGGGCTTCGTGGGAATCGATGTGATAATAGGAATGGATTGGATGTCCAAGTACAAGGCAAATATCGACTGAAGGGAAGAAGGTGACCCTAGCCATACCCGAGAAACCGGAAATTGTGTTTCAAAGGAAGAAGAAGGATGGGAAGATTTTGGCGACTACAACCAGGAGTAAGGTGCCGAAGGAAGTTAAGCGGATACCAATTGTACAAGACTTTCGACTCGTATTTTTGGAGTTACTGGGACTACCCCCACCAAGAGATGTGGAGTTCAGTATCGTGATCCAGCCAGGCAGTGCTTCCACGCCCCGCTTCCCAAAATATCGAAATACAAGCGCGTAACGAAGGCCCAACGAATGACGTAAGCATCATCTATAAGTTGTACCAGTCTAACTCAACAATATGAATAATAATCACAACCACGCAAAAGCAAATAATCACATCAACGAAGAACAACTTCAATAATAAATAAAATAATTCAAAACATAATATCCAACATCTTGGATAAAACAAACTTCGGGTCAACAAAGCCCATAACAAACTACAAGGATAATAACAATGTTCAAAGGAAAGAAAATATCATAAAAGATAATTCAAGCAGTTTATTCTTAGGCTCCATTCTCTATAATTGTTCCTCACCAAGTCCTTCAGGTATTATTCCTTATGTACCTACAAACTCATGATCTAAAATAGAAAAATTATGTCCGTTAGAGCAAGTCACGAATAGCAAGTAATGGGAAACAAAGAACAATAAAAAGCATGGTATATCAAGAATAAATGACTGGATCAAAGTCAAGAACAAAGACAAAGGTTGACAATAAAATTAATGGTCTATATTCAATTATGCGGTAATCAGTAATTAGAATTCATAATCAAAGCCGATGATAGTATACAGGATCAGGCATGCAATGTTAATTTAAGGTTATTATCCATTTTATTAACCTATCTAATGCACGTAGTACTGTGTCCCATACCACAGGTTCGGTGTATGCAAACAAGTGAACATTTTAGACTGTGATGGTGAACTCAACAGATATGTACTCGGCATAATAAACAGAAATTAACAAGAATTAACTAGAATTAAAAGGAATTAACATGAATAAACAGTAAGGGACCCCTACCGAGTATAGTCTCCGATTGTTCACTACCAAGTTAGCCCTTAATACCCCGGCTTGTTAATATTTTATTACATCCTAAAGTGAGCATGCAAGAAAATGTCAAGGTTGTGTAATGCAAGGTGTGACTAATTCTACTCATTACATGCAAGGCAAAAGTGTTTATATTAAATCCGTACAAGCACACATTCTGGACAGTAAGATGTTGTTGTACAAAAATAGAGATTCCGTTGCTAATGGAAAGCAAAACCATATCCGTCAAAAGTTCTAGAAACTGGACTCTGTGTCGGTTCCAATGCATATACAGACGACATATGATAACTACAGAAACTGAGTATAAAATCTTATTCTTTACAGGTTTTATGTTCAAGCAGAATCTTAGTCATCATACAAGTACATATTGGGTCTGCATATTCATCAAATAATTCCACAAAAAATTCAGGGTGATTCCTAATCATGTCTAGTCTCAACCAGACTAGTTTCAGATTTTAATCTACTGTTAACATTTTCTTTTCATTAACCATTCATGTTGATATACATATAATTGCAAATCTGGATTAATAATCAGACTTCAGATCTGTCAAATGTTCTGAAAAGTAGACTCACAGAGCTACAATTATTATTTGCAAAGTTATAATTAGTTCTTACAGTAACTGGTTCAAATATTTAATGCAAAATGAGGCAGATAACAGGCCACAGGATAATTTAACATGAAACGACAATAATTTCAACACACAAGCATGCAATTTCATGGAAATTGATTAACAAAAGTTCTATTTAGTCATTAGCATGCAATTTAAACATTAACAAGGTATTTCATAATCATGGCAATTAATTCACGAAAATCATATTTAATCGGGAACATTCAAGTCATCAATCAATCCTATAACATGGTTCATTTGTGTTTATAAATTACGTGCATATGCAATGTATATAGGGAATAGGTTTGAGTCAAAGAAATCGACATGAAAAGAGAATTATCACTTGGTTTCGCAGATGAATCCATGATAACCTCTTGAACAAATATTAAATAAATACATATATGAATTTTGAATTATGAGTTACTTGCAGAGATCAATGAAAACTCTTGAACGCGAACAATAAAATGGTTCAAGAAGACTTGCCTTTACTGACGGTTAATTCGAATATGAAGAAAATAACGAGATGACAATCCTGACAGAACGCGCGAGCAACACCCGTACAACGCACGTATTCGCAAAAACACGTGCAAACACATGCAAAGCAACACACAGTGACTGCAACAACCAACATGTAATAACCCAGATTTTTAAATAATGCTTTTAAGATTAATAAATCATTTTAAATGATTTTTGGTGATTTAATAAATATTTTTCTGAAATTTACCTTTTACACGTGCAAATATTTTCTTGGTAAGTTCAAAGTCAAAAAATTATTTTGGGGAAAACCCATTATTTATTATTAGATATTATTTGTGAATTTTCTGGATTTTTCTGATAATTATTGGACCTATTTGCAAAAATTACAAAAAATGGTCTTTTGTGCAAAATGACCGCTTGGAGTGAAAACTCCATATTTTCAGATTTTTGGGCTTGGCATGATGCCTAGTCAACTCAGAGGTAATGATTTTACTTTTTTTTAATAAATTTTGATTATTTTAAAAGCTTTGATAAAGAATGGTCTTTTTGCAAAATTGCCACTTAGAGAGGCAAAAGTGCAATTTCGTTTTCTAGGTTTGCAAAACAGTGCCAGCTGATAATAGAGTGGTTGTTCTTGTTTTTAAATCTCAATTAAGATGTTTTTATTTAATTTCCATGTATAAGGATCTATATATGTAAATATATATTTAAAAGAGGTATTTTACAAATCTATTCAAAAACCCCAGATACCCTAAATTCCGACCTATATAAGGTGGGGTGCAGCCATCTCTTTGCTGCACAACACAAAGGTATTTCTTATTATTGTTTTCTTGAAGTTTTAAAGCCAGGATCTTGGTTTTCTTGCGAAATGAGAGATTTTTCTTATTTCTTTATTATCTTCGGTTGATTTTTCAATAAGGTGAGTGACTTATGTTTGTTTTCTTATTGTTCTAAGCATGTTGTATGTGATGATTTATCTATTAGGAAGCATGTTAGATGATTGTATGAAGATATGATGAATTTTGATAAGTAGATGAACTAAAAAGTGAATCTTTTCATGAAACTATACTATTAATAATTAAAACCCTAATTTAATGACTTGAGATTTGTTAAGAACCTAATAGAAATTATGAGTTGGATGTTTTCAATCATATTGTTACTGATTTGAATATTTATGTTGAGTTGTATGATATTATTGCATGAAAGTAAACAAAAATTGATTAAAGATGAACCCTAATGTGTGTATACATATATTGTTCTGTTCTTGACATTTCGATGGATAAAACTTGATTATTTGCATGTTGTGAGTGCATATGTTCATGAGTAAACCGATGTAAGTAACTGAGTATATGTATAACAAGTTGTAGAAGAGTCATTGAACTAAAGAATCAAGTCTTGAATGTGAAAGAGGAGTTTTGTATTCGGGTCTGAAGGGTATGGCAGAAAATTGGTTTTGGTGAATTTTTCTGAAGTTTTCGATTGGATTTCAATTTTTTTGGTACTGAGATGGTTTTGACATTATACTACTCCTAACTAGTGATCTTTAATGCTATACTAATGCTTAAACACTTGTAAAATTTTATATATATATATATATATATATATATATATATATATATATATATATATATACACACACACACACACACACACACACACACACACACACACACACTTATATATACTTTACTAATTTCGAAAGATTTTCGTGAAAAATTACTCTTTTGAGATCTTGATATGTTTTGATGTATTTTAATAACTCCTATATGTTATACGAGATATTTTCAATCATCTCAGGAAGTTTAATTTTGATTTTAAAAGGATTTAATCGAGCATCATATCAAAACATGCACAAGAGACTAATTGGCCGTTTGGTAGGTCACGGTCAACCATCATGCTGTTATTTTGGGAATTCTCAATTGACAGTGGACTGCCCTTCATATGCGGTCGACCGTCAATTGTTTCTTTTGGCTGTTTTGGTTGAGTTTCTTCGTTTCTTTAATTGGTTATTTCCTCGATATTATGGATTCTTATTCTACTATTTTAGATGGTGTTTTTACTACAGATTACAGTATTTTACAGAGAGTTATATTTTATTTATAATAGAGTTTTAAATGTATTCTTATGATCTTATTAAGAGAGTTATATATGTTTTCAAAGGAGTTAATGTTTTGATGAATTCCTACGACTTAAAAATATGATTTTTTGTTATTTAATGGATTTAATATTTTATATGAATTCTGGAATTTCATGAGCACATTAAATGAATTTGAATTTTTTGATTTAAGAGGTTTTCTTATTATAAACGTTTTGATGATGGATTTGTGAGTTTTATTGAAAAGTTTTGGCGTTATGGTTGAGTTGTGAGTCTCTAGAGGATGTGTAGGACCCTAGGCACCGGCAGTTGAGGTTTTTTTGTTTGGCCAGTTGTGGCTGTATTATTGATCAGTTGAGTTCAGCTCGATAGGGTACACCAACTCTAAGAGATTTGCAATCTATTAAACAATTAATTAACTTAACAAGATAAGGACAGACACTAGAAGGTGATATGATGAAATGAGTGCAAAGGTGAGTTATGGACTCGAGGATGATCCAAGGAGTGAGATATTCCCCAGTATTCCAGGATGATGGACGTATGGGCCACAAAGTGATCTGTGGAGTGGGATTGATCTCTAGTATTCTGAGAACGAGAGCGATGCTCTTGGGATGTTTGTGCAATGAGGGGTCTAGGATGACCTGCGGAGTGAGGCAATCTCCAGTTTCCGGGATGATGGACGTAAGGGCCACAGAATGATCAGCGGGTGGAATTGGCCGCCAGTATTCCAAGGGCGAGAACCGATACTTACAGAATGTCTAAATCTCGTAGTAGTCATCGTAGTAGGATTAGTTGCATAGTGGGGGATTAAACCCTATCAAGTGAAGAACGATAAGGGCTTGCACCGGACCTATGTAGAGTGAGATGCATAGAATCCGACAAGTATGCATTAGAGAGTCAACATATAGCATTGGTGTTTTCTTGACTTGGTTTTATGCATGTTGTTTCCTGTTTTTCTACACTTGACACTTAGCCTAGTTTCACTGGATATTTTCATGTTTTATTTATTATTATTTCTTATTTCATTTATTATTATTGTTGATACATGTTGTTTATGATTCTATGCCTTATGTTTTATTTATGTTGCATTCATTTTTATGTCACTCACACCGTTATGGCTGACCCCTGTAGTTTTGGGGGTTAGGGTTATCTCTAGCCTCATGTTTTACAGGTAGGTACCTATAGCTTGGGGTTTGGATGTTTGAGATATAATGATGTTATGGCTTATGTAAATTGTAAAAGAATGTGTTGTAAAAGAAAGAATTTGTAATTCAAGGTGTTTGTTTTTCGATGTGCTTTGTAATGAATTGATGTAATAAAAGTTTTTTTTTTAAAAAATATGTGTTTTGGCTATGTTTACTATTACAATTGAGGTTGATGTTGGGAATTGTGCCACGTATTTCTGAGATATCATATTGGAAATTCGAGGCGCTACAGAGATTGGTATCAGAGTATGCTTCAATAGTAATAATAAACATGGTATAAAAATAAACCTAGGTGTGGACATTAGAGCATGAGTATCTAGGTGTGGATATTAGAGTGTGAGTATCACATAGAGTTAAAACATGATATTTTGGTTTGGGGTATGGTTGTGGTTTTGCCATGGGATATTGATGTGAATATGAATTATGTTGTGATGCTCTAATATTTTGCAGTATTCAGTAATGGCAGGACCCAGGACCAGGAATGGTGGTAATGGTGATGGGGCGGAAAGTTCTCATGGGGCTGGACTTGATCTTGAGACTGAGATTGCCAGGGTGTATCAGACCTTGAATGCATTCATGGCAGCTAATATGGCACAGAATCAAAACCAAAATTAGGGGGCTGGACCAGTATTTGTCAATGCTGATCCAATCAAGCAGGTTGAGTCCTTCAAGCGGATGAAGCCACTTGTGTTTGAGGGGCAATCTGATCCAAATGAGGCTAATGATTGGATCAGACAGATGGAGATGGTCTTCGAAGTCTTGGAAACCCCAGCAGTCAATAAGGTGAAATTGGCTACTATGCAGCTAGAGAAGGATGCTGGCGTCTGGTGGCAGTCAGTGAAGGGGACTTTTGGAGATCAGCAAGTGACTTGGGAAGCTTTTCTGGATGAATTCAGAGATCATTTCTTTCCTCTGGATATTCAGGAGAAGAAGACAACGGAATTCTTGAATCTACAACAAGAAAATATGATAGTGCGCGAATATGAGACTAAGTTCGCTCAACTGTCAAGGTATACGCCGGAGCTGATTGTTGCCGAAGCGAAGAAGGCTAAGAAATTCGAGCAGGGCTTGAGGCCAAATTTGAGGTCGAGGATGATTCCTTCGGTCATAAGGAGGTTTGATAAGCTGGTCAGGAGAGCAACGATGACAGAAGAGGATATGGACCAGTTCCAGAAGAAGCAAGAAACCTGAAACAGGAGCAAGAGGCCAGCAGCTAGTCAGAGTGGGAAGAAGTTCCCAATGAAGCAGGGCAAGTTCAGTAGCCCAAAGCAGAGGGCACCTGTAACTAAAGAGATGGCTTGTTACTATTGTAAGGAGGCGGGTCACTTCAAGTTAGCATGTCCTAAACTGGCGAAGCATACTTGTTTTCAGTGTGGGTAGGTGGGACATACTAAGCTTTTCTGTCCACGATTGAAGATGGAAGGTTCAGTCGGAGGCAAATTTCAGAGGCAAGGGCGAGTGTTCGCATTGGCTGAGGAGGATGCGGGTAACTCAGAGGATGTGATTCAGGGTATGCAAGAATTTTGAATTTTTATTTATTCGATGTATTAAGTAAAACTTTGTTTGAGAATAAATCGGAGATTTGAGTATCATTCTTCATGTAATAGGATTTGTTTGGGTTAATGGAATAAAAGCAAAAGTTTTATTTGAAACTGGTTCTTCGTATATATTTGTGTCGCCCAATTTTGCAAAAGTCTTAGGTGTGGAACCTAAGTTGTTTCCAAGCAGAGTCTTGTCGGTGGCAACGCCGTCAGGAGAAGAATTGATTGCTGATCGATATTACGAGGGCTGTGATATCGAGATTGGTGGGAGATTATTTGGCATTGATCTCATTGAGCTGCAAGTTCTGGGTGTGGATGTGATTGTGGGCATTGATTGGATGGCAATATATGATACCACAATTGAATGCAAGAAGAAAGAGGTGTTGGTGAAGGTACCAGGTGGTCCCGTAGTGACTTTTCAAGGGACGATGAAGGACCCAAAAGTGGCTGCAGTTGTGTCTAACTTGATGATTCCAGGTCAGAGGCTTTCCAGTTGTCATGGATTTTTCTACAGTGTTCTTGGAAGATTTACCAGGATTGCCGCCGCAGCGAGATGTGGGTTTTTGTATTATTGTTCAGTCGGGGAGTGCTCCGATTTCTAAGGCTCCGTACAGGATGAAGTTAAGAAGCAGATTGAGAAATTGCTAAGTAAGGGTTTCATCAGGCTGAGTTCTTCACCGTAGGGTGCACCAGTGTTGTTGGTCAAGAAGAAGGATGGGTCAATAAGAATGTGCATTGACTATCAAGAGTTGAATAGGGTGACTATTCAGAACAATCATCCGCTTCCACGGATTGATGATCTGTTCGATAGGCTTCGAGGAGCAGCTGTGTTTTTGAAGATTGGTCTGAGATCAGGATATCATCAGGTTCGAGTCAAGGAGGAAGATGTGCATAAAACAGCTTTTAAGACTCGTCATGGACTATATGAATTCTTGGTGATGCCATTCGGAGTGACGAATGCACCGACAGTTTTCATGGATATAATGAATCGGATATTGCGGCCATTTATTGATTCTTTCGTGGTGGTTTTCATTGATGATATTTTGGTGTATTCAAAGTCGTAGGATGGGCATTTTATGCACTTGACAGAGGTGTTACAGAAGTTGCAGGAGCATAACTTGTATGCCAAGCTGTCGAAGTGTGAGTTGTGGAAGCTTGAGGTAGCTTTTCTTGGTCATATCCTTTCTAAGGAGGGAGTGGCCACTGATCTTCAGAAGGTTGATGCAGTGAAGGATTGGACCAGGCCAACGTCAGTGAAGGAAGTCAGGAGTTTCTTGGGTTTGGCTGGGTACTACAGAAGATTCATTCAGGGCTATGCGCAGATTGCAGTTCCTTTGACAGGGTTAACTTGAAAGAATGTGGCATTCACATGGACTGATAAGTGTGACGCAAGTTTCCTTGAGCTAAAGGAGAGGTTGACGACTGTACTTATCTTAGCTTTGCCACAAGCTGGGAAGGATTATGATATCTTCAGTGATGCATCTCTCAGAGCTTTGGGGTGTGTCTTGATGCAGGAAGGCAAGGTCATTGCCTGTGGTTCAAGGCAGTTGCGTTCACATGAGAAAAATTATCCGACGCATGATCTGGAGTTAGCAGCTATTACTTTTGCCTTAAAGCAGTTGAGGCATTATGTATATGGTGAGAAGGTCAACATGTATACTGGCCACAAGAGCCTGAAGTACATTTATCAGCATAAGGATCTAAATCTTCGGCAAAGAACGTGGTTGGAAGTATTGGAAGACATTCATCCTGAGATCAAGTATCATCCGGGCAAGGCGAATATGGTAGCTGATGGGCTTAGTCAGAAGAGCAGTTTGGCGAGCTTGATTACCACTCAGAGTGAGTTGGTAGCAGTGTTTGATCAGGCTGGTATCGAGGTGGTTATGCAGGGTTTGGGAGCGTCTTTGGCTCAGTTGAGGCTGTAGCCTTCTTTGAGAGAGCAGATTATGGAAGTTCAGAAATCAGATGCAGAGATTCAGAAGATGTTGCAGCAGGTTTCTGATAGCAAGTTTTCAGAGTTCCGTGTCCAAGATGGAGTTCTATGGATGGGCGAGAGGTTGTGTTTTCCGGAGATTGCAGATTTGAGGGAGAGTATCTTGCAGGAGGCACACAGTACTTTGTTGCCAGTACATCCTGGAGGCACAAAGATGTACAAGGACATCAAACAACACTTTTTGTGATCTGGTATAAAGAGGGATGTGGCAGATTTTGTGGTGAGGTGTCTGACTTGTTAGCATATCAAAGCAGAAAATCAGAGACCTGGAGGTTTGTTGCAACCTTTGTCCATTCCAGAATGGAAGTGGGAGAATATCAGCATGGATTTCAACACAGGGTTGCAGAGGAGTCCGAAGGGCAATGAATCAATTTGGGTTATTATTGACTATTTGACCAAGTCAGCTCACTTTCTGTCTATGAAGATTACTTGGTCATTGGAGAAATTGGTAAAGCTGTACATTGATGAGATTGTGAGGCTTCATGGAGTTCCTGTGTCGATTGTTTCCGACAGGGATGCAAGTTTCACGTCGAGGTTTTAGAAGAGTTTGCAAGCAGCTTTGGGTACCAGAACCGATTTCAGTACTGATTTTCACCCACAGACAGATGGTCAGACTGAAAGGGTGAATCGGGTATTGGAAGATATGTTGAGGGCTTGTGTTATGGATTTCGGTGGTAGCTGGGAGAGGTTCTTGTCATTGGTTGAGTTTGCTTACAACAACAGTTACCATGCGAGTATCGGCATGGCTCCGTATGAAGCTATGTATGGGAGGAAGTACAGGACACCTGTTTGTTGGTATGAGGTTGGCGAGAGGCAAATATTTGGGCCCGAGATCGTGCAGCAAACATCGGAGAAGATTGAGTTGATTCGCAAGAGGTTGGTCGAGTCTCAGAGTCGACAGAAGAGTTATGCAGACACTCGAAGAAGGGACTTGGAGTTTGAGGTTGGGGATGCAGTCTTTCTCAAGGTATCTCTGACCAAAGGAGTAATCAGGTTTGGTAAGGGAGGCAAGTTGGCGCCAAGGTATATTGGGCCATACAGGATTTTGGGGGGGATTGGAAAGACGGCATATAGATTGGAGCTTCCGGAGGAGTTGGCACAGGTGCATGATGTGTTTCATGTGTCGTTGTTAAGGAAGTATTTGCCATATCAGAGTCATCAGTTGGTAGAAGTGGCTGAAGGTCTACAGGTGAACTTGAGTTACAAGGAGCAGCCTGTAGATATTTTTGATCGTAAGAAGAAGGTTCTGAGGAGCAAGGTGATACCTATGGTCAAGGTGTTGTGGAGGAACCAGCAGTTCGAGGAGGCTACATGGGAGCCGAAGGATCGCATGCAGAAGGATTTTCCTGAGCTTTTTGTATGATTGTATTCTTTTGTATGATTGTAGTCTTTGATTTAAGTTGTATTTCTTTTGTTAGATTGCATTCTCTTGTGTAATTGTATTTCTTAAACTATTTCCCATTTATGAGATTTCAATTCCTTTTGCCTATTTTGTTTGGACCCTATTAGTAGTAGTTCTGAGGACAGAACTATTCTAAGGAGGGAGTGATGTAATACCCCAGATTTTTAAATAATTCTTTTAAGATTAATAAATAAACTAAAATGATTTTTGGTGATTTAATAAATATTTTTCTGAAATTTACCTATTTACATGTACAAAATACGTACAAATATTTTCTTGGGTAGTTCAAAGTCAAAAAATTATTTTGGGGAAAACCCATTATTTATTATTAGATATTATTTGTGAATTTTCTGGATTTTTCTGATAATTATTGGACCTATTTGCAATTATTACAAAAAGAGGGACTTTTGAGCAGAATGACCACTTGGAGTGAAAACTCCAGATTTTCAGATTTTTGGGCTTGGCATGATGCCTAGTCAACTTAGAGGTAAAAAGTTTACTTTCTTTTAATAAATTTGGTTTATTTTGCAAGTTTTGATTAAAAAAATGGTCTTTTTTGCAAAATTGCCACTTAGAGGGGCAAAAGTGCAATTTCGTTTTCTGGGTTTGCAAAACAGTGCCGGCTGATAATAGAGTGGTTGTTCTTGTTTTTAAATCTCAATTAAGATGGTTTTATTTAATTTCCAAGTATAAGGATCTATATATGTAAATATATATTTAAAAGAGGTATTTTACAAATCTATTCAAAAACCCCAGATACCCTAAATTCCGACCTATATAAGGTGGGGTGCAGCCGTCTCTTTGCTGCACAACACAAAGGTATGACTTATTATTATTTTCTTGGAGTTTTAAAGCGAGGATCTTGGTTTTCTTGCAAAATGAGGGATTTTTCTTATTTCTTAATTATCTTCGATTGATTCTTCAATAAGGTGAGTGACTTATGTTTGTTTTCTTATTGTTCTAAGCATGTTGTATATGATGATTTATCTATTAGGAAGCATGTTAGATGATTGTATGAAGATATGATGAATTTTGATGAGTAGATGAACTAAAAAGTGAATCTTTCATGAAACTATACTATTAATGATTAAAACCCTAATTTGATGACTTGAGATTTGTTAATGTAACTCCCCGAATTCAAAATAAGGCTGAATTCAAAGTTCCACAAGATCTTTACACTTCACTTCGTACAATTTTACAAGGAATTTTGAAAATCTTATATTACAACTGAGTCTTTTAAATTTAATAACACAGCGGAAGGTAAATTGAAGTTCAATAATGAAAAAATATACAATTGTAGCAACTTTAACATTTAAATAATCATCAGCATCAATTCAACTTTATATCTTCTTGAAAAATCCAAATCCTGCATATAAAATTGTGGGCACGTCAGTTGCTTACAACTGAAGAAAAAATGTTATACACGGCCATCCTCGCTATGCCGAAAGTATAACGATCTTAATACTTTAACAAACCACAAACTTGAATGTAAAATAAAGTGTTAAAAGTGACTACTCTAAACATGTAAGTGTATGCAATTCCTTAATGCCTAATGCAAATGTTTTACGCTAAGATGACACTAATGCATACTTGTTCAGATTCTATGCATCCCATACTACATAGGTCTGAGGACAGGCACCTACGTACTCCACATTAAAGGGTTCGATCCCTCGCCATGATAACTACCCGGCAATAAAACAAAGTTTAGACATTCCACGAGTACGGGTCCCAGTCCCGGAGTCCACCGCCCGACTATACAGAATCCTCGTCGTGCGAACATCCCGTCGGTGTCCCTCTAGCCCCGATATACATATATACACTGGAGTACGACATACTATCCGTCCGACTACTCACAGTCCCAGATTTAAATAAAATCTCGTCTCCGTCAGAAGCAACCACAGTCCCGTAATCCACCGCCCGACTGGGTCTATAGTCCCGGAGATCCACCTCCCGACTATATAGAAGCCTTCCACTCACGTTTGCCCAAGTTTATTACATGTTCACTTAGTTCCTAGTTCTTAAGTTTAAGACATGAATAAATTATAACACCTAGAGTTAGCTTTTCCCCCTACCGGACATAATCACAAATACCGAGATAGCTCACATAGCCATATCTCAAAGATAAATCAATCTAATTCAACATTGTCGGTACCCGAGGTCTCACTAAACCTCTAGATCACAACCTTTCATGTTCTAGAATTCATGGTTACTCATACCCTTCAATAATCATGTATTCACCTTCATTGTATTCATATCTTCAACCTTATTCATAACTTATTCAATTTATCTTACTTCTGTCATTCATGAAAGCCTATTCATTCATTCACAATCTTTATAAAAAAAACATTTATTTTTCATGAACTCATAACATAAAGTAATCACTTCAATTCTCATTGGCAAATTAATTACATATCGTATTTTATATACCCATCAAGTATTCATGATCAACTAAAATAATTATAGAATCTCATCAAAGAAAAAAAAAATCAATAGTATTGTAATATTTTACTCTTCTTCGAATCAAAATAACTTAAATAAAATTTTCAAATTCATCAATCTCATTATTTATATCAAATTCCACTTTTAATTTCTCACAAAATACATGAAATATCATGAAATTATTTTTAATAAACTCTAAATCATTTTAGAGGCATATTAGAATTTTTTCCAAATTTTATTTGCATAAAAACCCTTCCTTAAACTCAAAAAAAAAAAAACAAATTGGAGCCACCAGGTTTCGAACCTAGGCCCCGCCCAAAGCCACAGTAACTGCCCTTTGGCGCCACCGAAGACCAAGAAGTCCAAGCGACTTCGCTGTCACAAGGACAGACCGCAAGTCCTAAATACCATGCCTCGGTTCTTGGGTTTAATAAAACAAAACCAAAAAGAAAAGGGGAATGTTAAGTTTCGAACCCAGAACCCTAGACCAACCCCGGCTAGAGTAACAGCCCTAGGGCGCCACCGATAACCAGTAAGTCCAACCATGACTACTGTTGTGAAAATACACTGCTATGTTTTTGTTCATACTGTACTGTTTTTAGTTTTCTTTCACAAAACTCGATTATTCAATCGATCTAATCTTTTAGTAGACTGTAAATAATTTTTCCAGACTGACTTTATTTGAGAAACAGTAAACAACGATTTTCAAACTCATATTATAAACACACACACACACACACACACACACACACACACACACACACACACACACACACACATATATATATTTCAATTCGTTTTTCTCTTAATTGCACACATCAATTTGCATTTCTCCAATTTTGAAACTAAAAATTTGTATCTCTTATAACCCACTTTATGAACACATTTGTACTAATTAAAAATTCAGTACTAAGGCTAACCATATCTCTTAACTACATAGGAAAATCTCTAAAACTCTTTTATGCAAGTTATAAAATTCGACATTATCGTTCCAACATGCATAAACTAGTATAATTCATGGCAACAATTCATTTTTTTATTATTCTCTTTCTAATTATCATGATATCTAGCCCTTTACTTGAACACAACATTAATTCTACAAGTCATATAACAATCACAATAGCATGAGGTAAACTACATTAATCGCATCCATTAACTCTACACTACTAAATGTCAAAACTAGCATGCTCATCCTACAAATTTAGAAAGCATTAAGACCACCCACCTCTTATGAAGACTTGGAAAATCTAGAAACACAAATCCTAGAAAACTCCTAGAGAAACTCCGATTTGTCTCCTCAAAATCCGCGCACAAGGAAAAGCACCCAAGTCCGTTTTCGGTAACAAAGCAACTAGCACCTCCTTCACGAACCGAGACCAACTCAAAAGTACCCCATATTTATGTATATGTATCTATATATATTGTAGCACCCCGAATTTCCAATATAATATCTCAGAAATACGTGGCACAATTCCATAATCAACTTCAATGTAATCATAAACATAGCAACAAAATACAGGGAAAAATTAAAACTTTTTATTACATCAATTGTTTACAAAGCACAGTAGAAAATTAAACACCTTGAATTACATTTCTTTCTTTTACAACACATTCTTTTACAATTTACATAAGCTCTATTATCATTCTACCACATGCATCCAAATCCCAAGCTATACGTACCTACCTATAAAACATGAGGCTAGAGATAACCCCAACCCCCAAAACTACAGGGGTCAGCCATAACGGTGTGAGTGACATGCAACATAAATAAAATATAAAGCATAGAGTCATTACCAACATGTATTAACAATAAGAATAAAAAGAAATAAGAAATAACAATAGATAAAATATGAAAATATCAAGTGAAACTAGACTATGTGTCAAGTGTAGAAAAACAGAAAAACACATGCATGAAACCAAGTCAAGAAAAAACCAATGTTATATGCTGACTCTCTAATGCATACTTGTCGAATTCTATGCATCCCACTCTACATAGGTTCGGTGCAAGCCCTTATCGTTCTCCACTTTATAGGGTTTAATCTCTCGCTATGCAACTAATCCTACTACGATAACTACTACGAGATATAGATAAACTGTGAGTATTAGCCCATGCCCTGATAATTCCGGAGGTCAATCTCTATCCACAGATAATTCCGGGGACTATTTCACTCACACCTGGAAATCTTCGAGAATACCCCACACCGCAAGCTATAACACCTCATCACACGAATACCCCATGAGCGTCGCCTCAACCCCGATAATTCCGGAGATCAATTCCACACCACAGGTAATTCTGGAGACTATTTCACTCACACCTCGATAATTCCGGGGATTATCTCACACTGCAAGACATACTGAGGTCCATAACCCATGTTTTCATTTCATCATATCACCATCTAGCGCCTGTCCTTATCTTCTTAAGTTAATAAAATTAATTTACGAATCTCCTAGAGTTGGTGTACCCTACCAGACTTAACTCAACTGATCAACAACAAACCCTAACAGGCCAAACCACAAACTCTCAACTGCCGGTATACTGGGGTCCCACACATCCTCTAAAGACTCACAACTTAACCATCAATGCAAAACTTTCATTACAACTTGTACTTCTTTTATATTAAGAAAACATCTCGAAAATACTATAATCTGTAGCAAAAATTATATTCAGAATAGTAGGTAATTAATCCAAAAATATTAAAGAATCAATCGTTTAAAAGAACATCAGAAACTCAAGAAAACATCAGTCAGAGCAGTGGCGGTCGACTTCATACTGTAGTCGGTCAAATGTCCCGCATAAAATCCAAAACCTTGAGAACACTAATCAGAGTAGTGACAGTCGACTGTATAAAGTGGTTAGTCGACTGTCCCGCATAAAAATACAAAACTTCAAGAAAACATTATCAGAGTGGTGGCAGTCGACTGTATAATGTGATCAGTTGACTGTCCCGCATGAATATCCAAAACTTCAAGAAAACATTAATCTGAGTGATGGCAGTCGACTGTATAAAGTGTTCAGTCGACTATCCCGTAAGAAAATCCAAAAATCAGTAAAAACGAATTTTCATTATTTGTTTGAGATCCAAACAGCTTTTTACATAAAAACCCCTCTCTTTCGAAGTATTTATTAAAATTAGTTTCTTTACTCAGAAAAATTCCAAAATTTAGGTATGCTTAATTATAAATAGGAGAATGTATCTAGAAATTTAAAAGTGGAGATTTGCACCGCAAAAAAATATTTACACGTGTTTTGCACGTGTAAAATTGAGAAATTCATAAAATAGTCAAATAAATTCAAATAAATTTGAAATTTTAAAATATCATCCTAAATGAGGAAAAACAATCGTTAGCCATAAATTTTAAAAAATTCAAAATTCCTAACTTTGCACGTATGTTGCACGTGCAAAATTACAATTTCAAGAAAATAGTCAAAGTAGTCTACTTTACCAATATAATATTATTTAGTAATACAAAATAAATCTTTTTATTTTGCGGGGTGTTACATCACTCCCCCCTTAGAAAAGTTCTGTCCTCAGAACTACTCTAAGCAAAAGAAAACAAAATACAAAACTTACAAAACAGTTTCGAAAATTTTCTTTATCATTATTTTTATAGTTGGATTTAATTACTAAGCAAAAAAAAACATTTAATTATAGCTCGAAGAGTAAAAGGTGAAAACTGACATGGTAAAAATATAAGAAATCCAGTTGAATACACCATTAATCCCCAATCGAAAGAAAATAGTAAGACTATGCTTATAGAATAAAATGTCAAAAGTGAAGAGATAAAACCCAAATATAAAAAGGTTGATAACCACACAATAACGTAGGAACACAAACTTAGAGGTTATAAAAAAATAGCGTTGGGAAAAATAATCAGTCAAGATACATAGAAATACGAACAAATTCAGCTAAGTAAAGAAAATATTAATAATAATGAATGTACAAGACAAGAAATAATGAGTATACTAGTGAATGTCGACATTGCAATCAATACTCAAAAAACACATTAAAGGGTAATGATCAAAATAGAACAAAAATATATATATGCAAGAAGACTCAAAAGAAGTTCATTAAATATTATAAAAGTAAGCGTCAAATCATTAATTTGGACGCGGAAACAAAATAAGTGAGAAATCTAAAAGGTTAAAGAATTGGAAACCGGTAGCAATAAATAGTAATTACAAAAGAACGAAAACTTTGACTATAGTTGATGTACTCAGTCTTGAAAAATCTTGTAAACACAAAATAGAGTAAAAATCAACTATACTAGTTCAAATTACATGGAAACATAAAGTGTAATTTATATAAACAAAAGTCATAAAAAAATATTTCTTTACCATTAGTTTCATTATATAAGTAAAAGTCCTGAAATATCAATTAGTAAATAGGTAGAAAATCTCCTCCTTAACATCAAATTGCAGATTCGCCTTCACGACATCAGGTTGCAGGTTACCGTCTGGATATTCGGTGGCACATTTTGCCTCCCCGACATCCAGTTGCAATTTTCCTCCATTGACATCAAGTTGCTTATTTTCCATCTCGACATTAGGTTGACCGAAATGGTGAAATGGATGATGTAACCTCCCATTTGCACAGGGATATTGGACACTTAATTTAAGTTTGAAGTTATATTTTGAAATTCGTGATATATAAATAGTAGCAAAAGTAAAAAATGGTGTTGAAAGTCACATGACGGAATATTAAAATAGATGTATAGATTATAAATATCCAACACAATAGTACAAAATAGTAGTAGTGAAAATAATTTATAAAAGTAAGGAGAAACGGAAGGAAATACATGCATAAGCACAATGCAAATGTGAATAAGAAAATAAATATGCAGTGTAGAAAATTTACACAATAAATAAATCATAAAATATATAGTAATGTAGGGATTGAACAAGTGTAAAATGATATGCATAGAAAGTATGTTGAAATACATGGTACATATATAGTAATTAGTAGGAATTACATGTAGAAATCAAGAATGTAATGATAATAAAAATTAAGTAAAATATAAGTAATGGGTGCATATAGTACACTCAAAAAAGTAGAAAGCAACAAAATTAATAAGTAGCTTATAAAAAGTAATTACAACAAAACAGTCAACAGTATGTAATAATAAAGGTATTGAATATAAGGTGCAAAAACATAATTAATAATAAAAATTTAAATGTGCAGAAACATATCATTTTTATATGAGTAAAATATTGCAATCAAGTTTAAATGCTCCGAAATAAATAAGACATTACAAAATAATGGTTAATATAGACTATATAGTATCGAAAAATCCAAATATATAGATATAAAATGAAAGTAAATGTGCAAAACCAAATTTTATAATATAGCAAAAACAATAATGAAAGGAAGTAGAAGTAGCAATAATAACTTATCTCGTAGTAATTCAAAACTTAATGTAATATGTAAAAGTAGTAACATAATATACGAGTAACATAAAAGTGCATGAAAGTGAAAAGGATAAAAACGTCAAGAAAGAAATGAGTAAGAGTTGCAATAATAAAAACGAGCTTGTGAAATGCTAAAAGATGCACTGTTGAATTACAGTAAAAATTGCCAAATAATAATTTGGACAAAAGAATAAAAGTAAGAACCAATAGTAAAGTCATGGAAACAGTTTTAAAAGAAAGCAAGACGATTGGTGAAAGCTTAACGATTGTACTAATGAATAGAAAGAATATAAACTCGGTTGGAAACTAAAACAAAATCAATCACTCACAATAAAAGAAACCAAATAAAAGTAGAAATAAGTTAATTACACTAAAGTTATCTAGTAACAAACAAATGTAAAACAGTAAAAGTGATAAGATACAAGAGTGAGAAATACAAAACTAAGGAACATTAAAAAAAAATACAAGTAAATAAATAATTAAAAGCATGTAGCGGAAGATAATTAAATTTAATTATTGTAAATAAATAAATAAATAGAATAAAATAATACTGGAGGAAATCATAGAATCCAAAAATTATACACAATGAATAAAATAGAAAAAGATATAGTGAACATTAGTAAGTAAGATAGAAAATATACAAGTTAAGGGGTAATAATAAAATATCAAATGCATAAAGCGGACAAAAAAAGTTCAAAAAAGCTAGTGAGAAAAGTATATGCTTTATGCAAAAATAACCAATGCACTTGCGATAAAGAAATTTCATTCAAGTCTAAGCATACAAACAGTCTAAATCTCATTACAGGTCTTCATGACCAAACAATCAAGTCACACTCATCAGATGTCCACCAAGGTACTTACACTTCTAATGTCCAGCTAGGTTCCATTTAATGTCCACTTGTGTACTCACACATCTAATGTCCACCTAGGTTCTCACACATCAAATGTCCATTTATGTTTATTCCCCATACTATGTTTAAAATTACTAATTGAAGCTTGCTCTGATACCAACTCTGTACCTGTCCCGAATTTCCAATATAATATCTCAGAAATACGTGGCACAATTCCAGAATTAACTTCAATGTAATCATAAACATAGCAACCAAATACAGGGAAAAATTAAAACTTTTTATTACATCAATTATTTACAAAGCTCAGCGGAAAATTAAACACCGTGAATTACATTTCTTTCTTTTACAACACATTCTCTTACAATTTACGTAAGCTCTATTATCATTCTACCACATACATCCAAATCCCAAGCTATAGGTACCTACCTATAAAATATGAGGGTAGAGATAACCCTAACTCCCAAAACTATAGGGGTCAGCCATAACGGTGTGAGTGACATGCAACATAAATAAAACATAAAGCATAGAGTCATTACCAACATGTATTCACAGTAAGAAAAAATGAAATAAGAAATAACAATAGATAAAACATGAAAACATCAAGTGAAACTATACTATGTGTCAAGTATAGAAAAATAGGAAAACAGATGCATGAAACCAAGTCAAGAAAATACCAATGCTATATGCTGACTCTCTAATGCATACTTGTCGGATTCTATGCATTCCACTCTACATAAGTCTGGTGTAAGCCCTTATCGTTCTCCACTTTATAGGGTTTAATCCCTCGATATGCAACTAATCCTACTACGATGACTATTACGACATATAGATAAACTGTGAGTATTAGTCCATGCCCCGATAATTTCAGAAGTCAATCTCTATCCACAGATAATTCCGAAGTCTATTTCACTCACACTTAGGAATCTTCGAGAATACCCCACACCGCAAGCTATGGCGCCTCATCACACGAATACCCCGTGAGTGTCGCCTCGATCCAGATAATTCTGGAGATCAATCCCACACCGCAGGTAATTCCAGAGACTATTTCACTCACCTTGATAATTCCGGAGATTATCTCACACTGCAAGCCATACTGAGGTCCATAACCCATGTTCTCATTTCATAATATTACCATCTCGTGCATGTCCTTATCTTTTTAAGTTAATAAAATTAATTTACGAATCTCCTAGAGTTGGTGTACCCTACCGGACTTAACTGAACTGATCAACAACAAGCCCTAACAGGCCAAACCACAAACTCTCAACTGCTAGTATACTGGGGTCCCACACACCCTCTAGAGACTCACAACTTAACCATCAATGCAAAACTTTCATTACAACTCATACTTCTTTTATATTAAGAAAACATCTCGAAAATACTATAATCTGTAGCAAAAATTATATTCAGAACTGTAGGTAATTAATCCAAAAATATTAAAGAATTAATCGTTTAAAGGAACATCAGAAAATTCAAGAAAACATCAGTCAGAGCAGTGGCAGTCGACTTCATACTGTAGTCGGTCGACTGTCCCCCGTAAAAATCCAAAACCTCGAGAACACTAATCTGAGCAGTGAAAGTCGACTATATAAAGTGGTCAGTCGACTGTCCCGCATAAAAATCCAAAACTTCAAGAAACCATTAATCAGAGTGGTGGCAGTCGACTGTATAAAGTGGTCAGTCGACTGTCCCGCATGAAAATCCAAAACTTCAAGAAAACATTAATCTGAGTGGTGGCAGTCAACTGTATAAAGTGTTCATTCGATTGTCCTGCATGAAAATCCAAAACTTCAAGAAAACACTGTAGTCAGGATTGCGACGGTCGAATGTCGAAAATAACCGGTAGATCGTCGTACCTACAAACTGCAGTTTGAGTTTGTGTATGTTTCAACCGATACTGTGTTTTACTTTATAAAAACAAAATCTGTAGAAAGTACATTCCTGAGATGATCAAACGTGACTTGTAGAGTATATAAGAGTTCATAAGAACAAATTGTTGCCGCTGAATCTGGTGTGGGGGCAATAGACAGAATTTGTAGGTTCGTAGGAACTCGAAGTGGGCTGAAACCTACTTCTTCCTTGTTGACAAGTTGACTCCTTGGTGCTCCCACGGACCTGCACAAACGTTCGAAACATCGGGATGGATCCTGGCAACGAACCCTCCGATGCTCTTGTCAATACCAGAAAAAGTAAAGGAAAATAGCTTAAGTGCACAAAGAGTGATCACCTATGACAGTAGGAGGTAGGGGGTATTTATAGTCACTGTGGGGATCTGTTTCAGGATCAGAATGAATCCGTACTTTCCGGTGTGACTGGATAGTGGTGGTTAGAACCACCTCCTCAGGATAAAGACGAGCCAGGATTTCCTCCTATCCTGTTGAACTGGTCCCTAACGGGTTGAGACCCATTCTCGGTTGAACAGATCCGTTCATAGGTTAGCAGGTCCAAGAGGAGAGACCCGGTTCCCAATTCGAACCCGTCTGTAGGTGAAATTACCATCTTGCCCCTGTTACTTTAAGATCTGTGCCCACTTTGAACGGTTCTGATTTAACCCCATTTTTAGCCATATCATGAGCCCCCTACTCCTAAAGACTGTGTGTTATAGCCTTTAGGGAGTAGTTTTGTTGTTTTAACGACGTATAGGGTTTTATCGGAGTTCTCAAAGGGTGTTCGAATCTCGTTTGAGGGGTGACGATGCTTTTTTAAGCTAGCAATGTACCAAAGATGGTCCCTAAATTTTTTAGAGATTTTTTCCAATTTTATATTATTTTTTCGAACCATTTATTCAATTTTGCAGAGCGATAATTTGTTTTCCGGGAGCACTAATTAATTGTTCTAGCCAATAATTATTCATCCGGGGGTTCAAAAATGTTCCCCAAATTTATAATTATTTTTTAGAATTTTTAATTAATTTTCCTGAGTTTGTAATCATTTTTTCGCAATTTTTTAATAAATAATTCGAATTAATAAATAAAATATAATTTTAATCACCTAATTATGACGTGGCACAATCTGGATCGTCCATCAGCCTTGGGTGCGAAAATGTGGATGATCGAATGGTGAATCAACACTCACTGACGTGGATTAATCTGAGACGTTGATCAGATTGTCACGCGAGTTTCGGGGTGATCCAACGACTCGAGTGGTACGAAGGCATACTTTCTCCATTTTAGGGGTCAGTGGCAAGAACTCTCGGCAATGGTTGCTGACCCCCATCAAGCACCTCGGTTAGCTGACACGTGTCAGGGTGGAGACCGAAGTCGAAGGGGGTTCGGCTTTCATTGCCGAGGTCTAGCGGTGCTTCGAGATGGCGACACGTGTCGAAGGGGTTTGGCGAGTCTTGCTGAAGTCCAAGAGAGATGTTTTCCTCATGTTTGGATGTCGATGGCAAGAATGCTCGACGAGGCGTGCCGAAGTCTAAGTGAGATGTTTTCCTCACGTTTGGGCATCGGTGGCAAGAACGCTCGGCGAGGTGTGTCGAAGTCCAAGTGAGATGTTTTTCTTATGTTTGGGTGTCGGTGGCAAGAACGCTCGGCGAGGTGTGCCAAAGTCCAGGTGAGATGTTTTTCTCACGTTTGGGAATCGGTGGCAAGAATGCTCGGTGAGGTGTGCTGAAGCCCAAGAGAGATGAGTGTGGCATGTTGACATTTCATTGATGACAAGTCAACGACACGTGGCACTTTGACCGTTTGACCGTTGACCAGTCAAGAGCCTGTCGAGTTCCTTGTCATTTTGTGGTAAATGGGTCTGTCTCTTGAGTTCTAGAAGCCCATTAGCCTCAATTTGTGTGCAACCTCTATAAAACTTCACCCCCCCTTCATTTGTTCATTTCTCAAGTTTTTACTCAGGCAACAAGTTTTCACCAGTGGGAGCTTTAGGAGACATCTAATCATTCTCCAGTGATCTTTCTGACCGTAGCTGTCACTTCAAGGTAACTCCACACTTAGCTTATTTTTTAGCAAATGTCTAGCTTTCACCCGAGTTCAGAGCCCTCCCTCCCCGTTGCTAAAAGTAGCTACTTCGGTAATCGTGGAGACAGTAATCGAGAACCCACGTAGGATGGGGGAGTTCAGGAGATTGTTGGGTGTTCTGACTGGACTCCATAGGGTTCGGGAACTTTCGGAGGAGCACGCCGAACTAATAGTGTACGGAAGGGGGCGGAGTTTTGAAGAGAACACCGCGAGGGAGACTTCGAAAGTTGATGATACAAATCCATCCTCAACGAGGCCGACCTGGTAGCAGTTCAGGGATGTTTTCTGGTCCCCGAGGAGTTCGAGCTGATGCTGCCCAGACCCAGAGTGAGGGCTAATTCACTGATGCCGGTGGATATGTGCTTCTGGCCAATCGATGCCTTCATTGCCGGGGCGCAGGCTGCCACTCCACCCCTTCCCTATCCAAGTTCTACAGTGGTTCGGGATCAGTCCAATTCAGCTTATGCCGAATGGGTGGAGGGTGATCAACGGGTTCACCCTTCATTGTCAAGTGGCAGAGATTGAGCCGGATCTACAGGTGTTCCGGACATTATACCGACTTCACCAGTAGCAGAAGTCGGAGTTCAGGTTCTATCTGGCTCCGAGGCATGGGGCTCGACTCATTAGCTATCCCGACTCAATAAAGCATTGGCGAGACAAGTATTTCATCATTTGGATTCGAGAGCCGAGGTACATTCTGTCGGACTGGGTCGAAGAAGTGTCGAAGAGGGTGAAGGAGCTTCCAGTGCTCTACCCCAATGAAGAAGACATGGTTCGGGTTCTCCTCGACCGATCGAAGCTCGACTGGACGGACCTGACCAAGGAGGTGCTCTTTAGGGGGGCTCAGCCACATAAACCCCAGTATGCGGTTTTCCTCTTTTGTTTTTTTATTTTTGTTTGGTTTTTACTTGCATTTAATCACCTCGCCGTGATGGCTCAGCGTGCGGCCCTCGGTAGCAAGGCTCCGAGGAAGAGGAAGAGGGTCGTCACAAAGGTGACCTCCCCAAGGCCAAAAACGGTCGCCACCGCTGTCGAAAAAGCAACGGCATCAGCCACTGTGGTCTAGAGGGCGACGACGATGATAGCCGCTCAGGTTCAGTTGATGCGAGCGAGTTCCCAATGGCAGCCGCTTTGGGAATAGAGGCGGCCCCGCTGACGGCCCAGGCTGAAGTGTTCCTGATCGAAGAGCACAAAAAGATTTTTGTCCTGGACTGGCAGGTTCGGAAGCTCGATGGGTTCCTCAGCAACTCAACGTCGAGCATGCAGGCTGTCAAGCACCTTGCAACGCCGAAGGACCGTGCCGCCATGGAAGCCAATGGAGTTGGGGACGATGCCCTCGAGATCGCTCGAGCAGCAATGTCGGTAAGTAGTGTAGTTTTGCTAGTTGCATACTTGTATTTTCTTGGTTTTCATACTAACTTATTTTCCTTTCGCAGATAACCTGCCACTTTGGTCATCGTACAGAGAAGATAACCGAACTTGAAAAGGAGTTGAAGCAGGAGGTGGACAGGGCTCGGGCAGAAAAAGTTCGGATCGCCAACGAGCTCAAAAAACTGAGGGTCGAGGCAGACGGGAAGACAACGAGGATGGAGTACCTCGACGGCCTCGTGAAGAAGCTAGAGGCCGATGTCGCCACTCTGCTCCGATAGAAGGAGTCGGCAGCGAAGGAAAAGGAGGAGGCCGTTGAAGCTGCCAAGGTCGCTGCTGCAAAAGAGGCCGAGGCTGCGACCATGGAGAAGGCTCAAGGGTTCTCTGCGGTCAATATGGCTAAGGCTTACGCCCGTGCCATCGAGCAGGTGAAAGAAAGTTTCCCCGAGGTCGACTGCTCCGAGTGGCGCCTCTTCCCCAACCATGTCCCGGGCTTCAACGAAGAATTAGACGAAGGCGATGAAGGGGACGAAAACACGAAAGACGAGGTCGAGGGTGCCGACAATGAGGCCAGCTCCGAGGTTATGCCCTTAGCGATTGTCGCCGCTCCTGAGCAGTCAGATCTTGCAGCGACTGGCGGCCACGGCAAAGAGGTTGGGCCTTGACTTGTAACTTTTAAATTTTAGATAAGCAATGTATCACCTAATCGCGGACTGGCCACCGCATGTATCTTTCTGAATTTCAATGGAATGAAAAACTTTTTGAAATTTTTTGGCTTAGTGTTCACTGCGGTTTGTTTGGCTTTCTCTCGAGTTTTGTAGTGGCTCTGTGTGAACTTAGCCATTTGAATTGGCCTTTTCAGATCTTCGAAGTGCCGCCTTTCATCGAAGTGCCTTGGGTGGCCGAGGTGGCACGTCCCGAGGCTGGTTTAGGGGTGACAAGCTTGGGGCTTGCTAGGAGCCGAGAGTGGCTTCGCAAAGTGGAGTGGGAGCTTCGCAAAGCGGAGCGTGAGCGGAGCGTGAGCGGAACCACTTGAGATTGGTCTTAGTTTGTCGAGACCTAGAGATCAGATGATTAGAAGAGAGGATCAACGAGGCGACCCCCGAAGGCGATGATGTGGGCCCATCGGCGGCCATCAACCTCAGCATGAGACTTAGGCACCTTCGTCATTCTCTGACTAAGGTGACAACGGAGAGGGACGAGCTGAAGAAGGTGAATGTCGACAAAAGCATGGAGGTTGCTTATTTTCGGCGGTCAATCGCCGACAGCTCTCGTGGTGCAGGCTCGGTGCGACTGCCGTGCTTGAAAATAAAGGTGACGGACGACTCGCTTAAGGATCGAATTGTCAAGCTTGAGACAGAGATTGCTCGTCTTCGACCGCGATCCGAGGGAAGCACTGTCAGAACTACGTCTTGCACTTGTGAGGAGTATGATAGGGGGATGACATTCCGCGAGCTCCCGCTTTGCTCACCCTCTATACATTGGGACCCTGGAGATGCGCAAAGTAGTGTGGCAGCTTCGTCAAGCAGAGCCTCTGTTGGGGCACCGTTAGATCAGGTGCGGACGATGCATTTCTGCTCGTCGGCCTAGGAATGTCTGTCGAAGCAGGGCGTCGGCAGCACAGCATTCGTCGCCCCTTGTGGCTCTAAACCGAAGTATCCCTACCCCTAGGAGACGCTGAAGTAGCTTTCTATGATCTTGTAATTTTGGTTTAACAAGTTTTGTATCTCGATGTAAAGTTGAGTCGGTTGTCTGTAATTAGACTTGTCTCTCAGACTTTAATGAAATAATACTTGTTTTGTGAACTTGTGTGCTTTGCTAGCGCTTGCAGTTGTCAATAGTTGTGGGAGTAATCACGAACGGTGAACCACTTCGTACTCATTTATAAGCAAGTAGTTGAAGTGTTGGACTCCTGAACTTGTCGTTTAGAAAATATCAACAGCCGTAGGAGCAATTCCGAATGGCGATCCACTTCGTACTCGCTTAGAGGCAAGTAGTTGAAGCGGAATCGAACCAAGTGTTGGACTCCAAACTTTTCGTTTAAAAAATATCAACAGCTGCAGAGCAATTCCGAATGGTGATCCACTTCGTACTCGCTTAGAGGCAAGTAGTTGAAGTAGAGTCGAACCAAGTGTTGGACTTCAAGCATGTCATTCAAAAAATATCAACAGCTGTAGGAGCAATTCCGAATGGTGATCCGCTTTGTACTCGCTTAGAAGCAAGTAGTTGAAGCGGAGTCGAACCAAGTGTTGGACTCTAAGCGTGCCGTTTTAATGCAAATTTTTTTTTGTAAGTAGAGTTAGACTACTAAAAAATAAAGAACTTGCGGGGAACAATTACTTTTATTGAAGACAATTGGGCGACCGCTTCTAAGTTGCGAGCCGCTTTACATTTCGATAAAGAAAAATACAAGTAAGCACTTTAGGCATGTTTTCTGGGGCGCTCTCGGGGAAGTTGCTTGGAGCGGTGTTTAGACACCCTCTTGGTACTTCATCAAGTACTCCCGTTCCATGTCCTCGGTATTCTCCTGTCCCCCGAGTCTTCGAGTTGATACGCGCCCAGGCGAATAACTCTGGAGATCCTATACGGTCCTTTCCAATTGGGTGCCAACTTGCCTTTTTTGCTTAGATTGGAGATCGACAACTTTCGGAGCACTAGGTCTCCCTCTTTAAGGTTGGCTGGCCGTACCCTCTTGTTGTAAGACTGGATGATCCTATGGTGGTAGGTCTCTTATCGAATTGCAGCTCTCTCGCGAACCTCGTCTATAAGGTCTAGGCAGTTGAGAAGCTGGTTCGCATTCTGTGCTTCACTGTAGGCTACCAGTCGGGGCGAAGGTAGGCCCACTTCTAAGGGGATGAGAGCTTCGGATCCATATGTGAGGTTGAAGGGGGACTCTCCCGTCGGAGTTCTTTTGGTGGTGCGATAGTTCCAGAGCACGTTCAGGAGTTGTTCAACCCATAGCCCCTTAGTGGATCGGTCAAGCCTCTTCTTCAGGCCAGAGAGGATTTGTCGATTTGCGTTCTCTGCTTGGCTATTGGACTGAGAGTGAGCTATCGAGGAGAACCGCTACTGAATGCCGAGCTCAGCGGAAAATTTGCGAAAGGTCTCTCCCATGAATTGAGTCCCGTTGTCGGTTACGAGGATGCAAGGTACCCCGAACCGAAAAACAATGTTCTTCCAAAAGAACTTCTGGACCTTGTGCTCGGTGATTGTCGAAAGAAGGTCAGCCTCGATCCATTTTGAGAAGTAGTCTATTGCTACAACTAAGAACTTCAGTTGGCCCGGTGCTGGAGGGAAGGGTCCGAGCAAATCCATCCCCCACATTGCGAAGGGGATTGGATTCTCCAAGGAAGTGAGTTGTGCTTGGGGTAAGCAACGAATTGGGGCAAATTTCTGGTAGGAGTCGCACTGGCGGACGTACTCCTCGGAGTCACTCTATAGTGTGGTCCAGAAGTAGCCGTAGTTCAAGAGTTTTCGGGCAAGGGATCTCGCTCCCAAGTGCGCGCCACACAGACCGTCATGGGCCTCCTTTAGGGTATAGAGCACTTCCTCTGGAGAGAGACACCTCAATAGGGTCGACCGTCGATCTGGGTGTAAGAGCGTTTGTACATGACTCTGTTAAGGAGTGTGTACCTCGTGTCCGGATCCTCCTTGCCTCTTTCGGGTCTTCGGGAAGGACTCCGTCTCTGAGGTACTCGAGGAGGGGCTTCTTCCAGTTCTCCCCAAGTGTTAGGGGGTAAGCTTCCATCGGCTCTTGGCTATCTTCATCAATACTTGGTTTGAGGAGGACCTCTATCAAGATGGTCCGCTCTAGACCTTGGAGGGATGAGGAGGCGAGCTTAGAGAGAGCATCCGCCTGCGCATTTTTCTCTCGAGGAACCTGCTGGAGTTGAACATCTTCAAATAAGGCTAGAAGCTCCCTAATCTTTGCCAAATACTTGGCCACATGCTCGTCCCTTGCCTCGTATTCCCCTGACACTTGGTTGACGACCAATTGCAAATCACTGAAGACTCTGACCCGCTTGGCCCTGGCTTTGCGAGCCATGCAGAGCCTCGCTATGAGGGCCTCATATTCTGCTTCGTTGTTCGATGCCAGGAAGTTTAAGCGAAGGGAGTATTGGAGGACGAAAGCGCCTGGGCCGGCTAAGATAACGCCATCCCCACTTTCGTCGGCGCAGGAAGACCAATCCACATAAACAGTCCAGACGAAGGGGTCGGCATGTGACTCGCAAGGGTCAGGAATGGTGCTCTCCACTATGAATTCGGCCAAAGCTTGGGCCTTGATTGCTGTTCTTGGCTGGTAGCTGATGTCATGTTGGCTCAGCTTAATGGACCACTTCATCAGGCGCCCGGAGGTCTCGAGCTTGTGGAGAATTTGCTTCAGCGGCTGGTCGGTAAGGGCAACAACTAAATGAGATTGGAAGTATGGGCGGAGCTTTCGGGCCGCCATAACCAAGGCCAGAGCCATCTTCTCCAGCTTCAGGTAACGAAGTTCGGCATCCCGAAGGACCTTACTCACATAATAGATGGGCCTCTGCATTCTATCCTCTTCTCTTATCAGGACCGCGCTGATGGTTTGCTCCGAAGTGGCGAGATATAGGTAGAGGACCTCCCCAAGCGTCGGCTTGCTTAAGAGCGGGGGGTTAGCTAAGTATGCCTTGAGCTGGTCGAAGGACTTTTGTTGCTGTTCCCCCCCTTCGAAGCCTTTAGCCCCCCCTGAGGGCCTTGAAGAAGGGTAGGAACTTTTCCCCGGACTTGGAGAGGAACCGCCCAATTGCTGCGAGGTGCCCCGTGAGCCTCTGTGCCTCTTTGACGTTGGAGGGAGGAGCCATTTTGAGAATGGCCTAAATCTTCTCGAGGTTGGCCTCTATGCCCCTCTGGCTAACCATGAACCCTAATAACTTGCTGGATGAGACTCCGAACGCACACTTGTTCAAATTCAGCCTCATATTGTGCCTCATAAGCACCTCGAAGGCTTCTTGGAGGTCGAGGACATGTTCCTGCCCTCGGGTGCTCTTGACCAACATGTCGACGTAGACTTCCATGTTTCGGCCAATCTGGTCTCGGAAGACCCTCTTCACGAGGCGCTGATAAGTAGCTCCCGCATTCTTCAAGCCGAACGGCATTACCCTGTAGCAGTACAGGGCCTGGTCCGTCACGAAGGAGGTCTTCGGGATGTCGGGAGGGAACATCCGAATCTAGTTGTATCCCGAGAAAGCATCCATGAAACTGAGGAGCTCGTGCCCGGAGGTCGCATCAATCAGGGCATCGATGCTTGGAAGGGTAAAAGGGTCCTTCGGGCACGCCTTATTGAGATCGGTGAAGTCGATGCATATCCTCCATCTTCTGTTGCCTTTCTTGACCATCACCACATTGGATAGCCACTAGAAATAGTTCACCTCCTGGATGAACCGAGCGTTGATGAGCTTTTTGACTTCTTCTTTGATTGCCTGTTAACGCTCGGGAGAAAACTTGCGGCGCTTCTGCTGAACGGTCTTCACACCCGGGTGACGCTGAGATGGTGCATTAGGAGCTCCTCGGAGATCCCAGGCATGTTAGCCACGGTCCAGGCGAAGAGGTCGCGGTTCTTCCTTATGCACTGGGAGATGTCTTCTTTGATGGAGGGGGAGAGTACCTTGCTGACCCAGAATGTCTTAGTGGCGTCTTCCTCTGAGAAGGCCACTTCTTCTAGTTCATCCACCAGTTCGGAGATGGTTTGGCTACTCTCCGGTGGGAGCTCGAGGGCTTCTAGAGAGAGGACCGGGCCTCCCATTGAGGTCATATAGCACTTACGAGCCGCCTCTTGACTCCCTCTTACTTCTCCTACCCCTATGGGGATGGGGAACTTCATCTTCATGTGGTAAGCGGAAGGGATGTCTTGGAGCACGGCCAGGCCTGGGCGACCCAGGATCATGTTGTAGGTAGCCTTCACGTCCACCACCATAAAGTCCATTAGCTCTGTGCAAGTGACCGGGGCTTTTCCAGCGGTGATGTCGAGAGTTATAACTCCCTCGATCGTTACCGGAACCCCAGTGAACCCATAGAGGGTGTAGCCAGTCGGCTTGAGCCGGCCTCTTCATAGCTGGAGGCCTTTGAATGCCTCCAAGAAGAGGATGTTGACCGAACTTCCATTGTCCACCAGCACCCGGCGAACGTTGAAGTTGGCCATTTTGAGGTTGATGATGAGGGCGTCGCAGTGGGGCATGCAAACGCCTTGCAAGTCCCTATCAGAGAACGTCACAGGGACTCTTAGGCCCTTAGGGAGAGGATGGGTCTGCACGGAGTTGACTTCCCTAACAAAGGCTTTTCGGGAGGAGTTAGAATATCCCCCATTGGGCCTCTGTGTATTAGGTGCAAGATGGCCTCTACTTCGGCTTACGGAGTCTCTGTACACTGCTCTGTTTTCCTGTTAGCCCCCTAGGCGGCGAAGGCGGATCGACTGTGTCCCTCCTCACAAACCAAGTGAGCTACCCCCTCTGGATAAGGGCCTCGATCTCAACCTTCAAGGCCCGACAATCATCAGTGTCGTGCCCGTGGTCCCGGTAGAAACGACACCACTTGTCCCGGTTTCTCTTCTTCCCGGGGGTGTTCATCTTCGGAGGTGGCGGCAGGAGACCTTCATTCCCAATCTCCATCAGGATGGCAGAGACACTCGCATTGAGTGGGGTAAACTTCTCGAAGCGGGGGAGAGGACGCTGCTGACCCCCGTTATCCTTTTGGAGCTTCTTAGCTCCTTCTTCCTCTGTTGTCTTCCGTTTTTTCCTGGAAGACGACCCCTCCAGAATGGGGCGATTGAGAGCCTCTTCAGCTCGGATGTACTTCTCCCTCCTAAGGAGGATCTCGGAGAAGTCCCGAGGAGGCTTCTTGGTCAAGGAAGCCCTGAGATCAGAGTTGGTGACATTGGATTGGAAGGCAGCCAAAGCTACCGACTGATCTAGGGAGGCGATTAAACTGGCCTCTACAGTGAACCTCTTGACATAATCCCTCAGCCATTCGCCCTTCTTTTGGCTGAGGAAGAGCAGCGAGGTGCTCGTCTTCTCGGAGCGGCAACTTCTCACGAAATGCGTGAGGAAGAGGCATTCGAACTGGTCGAAGGAGAAGATAGATGCCGGTGCAAGATGAGAATACCACTCCCGAGCCGGCCCCTTGAGTGTGGCCGGGAGGTCTTGCAGAGGAGGGCATCGGACGCATGGTGAATCATCATGAGAGTTTTGAAACTCTCGATGTGATCTGCGGGGTCCAACTCCCCGGTGTAAGTCTCGAAGTGTGGAGGCTTGAAGTTGTCTGGGACAGGGGCCTCCATGATGATGCGAGAGAATGGGGGCCTGCTCGGGCGGAGGTTCCTCGCCCGTTGCTCCTCGTCTCTATCCAGCTGACCGAGGTGCCTCTCCATCTCGTGGAGATGGCGGTAGACCGAGTCCTCCCTTCGGTCTTGCCTGGCTGAGCCCCGAGACTCGTTCTCATGTCGAGGTGGGCTGGGGGTGCGAAGGCGATGGCTCTGAGTAGGTGGTGGACTGATAGAATGATGGGGGTGACTCAGAGTAGGCTGCGGGCTTCAGGAGCGGTGGTGGTGATCGGGAGAAGGGCGGCAATGGCTCGGAGCTGGCCTAGGACTTAGGGAACGGCGGTGATGGCTTGGAGCCGGCCTGGGACTTTGGGAGCGGCGATGATGGCGAGGAGTTGGCCGAGGGCTGGGAACCCCATGGCCATTGTTGGGGGCGGCGTTGAGCGCCCGAAGGACCGCCTCTTAGAATTGCTGAAATTCTGCCCTTGTGACGGGGGCCTCCTACTCGCGATTGACTCGAGCTGCAGGGCGGCCAACCGGGGAGCAACTTCTTTTTGGGCGATGCTGGGGTGACTCTCTCCGCCTCTGGGGAGAGTTGGACCCCCTGCGGTCTGATCGGCGTGGTGACCGATCCCTCGGGTGCTCCCGACGAAGGTTTACCTCACGGGTCCGCCTCTCATTTAAATGGGTCCGAAGATCGGGCCCTGGCTCGATCTGCCGATTATTGAGCACGTCCCGCAGGTCCTTCGGCGTAGGAGGACTATGGGAGGCCATAGAATCTGTGGAGGCGTTGTGAATGGAGACCTGCACTTGGTGAAGAGAATGCTTCTGGTGGCTGCGCCGAGAGGGCTCTCCAACAGTGGCTCGGGGCCCGAGAGCCTGCTGAACGGATTGAGGGTTCAGCTGTTCAAGCGGCAGGGTTGGTTGGATGAGCGGTGGGAGATCCTCCGGCGGAGGAGGAGGAGGAGGAATAGTGGAGGTAGTTCTTCGATTGGAGTTTGCGGGCTTCCTCTTAGGAGGCATGGCTAGGAGTAGCTTTGGTTGAAGGAGGAAGGTAGGATTGTTCTTCGAGTAGATTCCCACAGGCAGTACCAATCTGTTGCCGCTAAATCTGGTGTGGGGGCAATAGACAGAATTTGTAGGTTCGTAGGAACTCGAAGTGGGCTGAATCCTGCTTCTTCCTTGTTTACAAGTTGACTCCTTGGTGCTCCCGTGGACCTGCACAAACGTTCGAAACACCGGGATGGATCCCGGCGACGAACCCTCCGATGCTCTTGTCAATACTAGAAAAAGTAAAGGGAAAGAGCTTAAGTGCACAAAGAGTGATCACCTGTGACAGTAGGAGGTAGGAGGGTATTTATAGTCGCCGTGGGGATCTATTTCAGGATCAGAATGAATCCCTACTTCCCGGTGTGACTGGATAAGGACGAGCCAGGATTTCCTCCTATCCTGTTAAACTGGTCCCTAACGGGTTGAGACTCGTTCTCGGCTGAACAGATCCGTTCATGGGTTAGCGGGTCCAAGAGGAGAGACCCGGTTCCCAATTTGGACCCGTCTGTAGGTGAAATTACCATCTTGCGCCTGTTACTTTAAGATCCATGCCCACTTTGAATGGTTCTGATTTAACCCCATTTTTAGCCATATCACAAATCAAAACCACCTCGAATTAATAAATAGCAATTTATTGAATTTCTTCAAAATAAGACATGAATATGTGCATATATCAGAATAGGGTATTTGAGAATCAATTATGCATCAAAACAACTTTGTAAATAGGGGAGACATTGTTTAAAACTATCTCAGTGCTAAAATAATCAAGATTAAGTCAATTCTCTATAGAACTCACAAAAATTCAATTCCTTCAAAAACAATGAAATGGAGTGTGGGCATATATGTGTATGTGGTATATCTAAATCATCAAGAAACCATTGTAAATATGCAATATAGAATTCTAGTTCATCTCGGTAATTGAAAACAACTCAAATCCAATTGAAGACTTCACATAATCACAAAACCAAATTTTTGTCATAATGTATTAGACCCGAAAACAACCCCTTTTTCTCAAAACTTCAAAACTTGACTTTTAGACTCAATAGTCGTTCTTGTAATTCATTAAACTCATTCACAATCATTCATAATAGTTTACCCATGCATATAAGCAATTATAACGATCATTAATCAAGTTTTTACTCCACGAAGAACTCTAAACATAGGTTATGCATTTTATACATAGGGAAGAGTAATCCTTTTATCCATTTTTATGCAATATCATCATACCACACATCATAACAAATCAAAACAGCAAGTATATGAAGTAAAACATCCTACTCATGATTTATATTAGGTTCTTTAATGATCTCAAGTCATCCATATGTAAATTTAATCATCAATAACAAGGTTTCCATGAAAGATCCAATTTTTAACTCATCTACTCATCAAATCCATTATATCTTCATACCGATCCCTAACATGCTTTCTAAATAGATAAAACATCACATACAACATTCAAGGAACAATACAAAAATAAACATATATCACTCACCTCATTGAAGAAATCAACCGAATTAATAAAGAATGAGAAAAAGCCCTTCTTTTGCAAAATCCAAGATCATCTCTTCAAAACTCCAAGAAATTAATAGTAGAAATATATTTTATTTTTTTGTAGAGGAGAGGGACGGCTATAGTAGCCATAATATAGGCCGAAATCTGGAGTTTTTAGGGTTTTACAAGTTTATGGAAACATCACTTAACAAATTAATACTTTACATATATAAAGATTTCTTTAATAAAGCAGTTAAAATAAGTTAAATAAATTAAAATCAAATCAAATATTATTACTACCGAGTTTTCAAGCCATCCAGCACAGCCCCGAATTTTAAAAAAAAAATTCGGATTTGTACACAGAGTGGCAATTTTGCACAAAAGTCTCTCTTTTTGTAATATTTGCAAATATGTCATAAAATATTTGTAAAAACCCAAAAAAATAATATTTACTAATACATATTAGATTTTCCAATTAAAATTTCTGACTTTTACTTTCCAAAAAAATATTTGCACAAGATCCACTTAAATTCCATATTTGCAAAAACACCATATTTTTTAAAATTTTTACCAAGTCAACTCTAAATAAAACTTAAATAGATTTTATTTTCAATGATGACCATGGAAAGCCCAAAAATCAGTAAAAATGAATTTTCATTATTTGTTTGAGATCCAAACGGCTTTTTACAAAAAAGCCCCTCTCTTTCGAAGTATTTATAAAAAATAGTTTATTTACTCAAAAAATCCCAAAATTTAGGATGCTTAATTATAAATAGGACAATGTATCCAAAAATTTAAAAGTGGAGATTTTCACCCCAAAAAAATATTTGCACGTGTTTTGCACGTGTAAAATTGAGAAATTCATAAAATAGTCAAATAAATTCAAATAAATCTGAAAAATTAAAATATCATAAATAAATGAGGAAAACCAATTGTTAGACATAAAATTTCAAAAATTCAAAATTCCTAACTTTGCACGTGTGTTGCACGTGCAAAATTGCAATTTCAAGAAAATAGTCAATGTAGTCAACTTTACAATTATAATATTATTTAGTATTGCAAAATAAATCTTTTTATTTTGCGGGGTGTAACATATATATATATATATATATATATATATATATATATATATATAATGAATAAGATATATATGTATATATATGCACAGTGAGAAGGTGTAGAAGCAAAAGGACATGCTGGATAGGATTGCTTTAGGATGGGCTCGGATTAGACAGAAGAGAAGGAAAGCAAAGTGGAAAGGGTAGAGTGTGAAATAGGGGTATAGGTATAGGTATATGTATTCGTAGGGTGGCCTAGGTGGAGTAGCAACATGGACTTGCTGATGGGACTGGCTTGCTTTGCTGGTTTCGGCAGAGGAGGAAAGAAAGAATGGGAAGGAGAAAAAGTGTGAAGGGGGTATTTTTATAGAATACTAGTAGAGTAGTTATAATAACTACTCCCCATGAACACCACCCACTCATCCACTCTCCCACTCTCCTACTCTCTCCACTCTCTAAACTTTCAAAATGTGTTTTTCCCTCCTCCTCCAAAAGTCAGCCGGCTACCACTCATCATACACACACACACACACACACGTGCACGTGCGTGCACTAGCACACACTTCATTCAATTTAATATTTTTATTTAAATTAAAACACATTTATATAATATATAAGATTACATATAAAATCAATTATAATGTTTCATGCACAAATAAAATAAATATACATACATTTTAAAATTTTATTTTGAAAACGAATACGCTTAAATACGTTCACCGAAAACACGTGCGTCGCACGTAAAATATCAAAATGTGAAATCAACTTTATCAATGGAAAATTATAAAAATATAATCGAAAACAACATAAGAAAATATATTTATTAATTTTTATATAATCCACGACGTAATCATTACGTACATAGAAAACACGTGCATTACACGTACAAAAATTATTTTAATCAAAATAGGGAAAAATGAATTTTCATTTTATAAAAATGGATTTGAATACATAAAATAAATAATCGAAACACATAGAAAATATTACACGTAGCGGTGGAAAATACGTAATCGATACGTGCATATCGAAAACACGTAAAAGCGCGTAAAAATACCAAGATTGAAATATTATATTGAGTTAACTCGAATAGGATAAAATCAATACGAAAAATGCATAAATAGTCGGAATCCAAAATACGTTGTGAAAACACGTTACAAATATTATCAGTAATGGTACAAAATATACGTGCATAACACACGAGGGCAAAATTATCATTTTCAATTTTGCAGGGTGTTACAATTAAGAACCTAATAGAAATTATGAGTAGGATGTTTTCAATCATATCATTACTGATTTGAATATGTATGTTGAGTTGTATGATATTATTGCATGAAAGTAAACAAAAATTGATTAAAGATGAACCCTACTGTGGGTATACATATATTGTTCTGTTCTTGACATTTCGATGGATAAAACTTTAGTATTTGCATGTTGTGAGTGCTTATATTCATGAGTAAACTGATGTAAGTAATTGAGTATGTGTATAACAAGTTGTAGAAGAGTTATTGAGCTAAAGAATCAAGTTTTGAATGTGAAAGAGGAGTTTGGTATTCCGATCTGAAGGGTATGGCCAAAAATTGGTTCTTGTGAATTTTTGTGAAGTTTTCGATTGGATTTCAATTGTTTTGGTACTGAGATGGTTTTGATATTATACTACTCCTAACTAGTGAAATTTAATGCTTATACTAATGCTTAAACACTTGTAAGATTATATATATATATATATATATATATATATATATATATATATATATATATACACTTTACTAATTTTGAAATATTTTCGTGAAAAAATACTCTTTTGAGATATTCATATGTTTTGATGTGTTTTAATAACTCCCATATGTTATACAAGATATTTTCAATCATCTCAAGAATTTTAATTTTGATTTTAAAAGGATTTAATCAAGTATCAGATCAAAACATGCACAAGAGCCTAATCGGTTGTATGGCAGGTCACGGTCGACCGTCACGATGTTATTTTGGGAATTCTCAATTGACAGTCGACTGCCCTTAATATGCGGTCGACCGTCAATTGTTTCTTTTAGTTGTTTGGGTTGAGTTTCTTCGTTTCTTTAAATGGTTATTTCCTCGATATTATGGATTCTTGTTCTACTGTTTTAGATGGTATTTTTACTACAGATTACAGTATTTTACAGAGAGTTATATTTTATTTATAATAGAGTTTATATGTATTCTGATGATCTTATTAAGAGAGTTATATGTGTTTTCAAAGGAGTTGATGTTTTAATGAATTCCTACGACTTAAAAATATGATTTTCTGTTATTTAATGGATTTAATATATTATTTGAATTCTGGAATTTTATGAGCACATTAAATGAACTTGAATTTTGTTGATTTAAAAGGTTTTCTTATTATAAACGTTTTGATGATAGATTTATGAGTTTTATTGAAAAGTTTTGGTGTGATGGTTGAGTTGTGAGTCTCTAGAGGATGTGTGGGACCCTAGGCACCGGCAGTTGATGTTTTGTGGTTTGGCCAGTTGTGGATGTATTGTTGATCAGTTGAGTTTAGCCCGGTAGAGTACACCAGCTCTAAGAGATTCGCAATCTATTAAACAATTAATTAACTTTACAAGATAATGACGGGCACTAGATGGTGATATGATGAAATGAGTGCAAAGGTGAGTTATGGACTCCAGGATGATCCAAGGAGTGAGATATTCCCCAGTATTCCGGGATGATGGACGTATGGGCCACAGAGTGATCTGCGGAGTGGGATTGTTCTCTAGTATTCTGAGGACGAGAGCGACGCTCTTGGGATGTTTGTGCAATGAGCGAGGTCCAGAATGACCTGCGGAGTGAGGCAATCTCCAGTTTTCGGGACGATGGACGTAAGGACCATAGAATGATCTGCGGGTGGGATTGGCCTCCAGTATTTCAAGGGCAAGAACTGATACTTGCAGAATGTATAAATATCGTAGTAGTCATCGTAGTAGGATTAGTTGCATAGCGGGGGATTAAACCCTATCAAGTGAAGAACGATAAGTGCTTGCACCGGACCTTTGTAGAGTGGGATGCATAGAATCCGATAAGTATGCATTAGAGAGTCAGCATATAGCATTGGTGTTTTCTTGACTTGATTTTATGCATGTTGTTTCTTGTTTTTATACACTTGACACTTAGCCTAGTTTCACTTGATGTTTTCATATTTTATTTATTGTTATTTCTTATTTCATTTATTCTTACTGTTGATACATGTTGTTTATGATTCTATGTCTTATGTTTTATTTATGTTGCATTTATTTTTATATCACTCACACCGTTATGGCTGACCCCTGTAGTTTTGGGGGTTAGAGTTATCTCTAGCCTCATATTTTACAGATAGGTACCTATAGCTTGGGATTTGGATGCTTGAGATAGAATGATGCTATGGCTTATGTAAATTGTAAAATAATGTGTTAGAAAATAAAGAATTTGTAATTCAAGGTGTTTGTTTTCTACTGTGCTTTGTAATGAATTGATGTAATAAAAGTTGAAAGAAAAAAAATTATCTGTGTTTTGGCTATGTTTACTATTACAATTGAGGTTGATGCTGGGAATTGTGCCACGTATTTTTCACGTATTTTTGAGATATCATATTGGAAATTCGGGGCGCTACACTACAACCTCAGCCAAAGAGCAAACAACAATTTCGGCCAACAACAAACAACAACTGTAGCGACATCGATGGTGGCGGCTGCAGTGGACTGGACGAGGCGAGTGCTCGGGGATCTATGAGGTGGTGCAGTCGACGGTGGACTGCGGCGCGCGATGACGAAGGTGGCGACTGGACGACAATGCGAAGGTAGGGGATGAATGTGGGATCGATGGGGTGGTGAAGGTGGTTGGTGGTGGATGGGTTTCGTCAGTGGCGATGGAGGGTCGACGAGGATGAGGGGGCGACGATGGTGTGTGGTGGTCAGGATGATGCAGAAGGAGAGATGGTCGAGGTTTGGGGGTTGGCATTGGGTTTCGGCACCACGCAGGGAAAGAAGAAGACGAAAAAGGGAAGAAGGTGAACAGCCGCCGGGTGATTAGGCGACGGGGAAAGATTAGAGAAGTAATTAGGGTTAATTAGGTTTAGGGTTTAATGAAAGATTAGTATTTCTAGAGAAATATTAGGTTGGGTTTTTGGGTAACGGGCATATTGGGTTAGAATCCAATAAGAAAAAGGGTTATAGGGTTATTGGGTTTAGAAT